>OZ012678.1:138896274-141296274 GCA_963942445.1 Argyra leucocephala | reverse complement strand
AAGATTTGTGGTTAGTAAGTTTTATTTAGGACACATAAATACACGTCCCTCATATACTGCTTCGTTTCCGATATATTCCCTATAGTGGAGGTATAAGTGGCATTTAGTGGATAAAATTACTAAAAATAAAAAAATTTGTCATTAAAGATGAAAAGGTGTCTACTGCGCAGGACCTTAAATGCTTGACAATTATAATTATAGATAGCTACTTTGACTCTATTATGTAAAGATGAAATTGCCCGTCATATGATTTTTTTTTGTTTTTGTATTTTTTGTTGTTTTTGTCATTTTATATTTTTGTTTGTTTTTGTTTTTTATTTTAATAAGAACTCACGAATAATGTATTTGGTGAATAATAAAACCATATGATTTTCAACTGTGTGAGCATTATTGTTTTATATACCACTACTATATTAGAAGTTCAATAAGGATAATTATATATACTCTAACTCTACTATATAAAAATGAATTTGCTAGTCATATGAACAATTCAACTGATTTTTTTTGTTTTTGCTTTTTTATATTTTTTATTTGAAATGAATTTATTTCTTTGTTTTTATTTGGCATATGTAAATAGATTCATTTGAAAGTATATAATATAAATTATATAATAACTGATTTGTTTGCTTTTGTTTATTATTTTCATAAGATTTCACATATGAATAATGTATTTGCTGAATAATAAAATCATATGGTTACAAAATTTTCAACTGTGTGCGCATTTTTGTTTTATATCCAATCTTATATATTATATATATTAGAAGTTCATTAAGGAGTAGGAGAATCGAAATAAAATAAAAAGGTGTCTACTGCGCAGGACCTTAACTGCTTGTCAATTATAATTATAGATATTTACTTTATAATTACTACGATTATACGACGAATTGAAAACAAAAATTACAATTCGGGCATTTCCCTAATTAGATGCTTGTATACAAATATTTTACATTCACAATGCTATGAATAAATGCATATCTAGTACTAGGATATACTATAGGTCATTTAAGACCCAAGGAGCTTTAGTGTTACTTATTACAAAAAAGGTATAACGGTTATTCGTAATTTATTCAAATTTTGTGTAATATTTGTTTTCAACATATTAGATAAAGTCATTGAGTTATATATTTGTAACTATTATATTTAACGAGATATTTGAGAGTACATTTTCCTTTGGGTCGAAATAGACCCGAGGGATGGATGAAGGTTAAGAAAGCGCAAATTCTGACAATAATAGTATTTCTCAACATTTAATGAGTTGATAAACCAGAAAATTGATAAATACATACTCGAAAAACATTGCAATAAAACACGTAGTAAAAACTTGCAGCACCGTACTTAATTTAAGCATGAAAAGGTTATCAAAACACCTAAATTACTATCAAGAACATAAAAAAGAAATATAAAAACGTCAGAATAACCAAGTAACATAATATACTAGTCAAACAAATTCAAATAAAGGTGAAAATATAAGTGGACTAAAAACATTTTGTTTAATATGAATATAAAACAGAGGGCGGAAAAATTCCAAAAAACAACATCACAAGAAAGACAGCTCAGGCTAAGGTCTTAATTATTCAATGAAACAATGACACATATCTTAATTTTCTTATACAACAAATATTATTTTAAATTTTCAAAAAATTTTTTTTATATAATTGCAATTTTTATTGTACAACTATATTATATATGTATAAAAAATTTTTTTTGAATAAAGAATAAAGAAAAAAAAAAGATAAAATTCCCAAACTAAAAATTAACAGAAATAAAATCCCCGAAATTAAAATTCTAAGCAATTTAAATCTCATTTTTAAGATTAAAATACCGGATAAATAGTGCTGAATACAAAAAACGAAATGTCTCCATTTTCCAAAGTTTGGAAAAAAAATTATTTAGATTTTTTTCTTAGGAATTTTGACTTGGATATTTGGCACCAAATCCTTGGAAAATATTTTGATGGAATAGTAATCATTAATCAATATTTTTTCCTTACTTCTCTTTGGATCATCGGGTTTGCATTTGACATTTCCATTAAACTCAATTGCCAGTTGCTATTTCCAAGGTAATGTTTAATTTCATTTTTAATCTGTTTTATACTTTCTAAGTAGGGAATTGGTCTACTGTACTATACTACGTCATATTTCGGCAAGATGTCGCTATGATTTTATCCATCTCAGACGCTAAAATGCTCTATGTTTACTGGGTATGTTATGTTACTTTTTTATCAGTGTAATTATTATTAGAGATTTATCAATATTTATTTATTGTATTATTTGTTATTGTGTTGTATGAGATATATGAATATTAATATAGGTAATTTTTGATAAAGTGTTTATTTTTAGTTATAAAATATTGATTATAAATTTTAAATATAATTTTGTAATATTTAATATTTTATACTTCTCACGGGAAACGAACCCGCGACTACCACATCATAATTGAAACACATTTTTGTGTTTCAACCGATTAGGCCGCGGAACATACAGATATCTATAAATCAATAGAATGAGAACAAAAAAATAATTTTCAACTAAAATAGAATCAACATAATCGAATTTCGATAAACATACGGCCCAATTTTTATTATCGTACAACAAAATCAATGATCGATATAAAACAGATTATATTAAGGATATTAAGGAATATAGGATTAAGTAGATAATCAGTTTTGCATTTATAAAAAAAAGTCTAGGGAAACCTCTAATGAATCGAAAAAGAACCCTAATAGTTATCGGGTTATTTTTAAAATAATTTTCCCAATAAACAAAATGAAACATAATTGGTGTATTTTTGTTTTTAGTTCAGCACAGAACATGAACTGTCAAAAAATATTCCTACTTTTTTTCACTCAGAGCGTTGAGTAGAGCTTTAGATTCTCGTGCTCTACGACGATATAAATTAATAGAGTATGTAGAGAAACAATATGAATGACACTAGTAGCTTTGATGATGAATACTTAATATTTTCAGTCTTTTTCAATACTTCATTTTAGTATTTAAGTGGAGTACGAATTGAATTCTTTTTTTAATAGATTTATTTTAAAACAATTAGTCGAATTCTATATATTTTGTTATTTACTCAGAGCTATATAAAGAAAAAAAAAATAGAAGAAATATAACTAAAATATTTTTACTCTGTTCAGAGAGCTCTATTCACAGCATTGCTATGAATTAAAAACAAATACGACAAATGTATCAAATATTAAACTTGTCATATGGTTTTTAGTTTTTTACATTTGTATAGACGACAATAAGTATTCTGTAGTCAGAAGTAAAGGAAATATTATAGCTTAGGGCATTATTGTATGATGAATTAAAAAATAGGTGATAGCAATATAAGAAATTTAGTACGCATGTCATCGATGACATTTATTGATGTTTTGAGATGACTGTTTTGTGTCTATATGTTTTGCTGCTTATTGATTTAGTGGAGTAAATTTTACAGTTAAAACTATAATAGACATGCGAATTTTAAAATGTAAATCCCTTATAAATATAGACGGACAACTTTTTTATTTTTACAGATTGTAAACTATAATCAGTATACAAATATAAACATATGAAAAAAATTCAAATTTGTAAAAAAAAAAAATACAAAAACTTCCTTTAAGTCATCCCATATCTTGTATATTCATAGTGTTCGATCATAAACCCAAGCTCTAAATATTTACTTACTATAACGAAGATCTGAACAATGGTACCTAACATTACAGTGATATGGCTATACCCTGTATAACTTGCAAACATTTATATATTTATCTATATTTATATAACAATGAGTTCTGTGGATAAATCGGCAGTTCAACTACATGTCCTTTTTCCTTTCGGAATGTGGGCTTTATATGGCAATTATTTAATATATATTTTGTATATTGTATTTTATATTATTTTCATCATTTGAAAAAAATTTCGGTTCACTTGGAAACATATAATCAGAACATAGTTTCAAATTAAAATCAATTTTTCCTGCATCATATCCACCTCAAATTGTAAAGGACGATATATACTGCTTAGTATAGTACCTATTGAAAATTTCCTTCTTTCACAAATTTATTTGTTATAAATGAAAATCCACAAACATAATACTATTCAAATTATCAAGTTAAAATAAATATAGATAAAGTATTATTTTAAAGTTGCATGTTGCATTTATTCAGATTTAAAATAATGAAGTTGTATAATCGTAATAAAACAAAAACAAAAAAAAAAAAAAACGCAACAGGATATAAAAAAAAAAAAACAAAAAATTCCAATTAAAATTTTCAGGTTCATACTACTTAAAATATTGATCCTTACTTTGTCCTTCCCTTTAAAATGTATTATGTAAATGGGTATTGATTTCCTGTTTTTTTTTTAATTTTTTTTTTTTGTTACTTCAGTAGTTTACTATTAAACATGTCGGAAATGTTTCATAATAACGTGTTTTATTATTGCATAATTATTTTGTTTTTGTTTTTGCTTTTTAAACAGGACCTTCATTAAAAAGAATTACATGTAAATATTATAACAACTGATTGTTGCTTTTATACAAAGTAAATATTTTATTAAACAACAAGAAATAATTAAAAAAATGTATTCTATGGTTGTTTGAATCTTTTATGGGCAAAAAAGAATTGTTATTTTGTTGACAGTTTAAATGACATTGGAATGGATTTCAAAATTGTTTGTGTTTAACAATTTTTAACTGTAATATTATTGGTTGTTGCCCTAATTGCGTAATTATTTAATGATAAATATGTATATCGTTAGTATAAGAATTATTAGTAATTTATTATTGATCTAGGAATTTGTTATTTACAAATTTATTCATTATTATACTTCTAAGGATCCACTTAAATTGTACAAATAAAGAATCTAATCAAATAATGATAATGGGTAGATTAAATCATTATCAAAATTAGTGAGGGGTAGGTATATTTTTAGAAAGTTAATATTTTATTGATTGATTGGGTAAATGTCTTGTGGGTGGATTTTTCACAAAAAATACATTTATCATTTAAAATATTAAAATTAATAAAGTTAATTTTTTACTTATATTTTCGTATAAGTCACATTTTTATCAAATAGTTCAGATTTTATGTTTAAAAGTAGAGTAATTTTATGGTTGTTTTTAGTTTTTATTAACATTTTATTTTGTTTACTTTTAATATAATTAACATAAAAGTTGGCCTGGTCCAAGGTAATAAATCAATTTAAAAAAGTATTCGTTTAAATTTAAATTTCATGTATTTTGTTATTATATATATATATATAAATATAGTATTTTAAAATAAAATGATTTTAAAAAAATTGTAACAGGTTGTCCATATTTATAACATAGAAAATTACAACTTAAAACACACAAATAATTAAAAACAATGATATAAATGGCTAGAGTACTAGAAAAGCAAATCAAGTACAGTGTCAACCAGAATTGCGGCCGAATGATCTTAAGGCGGTTATTAACAATAGCTTTACAGTTTTCAATCAACTCAATGAAAGTTTTCGTATTTTTTTGTGATGCTAGCATCGCAAAAATTTTCAAAAATAAAAATACGAAAAAATTTTATAAAATCTTCATTTTTAGACCGATTTCCATATTTTTTCAACTATTTTACTTTGTTTAATGATTATTCTAAAAGATGGAAACAAAATAAAACAATTTTGGAAAAATTAAAAATTTGAAAATTTTCGTAGTTTTTTGTGATGCTAGCATCGCAAAAATTTTCAAAAATAAAACTATGAAAAAACACTATAAAATCTTCATTTTTAGACCGATTTCCATATTTTTTCAACTATTTTAGTTTGTTTAATGATTATTCTAAAAGATGGAAACAAAATAAAAATATTTTGGAAAAATTAAAAATTTGAAAATTTTCGTAGTTTTTTGTGATGCTAGCATCGCAAAAATTTTCAAAAATAAAACTATGAAAAAACACTATAAAATCTTCATTTTTAGACCGATTTCCATATTTTTTCAACTATTTTAGTTTGTTTAATGATTATTCTAAAAGATGGAAACAAAATAAAAATATTTTCGAAAAATTAAAAATTTGAAAATTTTCGTAGTTTTTTGTGATGCTAGCATCGCAAAAATTTTCAAAAATAAAACTATGAAAAAACACTATAAAATCTTCATTTTTAGACCGATTTCCATATTTTTTCAACTATTTTAGTTTGTTTAATGATTATTCTAAAAGATGGAAACAAAATAAAAATATTTTCGAAAAATTAAAAATTTGAAAATTTTCGTAGTTTTTTGTGATGCTAGCATTGCAAAAATTTTCAAAAAAAAAAACTATGAAAAAACACTATAAAATCTTCATTTTTAGACCGATTTCCATATTTTTTCAACTATTTTACTTTGTTTAATGATTATTCTAAAAGATGGAAACAAAATAAAACAATTTTGGAAAAATTAAAAATTTGAAAATTTTCGTAGTTTTTTGTGATGCTAGCATCGCAAAAATTTTCAAAAATAAAAATACGAAAAAATACTATAAAATCTTCATTTTTGGATCGATTTCCATATTTTTTCAACTATTTTACTTTGTTTAGTGATTATTCTAAAAGATGGAAACAAAATAAGACAATTTTAGAAAAATTGAAAATTAGAAAATTTTCGTAGTTTTTTGTGATGCTAGCATCGCAAAAATTTTCAAAAATAAAACTATGAAAAAACACTATAAAATCTTCATTTTTAGACCGATTTCCATATTTTTTCAACTATTTTACTTTGTTTAATGAATATTCTAAAAGATGAAAACAAAATAAAACAATTTTGGAAAAATTAAACATTAGAAAATTTTCGTAGTTTTTTGTGATGCTAGCATCGCAAAAATTTTCAAAAATAAAAATACGAAAAAATACTATAAAATCTTAATTTTTGGACCGATTTCCATATTTTTTCAACTATTTTACTTTGTTTAATGATTATTCTAAAAGATGAAAACAAAATAAAACAATTTTGGAAAAATTAAAAATTTGAAAATTTTCGTAGTTTTTTGTGATGCTAGCATCTCAATAATTTTTAAAATTAAAAATACGAAAAAATAATATAAAATCTTCATTTTTAGACCGATTTCCATATTTTTTCAACTATTTTACTTTGTTTAATGATTATTCCAAAAGATGGAAACAAAATAAAACAATTTTAGAAAAATTAAAAGTTTGAAAATTTTCGAATTTTTTTGTGATGCTAGCATCGCAAAAATTTTCAAAAATAAAACTATGAAAAAACACTATAAAATCTTCATTTTTAGACCGATTTCCATATTTTTTCAACTATTTTACTTTGTTTAATGAATATTCTAAAAGATGAAAACAAAATAAAACAATTTTGGAAAAATTAAACATTAGAAAATTTTCGTAGTTTTTTGTGATGCTAGCATCGCAAAAATTTTCAAAAATAAAAATACGAAAAAATACTATAAAATCTTAATTTTTGGACCGATTTCCATATTTTTTCAACTATTTTACTTTGTTTAATGATTATTCTAAAAGATGAAAACAAAATAAAACAATTTTGGAAAAATTAAAAATTTGAAAATTTTCGTAGTTTTTTGTGATGCTAGCATCTCAATAATTTTTAAAATTAAAAATACGAAAAAATAATATAAAATCTTCATTTTTAGACCGATTTCCATATTTTTTCAACTATTTTACTTTGTTTAATGATTATTCTAAAAGATGAAAACAAAATAAAACAATTTTGGAAAAATTAAACATTAGAAAATTTTCGTAGTTTTTTGTGATGCTAGCATCGCAAAAATTTTCAAAAATAAAAATACGAAAAAATACTATAAAGTCTTAATTTTTGGACCGATTTCCATATTTTTTCAACTATTTTACTTTGTTTAATGATTATTCTAAAAGATGAAAACAAAATAAAACAATTTTGGAAAAATTAAAAATTTGAAAATTTTCGTAGTTTTTTGTGATGCTAGCATCGCAAAAATTTTCAAAAATAAAAATACGAAAAAATACTATAAAATCTTCATTTTTGGACCGATTTCCATATTTTTTCAACTATTTTACTTTGTTTAATGATTATTCTAAAAGATGAAAACAAAATAAAACAATTTTGGAAAAATTAAAAATTTGAAAATTTTCGTAGTTTTTTGTGATGCTAGCATCGCAAAAATTTTCAAAAATAAAACTATGAAAAAACACTATAAAGTCTTAATTTTTGGACCGATTTCCATATCTTTTCAACTATTTTACTTTGTTTAATGATTATTCTAAAAGATGAAAACAAAATAAAACAATTTTGGGAAAATTAAAAGTTTGAAAATTTTCGAATTTTTTTGTGATGCTAGCATCGCAAAAATTTTCAAAAATAAAACTATGAAAAAACACTATAAAATCTTCATTTTTAGACCGATTTCCATATTTTTTCAACTATTTTACTTTGTTTAATGATTATTCCAAAAGATGGAAACAAAATAAAACAATTTTAGAAAAATTAAAAGTTTGAAAATTTTCGAATTTTTTTGTGATGCTAGCATCGCAAAAATTTTCAAAAATAAAACTATGAAAAAACACTATAAAATCTTCATTTTTAGACCGATTTCCATATTTTTTCAACTATTTTACTTTGTTTAATGAATATTCTAAAAGATGAAAACAAAATAAAACAATTTTGGAAAAATTAAACATTAGAAAATTTTCGTAGTTTTTTGTGATGCTAGCATCGCAAAAATTTTCAAAAATAAAAATACGAAAAAATACTATAAAATCTTAATTTTTGGACCGATTTCCATATTTTTTCAACTATTTTACTTTGTTTAATGATTATTCTAAAAGATGAAAACAAAATAAAACAATTTTGGAAAAATTAAAAATTTGAAAATTTTCGTAGTTTTTTGTGATGCTAGCATCTCAATAATTTTTAAAATTAAAAATACGAAAAAATAATATAAAATCTTCATTTTTAGACCGATTTCCATATTTTTTCAACTATTTTACTTTGTTTAATGATTATTCTAAAAGATGAAAACAAAATAAAACAATTTTGGAAAAATTAAACATTAGAAAATTTTCGTAGTTTTTTGTGATGCTAGCATCGCAAAAATTTTCAAAAATAAAAATACGAAAAAATACTATAAAGTCTTAATTTTTGGACCGATTTCCATATTTTTTCAACTATTTTACTTTGTTTAATGATTATTCTAAAAGATGAAAACAAAATAAAACAATTTTGGAAAAATTAAAAATTTGAAAATTTTCGTAGTTTTTTGTGATGCTAGCATCGCAAAAATTTTCAAAAATAAAAATACGAAAAAATACTATAAAATCTTCATTTTTGGACCGATTTCCATATTTTTTCAACTATTTTACTTTGTTTAATGATTATTCTAAAAGATGAAAACAAAATAAAACAATTTTGGAAAAATTAAAAATTTGAAAATTTTCGTAGTTTTTTGTGATGCTAGCATCGCAAAAATTTTCAAAAATAAAACTATGAAAAAACACTATAAAGTCTTAATTTTTGGACCGATTTCCATATCTTTTCAACTATTTTACTTTGTTTAATGATTATTCTAAAAGATGAAAACAAAATAAAACAATTTTGGAAAAATTAAAAATTTGAAAATTTTCGTAGTTTTTTGTGATGCTAGCATCGCAAAAATTTTCAAAAATAAAACTATGAAAAAACACTATAAAATCTTCATTTTTGGACCGATTTCCATATTTTTTCAACTATTTTACTTTGTTTAATGATTATTCTAAAAGATGGAAACAAAATAAAACAATTTTGGAAAAATTAAAAATTTGAAAATTTTCGTCGTTTTTTGTGATGCTAGCATCGCAAAAATTTTCAAAAATAAAAATACGAAAAAACACTATAAAATCTTCATTTTTAGACCGATTTCCATATTTTTTCAACTATTTTACTTTGTTTAATGATTATTCTAAAAGATGGAAACAAAATAAAACAATTTTGGAAAAATTAAAAATTTGAAAATTTTCGTAGTTTTTTGTGATGCTAGCATCGCAAAAATTTTCAAAAATAAAACTATGAAAAAACACTATAAAGTCTTAATTTTTGGACCGATTTCCATATTTTTTCAACTATTTTACTTTGTTTAATGATTATTCTAAAAGATGAAAACAAAATAAAACAATTTTGGAAAAATTAAAAATTTGAAAATTTTTGTAGTTTTTTGTGATGCTAGCATCGCAAAAATTTTCAAAAATAAAACTATGAAAAAACACTATAAAATCTTCATTTTTGGACCGATTTCCATATTTTTTCAACTATTTTACTTTGTTTAATGATTATTCTAAAAGATGAAAACAAAATAAAACAATTTTGGAAAAATTAAAAATTTGAAAATTTTCGTAGTTTTTTGTGATGCTAGCATCGCAAAAATTTTCAAAAATAAAACTATGAAAAAACACTATAAAGTCTTAATTTTTGGACCGATTTCCATATTTTTTCAACTATTTTACTTTGTTTAATGATTATTCTAAAAGATGAAAACAAAATAAAACAATTTTGGAAAAATTAAAAATTTGAAAATTTTCGTAGTTTTTTGTGATGCTAGCATCGCAAAAATTTTCAAAAATAAAACTATGAAAAAACACTATAAAATCTTCATTTTTGGACCGATTTCCATATTTTTTCAACTATTTTACTTTGTTTAATGATTATTCTAAAAGATGAAAACAAAATAAAACAATTTTGGAAAAATTAAAAATTTGAAAATTTTCGTAGTTTTTTGTGATGCTAGCATCGCAAAAATTTTCAAAAATAAAACTATGAAAAAACACTATAAAATCTTCATTTTTGGACCGATTTCCATATTTTTTCAACTATTTTACTTTGTTTAATGATTATTCTAAAAGATGGAAACAAAATAAAACAATTTTGGAAAAATTAAAAATTTGAAAATTTTCGTCGTTTTTTGTGATGCTAGCATCCCAATAATTTTTAAAATTAAAAATACGAAAAAATAATATAAAATCTTCATTTTTGGACCGATTTCCATATTTTTTCAACTATTTTACTTTGTTTAATGATTATTCTAAAAGATGAAAACAAAATAAAACAATTTTGGAAAAATTAATAATTAGAAAATTTTCGTAGTTTTTTGTGATGCTAGCACGCAAAAATTTTCAAAAATAAAAATACGAAAAAATACTATAAAATCTTAATTTTTGGACCGATTTCCATATTTTTTCAACTATTTTACTTTGTTTAATGATTATTCTAAAAGATGAAAACAAAATAAAACAATTTTGGAAAAATTAAAAGTTTGAAAATTTTCGAATTTTTTTGTGATGCTAGCATCGCAAAAATTTTCAAAAATAAAACTATGAAAAAACACTATAAAATCTTCATTTTTAGACCGATTTCCATATTTTTTCAACTATTTGACTTTGTTTAATGATTATTCTAAAAGATGAAAACAAAATAAAACAATTTTGGAAAAATTTGAAAATTTTCGTAGTTTTTTGTGATGCTAGCATCGCAAAAATTTTCAAAAATAAAACTATGAAAAAACACTATAAAATCTTCATTTTTGGACCGATTTCCATATTTTTTCAACTATTTTACTTTGTTTAATGATTATTCTAAAAGATGAAAACAAAATAAAACAATTTTGGAAAAATTAAAAATTTGAAAATTTTCGTAGTTTTTTGTGATGCTAGCATCGCAAAAATTTTCAAAAATAAAACTATGAAAAAACACTATAAAATCTTCATTTTTGGACCGATTTCCATATTTTTTCAACTATTTTACTTTGTTTAATGATTATTCTAAAAGATGGAAACAAAATAAAACAATTTTGGAAAAATTAAAAATTTGAAAATTTTCGTAGTTTTTTGTGATGCTAGCATCGCAAAAATTTTCAAAAATAAAACTATGAGAAAACACTATAAAATCTTCATTTTTAGACCGATTTCCATATTTTTTCAACTATTTTACTTTGTTTAATGAATATTCTAAAAGATGAAAACAAAATAAAACAAATTTGGAAAAATTAAACATTAGAAAATTTTCGTAGTTTTTTGTGATGCTAGCATCGCAAAAATTTTCAAAAATAAAAATACGAAAAAATACTATAAAATCTTAATTTTTGGACCGATTTCCATATTTTTTCAACTATTTTACTTTGTTTAATGATTATTCTAAAAGATGAAAACAAAATAAAACAATTTTGGAAAAATTAAAAATTTGAAAATTTTCGTAGTTTTTTGTAATGCTAGCATCGCAAAAATTTTCAAAAATAAAACTATGAAAAAACACTATAAAATCTTCATTTTTAGACCGATTTCCATATTTTTTCAACTATTTTACTTTGTTTAATGAATATTCTAAAAGATGAAAACAAAATAAAACAATTTTGGAAAAATTAAACATTAGAAAATTTTCGTAGTTTTTTGTGATGCTAGCATCGCAAAAATTTTCAAAAATAAAAATACGAAAAAACACTATAAAATCTTCATTTTTAGACCGATTTCCATATTTTTTCAACTATTTTACTTTGTTTAATGATTATTCTAAAAGATGGAAACAAAATAAAACAATTTTGGAAAAATTAAAAATTTGAAAATTTTCGTCGTTTTTTGTGATGCTAGCATCGCAAAAATTTTCAAAAATACAAATACGAAAAAATACTATAAAATCTTCATTTTTGGACCGATTTCCATATTTTTTCAACTATTTTACTTTGTTTAATGATTATTCCAAAAGATGGAAACAAAATAAAACAATTTTAGGAAAATTAAAAAGTTGAAAATTTTCGTATTTTTTTGTGATGCTAGCATTGTAAAAATTTTCAAAAATAAAACTATGAAAAAACACTATAAAATCTTCATTTTTAGACCGATTTCCATATTTTTTCAACTATTTTACTTTGCTTAATGATTATTCTAAAAGATGAAAACAAAATAAAACAATTTTGGAAAAATTAAACATTAGAAAATTTTCGTAGTTTTTTGTGATGCTAGCATCGCAAAAATTTTCAAAAATAAAAATACGAAAAAATACTATAAAGTCTTAATTTTTGGACCGATTTCCATATTTTTTCAACTATTTTACTTTGTTTAATGATTATTCTAAAAGATGAAAACAAAATAAAACAATTTTGGAAAAATTAAAAATTTGAAAATTTTCGTAGTTTTTTGTGATGCTAGCATCGCAAAAATTTTCAAAAATAAAACTATGAAAAAACACTATAAAATCTTCATTTTTGGACCGATTTCCTAATTTTTTCAACTATTTTACTTTGTTTAATGATTATTCTAAAAGATGGAAACAAAATAAAACAATTTTGGAAAAATTAAAAATTTGAAAATTTGCGTCGTTTTTTGTGATGCTAGCATCGCAAAAATTTTCAAAAATAAAAATACGAAAAAACACTATAAAATCTTCATTTTTAGACCGATTTCCATATTTTTTCAACTATTTTACTTTGTTTAATGATTATTCTAAAAGATGGAAACAAAATAAAACAATTTTGGAAAAATTAAAAATTTGAAAATTTTCTCGTTTTTTGTGATGCTAGCATCGCAAAAATTTTCAAAAATAAAAATACGAAAAAACACTATAAAATCTTCATTTTTAGACCGATTTCCATATTTTTTCAACTATTTTACTTTGTTTAATGATTATTCTAAAAGATGGAAACAAAATAAAACAATTTTGGAAAAATTAAAAATTTGAAAATTTTCGTCGTTTTTTGTGATGCTAGCAACGCAAAAATTTTCAAAAATAAAAATACGAAAAAATACTATAAAGTCTTAATTTTTGGACCGATTTCCATATTTTTTCAACTATTTTACTTTGTTTAATGATTATTCTAAAAGATGAAAACAAAATAAAACAATTTTGGAAAAATTAAAAATTTGAAAATTTTCGTAGTTTTTTGTGATGCTAGCATCGCAAAAATTTTCAAAAATAAAACTATGAAAAAACACTATAAAATCTTCATTTTTGGACCGATTTCCTAATTTTTTCAACTATTTTACTTTGTTTAATGATTATTCTAAAAGATGGAAACAAAATAAAACAATTTTGGAAAAATTAAAAATTTGAAAATTTGCGTCGTTTTTTGTGATGCTAGCATCGCAAAAATTTTCAAAAATAAAAATACGAAAAAACACTATAAAATCTTCATTTTTAGACCGATTTCCATATTTTTTCAACTATTTTACTTTGTTTAATGATTATTCTAAAAGATGGAAACAAAATAAAACAATTTTGGAAAAATTAAAAATTTGAAAATTTTCGTCGTTTTTTGTGATGCTAGCATCGCAAAAATTTTCAAAAATAAAAATACGAAAAAACACTATAAAATCTTCATTTTTAGACCGATTTCCATATTTTTTCAACTATTTTACTTTGTTTAATGATTATTCTAAAAGATGGAAACAAAATAAAACAATTTTGGAAAAATTAAAAATTTGAAAATTTTCGTCGTTTTTTGTGATGCTAGCATCGCAAAAATTTTCAAAAATAAAAATACGAAAAAACACTATAAAATCTTCATTTTTAGACCGATTTCCATATTTTTTCAACTATTTTACTTTGTTTAATGATTATTCTAAAAGATGGAAACAAAATAAAACAATTTTGGAAAAATTAAAAATTTGAAAATTTTCGTCGTTTTTTGTGATGCTAGCATCGCAAAAATTTTCAAAAATAAAAATACGAAAAAATACTATAAAATCTTCATTTTTGGACCGATTTCCATATTTTTTCAACTATTTTACTTTGTTTAATGATTATTCCAAAAGATGGAAACAAAATAAAACAATTTTAGGAAAATTAAAAAGTTGAAAATTTTCGTATTTTTTTGTGATGCTAGCATTGTAAAAATTTTCAAAAATAAAACTATGAAAAAACACTATAAAATCTTCATTTTTGGACCGATTTCCTAATTTTTTCAACTATTTTACTTTGTTTAATGATTATTCTAAAAGATGGAAACAAAATAAAACAATTTTGGAAAAATTAAAAATTTGAAAATTTGCGTCGTTTTTTGTGATGCTAGCATCGCAAAAATTTTCAAAAATAAAAATACGAAAAAACACTATAAAATCTTCATTTTTAGACCGATTTCCATATTTTTTCAACTATTTTACTTTGTTTAATGATTATTCTAAAAGATGGAAACAAAATAAAACAATTTTGATAAAATTAAAAATTTGAAAATTTTCGTCGTTTTTTGTGATGCTAGCATCGCAAAAATTTTCAAAAATAAAAATACGAAAAAACACTATAAAATCTTCATTTTTAGACCGATTTCCATATTTTTTCAACTATTTTACTTTGTTTAATGATTATTCCAAAAGATGGAAACAAAATAAAACAATTTTAGGAAAATTAAAAAGTTGAAAATTTTCGTATTTTTTTGTGATGCTAGCATTGTAAAAATTTTCAAAAATAAAACTATGAAAAAACACTATAAAATCTTCATTTTTAGACCGATTTCCATATTTTTTCAACTATTTTACTTTGCTTAATGAATATTCTAAAAGATGAAAACAAAATAAAACAATTTTGGAAAAATTAAACATTAGAAAATTTTCGTAGTTTTTTGTGATGCTAGCATCGCAAAAATTTTCAAAAATAAAAATACGAAAAAATACTATAAAATCTTAATTTTTGGACCGATTTCCATATTTTTTCAACTATTTTACTTTGTTTAATGATTATTCTAAAAGATGAAAACAAAATAAAACAATTTTGGAAAAATTAAAAATTTGAAAATTTTCGTAGTTTTTTGTGATGCTAGCATCGCAAAAATTTTCAAAAATAAAACTATGAAAAAACACTATAAAATCTTCATTTTTAGACCGATTTCCATATTTTTTCAACTATTTTACTTTGTTTAATGAATATTCTAAAAGATGAAAACAAAATAAAACAATTTTGGAAAAATTAAACATTAGAAAATTTTCGTAGTTTTTTGTGATGCTAGCATCGCAAAAATTTTCAAAAATAAAAATACGAAAAAATACTATAAAATCTTCATTTTTGGACCGATTTCCATATTTTTTCAACTATTTTACTTTGCTTAATGATTATTCCAAAAGATGGAAACAAAATAAAACAATTTTAGGAAAATTAAAAAGTTGAAAATTTTCGTATTTTTTTGTGATGCTAGCATTGTAAAAATTTTCAAAAATAAAACTATGAAAAAACACTATAAAATCTTCATTTTTAGACCGATTTCCATATTTTTTCAACTATTTTACTTTGCTTAATGAATATTCTAAAAGATGAAAACAAAATAAAACAATTTTGGAAAAATTAAACATTAGAAAATTTTCGTAGTTTTTTGTGATGCTAGCATCGCAAAAATTTTCAAAAATAAAAATACGAAAAAATACTATAAAATCTTAATTTTTGGACCGATTTCCATATTTTTTCAACTATTTTACTTTGTTTAATGATTATTCCAAAAGATGGAAACAAAATAAAACAATTTTGGAAAAATTAAACATTAGAAAATTTTCGTAGTTTTTTGTGATGCTAGCATCGCAAAAATTTTCAAAAATAAAAATACGAAAAAATACTATAAAATCTTCATTTTTGGACCGATTTCCATATTTTTTCAACTATTTTACTTTGCTTAATGATTATTCCAAAAGATGGAAACAAAATAAAACAATTTTAGGAAAATTAAAAAGTTGAAAATTTTCGTATTTTTTTGTGATGCTAGCATTGTAAAAATTTTCAAAAATAAAACTATGAAAAAACACTATAAAATCTTCATTTTTAGACCGATTTCCATATTTTTTCAACTATTTTACTTTGCTTAATGAATATTCTAAAAGATGAAAACAAAATAAAACAATTTTGGAAAAATTAAACATTAGAAAATTTTCGTAGTTTTTTGTGATGCTAGCATCGCAAAAATTTTCAAAAATAAAAATACGAAAAAATACTATAAAATCTTAATTTTTGGACCGATTTCCATATTTTTTCAACTATTTTACTTTGTTTAATGATTATTCTAAAAGATGGAAACAAAATAAAACAATTTTGGAAAAATTAAAAATTTGAAAATTTTCGTCGTTTTTTGTGATGCTAGCATCGCAAAAATTTTCAAAAATAAAAATACGAAAAAATACTATAAAATCTTAATTTTTGGACCGATTTCCATATTTTTTCAACTATTTTACTTTGTTTAATGATTATTCTAAAAGATGGAAACAAAATAAAACAATTTTGGAAAAATTAAAAATTTGAAAATTTTCGTCGTTTTTTGTGATGCTAGCATCGCAAAAATTTTCAAAAATAAAAATACGAAAAAATACTATAAAATCTTAATTTTTGGACCGATTTCCATATTTTTTCAACTATTTTACTTTGTTTAATGATTATTCTAAAAGATGGAAACAAAATAAAACAATTTTGGAAAAATTAAAAATTTGAAAATTTTCGTCGTTTTTTGTGATGCTAGCATCCCAATAATTTTTAAAATTAAAAATACGAAAAAATAATATAAAATCTTCATTTTTAGACCGATTTCCATATTTTTTCAACTATTTTACTTTGTTTAATGAATATTCTAAAAGATGAAAACAAAATAAAACAATTTTGGAAAAATTAAACATTAGAAAATTTTCGTAGTTTTTTGTGATGCTAGCATCGCAAAAATTTTCAAAAATAAAAATACGAAAAAATACTATAAAGTCTTAATTTTTGGACCGATTTCCATATTTTTTCAACTATTTTACTTTGTTTAATGATTATTCTAAAAGATGAAAACAAAATAAAACAATTTTGGAAAAATTAAAAATTTGAAAATTTTCGTAGTTTCTTGTGATGCTAGCATCGCAAAAATTTTCAAAAATAAAACTATGAAAAAACACTATAAAATCTTCATTTTTAGACCGATTTCCATATTTTTTCAACTATTTTACTTTGTTTAATGATTATTCTAAAAGATGGAAACAAAATAAAACAATTTTGGAAAAATTAAAAATTTGAAAATTTTCGTCGTTTTTTGTGATGCTAGCATCGCAAAAATTTTCAAAAATAAAAATACGAAAAAACACTATAAAATCTTCATTTTTAGACCGATTTCCATATTTTTTCAACTATTTTACTTTGCTTAATGATTATTCTAAAAGATGAAAACAAAATAAAACAATTTTGGAAAAATTAAACATTAGAAAATTTTCGTAGTTTTTTGTGATGCTAGCATCGCAAAAATTTTCAAAAATAAAAATACGAAAAAATACTATAAAATCTTAATTTTTGGACCGATTTCCATATTTTTTCAACTATTTTACTTTGTTTAATGATTATTCCAAAAGATGGAAACAAAATAAAACAATTTTAGAAAAATTAAAAGTTTGAAAATTTTCGAATTTTTTTGTGATGCTAGCATCGCAAAAATTTTCAAAAAAAAAACTATGAAAAAACACTATAAAATCTTCATTTTTAGACCGATTTCCATATTTTTTCAACTATTTTACTTTGTTTAATGAATATTCTAAAAGATGGAAACAAAATAAAACAATTTTGGAAAAATTAAAAATTTGAAAATTTTCGTCGTTTTTTGTGATGCTAGCATCCCAATAATTTTTAAAATTAAAAATACGAAAAAATAATATAAAATCTTCATTTTTAGACCGATTTCCATATTTTTTCAACTATTTTACTTTGTTTAATGATTATTCTAAAAGATGAAAACAAAATAAAACAATTTTGGAAAAATTAAAAAGTTGAAAATTTTCGTAGTTTTTTGTGATGCTAGCATCGCAAAAATTTTCAAAAATAAAACTATGAAAAAACACTATAAAATCTTCATTTTTAGACCGATTTCCATATTTTTTCAACTATTTTACTTTGTTTAATGATTATTCTAAAAGATGGAAACAAAATAAAACAATTTTGGAAAAATTAAAAATTTGAAAATTTTCGTCGTTTTTTGTGATGCTAGCATCGCAAAAATTTTCAAAAATAAAAATACGAAAAAATACTATAAAGTCTTAATTTTTGGACCGATTTCCATATTTTTTCAACTATTTTACTTTGTTTAATGATTATTCTAAAAGATGGAAACAAAATAAAACAATTTTGGAAAAATTAAAAATTTGAAAATTTTCGTCGTTTTTTGTGGTGCTAGCATCGCAAAAATTTTCAAAAATAAAAATACGAAAAAACACTATAAAATCTTCATTTTTAGACCGATTTCCATATTTTTTCAACTATTTTACTTTGTTTAATGATTATTCTAAAAGATGGAAACAAAATAAAACAATTTTGGAAAAATTAAAAATTTGAAAATTTTCGTCGTTTTTTGTGATGCTAGCATCGCAAAAATTTTCAAAAATAAAAATACGAAAAAACACTATAAAATCTTCATTTTTAGACCGATTTCCATATTTTTTCAACTATTTTACTTTGTTTAATGATTATTCTAAAAGATGGAAACAAAATAAAACAATTTTGGAAAAATTAAAAATTTGAAAATTTTCGTAGTTTTTTGTGATGCTAGCATCGCAAAAATTTTCAAAAATAAAACTATGAAAAAACACTATAAAATCTTCATTTTTGGACCGATTTCCATATTTTTTCAACTATTTTACTTTGTTTAATGATTATTCTAAAAGATGGAAACAAAATAAAACAATTTTGGAAAAATTAAAAATTTGAAAATTTTCGTCGTTTTTTGTGATGCTAGCATCGCAAAAATTTTCAAAAATAAAAATACGAAAAAATACTATAAAATCTTCATTTTTGGACCGATTTCCATATTTTTTCAACTATTTTACTTTGTTTAATGATTATTCTAAAAGATGGAAACAAAATAAAACAATTTTCGAAAAATTAAAAATTTGAAAATTTTCGTAGTTTTTTGTGATGCTAGCATCGCAAAAATTTTCAAAAATAAAAATACGAAAAAATACTATAAAGTCTTAATTTTTGGACCGATTTCCATATTTTTTCAACTATTTTACTTTGTTTAATGATTATTCCAAAAGATGGAAACAAAATAAAACAATTTTAGGAAAATTAAAAAGTTGAAAATTTTCGTATTTTTTTGTGATGCTAGCATTGTAAAAATTTTCAAAAATAAAACTATGAAAAAACACTATAAAATCTTCATTTTTAGACCGATTTCCATATTTTTTCAACTATTTTACTTTGCTTAATGATTATTCTAAAAGATGAAAACAAAATAAAACAATTTTGGAAAAACTAAACATTAGAAAATTTTCGTAGTTTTTTGTGATGCTAGCATCGCAAAA
Source organism: Argyra leucocephala (assembly GCA_963942445.1). Taxonomy (NCBI): domain Eukaryota; kingdom Metazoa; phylum Arthropoda; class Insecta; order Diptera; family Dolichopodidae; genus Argyra; species Argyra leucocephala. The sequence continues at coordinate 141,276,076 of OZ012678.1, read as the reverse complement.
ATTTTCAAAAATAAAAATACGAAAAAATACTATAAAATCTTAATTTTTGGACCGATTTCCATATTTTTTCAACTATTTTACTTTGTTTAATGATTATTCTAAAAGATGGAAACAAAATAAAACAATTTTGGAAAAATTAAAAATTTGAAAATTTTCGTCGTTTTTTGTGATGCTAGCATCGCAAAAATTTTCAAAAATAAAAATACGAAAAAACACTATAAAATCTTCATTTTTAGACCGATTTCCATATTTTTTCAACTATTTTACTTTGTTTAATGATTATTCTAAAAGATGGAAACAAAATAAAACAATTTTCGAAAAATTAAAAATTTGAAAATTTTCGTAGTTTTTTGTGATGCTAGCATCGCAAAAATTTTCAAAAATAAAAATACGAAAAAATACTATAAAGTCTTAATTTTTGGACCGATTTCCATATTTTTTCAACTATTTTACTTTGTTTAATGATTATTCTAAAAGATGGAAACAAAATAAGACAATTTTGGAAAAATTAAAAATTTGAAAATTTTCGTCGTTTTTTGTGGTGCTAGCATCGCAAAAATTTTCAAAAATAAAAATACGAAAAAACACTATAAAATCTTCATTTTTAGACCGATTTCCATATTTTTTCAACTATTTTACTTTGTTTAATGATTATTCTAAAAGATGGAAACAAAATAAAACAATTTTGGAAAAATTAAAAATTTGAAAATTTTCGTAGTTTTTTGTGATGCTAGCATCGCAAAAATTTTCAAAAATAAAAATACGAAAAAATACTATAAAGTCTTAATTTTTGGACCGATTTCCATATTTTTTCAACTATTTTACTTTGTTTAATGATTATTCTAAAAGATGGAAACAAAATAAAACAATTTTGGAAAAATTAAAAATTTGAAAATTTTCGTCGTTTTTTGTGGTGCTAGCATCGCAAAAATTTTCAAAAATAAAAATACGAAAAAACACTATAAAATCTTCATTTTTAGACCGATTTCCATATTTTTTCAACTATTTTACTTTGTTTAATGATTATTCTAAAAGATGGAAACAAAATAAAACAATTTTGGAAAAATTAAAAATTTGAAAATTTTCGTAGTTTTTTGTGATGCTAGCATCGCAAAAATTTTCAAAAATAAAACTATGAAAAAACACTATAAAATCTTCATTTTTGGACCGATTTCCATATTTTTTCAACTATTTTACTTTGTTTAATGATTATTCTAAAAGATGGAAACAAAATAAAACAATTTTGGAAAAATTAAAAATTTGAAAATTTTCGTCGTTTTTTGTGATGCTAGCATCGCAAAAATTTTCAAAAATAAAAATACGAAAAAGCACTATAAAATCTTCATTTTTAGACCGATTTCCATATTTTTTCAACTATTTTACTTTGTTTAATGATTATTCTAAAAGATGGAAACAAAATAAAACAATTTTGGAAAAATTAAAAATTTGAAAATTTTCGTAGTTTTTTGTGATGCTAGCATCGCAAAAATTTTCAAAAATAAAACTATGAAAAAACACTATAAAATCTTCATTTTTGGACCGATTTCCATATTTTTTCAACTATTTTACTTTGTTTAATAATTATTCTAAAAGATGGAAACAAAATAAAACAATTTTGGAAAAATTAAAAATTTGAAAATTTTCGTCGTTTTTTGTGATGCTAGCATCGCAAAAATTTTCAAAAATAAAAATACGAAAAAATACTATAAAATCTTCATTTTTGGACCGATTTCCATATTTTTTCAACTATTTTACTTTGTTTAATGATTATTCCAAAAGATGGAAACAAAATAAAACAATTTTAGGAAAATTAAAAAGTTGAAAATTTTCGTATTTTTTTGTGATGCTAGCATTGTAAAAATTTTCAAAAATAAAACTATGAAAAAACACTATAAAATCTTCATTTTTAGACCGATTTCCATATTTTTTCAACTATTTTACTTTGCTTAATGATTATTCTAAAAGATGAAAACAAAATAAAACAATTTTGGAAAAACTAAACATTAGAAAATTTTCGTAGTTTTTTGTGATGCTAGCATCGCAAGAATTTTCAAAAATAAAAATACGAAAAAATACTATAAAATCTTAATTTTTGGACCGATTTCCATATTTTTTCAACTATTTTACTTTGTTTAATGATTATTCTAAAAGATGGAAACAAAATAAAACAATTTTGGAAAAATTAAAAATTTGAAAATTTTCGTAGTTTTTTGTGATGCTAGCATCGCAAAAATTTTCAAAAATAAAACTATGAAAAAACACTATAAAATCTTCATTTTTGGACCGATTTCCATATTTTTTCAACTATTTTACTTTGTTTAATGATTATTCTAAAAGATGGAAACAAAATAAAACAATTTTGGAAAAATTAAAAATTTGAAAATTTTCGTCGTTTTTTGTGATGCTAGCATCGCAAAAATTTTCAAAAATAAAAATACGAAAAAACACTATAAAATCTTCATTTTTAGACCGATTTCCATATTTTTTCAACTATTTTACTTTGTTTAATGATTATTCTAAAAGATGGAAACAAAATAAAACAATTTTGGAAAAATTAAAAATTTGAAAATTTTCGTAGTTTTTTGTGATGCTAGCATCGCAAAAATTTTCAAAAATAAAACTATGAAAAAACACTATAAAATCTTCATTTTTGGACCGATTTCCATATTTTTTCAACTATTTTACTTTGTTTAATGATTATTCTAAAAGATGGAAACAAAATAAAACAATTTTGGAAAAATTAAAAATTTGAAAATTTTCGTCGTTTTTTGTGATGCTAGCATCGCAAAAATTTTCAAAAATAAAAATACGAAAAAACACTATAAAATCTTCATTTTTAGACCGATTTCCATATTTTTTCAACTATTTTACTTTGTTTAATGATTATTCTAAAAGATGGAAACAAAATAAAACAATTTTGGAAAAATTAAAAATTTGAAAATTTTCGTAGTTTTTTGTGATGCTAGCATCGCAAAAATTTTCAAAAATAAAACTATGAAAAAACACTATAAAATCTTCATTTTTGGACCGATTTCCATATTTTTTCAACTATTTTACTTTGTTTAATGATTATTCTAAAAGATGGAAACAAAATAAAACAATTTTGGAAAAATTAAAAATTTGAAAATTTTCGTCGTTTTTTGTGATGCTAGCATCGCAAAAATTTTCAAAAATAAAAATACGAAAAAACACTATAAAATCTTCATTTTTAGACCGATTTCCATATTTTTTCAACTATTTTACTTTGTTTAATGATTATTCTAAAAGATGGAAACAAAATAAAACAATTTTGGAAAAATTAAAAATTTGAAAATTTTCGTAGTTTTTTGTGATGCTAGCATCGCAAAAATTTTCAAAAATAAAACTATGAAAAAACACTATAAAATCTTCATTTTTGGACCGATTTCCATATTTTTTCAACTATTTTACTTTGTTTAATGATTATTCTAAAAGATGGAAACAAAATAAAACAATTTTGGAAAAATTAAAAATTTGAAAATTTTCGTAGTTTTTTGTGATGCTAGCATCGCAAAAATTTGCAAAAATAAAACTATGAAAAAACACTATAAAATCTTCATTTTTGGACCGATTTCCATATTTTTTCAACTATTTTACTTTGTTTAATGATTATTCTAAAAGATGAAAACAAAATAAAACAATTTTGGAAAAATTAAACATTAGAAAATTTTCGTAGTTTTTTGTGATGCTAGCATCGCAAAAATTTTCAAAAATAAAAATACGAAAAAATACTATAAAATCTTAATTTTTGGACCGATTTCCATATTTTTTCAACTATTTTACTTTGTTTAATGATTATTCTAAAAGATGAAAACAAAATAAAACAATTTTGGAAAAATTAAACATTAGAAAATTTTCGTAGTTTTTTGTGATGCTAGCATCGCAAAAATTTTCAAAAATAAAAATACGAAAAAATACTATAAAGTCTTAATTTTTGGACCGATTTCCATATTTTTTCAACTATTTTACTTTGTTTAATGATTATTCTAAAAGATGAAAACAAAATAAAACAATTTTGGAAAAATTAAAAATTTGAAAATTTTCGTAGTTTTTTGTGATGCTAGCATCGCAAAAATTTTCAAAAATAAAACTATGAAAAAACACTATAAAATCTTCATTTTTGGACCGATTTCCATATTTTTTCAACTATTTTACTTTGTTTAATGATTATTCTAAAAGATGGAAACAAAATAAAACAATTTTGGAAAAATTAAAAATTTGAAAATTTTCGTAGTTTTTTGTGATGCTAGCATCGCAAAAATTTTCAAAAATAAAACTATGAAAAAACACTATAAAATCTTCATTTTTGGACCGATTTCCATATTTTTTCAACTATTTTACTTTGTTTAATGATTATTCTAAAAGATGGAAACAAAATAAAACAATTTTGGAAAAATTAAAAATTTGAAAATTTTCGTCGTTTTTTGTGATGCTAGCATTGTAAAAATTTTCAAAAATAAAACTATGAAAAAACACTATAAAATCTTCATTTTTGGACCGATTTCCATATTTTTTCAACTATTTTACTTTGTTTAATGATTATTCTAAAAGATGGAAACAAAATAAAACAATTTTGGAAAAATTAAAAATTTGAAAATTTTCGTCGTTTTTTGTGATGCTAGCTAGCATCGCAAAAATTTTCAAAAATAAAACTATGAAAAAACACTATAAAATCTTCATTTTTGGACCGATTTCCATATTTTTTCAACTATTTTACTTTGTTTAATGATTATTCTAAAAGATGGAAACAAAATAAAACAATTTTGGAAAAATTAAAAATTTGAAAATTTTTGTCGTTTTTTGTGATGCTAGCATCGCAAAAATTTTCAAAAATAAAAATACGAAAAAACACTATAAAATCTTCATTTTTAGACCGATTTCCATATTTTTTCAACTATTTTACTTTGTTTAATGATTATTCTAAAAGATGGAAACAAAATAAAACAATTTTGGAAAAATTAAAAATTTGAAAATTTTCGTCGTTTTTTGTGATGCTAGCATTGTAAAAATTTTCAAAAATAAAACTATGAAAAAACACTATAAAATCTTCATTTTTGGACCGATTTCCATATTTTTTCAACTATTTTACTTTGTTTAATGATTATTCTAAAAGATGGAAACAAAATAAAACAATTTTGGAAAAATTAAAAATTTGAAAATTTTCGTCGTTTTTTGTGATGCTAGCTAGCATCGCAAAAATTTTCAAAAATAAAACTATGAAAAAACACTATAAAATCTTCATTTTTGGACCGATTTCCATATTTTTTCAACTATTTTACTTTGTTTAATGATTATTCTAAAAGATGGAAACAAAATAAAACAATTTTGGAAAAATTAAAAATTTGAAAATTTTTGTCGTTTTTTGTGATGCTAGCATCGCAAAAATTTTCAAAAATAAAAATACGAAAAAACACTATAAAATCTTCATTTTTAGACCGATTTCCATATTTTTTCAACTATTTTACTTTGTTTAATGATTATTCTAAAAGATGGAAACAAAATAAAACAATTTTGGAAAAATTAAAAATTTGAAAATTTTCGTAGTTTTTTGTGATGCTAGCATCGCAAAAATTTTCAAAAATAAAACTATGAAAAAACACTATAAAATCTTCATTTTTGGACCGATTTCCATATTTTTTCAACTATTTTACTTTGTTTAATGATTATTCTAAAAGATGGAAACAAAATAAAACAATTTTGGAAAAATTAAAAATTTGAAAATTTTTGTCGTTTTTTGTGATGCTAGCATCGCAAAAATTTTCAAAAATAAAAATACGAAAAAACACTATAAAATCTTCATTTTTAGACCGATTTCCATATTTTTTCAACTATTTTACTTTGTTTAATGATTATTCTAAAAGATGGAAACAAAATAAAACAATTTTGGAAAAATTAAAAATTTGAAAATTTTCGTCGTTTTTTGTGATGCTAGCATTGTAAAAATTTTCAAAAATAAAACTATGAAAAAACACTATAAAATCTTCATTTTTGGACCGATTTCCATATTTTTTCAACTATTTTACTTTGTTTAATGATTATTCTAAAAGATGGAAACAAAATAAAACAATTTTGGAAAAATTAAAAATTTGAAAATTTTCGTAGTTTTTTGTGATGCTAGCATCGCAAAAATTTTCAAAAATAAAACTATGAAAAAACACTATAAAATCTTCATTTTTGGACCGATTTCCATATTTTTTCAACTATTTTACTTTGTTTAATGATTATTCTAAAAGATGGAAACAAAATAAAACAATTTTGGAAAAATTAAAAATTTGAAAATTTTTGTCGTTTTTTGTGATGCTAGCATCGCAAAAATTTTCAAAAATAAAAATACGAAAAAACACTATAAAATCTTCATTTTTAGACCGATTTCCATATTTTTTCAACTATTTTACTTTGTTTAATGATTATTCTAAAAGATGGAAACAAAATAAAACAATTTTGGAAAAATTAAAAATTTGAAAATTTTCGTAGTTTTTTGTGATGCTAGCATCGCAAAAATTTTCAAAAATAAAACTATGAAAAAACACTATAAAATCTTCATTTTTGGACCGATTTCCATATTTTTTCAACTATTTTACTTTGTTTAATGATTATTCTAAAAGATGGAAACAAAATAAAACAATTTTGGAAAAATTAAAAATTTGAAAATTTTCGTCGTTTTTTGTGATGCTAGCATTGTAAAAATTTTCAAAAATAAAACTATGAAAAAACACTATAAAATCTTCATTTTTGGACCGATTTCCATATTTTTTCAACTATTTTACTTTGTTTAATGATTATTCTAAAAGATGGAAACAAAATAAAACAATTTTGGAAAAATTAAAATTTTGAAAATTTTCGTCGTTTTTTGTGATGCTAGCATCGCAAAAATTTTCAAAAATAAAAATACGAAAAAACACTATAAAATCTTCATTTTTAGACCGATTTCCATATTTTTTCAACTATTTTACTTTGTTTAATGATTATTCTAAAAGATGGAAACAAAATAAAACAATTTTGGAAAAATTAAAAATTTGAAAATTTTCGTAGTTTTTTGTGATGCTAGCATCGCAAAAATTTTCAAAAATAAAACTATGAAAAAACACTATAAAATCTTCATTTTTGGACCGATTTCCATATTTTTTCAACTATTTTACTTTGTTTAATGATTATTCTAAAAGATGGAAACAAAATAAAACAATTTTGGAAAAATTAAAAATTTGAAAATTTTCGTAGTTTTTTGTGATGCTAGCATCGCAAAAATTTGCAAAAATAAAACTATGAAAAAACACTATAAAATCTTCATTTTTGGACCGATTTCCATATTTTTTCAACTATTTTACTTTGTTTAATGATTATTCTAAAAGATGAAAACAAAATAAAACAATTTTGGAAAAATTAAACATTAGAAAATTTTCGTAGTTTTTTGTGATGCTAGCATCGCAAAAATTTTCAAAAATAAAAATACGAAAAAATACTATAAAGTCTTAATTTTTGGACCGATTTCCATATTTTTTCAACTATTTTACTTTGTTTAATGATTATTCTAAAAGATGAAAACAAAATAAAACAATTTTGGAAAAATTAAAAATTTGAAAATTTTCGTAGTTTTTTGTGATGCTAGCATCGCAAAAATTTTCAAAAATAAAACTATGAAAAAACACTATAAAATCTTCATTTTTGGACCGATTTCCATATTTTTTCAACTATTTTACTTTGTTTAATGATTATTCTAAAAGATGAAAACAAAATAAAACAATTTTGGAAAAATTAAACATTAGAAAATTTTCGTAGTTTTTTGTGATGCTAGCATCGCAAAAATTTTCAAAAATAAAAATACGAAAAAATACTATAAAGTCTTAATTTTTGGACCGATTTCCATATTTTTTCAACTATTTTACTTTGTTTAATGATTATTCTAAAAGATGAAAACAAAATAAAACAATTTTGGAAAAATTAAAAATTTGAAAATTTTCGTAGTTTTTTGTGATGCTAGCATCGCAAAAATTTTCAAAAATAAAACTATGAAAAAACACTATAAAATCTTCATTTTTGGACCGATTTCCATATTTTTTCAACTATTTTACTTTGTTTAATGATTATTCTAAAAGATGAAAACAAAATAAAACAATTTTGGAAAAATTAAAAATTTGAAAATTTTCGTAGTTTTTTGTGATGCTAGCATCGCAAAAATTTTCAAAAATAAAAATACGAAAAAATACTATAAAATCTTAATTTTTGGACCGATTTCCATATTTTTTCAACTATTTTACTTTGTTTAATGATTATTCTAAAAGATGAAAACAAAATAAAACAATTTTGGAAAAATTAAACATTAGAAAATTTTCGTAGTTTTTTGTGATGCTAGCATCGCAAAAATTTTCAAAAATAAAAATACGAAAAAATACTATAAAGTCTTAATTTTTGGACCGATTTCCATATTTTTTCAACTATTTTACTTTGTTTAATGATTATTCTAAAAGATGAAAACAAAATAAAACAATTTTGGAAAAATTAAAAATTTGAAAATTTTCGTAGTTTTTTGTGATGCTAGCATCGCAAAAATTTTCAAAAATAAAACTATGAAAAAACACTATAAAATCTTCATTTTTGGACCGATTTCCATATTTTTTCAACTATTTTACTTTGTTTAATGATTATTCTAAAAGATGGAAACAAAATAAAACAATTTTGGAAAAATTAAAAATTTGAAAATTTTCGTAGTTTTTTGTGATGCTAGCATCGCAAAAATTTTCAAAAATAAAACTATGAAAAAACACTATAAAATCTTCATTTTTGGACCGATTTCCATATTTTTTCAACTATTTTACTTTGTTTAATGATTATTCTAAAAGATGGAAACAAAATAAAACAATTTTGGAAAAATTAAAAATTTGAAAATTTTCGTAGTTTTTTGTGATGCTAGCATCGCAAAAATTTGCAAAAATAAAACTATGAAAAAACACTATAAAATCTTCATTTTTGGACCGATTTCCATATTTTTTCAACTATTTTACTTTGTTTAATGATTATTCTAAAAGATGAAAACAAAATAAAACAATTTTGGAAAAATTAAACATTAGAAAATTTTCGTAGTTTTTTGTGATGCTAGCATCGCAAAAATTTTCAAAAATAAAAATACGAAAAAATACTATAAAGTCTTAATTTTTGGACCGATTTCCATATTTTTTCAACTATTTTACTTTGTTTAATGATTATTCTAAAAGATGAAAACAAAATAAAACAATTTTGGAAAAATTAAAAATTTGAAAATTTTCGTAGTTTTTTGTGATGCTAGCATCGCAAAAATTTTCAAAAATAAAACTATGAAAAAACACTATAAAATCTTCATTTTTGGACCGATTTCCATATTTTTTCAACTATTTTACTTTGTTTAATGATTATTCTAAAAGATGAAAACAAAATAAAACAATTTTGGAAAAATTAAACATTAGAAAATTTTCGTAGTTTTTTGTGATGCTAGCATCGCAAAAATTTTCAAAAATAAAAATACGAAAAAATACTATAAAGTCTTAATTTTTGGACCGATTTCCATATTTTTTCAACTATTTTACTTTGTTTAATGATTATTCTAAAAGATGAAAACAAAATAAAACAATTTTGGAAAAATTAAAAATTTGAAAATTTTCGTAGTTTTTTGTGATGCTAGCATCGCAAAAATTTTCAAAAATAAAACTATGAAAAAACACTATAAAATCTTCATTTTTGGACCGATTTCCATATTTTTTCAACTATTTTACTTTGTTTAATGATTATTCTAAAAGATGAAAACAAAATAAAACAATTTTGGAAAAATTAAAAATTTGAAAATTTTCGTAGTTTTTTGTGATGCTAGCATCGCAAAAATTTTCAAAAATAAAAATACGAAAAAATACTATAAAATCTTAATTTTTGGACCGATTTCCATATTTTTTCAACTATTTTACTTTGTTTAATGATTATTCTAAAAGATGAAAACAAAATAAAACAATTTTGGAAAAATTAAACATTAGAAAATTTTCGTAGTTTTTTGTGATGCTAGCATCGCAAAAATTTTCAAAAATAAAAATACGAAAAAATACTATAAAGTCTTAATTTTTGGACCGATTTCCATATTTTTTCAACTATTTTACTTTGTTTAATGATTATTCTAAAAGATGAAAACAAAATAAAACAATTTTGGAAAAATTAAAAATTTGAAAATTTTCGTAGTTTTTTGTGATGCTAGCATCGCAAAAATTTTCAAAAATAAAACTATGAAAAAACACTATAAAATCTTCATTTTTGGACCGATTTCCATATTTTTTCAACTATTTTACTTTGTTTAATGATTATTCTAAAAGATGGAAACAAAATAAAACAATTTTGGAAAAATTAAAAATTTGAAAATTTTCGTAGTTTTTTGTGATGCTAGCATCGCAAAAATTTTCAAAAATAAAACTATGAAAAAACACTATAAAATCTTCATTTTTGGACCGATTTCCATATTTTTTCAACTATTTTACTTTGTTTAATGATTATTCTAAAAGATGGAAACAAAATAAAACAATTTTGGAAAAATTAAAAATTTGAAAATTTTCGTCGTTTTTTGTGATGCTAGCATTGTAAAAATTTTCAAAAATAAAACTATGAAAAAACACTATAAAATCTTCATTTTTGGACCGATTTCCATATTTTTTCAACTATTTTACTTTGTTTAATGATTATTCTAAAAGATGGAAACAAAATAAAACAATTTTGGAAAAATTAAAAATTTGAAAATTTTCGTCGTTTTTTGTGATGCTAGCTAGCATCGCAAAAATTTTCAAAAATAAAACTATGAAAAAACACTATAAAATCTTCATTTTTGGACCGATTTCCATATTTTTTCAACTATTTTACTTTGTTTAATGATTATTCTAAAAGATGGAAACAAAATAAAACAATTTTGGAAAAATTAAAAATTTGAAAATTTTCGTCGTTTTTTGTGATGCTAGCATCGCAAAAATTTTCAAAAATAAAAATACGAAAAAACACTATAAAATCTTCATTTTTAGACCGATTTCCATATTTTTTCAACTATTTTACTTTGTTTAATGATTATTCTAAAAGATGGAAACAAAATAAAACAATTTTGGAAAAATTAAAAATTTGAAAATTTTCGTAGTTTTTTGTGATGCTAGCATCGCAAAAATTTTCAAAAATAAAACTATGAAAAAACACTATAAAATCTTCATTTTTGGACCGATTTCCATATTTTTTCAACTATTTTACTTTGTTTAATGATTATTCTAAAAGATGGAAACAAAATAAAACAATTTTGGAAAAATTAAAAATTTGAAAATTTTCGTAGTTTTTTGTGATGCTAGCATCGCAAAAATTTGCAAAAATAAAACTATGAAAAAACACTATAAAATCTTCATTTTTGGACCGATTTCCATATTTTTTCAACTATTTTACTTTGTTTAATGATTATTCTAAAAGATGAAAACAAAATAAAACAATTTTGGAAAAATTAAACATTAGAAAATTTTCGTAGTTTTTTGTGATGCTAGCATCGCAAAAATTTTCAAAAATAAAAATACGAAAAAATACTATAAAGTCTTAATTTTTGGACCGATTTCCATATTTTTTCAACTATTTTACTTTGTTTAATGATTATTCTAAAAGATGAAAACAAAATAAAACAATTTTGGAAAAATTAAAAATTTGAAAATTTTCGTAGTTTTTTGTGATGCTAGCATCGCAAAAATTTTCAAAAATAAAACTATGAAAAAACACTATAAAATCTTCATTTTTGGACCGATTTCCATATTTTTTCAACTATTTTACTTTGTTTAATGATTATTCTAAAAGATGGAAACAAAATAAAACAATTTTGGAAAAATTAAAAATTAGAAAATTTTCGTAGTTTTTTGTGATGCTAGCATCGCAAAAATTTTCAAAAATAAAACTATGAAAAAACACTATAAAATCTTCATTTTTGGACCGATTTCCATATTTTTTCAACTATTTTACTTTGTTTAATGATTATTCTAAAAGATGGAAACAAAATAAAACAATTTTGGAAAAATTAAAAATTTGAAAATTTTCGTCGTTTTTTGTGATGCTAGCATTGTAAAAATTTTCAAAAATAAAACTATGAAAAAACACTATAAAATCTTCATTTTTGGACCGATTTCCATATTTTTTCAACTATTTTACTTTGTTTAATGATTATTCTAAAAGATGGAAACAAAATAAAACAATTTTGGAAAAATTAAAAATTTGAAAATTTTTGTCGTTTTTTGTGATGCTAGCATCGCAAAAATTTTCAAAAATAAAACTATGAAAAAACACTATAAAATCTTCATTTTTGGACCGATTTCCATATTTTTTCAACTATTTTACTTTGTTTAATGATTATTCTAAAAGATGGAAACAAAATAAAACAATTTTGGAAAAATTAAAAATTTGAAAATTTTCGTCGTTTTTTGTGATGCTAGCATTGTAAAAATTTTCAAAAATAAAACTATGAAAAAACACTATAAAATCTTCATTTTTGGACCGATTTCCATATTTTTTCAACTATTTTACTTTGTTTAATGATTATTCTAAAAGATGGAAACAAAATAAAACAATTTTGGAAAAATTAAAAATTTGAAAATTTTCGTCGTTTTTTGTGATGCTAGCATTGTAAAAATTTTCAAAAATAAAACTATGAAAAAACACTATAAAATCTTCATTTTTGGACCGATTTCCATATTTTTTCAACTATTTTACTTTGTTTAATGATTATTCTAAAAGATGGAAACAAAATAAAACAATTTTGGAAAAATTAAAAATTTGAAAATTTTCGTCGTTTTTTGTGATGCTAGCTAGCATCGCAAAAATTTTCAAAAATAAAACTATGAAAAAACACTATAAAATCTTCATTTTTGGACCGATTTCCATATTTTTTCAACTATTTTACTTTGTTTAATGATTATTCTAAAAGATGGAAACAAAATAAAACAATTTTGGAAAAATTAAAAATTTGAAAATTTTTGTCGTTTTTTGTGATGCTAGCATCGCAAAAATTTTCAAAAATAAAAATACGAAAAAACACTATAAAATCTTCATTTTTAGACCGATTTCCATATTTTTTCAACTATTTTACTTTGTTTAATGATTATTCTAAAAGATGGAAACAAAATAAAACAATTTTGGAAAAATTAAAAATTTGAAAATTTTCGTAGTTTTTTGTGATGCTAGCATCGCAAAAATTTTCAAAAATAAAACTATGAAAAAACACTATAAAATCTTCATTTTTGGACCGATTTCCATATTTTTTCAACTATTTTACTTTGTTTAATGATTATTCTAAAAGATGGAAACAAAATAAAACAATTTTGGAAAAATTAAAAATTTGAAAATTTTCGTCGTTTTTTGTGATGCTAGCATCGCAAAAATTTTCAAAAATAAAAATACGAAAAAACACTATAAAATCTTCATTTTTAGACCGATTTCCATATTTTTTCAACTATTTTACTTTGTTTAATGATTATTCTAAAAGATGGAAACAAAATAAAACAATTTTGGAAAAATTAAAAATTTGAAAATTTTTGTCGTTTTTTGTGATGCTAGCATCGCAAAAATTTTCAAAAATAAAAATACGAAAAAACACTATAAAATCTTCATTTTTAGACCGATTTCCATATTTTTTCAACTATTTTACTTTGTTTAATGATTATTCTAAAAGATGGAAACAAAATAAAACAATTTTGGAAAAATTAAAAATTTGAAAATTTTCGTAGTTTTTTGTGATGCTAGCATCGCAAAAATTTTCAAAAATAAAACTATGAAAAAACACTATAAAATCTTCATTTTTGGACCGATTTCCATATTTTTTCAACTATTTTACTTTGTTTAATGATTATTCTAAAAGATGGAAACAAAATAAAACAATTTTGGAAAAATTAAAAATTTGAAAATTTTCGTCGTTTTTTGTGATGCTAGCATCGCAAAAATTTTCAAAAATAAAAATACGAAAAAACACTATAAAATCTTCATTTTTAGACCGATTTCCATATTTTTTCAACTATTTTACTTTGTTTAATGATTATTCTAAAAGATGGAAACAAAATAAAACAATTTTGGAAAAATTAAAAATTTGAAAATTTTTGTCGTTTTTTGTGATGCTAGCATCGCAAAAATTTTCAAAAATAAAAATACGAAAAAACACTATAAAATCTTCATTTTTAGACCGATTTCCATATTTTTTCAACTATTTTACTTTGTTTAATGATTATTCTAAAAGATGGAAACAAAATAAAACAATTTTGGAAAAATTAAAAATTTGAAAATTTTCGTAGTTTTTTGTGATGCTAGCATCGCAAAAATTTTCAAAAATAAAACTATGAAAAAACACTATAAAATCTTCATTTTTGGACCGATTTCCATATTTTTTCAACTATTTTACTTTGTTTAATGATTATTCTAAAAGATGGAAACAAAATAAAACAATTTTGGAAAAATTAAAAATTTGAAAATTTTCGTCGTTTTTTGTGATGCTAGCATCGCAAAAATTTTCAAAAATAAAAATACGAAAAAATACTATAAAATCTTCATTTTTGGACCGATTTCCATATTTTTTCAACTATTTTACTTTGTTTAATGATTATTCCAAAAGATGGAAACAAAATAAAACAATTTTAGGAAAATTAAAAAGTTGAAAATTTTCGTATTTTTTTGTGATGCTAGCATTGTAAAAATTTTCAAAAATAAAACTATGAAAAAACACTATAAAATCTTCATTTTTAGACCGATTTCCATACTTTTTCAACTATTTTACTTTGTTTAATGATTATTCTAAAAGATGGAAACAAAATAAAACAATTTTGGAAATATTAAAAATTTGAAAATTTTCGTAGTTTTTTGTGATGCTAGCATCTCAATAATTTTTAAAATTAAAAATACGAAAAAATAATATAAAATCTTCATTTTTAGACCGATTTCCATATTTTTTCAACTATTTTACTTTGTTTAATGATTATTCTAAAAGATGAAAACAAAATAAAACAATTTTGGAAAAATTAAACATTAGAAAATTTTCGTAGTTTTTTGTGATGCTAGCATCGCAAAAATTTTCAAAAATAAAAATACGAAAAAATACTATAAAGTCTTAATTTTTGGACCGATTTCCATATTTTTTCAACTATTTTACTTTGTTTAATGATTATTCTAAAAGATGGAAACAAAATAAAACAATTTTGGAAAAATTAAAAATTTGAAAATTTTCGTAGTTTTTTGTGATGCTAGCATCGCAAAAATTTTCAAAAATAAAACTATGAAAAAACACTATAAAATCTTCATTTTTGGACCGATTTCCATATTTTTTCAACTATTTTACTTTGTTTAATGATTATTCTAAAAGATGGAAACAAAATAAAACAATTTTGGAAAAATTAAAAATTTGAAAATTTTCGTCGTTTTTTGTGATGCTAGCATCGCAAAAATTTTCAAAAATAAAAATACGAAAAAACACTATAAAATCTTCATTTTTAGACCGATTTCCATATTTTTTCAACTATTTTACTTTGTTTAATGATTATTCTAAAAGATGGAAACAAAATAAAACAATTTTGGAAAAATTAAAAATTTGAAAATTTTCGTAGTTTTTTGTGATGCTAGCATCGCAAAAATTTTCAAAAATAAAACTATGAAAAAACACTATAAAATCTTCATTTTTGGACCGATTTCCATATTTTTTCAACTATTTTACTTTGTTTAATGATTATTCTAAAAGATGGAAACAAAATAAAACAATTTTGGAAAAATTAAAAATTTGAAAATTTTCGTAGTTTTTTGTGATGCTAGCATCGCAAAAATTTTCAAAAATAAAACTATGAAAAAACACTATAAAATCTTCATTTTTGGACCGATTTCCATATTTTTTCAACTATTTTACTTTGTTTAATGATTATTCTAAAAGATGGAAACAAAATAAAACAATTTTGGAAAAATTAAAAATTTGAAAATTTTCGTCGTTTTTTGTGATGCTAGCATCGCAAAAATTTTCAAAAATAAAAATACGAAAAAACACTATAAAATCTTCATTTTTAGACCGATTTCCATATTTTTTCAACTATTTTACTTTGTTTAATGATTATTCTAAAAGATGGAAACAAAATAAAACAATTTTGGAAAAATTAAAAATTTGAAAATTTTCGTCGTTTTTTGTGATGCTAGCATCGCAAAAATTTTCAAAAATAAAAATACGAAAAAACACTATAAAATCTTCATTTTTAGACCGATTTCCATATTTTTTCAACTATTTTACTTTGTTTAATGATTATTCTAAAAGATGGAAACAAAATAAAACAATTTTGGAAAAATTAAAAATTTGAAAATTTTCGTCGTTTTTTGTGATGCTAGCATCGCAAAAATTTTCAAAAATAAAAATACGAAAAAACACTATAAAATCTTCATTTTTAGACCGATTTCCATATTTTTTCAACTATTTTACTTTGTTTAATGATTATTCTAAAAGATGGAAACAAAATAAAACAATTTTGGAAAAATTAAAAATTTGAAAATTTTCGTCGTTTTTTGTGATGCTAGCATCGCAAAAATTTTCAAAAATAAAAATACGAAAAAACACTATAAAATCTTCATTTTTAGACCGATTTCCATATTTTTTCAACTATTTTACTTTGTTTAATGATTATTCTAAAAGATGAAAACAAAATAAAACAATTTTGGAAAAATTAAAAATTTGAAAATTTTCGTAGTTTTTTGTGATGCTAGCATCGCAAAAATTTTCAAAAATAAAACTATGAAAAAACACTATAAAATCTTCATTTTTGGACCGATTTCCATATTTTTTCAACTATTTTACTTTGTTTAATGATTATTCTAAAAGATGGAAACAAAATAAAACAATTTTGGAAAAATTAAAAATTTGAAAATTTTCGTAGTTTTTTGTGATGCTAGCATCGCAAAAATTTTCAAAAATAAAACTATGAAAAAACACTATAAAATCTTCATTTTTGGACCGATTTCCATATTTTTTCAACTATTTTACTTTGTTTAATGATTATTCTAAAAGATGGAAACAAAATAAAACAATTTTGGAAAAATTAAAAATTTGAAAATTTTCGTCGTTTTTTGTGATGCTAGCATTGTAAAAATTTTCAAAAATAAAACTATGAAAAAACACTATAAAATCTTCATTTTTGGACCGATTTCCATATTTTTTCAACTATTTTACTTTGTTTAATGATTATTCTAAAAGATGGAAACAAAATAAAACAATTTTGGAAAAATTAAAAATTTGAAAATTTTCGTAGTTTTTTGTGATGCTAGCATCGCAAAAATTTTCAAAAATAAAACTATGAAAAAACACTATAAAATCTTCATTTTTGGACCGATTTCCATATTTTTTCAACTATTTTACTTTGTTTAATGATTATTCTAAAAGATGGAAACAAAATAAAACAATTTTGGAAAAATTAAAAATTTGAAAATTTTCGTCGTTTTTTGTGATGCTAGCATCGCAAAAATTTTCAAAAATAAAAATACGAAAAAACACTATAAAATCTTCATTTTTAGACCGATTTCCATATTTTTTCAACTATTTTACTTTGTTTAATGATTATTCTAAAAGATGGAAACAAAATAAAACAATTTTGGAAAAATTAAAAATTTGAAAATTTTCGTAGTTTTTTGTGATGCTAGCATCGCAAAAATTTTCAAAAATAATAATACGAAAAAACACTATAAAATCTTCATTTTTAGACCGATTTCCATATTTTTTCAACTATTTTACTTTGTTTAATGATTATTCTAAAAGATGGAAACAAAATAAAACAATTTTGGAAAAATTAAAAATTTGAAAATTTTTGTCGTTTTTTGTGATGCTAGCATCGCAAAAATTTTCAAAAATAAAAATACGAAAAAACACTATAAAATCTTCATTTTTAGACCGATTTCCATATTTTTTCAACTATTTTACTTTGTTTAATGATTATTCTAAAAGATGGAAACAAAATAAAACAATTTTGGAAAAATTAAAAATTTGAAAATTTTCGTCGTTTTTTGTGATGCTAGCATCGCAAAAATTTTCAAAAATAAAAATACGAAAAAACACTATAAAATCTTCATTTTTAGACCGATTTCCATATTTTTTCAACTATTTTACTTTGTTTAATGATTATTCTAAAAGATGGAAACAAAATAAAACAATTTTGGAAAAATTAAAAATTTGAAAATTTTCGTAGTTTTTTGTGATGCTAGCATCGCAAAAATTTTCAAAAATAAAACTATGAAAAAACACTATAAAATCTTCATTTTTGGACCGATTTCCATATTTTTTCAACTATTTTACTTTGTTTAATGATTATTCTAAAAGATGGAAACAAAATAAAACAATTTTGGAAAAATTAAAAATTTGAAAATTTTCGTCGTTTTTTGTGATGCTAGCATCGCAAAAATTTTCAAAAATAAAAATACGAAAAAACACTATAAAATCTTCATTTTTAGACCGATTTCCATATTTTTTCAACTATTTTACTTTGTTTAATGATTATTCTAAAAGATGGAAACAAAATAAAACAATTTTGGAAAAATTAAAAATTTGAAAATTTTCGTAGTTTTTTGTGATGCTAGCATCGCAAAAATTTTCAAAAATAAAACTATGAAAAAACACTATAAAATCTTCATTTTTGGACCGATTTCCATATTTTTTCAACTATTTTACTTTGTTTAATGATTATTCTAAAAGATGGAAACAAAATAAAACAATTTTGGAAAAATTAAAAATTTGAAAATTTTCGTCGTTTTTTGTGATGCTAGCATCGCAAAAATTTTCAAAAATAATAATACGAAAAAACACTATAAAATCTTCATTTTTAGACCGATTTCCATATTTTTTCAACTATTTTACTTTGTTTAATGATTATTCTAAAAGATGGAAACAAAATAAAACAATTTTGGAAAAATTAAAAATTTGTAAATTTTCGTAGTTTTTTGTGATGCTAGCATCGCAAAAATTTTCAAAAATAAAACTATGAAAAAACACTATAAAATCTTCATTTTTGGACCGATTTCCATATTTTTTCAACTATTTTACTTTGTTTAATGATTATTCTAAAAGATGGAAACAAAATAAAACAATTTTGGAAAAATTAAAAATTTGAAAATTTTCGTCGTTTTTTGTGATGCTAGCATCGCAAAAATTTTCAAAAATAAAAATACGAAAAAACACTATAAAATCTTCATTTTTAGACCGATTTCCATATTTTTTCAACTATTTTACTTTGTTTAATGATTATTCTAAAAGATGGAAACAAAATAAAACAATTTTGGAAAAATTAAAAATTTGAAAATTTTTGTCGTTTTTTGTGATGCTAGCATCGCAAAAATTTTCAAAAATAAAAATACGAAAAAACACTATAAAATCTTCATTTTTAGACCGATTTCTATATTTTTTCAACTATTTTACTTTGTTTAATGATTATTCTAAAAGATGGAAACAAAATAAAACAATTTTGGAAAAATTAAAAATTTGAAAATTTTCGTAGTTTTTTGTGATGCTAGCATCGCAAAAATTTTCAAAAATAAAACTATGAAAAAACACTATAAAATCTTCATTTTTGGACCGATTTCCATATTTTTTCAACTATTTTACTTTGTTTAATGATTATTCTAAAAGATGGAAACAAAATAAAACAATTTTGGAAAAATTAAAAATTTGAAAATTTTCGTAGTTTTTTGTGATGCTAGCATCGCAAAAATTTTCAAAAATAAAACTATGAAAAAACACTATAAAATCTTCATTTTTGGACCGATTTCCATATTTTTTCAACTATTTTACTTTGTTTAATGATTATTCTAAAAGATGGAAACAAAATAAAACAATTTTGGAAAAATTAAAAATTTGAAAATTTTCGTCGTTTTTTGTGATGCTAGCATCGCAAAAATTTTCAAAAATAAAAATACGAAAAAACACTATAAAATCTTCATTTTTAGACCGATTTCCATATTTTTTCAACTATTTTACTTTGTTTAATGATTATTCTAAAAGATGGAAACAAAATAAAACAATTTTGGAAAAATTAAAAATTTGAAAATTTTCGTAGTTTTTTGTGATGCTAGCATCGCAAAAATTTTCAAAAATAAAACTATGAAAAAACACTATAAAATCTTCATTTTTGGACCGATTTCCATATTTTTTCAACTATTTTACTTTGTTTAATGATTATTCTAAAAGATGGAAACAAAATAAAACAATTTTGGAAAAATTAAAAATTTGAAAATTTTCGTCGTTTTTTGTGATGCTAGCATCGCAAAAATTTTCAAAAATAAAAATACGAAAAAATACTATAAAATCTTCATTTTTGGACCGATTTCCATATTTTTTCAACTATTTTACTTTGTTTAATGATTATTCCAAAAGATGGAAACAAAATAAAACAATTTTAGGAAAATTAAAAAGTTGAAAATTTTCGTATTTTTTTGTGATGCTAGCATTGTAAAAATTTTCAAAAATAAAACTATGAAAAAACACTATAAAATCTTCATTTTTAGACCGATTTCCATACTTTTTCAACTATTTTACTTTGTTTAATGATTATTCTAAAAGATGGAAACAAAATAAAACAATTTTGGAAATATTAAAAATTTGAAAATTTTCGTAGTTTTTTGTGATGCTAGCATCTCAATAATTTTTAAAATTAAAAATACGAAAAAATAATATAAAATCTTCATTTTTAGACCGATTTCCATATTTTTTCAACTATTTTACTTTGTTTAATGATTATTCTAAAAGATGAAAACAAAATAAAACAATTTTGGAAAAATTAAACATTAGAAAATTTTCGTAGTTTTTTGTGATGCTAGCATCGCAAAAATTTTCAAAAATAAAAATACGAAAAAATACTATAAAGTCTTAATTTTTGGACCGATTTCCATATTTTTTCAACTATTTTACTTTGTTTAATGATTATTCTAAAAGATGGAAACAAAATAAAACAATTTTGGAAAAATTAAAAATTTGAAAATTTTCGTAGTTTTTTGTGATGCTAGCATCGCAAAAATTTTCAAAAATAAAACTATGAAAAAACACTATAAAATCTTCATTTTTGGACCGATTTCCATATTTTTTCAACTATTTTACTTTGTTTAATGATTATTCTAAAAGATGGAAACAAAATAAAACAATTTTGGAAAAATTAAAAATTTGAAAATTTTCGTCGTTTTTTGTGATGCTAGCATTGTAAAAATTTTCAAAAATAAAACTATGAAAAAACACTATAAAATCTTCATTTTTGGACCGATTTCCATATTTTTTCAACTATTTTACTTTGTTTAATGATTATTCTAAAAGATGGAAACAAAATAAAACAATTTTGGAAAAATTAAAAATTTGAAAATTTTCGTCGTTTTTTGTGATGCTAGCATCGCAAAAATTTTCAAAAATAAAAATACGAAAAAATACTATAAAATCTTCATTTTTGGACCGATTTCCATATTTTTTCAACTATTTTACTTTGTTTAATGATTATTCTAAAAGATGGAAACAAAATAAAACAATTTTGGAAAAATTAAAAATTTGAAAATTTTCGTCGTTTTTTGTGATGCTAGCATTGTAAAAATTTTCAAAAATAAAACTATGAAAAAACACTATAAAATCTTCATTTTTGGACCGATTTCCATATTTTTTCAACTATTTTACTTTGTTTAATGATTATTCTAAAAGATGGAAACAAAATAAAACAATTTTGGAAAAATTAAAAATTTGAAAATTTTCGTCGTTTTTTGTGATGCTAGCATTGTAAAAATTTTCAAAAATAAAACTATGAAAAAACACTATAAAATCTTCATTTTTGGACCGATTTCCATATTTTTTCAACTATTTTACTTTGTTTAATGATTATTCTAAAAGATGAAAACAAAATAAAACAATTTTGGAAAAATTAAACATTAGAAAATTTTCGTAGTTTTTTGTGATGCTAGCATCGCAAAAATTTTCAAAAATAAAAATACGAAAAAATACTATAAAGTCTTAATTTTTGGACCGATTTCCATATTTTTTCAACTATTTTACTTTGTTTAATGATTATTCTAAAAGATGGAAACAAAATAAAACAATTTTGGAAAAATTAAAAATTTGAAAATTTTCGTAGTTTTTTGTGATGCTAGCATCGCAAAAATTTTCAAAAATAAAACTATGAAAAAACACTATAAAATCTTCATTTTTGGACCGATTTCCATATTTTTTCAACTATTTTACTTTGTTTAATGATTATTCTAAAAGATGGAAACAAAATAAAACAATTTTGGAAAAATTAAAAATTTGAAAATTTTCGTCGTTTTTTGTGATGCTAGCATTGTAAAAATTTTCAAAAATAAAACTATGAAAAAACACTATAAAATCTTCATTTTTGGACCGATTTCCATATTTTTTCAACTATTTTACTTTGTTTAATGATTATTCTAAAAGATGGAAACAAAATAAAACAATTTTGGAAAAATTAAAAATTTGAAAATTTTCGTCGTTTTTTGTGATGCTAGCATCGCAAAAATTTTCAAAAATAAAAATACGAAAAAATACTATAAAATCTTCATTTTTGGACCGATTTCCATATTTTTTCAACTATTTTACTTTGTTTAATGATTATTCTAAAAGATGGAAACAAAATAAAACAATTTTGGAAAAATTAAAAATTTGAAAATTTTCGTCGTTTTTTGTGATGCTAGCATTGTAAAAATTTTCAAAAATAAAACTATGAAAAAACACTATAAAATCTTCATTTTTGGACCGATTTCCATATTTTTTCAACTATTTTACTTTGTTTAATGATTATTCTAAAAGATGGAAACAAAATAAAACAATTTTGGAAAAATTAAAAATTTGAAAATTTTCGTCGTTTTTTGTGATGCTAGCATCGCAAAAATTTTCAAAAATAAAAATACGAAAAAATACTATAAAATCTTCATTTTTGGACCGATTTCCATATTTTTTCAACTATTTTACTTTGTTTAATGATTATTCTAAAAGATGGAAACAAAATAAAACAATTTTGGAAAAATTAAAAATTTGAAAATTTTCGTCGTTTTTTGTGATGCTAGCATTGTAAAAATTTTCAAAAATAAAACTATGAAAAAACACTATAAAATCTTCATTTTTGGACCGATTTCCATATTTTTTCAACTATTTTACTTTGTTTAATGATTATTCTAAAAGATGGAAACAAAATAAAACAATTTTGGAAAAATTAAAAATTTGAAAATTTTCGTAGTTTTTTGTGATGCTAGCATCGCAAAAATTTTCAAAAATAAAACTATGAAAAAACACTATAAAATCTTCATTTTTGGACCGATTTCCATATTTTTTCAACTATTTTACTTTGTTTAATGATTATTCTAAAAGATGGAAACAAAATAAAACAATTTTGGAAAAATTAAAAATTTGAAAATTTTCGTCGTTTTTTGTGATGCTAGCATTGTAAAAATTTTCAAAAATAAAACTATGAAAAAACACTATAAAATCTTCATTTTTGGACCGATTTCCATATTTTTTCAACTATTTTACTTTGTTTAATGATTATTCTAAAAGATGGAAACAAAATAAAACAATTTTGGAAAAATTAAAAATTTGAAAATTTTCGTCGTTTTTTGTGATGCTAGCATCGCAAAAATTTTCAAAAATAAAAATACGAAAAAATACTATAAAATCTTCATTTTTGGACCGATTTCCATATTTTTTCAACTATTTTACTTTGTTTAATGATTATTCTAAAAGATGGAAACAAAATAAAACAATTTTGGAAAAATTAAAAATTTGAAAATTTTCGTCGTTTTTTGTGATGCTAGCATTGTAAAAATTTTCAAAAATAAAACTATGAAAAAACACTATAAAATCTTCATTTTTGGACCGATTTCCATATTTTTTCAACTATTTTACTTTGTTTAATGATTATTCTAAAAGATGGAAACAAAATAAAACAATTTTGGAAAAATTAAAAATTTGAAAATTTTCGTAGTTTTTTGTGATGCTAGCATCGCAAAAATTTTCAAAAATAAAACTATGAAAAAACACTATAAAATCTTCATTTTTGGACCGATTTCCATATTTTTTCAACTATTTTACTTTGTTTAATGATTATTCTAAAAGATGGAAACAAAATAAAACAATTTTGGAAAAATTAAAAATTTGAAAATTTTCGTCGTTTTTTGTGATGCTAGCATTGTAAAAATTTTCAAAAATAAAACTATGAAAAAACACTATAAAATCTTCATTTTTGGACCGATTTCCATATTTTTTCAACTATTTTACTTTGTTTAATGATTATTCTAAAAGATGAAAACAAAATAAAACAATTTTGGAAAAATTAAACATTAGAAAATTTTCGTAGTTTTTTGTGATGCTAGCATCGCAAAAATTTTCAAAAATAAAAATACGAAAAAATACTATAAAGTCTTAATTTTTGGACCGATTTCCATATTTTTTCAACTATTTTACTTTGTTTAATGATTATTCTAAAAGATGGAAACAAAATAAAACAATTTTGGAAAAATTAAAAATTTGAAAATTTTCGTAGTTTTTTGTGATGCTAGCATCGCAAAAATTTTCAAAAATAAAACTATGAAAAAACACTATAAAATCTTCATTTTTGGACCGATTTCCATATTTTTTCAACTATTTTACTTTGTTTAATGATTATTCTAAAAGATGGAAACAAAATAAAACAATTTTGGAAAAATTAAAAATTTGAAAATTTTCGTCGTTTTTTGTGATGCTAGCATTGTAAAAATTTTCAAAAATAAAACTATGAAAAAACACTATAAAATCTTCATTTTTGGACCGATTTCCATATTTTTTCAACTATTTTACTTTGTTTAATGATTATTCTAAAAGATGGAAACAAAATAAAACAATTTTGGAAAAATTAAAAATTTGAAAATTTTCGTCGTTTTTTGTGATGCTAGCATCGCAAAAATTTTCAAAAATAAAAATACGAAAAAATACTATAAAATCTTCATTTTTGGACCGATTTCCATATTTTTTCAACTATTTTACTTTGTTTAATGATTATTCTAAAAGATGGAAACAAAATAAAACAATTTTGGAAAAATTAAAAATTTGAAAATTTTCGTCGTTTTTTGTGATGCTAGCATTGTAAAAATTTTCAAAAATAAAACTATGAAAAAACACTATAAAATCTTCATTTTTGGACCGATTTCCATATTTTTTCAACTATTTTACTTTGTTTAATGATTATTCTAAAAGATGGAAACAAAATAAAACAATTTTGGAAAAATTAAAAATTTGAAAATTTTCGTCGTTTTTTGTGATGCTAGCATTGTAAAAATTTTCAAAAATAAAACTATGAAAAAACACTATAAAATCTTCATTTTTGGACCGATTTCCATATTTTTTCAACTATTTTACTTTGTTTAATGATTATTCTAAAAGATGGAAACAAAATAAAACAATTTTGGAAAAATTAAAAATTTGAAAATTTTCGTCGTTTTTTGTGATGCTAGCATCGCAAAAATTTTCAAAAATAAAAATACGAAAAAATACTATAAAATCTTCATTTTTGGACCGATTTCCATATTTTTTCAACTATTTTACTTTGTTTAATGATTATTCTAAAAGATGGAAACAAAATAAAACAATTTTGGAAAAATTAAAAATTTGAAAATTTTCGTCGTTTTTTGTGATGCTAGCATTGTAAAAATTTTCAAAAATAAAACTATGAAAAAACACTATAAAATCTTCATTTTTGGACCGATTTCCATATTTTTTCAACTATTTTACTTTGTTTAATGATTATTCTAAAAGATGGAAACAAAATAAAACAATTTTGGAAAAATTAAAAATTTGAAAATTTTCGTCGTTTTTTGTGATGCTAGCATTGTAAAAATTTTCAAAAATAAAACTATGAAAAAACACTATAAAATCTTCATTTTTGGACCGATTTCCATATTTTTTCAACTATTTTACTTTGTTTAATGATTATTCTAAAAGATGGAAACAAAATAAAACAATTTTGGAAAAATTAAAAATTTGAAAATTTTCGTCGTTTTTTGTGATGCTAGCATCGCAAAAATTTTCAAAAATAAAAATACGAAAAAATACTATAAAATCTTCATTTTTGGACCGATTTCCATATTTTTTCAACTATTTTACTTTGTTTAATGATTATTCTAAAAGATGGAAACAAAATAAAACAATTTTGGAAAAATTAAAAATTTGAAAATTTTCGTCGTTTTTTGTGATGCTAGCATTGTAAAAATTTTCAAAAATAAAACTATGAAAAAACACTATAAAATCTTCATTTTTGGACCGATTTCCATATTTTTTCAACTATTTTACTTTGTTTAATGATTATTCTAAAAGAAGAAAACAAAATAAAACAATTTTGGAAAAATTAAAAATTTGAAAATTTTCGTAGTTTTTTGTGATGCTAGCATCGCAAAAATTTTCAAAAATAAAACTATGAAAAAACACTATAAAATCTTCATTTTTGAACCGATTTCCATATTTTTTCAACTATTTTACTTTGTTTAATGATTATTCTAAAAGATGGAAACAAAATAAAACAATTTTGGAAAAATTAAAAATTTGAAAATTTTCGTCGTTTTTTGTGATGCTAGCATCGCAAAAATTTTCAAAAATAAAAATACGAAAAAATACTATAAAGTCTTAATTTTTGGACCGATTTCCATATTTTTTCAACTATTTTACTTTGTTTAATGATTATTCTAAAAGATGAAAACAAAATAAAACAATTTTGGAAAAATTAAAAATTTGAAAATTTTCGTAGTTTTTTGTGATGCTAGCATCGCAAAAATTTTCAAAAATAAAACTATGAAAAAACACTATAAAATCTTCATTTTTAGACCGATTTCCATATTTTTTCAACTATTTTACTTTGCTTAATGATTATTCTAAAAGATGGAAACAAAATAAAACAATTTTAGGAAAATTAAAAAGTTGAAAATTTTCGTATTTTTTTGTGATGCTAGCATTGTAAAAATTTTCAAAAATAAAACTATGAAAAAACACTATAAAATCTTCATTTTTGGACCGATTTCCATATTTTTTCAACTATTTTACTTTGTTTAATGATTATTCTAAAAGATGGAAACAAAATAAAACAATTTTGGAAAAATTAAAAATTTGAAAATTTTCGTCGTTTTTTGTGATGCTAGCATCGCAAAAATTTTCAAAAATAAAAATACGAAAAAATACTATAAAATCTTCATTTTTGGACCGATTTCCATATTTTTTTAACTATTTAACTTTGTTTAATGATTATTCCAAAAGATGGAAACACAATAAAACAATTTTAGGAAAATTAAAAAGTTGAAAATTTTCGTATTTTTTTGTGATGCTAGCATTGTAAAAATTTTCAAAAATAAAACTATGAAAAAACACTATAAAATCTTCATTTTTAGACCGATTTCCATATTTTTTCAACTATTTTACTTTGCTTAATGATTATTCTAAAAGATGAAAACAAAATAAAACAATTTTGGAAAAATTAAAAATTTGAAAATTTTCGTAGTTTTTTGTGATGCTAGCATCGCAAAAATTTTCAAAAATAAAACTATGAAAAAACACTATAAAATCTTCATTTTTAGACCGATTTCCATATTTTTTCAACTATTTTACTTTGCTTAATGATTATTCTAAAAGATGGAAACAAAATAAAACAATTTTAGAAAAATTAAAAGTTTGAAAATTTTCGAATTTTTTTGTGATGCTAGCATCGCAAAAATTTTCAAAAATAAAACTATGAAAAAACACTATAAAATCTTCATTTTTGGACCGATTTCCATATTTTTTCAACTATTTTACTTTGTTTAATGATTATTCTAAAAGATGGAAACAAAATAAAACAATTTTGGAAAAATTAAAAATTTGAAAATTTTCGTAGTTTTTTGTGATGCTAGCATCGCAAAAATTTTCAAAAATAAAAATACGAAAAAATACTATAAAGTCTTAATTTTTGGACCGATTTCCATATTTTTTCAACTATTTTACTTTGTTTAATGATTATTCTAAAAGATGGAAACAAAATAAAACAATTTTGGAAAAATTAAAAATTTGAAAATTTTCGTCGTTTTTTGTGATGCTAGCATCGCAAAAATTTTCAAAAATAAAAATACGAAAAAACACTATAAAATCTTCATTTTTAGACCGATTTCCATATTTTTTCAACTATTTTACTTTGTTTAATGATTATTCTAAAAGATGGAAACAAAATAAAACAATTTTGGAAAAATTAAAAATTTGAAAATTTTCGTAGTTTTTTCTGATGCTAGCATCGCAAAAATTTTCAAAAATAAAACTATGAAAAAACACTATAAAATCTTCATTTTTGGACCGATTTCCATATTTTTTCAACTATTTTACTTTGTTTAATGATTATTCTAAAAGATGGAAACAAAATAAAACAATTTTGGAAAAATTAAAAATTTGAAAATTTTCGTCGTTTTTTGTGATGCTAGCATCGCAAAAATTTTCAAAAATAAAAATACGAAAAAACACTATAAAATCTTCATTTTTAGACCGATTTCCATATTTTTTCAACTATTTTACTTTGTTTAATGATTATTCTAAAAGATGGAAACAAAATAAAACAATTTTGGAAAAATGAAAAATTTGAAAATTTTCGTAGTTTTTTGTGATGCTAGCATCGCAAAAATTTTCAAAAATAAAAATACGAAAAAATACTATAAAGTCTTAATTTTTGGAGCGATTTCCATATTTTTTCAACTATTTTACTTTGTTTAATGATTATTCTAAAAGATGGAAACAAAATAAAACAATTTTGGAAAAATCAAAAATTTGAAAATTTTCGTCGTTTTTTGTGATGCTAGCATCGCAAAAATTTTCAAAAATAAAAATACGAAAAAACACTATAAAATCTTCATTTTTAGACCGATTTCCATATTTTTTCAACTATTTTACTTTGTTTAATGATTATTCTAAAAGATGGAAACAAAATAAAACAATTTTGGAAAAATTAAAAATTTGAAAATTTTCGTAGTTTTTTGTGATGCTAGCATCGCAAAAATTTTCAAAAATAAAACTATGAAAAAACACTATAAAATCTTCATTTTTGGACCGATTTCCATATTTTTTCAACTATTTTACTTTGTTTAATGATTATTCTAAAAGATGGAAACAAAATAAAACAATTTTAAAAAAATTAAAAGTTTGAAAATTTTCGAATTTTTTTGTGATGCTAGCATCGCAAAAATTTTCAAAAATAAAAATACGAAAAAATACTATAAAATCTTCATTTTTGGACCGATTTCCATATTTTTTCAACTATTTTACTTTGTTTAATGATTATTCTAAAAGATGGAAACAAAATAAAACAATTTTGGAAAAATTAAAAATTTGAAAATTTTCGTCGTTTTTTGTGATGCTAGCATCGCAAAAATTTTCAAAAATAAAAATACGAAAAAACACTATAAAATCTTCATTTTTAGACCGATTTCCATATTTTTTCAACTATTTTACTTTGTTTAATGATTATTCTAAAAGATGAAAACAAAATAAAACAATTTTCGAAAAATTAAAAATTTGAAAATTTTCGTAGTTTTTTGTGATGCTAGCATCGCAAAAATTTTCAAAAATAAAACTATGAAAAAACACTATAAAATCTTCATTTTTGGACCGATTTCCATATTTTTTCAACTATTTTACTTTGTTTAATGATTATTCTAAAAGATGGAAACAAAATAAAACAATTTTGGAAAAATTAAAAATTTGAAAATTTTCGTCGTTTTTTGTGATGCTAGCATCGCAAAAATTTTCAAAAATAAAAATACGAAAAAATACTATAAAATCTTCATTTTTGGACCGATTTCCATATTTTTTCAACTATTTTACTTTGTTTAATGATTATTCCAAAAGATGGAAACAAAATAAAACAATTTTAGGAAAATTAAAAAGTTGAAAATTTTCGTATTTTTTTGTGATGCTAGCATTGTAAAAATTTTCAAAAATAAAACTATGAAAAAACACTATAAAATCTTCATTTTTAGACCGATTTCCATATTTTTTCAACTATTTTACTTTGCTTAATGATTATTCTAAAAGATGAAAACAAAATAAAACAATTTTCGAAAAATTAAAAATTTGAAAATTTTCGTAGTTTTTTGTGATGCTAGCATCGCAAAAATTTTCAAAAATAAAACTATGAAAAAACACTATAAAATCTTCATTTTTAGACCGATTTCCATATTTTTTCAACTATTTTACTTTGCTTAATGATTATTCTAAAAGATGGAAACAAAATAAAACAATTTTAGAAAAATTAAAAGTTTGAAAATTTTCGAATTTTTTTGTGATGCTAGCATCGCAAAAATTTTCAAAAATAAAACTATGAAAAAACACTATAAAATCTTCATTTTTGGACCGATTTCCATATTTTTTCAACTATTTTACTTTGTTTAATGATTATTCTAAAAGATGGAAACAAAATAAAACAATTTTGGAAAAATTAAAAATTTGAAAATTTTCGTAGTTTTTTGTGATGCTAGCATCGCAAAAATTTTCAAAAATAAAAATACGAAAAAATACTATAAAATCTTAATTTTTGGACCGATTTCCATATTTTTTCAACTATTTTACTTTGTTTAATGATTATTCTAAAAGATGAAAACAAAATAAAACAATTTTGGAAAAATTAAAAATTTGAAAATTTTCGTAGTTTTTTGTGATGCTAGCATCGCAAAAATTTTCAAAAATAAAACTATGAAAAAACACTATAAAATCTTCATTTTTGGACCGATTTCCATATTTTTTCAACTATTTTACTTTGTTTAATGATTATTCTAAAAGATGGAAACAAAATAAAACAATTTTGGAAAAATTAAAAATTTGAAAATTTTCGTAGTTTTTTGTGATGCTAGCATCGCAAAAATTTTCAAAAATAAAAATTTGAAAAAATACTATAAAATTTTCATTTTTGGACCGATTTCCATATTTTTTCAACTATTTTACTTTGTTTAATGATTATTCCAAAAGATGGAAACAAAATAAAACAATTTTAGAAAAATTAAAAGTTTGAAAATTTTCGAATTTTTTTGTGATGCTAGCTTCGCAAAAATTTTCAAAAATAAAACTATGAAAAAACACTATAAAATCTTCATTTTTGGACCGATTTCCATATTTTTTCAACTATTTTACTTTGTTTAATGATTATTCCAAAAGATGGAAACAAAATAAAACAATTTTAGAAAAATTAAAAGTTTGAAAATTTTCGAATTTTTTTGTGATGCTAGCATCGCAAAAATTTTCAAAAATAAAACTATGAAAAAACACTATAAAATCTTCATTTTTAGACCGATTTCCATATTTTTTCAACTATTTTACTTTGTTTAATGATTATTCCAAAAGATGGAAACAAAATAAAACAATTTTAGAAAAATTAAAAGTTTGAAAATTTTCGAATTTTTTTGTGATGCTAGCATCGCAAAAATTTTCAAAAATAAAACTATGAAAAAACACTATAAAATCTTCATTTTTAGACCGATTTCCATATTTTTTCAACTATTTTACTTTGTTTAATGATTATTCCAAAAGATGGAAACAAAATAAAACAATTTTAGAAAAATTAAAAGTTTGAAAATTTTCGAATTTTTTTGTGATGCTAGCATCGCAAAAATTTTCAAAAATAAAACTATGAAAAAACACTATAAAATCTTCATTTTTAGACCGATTTCCATATTTTTTCAACTATTTTACTTTGTTTAATGATTATTCCAAAAGATGGAAACAAAATAAAACAATTTTAGAAAAATTAAAAGTTTGAAAATTTTCGAATTTTTTTGTGATGCTAGCATCGCAAAAATTTTCAAAAATAAAACTATGAAAAAACACTAGAAAATCTTCATTTTTAGACCGATTTCCATATTTTTTCAACTATTTTACTTTGTTTAATGATTATTCCAAAAGATGGAAACAAAATAAAACAATTTTAGAAAAATTAAAAGTTTGAAAATTTTCGAATTTTTTTGTGATGCTAGCATCGCAAAAATTTTCAAAAATAAAACTATGAAAAAACACTATAAAATCTTCATTTTTAGACCGATTTCCATATTTTTTCAACTATTTTACTTTGTTTAATGATTATTCCAAAAGATGGAAACAAAATAAAACAATTTTAGAAAAATTAAAAGTTTGAAAATTTTCGAATTTTTTTGTGATGCTAGCATCGCAAAAATTTTCAAAAATAAAACTATGAAAAAACACTATAAAATCTTCATTTTTAGACCGATTTCCATATTTTTTCAACTATTTTACTTTGTTTAATGATTATTCCAAAAGATGGAAACAAAATAAAACAATTTTAGAAAAATTAAAAGTTTGAAAATTTTCGAATTTTTTTGTGATGCTAGCATCGCAAAAATTTTCAAAAATAAAACTATGAAAAAACACTATAAAATCTTCATTTTTGGACCGATTTCCATATTTTTTCAACTATTTTACTTTGTTTAAT
Source organism: Argyra leucocephala (assembly GCA_963942445.1). Classification (NCBI taxonomy): domain Eukaryota; kingdom Metazoa; phylum Arthropoda; class Insecta; order Diptera; family Dolichopodidae; genus Argyra; species Argyra leucocephala. The sequence continues at coordinate 141,243,605 of OZ012678.1, read as the reverse complement.
GATTATTCTAAAAGATGGAAACAAAATAAAACAATTTTGGAAAAATTGAAAATTTGAAAATTTTCGTAGTTTTTTGTGATGCTAGCATCGCAAAAATTTTCAAAAATAAAAATTTGAAAAAATACTATAAAATTTTCATTTTTGGACCGATTTCCATATTTTTTCAACTATTTTACTTTGTTTAATGATTATTCCAAAAGATGGAAACAAAATAAAACAATTTTAGAAAAATTAAAAGTTTGAAAATTTTCGAATTTTTTTGTGATGCTAGCATCGCAAAAATTTTCAAAAATAAAACTATGAAAAAACACTATAAAATCTTCATTTTTAGACCGATTTCCATATTTTTTCAACTATTTTACTTTGTTTAATGATTATTCCAAAAGATGGAAACAAAATAAAACAATTTTAGAAAAATTAAAAGTTTGAAAATTTTCGAATTTTTTTGTGATGCTAGCATCGCAAAAATTTTCAAAAATAAAACTATGAAAAAACACTATAAAATCTTCATTTTTAGACCGATTTCCATATTTTTTCAACTATTTTACTTTGTTTAATGATTATTCCAAAAGATGGAAACAAAATAAAACAATTTTAGAAAAATTAAAAGTTTGAAAATTTTCGAATTTTTTTGTGATGCTAGCATCGCAAAAATTTTCAAAAATAAAACTATGAAAAAACACTATAAAATCTTTATTTTTAGACCGATTTCCATATTTTTTCAACTATTTTACTTTGTTTAATGATTATTCCAAAAGATGGAAACAAAATAAAACAATTTTAGAAAAATTAAAAGTTTGAAAATTTTCGAATTTTTTTGTGATGCTAGTATCGCAAAAATTTTCAAAAATAAAACTATGAAAAAACACTATAAAATCTTCATTTTTAGACCGATTTCCATATTTTTTCAATTATTTTACTTTGTTTAATGATTATTCTAAAAGATGGAAACAAAATAAAACAATTTTGGAAAAATTAAAAATTTGAAAATTTTCGTCGTTTTTTGTGATGCTAGCATCGCAAAAATTTTCAAAAATAAAAATACGAAAAAACACTATAAAATCTTCATTTTTAGACCGATTTCCATATTTTTTCAACTATTTTACTTTGTTTAATGATTATTCTAAAAGATGAAAACAAAATAAAACAATTTTGGAAAAATTAAAAATTTGAAAATTTTCGTCGTTTTTTGTGATGCTAGCATCGCAAAAATTTTCAAAAATAAAAATACGAAAAAACACTATAAAATCTTCATTTTTAGACCGATTTCCATATTTTTTCAACTATTTTACTTTGTTTAATGATTATTCTAAAAGATGAAAACAAAATAAAACAATTTTGGAAAAATTAAAAATTTGAAAATTTTCGTCGTTTTTTGTGATGCTAGCATCGCAAAAATTTTCAAAAATAAAAATACGAAAAAACACTATAAAATCTTCATTTTTAGACCGATTTCCATATTTTTTCAACTATTTTACTTTGTTTAATGATTATTCTAAAAGATGAAAACAAAATAAAACAATTTTGGAAAAATTAAAAATTTGAAAATTTTCGTAGTTTTTTGTGATGCTAGCAGCGCAAAAATTTTCAAAAATAAAAATACGAAAAAATACTATAAAATCTTAATTTTTGGACCGATTTCCATATTTTTTCAACTATTTTACTTTGTTTAATGATTATTCCAAAAGATGGAAACAAAATAAAACAATTTTAGAAAAATTAAAAGTTTGAAAATTTTCGAATTTTTTTGTGATGCTAGCATCGCAAAAATTTTCAAAAATAAAACTATGAAAAAACACTATAAAATCTTCGTTTTTAGACCGATTTCCATATTTTTTCAACTATTTTACTTTGTTTAATGATTATTCTAAAAGATGAAAACAAAATAAAACAATTTTGGAAAAATTAAAAATTTGAAAATTTTCGTAGTTTTTTGTGATGCTAGCAGCGCAAAAATTTTCAAAAATAAAAATACGAAAAAACACTATAAAATCTTCATTTTTAGACCGATTTCCATATTTTTTCAACTATTTTACTTTGTTTAATGATTATTCTAAAAGATGAAAACAAAATAAAACAATTTTGGAAAAATTAAAAATTTGAAAATTTTCGTAGTTTTTTGTGATGCTAGCAGCGCAAAAATTTTCAAAAATAAAAATACGAAAAAATACTATAAAATCTTCATTTTTGGACCGATTTCCATATTTTTTCAACTATTTTACTTTGTTTAATGATTATTCTAAAAGATGAAAACAAAATAAAACAATTTTGGAAAAATTAAAAATTTGAAAATTTTCGTAGTTTTTTGTGATGCTAGCATCGCAAAAATTTTCAAAATAAAAAATACGAAAAAATACTATAAAATCTTAATTTTTGGACCGATTTCCATATTTTTTCAACTATTTTACTTTGTTTAATGATTATTCTAAAAGATGAAAACAAAATAAAACAATTTTGGAAAAATTAAAAATTTGAAAATTTTCGTCGTTTTTTGTGATGCTAGCATCGCAAAAATTTTCAAAAATAAAAATACGAAAAAACACTATAAAATCTTCATTTTTAGACCGATTTCCATATTTTTTCAACTATTTTACTTTGTTTAATGATTATTCTAAAAGATGAAAACAAAATAAAACAATTTTGGAAAAATTAAAAATTTGAAAATTTTCGTCGTTTTTTGTGATGCTAGCATCGCAAAAATTTTCAAAAATAAAAATACGAAAAAACACTATAAAATCTTCATTTTTAGACCGATTTCCATATTTTTTCAACTATTTTACTTTGTTTAATGATTATTCTAAAAGATGAAAACAAAATAAAACAATTTTGGAAAAATTAAAAATTTGAAAATTTTCGTAGTTTTTTGTGATGCTAGCAGCGCAAAAATTTTCAAAAATAAAAATACGAAAAAATACTATAAAATCTTCATTTTTGGACCGATTTCCATATTTTTTCAACTATTTTACTTTGTTTAATGATTATTCTAAAAGATGAAAACAAAATAAAATAATTTTGGAAAAATTAAAAATTTGAAAATTTTCGTAGTTTTTTGTGATGCTAGCATCGCAAAAATTTTCAAAAATAAAAATACGAAAAAATACTATAAAATCTTAATTTTTGGACCGATTTCCATATTTTTTCAACTATTTTACTTTGTTTAATGATTATTCCAAAAGATGGAAACAAAATAAAACAATTTTAGAAAAATTAAAAGTTTGAAAATTTTCGAATTTTTTTGTGATGCTAGCATCGCAAAAATTTTCAAAAATAAAACTATGAAAAAACACTATAAAATCTTCATTTTTAGACCGATTTCCATATTTTTTCAACTATTTTACTTTGTTTAATGATTATTCCAAAAGATGGAAACAAAATAAAACAATTTTAGAAAAATTAAAAGTTTGAAATTTTCGAATTTTTTTGTGATGCTAGCATCGCAAAAATTTTCAAAAATAAAACTATGAAAAAACACTATAAAATCTTCATTTTTAGACCGATTTCCATATTTTTTCAACTATTTTACTTTGTTTAATGATTATTCCAAAAGATGGAAACAAAATAAAACAATTTTAGAAAAATTAAAAGTTTGAAAATTTTCGAATTTTTTTGTGATGCTAGCATCGCAAAAATTTTCAAAAATAAAACTATGAAAAAACACTATAAAATCTTCATTTTTAGACCGATTTCCATATTTTTCAAATTAACAGCGCAAAAATTTTCAAAAATAAAAATACGAAAAAATACTATAAAATCTTCATTTTTGGACGATTTCCATATTTTTTTCAACTATTTTACTTTGTTTAATGATTATTCTAAAAGATGAAAACAAAATAAAACAATTTTGGAAAAATTAAAAATTTGAAAATTTTTGTCGTTTTTTGTGATGCTAGCATCGCAAAAATTTTCAAAAATAAAAATACGAAAAAATACTATAAAATCTTAATTTTTGGACCGATTTCCATATTTTTTCAACTATTTTACTTTGTTTAATGATTATTCTAAAAGATGAAAACAAAATAAAACAATTTTGGAAAAATTAAAAATTTGAAAATTTTCGTAGTTTTTTGTGATGCTAGCATCGCAAAAATTTTCAAAAATAAAAATACGAAAAAATACTATAAAATCTTAATTTTTGGACCGATTTCCATATTTTTTCAACTATTTTACTTTGTTTAATGATTATTCCAAAAGATGGAAACAAAATAAAACAATTTTAGAAAAATTAAAAGTTTGAAAATTTTCGAATTTTTTTGTGATGCTAGCATCGCAAAAATTTGCAAAAATAAAACTATGAAAAAACACTATAAAATCTTCATTTTTAGACCGATTTCCATATTTTTTCAACTATTTTACTTTGTTTAATGATTATTCCAAAAGATGGAAACAAAATAAAACAATTTTAGAAAAATTAAAAGTTTGAAAATTTTCGAATTTTTTTGTGATGCTAGCATCGCAAAAATTTTCAAAAATAAAACTATGAAAAAACACTATAAAATCTTCATTTTTAGACCGATTTCCATATTTTTTCAACTATTTTACTTTGTTTAATGATTATTCCAAAAGATGGAAACAAAATAAAACAATTTTAGAAAAATTAAAAGTTTGAAAATTTTCGAATTTTTTTGTGATGCTAGCATCGCAAAATTTTCAAAATAAAACTATGAAAAAACACTATAAAATCTTCATTTTTAGACCGATTTCCATATTTTTTCAACTATTTTACTTTGTTTAATGATTATTCCAAAAGATGGAAACAAAATAAAACAATTTTAGAAAAATTAAAAGTTTGAAAATTTTCGAATTTTTTTGTGATGCTAGCATCGCAAAAATTTTCAAAAATAAAACTATGAAAAAACACTATAAAATCTTCATTTTTAGACCGATTTCCATATTTTTCAAATTAACAGCGCAAAAATTTTCAAAAATAAAAATACGAAAAAATACTATAAAATCTTCATTTTTGGACCGATTTCCATATTTTTTCAACTATTTTACTTTGTTTAATGATTATTCTAAAAGATGAAAACAAAATAAAACAATTTTGGAAAAATTAAAAATTTGAAAATTTTCGTAGTTTTTTGTGATGCTAGCATCGCAAAAATTTTCAAAAATAAAAATACGAAAAAATACTATAAAATCTTCATTTTTGGACCGATTTCCATATTTTTTCAACTATTTTACTTTGTTTAATGATTATTCTAAAAGATGAAAACAAAATAAAACAATTTTGGAAAAATTAAAAATTTGAAAATTTTCGAATTTTTTTGTGATGCTAGCATCGCAAAAATTTTCAAAAATAAAACTATGAAAAAACACTATAAAATCTTCATTTTTAGACCGATTTCCATATTTTTTCAACTATTTTACTTTGTTTAATGATTATTCTAAAAGATGGAAACAAAATAAAACAATTTTGGAAAAATTAAAAATTTGAAAATTTTCGTAGTTTTTTTACGATGCTAGCATTGCAAAAATTTTCAAAAATAAAACTATGAAAAAACACTATAAAATCTTCATTTTTAGACCGATTTCCATATTTTTTCAACTATTTTACTTTTTTTAATGATTATTCCAAAAGATGGAAACAAAATAAAACAATTTTAGAAAAATTAAAAGTTTGAAAATTTTCGAATTTTTTTGTGATGCTAGCATCGCAAAAATTTTCAAAAATAAAACTATGAAAAAAACACTATAAAATCTTCATTTTTAGACCGATTTCCATATTTTTTCAATTATTTTACTTTGTTTAATGATTATTCTAAAAGATGGAAACAAAATAAAACAATTTTGGAAAAATTAAAAATTTGAAAATTTTCGTCGTTTTTTGTGATGCTAGCATCGCAAAAATTTTCAAAAATAAAAATACGAAAAAACACTATAAAATCTTCATTTTTAGACCGATTTCCATATTTTTTCAACTATTTTACTTTGTTTAATGATTATTCTAAAAGATGGAAACAAAATAAAACAATTTTGGAAAAATTAAAAATTTGAAAATTTTCGTAGTTTTTTGTGATGCTAGCAGCGCAAAAATTTTCAAAAATAAAAATACGAAAAAATACTATAAAATCTTAATTTTTGGACCGATTTCCATATTTTTTCAACTATTTTACTTTGTTTAATGATTATTCTAAAAGATGAAAACAAAATAAAACAATTTTGGAAAAATTAAAAATTTGAAAATTTTCGTAGTTTTTTGTGATGCTAGCAGCGCAAAAATTTTCAAAAATAAAAATACGAAAAAATACTATAAAATCTTCATTTTTGGACCGATTTCCATATTTTTTCAACTATTTTACTTTGTTTAATGATTATTCTAAAAGATGAAAACAAAATAAAAAAATTTTGGAAAAATTAAAAATTTGAAAATTTTCGTAGTTTTTTGTGATGCTAACATCGCAAAAATTTTCAAAAATAAAAATACGAAAAAATACTATAAAATCTTCATTTTTGGCCCGATTTCCATTTTTTTCAACTATTTTACTTTGTTTAATGATTATTCTAAAAGATGAAAACAAAATAAAACAATTTTGGAAAAATTAAAAATTTGAAAATTTTCGTAGTTTTTTGTGATGCTAGCATCGCAAAAATTTTCAAAAATAAAACTATGAAAAAACACTATAAAATCTTCATTTTTAGACCGATTTCCATATTTTTTCAACTATTTTACTTTGTTTAATGATTATTCTAAAAGATGGAAACAAAATAAAACAATTTTGGAAAAATTTAAAATTTGAAAATTTTCGTAGTTTTTTGTGATGCTAGCATCGCAAAAATTTTCAAAAATAAAAATACGAAAAAATACTATAAAATCTTCATTTTTGGACCGATTTCCATATTTTTTCAACTATTTTACTTTGTTTAATGATTATTCTAAAAGATGAAAACAAAATAAAACAATTTTAGAAAAATTAAACATTAGAAAATTTTCGTAGTTTTTTGTGATGCTAGCATCGCAAAAATTTTCAAAAATAAAAATACGAAAAAATACTATAAAATCTGCATTTTTGGACCGATTTCCATATTTTTTCAACTATTTTACTTTGTTTAATGATTATTCTAAAAGATGAAAACAAAATAAAAAAATTTTGGAAAAATTAAAAATTTGAAAATTTTCGTAGTTTTTTGTGATGCTAACATCGCAAAAATTTTCAAAAATAAAAATACGAAAAAATACTATAAAATCTTCATTTTTGGCCCGATTTCCATTTTTTTCAACTATTTTACTTTGTTTAATGATTATTCTAAAAGATGAAAACAAAATAAAACAATTTTGGAAAAATTAAAAATTTGAAAATTTTCGTAGTTTTTTGTGATGCTAACATCGCAAAAATTTTCAAAAATAAAAATACGAAAAAATACTATAAAATCTTCATTTTTGGCCCGATTTCCATTTTTTTTCAACTATTTTACTTTGTTTAATGATTATTCTAAAAGATGAAAACAAAATAAAAAAATTTTGGAAAAATTAAAAATTTGAAAATTTTCGTAGTTTTTTGTGATGCTAACATCGCAAAAATTTTCAAAAATAAAAATACGAAAAAATACTATAAAATCTTCATTTTTGGCCCGATTTCCATATTTTTTCAACTATTTTACTTTGTTTAATGATTATTCTAAAAGATGGAAACAAAATAAAACAATTTTGGAAAAATTAAAAATTTGAAAATTTTCGTAGTTTTTTTGTGATGCTAGCATCGCAAAAATTTTCAAAAATAAAAATACGAAAAAATACTATAAAATCTTCATTTTTGGACCGATTTCCATATTTTTTCAACTATTTTACTTTGTTTAATGATTATTCTAAAAGATGGAAACAAAATAAAACAATTTTGGAAAAATTAAAAATTTGAAAATTTTCGTAGTTTTTTTGTGATGCTAGCATCGCAAAAATTTTCAAAAATAAAAATACGAAAAAATACTATAAAATCTTCATTTTTGGACCGATTTCCATATTTTTTCAACTATTTTACTTTGTTTAATGATTATTCTAAAAGATGGAAACAAAATAAAACAATTTTGGAAAAATTAAAAATTTGAAAATTTTCGTAGTTTTTTGTGATGCTAGCATCGCAAAAATTTTCAAAAATAAAACTATGAAAAAACACTATAAAATCTTCATTTTTAGACCGATTTCCATATTTTTTCAACTATTTTACTTTGTTTAATGATTATTCTAAAAGATGGAAACAAAATAAAACAATTTTGGAAAAATTTAAAATTTGAAAATTTTCGTAGTTTTTTGTGATGCTAGCATCGCAAAAATTTTCAAAAATAAAAATACGAAAAAATACTATAAAATCTTCATTTTTGGACCGATTTCCATATTTTTTCAACTATTTTACTTTGTTTAATGATTATTCTAAAAGATGAAAACAAAATAAAACAATTTTAGAAAAATTAAACATTAGAAAATTTTCGTAGTTTTTTGTGATGCTAGCATCGCAAAAATTTTCAAAAATAAAAATACGAAAAAATACTATAAAATCTGCATTTTTGGACCGATTTCCATATTTTTTCAACTATTTTACTTTGTTTAATGATTATTCTAAAAGATGAAAACAAAATAAAAAAATTTTGGAAAAATTAAAAATTTGAAAATTTTCGTAGTTTTTTGTGATGCTAACATCGCAAAAATTTTCAAAAATAAAAATACGAAAAAATACTATAAAATCTTCATTTTTGGCCCGATTTCCATTTTTTTCAACTATTTTACTTTGTTTAATGATTATTCTAAAAGATGAAAACAAAATAAAACAATTTTGGAAAAATTAAAAATTTGAAAATTTTCGTAGTTTTTTGTGATGCTAACATCGCAAAAATTTTCAAAAATAAAAATACGAAAAAATACTATAAAATCTTCATTTTTGGCCCGATTTCCATTTTTTTTCAACTATTTTACTTTGTTTAATGATTATTCTAAAAGATGAAAACAAAATAAAAAAATTTTGGAAAAATTAAAAATTTGAAAATTTTCGTAGTTTTTTGTGATGCTAACATCGCAAAAATTTTCAAAAATAAAAATACGAAAAAATACTATAAAATCTTCATTTTTGGCCCGATTTCCATATTTTTTCAACTATTTTACTTTGTTTAATGATTATTCTAAAAGATGGAAACAAAATAAAACAATTTTGGAAAAATTAAAAATTTGAAAATTTTCGTAGTTTTTTTGTGATGCTAGCATCGCAAAAATTTTCAAAAATAAAAATACGAAAAAATACTATAAAATCTTCATTTTTGGACCGATTTCCATATTTTTTCAACTATTTTACTTTGTTTAATGATTATTCTAAAAGATGGAAACAAAATAAAACAATTTTGGAAAAATTAAAAATTTGAAAATTTTCGTAGTTTTTTGTGATGCTAGCATCGCAAAAATTTTCAAAAATAAAAATACTAAAATGTACTATAAAATCTTCATTTTTAGACCGATTTCCATATTTTTTCAACTATTTTACTTTGTTTAATGATTATTCTAAAAGATGGAAACAAAATAAAACAATTTTGGAAAAATTTAAAATTTGAAAATTTTCGTAGTTTTTTGTGATGCTAGCATCGCAAAAATTTTCAAAAATAAAAATACGAAAAAATACTATAAAATCTTCATTTTTGGACCGATTTCCATATTTTTTCAACTATTTTACTTTGTTTAATGATTATTCTAAAAGATGAAAACAAAATAAAACAATTTTGGAAAAATTAAAAATTTGAAAATTTTCGTAGTTTTTTGTGATGCTAACATCGCAAAAATTTTCAAAAATAAAAATACGAAAAAATACTATAAAATCTTCATTTTTGGCCCGATTTCCATATTTTTTCAACTATTTTACTTTGTTTAATGATTATTCTAAAAGATGAAAACAAAATAAAACAATTTTGGAAAAATTAAAAATTTGAAAATTTTCGTAGTTTTTTGTGATGCTAGCATCGCAAAAATTTTCAAAAATAAAAATACGAAAAAATACTATAAAATCTTCATTTTTGGCCCGATTTCCATTTTTTTTCAACTATTTTACTTTGTTTAATGATTATTCTAAAAGATGAAAACAAAATAAAAAAATTTTGGAAAAATTAAAAATTTGAAAATTTTCGTAGTTTTTTGTGATGCTAGCATTGCAAAAATTTTCAAAAATAAAACTATGAAAAAACACTATAAAATCTTCATTTTTGGACCGATTTCCATCTTTTTTCAACTATTTTACTTTGTTTAATGATTATCCTAAAAGATGAAAACAAAATAAAACAATTTTGGAAAAATTAAAAATTTGAAAATTTTCGTAGTTTTTTGTGATGCTAGCATCGCAAAAATTTTCAAAAATAAAAATACGAAAAAATACTATAAAATCTTCATTTTTGGCCCGATTTCCATTTTTTTTCAACTATTTTACTTTGTTTAATGATTATTCTAAAAGATGAAAACAAAATAAAAAAATTTTGGAAAAATTAAAAATTTGAAAATTTTCGTAGTTTTTTGTGATGCTAGCATCGCAAAAATTTTCAAAAATAAAAATACGAAAAAATACTATAAAATCTTCATTTTTGGCCCGATTTCCATTTTTTTTCAACTATTTTACTTTGTTTAATGATTATTCTAAAAGATGAAAACACAATAAAACAATTTTGGAAAAATTAAAAATTTGAAAATTTTCGTAGTTTTTTGTGATGCTAGCATCGCAAAAATTTTCAAAAATAAAAATACGAAAAAATACTATAAAATCTTCATTTTTGGCCCGATTTCCATCTTTTTTCAACTATTTTACTTTGTTTAATGATTATCCTAAAAGATGAAAACAAAATAAAACAATTTTGGAAAAATTAAAAATTTGAAAATTTTCGTAGTTTTTTGTGATGCTAGCATCGCAAAAATTTTCAAAAATAAAAATACGAAAAAATACTATAAAATCTTCATTTTTGGACCGATTTCCATCTTTTTTCAACTATTTTACTTTGTTTAATGATTATTCTAAAAGATGAAAACAAAATAAAACAATTTTGGAAAAATTAAAAATTTGAAAATTTTCGTAGTTTTTTGTGATGCTAACATCGCAAAAATTTTCAAAAATAAAAATACGAAAAAATACTATAAAATCTTCATTTTTGGCCCGATTTCCATATTTTTTCAACTATTTTACTTTGTTTAATGATTATTCTAAAAGATGAAAACAAAATAAAACAATTTTGGAAAAATTAAAAATTTGAAAATTTTCGTAGTTTTTTGTGATGCTAGCATCGCAAAAATTTTCAAAAATAAAAATACGAAAAAATACTATAAAATCTTCATTTTTGGCCCGATTTCCATTTTTTTTCAACTATTTTACTTTGTTTAATGATTATTCTAAAAGATGAAAACAAAATAAAAAAATTTTGGAAAAATTAAAAATTTGAAAATTTTCGTAGTTTTTTGTGATGCTAGCATTGCAAAAATTTTCAAAAATAAAACTATGAAAAAACACTATAAAATCTTCATTTTTGGACCGATTTCCATCTTTTTTCAACTATTTTACTTTGTTTAATGATTATTCTAAAAGATGGAAACAAAATAAAACAATTTTGGAAAAATTAAAAATTTGAAAATTTTCGTAGTTTTTTGTGATGCTAGCATCGCAAAAATTTTCAAAAATAAAAATACGAAAAAATACTATAAAATCTTCATTTTTGGCCCGATTTCCATATTTTTTCAACTATTTTACTTTGTTTAGTGATTATTCTAAAAGATGGAAACAAAATAAAACAATTTTGGAAAAATTAAAAATTTGAAAATTTTCGTAGTTTTTTGTGATGCTAGCATTGCAAAAATTTTCAAAAATAAAACTATGAAAAAACACTATAAAATCTTCATTTTTGGACCGATTTCCATATTTTTTCAACTATTTTACTTTGTTTAATGATTATTCTAAAAGATGGAAACAAAATAAAACAATTTTGGAAAAATTAAAAATTTGAAAATTTTCGTAGTTTTTTGTGATGCTAGCATCGCAAAAATTTTCAAAAATAAAAATACGAAAAAATACTATAAAATCTTCATTTTTGGCCCGATTTCCATATTTTTTCAACTATTTTACTTTGTTTAGTGATTATTCTAAAAGATGGAAACAAAATAAAACAATTTTGGAAAAATTAAAAATTTGAAAATTTTCGTAGTTTTTTGTGATGCTAGCATCGCAAAAATTTTCAAAAATAAAAATACGAAAAAATACTATAAAATCTTCATTTTTGGACCGATTTCCATATTTTTTCAACTATTTTACTTTGTTTAGTGATTATTCTAAAAGATGAAAACAAAATAAAAAAATTTTGGAAAAATTAAAAATTTGAAAATTTTCGTAGTTTTTTGTGATGCTAGCATTGCAAAAATTTTCAAAAATAAAACTATGAAAAAACACTATAAAATCTTCATTTTTGGACCGATTTCCATATTTTTTCAACTATTTTACTTTGTTTAATGATTATTCTAAAAGATGGAAACAAAATAAAACAATTTTGGAAAAATTAAAAATTTGAAAATTTTCGTAGTTTTTTGTGATGCTAGCATCGCAAAAATTTTCAAAAATAAAAATACGAAAAAATACTATAAAATCTTCATTTTTGGACCGATTTCCATATTTTTTCAACTATTTTACTTTGTTTAGTGATTATTCTAAAAGATGAAAACAAAATAAAAAAATTTTGGAAAAATTAAAAATTTGAAAATTTTCGTAGTTTTTTGTGATGCTAGCATTGCAAAAATTTTCAAAAATAAAAATACGAAAAAATACTATAAAATCTTCATTTTTGGACCGATTTCCATATTTTTTCAACTATTTTACTTTGTTTAATGATTATTCTAAAAGATGGAAACAAAATAAAACAATTTTGGAAAAATTAAAAATTTGAAAATTTTCGTAGTTTTTTGTGATGCTAGCATCGCAAAAATTTTCAAAAATAAAAATACGAAAAAATACTATAAAATCTTCATTTTTGGCCCGATTTCCATATTTTTTCAACTATTTTACTTTGTTTAGTGATTATTCTAAAAGATGGAAACAAAATAAAACAATTTTGGAAAAATTAAAAATTTGAAAATTTTCGTAGTTTTTTGTGATGCTAGCATTGCAAAAATTTTCAAAAATAAAACTATGAAAAAACACTATAAAATCTTCATTTTTGGACCGATTTCCATATTTTTTCAACTATTTTACTTTGTTTAATGATTATTCTAAAAGATGGAAACAAAATAAAACAATTTTGGAAAAATTAAAAATTTGAAAATTTTCGTAGTTTTTTGTGATGCTAGCATCGCAAAAATTTTCAAAAATAAAAATACGAAAAAATACTATAAAATCTTCATTTTTGGCCCGATTTCCATATTTTTTCAACTATTTTACTTTGTTTAGTGATTATTCTAAAAGATGGAAACAAAATAAAACAATTTTGGAAAAATTAAAAATTTGAAAATTTTCGTAGTTTTTTGTGATGCTAGCATCGCAAAAATTTTCAAAAATAAAAATACGAAAAAATACTATAAAATCTTCATTTTTGGACCGATTTCCATATTTTTTCAACTATTTTACTTTGTTTAGTGATTATTCTAAAAGATGGAAACAAAATAAAACAATTTTGGAAAAATTAAAAATTTGAAAATTTTCGTAGTTTTTTGTGATGCTAGCATCGCAAAAATTTTCAAAAATAAAAATACGAAAAAATACTATAAAATCTTCATTTTTGGCCCGATTTCCATATTTTTTCAACTATTTTACTTTGTTTAGTGATTATTCTAAAAGATGGAAACAAAATAAAACAATTTTGGAAAAATTAAAAATTTGAAAATTTTCGTAGTTTTTTGTGATGCTAGCATTGCAAAAATTTTCAAAAATAAAACTATGAAAAAACACTATAAAATCTTCATTTTTGGACCGATTTCCATATTTTTTCAACTATTTTACTTTGTTTAGTGATTATTCTAAAAGATGGAAACAAAATAAAACAATTTTGGAAAAATTAAAAATTTGAAAATTTTCGTAGTTTTTTGTGATGCTAGCATCGCAAAAATTTTCAAAAATAAAAATATGAAAAAACACTATAAAATTTTCATTTTTAGACCAATTTCCATATTTTTTCAGCTATTTTACTTTGTTTAATGATTATTCTAAAAGATGAAAACAAAATAAAACAATTTTGGAAAAATTGAAAATTAGAAAATTTTCGTAGTTTTTTGTGATGCTAGCATCGCAAAAATTTTCAAAAATAAAAATACGAAAAAATACTATAAAATCTTCATTTTTGGCCCGATTTCCATATTTTTTCAACTATTTTACTTTGTTTAATGATTATTCTAAAAGATGGAAACAAAATAAAACAATTTTGGAAAAATTTAAAATTTGAAAATTTTCGTAGTTTTTTGTGATACTAGCATCGCAAAAATTTTCAAAAATAAAAATACGAAAAAATACTATAAAATCTTCATTTTTGGCCCGATTTCCATATTTTTTCAACTATTTTACTTTGTTTAGTGATTATTCTAAAAGATGGAAACAAAATAAAACAATTTTGGAAAAATTAAAAATTTGAAAATTTTCGTAGTTTTTTGTGATGCTAGCATCGCAAAAATTTTCAAAAATAAAAATATGAAAAAACACTATAAAATTTTCATTTTTAGACCAATTTCCATATTTTTTCAGCTATTTTACTTTGTTTAATGATTATTCTAAAAGATGGAAACAAAATAAAACAACTTTGGAAAAATTAAAAATTTGAAAATTTTCGTAGTTTTTTTGTGATGCTAGCATCGCAAAAATTTTCAAAAATAAAAATACGAAAAAATACTATAAAATCTTCATTTTTGGCCCGATTTCCATATTTTTTCAACTATTTTACTTTGTTTAATGATTATTTTAAAAGATGGAAACAAAATAAAACAATTTTGGAAAAATTTAAAATTTGAAAATTTTCGTAGTTTTTTGTGATACTAGCATCGCAAAAATTTTCAAAAATAAAAATACGAAAAAATACTATAAAATCTTCATTTTTGGCCCGATTTCCATATTTTTTCAACTATTTTACTTTGTTTAGTGATTATTCTAAAAGATGGAAACAAAATAAAACAATTTTGGAAAAATTAAAAATTTGAAAATTTTCGTAGTTTTTTGTGATGCTAGCATCGCAAAAATTTTCAAAAATAAAAATACGAAAATGTACTATAAAATCTTCATTTTTAGACCGATTTCCATATTTTTTCAACTATTTTACTTTGTTTAATGATTATTCTAAAAGATGAAAACAAAATAAAACAATTTTGGAAAAATTAAAAATTAGAAAATTTTCGTAGTTTTTTGTGATGCTAGCATCGCAAAAATTTTCAAAAATAAAAATATGAAAAAACACTATAAAATTTTCATTTTTAGACCAATTTCCATATTTTTTCAGCTATTTTACTTTGTTTAATGATTATTCTAAAAGATGAAAACAAAATAAAACAATTTTGGAAAAATTGAAAATTAGAAAATTTTCGTAGTTTTTTGTGATGCTAGCATCGCAAAAATTTTCAAAAATAAAAATATGAAAAAACACTATAAAATCTTCATTTTTAGACCAATTTCCATATTTTTTCAAGTATTTTACTTTGTTTAATGATTATTCTGAGGGATTGTAACAAAATAAAACCATTTTGAAAAAAATTGAAAATTTTAATATTTTGGTTTTTTTTTTGTGATGCTAGCATCGATGAAATTAAAAGTTTGCCAAAACATAAATTAAGAAAAATAAGCTATTAAAAATTCATTTTTAAAGAATTATAAGATATTTAAAACATATTATTTTTAGTTAGTCATGCTTTTTTTTCTGCAAATATAAAGATTTGGGCAATCTTAGATATTTTAGCATATTTTGCAGCATCTCACATTTCAAGCTTTATTTTAAGTGAACAAAATATTTTTTCAATTGTGAAGCACACTTCAGATATCACGTTAGGCACCGAATGTTGGCAAAGTTGTATATTCATATACTGGCCAACTTCTTGTTAGTATCCTCCTTCTGCCAAAAATCTTAATGTAGCCGCTAGTTTTGTATTCTGTGTTATTGATAATGCACGTACAGGTGTCTTTAAGTTATCTTTAATTCCGTCTAATACATTATCGGAACGTTTCTTTTGATAGCCTAAAGTCATAAATATAAATTATAAAATAAAATAATGGCAACTCAGTTTTGCGATGGGTTTTTGATACATGTAGGGGCCCAGCATATATCATTTTATTGTGAAAAATCAGATGGCTGTAAGCTATCACTGGTCCTTTATGATTTCGATTTTCATTTACAAAAGAAAACCTAAATATCATATTGATTAAAGTATCATTGCCATATTATATATTATAAAATCGGAATGTCTTCTATATAAATAAATTTGAAAATATAATAAAAACTTTTCACATACCTACACCTACCTACATTTGACTTTGCTTCCATTATTTTATCGCGTAGGAAAAATAATCAAATAATTTATATTACGTTGCGTATTTCAGTAAGTTGAAATTTACAAAAATAAAATGTTGACATATTCTATTTCAATGCTGTTTTTGTTTATTCAGTTCCGGTTTAAAAATTTTGATATTCAGATGCAAATTTCATTTTTTTTTATTTTTTAGTTGAAAATAACTGACCAGAACTTTTTAAATTTAATAAAGTTGAAATAAAATTACAAAATAAAGTTGTATTCTCTTATATAAAATAAAATTTACTTATAAATAAATGGAATTGTTTCCGAATTGTTGTGTTGCTTGCTTATCATAATATTGCAAAACTTTATTTTTTGTTAATTTTTGGTTTTTTTGAAGCAGAGAAAATGAAAATGTAAAAAAAAAAAATTCTGTAACATTAATTTCAGTAAAAAAGTATTTTCGAGAAATTGTTTTTTCTTTGTAAAAACTTTTTTATTGTACGAATATCAAATTGATGTCCCTCTCTTCGCAACTGCAAGCTTATGTCCTTTAGTATTAGTTTTGATAGTTAACTATCAGAATATTGTGTGAATTTCTATTTTTTGTTCTTTGCAATTTTCAAGAATGGGAATTAATGCAAAACTATAAATTTTCGTTTTTGTTGTTAAATTTTGAATAAAATGAAAAATAATTGTCAAAATTGAAAATTGAAGATTTGTTGTGAATTTTTCTAGACATAATATTAAAAAAAAAAATTCATTGAAATAAATTTTTTTAAATTCATTTTAGTTAAGTCAAGCTAAATGTACGTTATGAAATTTTTCTACTTTTTTAAATTTTTATATTTTATTCTATATTAAAGTTTCAAGCATACACTGGCAGTATGGATACACTAGATTAAAACACAAAATCTTATGGAAAAAGTTTTTGGTGGTACAGGAGTTATCTAAGTCAATTTTATAGTACTGGGTGATAGCTGGAGTCAAGTCATATAGTGCTAGTTTCTTTGCAAAGCTTAAGAGTTGTAGAAGCCAAAATATTTTTTAAATTTCGAAATGATTTTACTTAATTTTAAATTTATCAAGTATTAAAAAAATAGAAATGCTCTTTAAAATCTTATATTAGTTCTAAACCATTTTATTTTATTTCTTCAATCAAACTCAAAAGAAAGTTATTAGGATTGAATTTCTAAAATTATTAATTTTTTTATAAATAAATAATCATTTACAGTCGGCTAATTAAAAAATTAATATTATTAACCGACACTTCTACAATCTTTTAGCGGTGATTATTCCATTTTTTCATTTTCTACATTTTCCAGTTGAATCGGGAGTACCACAGGAATCTCATTTGGAACCGACGCTATTAAATGAACTTTTTAGAATTTTTTTTTTTGCAGATTACGCTAAATTTTTCTAAGAAATATCATATTTACATGATTGTACAGCAATTAAGACAAGACGACTTGAATACATTTTATGATTGGTGTCTAAATAGTTTAAAACTAAACTGCACTTACTACCATGAAATCGTATTTTTGAAAATTGTCATCTATAAGATTTGACTATCCTATATAAATTGAAACATTTTGAATAGATTAAATAATATACTAGTTATTCCCGACGTAACATTCGCCGGTCTAGCATTAGCATTATAAATGAAACAATTTATTTTATTTATTTATTTTCTTTATTTTCTTAATAAAAATCAATATTTTACATATATTTTTATTACATAATAAATAAAGAAAATAAACAAATAAAATACATTTTTTCATTTATAATGCTAATGCTAGACCGGCGAATGTTACGCCGGGAATAGCTAGTAATTTACAATATTGTTTGATCTATCTATAACTATTTTTTTTATATTTTTTATTTAGGTATTTATTTATTTATTATAAATTAATTTTGACCGCTAATAGTTTTGAAGAAAACTTCTACGTTTTTGAATTGTATTTATGACGTATTGTTCACTAAAGTTTGACATCCGACTTTGTTATAGAATATCATTATTTTTTTTTTTTTTAAGTAATAGTGCTCGACACGCATTTTTGTATTTCGCAAGTTGAAAAAGTGAATTTTGCGAGGAAAGGTATTTATAAACTTCTAATTGTGTTATGCCAATATATTGAAAGATATACATTAAAAAATACAAAAAATGTGTATTAAATATTATTATTATTCCTCAATATAAATAATACTTAGAATAATTGATTTACTATTTAAATATTTATATTTCATAAATGTTCTGAAATTACACTGAATATTTATATTTGTTTATAAGTATTTATTATTAGTATTCGTCACGCATATTCGTATCTTCGTATTTTGCAAGTTTAGAAAGTGGATTTTGCATGAAGAAATATGGTATACTTTCCAACTATATTTGTTTATCTTTGAGATATGTAATTAAAACTTTTGAAATAAAATTTGATGTAATTGCAATAAAATTTGTAAATGTAATAAAAATAAGTAAAACAAAACTCTCGTGAAACAAAATCTGATGTCTAAACGCACCCTAACAAATACTATTAATAGAGACGTACATTTCAACAAAATGTGGCGAACAGAGATGTCGCTAGCAGTATAGATATGAAATTAAATGCATTTAAACTAAATACATACCACACTCACATTAAAAACACATTAAAATAGGGATAGATACGTTTTTTGTGTTTTATTTATTATCATAATAGCCCTAACTATTTCAAAACTCAAAATAAAAAGACAAAAACATTTATTTATAGAATTTATATTTTTATTTCACTTTTAAATTTTGGTTTTGACGTTTTGGTATGATTAGATATGACCATTATAGTGAAGGTTATGATTGGTTACGACTTTGTTAAATCATATCGAATCATATAGGCCATTTAACGACGTATCATATGACATCATATGACGCCTTATGACTATTATAGTTAGGGGTAAAGCCAATAAATATGCTTTTTTTCTTTTTTTTTCAGTTTTTATTGTTATATTATTATCTCGATAGGATCTCTGATGTAGGTAAGGGTAGTCTGTGATTTTTCTTTTTAAAGTTTTTTTAATTTTTATGTGTACTAAATTTGCCGTGTATTGAATTGGAACTTGATAATAATGTCATAACATATTTTATTTTTCTTGTTCTTAGCAGATCGTAAATTTCGGTTTATGATTCTCCATGTACAATATAATATTTACTCAATGCTACTGCGCATTTGAATTTATACTTTTGAATTATTTGTTAATAAAATAAATAAATTTCAATTATTGGAATTTCTGAACATGGATGAGGTAAAAAATATATTTTCTAAATTTACTATTTGTTTTACCGGTAAGTTTTTTTGCTGTAATATCGTAATATTTTAACAAAGCTATTTTATCGATATAATAATTATATTCTGATAATTCGGTTTTTGTCTTTGCTACTTTGTTTTTTTTAAAAATTAATTCATACAATCAGATAGTCAATGCTATTGCTCAATAGGTGAATTGTTTTTAGGTTAATTTTAATTTGTTTTTGGTTTTATTTGGTTTTATTGTTTTGTGGTTTATGTCTTTAAATCAAATTTTGCACACTATCGTAATTCGTAATAGTTCTAATAAAATTGTCTAATCTAGTTGAAAAAAGCTTTGTGTTGTAAAAGCTTTGTGAAAACTTTAACAGACATTTAAGCGTGTTAATATATAGGATAAGATGGGGGCGGTTTAATTTGATCAAAATATTTCCTTCAAAGACTATGACGTATAGTACATAATCGTAAAGCCTAATAAAATGTCGGGTCTTATAAAGTAAAACTCTATTGACTTTCGAGTGTGTTATATGTATTTCTGTATGAAATCTTTATTAAAATATTCACGCGGAAAGAATTCAAAAATTCAAAAATTTTGTATTTGTTTCGATCTGAGAAGATTTAAACTCACAACAGGAAGACATGTTTTGATATCGCATATGGATTTATTCAATCTATTACAGAGTTTCGGTTTAGCTATACTTCCGTTATATAAATACATTTTGAGTATTGTATAGGTCGAATTCGAAATCTCAATATCGTTCTTTTTTAAAATTTAATTTTAATTAAAACGACCTTCGTTAAACCAACACAAAAACTTTAATCTGAATAGATAGTAAGACCCTGAGACAGAATATATCAATAACTTCACAACCCATTTTTGTTAGATGTGATACTAAGAAATCAGTAAGTTGTGCAAATTCTCAAAATGAACCGGTTAAAAATTTAAGATGTCTCCCATTACAGTCACAGAAATGAAAACGTGTCTAATTACAAGAATATAATTATTTCTTTCAATATTCAATTAATGGTTTTGCATCAACATAAATAATCAAACGGTTTAATTGTTGTTCTAAGCAAAGAGTTTTTGAGTTCAGACCCAAAAGTATGACACGTTTTGGCATATTAAAACCTTTGTTGGGCGTATGAATTAATATTGAAAGCCATAAAACGCATTTCGCATCTTCAACTGGAGAAGAGATGCCTGTAGAAGACAACTGGATAAGAGATCGATAGAAATGGAAGGCGATAATAAATCAGACCAAAATGTAGTATATATTAACGATTTTCTAAATTATTAGAAGTTTTGTAGTGTTGTAAAATTGTCTTATATAAGAGAATCAATTGAGACGCACATTTCCGAATGGAATTTTTTATATCATATTTCTCAGTCAGTTTATTTTTATTGATTCTCTTTCTATGAAAATGGAATTAGAATTTCCATTTTCATTATTTTGTAGATTAATTTTTTGTAAAATAAAATCTTATGTCTTTAAAAATTTTCAATTTGTTTTTTAAATCAATTACGATAAATTATATATCATTTGTATGTCAATGTTTTGATTAGAGATTTTGTTATGGTTAAATTGACATTAGACGATAAACCTAAGCATTCAGAAGCAATCAATTTTCTCTTTCCATTTTTTTTTTGCCTATAATCAGGCAATGTTTCCATTTTCATTTTTATATAAACAGTTTTGTTTTCATTGCTCAAGACTTTTATAAGGATCATTCATTTTAGAATGACTACTCTCAGATAGAAGATGGAAATACATGAAAATATAAAATACTGATGGTTATGTTATTTTCTAGTGACGTTTTTACTACAAAAAGCAGAGTAAAAAAAAAATATATCCATAAAGTAAACGGATTAAATTTTTTCTTGTAGGTAGGTAAGTATAAATATGAAACACTAATAGACATAGATATATGCAATACAGACAAGTTGTACTGATAACTATAAGAAATATATTTTGTTTTGAGTTCACAACGTACAAACCTTTTTTAAGATTTTATTGGTCGGCTATGTTTTAAAGTAGTCAGTAAATTTGTTTGACCTATTACGAATTTGTGTAAGAGTTTTACTTATCTGTAAGGTTACTCAACTATGCTTAAATTCCAAAGAACTATTTAAAGTCAAAAACAATAATTGAAAACAAAATTTTATTCATATAACTCAATAAAGCTTATTTTTAAGTTTTCAAGTAATTACGACCATTTTAAACTGGGACACCACTGCTGTATTTATTGAAAATGAGAGATATTTCAGAACAATAAATACCGTTATCTATTAACCTTTTTATCGTAGTTTGTGCACTGGGGTCTATTTGACCCCATATATATTTTCTTATATTTTATATAAAAAATTTGAAATTATTTTTAATTTTGTTTTAATATCGATTTTATTTACAAAATGAAGCAAAAGAAATATAATTAAGATAAAACTTTGTTTAGTTTTTAACTTAAGTACAAAATCCAATTTAATCACAACAAAAATCAAGCGAAATATATTAAGCTTAAAAATGGTCTGATGCTGGAACCACGATTTCTTCTTGGGATTTCTTCGTTGATGCAGTTTATGGAGATAATTTTTGAATGTGCTGCACAAGATGCTGCTTTACAAATCAGCTTACAATTCTTAATATCAGCAGATCGAGGACAAATATGACACCTTTGGCGTTTACTGGCTGTATTCATAGCTATTTCTCCGTCTGTTGCAACACGTCTTAGATTCGTTAAATTTTTTTCATTCTTTCAAGAACTCCTTCAAGAACCATTTAGGTTGAGATGATTTTGGCTGGTTGAATAGTTGAGGGTTTGCAATTTCATACAAATTAAACGCTGCAACACCAGCGATGTCGATCATATTAAAAAATAAAACCATTGGCCATCGTTTAGTCTTCCTTTTGTACGTGTATGTTCTCACTAATTTATCTAGTGTATCAATTCCGCCTTTAGTTAAATTGTAATCCAATATGATGTTGGGTTTATTTGAACCAGAGTCAACACCTTTATCGTTGTGCAAAGTTGATAGCATCAAAACATTCTTATTTGGCTTTAAAATGTAGCTTACTAACGTAAGATTCTCGTCAAAACAAAACTCTGAAGAAATCACATATTTTTCTTGATTTCTGCCTAGCTGGTAAACCCTTTTAACAGACCAGGTTTATTTGAACGAATTTTTCGAATTATTCTTGTTTTTTTTCTTAATAGCTGTTCAGCCAATATACAACTTGTGAAGAAGTTATCCATGGTTATAGTTTGCCCCAATGATTTAGATAAACGAGGAACTAAATGCAATGCATAATCAGTTGAACGTGGCTCTAAATGATTAAAATAAAAATAACTTTTGTAATAAAGATTTTCTTCTTGTATATTATGATTTTTCATAGAAAATACATGAAACAAATGCACAAATGCACAGTGCACAGATATGCGTATAGTTTTCTTCAAACGGTGATGACTACTTGATATACAATCGAATTTGATCCCGGTTTTTTATTTTGTGCTTAATACTAATTGAGGCTTTCATAGACTGGTTGATTGACTTAATTGACGCGAAATAAGTTTTTTTTTTATTTTAAAAACGATTGGCGTCATTTTTTTTTTTTTTAAAAACGATTAGGGCCATCACCAATTTGACCCCATTGCACAGAGGAAAGGTTAAAAATGATTAGATTTGATTGTGTTTATGATAATAAATCAATTTATATGTGGTAATTTCTTTAAGATGATGCTTGGCAGACTAGTAAATGTTGATATTTAAAATTTTATAATTTCGGCCAGTAATAACGGAAAGCCAGTTCGTACCAATTTCGACCAAATAGAAATGGAAAAGCTGTATGGGTCACCTAGACAATAAGAATCAATTATATTCAGTTATGAATCTAAATTCTTTAATATCGTCCCAGGTATA
The DNA here is from genome assembly GCA_963942445.1 of Argyra leucocephala. Taxonomy (NCBI): domain Eukaryota; kingdom Metazoa; phylum Arthropoda; class Insecta; order Diptera; family Dolichopodidae; genus Argyra; species Argyra leucocephala. The sequence goes on along the minus strand of OZ012678.1, from coordinate 141,220,000 downwards.
ATTGTTGACTGTTAATTCTTGATCGATTGTGCGTCTCCATGTGTTGTATGGTCTGCCGGGTCTCCTTTGTCCTTGTGGATTCCACTCTAGAGCTCTTCTTGCTATATCACTTTCTGATTTCCTTAGTGTATGACCTATCCATATTTCCATTTTTTCCTATTTATCTGTCTGTTGATAGGTTCTTCTCCAGTTATCATCCATAAATCCTCGTTGCTAATTCTTGCCGGCCAGAATATTCTGCATATAATTCTCAAGCACTTGTTAATGAATACTTGTAGCTTCTGTTTGATTCTGACCGAAGTGAGCCATGTTTCACTGCCATACATTAATGTTGACTTAACACAGGCTCTGAATATTGTTAGCTTTGTTGTTCTCGATATTTGGTTGCTCCGCCATATCTTCATTAGGCTCCCAAATGTTCTTCTTGCCTTATTTATACGGCTGTTGACATCTTCTGTTGCACCTCCTCTTGATGTTATAATGCTCCCCAGGTAGTTGAATTCTTCTACGTATTCTATCTGTTGTCCACTCACTGTTATTGGCTCACTATAACTATTGTTTGTCCTCATTGCTTTGGTTTTCTCGATATTTAATTCCAGTCCCGATTTCTTTGCTTCTTCCTGTAATCTGTTGACTTTGTTCTGTAGGTCCCTTTGATTTTTTGATATGAGGCATACATCATCTGCGTAATCTAAGTCTTCTAAGTTTCCGAAGAGATCCCATTCTATTCCGTTTATTCCAGTGCAAACTTCTCTTAGAATGTCGTCTAGTATTGTGTTGAAGAGAAGTGGAGATAGTGGACATCCTTGTCTAACTCCTATATTGGTGTAGAATGGATCACTGATCTTACCTCTGTGTTGAACTGTTGTCTATTAAGGAAGTAGTACTCAACAGAGAGGAATGGAGGTTCACTATCGAAGCCCTATGCTACCACGCGGAGTAATAGGAGAAAAAAAAAAAAAAAAAAAAAATTAATCTAAATTTTATTTAACTGTTTGTGATAATCAGAAAAGTGTCATAAATATAAAGACAGAAGTATAACATAAAGACTGCCTTAAAAGAACATATAATTTGAATTCCTGTTCGTTCTGGCAATTCGTTATTGGAAATCATTTCAAACCAAATGATACTATACGAAACGAAGTAGTAATTAATTTATTTATAATTTTTTTTTTATATAAATGAAAAAATATTTGCTGTAACCTAGGTCACCGGGTCATTTCTACGTTTTTGAAATATTTTCTGTAGCCTAGCTTATCGGTTCGGTTCTGGATTCCAGCGTAAAAGAATTGTGAAATAGTTAGATTTGAAGCATTTGAGTTTTATGTTTCTTGATATATTTTCTGACTTCCATAATTTGTTGAAGAAGACGATCAATGCTTGACAAGTTTTAAATATTTCTTTCTGCACCATATTTGGTGATATTATGTTAGACTTAGAGCAGAAATATTTAATTTGTTCGTTCCAATGATGTATAGATTGTAGAGAGTGTAGTTGCTTTGACCCATAAGCAACGTTTCCTCTAATTTTTTTTTAGCTGAGCAAAAGAAAACTAAATTGCGCTATGTTTAAAAAATTAAAAAACAATTTGGTAAATTAGATATTTTATTGCAGTTTCTTATTTTTTTTATTAATTACATATTACATTATTATTTTTTTTCTTTCCTATCTTTGTTTTTCTTAATCCGATACTTAATCCAGGTCAATAATATTTTCGCCATTAAGTGTGACTTTATTCTTGTTAAGTCATACCCAAATTATTTACCTCCAACCTATTTCTAAAGTTGGTTTTAATTAAGTTCATCAGGCTAAATACTCTTTCACAATCAGCACTCGACGATTGAAAGGTTCCACAAATATCAAACAATTTCTTATATTTTGTTAAATTATGTTCACGAAGAACCAGAATTTGAATTTTTTCGTAAATAAATATTTTAGATCTTTATACTTCACTATCCACTATTATTTTATTAACCATGTTTGGGATGAGATTTCCATATTTCAAAATTAATGTTTTTAAGTTTTCATTGTTATAATTAAAATCAGATGTGTTGACAATAGCGTTTGGATCAAAGCAATCTAAAGGTCCATGTCAGCATCAGAAAATCTTTTATCCAAATGGTAGCATAACTTTTCAACAAATAAAATTATCCCACATGACATTTTCATATTATTATTACCTTACTCTTACAAGAATTTTTTTCACATCTCCAATAAGTTATATCGCCAAGATTGACTTCTTAATTTTGTGATGATCGATTTAGAATATTGATGCGCTTCCATAGGTGATGAAACACTTTTTTGTGAATATTTTGATAATTTTGTTAATTCGGTAAAAACATCCATTAATTCAATCAATGCTATACGATTTACATTATTTTCTAATTATTAAACAATATTTTGCGGTTGGATCAACTGAATTGGAGCTGTCAATATTTTTTTTGCGATATTCTATTAAGACATCATAATTCCGAATAAACGGAATAATTGCAAAATGACGAGAAGGCCAGCGTATTTCATTAAGAGGCCGGAACATCAAAACTTCACAATCCATAGACTTGCCATTTCTTCAAAACTATGTTTTTTAACAGATGAACGATGGAACATGTTATATACTGTTCGCAATAATATTTCTATTTGGGAAATAAGAGGTATATCTTCCAGGCATCATCGATTGTGCTGTAACTCCATTATAGGCTCCCAGCACTACTGCGGCTGATGTTAACATTACCAACTTTTGCATATCCAGATTAATATAGTTGTATAAAAACATTTTATGGACTCCACAACTGTCATATGTATTTTAAATTTTCCGTCACATGCAGTTAATTACCAGCAAAAACAGTTTTGTAATTAAAATTAAAGTGGTATTAACATTTTGTGAACGGAAATATCAGTGCATTCATCCATTATTCAACGAATTCAAAAACACAATTTTTACTCCTCCAATTTTCTGGAATCTCTACATATTTGGCAAAATGATTGTTTATTTCTTGGACTGAGTTCATTGAAACATTCATTTTAATGGCAAGAACAGCATTATCTATTAAAATTTTGGTGTTGTCTTTACCAGCTTTAATTCTAGAAATGGTTTCGTAAATCCATAACAACTTAAACAGCCTACGGCAGTATTATGAGGCATTATTTATTTGAATTTTTATGAAAAAAATTTTTCTTGGGCCTTTTTATAAATATTCAAATATTTACAAGCAAATTTCTAATGCGCATTTAAAAATTTTCTACTTTTGATTTTTGTAAATAAAAAATCTTTGAACACATTTCGAAGTGTGTGTGTGGTTGGTTCCATGTCAGTAGTTTGTTGATGTATTTCTTCTGTTTTCTAAGTGTATTGATTTATGTCTAGGGTTCAAATGGCTAATTTTCGACCTTGTGAAAATTATTTCATCTGGTTAATGAATATATTTGTTTTTGAAGACTGCTATGAAGGGTGAATCGCTACCAAACACATATAAATGTTGTGAAATTTACATTTTGGACATTTTAATTGTTTTGCTTGATACTACTGCTGATACAGCATAAAATATAATATGTATGTATATTCAAGATATCCTAAAAGCTTGAAAAAATATACGCTGAGTGGCGTATTAGATAGAGTACTTGCTGTTCAACCGAAATGTCTTAGATTCGATTGGCAATAATAGCAAATTAATTTATTAGACGTTTTTGATCTGTCCTAGTAAGACAGTAGTTATTTTTTAATGCTTCTGAATAAAAATTTATATTTCTACGTGGAAAATCATTTTTAAGGTTGGTTTATTGGGTAAAAGTTTATTTTTTAATTAAACTTAAAAAATAAATACCGGAAATACAAAATAATATACTCGTATATGCCCAATTGTGTAAAACTACGTTAGTACCTGTATACTTACAACTAGGTCGTTTTAAATTTTTACTTTACTATATTTAATATTTTTTGTTTTTATAAATTTTTAAGTTAAGTCTTGAATATTTAATATAAATTAGCTTTTGGTCTTTTATTATTATTATTATATATTAATATTACATTTTATAAGCAAATAAAAATAAATTATCTATAATAAGTTTTAGATTACTATTAACAAAAAACAAAAACTAGAACTGTTTTTGGCATTCACAATAACAAATTTTTTTCGAGGCAAATTTTTTTCTTTTAAATAGGATTGTTATTGATTTTATACTCAAAATGAAATTTTAATAAAAATATCAGTTAGAACATTATAATTCTAAGGTGGTTGTTATGTATTAAAAAATTGAAGAAGTCAAGTCTTTTTTTATTGTTTCCATAAATTTTATTTTTTGATTAATTACATTTTGAGCCATCATCACTTATACAGTCTGATATTTGCGGCCCATCCCAACTAAATTCATTTTTTATTATTTTATATATTTAATATATTATTTTATACATATATGTATGTTTATATGTTATCCTTATCAGTAATCCTGTATAAACAACAAATCGATTTTTTTACGGTATTAAATGTTATCATTCCACGCAAATTATAAGTTAGAACTGGAAATGTTCATACCGCCATTGCAATTTTGAGATTCTAGAAAACCCTCATTGAATACAGGATTGTGCCTATTCTATGTGTCTATTCTGTTAACAGTGTTCCAGAATTTTACTTATTTGTGGTATCCTAGACTGCAAAATTATCTAAGGAAATAATATATTTTTATGCCTGTATGTATATATACGTATGTGTAGGACATATATGTTACATTTAAAATGAAATATAAATAAGGAAAAATGTACGTGACTGATGATACAGAATAGAATCACTTAATATTACTTTAGAGAAATTCTTTTGGGAATAAATTTATGTGAATTGATCAGGTATGATGTTCACACTAAAGTATAGGCTTATTTTTAACTGATTTATCCTTATCCGTATTTTCTGTAAAAAAAAAATAATTTTGGAATGAAAAATATTATGATTTATGTAATGTTGAGAATAAGATTATTCTGAATTTATCTTCCGATAAATTTTATCAAAAAAATTTATAACAGTGAAAATAGAATACTTTTTTTTTTCTCCGACAATCAATGTAATGAGTATTCTGTAAATAAAATCTGGACATTCAATACTATACTATCACTTGAATAATTTTAAACGCTATGATTTAATATAGAACTAAAAAAACCAAAACTGTACATGTAAACAAAGGAAACATATTCTTGTGTTACTCTAGATGTTAAATTGAAGTGGAACTCAAAAATTAGCACAACTAGCAGAGGTGTTCAATATGTGTATGGAGTTATAATGTAATTTTTAAATTAAGGGTGTTTCTGAACCTCTCGCACTTGCACTTGATACTCGCACTAAATATGTCAAATCGCACTTGATTTGTTGTCAAAATTTTAATGTAGTCTCAAGTACAGTAGATATTGCAAAATTAAATTTATTAAAAGTGAAAATAAAAAGAAAATTTAGTGCGATTTGACAGGTTTAGTGCGAGTACCAAGTGCAAGTGCGAAAGGTTCGGAAACGCCCTAAGTCATAGCTATAAATTCAAAATAAAATCTTAATATACATACATATAATAAAGTCAATATGATCAAATGGCACTAAGCTTTGGGGTTTTGTACGAACAAAGTAAGCATAAAAATAAAAAAAAAAAACCATTTCAAAATATGGTTTTGGAAGTGATCGCACCAAAATACACTTGAAACGTCTACTTCTGTAGAGATCTGCCAATAGTTGACTAATAAATTATAAAACTCACTGTGAAACTTACAAATAAAATTACAAACTGAACAAAATTGCGTGTTAGTCTTATTGAATAAGATTGCAATAGAGGAAGGATGCAAATTACACATCCAATATCAAGCTACGGGCTTCATTGTATCTTTCTGAAGATTCCAACCAGCCAGCCTCCGAATCACAAATAACAAATACAAATTAGGAAATATAATATATAGTATAGATTGTAAAATTATATTCTATAAAATAGAAATTTGTCTTTCAATTCTGTAATTTTTTTTTACCACTTACTTAATTTGTTATGTCAATTTTGTACCGTTTTGTTTGCAACGAACTTTATTCTTCTTCAATGGAGTCATCTTAGTTCTTTTTTTAGCTCTGTTTACATATATCTTCAGTTCTCTCCTGTCAGTATACCTGACAGAAATGGGACACGAGGCCACGAAGAAGATGATATAATAAGACCCGAAAAATGAAACAAAATATTGGAACATTTATGGCTTTATTTGAATCAGATTTTGAAGAAAATCAAACTGATTATGCAGTGTATTTGATTTTTACACGAAAGAGAAGTATGATTAACTATTTTAAGTAAACCAGGCAGATGATTGCAAGACGTGTTTAAGCATATTTCTGAAAAATTCAGTGGAACACAAAATATTTAAAATGACAATTTCTGTAAAATGTAGGGCATAAAAATTTAAATGTAAAAGAAAATGAGAAAATTTATAAGCCATATGCTACAGTTAAGATCCCACAAAAAAAAAAATGAATTTAGTATAGATTCTATAAGAAGCCTCGAAACAAGGCAAACTAAGCTACAACAAGACATATATAAAGCGTCGCTACCTACGAAGTGGTAATATAAAGTGTGATGACGTTCTAGGTGTATAGTTAGGTAATATTGGCTGCCTAGGTCAGAACAGATGTAGCTTCATTGTGATACAACCAAATCTTGACTTTTCGCGCATGGTCTACTTGTCAAAATCAATTTAAACTTCTTACAAAGCGGTACTTACTTAATTTTCGTAACTAAAAGATCATCAATGGATTTTAGAAAGAACTTCTAGATGAGATTTCTTTTGTAGCTTAATGCGAGGCAGGTGTATATTTATACTCCGTTTTCTTCTTCATCTTTGCAGATTCTGCAGAAATCCTTTAAGTGAGGCCAAAGTCTTTTAACATATTTGTACTGATATCTTGTTGTTAATAATGGTAATTTACGGTATCTTTTATTGTTCAGTATGGGCCAGATAATTTTAGCTACATTGCAGTCAAGTGTATTGCACTATTTGTGACTGGACAATTTGATTGTTTTTTTGTAAAGTAGATTTGATGGAGAATAAGCTGTTTTTTTTAATGCGGGGTTCTTAATGTAGCGACCTACTAAGATCTATTGTAATAATCCGTTTATTATCTTAGAATTATAGTTCTATGTCCTTGATGAACACTATTATTATTTTCAAATGGAACATAACAACATAACCATTTAGTGATGTCAATTTTTGAATCAGGCGATGTGAATCTGTGTTCGATCCTGTTTTCGAAATAAATTAATCTGATGTGCAGTTTTCTGGAATGTTACTATAATCGGTATCCAACCTGAACGAATATTGAATCAATCAGCTATCTAGTTTCGATAACTTTATTACAGTCTTTTCGTTTTTTTATAATCTCTATAAGCAGTAGATTAAGTAGAATAACCTTTTCGTGCTTAAGCAAGTATATGGCACTTCAAATACATACTACAATATCTACAATGCTTTTCAAACATTTACTTATCAACTCATTAAATGTGGAAAACAAAACTCAATAATGTGGTTTTTCAAATACCGTAATTCGATTTCTATTTAATTTGCTGCCAGATTATAATCTCTATTATTTTTTGTCATTTACTTTACACCAATGATAAAGGGTACTAGATCAGGTCGAAAAATCATTAAGCATTTTTTTTTGCTTCATCCTGAATCGAACCTGTGATCTTTCGGTAATGCAGTTAGTTGCAGCGATGAACTTCCAAATGAAATTGAAATGCACGCGCTCTACCTATTGCGCCACCCAATGTGTACTAAAAGTTGATGTTTGCTGAATCTAGCGATTGTTTTGTGAAGTTGATTGATTATACCCATCTAATAATTTATGCCAGTTTTTGACTTTTTCTTTGTTCATTACTTTCGACTACAAAATAATTCATTTATATTTTCTCAATCTGTAATGTTGTTCAAGCAACATGTAATTGTATCCGATTATCAATTAATTTACAAGTATTTTAATTTGTTTTGGAGAACCTTTAGCAAATAAAGCCTAATTTTAAAATTTGCTACTTTAAAACACAAAAATATATTAGCTTAATTAAGTAATGGTTAACAATAGGAAATACAACCACAGTGGATAGCAAAATTAAATCAGTATGTAAAACTGATCCGCTTTTGCATGGAAGAAAAATATTTCACCTTTAGAGGGGATTTTTACAAACAATTTAAGAGCTCCATTGGTAAACCCTTCTCTCCACTCATAGGTAAAATTTTCATGGCCAAATAAAAGTCAAGTTCAGGAGAACGGTTATCAAAATTTGAAATTTTAGAAGAGATACTTGGATGATATTTTTGCTGTATAATAACGGAAAGAGATCAACATTGACTATACTTATGACGTACTGCACAGGAAATACACAGTTTACTGTGTAGGTAGAAAGAGAAGGTCAACTACCGTTCTTAGATTTATTTTTAACCAAAAGAAGAAAATCCCTACACCTAGAGATATACAGGAAGCCTACAAATACTGACAGACATACGAAACGCCTCGTAATAGAGCCAATAACACCATAGTCGAGTACAAAATACTGAAGAAGTCTGCAAGTAGTAGACGAAATATGACTATTTGTATGATAAGCATATGTAGTAAAATTAAAAGGGGAATATTCGACTATTTTCAACAATTATACTAATTTTAATCTAACGAGTAAAGTAAACAAGTTTTTATAAAAAATAATTGTGTAATAATAAACTTTTTACGTCCCAAGTCTTACTAATATACATACATTATAATTCTTTTATAAACTTATATGTATTCCTCTCTCTATAATATTATACTTTATAAGTAATTGACTAACCATTACCAAATTCTTAATGCAAATCAGTTCAAATTAAGTTATTTTTAGAACTTAAAGTATTCAATGGGTACCCACTTTGAATTTTCAAAATAAATTAAGATCTTAGAATTTCAACATTAAAATAAAATATGAGTGTATTTTGAAGAAAAAATCTACAACTTATTTCAAATGTACTTAATATTTATATCCCTAAAAGAAAAAAGGACCTCAACTTATTTTCTTTTTTTATTAAAAAAAACAACAAAAAACAAAAATTCAACATTTATTTTGTATTAAAAAACTTTTCACATCTTCTTATTGTTTTGCCATTACAAAAGGATCGCTATTCTTTAATATTTTTATTTTTTTTTGTTTTTGTGTTTTTGTTTCTAACTTTATCCTAAATAAATTTCGTAAAATACATTTTCGCTTCCTTTTTTTGCTATTATAAGGCTGTTGCGTTCAAGGACGCATATAACTTTAACTTTATCAAAATAAGAAACAATTCATTCTTCATAATTTATCGGGAAAATTAATAAAGAAAAAGGGAATTTCTTAGAAATTCAATAAAAGAAAATTAGTCATCAGGGAAGTGTGGAAGGAATGGGAGGAGGTGGGTGGATACTTAAGAAGCGGTGGTAATTCATTGAATATTTTCAAAAAAAAAAAAACGTTTGTAAAAGTTTCAAATCAGAAGAAACCAAAAAATCATTGAATCGGAAAGTAAATCGTTATAAAAATATATGAAAATTATTTCCTTCCTATACAAAACCTGTTATTATCCACCCACCGCCTTCTTTTACAGTGTTTTCAAAATCATTTTTTTTTTGTTATTTTTGTTAAAGTTTTCGGGAATACAAACAAAATATATTTATATCACTTTTTCGTTTTTTACTTTTATTTAGAATAAAATGGAAATTAAATGTCCTGTTTTCACTATCAAGTTCATTGTCAGAAATAACAGGTTATCGGGGGAAGGTAGTAGACATTTGACGATTATGAAGAAAATTAAAAATAAATTAAGGACATGTTTTTTTTCTTCAATAAATTTTATATTAACTCTTTCTACACTACTTTTTAATTTCTAGCTAAATCCCATGTTAAGATCATTCTGGTATGGTGCTTGTCTTAATAATACTATTAGGGTGCATACTATGCCTGCTAAGAAGCTAGGGCGGTTGTTTTAATATGTATTTGAAACTGTTATTAGATTTAATAGATTTAATCGTTAGCACAAACACATCAGACATCTATTAGAGACGAAAGCTTGCTTCATTGTCATTATTCAGCGGAGTTAGTAGAATTAAACACCGTTCGAAAATAAAATAAGTGACATGTGCTGATATTAGTGTAGCTAAAACTGACTGTTAGTAAATATTGATAAATTAAAATATATTAAAAACAAAGTTATTACTAATTCATTTTTTTTTTTTTTTTTTTTTTTTATAAATAGCCAAAGCGTTAGGTCTGAAAATACCTTTATCATTTACGTGACGCTTGGTTGGGATAGGATAGGATAAATTAGGAAGAAACAAAGAGAGATGGATTAGGTGTTAATAGAGGTGTTAATATTTTCTTTAAACTTTTGCAAATTGTTAGTTGAATGTGGAAACATATTGGGATGAATATGATTCTAAGAAATATCTTTAAAACAGAGAAAATGCTCCGACTATACGTAGATGTCCAAGAGAAGTTAGAAATGAAGTTATATTACGGTCACCAATTAGATGAATGGCGCGATTTAGAACGCGGTCAAGGTATCTGAAAGGCTGAAAGCTCCAATTCCAAACTGTAATGGAACTTCAACCTCAACAAATGGAAAACTGTAATGACTTCAATTCCAAAGCTGTAATGGAAGCACCAGCACAAATGTGTGAGTTATATTCCGTCTTGGGACGTATAAATGATTTATAGATATTAAGCAGTTTCAAAAATGAAAGGACAGCTTTATATCTACTTAAATAGCCTAAACACTTGGCAGTCGTTCACTCCTGTCGCGACACTCCTTTCGCGATCTCAAAAATATGGTCGTTCCAAATAATTTTTTGATTCACGCGCATGCCTAAAATATTTAGACTATCCGTGTTTTGTACAGTAACACCTTAGAAGGAGAGATTAGGTTGAAATCCTGGAAGTTTGCGTGAAATAAGGCAGTTTTGAGTTTAAGACGAGTTAAACTCAACTCTGTTTTTTTTGCCCCAGTCAGCAATTCTAGTCAGATCATGGCTAATCATGTTAATCACTATCTGTCTTCTATTGCCAGCTTCGGTAGTTTTAGCATTAGATTCACGGAGAAAATCGAAGGATGCCACCAGAGTACTATCATCAACAAAATTGTGGATTGGATTGAAGGTTGTTTGGAGTCGTTCATAAATCAAAAAGAGAGTGGGTGAAAGGACAGATCCTTGCGGAACACCAGCATTTATATTAAGTTTTTCAGATGTGAGGCCGTCTACTCTAAAATAGGCATTTAGTATCTGTTTTTTTCAATATACATACTTCAATCATTCATACCATTATGGAGGTCTTGGTGGTAGATATTTGACATTGATTTAGTTCTTCATTATTCGCCAGTTGACTTTCTGCCTTTCTATTTACACAGTCTTTTCATTTTATTCGTCTATTTCGACTCTAACGGACAATATGTTGATTATCGGATGTGTCTCTGATGTCGTTGCTACATTTCTTGTGTCCACATATTTGGAGTTCGTATTTATTATTATAATTGTAAAGTAAAAAATAATAAAATGAAACAAAAAAATTATATAAAGGCAAGAAATGAAAACATTTAGCTAATTAGTTTTATCTACGTTATTACGTAATCTACTTATAACAGCCAAAGGGTTTATGTAGTAGTAAAGAAAAATTGAATTAGAATTGACTTCAGGAAACATTCTTGTAATTGGCTTAAAATAGCCATATTATGTAGAGTACTTGCTTTGGTTAAGAATGTTGTTCTTCATGTTATTTTTTCGACCTTCCAATGTGACCTGTGGATTCAATTTTAAATATTTTTTTGCAATTGCGTTGTGAGGTTTCCTAAGAGTATGCCCGTTTTCTCTATCGGATTGCCACGTCCATTTGCTTTTGATTCGATTTGTGCCCCATCGTTCTGTTCGAAGTAGCTTGTTGCCAATGAATATTTAGGAAATGCGCCGGAGGTCGGAATATACCCGTCGAGTTTCGTGGTAATTTTGGCTTGAATCTTTCCATGTTTCGCCGACGCAAAAAAGCCCAGATTTCACACTTGAATTGAATATTCTTATTTTGGCGGCCTAAATAAATTATACAGGAACGGACATAATATTTTTTGCAAACCTCTCTCCCAACAGACTATCGATTATTGAGCTGTAAAATTAATAATTTCTTGCACTAACGTTTTTCTTCCAACTGAGGCATTCCAGTTGCTGATTTATTTACTTGATTAAAATTTTAGTTTTTCTATAAAAAAAATACTTCAGTTCAATTGATGAAAATAACAGTCCTAACCAATTCGAAGAAATAAATTTTAGATAAAAAACATGTTATTTTGTTGAGATATAGTTTAAAGCGCATTTTTGTGTATTTATCGCTCATTGAATTCTTACAACTTAAAGATTAAGAATAAAATAACACTTTTGTACAATGAATTGCTAAGTGTAGAGTGTGTGTGTGTGTGTGTGTGTGTGTAATAAAGTTTAATACGTAAAAGAAGAAAAATTATTTCCTAACGACACTCTCTATGTTAACCAATGATGTGAAAAAGTAAATTTGTTTTACCACTTAAAAAAATTGATTTCCTTTCAAGAAGCAAAAATATCACCTCCATTTTTTTTTTTTTTTTTTTTTTTGGGTTTTTCAATTGTTTTCTTTTCTAAGTTGTTATTTTTTTTTTCATTATTATAAAAATGTTATTTGAGGAAGAGCAAGAAGTGAAGATAAAGAAATATAAAAGCTTTTAATACCAACGGTTCATTGTTGTAGAAAAGTAAACCAAAATGTAGTGTCGCAATTTTTTTTTTTTTTTTTTTTTATGACCAAAGATGATTTGTGCAAGGAAATAGAAATAAGAAAACAAAAGTTTTTTTTTGGAAATTGTAAGCTAAAAATTATGATTTTAAGGGAGGAAAAATGGTTGACATGGATTTTTGTTTTGGTATGTTTTATAAAAGTTTTTCGAATTGGAAAATCATAATTTTTTTTTTTGGAATTATTTTAATTTTATTTATTGTACTTTGAATTATCGATATGAGACGGTCTGGTCACATTAACTGTTTTGGGTTTTATGTTTTTTTTATAAAATATTTTAGAGATTTTATTGTAATGACTAACAACTGTTATAAGAATTTGTGTATAGAGTTTCGAATTGATTTTTAATAAAATTATATGGTTTTAGATTGAGGTAAAAATTGTTATGAAAAATTATAAATTTTTATCAGAATCAGGATATTTAAGCACGCAATTCATTTAAATTAATATAGTTAATAACAATTTAGCGAGAACATTAACTGAAGAATATTAAATTAATATAGTTAATATTTCTTCTTCGAAATATTTTTTCTTAACTTGTTTTAGAAAATAATGATTAAAATTCTTGTTAATTCATTTTTCACAAGATTTATTTATTAATTGATTTTAAAATGTTTTATTAAATTTTATTTACACAGATTAAATTTATTTATTTTTATTTTATAACTATTTTTAAAAATTTACACAACTACAGATTTTAAAATTTTATTCTATTTACTTCAATGGTCCATCTCAGACTGAGTTTTTTTCTAACAACGGTGTCTTTCATTTCCGTGCGTGCACAGTAACTTGAAATGGTAACCGGCCGAAATATATCTTTGAAAGACAACATCTGTTAGATCTATTACATAAGATGCCACATTTAAGAAAACTTTTGACTTATGTTAAATTAAATGAGGTAAGAATTTGCAGTTCTGGAGGGTTAGTTCTATTTAGTTGCTGCGATGGTTGTTAGTTCAATTGCATTGTTTTGCATTGTACCTACTTAAGCTGAACTATCTTGGAAACAGCATTCTACCTGTGTAAGCAACTGCCAGTGTTATTGATGTTAAGGGTATCATATTATTTTCTAATTTGTTTAAATAATTTATTGGTTAATGTTTTTTATTCTTGTCTTCTCGATCTGTAAGAAATCAATTAAATGTCAATCGAATTTCATTTTGTAGTTTATGTCCAGAGAAAATGACAATAGAGCAGTTTAAGAGCTACCGTTGAATTATTAACTTATCTTTAAAATTTTTGTTAAATTTTTTGTCAGTACTGCAAACATATGGCCAACATATGTCTTACTATCGCTGAATACAACTACATTATGTTGAATTAGAATATAGTATCATGCATCACCGAAAAAAATTCTGTTCGCGAAATCATTCATTTGCAAAAATTTATTGCCGCGGTTTTAGCTTCTTCAGTAATCATGTTGAGGTGAATATTCCAATTGTTCGCTTCCATTCAATTTCCAAATACTGAAAAGAGTAAAAAAAAAATTAAAAACACAATTTAAAAAAAAAACATCGAATTTCTACAACCAAAACTACATTTAATTTCTAAACTCCATTATGTCATGGACTGGCGTGCTCTATAATATTTTGATCTTTTAGAACGTTTTTTTTTTGTTTATTCTTCGAATTTTGGTTTGATATTTTGTCTATATAGTCACTCTGGGTCACTCTGTATACAATCACGGAGCTATGTTAAATTTTACCTCATACATCAAGCTTAAGCGAATAAATTTCCGTTCGAAAATTTTGCGGTTTTAACTTTTCAGTAACGGTGTGGTACTTGAGAAAATACATGTGGAAGATACGTAAATAGAGAACCCCTCTATTTTATACCGGGTGTTCCAGAGCATGCGTATCAGGTTTTTAAGAAAGGGTGGAGCCGTTATTTTAAAATTAAATAAAAATTTTATCAACTAAATCGAGGGTGCTCTATCGATTGGTGATATTTTCAACTTCCAGGAAGGACCGGGAAAGGGTTTTTTAAGACCAAAAATGGCAGAAATTGGTCGAAATTGAGATTTTCAAATTGGAAGGGGTACTTTTTGATGAAAATTCGGATTGTAAGTCAAAAAATAAGAAACTTTCGTTAAGTTTTGTTTTTTTGGTGCCCAAAACTGAGATGTTTTATGAAAAACAAATTTATTTATAAAAATTTACATTATTAATTTTGGAAATCCAAAATTACCACCAAAGGAAAATATGGTGGATTTTTGTTTTATTTTTAATAATTTTGAAGAAAAATAATGAGAAAACAAAAAAAAATCATTTAACATAAGTTTCTTATTTTTTGTCGTAGAATCCAAATTTGTATAAAAAAGTACGCCTTCCTATTTAAAAATCTCAATTTCGGGCAATTTCGGCAATTTTCGGTCTTAAAAAACCCTTCCCCGCTCTTTTCCGGAAGTTTAAAATATCACCAATCGATAGGACACCCTCGATTTACTTAATAAATTTTTTCATAAATCATTCACGACAATGGAATAATCATAAAAGGCACGATAGACATATGGTGACCATTTTTGAAAAATTAAAGTACAGGACAAGACATCTACTGATATTATTTTTTGTTTTCCATTCTTCTATTTTTTCAATTATTGCCAAAATTTTGATAAAGCTCTCTTTATCGAATAAAAATAAATATTGATTATTTATTTTTCAATCACTCCTATTTATTTAAGACATGTATTTTTTATTTCCATCCCAAGATGAAACAGTTCAATTTGCAAAAATACCCATTCAAAAATGTCTACATGTTTAAAAGCTTTGTCCCACTGACTTAAGTAATCAATACACGTCTGGGTAAAAATTTGTTAAATCTTCTTTAGTCTTTGTTTCATCAAAATCACTATTCAGTCTGTAATTCGAGAATATAATTTTGGATGGTGAGCGACAAAAACAATTTTTTTCTTGCGTTCAACAAATTTTAATATGACATTTCTTATAATCTAGTTTAATTAGACAGACATTGAAATAATGACTAGCTATAGGTATTCCACTGTATCCAGTTGTTAAAAAATATATTTGTGCTGAATAATTAACTCCTATAATTGTTATCAACCCAATTCAAATCTGTTGAAAATTGATTTTTATAATTTTTAAATAATGTTGGGTCATAATAATTTTATATGAGAAGTATTGCCATAGTGTTAATGACAATGAGCACATTTGCGGCTGTGGTGATATAGAGGAAAAATTCCCAAAATTACACAACCTACAATCTTGCATAGTATTACATTTTAATTTTTTTGTTTTTGTTTTATATTTAAAATTAAAAAACATACCATTCCATATATAAAGATGTAAAAAAAGAGCTTTCTACTCAGCATCACTGCTTGTTTTCGACTTACGTGGCCATCTTAGTCTTTGGGCCTTTGCAAACCGTACAATGTTCTCAATATCGATCATACTATTGAGTTCGTGGTGGTTGCTTTTGGTTATATATTCTTCATGCTGTAATTTTTTTAAGCCGAGTTTTTTTCGGAGAATTTTTCTTTCAAACATGCGCAGGCTATTCTTTTCGGCCACGTGCACAGTCCATACCTCGCACCCATACGTCACTATGGGTCGTATGTGAGCTTTATATATCGTCATTTGGGCCTTTCTTGATATTAGTTTTGATTGAAGCAATTTTCTGTTTGCATAGTAGAAGCTATTTCCGGCCTGAATTCTATTATGAATACAGCATTGCATACTATTATCACTTCTTATTGTTGCTTCGAGGTATGTACAGCTTGTAACTCCTTCAAAGTTGTACTCTCCGATTGTTATATTCTGATTACTTCTTATTTGTTTATTTCTTGACATTTTTAGATATTTTATTTTGTCTTCGTTAATTTTTAAGCCTACTTTTTTTTTCGATTTCTAGTTGTACATTTCTGCATGCTTTGCTTGATGACGAATAACTGGTCAATCGTTGATTTTTGGCTTCGAAATCTGCATTGGTACTCTCCCAGTATTTCTTCAGCTAAGTAGGATAATCTGGAGTATTTGACATTGGATAATATTTTGTAAGCACAGCTTAGTAACGTTATCCCTCTGTAGTTGCTGAATGTTATTTTGTCTCCTTTTTATGTGGATTGGACATATTAGCCCAACCTTCCACTTCTTCGGAATATTTTCTTGCACCCATATTGTACATATTAAGCTATGTATGTCTTTATGCAGAAATTATCCACCTTTTTTAGAAGCTCAGCTGTTTGCTTATCTTCTCCAGGAGCTCTTCCGTTCTTTAATTTATGTATAGCTTGTATTACTTTTTCGTATGAAAGTGTCATAATTAATGGCTCTGCTATATGTATTGTAATCTGCTGCCGCTGCTAACAAATAGGATAGTACTGTAAAATACGAATGGTCAGTTTAGCCCTTCTACATCATAATATCTATATGTTGAATATAAATTCAAAAAATTATAAATAAATATGTGTTTAAATCAAACATTCATAGAGATTGTTATATTCTAATGAAATTGTATCCAAATCTTCATCTTGTTTTTAAACTTGAACTCAACAATGTTACTAGTTAAAGAAACCCACATAATCTCTTAAAATCTATTTTATTTGTATAATTATAATAATTTCATTGTCAATAAAAAAAAGAAAAAAACATGTATTTAATGAAGAATAGTTGTGACAATTATTAAAGTACAGTGCTTTAAGCTTTTGCAATATTAATTCATTCATGTAGAATGATTTTCAGCTGGCATTCAATTATAAAAAAAACAACTTATATTCATACATTATAAATGTCCAAATCCTTTTAACTAATTGAATTTATTTGTTACTTTGAATAATTTTTAAGGATTCATTGTATTTTAATTTTCTATATAATTAAATATTTTTATTTCAATTAAGTTATTAGCATGTCACACAACAGTAGAATATTGCAAATATTTGAACAAAAAAAAAAAAAAACAAAAAAAGTACTGACTCAACAATTTTTACTTTTAATATAAAGTAAATATAAAATGAAAAAATCCTTATCTTATTATCCTTAACTATAGCAAGTAAAGGAAAATAGTTTAAAAAATAAAGTAAATAGTTTTCCTTATTTCTCCTCTTTCTGTCACTTCTTCTTACAACACACTAATCAAAAGAGAATATGAAAAAAACCTGTTGAAGGTTATTGGATTCTTAAAAATCACTTTAAAGCAGAAAACAAACTCAAAAAGGATATTACAAAGTAGTTTTTAATTTTTTCTTCATATAAAGTTTAAATAAGGACCAGAAATAGCTCTACTACTCGTATATTAATGATTATCAACCATTCGTTTTATTGTATTAATTCATTCTATATAAAGTATTGCAAAAACAAAAAGTTGATTTAATGTTTTCTCTTTCACACTATATTTTACTATCAATAAAATTGTCATTCAGTGAAATTCATAGCCAGGAAAATTTATTTTTACTTGTGTGGGTTGAAAATTGATCTTAAATGAAAAAAATTGTTACCTTAATTTTTATGACAAGTTAAAAAAAAAAAAAAACAAAAAAACTTTTCGATATAAAATTGAAGAGGAGATAATAAGATTAAAAGCTGACACAGCAGTAATTTATAGGATTTATAATATTATGTCATTGATGGTGGGTGGGTGGTTTCAATAAAAATTCAACTAAGAAACAGGTAGGAAATAAAAGTAACTGTAAAACTGAATAAATTTGGATTTATAGTTTTTTAAAAAAAAATGTCCCAATCTACGATCCGTGAAAATTTATCAAAGTCACATCAGACTTTACACGAATATTAATAATGGAATAAATGGGATAAATGCATTTTATATATTATGTCAGGTATGAAAAGAAGGAAATTTGAAATTTTATGAATAGAGTAAATTTTTGGAAAAAATATTTCAAATTTGTATTGAATTTCAATTGGAAATGGTAAGATTCGATGCACAAAATTGATGATAAACTGAAATTGTTTTTTTTTTGTAAGTAGGAGTTCCAAAATGTTTATTTAAGTTAATTATATTGCATTATATACCGTTAATTTTTTCTAAGTGTATAGTAATTAAATAATTTAATTGTTATCAAGTTTTCTTTCACTAATAATCATTTTATATTTGGTTGGAAATATCGATATTTCAATAGTAACTGAGCTGGGTCGAATTCGAGTAAAAATATTTAAAATACTATAAAAAATATTTCTTTTGAGTAAAGTATTTACTTTGCGTTCTCAAGTACAAATAGAGTATTTGAAAAAAGTATTTCAAATACTATTTTTGAGTAAAATTATTTGACTTAATTTTTTCAAATACAGGTAAAGTATTTGAAAATAATCTTAATTTCTATACTAAACTACTCAAATATTTTAGTAACTGAGTAATATATATTTTAAGTATTTAAGTAGTTTAATATAGAAATTAAGTATATTTTCAAATACTTTACCTGTATTTGAAAAAATTAAGTCAAATAATTTTGTTTAAAAAGTACTTGAAAATAGTATTTATATTTTTTTTACTTAAATAATTTTACTCAAATACTAGTAACATAATTCTTTCATCTGTGTTTGTAACTAATTATTTTTTGTTTATCATTCTTCTTTTTATATCCTAATCCCTAATATTTAAATATTTTTTTTTCTTTTTTTATTTATTTATTTCTATTCTATTCTATTTAAGATTTCAATAATAATTTATTCTTTACAATAATAAGTAATAAATGTCTATGTAATATGTTTATAGTGGGTTGATATTTGTATAATTTCATTATAGGTGTTTCCGAACCTCTCGCACTTACTTTACTAATAATTAATTTATTCCTAATAAAAACTCCTAAATAATCCTGCATATAGACAGTGACAAAATCTGTCTTATCGTCATTGAGTACCTGTCAAAATTTTGTATTTTTTTTTACCACACTAAATACCGCACTAGAGTAAAACACGTGAAAAATAGGAGAGATAAAAATGTAAATTTGTAAAAAAAAATGAAAATGATTCAAAGACTATTATAGATATTCAAATCTAACTACAAATGTGTAGCAATTATTTAAAATGTAAAAAAAATATAATTCGAGAACATAATAATTATTATTTATTACTTGTATTTAATTTTTTTTTCAGACAGACTTGTCGGTTCGTGTTTTTACATACACTACTGCTGTGGAAAAAAACGGAACAGTTTAAATTTCTGCCTGCAGTTCATGTAATGAATTCAATAATTGCGAAATTTATAAACGGGTTAACTTTTTTGTTCACCAGGTATATCTATCTAACTAATATCTACCTGTATTGGATATATAAAGGACCAAAATTTTAAATATTGATTAGTTGTGAATATAAAATGTGAATATAAAATGTGTTATTATTAATTAGAACCCTAATGGGAATAATAAGTAAAGAGTTAAAGAGCAATATTATTGTGCTATCACGGGAAAATTTGTCAACAAGGTAAATTTCAGAAAGATTGTATTGCTCTAAAAGCATAGTGGTTTATAGCTTTAAAAAATATCGTGAAATCGGCAAATTTGATAGGCCTAAAGAATCAGGACTACCTTGTAAGATGGAGAACCACTTCAAAGAAAATTACAGTTTGAGAAATAGTTTTAAAACGTCTACAGATAATCGAAACGCTGTGTATAGAGCAAGCGGAACCACATTTCATTCAGTTGGGTACGATATAGACTATTGAACGAAGGATTAAATGCACATCGTCCCAAAAGCCAATACATAGTCACAAAATGCTTATATGGGTAAAAAAGAACAAGTTTCTTGGATGGAGGATATGTGGGTGCAGATAATATTTTCAAACAAAAGCCAATTCAAAGGGTACGACAGTGATGGCAGACTGTTGATTTATCGAAGAGTAGGAGAACGATTAAGCAATTAATGCATACAAATGTTACCACCAAAATCTGAAAGTGTAATGGCATGGGAATGTTTCTCCGATTCATAAATAGGAAGATTATGTTTTGTTTCCTCAAAATTGAATGCGAATGTTTATATAAACATTTTGGAATGGTCTCCATATAGTCCAGATCTAAATTCAATTGAAAATATTTGGTTAATACTTAAGCTACAGGTTGCAAAGAATCGGCACAGTAACAACGGACGACCTCAAAACTATAATTAAAATCACATGTAGCTCAATACCATCTTTAACATTGAAACACTTGTCTGATGCCATGAAGAGAAGATGTGAAGCAGTAATTGCCGTTCAACTATTCATTTTTTTTTATAAATATTTGAAATATTGCTTTTTATAATATAAGAGAATGAAAGAAATGTATAATATAATTTTTGTAATAATAATTTATAAGATAACAGAATATGTCTTTCAATTAATTTTTTTTTCAGTTAGTTATGATTTTAATAATATAAATATAATTTTTAATCGACACGAATTTTCGCTCCAGTATTTTCTAACAACATAAAAATTACTCAAAAAATTAATCGAAAATGAAAATGTACCCCATAATTATTATAAACCTTATAATTATTAAATTAATAATTGTATAAGGTTTTCTTAGATGTGAAAATAAATAATTAAAAAAATAATAGTATAAATAAAATATTTCTAAAAATTTACACCTGTACCATTTTTTTTCACAGCAGTGTATATGATAAATGCGACTACGAAGTACAATTGTGAGAGTTCCGGAAACACTCTGAATTTAAAGAATTTTGAAATAATATATTATTCAAAGCCTTAGCCGTAGCTGTCTATAG
This sequence comes from Argyra leucocephala, assembly GCA_963942445.1. NCBI lineage: Eukaryota > Metazoa > Arthropoda > Insecta > Diptera > Dolichopodidae > Argyra > Argyra leucocephala. Next base: position 141,198,530 of record OZ012678.1, on the reverse strand, counting down.
TTCTATTTAAAATAAAATTATGTTTAATCAAATTGTTGATAATCTTAAAATCTGTCATTTATACTATATCTTAATTCATACTAGGGGCTCCTGTTGAGTAACTTAAAATTTAAAATTTTTAAAAAAACAACAGTAATTTACGTACTGACATACACTTCTCGATAAAGTTGAAACCTCTCATGTTTTCATAAAAATTTGGAGATTAGTATGTTTTATTTAGGAAACATAAATACTGCTTATAGTAGAGTATATAAGTAGAGTACTTTCCCTTCATAATAGTATAGTTCCATTTAATTTTTAGCGATAAACCATTCTCAGGTAATTTTTATCATTTATTTTATCCCAATGATAAAGGGTACTTGACTAAGTCGAAAAATCCACAAAGCATTATTTTTTAACGTCGGGAATCGAACCGAATCGAGCAATAAAATTTTTAATCCTTCTTCAATAGTATTAAGATCATTTTTAATATCATTATTTAAATTTCCTTCGTCTTTCGAATAATACTTTGGTACAGTATTTATCCGCGTAGAGCTGTATTTGGCCTTTGAGACTTAGGTATGCCATATAATTCAAGTAAGTTTTAAATAGATATGGTTCAAGTATTGAATACTGTGGTTGGTTTATCTAAGACTCCATTAACACATACTTTTTGGTCTCTGTTGTGTAAGTACGATTTGATTTAGGCTAAAATCAATTTTTTTAAGTTGATATAGGAGGTTTTTTAGTTGACACAGTCTTAGATTATTTTCAGATCGCAGGGAATTTTACCCGTACTATTGTGAGTTGGTTTATATTAATTTAAATAAGGGTGAAAATGCATTTCCTAATTTCCATTTCATTCTTCAGTTATCTTATCCTATTATCTATCTGGTCCCTCGAAATCACTAGACTTTCGTATGTACGTAATTTGTTTATTTTTGTACTTTCTTAATTGTTGAAAAATTAGTTTTTTTCAGTTTTATAATGTTCTTCAATTACATGCTAAGCAATAATTGCCTAGTAGTACCTTTTTTTCTTTCTAATTTGGCTCTATAATTTCTAAATACCTTGAAATCGCACAAAGGACTAAAATATCTTTTTGATTGTACTATATATAATTTCGCACAATCTTCCTAGGGTATATTGTATATGCCGTTAACTTTTTCCATGCTCTTTTATTTTTTGATGATATGCAAATATGCAATTTATTTTTTAGCTTCTGCTAGCTCGAGGTATTTGTTTTACATTTATAAGTTTCATTTAAATTTTGTTGTAACAACCTGTTTTGTTGGTAATTTTTTTTACCGTTAGTATTAGTCTTATATTATGGTATATAATAAAATATAATTATACGGTAAATAGAAGTAGCTGTATAATATAATACAATTAGTTGTATTTTGATGTTTGATATTAAGTATGCAGTGGTGGTTGCCGGTATATGCACATACATTATAGACTTAGATTATAGAGGTCCACTGCGACAACATCTAAGCATTATTTTGATAGCTTTTAATAAGATGATGACATTTTTGAATATCAGTACCTGTCATGTCACCCATCGAGTCCAAAAAGAAGGCCAAGTAGAAGATTTTTTTACTATATTGAACAGGCCTGGTGCAGAGAGAATGTAATACCGTTTTCTCCTCCACAGCTCTACATGCACTACTATTGCACACTACTACAATTAATTTGAAATGAGGATTAAATTATGGATTTTCTTTAAAATAATGTAATTCAAATTGAAATTATAATATTAACGATTTTCCAGAGAAAATGCAATGAAAATTGAAAATATAATATTAAAAGATTTTCCAACGAAAATGTAATGACTTGGCATATTAAAGTTTTTCTATAGAGAATATTTTGACATTGCACATAACTTTTATTAACTTAACTTTGTATATTTTGTTTTTTTTTAATACACCTGTCGTTTTATTTAATGCATTTACCTCTCAATAATGTTATAAAAATGTTTTTGAATTATTTGTAAACAAGTTCACACTAAATCGACATTTAACTTTTTATATTATAGTAAAAAAAAAATAAAATAAAATTGAAAATTTATTTTCTATCGTTAATATAAATGATGTAGATTAAAGATTTTATATTTCTATTATGATGTTATCCTTTAAAAATCTTTCAAATGCACAAAACATACAATATTATTAATACTTTCACTTTCCGGAGATTAACTAAGCTGTATATAAAAAATTAATACGAAAAAGTAAAAATTGATTTCATTTCAGTGCAAAAGCAATCACAAATTTGAATACTTTTTACCTATATTTATAAGCTATGGCCAAATATAAAATGATATCTTTTTCTATATTAGTTTCTTAAAATAGAAAAAAACAATACATATATCTATAAAAATAGTACGTAGACAACAAATCTTCCCTAAATATCATTATTTAATTTTCAGTCACACACAATAGGTATGTCTTCGGTTGATTCAACTTGAAAGATAGTTGAAAAGGATCCTCTTATCCTTTATTCATTTATATAGGACATTAGTAATATAATAATCAACTATTTCATATTATTTAAGTACAAGAATATGTTGTTTTTTTCTTTCCATTTCACTCTTACGTGACACTTAAAATATGTTAGTATTAAATTTTGGACATAATGACCGCTCTACCGTGAAAATTGTTTGTCATATGGTGTGAAAATATGAATGGAATTCACTGCTCTCTATTATCCTTTTTAATATTAAAAAATCTGTATATGACTCTATGAATTTTGGGTTCATTCAATGTGAGCAAATAAAGAAAAAATGATAGAAAAGTTTATTTTAAAAAAATAAGTGGAATTTTATATGTGTACATATGTGATATATGTATTGTAAAGCAAATGGATTGGTGTCCATTGGTTTTGTATATTTGAGTTGTTGAACCGAAGGTTTAAATTTAGCAAAAAAAGGATCTTAAAAGATTTTTATTATCAAAAATTTCGCATATATATTATATATATACATATTTTGTATACATTTATACCTTATAGAATATGTTCAATGATCTGAAATATACTACTATTTTATATTATCCATTATCCTTAATATGAAAGGTATATAATATGAATTTATGTACAGTGTCAGACATTTGAAATAGTCTATATGTATTTTTAAAAGAGAAAGCTTGTTTGTTTATTTACTTGCTACACACGTCCAAATCTTTAAAGATAGAGATATGAAATTTGGCAAATTTATTCATGATTCAAAAAGCAAACTCACATGGTATTTTTGAAAGCTATCACAGGAAAGGTGCCATACAACTAAACTCGTATGTAGCAAACATTAGAAATATTTCAAAAGGCCAATTTACGTGGTCGCTTAAAAATAAATTAAGACATATTTAATTGTTATCTGTAATGCGCAGTAGTTCGGATGTTTTTGTACAACTCTTAAACTCCTATTACTCATCATCGATCAGGAGTATTTCAAACACTAATTGTGTTATTGATCTGAAAATTTTGTGATTAGGTACTCCTTTAAAAAATAAATATATACGCAAAAGACGGTAAAACCCGATTTCAACAACTGAGACTGGTTCGAACATCTGCCATACAACTCCTAGCATCCATTAGGATGCCACAAAACTTAAAATTCTACAGACCTGAATATCCGCAGTCAAAAGGTGTTACAATATTTTTCAATACTAAAAATTTGTGCTGTTTTAAACTAAACATTTCGTATTTGTAGAATATAGTTTTTATATAGTCGCTCACTACATAATAGAGCTTGATGAAAAATTAATTTCTAAAGACTCAAATTGTAAAATTTAAATAGCAACAATACCGATATTAAAGAAAGTGGAAGTGGTGCTTACCCAAGGCAATTTAAAAGCTAGTTGAATTTGACAAAGGTTTTGACATTTTATCTTCATTAGCCAGTACAACCTCTAATTATTCTTCTACGATATTTTAATTAGTCAAAACTATACAATAATAAAAGCATTGCGAGTTATTAGAAATAAAATTCATACAAGTTTAATAATTTTGAATTAGACCCAATATGTATTTGGCTATCTGTTATACATTTTTTTAATATTCGGTTCATAAATACGCGTTTTTACTTTATTATCAACCAACATTCGAATACAAAAATAGAATATAATAGATTAGAATAGAATAGAATAGAATAGAACAGAATAGAATAGAATAGAATAGAATAGAATAGAATAGAATAGAATAGAATAGAATAGAATAGAATAGAATAGAATAGAATAGAATAGAATAGAATAGAATAGAATAGAATAGAATAGAATAGAATAGAATAGAATAGAATAGAATAGAATAGAATAGAATAGAATAGAATAGAATAGAATAGAATAGAATAGAATAGAATAGAAAAGAATAGAATAGAATAGAATAGAATAGAATAGAATAGAATAGAATAGAATAGAATAGAATAGAATAGAATAGAATAGAATAGAATAGAATAGAATAGAATAGAATAATAGAATAGAATAGAATAGAATAGAATAGAATAGAATAGAATAGAATAGAATAGAATAGAATAGAATAGAATAGAATAGAATAGAATAGAAAAGAATAGAATAGAACAGAATAGAATAGAATAGAATAGAATAGAATAGAATAGAATAGAATAGAATAGAATAGAATATAATAGAATAGAATAGAATAGAATAGAATAGAATAGAATAGAATAGAATAGAATAGAATAGAATAGAATAGAATAGAATAGAATAGAATAGAATAGAATAGAATAGAATAGAATAGAATAGAATAGAATAGAATAGAATAGAATAGAATAAGATAGATTTTGGGTATCAGGATTTCATAAACATGATACAACTGAAGGTTTGTATTTCAGAGTTTTAAACATCTTCAATAACCAAAGTCCATGAATATTGAAAATATTTGCTTCTTTCACTAATGATTTTGCTCATTCCATTAGTTCTTCTCATGTAAAGAAATATAATCAAGGAAAAATAATAACACGTAATTGCGTAGTTGGTGACAGCGCGTATATAGTCTTATTTTTCTTTTCTAGGGTTATACCGGGTGTTCCGTAGAATCCAATTTCAGTCATAAAAAGCATAAAAAGGTAACTCTTCCCATTTGAAAATCTCGATTATGGCCAATTTCGGCGATTTTTGGGCTTAAAAACCCTTTTTCGGTCCTTCCCGAAAGTTGAAAATATCACCGATCGATAGAGCACCCTCGATTTAGTTAATAAATTTTTTTTTAAAATAACGGCTCCTTCGCATCTTAAAAAGCTTATACGCATACTCTGGAACGCCCAGTATTAATCGAAGTATGTTAACACAAATAATATAATCAACTGGTCTTATGATCTCTCGGAGAACACATTTTCACGGAGTTCATATAAGAGAATATTAATGAAAAATAGGAAATATGAAAAAATGAAACAAACAGGGGAAAAGTAAGGATTTTCATAAATATCTTCATATCATATTATGATATCTATTATCAACCGACAAAATCCAAGAGGTTGATTGGACATTTTAAAAGTGCATGGTCGATTATTTAATGTAGAAAATAAGGCTTTTAAAATCTGGATATTTGCAATTCTTTACCCACCTTCAATATTGTTCTTATCTCATTTTTTCTAATCTGATTTGTATATATTTTCAATTTTGAATGTCATGCGAGTTATATTATTTTTGCTATACTATTTTGTTATTGATAGTTTGGTTTGAATCTGTGGTTTGAACTATGGTTTGAATCTGTGAATGTGTTTTTTACCCATAACAATACTTTCTGTTTTTGATACGAATACCACCATATTGTATTCTGTTGTATGTAAAACTGATGTGCTAGTCTCTACAAACTATTTTGGGAGATTGTTATAATTTTGTTTTTTATGTTCTTAGGTAGATCACCTTTTTGTGGTTAATTAAGTACGGTACTGTAATTTTACACGACAATATCTACAATATTTCGACCATTTATTTATCAAATTACTGTCTTATTAACTCATTAAATATGGAAAACTACTGCTTTTGTCCGGAGCTAAGCCTTCTTAAATAAAATAGTTTTATTTTATTTAAGTTGTTACCAGATTATAATCAATTATTTTTTGTCATTTATTTCATTCCAATGCCACTAAGGGGTACCACCATATTGTACAAAGGGATATCACCATACTTACTATACCAGGTCGAAAAACCCATAAATTATTTTTTTATTAATTGTCCACTATGCCGAAAAAATTTATGGGTTTAGAATGTAATGTAAAAAATTATGGGTTTAGAATTTTGATGTTTTATAATTTTAATTACATTTATTTCTAGCATATTGTAGAAGATTTGTCGTTTGTAAAATTATCATAATTTAATATAAAGTTTATAACAAAAGCTTTAATACTACTTTATCAAGTACTGAAGTGAAGTTTTCAAGGGCGAAACTACACAAAGCAACATCACTTCAACAATATATGAAACTTTTGAAAAAAATATTGTTTTAATATACAATGGTCATCATTAATTGCCAGACACTATATACCTACGTAATTTTTTGGGTCTACTATATCAATTACTGTTATCACAGGTAGAGGAAATTTTAAAAATTCTAAATTTGCTGATGTACTTAGGAATTTAATATTTGCTGAAATTACACAATTCATCAGTTGAAAATAGGACTGGACAATTTAAGTACTTTTTTTTGCTTAGAACTGATCAAATCAATTTAAATTTTACAGAATGTTGAATGATTTTCTGCTATTTGTTATTATTTTTATTTTTTATAGAATAGAATATATATATATAAAATAATTAATATATAAACATATAAATTTTGTAAAAAGATATATATTTTTGTTATAATCTGCATGTAGTTTATGACTCTTAATAGTCTTAGTTATCCAAGAATTTATAGAACTAATTTAATATCATCTTTAGAATTTTGTTAACATTTTTTTTGTTTTGTGTTAATCATTTTTATAATGAAATTTTCTCAAAGACATAAACAAAAGAAAATTTTCATTAGTCATAAAAAATTACAAAATGAAAGAGAAAAACATATTTTTTATGTAAACCTGTACGCCTTAATATTCAACACATCAATTTTCAATCATTAATTTTTTGATTCAGGTAAATTCTGAATTTGGAAAACAAATAATGGAAAAGTCACAAACCAGATTTAATTGTCCATCAAGGATGATCAGAATTCATTTATTTCATTACAGATTTATGTCTCGATAACTAAAGGACTAAAAAAAAAATATTTTTTTTTCTATTTAATTTTTTGTAAAAGCAAAAAAGAAAAATTTGCTAAATACGGACAACGTATACTGAATGAATTTTTTTGTTTTTTTCTGACTTTTTATTAATTAATTTTACGTTTATATCATCTGTCAGTTAATCACTAAAAATCAGAAATTGCGAAACAAGAAAAAAATCAATTTAGTTTTGTTTATTTTTCATTTTCTATTTCTTTTCCTTTTTTGCTTAGCAAAGGACTTTTTGTTTTTTTTTTTGTTCATATTCGTTTTTGTACACAGACAGAAATGTAATTAAGGATCGGGTTATAAAAATTTAGTTATTTTTAGATTTAATATAGAGATTTAATTTCAAGGAGAAATGAAAAATGAAAATTATTACAGATGACATTGTAGTAAGTGTGAACAAGTGAGGGTGATTTTAATTTTGAAATTATTCCAAAATTTATTTAAAAATTTACTAAGGCGATTTGAATTGTTACTGCAATAAAAATGTTCAACCCATAATAGATAGTTTAGACCTATTTACTTATCTTTTAAATTAATTTTTTATTTTTTGTTATATATATAATAATTAATCGAATTATTAGAAAAAAATCGAACTAAAGTTTTGAGGTATCCAGTAAACTTTAGTTCGATTTTTTTACACCTATAAAATAGAACAGATTATCAAACAGAGAGCCACGATGTAGATTTTATTAGAATTTTTCATTTTAGATGTTTTAAATGTATTTTTTATGCGTATTATTTGTACAACATAATATAACAGACCAATCTATTAATTTTATCCAAATAAGCAATATTTTAAAGGAACTTCTTAAATGTTTTCATCATTAGTCCTCTTATGTTTTAAGACGGGACTTTTACGAATTTTTTACCTATGTCAGGGTTCTTAAAACAGCTTTTATACACTTCATTCGAATTTTTTTTTTTAACTGCAGTGGCTTCTGCAGAAATATCAAATTGAGTTACATACAGTAATTCCCCGATTTACGAAGGCTAGTTTTACGAAATATCGAATTTACGAACATCATTCGTAAAGTACAGCGAACTTTCTAGATTACAATTAAAATTTAATAAAAAAAACTATTCGTATGAAAAATAGAATGGCTTAAGTGAAAATTAATTTTGCCATAAAAATCTCTGGTAAACGAACAGGAACTACGATTCACGATTACATTGGAAGCAATTGAGAAAAATTATGAAATAGGAAAAGCTTTAGGTCTCCCTACTTCAACTGTTTGTACAATCAAGAACAATCAAGATAAAATAAGGAGCAGTGTATACAAAGATAAACATCTCTAGCGGCAAAAAGTGTTTCAAAACAAAGCAGTGTGGAGATAGAAGATATGGAACGAATGTTTAGTGCGTGGAGAGACTGTCAATCCCAGCGAAATATTCAGATAAGCACAACTATCTGCAAAACAAACTTCATTAGTTTCTTATTTTTCTAAAAAAAAACAGCTCCGAATATTCAAGAACATGTATAATCTATTTCAGGGGCTAGCTCAGATGAACTAGCATCTACTCATACGACACATCAGATTAAATATAACATTTATAATTAATATTTTTTTTTTAATATGTACTAAATTTTCATTTTTAATGAATAATGTAATTTTTCTTTTATTTTCTAATCACACTGTTTTAAATGTTTCTAAAAATAGGGTATAGTATACGGAACATTTTGGGTACGCATCTATGTATTTTTAATACAAACTTATACTAATATGAATCTTGTTTTATAAATATTTTCAATCTCTGGAACGTATATATTTATTTTCAATAGAATGCCAATCTAATATTGGGCTCGTTTTACCAATATTCGATAAACGTCACAGAACATATCCTGTTCGTAAATCGGGGGATTACTGTATATGTATTAATCTGAAAGTCAATATATAAAGCCTAGTCAAGAAATAAGAAAAAGGCGAAAAATTGTGTTGTCATTGCAGTTGCAATGAAGAGGCAGATGTCCTTACAAGAATAGGCGGGAAACAAACTACAGAAACATATAAGATAATTGCCAAGGATTTAAGTAATTTAAAGCCTTTTCCAAACACAATACTCAACGATTAAGTTATGTTATCAAGGAGATTAGATCCAATGTAAGAAAACTGATATGGTTAATCACAGGTCATAGTCCACTTAATAAACATTTGTTCAAGATTGGTACATCGAACACAGATAGGTGCAGATTCTGCTTAGAAACAGAAGAGTCCTCCTCTTATATTCTAATTCAATTTGTTTTCGTCTTCATAGTTCACAAAATATATTTCCATGGAATACACATCCCTTAATGGTGAAATTGACATCAAATTAATAATAGCGTTTGTCAGGGAAGTACGGGGAAGTACAAAAGATCTGAAAAGGTCGTATAAAAGTCGTATCAAAGATAAAAAAATGTAGGTAGGTAGTAGTGGCTGCCGACACTACGCGGACATATTTAGAGCAGTATATAATATAAAACACAATCTAAAGTAGGTTCTATAAAATACTTTGCATAATTTGTTTTAAAGTTATCAAATTAACAAATTTGATAAAATATTTGAAAAATAGTTGAAAATTTATCAAATTATATTCTAACTTAAAAATGATATTTATAAAACTGTCTAGATTAAATATCTATATCGTCGCCCCGCAATTATACTGTCGTACATCACAAAATCGAAAAAATTAACTAAAAATGCCATCTTTATTAATTTTTGATGCTCTATCGATCTGTGTATTCGGCATTATCCTATGTGTCGTAGATGCATAGATATTTAATTGCTACTTTGCAGTAAGCGACACCAAGATTGTTACTTTTATTCATATTTTGGCTTAAATGCCAAATTTCTGGATATACTAGCAAACGCGGTGTAAGTTAACGTTTTCGAAATATTTGGTTTTTTTATTTATTTTTATTTTGACGTAGACGTGCAATTATTTTGACAACAAATTGTTCCTTGTTTTTAATTTTATTATTATGTCGTATGTGTTTTTGATGTGTGTGTATGTGTTGCATGTTTTTTTCGGATTGTTGTTGTTATGTGCTAAATGTAATTACAACATATTTTGTTATGGGAAAAACATAATTTTTTTTAGTATTGTTCAAGTGCTTGACAGTAGAACGGTAGTATTTTTGATTCAATCAAGAGTTAGTATGTGATACTTCATGACTGACTTATAAGTCTTTTGCCGTACTTTTAAAATATAAGTTTTGATAATAAATATTATAAAATTTCTGAAAATTAGATTTAAGTTAGATTTATTCATTTTTTCTGATTAATGAAAACTGCATAAAAATGACGTACGGTAAAATGGTTTTAAGTAAAATGTCCATGAAATCCTAGTTCTTAAACATTAAAAAAAATAAAACTTTTTCGGCTCAAATTTGTTTTATCGTCTCTCAAACTTCAAAATCAATTTCCCAAAACTAGATTTTCTGGATATACGACAAAATAATTGGTGGCGACGATATATAGGATGTAGGATGTTTCTTTACCACAACTTTAACACACACATAACTGATGAAAATTCGCCTCCTTGAAAATTTTTATTGTTTTACTTATAAAACAATATCTTCATTTAGTGTACACAATACAGTCAATAATATTAGATTAATATGAAGCCAAATTGATTAAGTTTTCAAAGAAGTTAACGTATAATATTATAGCTTACATAAAAGCTTTAAAATTTCACAATTTTGATTTTTTTTTCCCTATAAATTGCTAAATTTAAGGATTTTTTCATAAAAGCCAGTCATTAATAAGAATGACTTAATCTTGAAATTTTTATTTAAGTTAAAAACAGTAACTATAATGTATGTTATCATAGAGATGTTGTTATTTAAATCAATTAATGAAAGAACTGGCTCCATCTCTCAAACTATTGAATTTGGAAATAAGCTCTATAGAACCATTATTATGGCCAGCGTTCAGTATACTATCCAGACTCACCCTGCATACTTATATTTTATACTTATTTTATCTTTATAATAAAAAAGTTTAAATAATTAATTATATCCAATTTGTAATATATTTTGCAATAAATTCTAGAATATACAGAGAACCTATAACAGTTATATGACTTGTGTATTAAATTAGCCAAATTAAGTTTGAAAAAAATACAAACGTTTCTCTTTCCAGCTATATTCAACGAAATTCAACTTATTTTCTTCAAATCTATTTTAAATCTATTTTCGACTTAAAAATCACATTTACGATTCCAGCTAATTTCCACATAGTACCATACATGCTTTTATGATCTATAAAAGTATTTATATTTGGTAAAGTAAAATTACTCCAATTATTTTACAAATAAAATTACAGTAATTTACTAAAGTTCATTGCACTCTTTTTCTATTAAAAACGTTATCAATTCAATAATTTTCTTAAATTCTAAATTCATGTTAAATTATTAGAATTCTTTCAAAATTTACTTCAGACAAAATCAATTTAATTCTCATTCCATTATTGTGTTAACATAAGACTTTACAAGAGCATAATAATATACTAACACCAACCTCATACGTTCTTACAAACCATACAAAAAAAAAACATAAAACTGTCAAGAAATTTTAAAACTTTTGAGACGTCTCATCACTCACAGCATTAATGAAAATGAAAATAATAAAAATAAAAAAAAAAAATAAAAGAAAATTGAGTTGTCAAAGTTGTGTATTTAAAGGTTTTCATATCTTCATCTTTCGCCTTTATCATTTGGGTCCCATCTAGGTTATGTTATTAACGTTACAGTATTTGAAATGGATCAAATCAAAATTAATATAGTGAAAATGTATATACACGTACACAAATATATATGTACATACGTAGTATAGAAAAAAAAGAAAAAACAGCGAGATAAAATGTTAAAAAAACAAAAATAAAAAAAAAACAAAATTTCAATAGAAAGAAAAAAAATTGATTTCAAGAAATTTGATAAGACATATTCATTATGAAATTGCTGCCATCAAAGGGTTCATTTGAAAGTTTAAAGGTGTAATTAAACTAAACTTTGATATTATGCTAAAGATATTAGAGACAACACAAAAAATAATATTTTATAGAAAAATCAAGATAAAATTTTAGAAAATCTTTGAAAAATAATTGAAAATTAAGTCCTTAAATTTAATTTTATTTTTTTGCTATGACTGAAATCAATTAAGAAAGAAAATAAATTTAAAAAAGATCAAATTTATTACTATAGTTTTCTTAACTTGAATGATAGGACATGTAATTTTATAGGTTATACAATCCAATTAAACTAAAAACGATAATATCAATAAATTTATAGTTATAGAAGAGATAGTAAGAATATTTTGATTATAAAAATTGCTTAGAAAAAAAAATAAAAATATTCTAATCAAATTACTTGAAAAATTATTTTAGTTCGTTTGAGTTACAAATTTAGAGTTGGATCTTTTAAGGAGAGAAAAGACTGTAAAACTACAAGATGCAAGGTAGCGCCTGGTTTTCAACCGAAAGGGCCCAGGTTCCATTCCGGCCTAAAATAACCATGCGTTAGGATGTAAAATTTATTACTTACGTACCGTTTGGATGGGGCAGGACAGGATAGGAAGAAAGAAGATAAGTTATTGAAAGAATTAATTGGACTTTGCAGACTGAGGTTAATGATGCTTTTTTTGAATTTCAGTAAGTTATACACTTACACACTATAGTGTTGTTTGAATGTCGAAACACACCAGGGATGTGATTCAACATTCGTGAATTTCGGACTATGAACGAATTTTCCTAAAATACCAAGGCACAATTATACAAAACGCTCATATTTCCGGTGCGGCTATATGGTTCTGAATCGTGAAAATATTACCAAGCAAGCAAGCGTGCATGCACTTGGTATCTTTGAGAGAAAAATCTTCGTCGCATTTATGGTCCTGTGTCTGACGAAGGGGTTTGTAGAAGAAGATACCAGCTGTTCAACGACATGGATCTAGCTAAAAATGGTCAAAATAAGACGTCTTCATTGGCTAGGACATGTAGAGCGTATAGATTAAATTGCACCGGCTAGAAAACTCTTCGAATCCAAGCCTCAAGGAACGCGTCGCCGAGGTAGGCCCCACCTTCGTTGGAGAGTATCGGCAGATATCGAAAAACTTCAAATCACCAACTGGAGAGATTCCGCTCGTTACCGAAATCAGTAGAGGACAATTTTGGTTCAGGCCCTTCAAGGTCTGTAGCGTCCAGCAAGTAAGTAAGTAAGTAGTACGAATTTTCGTATTCTGTTTTATTCCATCTATATATTTCTACTGTGTAGCGATAGACATCTGCGGTTCCTCCTTTTTGTCGTTGGAACTGTTTAAGAGGAAGGAGTAATTCTTTGATTTTTAATAAGCATGTGTCCACACCTACGAAATATTTATAAAACAAAAAAAGCATTCCTATTATACGACGATGTCCAAAAGAAGTTAAGGACGAAATTACAGTTGGGTTGCCAATTAGATGATCACTGTCAAGATGCGCTAAAGGCCAAATATGTGAACTTTATTCTATCTTGTTGGGTCATATAAATGATTTATAGATGTTAAGAAGTTTCAAAGGTGAAAAGAGAGTTTTACATCGACTCAAGTATGCCAAACATTTTGATGCTCCTTTCGCCATGTCTTCCCAATATGATTACATCATCATCAATCAGAGGGGGAAAAGATGATTCCGGAAATTTATGTATAAAATTTTTAGTAAATGACCAAAAGGTCTTACTATTGTTGGGTAGGTTGAGAATCTTTTGCATTAACCAACGGTTGTGTATTACTTTTGCTGATTGATGATATATTTGCATTTATTTCTAGCAACATTTTAACTTTTCTCGGAGCATCTTTTTATGGATATTTCGACCTGGTCCAATACCCTTTGTCATTATCATAAAATAAATGATAAAAAACTAGTTGAGAGCTTTAGTTATCACTAAAAATAAAATGGAACTATGCTGTTATGAAGGTGAAGTTACTCTATACATGCAACAGATATAGTTTTCCAACTTTAAATTAGTAGATATAAAAATTCTACAGAAAAGCTATTGTATGTAATTGTGTAAACAAAATCTCTGTGCATAGCAATTAGAGTGTTCATCCTATAGACTTTGAACTATATAAAAAAAATAAAAAAATAAAGCTTTGGCCCAGATAATTTTGTTTTGAGACTGTTAGAAAGATAAGAGAAAATTCTTATCAAAGGATGAGATAAACACGGTTGCCAATCCCATTCAAAATAATATTTTTCTGTTCTAATAGACAATAGGTAGTGTCATGCGGTAAGAACTTTGTAATTAGGTTCGGCATTAACCTTTATTTCTACTAGAAAACATTCAGGTTCCTCTTCTTTCTTTGTAAATTGTTATACAATTCAGAGTGTTCATTTATTCACAAAAGAGTACACACTAAATTTAATAGAAAATTTCAAGCAAAAAGAAAATTCACTTCATTTAAATAAAAATCGACTATATTCAACATTACTATCAACAACAATAAAATAAATTCGTCAATATAGGTAACAAACGGGTGCGGAGATGCTCGTCGATCTCTTCGATGGATGATGATCGACAGCAGGATAATTATATCAATAAATTTGCACCTTTAAGCCAGCAAAATGATGCTGATGATGAAAGCACTGTGAGTTCAAATATAAAAACTATTAAACCACCACCAATTAATATCATTGAAAAAACCAATAACCAAATTCGCAATCATATGGACTTACTAAAAATTACAAATTTTCACATCAAAAATACTAGTATCGGAACAAAAATTATTACAAACACTTTGGATGAATTCAAGGCTATTTTTAATGCACTGGTGACACACAACAGTACACTGGATGAAAATCAAAAATTGAAATTTTTCACTCACCAAGTTCGTGGAGATAAACCTCTTAAATTTGTACTCTATGGTTTGGATGCATCTATCAAACAGGAAGAGCTGATGAACGAATTAAAAGGTTTCAAAATCGAAGTCTTGAATGTAAAACCAATGAACATCAAAGTCGTACGTTACTTCGAGCAACAAAACTTTTTGATTTATATTAAGCCTAACACCATAAAATTAAATGAAATACGATCAAAAATAAAAGCTTTATTTCACAGAATAGTCAAGTGGGACTACTATCAGCAAAAAACACGCGGACGAGTCATGTGTTTTAACTGCCAAACGCTTGACCACGGTGCCGAAAATTGTCATTTGAACACAATTTGTGGAATTTGTTCCGGTTCCCACAAAACGACCGACTGTCCAGAGAAAAATAAACCAACTGAAGAACAGAAAATTAAATGTGCCAATTGTAAAGGAAACCATAAATTAAATTTCTTTAATTGCCCAGAAAGGTTAAAATACCAAAAAATAATGCAAGCAATTAGAGAAAAAAACAACAACAAAATTATATCAAAAAAACAAATATCACGCCATAATCAAACTAAATACAATACAAATGATAAGAACCAGTTTTCAAATCTCTCATCTCAAAATTTTCATTCGTACAATGCAAAGGAAAGGAATAATACCAACTCATATGCAAGTATACTTAAGCTAAGTCAACAACCTGTAAATAGGAATAATTTAAGTACTAATAATTATATTAATTTTAACAATAACTCAATTAACAGTAACACTAACAACACTAATATTGAGAATGATTTATTCTCATACGAAGAGTTACTCTCCATCTCCCAAGAGTTGTTAACTCGTTTAAAAGATTGTCGTACAAAAATAGAGCAATTTAATATTCTAACGGAAATAACACTTAAATATCTGTTTAATAATTTTAGTAAATAAAAATGGTATGAAGATTTTGTATTGGAATGCTAGAAGCATCACAAATAAAAAAATAGAGTTTTTAACCATGTTAAGAACATACGATGTGGATATAGCAATCGTAACAGAAACATGGTTAAAAGAAAAAACCATCAATAACAATTTATATAACGTCTATGTATGCAACAGAATTTCCAGGAGAGCCGGTGGTGTAGCAATATTTATTAAAAAAAATATAAAACATACTCTCCTTCCAAACTTAAAAACAAAAATTTTTGAAACGGTTTCAATTGAAATTGAATGCAATTCCAAAGAAATTAAAATTACAGGGGCGTATTTCGAAGGTGGGAATAGCGATAAATTAAAAAAATACAATTTTAAACACGATATAAATCTTTTCAATAACCTATCTGGTGAATATATTATAGCGGGTGATTTTAACTGCAGACACACAACTTGGAACTGCCTTAAAAATAATATATGGGGAAATTTATTAAATCAAAAATTATGTCACAGTAATTTCAATCTTCTTTTCCCAGCATCCCCAACATATATTCCTGCGTCTGCCAGGCAGAAACCTTCTACTTTGGACATAATTTGGTCAAATATGTGCGATTATTTAACAGATCCAATAACTATTAATGAACTCAACTCCGATCATCTGCCTGTAGTTTGTCATATTAATCGAACTCCTACTCCTAGGGAGTTACCTAAAATGTTCTTGTATAAAAAGACAGACTGGAAAAAATTTGGTAAAACGCTGGATTTGTTAATTTCCCAGTATAACTTTCAGAATACAAACTCAATTGAAAACATTGAAAGTTCTGTAGAATACTTTCATAGAAGCTTACAAGAAACTATTATTGAAACTGTTCCGCGGAAAACCTTGGTAAGTAACGATTGTTTACCAAAACTAGCAGAACATACAAAACATCTTATTGCATTGAGAAATTCAGAACGTCGTCGATGGAAACGTTCAAGGAACTCTAGCCACAAAATTTTACATAGTTACTATAATAAATTAATAAAAAAACAAATTTCTGATCAAAATAATGTTAAATGGAACAGTTTTTTGTCTTCTTTAAATAAGGCAACTAAACCGTTCTGGAATCTATGTAAAGTTTTAAAAAAGAAAAAAACAAAAATGCCAGCATTAAGCCATAACAATTCATTTCTAACCACATATATAGAAAAAGCTAATATATTAGCAGATTATTTTGCAAATCAAAACAATCTAACTAATAATTATAGCGACATCTTAACCGAAACTGCTGTACAAAATTCTATAGAGAGGCTTAATTTCCAAAATATCGAAAACATCGTGCAAATAACTTCAAACGAAATTAAAGCCACAGTTAAAGAATTAAAAGTTAGGAAAGCTCCGGGCCGAGATAACATCCCAAATATAGTGCTTAAAAACTTGTCAAAGACAAGTTATCAAACCTTAAGTACAATTTTTAATAAATGTTTGCGACTAGGTTACTTTCCCGAAAAATGGAAAATAGCCTTAGTAACTTGCATTCCAAAACAAGGAAAAAATCCTGTAAACGTAGAAAGTTACCGTCCAATTAGTCTTTTAAATACTATTGGAAAACTTTTTGAGAAATTAATCAAGAAAAGGCTTGACAACTTTATACAAGATAAAAATATACTTCCTAATGAGCAATTCGGATTCAGAAGTAAACACTCAACTTTTCATCAAGCTCATAGGATAACAAATATCATCAAAAATAAATTGAAAAATAAAAAATCTGTAGGGATGATGACACTCGACATTGAAAAAGCTTTCGATTCGGTCTGGCACAATGGATTAGTTCATAAATTAATTATTTCTCAATGTCCTACCTATATCATAAAAATTATTCAAAGTTTCTTAAAAAATAGATCATTTCTGGTTAAAATAGGATCGGATGTATCGCATTCTGTGGCAATTACCTCAGGAGTCCTACAAGGCTCAACATTATCACACATGTTATATAATATTTTCATAGCAGACTTGCCTACGCCCAACAACTGCACTCTTGGGTTATATGCAGATGACACCGTTATCTTAACAACATCTAACTGCCCAATTGAAATTACAAGCAATATTGAAAATGCATTTAAAGATATTCCAGATTATTACTACAAATGGAAAATAAAAATTAATGGCGAAAAAACCAAAGCGATTTTCTTTACCAGAAGAAGGAAATCCAGTTTTCTGCCAAACAGAAACATTTGTGTTAATAATATCTGGGAGAGAGAATACATCACTTATCTTGGAATTCACCTCGATAAAAAATTATTGTTTAAGACTCACATCAACAAAGCTATTGAAAAATGTAATTTCTTTGTTAAACTTTTGTATCCCATAATAAATCGTAAGTCTTTTTTAAATTCGGAAAACAAACTCCTAATATATAAAACAATTTTGCGTAGTGTATTTCTATATGGATTTATCGTATGGAAAGATACTGCCAAAACACATATGCAAGTTTTGCAAAGAAAACAAAATGCAATATTGAAATTAATTCTTGCAAAACCTAGACATTTTTCAACCAAGAAATTGCATAAATTAGCTAATATAAACACCATATTGCAACAAATTGAAAAGCTGACACTTGCTTTGCTGGAAAGTTGCTACAACTCATATAATCCGCTCATAAGAGCAATTTTAGAATAGGTTTTAATTTAGGTTTATTTCTTAGTATGTAAGTAGTGGTAAGTTTTATGAAAAAACATAAATATTCAAAAAGTTGTTTGTCGCCATTTTTCCTTTAAATAATAAATTAATTAATAAATAAATTAGTCAGCTAGTCTAAGTAATAATTAAGAATAGTTATAGGTGTAAATACAATAGTATAAGCTCTAAAACATTTAATATTGTAAAAATTATGAATATGTATCATGGCAATAAATAAATAAATAAATAAATAAATAAATAAATGTTATACAATTGCGTGACGTAGTAGGTTCATTCCTAAAGTCATTTGACATTTTCATGCCGTTATCATCAACTATATGGATTTCTATACATCTTTGTAAGTGTCTTGCTTGATTCATAAGTTTATCTTGTTGAAAATAAGAGTTCAGAAAATAATCCAAGTACAGAAAAAGAAGAATTTGTGCAAGCTACTAGAGCATAAATCAAATTCATATTTACATTTCATATTAGGTAAATGTCACTGCTTGTGCCAATTAAACTTTCCAATATGACATATTTTAACACAAATTTAATATTGTTGATAGTTGAAACAAGCAAACAAAATATAAATAAAATATAGGCAGTTTTTAAATGAATTTATAAAATGAATAGTGCGTTTTTAAAAGCATTGTGTAAATATATAAATGAAAATAAGAACATACAAATCAATTTTGATATAAATTAAAATGACTTGTGAATGAGTGAATCAATTATGTATACAACACATTTCTTATATTGTATTTTATAACATAACTTATACAGCCATTTCCATATTGATTTTGAGATACGGTTACGGTACCAACAATTTCAAAATCAGAAAAAGTAAATTTTCCAATATTTTCAACTTTTTGTTTCAAATTCAAGTTTGAAAACGATCTTGGTAGTCTTATTAACTACTCTTTAAATGGTTCAACATGTGTTTATGTATATGTATGAACAATAAAATTAACAGGTTAAAGTACAGTTACATGTGCAATCATATAAGTGAAAAGTGCCTAACTAGCAATATTAAATGGTACATATTTAAACTCATGTTTGCTGAACGTTGATACAATTGACAAAATAATAATTCCCGGTTGGAACCGTTGCAACATGAAATTGAGCAAAACAATGACAAGGGGTTAAAACCATATCTGAAAATCAACTGGATTCCAAGCTGATGTAATGCTTTTTCTATCATTTTGATCCGTTTTAATGCGATTAATAATTTGTTTCACCTAATCTATTTTTGACGGTATTTTCTTCAACAATAAATGAATTTTTTGATTAAGTTTCAGGTGAATTCAGCGTATTATAAACCTACCTAAAGTATTATGAAAATAATTTAATTTTTTGATATTGTATGTATTAATCCATTCTGGCTTAAAGCACCTTACAACCTTTATTATTAATCAAAAATTGTTATTATTTTCTTGGTTAATCACCCAGGCATATTCAATAAAGAAAAAATATATACATACGATCAAATTCTATTTTTGAAAAAAATAATAATTCATAATTGCTGTTAAGTCTTCATCGTGATAGACCGAAGATTTGTTAAAAATTATTTTAAGATTGTTTAATTTAGTAAGTTAGAATAGCAATGTTAAGCTACGGAGCTCATTGTGTCGTTCTTAAAATTTTAATATACAGCAATGAGATAAGTCAGAACAGAAACCGTTTTTATACGTAGGAAGATTATCAGCATATTTTTTTTTCATTTTTTTTTTTCTGTATTTTAGGTAAGATACCCTGAAGTTTTTCAAGAGATATCTAATAACATACTTCTTTACTGACCCGATATTTAAAACAAAATTAAATACATTGATAAAACACTTATGGTAAGGATAGGTTTGCAAATAAATGTGCTAATAGCTACTGGTTGTAAAGTCCGTCTCAAGTCGGTGTTCTAATTAGAAAAAAAAATAACTTCTCATGAAACAAAAAAGTGAATTCTAAGAAATGTAATCAAATATTAAGTGTATTACGCTAAGTCAGTTGCAATTTTTTTTGTTTTTTTGCTATAGAGATCGAAATAATTCGATAAATTGAAAATTTGTTTCTTACAAAAACAAATTGAGTTAAACAACAACAGTTTTGTTATTAAAAATTTAAACGCAGCGGAGAAGAAAACATTTTTGTTTACATATTTTTTTTTTTTATTTTATTTTGTTGCAACAACAGTTGCTACGGCACGTTGGTAGTAGGATTGTTACGTTTTATTATATAAGATATATTTTGCTGCTTATGTAAATATTCTGCCCGGCATAATTTCAAACAAAGAATTTAAAGAACAAACATGAAATAAAACCAACTTTAATGATAAAATACAAGTCGGACATACACTTCGTAAACCGTCTAATGATATTGTATATAGTACCACATAAGAACCCTTAAGATTAAAGACAAATGGCTGTCGGGGAACGGTAGTAGCCAAACTAAGGACGTCAAGTAAGCATGGTGTGCAATAAACGCTCCAGGCAGAAAATTGAGTTTGATAGATTTATATATGTACAACAAGAATAGTAAAATCATTGATAATGAGAGCTAGATTAGGTGATTAAAGATCCCAAGTAATAATTTTAGCTCTATAAAAGCTTTTGTGTTGCACTAGAGTTAAATTTTACAGCCATTATTTCAATATTCGTTCTTAGAGCTTCTATAGAGCTTTTATAACAACAAAAGTGTCGCTTATAGAGCTAATTCCATTTGTAATTTTAGGTCTATACACATTTTTTAAGCATTTCTCAGCCTTTTATTTAACCTTATTATAGCATTTTATTTAAGCTTTAGTAGCATGTATGAGTATTCCGATATAACGCGAATGGTCGGAAATAACAGTATAAATCTTAAAGATTTAGATATGAAGTTTTTCTGGGTATAAGTTTAATCTTGGATTAGGTAATAATCAACAGTGATTGAAGACTGTCAGTGAAATTTCGTTTTAAACTAACTAACTAATCACAATATCAATTACCGGTCCGAAAACAAGTTTTTCATTAAACAAAAAAAAAAAAAGGTTAAAGTTTTGCAAAGATTAAATTTATTCTCTTAAAATTTCAAATTAATTGGCTATAAAGATGATATGTTTTTTTGTATCTTGAAATAGTTTTATCTTTAAAATTTTGAAATAAATTAAATTAAATAAATTTTACCCAAATAAAACTGAATCTACATCGTTTTTTGTTTTTTTTTTTTTACTTTTAACTACCAATTAAATTTACTATAAAATAAAGTTTAAATTCAAATTTAAATAAGATAAATTTTTATAATGAGGTCATTAAATTAGTATAAAATAATATATTCACATAAAATTATCTTAAAAACAAAAAAAATCCTTTCCTCTTATATCCTTTTTCTTATTACGATCTCATAAAATATAAAATTTTGTTTTCATTTTGTTAATCAAATAAAATAATTAATGATTACCCTATTAAAAGAATATCTTATTTATAGGTAACTTGACAGTAATTAAAAATTTTTTTCCCTTTTTAAGAAATATTTACATATATATATATGTTATGTATATAATATAGATACCTATAGTAAGAAAAAAAAACTACTTAAAAACATTAAAAATTTTTGAATCTTATTTAAAACCCAACCACTTTAACGCAAAAAAAATTTTAATAAAGTAAAAACAAGTCCTCAACATTATTATTCTTACCAATTTTTTTTTATATCCATTTATGCATGTATGTGTGTATAAGAATACTGATGTCCTTGAAAAATTATTTAACATACTGGTCTACTTTATCATCATAGCACAAGAACTGATTTTTTTTTATTATTCTTCTTTTTCTCTTTTTTCATATATTCTTTTTCAAAATTTTGAATATGCATACATTTAGGCGGTTCCCCTACAAACTAAATATTTTCATTCATTACATCAACCATTTTTTTGCGCATGTATGAACCAATTTTTAAGAATTTCGAAAAATTCATTTTAAGAATTTTCCTGCAAATGAAAATAACAAAAAAAAAAAAAACGCTATACATTTTATAGATACATTTGTTTACAGGAGAATAGCATTTAAACAGCATTAAAAAATCCTCTATCCCTCTACATAATGTACAGTACATACAATGTACAACAGTTCATTTTACAGGTTATTAAATAAATTTATTGTTTTCGATAATGACTAAATGATGATAACCTTTTGAAAATGAAAAAAATGTTCATGTTTCATTTCAATTTTCATCTGAATACCAGTTACTTAGTTCAGTTCAGTTAGTTAGTCAGTTAGTTACTGTTTGCGTCCGTTAGACGTCGGTTGTTCTTTTCGCATTTTTTAATTTTTATTTTTGCATTTATTCAACTGCTGAATTTTAACAAAATAATATAAAACTGTCAAATAACAAATAATTTGTGTTTGTGTTATTATATTATATGGTTGTGTTTGAATATGTGAGAAATACAGCGAGAGAGAGAGAACTAAAAATAATAAAAAGAAAAAAATAATAATAAATGAAATAAAATCAAAATGTGTATCTCCTGTCAAATTTAGTGTTATTTTTTGTATTTTTAAAGTTTATTTTTTGTTTTTTTCTGTTTTTTTTTTTTATTAAATTTTTTTATACAACACATTTGCTTCTCTAAAAACTGTTTCTCAGCTTTTTAAGTTTTTAGCCTTGTCGAGTTAAATAGAAGAGCATTGTGAGAATATTTTTCTTTTTAGTATTAAATAAAATTAAAATATTAAAAAATCGCATAAATATTCATTTTTTTCCTATAGATTTTTTTTTTATGATAATTATAAAATATCAAATTTATTTATTATTTTTTTAGTTAACTGATATTTGTTTTATTAAATTAACAAAGAAAAAGAAATAGATTGATAAGTTCAAATAATTTTGTGTTAATCGTGTATGACATCGAAATTGAAATTTAAGTGAATATAATATCTTCAAGATACAAATTTTAATAAAATGTGTTCTTCGATTTTAAATTGCTCTGGAAAACGCTTTCTCAGGTAGAATTTAAAAAAAAAAACTTAAAAGAATTATTTAAGGGTGACAAATAAGAGGGGTTTGGGTTATTGTATTATTTTTTTGTTTTTAAATTTTTGCTTCAATTCAAAAAGTTCATTTTAAGTGCATTTTTAGAAACTGAATTTATGAAAAATAAATAATAAAACTTATGTTTCGATAAAAAATTGTTTATATAAAATTGTAAATATTTACTAACATTAATTTAAATAAATTAATTGAAATATTAAATTAACGTTTATAATTCATGAAAATATTAAATTATCCGTAAATAATTGCTATATAATATAAATAAATAATGTGTGTAGATAATTGAATTTTTTTTTAATTCGTTTTAAATTATAACTATATACAAATAATTATATAAAATAAATGTAAAAAAAAAAATAATTCATTCAAAACAAAATTTTTGATTTATAATGTACAACATTACATATAGTGAGAGTGATATTATCGACTTAGAATGTTTAAAGCTTAGATTATTGTATATTAAGAATAATTAAATTATTATGCAAAAATTATAATTATTATAATTATGTAAAATTAAATCTAGAACTATTTGTGTACATACATATATATATAAATTTAAATATTTGCGTAAATTGAATTGAATTAAATAGAAATTCTCTATAAATCTATATTTTTGGAAAAATATAATTTTACTTTTTCAAATTGTTGTTGTATTTTGGCTTTAATTACAGAAATTAATATTCTTATTTTAAATATCTGAATAAAATAAGCAATTTGAAAGCTTTAAAATAAAAAAAAATAAAAGAAAATTATTTATAATTAAATAAAACAAAAAAAAAAAAACAAAAAAATAAAAAAATAAAAAATAAACAAAAAAAAATTGAATTTAAATTCATCAATGTTATAGCATTCAAAATTTAATGATTATTGATATCCAATAAAATAATAACGTAAATTGTACCAAATAAATTCTATAAATAATTTACAAAACACAAAAAAAAAAAAAACAAAACAAAAGAAAAATTTCATTTTAAAGTGTATACCTATACATATGAAAATAATTGTGAATTAAATTTTTTTTTTAGTTTGTTAACTCATAGATATATATATAAATACTTATTATTCTATATATCAATATATATACCTATAAATAATTTTCTATATTTTACATAATTACATTCAATACTTAAACTAAACATATCTTAATTAATATGTGTACTTTTCCGTTATTTTAATTAAGCGTATTCTATTGTATCTCTACTATTATAGGTATTTATTTTGTTGTTGTTGTTGTTATTGTTTTGAACTGATTTATTATTTTATTTTTATTTTATTTCCAATTATATTTAATTTTTTTTGCTTAAAGAAAATCTCTTATAATTATTGGGTATTTCCGTTTGTACTTTTTATAGTCAAAAAATGATTTAATTAAACAAACCACAATAAAGAAAAGTAAAAAAGTAAAAAAATGAAATGTATATAAGTAGTGTAAATAAATAATCTGCTACATAGTAATGGTTCAAAGAATTAAAAAAGGAAAAAAAAATTAAAGTAAAAAGAAGGAAAACAGAATCGGTAGTGAAAAAAAGTGAAAAAAAAAACAATAAAACAAAAAGCGTAAAAAAATTCTCTAGGTCAAGGCCGTGGCAATAATTTACCATAAGACTACGACGGCATGCATAGTAGTCATATATAATTATATATATAATTTACTTATACATATAAAAAATGTTAATACTATATGATTGTTGATTGAATCCTACTTATTGGTTAAAATTTAAGAATTTTCGCTAATAAATTGCATTTTAATAATATTTCAAGTTTAACATTTTAATTACAGAATTAACAATTCTTGTTTTTTTAAATTTTTAAGCAATTAATTTTTTTGTATTTTAAATTAGAAATTTCTTGCAACATTTTTGCTGCATTTATTTACATATATATATACGTACAGGTATATTTGGAATTATAAAAATATTTTAATTAAAAATTTCTTATTAAATATTAATTAGTTAAAATAAAATTAAATATTTTTTAATTTTAAAAAAAATAAATAAAATTATAATTCAAATTTTTTATTAAATCTTAATTAATTTGTTTTGTTTTTTTTTTTTTTTAAAGAGAGTGTACAATTCAAATAGCCGAATTTTAATTTAAAAATGTGAAATAAATTTTTTTTATTTTTATTTTCAAATAGTTTTTTGTTTTGTTTATTTGCTTAAGCAAATTGTTTAAGAAATAATCTTTAAGTAAATAAAAGTTAAATATAAATAAAAAAACTGTGTAAATAAATAAATATTAACAAAAAAAAAAAAAAAATAACAAAAAAATAATTAAATAAGTAGTTAATATTAAAAAAAAAGAATATAATATTTTAAATAAGATAAATAAATAAATAAGAGAAAATAACTACATTAAGTAAAAGTGTAATAATAATAATAATAAAAAAAATAGTTACTTAATTTAGAAATAGTTACTTACTTTACTTATTACTTACCTATATACTTTAAATTAAGGTCATTATTTTTATGGTGTTTAATTAAGTGTTTAAATTAGATCTGCTGGCAAGATACATATATATGATAATATATATAAATATAAATATATTTAAATATTTACGGCGAGTACATAATTAATTATCTTTTATCAGGAATTAAGTGGTATGTTTAAAATCTTATAATAATAATTATATTTAGTATTTAAGAAAGTATTTAACTATGTATGCATATTTGTTTATTTATTAATTTATACTTATATATATATATATATATATATATATGCTTCCGTATTACAAAAATTTTTAGTACTTATTTAAGTACGTATATTTATTATATAATAAAAAGTGAAAATTACTTAAAGTTATTTTTTATTAACAACTATGATTATTTTAAGTACTATTGTCGAACCAAAGAAAACGATGGTATAGTTGTTACTCCTTTTCTTTTGTACCCATATCTATTGTGATTAATCAAATACTACTTTTATAACTATCAATAAATAAATAAATATTTTATTTATTTATTTATAACCTTAATATTTTATATAATTTTTTTTTGTCAGAGGTTAGAGTATATTTTACAGAGATAAGGTGTTTTTATTTCTATTTACCTTTACAACTGAAACATGGTAGTTTTGAATATAAATATATTTAAATATTTACGGCATAATATTTAATTTTATTAATTCTAAATTTGCAAGGAAAATGGTAAGAACCTTACATGTAAATTTTAATTATTTTAAACTTAAAACTACTTATAACAAACTTACAAACTAAATAAATAAATAAATAAATAAATTAAGTACTTGTGTACATTACGTAGATATTATGAAACTGAAATAACTGTAATGTTAACGTTATCAATATTCTGGGGTAGTTTCAGTTACCAAGTTTTCGAGGTAGTTCCTTAAGAGGTGATTTCTTGGAATATTTAAGGGGAAAAAAATGTCTTTAGGGGGGTTAAAGAAAATTCGATTTTAAAATAGTTAATGTGTAACAAATATTCACTACAGGTCTGAAGTTATTCATTCTGAAAGCATTGCATTTTGTTTTATAGAATGGACGTACCCAATTAAAACGGTAATTTGGATTAACGGTGTATTTGGGTACCAGCATTTTAGTAAGAAACTGAAAACTGATGGTTAAATAATGTATCAATTTTATTAGTCATAATTAGTCAAAACTACTGAACTTATTGAACTTACTAAAATTTTGATATGGCTTTGCTTGACATCAAAGTTTACTTATGATGAAAATTTAGAGGACGATTCAGTGCATTAGAAAAAAGAAAAAAAGGAATGAACATGCCATTGGGTTGTTATTGTGGTATATTATCCCTTATATATTATAGCCTGGTGCGATGTTTTGTGAAGAACATAGCTTGTGTTTTTGCTTCATTGGCTTAATTTTTCATTTTTTAAAGTGCTTTTGAAATTTTTTAGTTGTCTTTCCCAAAACTGGTAATTGTTTTTTCATGTCGAGATGAAACGCAGCTGTATCACCTGCAAATAGAGTAATATTGCAATCACAGACTATAGGTATATATGATGTGTATATAGAGCATATAGGATTGGACTGATTTTTGTGGGACTCCAAATTCAAGGATGCTTTTGCTTATATGAATACCTGGAACGTTCTTTGATTTAAAAAAAATTAATTAATATTAGGAGGGAATATATAATGTATTAAGGACAGATATAATTTTGAATATGAGCCTCACTCAGACTCTATCGAAGGCCATTTCCATGTCTTATTGGTTAGTCCATGTTAAGTTACTTGATGGAGTTGTTTAGTTGTAGAATATTTTTCTCGACAGCTATGCTGTTGTGGTTGTATAATTTTGTTCTGTGGTTGTATAATATTGTTGAGTCAAATAAAATAAATTTACACACTGGGTGGTGCATTAGGTAGAACGCTTGCTTTTCAACCGAAAGGTACCAGGCTCGATTCCCGTTGAAGTAAAAAAATGCTTTAAGGGTTTTTTCGACCTGGTCCACAGTAGCCTTTGTCATTAGGATAGAATAAATGAAAAAAAATAATTGAGAGTATAATCTGGTAACTACTTAAATAAAATAAAGCCATTCTATTTAAGAACGCTTAGTTCCTGACAATAATAGTAGTTTTCCACATTTTATGAGTTGATAAGCCAGTAATTTGATAAACAAATGTTCGAAAAACATTGTATAGTTATTGTAGAAGGAATTTGTAGGTGATTCTATCTAAGTTACTGTCAAGAACATAAAAAAAATCGAATTTCATGTCAACTACACGAAAGTGTCAACTAAACTGTTTGTACAAAAATTTTGTTCAATTCATTTACGGAAGGACGTCATTGAAAACGTCAACCGAACTTCCACTGGAAAGATCAAATGAACGCATATCTTTCAATATTTCAATAGTTATCAACTGGAAAGGTCGGCCCACTTCCCATATGGACAACTGGAAGAAGATGTATGGATAGATCAAAGTCAGTTAATATTCTAGGAGCAGTCAAATTAGTAAGTCATTGTAATAATGCTAAATGTGAAAAATATGAAAACCCTACTAATTTCGGGAATGGGTGGGTCTGCATTTAATATGAATTTTAATGCATGTACTTTTGTATGTTACGTAAACAATAATAAGAAAACGTCACAAAATAAAATTTTGCATTAAATTGACCCTCAGTCCTCAGACAAAAAGTATTTCTTCTCTAAATATCTGGTATCTTACAAAGACCAAAATGGATAGATAGTAACGACCCTAAAGAATTTTTAAAAATTTTTTTTTTATAACTTTATTTAAGTGGCCTTTGAACACAATATAGGTTTCTTCAGACCAGGTCTTTACATATTATTGTTTTTTTTTTTCTAATTACATTTTCTATTCTATTATTCATATTTTTTTTTTTTTTTTTTTTTCCTGTTACTCCTCGTGGGAGCATATGGCATCAACTTGCCTCCTCCATTGTTCTCTATTGTACGCAATGGTCTTTATCTCCTCCCAAGTTCGTCCATAATACATTTTTAATTTTTGTTTCTATATAAAATAATTCAATAGTTCAATTTTTTTTTATACGTATATTAATTTACTAGCTTTGTAACCCGTCAAAGCAAAATAAATCCTAGTAACAAATTTGTATAAAATGTTTGTATTTTTGTATGGTATACTCCTACTCACTTCCATTTAGTTATAATTCGTTAGTTGGGTTCCATTTAGCACAAATTATACCGTATTAGCGTTATTGTGGCCTCTGGGAGAGCAAATTTAAAAATGGGATCTTATTTTCATATAAATTTTGTCTTTTGTATAATGTATAGGGATCTTATTTTGCTATATGAATAAACTGTTATTATGGTATTGTGTTATTTTTAAAAAATATTCATAATTTATATATTCAAAATTTTGTATCTAAATTGGTAAAATTTACAAAAATACAAAAACATTTTCATCAATAATTTTCAATTTAAAAAAAAAAATGTTTTATTATCCGGCGTAGAAGTAGAGTTTACTATCCTACTCTACTTCTATCAAGTTCTATTGATTGAACAGTGAACCTGAACAGTGAAGTGAAATGTGAACACTTAACACTGAAAATAAAATAATATTTTTGGAATGGAGCATATAGAACATACAGAATACAGATACAGCAAATAATAAAAAAAAAAAGAAAAAAACCAAAAAAAAAAGAAAAATACTTTTTTTTGAGTGAAGTGAGTTACGCACACAATAATGCCAAAAATAAAAGGTAGAAGCAATAAAGTAGTATAATGTATAATATTATACAATACAAATATGCTGATACACATGTATATTATTGTGTATAATTTTAAGTAATAAGAATAACCTTTGAGTGAATTATGTTTTTTTTTTGTGTTAAATGCTGTTTGCCTTTTGGTTATTATACCATATTAAACTATTGATTAAATTTCTATTAGTCCTTATTATTATATATCAAAAAAATTGTTTGTTTTATTTATATTATTATTATTATTTGCGAAGAAGACTAACATTAAATTAAAAAAATATAGTTCATGCAATCAATTTTTCCTGCAAAGGTTCAGCATGGTAGACAGGGGTTAAAAAAAGCACCAAAGCAATTTTTATATATATGCATTTGTATACATATGCAATTTGTATATGTGTTGGAGCGTTCCGTCGAACTTACAAACATCCAGATAAATGCAGAATAATATATATATAATTATATGAAGTTATTATAACTAAATATTTTCTATTTTATTCCTTTTTTTTTCATTTAACATTTAATATTTTTCATTTAACATATTTTATTGATTTTTTTAAATTTTTTGTTTCAAATTGTTTTGTATATAGTTCAATAGCTTTTAGGAAATTTATTATCTTTTTATAACTAATTGGTTTCATCATCACACTTTAAAATATCTAGACTATAAATTTTTAGATATCTATCCCTATCTCCTGAATATTGGATACAATTTTCGAACAGATGCTTAATAGTATAAGGTTTGCTCCACAAGCGCAATTTGGTGATATTGTTTTGTTAAATATAAATTTTTATGTTAAATTAGTGTGCCCTATTCTGCCCTAATTCCTAATCACGGTCGACTCTCTTCTATTATGTAATTTTATTACAATTTAAAAAATGGAAAAAAGTTAAATTAAAAAGTGTAAGTCTCACCCAGAGAGTTGTGGTAGTTTAATACTACAAGCGGATTAATTATGTAAGTAGGGATACACAGAACAACTTTAAATTTGAAAGAAATAAAAATAGATTTTGTCAATATTAATTTTAATATTATTAGACGTGATAGGATAGCTATAATTAGATAGACATAATTAAAATTTAGTTCTTACTA
Organism: Argyra leucocephala; assembly: GCA_963942445.1. Taxonomy (NCBI): domain Eukaryota; kingdom Metazoa; phylum Arthropoda; class Insecta; order Diptera; family Dolichopodidae; genus Argyra; species Argyra leucocephala. The sequence continues at coordinate 141,167,666 of OZ012678.1, read as the reverse complement.
ATTATGGAGTGAATAGTGAAATAGTGAGAGAGATATCTCTTTAGAACCAACAAAGTATTATCACACCTCAAATGTTTATACCAACTACAAAGCTTTAGTTAGATAATTATTGTACTTGGATTTATATTTAATCGCAATTTTATATATATTTTTTTTTTTGGAAAGTTTTGATTAAATAATCATTTTGATAAAATATTGTGCCATAAACATTTGAGTATATTATATTAAAAATATTTACATTGAACTGGCAAGATAGAATTTTTCTCCAGATAACAGTAAATTATCTAAAGTGGCTTCAGAGACTACATACTTTTATTTTTACCGTCGAGAGGGCAGAACTATAGGACTTTAACCCTCTGAAAACTCCTATCATCATTGCAGCATTAAAACTAGTCTTACAGACTAACTGTGAATTTACTTTTGACTCAGTGAAACTAAGATACATTTGATTTACTAAAATCGGATTAGGTGTTGATCGACAAATAGTTTTAGCCTAACTTAAGTGGTCTTATTGGTTTTAGTTGCTTAACAAAGTTTTGATTGCCAAGTTGTGGGACATATGAAATGGAAAACCTTTAAAATGTACTTTGAATGTGAATCTGTTTTTTTTTTTTTAAATATAACTGCAACAATATGTATGATGTTACAACATAAATAGGAAATCTTAATGTGTGTAATGACGAAAATAATTTTTTTCATTCAACTGTTAAGTATGGTATAGACATTTACTATGTAGACTGGCAAAAGGTTGAAATTCAAAAACAGCTCTACTTGTTAAGTTAAATTTCATACAATATCCTATTTTGTTTGTTAGTCGTTTTAAGTCTTACATTTTTTAGTTTTCGTTTTGGATACTTAAGTACGAAAAAGAAAATATCTGTTGAGGATTTTGTTTTTGGGGATTTTATCTTTCGAATTTCGTCTTTTGATATTTTGTCTTTAGATATTTTCCTTTGAGGATTTTGTCTTGATCGAATTTGTCTTTAGGCATTTCACCAGGTGGGGTCTTGTCTTTGGGAATCTTGTAACCAACCCAACGCGGTTCTATCAGAATAAAACTATATAATTAAAATAATAAAAAAAATAATATAAAATAATAAAACTAAATAATTTTTTTGTCACTAAATTGACGTTTATTTCGTATTAACTATTTCATTGGTCGTAATGCTGTACCCATTAGTTAATTTGTTTAGAGTATTTTAATAAGATTATGTTGCATATCATGGCCTAGTACGAATGTCGTCAAATGAACGAGTGATAATCGAATTACAAAAGTTGTAGTATATACGAGTGTCGATTGTGCCGGATCAACTCGATTGCAATCGAGTTTGTCATTCGATTGCTTTTATCTGATCGAACTAGTACAAAAGAAAGTTGTGTGTGGTGTTGGTGTAATAAATTTAAAACATTTGTTTTTTTTTTTAAATGCAACAAGTTTTGTATTTTTGTTCTTTTTTCACTAACACTAAGTATCATTGATATATAATTTTCATTAACTTTTTGCTTAAAACTTATTTTTCATAAAAATTTTAGGGAACGTCTCACTAATAAAAAGCAAAATGGATTCAAAATAAAATTCACTTGATATCATCTTTTTCTTAAATTTACTAATTTTCTTAAACTATATTAAACCTAACTATTAGTTTGAATTATAGTTATATCAATAAAAAAATTTCAAGAATTTGACAGAAACAATCAAATTACAACGGCTGCATTTTTTCTTTCATTCGATTGTGTTACGTACTACCAAACTTTTTTTCAATCGAAAGTATATACATTCGATTGTCGTTCAAATGACGAATCGGTTTCGTACTAGGCCTCATAATTTATAATTTTATCATTATTATCAAATTGCCGGATTTCACCAATGTACACAGTTTCTCATCAGAATTTGATTTAAATTTAATTTTTTATTTTAAAAAATTTATTATATATGCGGTTGTTGTCTAAGATAAGCCAATTAAAAAAGTTATATATATATACTTACTTAGTATCAAGAATAAATTGTAATGCTGGAAAACAATTCATAAAGAAATCAGTTTTCAAAATGCAATCAAACATCTTTATACTTAATCTGTAAATTGAAAAAAAATATGGTAGAAATATCTGAACCATTTCACAACCGATTTTCATTATTATTTTTTTGAATGATAGATATTGAAAAGAAAACAAATTGGCAGAACTCACCTCAGTGTACAGAGTTTTTTTTTTCTCGACAGAATTAAATTTAAATTTATTTTTTTATTTTAAATACTTTGTTGTGTTGTTGATGTCTAAGATAAATACTTAAATAAAAAATGGTCTTTGATTTGTACTTGTAAGTAAGTATTTGAAATTATAACAAGCTAAAAAAATGTGAAATACATTTCAGCATTTTTTGTATCGACTTGTGTTAGCTAATAATTATCAATAATAACTGACACACGTTGATACATGTTATTCATAAATTACAATATTGTAAACAAGGCATTATGAAGTATAAATTTATAAATTTTTTTTTATATTAAACTGCAAATAACAAAAGTTATCTCTCAAAACTTAAGTAAGTATATTTTTTATAAAGCTTTTAAAACTACATTTTTTTGCGCAATAATTTTTTTTTTTATAATTACTAAATGCATATCTACAGAGGTGATCTATTTATTATGTACATATTTAATTGATCTATATATTTTTGCGAATTTTGAAGTTGGAAAATCATGATTCATTTTTTTCGATTCGATTAATTAAAAAAAAACAAAAAAAAAAAAACGAAATTAACTAATTTAAAACATCAGCTGTTACTATTAAAAAAAATATTGTGAAATTCAATAAATTTTGCATGATAGTTCACATAACAGTAATTGTATTTGCTCTATATATCGCCGGGTGAGTTCTTAAGTGTCCAATATCATACATTAAGCACTTTTTGCTTTTTTGATTGATCTAAACTAAACTTGACGCGCTCTTTCTAAATTTTTAATCAGTTTTGTTCTATCTATAATAGTTTTTGAGATATTTAATTGTGCTTTTGTTCAATATCATAGAAAGTGAATTTTTTTTTTACATTTATAGTGCTTAAGTGTCCAATCTGCAATTAATGTGATATTGGACAAAAAATGTCGAAAAATATTTTACGCTTGAGTAAGTTATTAAAATTATGTGCTTAAGTGTTCTATTTCAAATGAAGTTTTTGTATAGATCAGGGTAAAGGTTTGTTTTTCTTGAGAGAGTTTTATCAGTGTGAATGTGAATGAGAATAATCGGAGAGGGAGAATAAATTTGGTACGAAACACAGAGTGATCGCAGCACAAATGACCTGGCCAGTGCGTTAATTAAAATTTTACAAGTCATTCTTATTGATATTCCTGATATTCAGAACTTTATTTTATGGCCAGACGCTTGAGTTCCACAGAATAAAAACCGAATAATGTCATTAGCAATTTTGAAATTTATAGAAAAAAATAAAGAAATAAAAATTATAGTTCAAAAGTTTTCTGAACCTGGACACTCTAGAATCCAGGAAATAGATGCTGTTCACTCAGTTATAGATCGCCATTTAAAACACATAAGTGTTTGTAGTCCACTCGCGTTACTTAAACAACTGACCTCAATGAATTATACAAAGGTGAAATTAAGAGTTTTACAATGTATTCCGGAAGATTTTTGGAACTATAATGCAGCTAGTGTGGGGCTAAATTTTTCAGCTGTTAAATATAACTCTGCAAAAGAAATAATTTACAATAGGAATCTTTTTCATATAATATTTCAAGAAGATTATGGAGAATATGCGGAAAAAACTACCGTTCCAGTATTTAAACAAAATACTCGAAAGAAAGGTTTGGTAAGACAAATTCCTAAAGTAATACATTTAAAAACTACAAGTTCCATTACACAAGAAAAAATAAAAGATATTGTATCCATGTTTGATTACATGCCACCTGAGGACGTGTTATTTTATAAGACTATTTTCAAAATAAAATAAAAATAATATTATCACAACGGAAATTTTACAGGCTATAAGTATTAGATTTTGTCATAACATAAAGCAAGAAAGGCTGTTTAGTTTTATTTTTTATGATTTATTTAATAATTTTTATACACATTGTGATTTGTTTTTTAGTTTTAGCACTTTAGTTTAGACTGTTTTGTTTTATTTTTTTATTATTTAATTAAATGTGTTTGAATGAATAAAATAATGTTTCTCCTTAATATTGAAAGTTTTTGTTAGTTTTATTTTTTGTTCCCAAAACTTGAGAAAAATGTTTAGTTTAAGTTCTTAAGTGTCCAATATCAAATGAAGTTTTATTAACTGTGTTAATTCCGCATAAGATATTGGACATTGAAAAAAATATTTGTCACCCATACGTTTTTGCCCAATATACATTTGGGCTATTTTTTCAAATTTCGTACATCAACAGAAATATATAATTTTTTTAAGAAATCTAAACATAGTATTTCAAAGCTAACAAATTACAGATTATGTCACAAAAAGTTTGATTTTCTATATCCTTAAAAAAATACGTAAAAATTGCTTTGAAACTTAAAATGGGTTTTTTTCCCATTTCATTTTTCGGTATATTGGACACTTAAAAACTCACCCGGCATGTCTGTACACATTAATTAATTAAGATTAATATACTTATAACTTTTAGAATTGTCTTACTGAAGGTATAACAGAAAATTTGAATTAAAATATTTTTAAGAACTTGCAGTTATGCAATTAACATAGTAAACTAAATAACAAACATTAGATACGTTAATTTACCTCAAATCAATTATTTATATATAAAAGAAGAATATATCTATGTATAGAGTTAGTAATATATTGTTAAACAAATTGCTTTTAATGCGTCTTGGGAATTCTTGCTGCAAACTTGGCGGTGGTTGGTATGGAAATCATCTTAAATTAATATTTTATTATTAGAATAAAATTAAGATAACAGTAAAATATCTAAATACTATGAAAATTGATCAACATTTTCTATTCTTCCATTTAAATGAATTAGTTTGTATGGTGGTGTATTTATCCAGAAAGCAATATTTTTGAGATTAAAAGTTTTTAGTTTTATAAAACGGAAATAATTAGTTTTGTTGTAAAAATTTTATTATCTAAATTTATGTTTTAAAAAATTTAATTGAGATTTTCAATAAATTTATGATTTAATTAAAATTTTTTAATTTATCTAAATTATTTTTGAGATTTATTTGAATTTATCTGTTTTAATTTTACATTTATAATTCGCAATACTTAAATTTAATTTATGAATTACTAGTGATATTTTTGAAAAATAAATATTTTATTTTTGGAAATTTGTTGTACCTACCACAACATATTGTATAAATTTGGTTATAGTAGTCATTTTATTTCATTTGTTTTTACCTTGCTATATTTTTAATGCAGCTATCTATATTATGATTCATGATAAACTATAAAATACGTCGATAGAAAATTTGAAGGGTCTTACAAAAGGGGTGCTACATTTTGACTGTACATTTATGTGTAGTTGAATTATTAAAATTTAATTAAGTCTCGATATTAAAAAACACAAACTCAAATGCTAGGAAGCTTTTAAAAATTTTAAAAATTGAAAAATTACGTTTAGCACATCAAAATTACAGCTTATAATAATTCCTTACAAAACATTGCACCAAATATATATTCCTCAAACAGACCACAAACTTGTCAATACTTCACAGTAAAATATCTTATAGCATCTTATTTATTAATGGACAAAATGATCTAGAAATATCATATAAATGAAGTAATTACGTAAAGCCAACGTTCATTTAATGACGTTATCAGGGCCGGCATTTCCATATGCACATTTGAACGTTATACAGTATGTTAAATAGAAAATTGAAGTGTAATCGAGAGATTAAAATACATTATTTCACTGTATGTAGGTAATTTAAATGGTTGACCCTATCTTATTGCATTATAGTTGAAGAGTTATAGAGTAAACCATTACTGACTTGATTTTTTTTATCTTATTTTTTATGGGGATTTCTATGTAAACGCTACCTCTTCAGATCTACTGTACTTACTTCCATTTCCGTTTATTGTCTAAGAAATGCAGGTCTATGTCTTTGATGAACGCTATTATTACTTTGATCTTAATTTAAGAATTAGGCAATGTGTATTCCTGAAAATATTTATGTTTTTTGCAAGCTATGGCGTCGCAAACAAATAAAATATAATCTTCTCAGCAGAATCTGCACCTTTCTTTTGTTCGATCCACCAAACTTGAACGGTTGATTCTTAAATGAATCGCGATAAATCATGTCACTGTTCTGACATTGATACTTATCTCGCTGATTACCTGATTGAATCGGTGAACACTGAGCTTGAAAAAGGCTTTGCGGTAAGTCTTTGGAAATTATCTCATATGTTTTGATTTTCTGTAGTTTACCAATTGGAAACAACTCCTTGGAGATATAGGCGTTTTGGAAAGAACATCTGCTTCTTGATTACATCGTATTCCTTTATTCCCAGGAGTTTACATAAGAGTTACTCGGTTCCCTTCCGATAGCTTTATTAAGCTTTTGTAACAGCTATAGAAAAGCTATGACTTACAAATTGGGGAAACCAGAGTTTTTTAAACAGCTTGGCTATCTGAAATGACGTATTTTTTTTTTTTTTTTATATATATATTTATTTGTAACATAGCCAACTTATTTCTATCTTAAATCATACAAAAAATTAACAAAAAAAATGATTCACATTATGACTTATAAACTAACTTATTGAACCCCTTACGATTACTCTAAGTTATTACATTACAATTAAAATTATTTTAGTATTTTTTACATATGTTTTACGTATTTTTACAACTTTCTTGAGTTACAATTTTATTATTCATTTTAACAAGAGTCGGAAAAGGCTAGAAAAAACCGACTTTAATTTTACATATTTTTAATAAAACCTTACAAACTATTTAAAAACTAACTTACAACTAATTAACCTACTATTACTAAACCAGAACTGTAACGTTTAGTTGAACTTAAAATTTAGTATAAAAATTAAAAAAATTGTTTTTGTTGCCAATTTTCTTAGTAGCTTAACCACCAGAACTTATTAATATTTATAATATGGTGTACGTCTTTTGATGAGAGGCTCATGTTATATCTCCAAATTGGTAGTTGGGTATTGGGGTTAATATTTGGCTCGAAAGTGATCTGTTTTTGGGTGCTACGTCTAAAAGCGTGATAAATAATAGGGATATTGCTATAATTGGATTGAATATATCTATTGCGATCAAGAAAGAGAAATGCTTCTGGGGGAATGAAACCTGAGCTTAATGAGTCTTCAATGTATTTATTTTCTGGATATGCAGAATGTGAAACTAAGCTATTATCTATTATATTAGTTGTGAGTTTAACATAATGTTTTCTAATTAAATGCAAAACAAAAACATCAATTCTAGAAATATTTGCCCGGCTATACAGCGTTCTATTGGAAAAGAAATGTTTATATTCAGTATCTGGCTTACGATAAATACCTGTACACCCTCTCAGAAATTTCCTTTCTAACTTTCTATATAATTCCATAAGTGAGGCACTAATATTATACCAAATTTGGCAGCCGTAAGTCAAAATGGGTCTAATAAGCGCTTGATAAGCTATTATTTTAACCCTGGTAGACAAGAATTTTGATTTAAACAATTTTTGGGTTATAGCGAATGCCCTTCTCGCCGATATAATTTTATTTTTAATATGTTCAGTAAAATTAAGATTGTATTGCAAAACTACCCCTAGATATTTCACATATTTTTTGTTTACCAATTTAATATTTCCTGGCGCTTGGATATGGAAATTCCTCCAATTTTGTCGAACGTCCTTATTACATTTATCCAATGATGTTCGAAATAAAATGACTTCACATTTCCTAAAACTAACTCTCATTTTCCAAGAGTTAGCATAGGAAAGAACTTGATTAAACATTGACTGTAGCTTATATTGAATATTTGCAGTTTTTTTTCCCGCCACGTAAACTATGAGGTCATCAGCAAATGCTAAGTTACTCTTAGCGTCATTATAATTATTAAGGCTCTGTAATAAGGCGCTCAAAAAGATATTAAACAAAATTGGAGAGTTTACCGTTCCCTGTTGCAAACCGTTTTTAATGCGGAATAGTTTTTCAGAATAAATGTTACCAATTTTAACTACAAACGTCTTATCAGTTATCATGTCATAAATAATTTTCGTTAGATAAATCGGGTAATTGTAGTTTATAAGTTTAAATATTAGGCCTTCAGTCCATACTGAATTAAAAGCAGATTCAAAATCTATTAGGCAAGCACCCACGTAGTTTTTATCATTAAGATACCAACATACGTCTGATGTAAGCTTATTTATAGCATGTATGGCGGAATGATTTGCTCTGAAACCAAATTGATTATTAGGTATGACACCTTTATCTGCTGTAACTTTAATCAAATATTTGTTAATTAGTCTTTCAAATATTTTACTTATGTTAGGTAACATACTAATTGGTCTGTAGCTTTTAGGGTCTGTAGAAACTTTTCCAGGTTTTTTAATTACAATAACGGTAGCTTTTTTCCAAAGTTTTGGGAAATATGAATTATTCAACATATTATTAAATAAGGTACAATATTGAGAAATTATAATATCAGGTAAATTTTTTAAAACTATGTTAGGAATATTGTCCGGTCCCACAGATATTTTGTTATTTAGTTTTCGAAAAGCGTCATATACATCCTCAAGAGTGGCGAAAAAGTTATTATTATTTTGATTGGTAAGTAAAGAGTTGGCTTTCATATTATCACTAAAATTAATTAAAGTTGTATTGTTTAGAGCATCATTATTTTTTAAGTTGAGAAACTGCGTTACTGTTTCATTTATTAAATTATATTGTGTCGTATTAAGTGGTGGAGCGATATTTGAATGACTATTCTCAATTTCAGAACCAATAACATTAAGAATATCTTGTTCGTTTGAAATAATTAAAGTGTTATTATGGGCAGTGTTCGGATGAGCTGAACTTCTATTGATTGCGTTGAGTAAGTGAGTGTCGTTGGGGTTTATTTCCAATGATACAATTTGATTCATATTTTTATTTCTGAAAATTTTATTTATTTGTGGGAACATGTTACGGGAGGGAATAATTGCTTTAACTTTTTTTTCCCAATGATTACTTATATCTTTTCTTAAATTTTCTTTTATTAAAATATTTAGGTTTGTCAGAATGGATTTGGCTCTAGTATACAAGGGATTATTTCTATTTTGAGTCCTCCTATAAATATTTTTCATGGCAGTCAAAATCCAGCTTTTTTCTTTGTGTAATTTTTTCAAAGTTGGAGACATAAATTTGTTTAAGGAATTGTCCGGTTTAATCTTTGGTGCTACTGACTCGACAGAATCAAGAATTAATTTAGATAAAACTTCTAAATAGTCATCAATTTCAGCATTACTTAAGTTTTTATTATATGGAACTAAGTTAGTCTGGCCATTGGTTTTTAACATGTAGCTTAACTTGAGTTTTTTTCTAAATTTATCCCAATTTATGGAATTATAATTAATTTTATGAACCTGCTCTTCGTTTTGGAAAATTAGATTTTCGTTTAGATTAGAGTCAAACTCAATTAAAATGGCGTCGTGATCACTGTCATAAGGCAGGGTTTTCAAGTTACGTGGGTGAGTAATAATATCTAATCTACTGTCTGCTATGGCTAAGTCTAGATACGAATTTGAAGGTTTGTAGGATGGTGAATTGGAGCTATATAATTTTATTTTATAAAGGCATTCATTTTGGTTAATCCAGTTATAAAGAAAGTTTCCTCTAACATTATTTTTAATGTTAGACCATGAGGAATGTTTGGCATTTAGATCGCCCGCGATAACATAATAATTTTCTGGTTTATTCAGTTTGAGAATCTGGAAAAGCTGGTTTAGCTCAGTATTGAATATGTTGGAGTTTTCGTACGGTGAGTAAATTGAAATAATTTTTATATTTTTATTATTTGACAACTTTAGGGATATGGCACATGTTTCAATACATTTAAAATTATTTAAGCTTGGGACATTGATATTACTAAATTTTAAATTGTTTTTTATGAGAATAGCCGTACCACCACCTTGAACTGAGTTACGTCTGTCTTTTCTAATAAGGTTATAATTTCTAAAATATATCTTATGTTTTGCATTTAATTTAGTTTCACTTAGTAATAAAATATCCGGGTTATGTTCCTCTAAAAAATTGAATAGGTAAGCTCGTCTGGTAATAGAAACCAAGGAATTAACGTTTATAGCTATTATTTTAATATTGACAAGATTATTAGTACAATTGTTCATTATTATTTTCTGAAATTATATTGAACAGAAAGTCTATTCTCTCAACTTGTTCATTTAGTTTGTTAGTTAAAGTGTTTTCTAACGAATTAACCTTATTTTTCATGATATCTAAAGCATTTTTTATTTCAACTAATAAATTATTAGTAACATTATTATTGCCAGACATAGTGGCAGCATTATTGGTATTATTTGTATCAATATTTGTATTGTAATTTCTGTTATTTTTCAATAAATCCGAAAATTTTATTTTGGGGGAGACAAAATTATTAAAAGAGAAAGATCTCATTTCTAATTTTTCTTTAGATTGTTCTTTTTTAAGATGTAAAGCTTGTTTGAATTTCATGAAAACCGGACAACCTCTGTAGGTGGAAGGATGACCCGTATTTTTACATAAAACACAAAATAGTTTTTCTTTATTTTCGTTTTTGAACTCCAACGAACATTTACCTGGATCATGCTTCTGGCAACCTTTGACACATCGATATTCCATTTTGCAATTAAACGCTGTGTGTCCAAAACGCTGACAGCGCTTACATTGGGTGAAATCCCCTTTTTTTAAATTTTCCCAAAATATTACCTGATTGTCCAGGTATTTAATTTTCAGAATATTGGCAACAATACTATCAGGGCTCATTTGTACAATAAATGTAGGTAATAATCTATTATTTTTTTTTGAAATACTCGTTTCTAAACGAAATACTTTTACAAAACTAACATTTTCTACGTCTAATTTTTTTAGGGATGACAAAATATGTTCTGGGTTGTCACTTTCATTTAGGCCTTTAAGAACCAAAGATTTTATTTTATTTTGTTTGGGTGTAAATGTGTAAAAATTACAATTTATTTTTTCTAAAACATCTTTTATACTATTGTAACTACTTAAATTGTCTACTATTATGGCGTGTTTATTAGAACCTAGCCTTTTTATAAAAAAATTTTTTATATTTAATTTTTCTTTAATTATTCTTTTTATATCGTTAGGGTTTTGATCAAATACATTTAACGGTGGTAACTTACTTATTTTGTTTTCTAAATTTTTGTTTACCTCAATATTAGAAATGTTGATGTTTATTGCAGCAGGTGGTTGAGAACTTGATTTCTTTTCTTGATTTTTTTTTGATATAACTTCAATAAAGTTATTTATATTGTTGTTGTCATTATTGTTGTTGCCATTATTGTTGTTGCCATTATTGTTGTTGTCATTTATGACCATTTCACACTCATCGTTATCATTATTTAAAATTTCAAACTGGTTATTATAATTATAATTGTTTTCATTATTATTATTGTTATTGTTGTTATTATTGTTGTTATTATTGTTGTTATTTTTTTTATTTTTATAAATCTGATTATTTGATTCATCTAATTTTTTTTTTAATGCTTTGTTTTCCTTTTTCAGGTTTTCTAATTGTTTAAGAATATTATTTTGGCTATTACAGCTCCTCATTTTTGAATTTATATTCTTATGTTTTTTGAGAACCATAGAAATATCATTTTTGTTTATAATTTTATAGTGGTCATTGCCACTAAATTTAGTCATAAAACACTTAAATTTTTGTTTTTATTTTCACAATTATTTTAAATTTTAATATTTTTTTTTTTTGTTGTTGATTTTTGTTTTTTTTTTTTTTTTAATTACTTTATGGAATTAATCGATTGAGGTTTAATTTTTTCACTTATATACAACACGTCCGATCACTTCGAAGGTTGATCAATCTCTCCCTGAAATGACGTATATGTGGGCATTTTTGGCATATAGGTTTCAACTTTAAAAATAATGCCAAATACTCCGGCACCAATTTTCTTCTCGGCTTTTGAGCCATCAATGTATCAGACCGAAGCTGCTGAAAGTTAGTTGCTTTTATTAAACCCTCACCTTTTTTTCTTTTAGGTATTAGTACAGAAGTCATTTAAGATATTAATCAAGATACATAGGTAATTTAGGTTATTGGTGAGGTTCCAGTGGCAATCAATTACTTTTGTCATATAGTCCGACATTGAAATTCGGTTCCTAGTACAATTGTTTGCAGTATTATGTTGTGTTCTGGTCTTTTGAATCTGTTATTCGTGCCATTTTAGTTGCATCGGTGGGACATCTGAATTTTTTGTAGAACTAGAGCTCCGAAACTTATATTATAATAAGCTTGATCTGCTCTATTTTTGACCACCATACAAATGTCGCGTAAGATGTTATAGAACAAATATATAAAAAGAATTGTTATGTACAACCAGTTTGTGAATGCCAAATTTCTGCTTAAAAAGCAGTTAGGGGTAAAGGTAAAATAAAATGTAATTCAAAAGCAATTCAATTAATTTGAATTATTTTTGGTAATGCATTATGATATGTAATGCATTATTTTTTAATATACTGCATTTTTTAATGAATTATTTTGAAAATATAATTCAAAATAATTATGTTAATGCATTATATTAAAAAAAAATAATGCATTATTTTAATTCATGTAAAAATAATGATAATGGAGAAGTACTTAATGCCTTTAAAAATATAATGCATTAATCTCACTCATTTCTGATTTGTGATCATCTTTTAAAACTAGCAACACTATGCAAAATCAAAAATGTATATTAAAATTCAAGCAATAATACAACAATTTTTTTTATCACTATCACCTTACCAGTAATGTTTCAAAACCATGTAGAAGTAAGCTATAAGTATAATTACGTAGTAAGCCTTAATATTCATGTCTTGCTATTTTATTCTATTTTATTTAAATCCATTTTTAATTTTCTATTTTTCTATTAAAATTTCCATAAATCTCAATAAATGAAATACATTTTTTTTAATAACAGGATATGTGTTGATTTTGATTGTTGATATAATAACTAGGTAAAAGCTACCCTATTACTATATTATAGTCCTTAAGTAAAACTAATTAAGTAAGCACTTAAGTAATAAACAAAAAATTAAGAAATCAATTTTCCTTTTTTTAAATTTTCAATCACATACCATTCTTAGTTATAATAAACACACATTTATTGCAATTATAAGTCCTTCTTTTCATATCCTTTTTCTGTGGTATGTAACTATTTTGTTTTATTTTTTTAAATTCATTTACATTTTTGTTATTATATGTTCAGTATACAGTATACTTTTATTTTTTTGTAACAAAAATTCATTTTTAACTCTGTTAGTTAATCTTTAAATAAAAATAAAAATAAAAAAAAAGTAAAAACATCTCAACTATCCACATGGATGACCAAAGCTTAAAATAACACCATCAGTGCTATTCACTGTAAAACTACAAAAAAAAAAAAAACAAAAACAAAACAAGTAATATAATGTTAGTTATTTATTGATTTTCATAAAGTTTTCCAATGCAATTAAAAACTTTGGTCCTCTGACCTCTTTTTTCTCTACTCTACTTTTATAACTAAAAGTTTATGGGTGGTGGTGGTGGTTTATGGTTACCTCATTCTATAAATTAAAATTTAATTTTAGGTCATACAATTTATATTAAAAAAATATATGTATAATATGTATATATGTATATATATATATATAACTACTTCCTTGTCTCATATTGTATACAGGATATTATTATTATTATTATTATGTATTCAGTAAGAGATAATAATTTTCTGTACCTAGGTAATAGGTTTAAAATATTAATATGAGGAAAATATTTTGCAATGACTTTTTTGATTGTACCTATATTAAATTAGTCTTCGAAATTTTATTTTATAACAAACTGTGTATAGTTGTATAATAACGGCTTTTAATAAATTTTTGAAAATAAATGAGGAAGAATGTATAAGTATGCACTTTTGCTTTTTTGATATCGTTTTTTTTTTTTTTTAATTTTTTTTAATGAGGTCATTTTTTACGCATTCTAGTTATAAATTGATATAAAATTAAAATTAAATTTAAATATACTGTTGGGAACATTTTTTTTATAATGAAGTTTAAAAAAGAAATTACTGATAAGAGATTTATGCTATATAGTTAGTAAGTCGAAGGAATTAAATAAAATATAATTTATTTAAATTTGGGGAACTTTATGGCATACTTAGATTGTGCTTTTGATAACTAATTTTAAACAATTGATACTTTAAAAAATCTGTTTAAATATGATGTTCCAATTTTATGCTTTTGGCTTTATTCTCTGTAACGAATCTTGCTCTAAGTATAGACAACGAAAAATGTGATTAGGGACACGTAAATTTATGTTGTACGTATTTACGATCGACCGGGCGGAATTAGGAAAATGATATATCGAAATAATTGATTAAGTTATTCACCTATTTTTGATTATATAAGGATGCAACTGGACGATTTTAAATTGAAATTGAACAAGCTAAGCTGGACCTAATTACGACCTATAAATTTAATTTCGCATATGTGTTTTTTGTTACAACTAAATTTTGAGTTTTTATAAAAATTTGTATGAAAAAGTGGGTCGGTAATACGTTCAATATGTCCTAATTCCGAACTAAATATGCAGATGTAAGCTATTTTCACTAAATTCATACCAAGTTTAAAAGTCTTAAAGTCTTAGTCTTAAAGAAAAAATTATATTTTAGCTGTTGCAAATAAGCAAATATTTTCCTTTTATTAGTAGACGAAATACGCGTATCCTGTATGATAAGCATATTTAATAAAATTAAAAGGAAAATATTCGACTATTTTTAACAATTAGATAAATTATACTCTAACGCTAACCCTAAAGAATAAGTTTTTCCAAAACTATGTTTTATTTATATTATACTTTGTATAATTTAAAAAATCTCTGGAATTATCTTGCCTTGCCACCAAAGTTTTATTAAGGCGTCCATTATAAATTATCAAAATAATTTCTTTGTACACATTTCACAATAAGTTAAATAGAAGAGTGGAATCCATGACCATGTCTGGCACATTTTGGAGATGGCCTGTAAAAGAAGATATTCTAATATATTCAAACAGTGACATAGTCTGAAAAATTGAGCCTCCAGTTTTAATGAACATCAGAGGACAATATAATATACCTGAAATCATACAAATAAAAAATGCCAAAACTAAGAAGTAGTAAATGTGATTTTTACTTTGTATGTATATGAAATATTTTGTATTTTTATTCATTTATTTCAAATGTGCATTGTTATAATATTTAAATTAATTATGTTATATATATATCATTGATTAATAATACTATAATAGTATTATTAATCAATGGTTATATTAAATTATTTTTTTTTTTTTGAAATACTGAATCGTTGCATTGTTTAATTTTTTTTAATTTTGATATTGAAATAAATGTATATTTTTATGTGTAAATAATTTTACTTACATTATAAATATTTTTTTTCTTTTTAAATTACTTAAGTATAGCAATATTGATTTTTTTATTATAATAAATATTTTTTACAATTTAACTAAGTATTAATTTTACTATTAATAATTATTTTAAATAGCTTTTTTGAGTATATAAGGGCGGAATTAGTTCAGATTGAAATTGGTGACCGGAAATACGTACAATCAAATTTTTTTTTGCAGTTATGATATTTTATTATTTATTTAGAAAAAATTAAATTAGAATTAGATGAAAATATTTTTTTTTTTAATTAAAAATACTAATTATTGTAATTTGAAAAAAAAAATTAAAAAAAAGCTTATATTTTGCTTATTTTATCAACTTAAACTAATTTTTTTTTAAGGGGGCGGAAATTGGTACATTTACGTTACTTGTTAAATAAAATTCAATTTGTGACCTACAATATTTTTCGATTAAAACCTCATTTCGCCACATTACTACAATGGTCACAAATTTAAACATTATTGGATCCGAACTACCCGCAAAATGTATCCGAATTACATATATCAAATTGTAGTTGTTTTTTAGAATTAATTTAATTAATATATTTAATTTTATATTGATCATGTCTATTTATTTACTGTTAAATAAGGAATCATCCTCATTTTGTGACCTACACAAAATTTAATAAAATAAGCTGAAAATCATTAAACATTACAGCGGTCATAATTATTTTCAAAACGGTCACAAATATGCCACCTACTTTTTTATATAAAACAAAAAAAAATTAAGCGCACGGAAAAAAATAAATAGTATTTAGGTACTTATAGTATATTCATTTTATCATTTAAAACGTATTTTGGCCCACAAGTCATGAAGATAAAAAAAAATGAAAGAACAACTAAATGGCTTAAAGAAAATTTTCCACTGCAGCTAGAACCGATTTGTGTCGTGCTTATTACAAAAAAAAAAGATGAAGAAAAGAATAAAGCTTTGAATAAAACATAGAACAACAACAAATGACATAACGACAACAAAAACTCAAAATGGTTTTATTTGAAAAGAAAGGTAGAAAATAAACATAACGAAAGTTCTTCAATAGAATCAGAATCCGAGATTAAAGTTAATTCATACGTCATTATGTAATACGAAGATGAATATTTCCCCGGAAATGTTTTAGAAACAAAAAACGATGAAGTGGCCAGAACAAGATAATATATTGTGGCATAATATCGGTGACATTGTTAATAAAAATATTGAACCAGTTTCAGTCAATGCAAAAGGAATCCACTTCGTTAAAGAAATATATCTTCGCAGATCAATGAAAAAACTAATAATATCAAAATTAGATATAATAATATTTTTTTCTGTTATGAACTTGCTGTATTTATTTTTCGTTTGATTTATTTATAATGAAATATTATTAACTATTATTAATTCTAATTATTTTTTTATGATTTTCACTAACTGAATTTATGAAATAATATGGGATACATTATGTTTTATTAATTGATAAACATAGCAATTAAAATTTTGAGCTTAGTATTATTTTTCATAGTCACAAATACCAACACCAAATAGTCACAATTTGGAGCACCCTAGGTCACAAATTGATGCGAATGCGGTGCGAGGCTGAAATTTTGAGTTTTTATGGAATTTCGTTATTTTTTTAGAAACTATTAATAAAAAGTCAAATAAATTACGTTTTATTAGCAAAGAATTAAACAAAGCAAATTAAAATGATAGTTTAAGAAAGTTATCTTGAAAATTGGATCTTTAGCGCATGCGCAAGAGTCAAAATTTAGTTGACCTTACAAACTTTTACTATAAATTGTTTTATTTCGATTATAAGTAAGTAATTGAATTTTTCCTAAATAAATAATAAAATATTAAGACTAACAAAAAAAAATTAAATTGCACATATTGTCGCTCGAAATTTTCAATATGAATTAATTCCGCCCACAGATATACCTTATTCCGTTTTTTGAACATATTTGCGATTCGCATGTACCAATTTACGATTTTATTAAAGAAATCCCTTTAAAATAGTTAGTAAGAGTGAAATAAAATATTTTAATAAAAAAATAAAAAGTAATGAAAATTGAGTATTATTACATAAGAAAAAATATCTTTGTAACAAATAAATAATATTTAAGTAGAATTATTTATTATAATTAATTTATAAAACAGATAAATTTATTATGGTTAATAGGTATTCCAAAAATTTGATAATGCAGTCCAAACAAAAACCAAAACAAATTTAATATTATAATGTACATTTGCATTTTTGTCTTCATTTGAACTACGTTGGTGTTCAATATAGTTTTTGTTTTTAAATTTCGTTTAACTTTCTTTGACATTTCATTTTCTCCAGGCAAAAATAAAACAGTTGTAAATGATGTTGGTAAATGTCTTCAAACGTCTTTCGTCCAGTTTCTGGATTATACGACTTTCTTTAATTTTTTTATGAAATGCTGGTGATGTATTGATCTGAAATTGATCACTTTCTTGACCTATTAATAATTCAACTTGCCCATTATATTGGATATTTAGAATCCAATTTAAAATCATTATTATTTTCTATCAAAGATTGGTATCAATGTTATGGTATTTAAAGATATGTCCATGCTTCTTAAATTATATTCAAGGTTAGTTTGATGCTCTATCAAAATTACTTAAAATGTCAGAGCATATGTCTACATCTGTAGTGTTCAAAAAATGTGTCAGTAGATTTCAAAAAATGTTGTAAAATATGTATAAAGAATTTATTTTGGCAATTCATTTCAGATACCTTTATAAAATTTTGATGACAAGATAAATTCAGAGATTGCTTCTATTTATAAAAAAACAACTAATTGGTATATAAACATTAAAATATAGATTTTTTAAAATGTGAGACGAGGAGTAAAATTAATGTACTGAAAGTAGTTTACAAATATTTTAGTTCGTAATTAGTACACATTGACAATATTTTGGGAATCTAAATCCTTTTATGCTTCTCAAAATAGTTTTTATTTAACTTTGAGAAGTTTACTTTATAACCATTGAATGAGTAGTCAATTTATTATCGTTTAAAATATATTTTTTGCTCTTTACATTATATCCACGGAAATTACAGAAAAACATGAGGACACATGAACTTCACTTGAAAAAATAGTTTTTTTATAATATACTTAAGTATATATTTTTTTAATATAAGTAAATCTAAAGTTGCACTTTCTATATCATAATTCAATTTTGCTTTTAATAATATCTTTTCTGCTATGATAGATAATTGAAATTATTTAATTTTATTTTTATTTTATTTTATTTTATTTTATTACCTACAAGGTATTGACAAAAAAAAAAAATTTAGAGCTAAGTAAATGTGAGGACAAGCTTGTGGTAATGACATTTTCGTTGTTTAAGTAAGATTTTCGGATATAACTTGATTGATTAATCATAAGATATTAATTGTCCGAAATTGGGTATCTACTAGAGCAGCAATTACCATAAATAAATTAAATATTTTTAAAATATTTCGATATTAAAACTTGTTCGGACACAGAATATCAACCTTTTGAAATATTCACCCAATTTTATATTATAATTATTCTATTAATGATGAACTTAATTATCTCGAATTTTAATTTGTTTTCGAAATTATTAAGAATAAAAGAAATTATTTTAAAATCCATATCTCTTTATTGAATTATTCAAAAACTGGCAAAAAAAAAAATTCTAAAAGTGATAACAAATAACTAATCGGAACGAAAACAGCTAAAAAATTTTTTTGATAAGTAATTACTCACGATTTCGCAAAACCCTAGATAACCCGAAGAATAATTTAAATATATTAAAGTTAATGCAAAATTTAAATACCAAATCAGTACAACCAATTTTTTTTTTTTTTTTATTTATTGCTTAATACTTAATTATTAGTATACAAAAAATATAATCTACTTATAAAACTAAAACCATTTTCTCACACAATTCCCAATTTCATTAGAACATAAGCACACTTTCATATTTTTTCATCAAATTAGCATTTAAAAATATTATTTTTTCAATATTATTGATTGGTTTTTGTTTTTGTCTTTTTTTTATAATTAGGTTATAATTGATTATAACGAAATAATTGGTGTTAATTAATTTTTATGAAAAGATAAAAGTTAAATTATCAGATTTTTTATAACTATTATTCTTTATTAACTACAAGTAGTTATAGTTGGTATTTGCATTTGTAAGGATATTCATTAATACAAATCCAAAACAATCATGTGATAATAACTAATTAATGAAATGGGTGTTAAAAATTAAAAAAATTAAATATAGCTAAAAGGTTATTAATGAACTTTAATAACATTTCTTCTAAATTAATTAATTTAATTTTTGTTTATTCATTCCAAAATATAGTTAACATATACTGACATTATCGACTTATATTAATTTAGAGCTTAGATTAAATCATCTTATCATTTGCAATTTAAATTTTTTTACATATTACTACATTGCCTGCTTAATTATAGATTACAAAAAACTTTTACTTGGACAAAAGGAAAATTGGAGAAAAAAAACCTTTTCGATTATTTTTATTTTTATTTAAAATCAAACTTAGAGCTAAAACTAAAAAAAAAAAACTTAGGAAACTATAACTATAATTATAACTATAACTATCACTATAACTATGACTTTAGCTTGAAAGCGAACGGTACAAACAGTAAAACTAGACAAGCGCAGCCTGTCAATCATCAATAATTAACCAGACTTCGAACTAAGTAATTACTTGAGTATTCGCACTTGTTGTTGAATTTTGTTTGCCTGTTTGTAATTTTATCAGCTATCGGCAGACTTTTTGATTTCAAGTGTATATCCGTCGTGCTGTGATACCATGGAAGATTTAAGATTATTTTTAGAAGCTTGTTTTACGTAATTTGTAATTTTTTTATGTGGCAATTGGCACAATCTCCCCATATTGGGGATCCATATAAATATAAACTTTGGAATATTGATTTAAAAATCAAATTATTTATTTTGTATAGATAGGGAAGATCTTCTGTTTATTAAACCATAGAGAGATTTAATTAAAATTAGATTTTTTTTTATTTTATCCTCAATGAGGGGTCCGAAAGTAAGTTTTGGATCTAGGATAATTCCTAGATATTTAATTCTGGAACTCCATTCGATAACAGTACCATTTAGGTTAAGGTTTCTGCTTGGTAAATTACATGGTTTTCTTTTCCTTGAGAAGAAGCAGGCGGCCATTTTAGAAGCGTTGATCTTAATTTTCCATATGTAATAGTATTGGTGAAGAGTATTGAACCCGCTTTCCAAATTTTGCATAATGACTGCAGGATTTGCATCAGTACTATACAGGCTGTTATCATCGGCAAAAAAACCAATGTAACATGAATCTGGGATTATAATATCAGATATAAAAATATTGTACAGGATAGGACTTAGAATTGATCCTTGGGGCACGCCTGCTGGCAACTGGAATTTTGAAGAGTGAGTGTCATTGATTTTGACACAGTAAGCTCTATTATATAGAATGTTTTTAATTATTTTGACTAAGTATAGGAGAAACTGCAGACAATGTAGTTTGTAGATCAAACCGTCGTGCCATACAGAGTCGAAAGCTTTTTCTATATCACAAATTAAAATACCCACAGACTTCTTTTCTTCAAATTTTTCTCTGATATATTTCGTTATGCGTACTAGTTTATGATCAGCAGAGTGTTCAGGTCGAAAACCCAATTGTTCATTGGGTAAAATTTGATTGTTTTCGACAAAATTTTGAACCCTAATTTGGAGTCCCTTTTCAAAGACTTTTCCGATCGAACTTAGTAGGCTAATTGGACGATAACTACTAATCTCATTTATAGGTTTGTTGGTTTTTTGAATGCATATAACTGTAGCATCTTTCCAGCTTTTTGGAAAATAACACAATTTAAGACATAGGTTGAAAATAGTTAGAAGCAGTTTTAGAGCCTTTTTTGGGAGCATTTTTAGGTCGGTGTTTAGGATACCGTCAGCACCAGGGGTTTTTCTGGATTTCAATTTTCTTTTAAAGTTTCTGGAATATAATAATTTCATTTAATTGCCTAGTTGTTGCAAAAATATCGTGGAAATTTTGTAATTTGTAATTATGTAAATTTCTTGTAAATCTGGTTTAGAAATGTTTCAATAGTCTAATTAGTAGGGGCACAGAAGTAAAACCCAATCCATTAATGTGACAAGCTAGATCTCACATTTCTTGAGAGAACAATTAGTTTTTTTTTCTACGAGATAATAGATCTTGTGAACGAGAAAACATAAATGGAATAGTAAGAGTGCAGAATATTTACCCATATATATAAAACGTGAGATTTTGATGCACTAGATTTTGATACACTAGATTTTGATACACTAGATTTTCATACACCAGATTTTAAAATGCGGGAATTTGAGGCACGAAACTTCGTAATATTTGAAAACATTTCTAGTCTAGAGTCTTTTTCTAGATTTTTCTATTCCATGTTTTGTTAATTCGATATTTTTTTCGAGATTTTTGTTAGTTCGAACTACTTTACTTTTCTATATATTCGGGGTGACCCATTTATTTATTTTACCTATTTTATTTCATTAATTTTTCTAAAACAACAACCTATAGCTTGTACAGAGTATATTTTAATTATATAACTAGCAAAATTACCCGACGTTGTCCGGTTCGAACGCAAAATGTATATAATTTGATTCAATGTATTTTGATTTATGAATCGAATTGAAAAAAATTGGTTTATCAAAACTAATATTTTTTTTTTCACTATGATAACAAGAACAACAACACTACAACTTAAACAATACTTATATGAAAATTATTTCATTGTAAACAATATTTCGAGGTTTTTTCTGATATTTCTGAAATTAGTTAGTCCAAATTTACGACATTGGTAACACTCGTATTTCTTTATTTGTGAAAGAGTATCTAAGTGTTAATTTTCATGCCTGTAACACTTTTGGTTTTTGAAATATTCCTAATAGGTGCTAAGAATTGTATGGCACCGACCCGATCCAGTTCAAATTTTCAACATCGGTAACAGTCGCATTTCGTTATTTTGTGAAAGACTATCCAAGTGTAAATTTTCATGAATATAACACAATTATTTTTTAAATTTTCCTGGGAAGTTTTTGGAGTTGTATGGCACCAACCCAAATCGGCCAAAATTTTCGAAATCGGTAACAGTAGTTTTTCTTTATCTTTAAAATAATATCAAAGTGTAAATTTTTATGCCTGTGACTTAGTTGGTTTTAGAAATATTTCCGAGAAGTTCTAAGAGTTGTATGGCAACAACCCGAATCGACCAAAATTTCACAATCGGTGGCAAACGTATAAATTTATTTTTGAAAGAGTATCCCTGTGTAAATTTTCAGGTCTGTAGGATCTTTAGTTTTTTAAACACTCCTGATAGATGCTAGACAGCTACCCGAAACTGTTATTTGATAGCTTTGTAGAGTTCCGCATCCGGTTTCATTTTTGATCATGAATAACTATTCAAAACTTCAGAACTCTATCTTTAAAACTGTGGCCGTGTATAGCGACCAAACAAACAAACAAACTTTCACTTTTATAAGAATAGATGAAGAAGAAGATGAGGATAATGCCATGTGAGGGTCAAGGAAGCTATCAATTGGAGCTACACTTACTATAACTAACGTTAGAATAATATTTTGTTAAGTTTACTATATATCCACCCACCTGTATAAAATACCAACATTTTGCCTGCATAAAATACCAACAATTTACAGTTTAAGTAACTATATTTAAAATTCAAATTGGATACAAAAAAACAATTAAAACAAATTAACCACCATTTTACATTTCCGTGTTTTTTTTTTGTATTGTTTTACTTTATTTTC
The DNA here is from genome assembly GCA_963942445.1 of Argyra leucocephala. NCBI lineage: Eukaryota > Metazoa > Arthropoda > Insecta > Diptera > Dolichopodidae > Argyra > Argyra leucocephala. The sequence continues at coordinate 141,144,243 of OZ012678.1, read as the reverse complement.
TAATTTTATATTACAAGTTAAATTAAATCAAAGTGATTTAAATGAATGAATAACTAAATTGTAATTAGTTTAATATTTTTGATCGTACTTAAATTGTAGTAAACAAAATCATTTCTAACTTCTTTATTTATCTACACACCTACAATTTAACGAATTATTATTTAAAAAAAAAAACCAAAACAAACGAAGAATAAAAAAAATCTTTTTAACAATGTTAGTTATGTTTTTGTGAAATAAAAAACACAAAAAAAAAAAAAAAATTGGAACAGAACGTATTGCTAAATGTGACAGAAAAAAAGAGGACTGTTAAAGAGAAAAAGTTTTAAACTTTATTTATTTTTTATTTTTCTATTTTCATTTTCCTTTCAGGAAAATTCATTCTACATTTTTTTTTTACATACATACATACATATACCTATTTACCTATTTATTTGGTTGATTTGAAAATTTTTGAAAGTTTCCAACAATTATTTAAAACTTTGTTTAAAAATAAATCTTTTTAACTTATTTTATTTTATTGTCAAGGTCAATTATAGGTTAGAATTAGAAAAAAAAAATAAAAGAAAAAAAATACCATATCCATTTGTATTTTGGGTTAAAAGTAAGTAAGTAATAATAATAGAAAAGTAAAACATAAAAAACAATACAAAAACAGGAAAACAGAAAACCACTGAAGAGTAAAAAAACAAAAAAAAAAAAATAAAGTTTTTATGACTTGTAATCGAAATAAAGTTTCTACTTAACAGAAATGTTTTTACACAAGAATTCGGTAGGATTTGACTTCCTGTAATTTAAAAAAATCAAAAACTTTGTGATGTCTTACAAGGAACAATAAATTGCATATTTGTTCATCATTTCAACAAAAAAAAAACAAAAACAAAATTTTAAAATAAACTTTTTGATTTTTGGCATAAGGCTACCACCACAGAGTTCAAAACATAATTGTTGGTAATCTTTGTTGATGTTTCATCTTAAACAATTTTAAAACTTGGTATGTCACTAAAAATGTTGTAAATAGTGAATATAAATTCTGTTGCAAGTGGGATCTATGCAAAAAGAGAATAATAATGCTATCCTATTACTTAACTTATGGGGTAGTTATAATGTTTCAATAATTTGAAAGTTGGGTGTTTTAATCCGGGTTGGGGAATTTATTTGTTTCTCCTAGTTCTTATCCATAAGTTCATAAGTCCATAAGTCCTTGAAATCAATTAAAAAAAAAACAAAAAAAACAAAAAAGTGGAAAGAGCTAACGTAAATGTACCTATCGCCGCCCTAGTACATTATGCCGCCCAAACCTTTTTTTTGTAAATACAATACTCTCACGCTTTATATTTCAAATTTATTTTTGAAATAAAAAAAGAATATTATTTCCTCGTTGTAATGCAAAATAATGCACATTTGTATTCATATTAATAAATAAGTTGTTGATAAAAAACTAAACTAGGTAGACATTTTAGTGAAAATATTGGTTCAAACGTTTAAAATTTTTTTTATTTTGTTAAGACCATAATAATTAAACTATGATGTTCACTTATTTATTTTATTCAAATAATTGTAAAAGATATATTATTAAATAGATTCTAATACATACTTTCTTCAATTTGTAAATAAAAAATATTTAAAATTGCTAATTAGTTTTGGGCGCGAATTAGGTACACGTAAATTTATGTTGTACGTGTTTACGATCGGCCGGGCGGAATTGGGAAAATGATATATCGAAATACTTGATTAAGTTACTCAACTATTTTTGATTATATAAGGATGCAACTGGACGACTTTAAATTGAAATTAAACAAATTAAGCTGGACCTATAAATTTAATTTCGCATATGTGTTTTTTGTTACAACTAAATTTTGAGTTTTTTTAAAAATTTGTATGAAAAAGCGGGTCGGTCTATATGTTCAATATGTCCTAATTCCGAACTAATATACAGATGTAAGCTATTTTCACTAAATTCATACCAAGTCTTATTTTTAAAGAAAAAACTATATTTTAATTGTTGAAAATAAGCGAATATTTTCCTTTTATTAGTAGACGAAATACGCGTATCCTGTATGATAAGCATATTTAGTAAAATTAAAAGGAAAATATTCGACTATTTTTAACAATAAGATGAATTTTACTTTGACGCTAACTCTAAAGAATAAGTTTTTCCAAAACTATGTTAAACATATAAAAATTTTTTTATAATTTAAAAAATCTCTGGAATTATCTTGCATTCCACCAAAGTTTTATTAAGGCGTCCATTATAAATTACCAAAATAATTTCTTTGTACACATTTCACAATAAGTTAAATATAGGAGTGGAATCGATGACCATGTCTGGCACATTTTGGAGATGGCCTGTAAAAGAAGATATTCTAATATATTCAAACAGTGACATAGTCTGAAAAATTGAGCCTCCAGTTTTAATGAACATCAGAGGACAATATAATATACCTGAAATCATACAAATAAAAAATGCCAAAACTAAGAAGTAGTAAATGTGATTTTTACTTTGTATGTATATGAAATATTTTGTATTTTTATTTATTTATTTTAAATGTGCATTGTTATAATATTTAAATTAATTATGTTATATATATATCATTGATTAATAATACTATAATAGTATTATTAATCAATGGTTATATTAAATTATTTTTTTTTGTTTGAAATACTGAATCGTTGCATTGTTTAATTTTTTTTAATTTTGATATTGAAATAAATATATATATATATTTATGTCAAATAATTTTTCTTACATTATAACTAAGTATTTATTGTTTTTTTTCAAATTACTTATAGTAATATTGACTTATTATTATAATAAATATTTTTTTTAATTCAACTACTAGTTAATTATTTAAAAAATTAATTACCAATTTTACTCTTAATAATTATTTTAAATAGCTTTTTTGAATAAAATCGTAAATAGATTCAAAGAGCGGAATTGAGTTCATATAAGGGCGGAATTAGTTCAGATTGAAATTGTCGAGCGGAAATACGTACAATCAAACTTTTTTTGGCAGTTATGATATTTTATTATTTATTTAGAAAAAATTAAATTATAATTAGATGAAAATATTTTTTTTTTTAATTTGGAAAAAAAAAATTAAAAAAAGTTTATATTTTGTTTATTTTGTCAACTTAAACTAATTTTTCCTTAAAGGGGCGGAAATTGGTACATTTACGTTATACGGTGTTTTTGTAAAACTGTAAACAGCAACACTTTTATAAGTTCAACCCCATCTATAGTATTTCCTGAGCAAAGCAAAATTGCATGTCAAAACTTGGTTTGAGCAACAATCAGCGTTGTTTTTTAGATTACATACGAAGCAATCGATCAGCGAAAATTCTCATGCCAAAACCTTTCTCAAAAAAGTTCTTCTAAGTTTACATTTCATTTTTGTTTTTTTTTAATGCAGGCACCAGAATATCTAATATTTAGTATTCCCCCATCTAAAATGTTTTTTTTTTTTAGGGTTTTGTATGAATAAAACTTTCTTATAGGAAGAAACTTTATAGGTTTAAGCAAGTTTATTCTGGAAGTCAAACGTTGTTTCTTGCAAATTAATCTAACTACATGTTTTTGACTTACTAAAATTTGATGCAATTTATTAAAGTACGCTCTCCTAGCTCCGCTCTAACAGATAATACCGTACTGCAGTTTTGAATGAAAAATATCATAATAGACATCTCCAGATGGTTGAATTTTGAATCCATTAATAAGCCTAGATATTTAAAACAATTAATTTTTTCAATCTTAAAACAGTTCACGTCACATGAGGTTAAAATACAAGTAGAAATATTTATGGATTGTGAAGATTGGCTTATTTAATTATGCTCCAAAGTAGTAAGTGTAAATAAATAATAAAATGCATGTATTTTGTTTTGTCGCTAAAATTATTAATTTATGCTTCAGAAACCATTTTTTTAATAACAACTAACTCAAAATTAATATCATTGATAATAAGAGAGCTGAAATTTCCTTCATAAGAAAATGCAGTATCATCCACAAAAGGTGTAGTTTTGCCCTTAAAAGGCTGAATCATCATCATCATTGTCATAGGTTATAGGGCGGAAGTAAATTTTTTTTATCGGCTCCTATTTGCGGCTAATCTCTTCAATTGTGGGCTGAATAGAGAGATTTAATATAATATATAGAATAGGGCCTAACACTGAACCCTAAATTGCGCTTCAATACTGACTCATTACTAAAAATATAATGGTAAACCTTTGTTTAATAAATTATGGATCTCTGAATAAAATTTATGTAGGACACCTTCAATTGACTTACCCATCATAAAACCAAATTGACAATTATTACAAAAGCTTATTTACTTTTTAGGAATGCTAAAAATCTTTCTTTCAAATACTTTTGATAAGGTAGGTAAAAGTGAAATTGGTCTGTAATTATTTTGCACTTGTAGAATCCCCTTTTTTAAAAATTTGGGATAATTTTCCAGTTTTGATGTATATATTCTTCCAAGTGTCTCTATATCTCTTCTTCGATCATAGCAATATTTCAATTTTTACGTATGATAGAATTTTGTATCAAATATGGTGCATTATTTATTTATAGTTCTTAATATTTTAAATTATACTCTTTTTATTTTTTTATTATCAAAACTTGTAGGCATTGCCGTTCTCCATAGCTGTAATTCATAAACCCAAATTGGTTTGATTATGCTTTTATACAGCAATATACTTTGTGTTCAAATTTTAGTTTCAAATTGTCTATTCAAAAGCTAGCTTATTTTTTCTTTCAGGTAAGTCTTCAGTTCAATTTCAGACCGAGGTATTTGACATCATTGTATTGTGGTATGATTTTATTATTTATCTTAACAGGAAGGCATCTCCCCTTTCTTAGTGTTAATATTATGTTTGAACTTTTCATTTGGTTAATTTTAGTTCTACATAGATTTCGCCATTTTTATAGTCCTTCTAAATATTCGGAAACATATGTTGAAGCTATTTTTGGACACGCATTAGAACTTAAAATTGCTGTATCGTTTGCAAAAGTAGAAATGGTCATTTGATTGTTGGTAAAGGCATATATAACGTATATAATAGGTATAGGAGTGGACATAAGACACTACTTTCAGAGATTCCAGCATGAATTGGATATTGGATAACTACTGGCCGCTGTCTAATAAAGAAGCATATATTATATATGTATAGAATCGGCCCAGCTAAAAATAGATTGTGCAGAACATATATGTTCTGTAAATTTGATAATCACACTCGTAGTAGACTTTACCATTTTGGAACGGTATTCTCTGAAAAATGGGAATTTCCAGTATATATACCACTGAGGAATGTTCTGAGTATGAAATCATTAAATCAAAAATCTTTACGGACTTAGATGGATAATTTTAATAATACGCGGATTCAAATTAAGAAAAATTTGAGTCTGCGGTAACATTGAGGATATGCCTTTGCCCATTGCATACATATATTTATCTATTTATCTTATAAAACTGTGACATGTACATTCAAATTCTTCAAAAATGAAATTAGTACGTAAATTAGTAGTTTGAATATGTAGTTATTTAGCTCAACCCCATATTTAAATACAATATGCCCAGATTGGCTTTAATATTTGTTTGTAGATCCAAACTTTGTTATTATACGTCGAAACAGTAGATGTTCGGCCAAATAGTCAATACACATGTTTGTATTTCAAATCCAGTTCTAGTTTGTTTTTCTTGACGTGTTCTTTCCATCTAAGCTTGGCGTCAAGTGTCATACCAAGATATTTTGCCGAATTTTGATATGGTATGATGACGTTGTTTACCTAATCTTACTGGAATGGACGCTTCAATTTTTTTATTTGTAAAGTTAACATGCGTGGATTTGGCTTCATTCAGTTTAATTCTCCACCTTTTGTACGAAATGGAAATTTCGTTATTGGCTTGTTGCAATTTATTTGTAGCTTCATTTGTATTTTTACTGACTGCTAATATAGCTATGTCATCTGCAAAATAAGCTACTGTCGGATTTTTTATCTCTAGAATATGACTACTGTATAGTAAATATAGTATAGGGTCAAGTATACTACATTGTGGTACTCCTGCGTGTATATTTTGTAGAGTAGAATAATTTTCCCCTTGTTTCATGTGAAATAATCGATTCGATAAATATGACGAGATCAGTTCGACATATGTTTCGGGGAGCAAGCAACGTAGGTTGTAGAGAAGCCCTTCATGCCATACTTTGTCAAAGGCTTGTGCAACATCAAGAAACACTGAATCCAGAAATGGTTTTTCGATGACGTTAGTTATTCTATGTCTACTTAGAATGACAAATTATTTCTTCAGTTGATTTGTTTTCAGTAAGTTATTTTTAAAACAGAACAAATGTTGTTTTAACTAAGTCATTTTTGTAAAGATAATACTTCGAAGGCTGACAATATTTGTTAGACATTTCTAAATTAAATGAACATATTTTCCAACATTTTTAATATTAGGAAGTCAAACATATTTTAGTAATAAATAACCTTTGCATGTCTTTAACAAATCTTAGTAAAGTTGTAAGAAAATTATTAGGTACATTGCGTGCCTTAACCTGATGTCATGAAGTAACAATTTAATTAATGAAATCTTGAATAAGAATTAGAGAAAATCTTCAGAAAAAATCAGTATTATCGAGCTAAAACCAACATTTTTGTATTTGTATTACTTTGTAGTAAAATATTACATAGATGAAAATCCATAACTGTTATATTTTTAATTATACAAGTTTCATAAATTCATGTATGAGTGTAAATCTAATCTAAATAAAAAAAACACGATGTGAAAACTTGTAAATTAAATTTGCACTTCTGAAAAGACATATGTAAGAATCTACCTTGAATTGAATTCAAATAATTTGTGTAGTAACAAAAATATAGTAACAATACAGTGACTATTAAAATTTAACGAACAGTCAACTTTTAATTCTGTTAATGTATAGGTATTTTTTTATAATGATGTAAGCAAGTAGTTACATTTTTTTTTTTTTGCTCTCAGTTATCTTGTCGTACTTTAATTCAGATGCGGATTTTAATAACTACTGTAATTTGTAAAATCCTAATTTTTCAATCCAAAAATAAGTTCTGTCCTGAGTGGTGAGTACTCACTCATGTGCTTGTTTTTTTTTTTATATTAGGCCAAAATAATGGGATAATATATCGCTGGAATGATTGTTTTTTGGGCATAATACCTTTTATTTCTTCAGAGCTATTACCCAACAGCTTTTACCCAACAGAGCTATTACCCAACACCTTCTTGTGCTTTTAGTACTTGCACTCTACAATAAACTTTACTTTTATGTTTTTTTCACTTAGTTGTTAGTAACTTAGGCAGAATCCGACAGAATAAGTAATTTCTGGTATTTTGACTAATTAAATGTCGGACACTATTACTAGAAGAGCTATAGACCTTCTTCAATAGAAATATTTTTATTTTACTTAAGTTATTTGGAAATTACAGTTTTGTAGAATTTTATGAAATTTAATTAATTTTTTTTTTTATCAACAATGAAAGAATAATTCAATTAACACGAACTAAAATGCCCTTCACATGCTCTGATTCGACCTCAAGATCTTCTGGTTAGTAGTCAAATGATATATACACCATTAAGTTGAATATATTTATTCTATTTCTACTATCAGAATTCTATTAATTATCGGGACCTTTTTTAAAAGTATTTAACTATTTAATTTTAGTTCATATTTATTATCTGTTGTAAGCCAATACAATTTTGTGTTCTATGTGAAAATTATTTCATTATCAGTATATATAATAACTCTATATTAATTAATAACTCTAATAACTCTTCTAACATTTGATGGTCTAAAAAGGATTACCAAATATATATTCAGAGAAGTTACATATTAATTAAAAGTGATGAAATAACCCTTGCTGTTAATTTTGTATCAAGATTTTAAAAATACGAGAGAATTGAATTTTTAAAGTTCACTGTAACTATATTTAAATTATAACTACAACTACATTTCATATATACATATTATATACATGAGAAATAACTATTGCATTTAATAAAATTCTACCTAGCAATTAGAGAAAACCACGACTTTGAGGTTTTAATTAAAATAACATAAAAAAAAAAATGAATTTATTTTAGGGTTTCAAAACTAAATGAAAAAAACTGGTGAAAAATTTGATATAAAATGAATAGTTGATTTGGATTTGCATATGCGTAGGCGAAATTCACTTTTCATTAGGAAAATTAATTTTTTTTCTGTTATTATTCCGTTATTACATGCATTCGGAAAATTTGAGTAGTATTGAAAAAATTTATGAAAAATATTTCAAATATGAACACTCTTGAAATATTATGTGGAAAATATATATATATATTTGCAAACTGAGGTTTAAGGTATTAAAATTTATTTTTAACACCGTGGTGGATGGATGGATTTTAATTGAACAAACTATTCAAGTTAAAATCTGGGTCCAATATTATTGATTTATATAAGTTTTGCTTTCTTTATTAATATTTATTATGTTAATGAATGGGTATACTTAAGTGTCTGTCTGGCTTTAAATGATTATATATATACTATAAAGTAATTGCATTATAATTAGGTGATAGTGAGATGGCTGAACTCATTGAAAGTAGTTGTCTTATAGTTTTTAATTAACTATATACTCAGTTTTAAAAATTAAAATAAATAATTAGTTTATAGGAATAATTAGTGGCAGGAATAATTTGGCGTTAGTAATTAAGTTTTTCAATTTCTTAATTTCGTAAGTAGTTGTAAATTTGTATGACGTTGTATTTGAAATTGTTAAACTTTGTAAAACGTATTTATTTACTTTATTATAAAATATTTTTATACCAATATTTTCTTTAGCACATCCTTGTTATAAGTTGCATACTATAATGTGTATTAATAACATACCTATTGCAATTAAATGTACACGATAGATCCGTATTCCGAAAGGAAAAAACAACCAAGTCAGCTTGCAGTTATATCTGAAGATCCACTGAATGAATAATAATAAATAATAAACAATAATATCTGCAGATCCACCGAATCAATAATAATAACAATAATAATAAATGTAAAAGTAAAGGCAAAAGGAAAATTCTGATTTAAATTAATATACAAAAATTGTAAATTTTCCAACAAAAATCATTGATTCACAGAAAGAAGTTAAATTTTCGTTTCACTTTCATTTTCAGCTTAAAATGCTGTTTAATACAATTTCGTATTTTATAAGATACACGTACTAAAACAATAGTTAAGTGTTCAATTTAAAGAGAAATGTTAGTAGTAAAAATTACACTAAATATAACTAATTATACAAATAATAATCACTAATGTACATTACCTTTATTTCGATTTCCATAAAAACAAAAACCGTTAAATAAATAATAAAATTAAGTATTAAAATAAAATCAAATATCTATATTGAATTTGTCAAATAATTTTTTTCACGCAAATTAAATGTAACAAAATATAATAATATAATTTATTTAATATACAAATAAGAAAATTTAATTTGTTTTTCCAAAATTCTAATAATTGAATCCAATATAGAAAATTTGTATTTAATTTTTGATATTTTACAAATTATCTTAATCACTTGTACTTACATAAAATTTAATTTCTATTATAAATTAATAATATTTATTCCTTTAAAAACAAAATAATAATTACAAATATTCTTTATTACACATTCTATAAAATATAATTATACGTTCTATTTATTATTATCACTAATTTATTCTTGAATATCTACATAGTTAGTTACTTATAACAACTCTTATTTCATTTCAACATTAAACAAGCCTTCTCCTTCTCCTTTGAGAACCCTGCTTCTATTTTTATTTTTGTTTTTTAATAATTACAAAAGCAAATATGTATGTCAAATAAATTTAGCAATTAAATACAATTACAATATTTTAAACATTTATATTATTATTAGTTATATACGTGTATATTGTATGTATATATATACATACAGTTTAACGATGAAAAAATAAACGATATTTTTGCCTTAAGGTACAAATAAAAATGGATATTACGAATTAAGGAATAAACATTATATATACCTAACTATTTGTATATATGTATAATATACATTGTGACTAGGTAAGTTACAATTTTATTTTTTCGTTTATTATTATTACTTTACATATACGCTTTCTGTGAATTAGAGTACACTGGTCTATATAAAATTTTATTGCAGAATTGGTGAAATTTATTTTATTTCACTGAATTTTGTGGTAGAAGTATTTTTGTATTTATTTTCATTTCCATACAACTAGGCTACTAGTTATGAATTTCTCCTCGAAATGTAGTTATGATTTATTTTTAAATAGTAAATATATTTTTTATTTACTAATTCAACCATAATTAAATGGTTTAAAGTGTATTTGACATTGTGTGAATGTTTGAAATACAATATCAGATTTATTGAATTATTTGGGACAATTGACAAACTTTTGTAATCAAGGTCAACTAATAAGTAACAATTTGAGCTCTTTATGAATATCTATTATTGAATGTTTATTCTATCTGTCTTTCTACTTTCTACGGACTTGCACTTTTAATGAATGTACGACTGCGCACATGTTTTCAAATAAAAACAAAAATAACACCCGTGCATACATTCATGTCCTACCCCAACATAAAATATTGTTTATGCTTTTGTTTACCTAATGTCGATATACCGATAAACATAATTATAAATTTTGTATTTTTTAACAAAATCTGAGTAACATTAATTTAAATAATACTAATAAAGAGTATATATATAGGTATATAAGAATATAGTCATAAAAAATAAGATTATTATTTTACACTTGAAAATTATAATATGAGTTGTTGCTTTGATTTTGGTAATATGGTATTAAACAAATTAAGGCAATGCACTTTATTGTGTACGCTAAAATTTTGTAATGTAAAAAATTAGTATAAAGAATTGTGGCAATATATATTTTTTGTTAATGTTGCAATTCTATAAAATGTGAAATTTATTGACCTTTGTATGTGATGATTTATTGTAAAATTTTGTATAAATAGAAAGAAAGTTGAAAAATAAAATCACTCCAAAACATAAATCCAAAGAGTCCATTTTCAAGCCTCAAGCTCATTTAATATTGAATTGAAAAATTTTCAAGCCACATTAGTAAAATATACAAGCCTCAAGCTAGTTTATTATTGAATGTACAGAACTGGTAATACCGTTTAAAAAGGCCACATGCCCAGCACGTATTATTAATGTCCAATACGTATGATTAAGCAAGTACTTTAGGCCTGAAAGCATTCTTGATGAGCTTCATACTTATATGGACAATAATAACAATATATAAATTACAGTAGTTGTATAAACAAATTTATATATATCTTGTAAATTATCAATTTATTGTATTTTGTGAACCAGGAAGATTTTCTGATAATACTTAGCACATGATATTGAAACGTTTGTCTCATTGATTTAAATTTATTTAATTTTATTAAATTTGTCGTCTAATTTTCTAATACTGTTAGATATGTAATATCAAATTTATTTGGAATATCTCGCTACAAATAACTGAATTGAACAAAACTTATTCGCATTAAAATTACTCAAGGATATTTTATAAGGACGTTCTAAACCTAGTATTAATTAACTATAACAATTCGAAAGCTTTGTTTTTCTTTAATGTTCTAACACAATATTAAATTTTTTTGTTCAATTTATCTGCTCAAGTATAAAAAATCCCTTAAATAATCGCTAAGATTTAAATTATACGCTGGACTGAATATCTGCTGAATCTTGATGTAATGAAAATAACAATTTTGTTAATAATCTAAAAATACAGAAATATTATTTCAAAAGACTGTTAAGCTAGGATTAATTATAAAATTGTAACTTCAAATCAAAATATTATTTAAGTTGGAAATTATGTATTTTGAGAAGTGTCTCAAAACTCAACAAAAATATTTGCAAAAAATTGGAAATATAATCTTTGTGTTATTTTCTGTCTTATAAGAAATCATCCAATACTATACAGTAGAGAACTATAAACTTGCTTCACAAATTATTCAGGAGCTGGTCATAAATATAATTGGACCTTAGGACATAAATGTCACTTACTTGTTTAGGTGGTTAATAGATCATGTATGTCCTGAGCCTTTAATTTTTTAATCAAGTACCCTGTGAATATAAAGCAAATATAAAATCAAATATAAAGTTTTTCATTATTCGCTATATTTAATTTTGTCTCTCTCAATAAATATATAATTCCAATTTTATTTTATCTCATCACCGTCGTCCATTTCTGTTGGTCATGGTGGCTTGTTTCTACTCTTGATTTTAATTTTCGTAATTACATTCACCTTTTTATATAACTTTTTTTCTTCTTCAGCTGCATATCCACTATTGAATATCTGCAATTATATTTCTGAAGCTCTCTCTATCCTGCGTTGCGATCACTCTCTCTTTTCTGCCAACACGTCTTCTGTCTTTAATTTTACCTTACAGAATTATTTGTAGAATATGATACATATTTAATTTATAGAATATGCTGTAGGCTTTAGGTGAAACATTATTAAAATTAAATATATATTAAAAATTGTTTCACAATTTTTATTAAATATCTTAATCGAATTCGATATTCGAATCGATTTAAATATTTTAATCGATACCTAGAGTCTTAATATTTGTAGAATATGATATTTGCCATTTCGCATCATAGTTATAACCCAGATAAGTTGTTTTTCTGCTTTTGATCTACCTATTCTAGTTATAACTCCACTAGACTTCGAAAACTTCATTAGAATTCGAATCGATTTATTCCACGGTAACTAAACCCACATTTCAAATGCTTCAAGTTTATTCATGATCGACATATCGACAACACGTAGCAATTAACGAATCGGATTATTTGTTTTGAAATTGATATCACGGTTATATATAGAATTTTTTTATATTGTATATACAAAACGGCTACAAGCATATTCTATTCGGCATTTTATATCCATATCTGAGTTTCAGTTTTTATTTAGCCAACATCTTAGATATTTAAAATTGGAGACTCGTTCAATTGTGGTGTTATTTATGGTTAATGTTATGTTGTTAAATGTGTTGGTCCTGGAAATAACCATAAATTTGGTTTACTTATATTAATGTTTAAGCTACTTATATTAATGTTTTATGTTAATTAATGTTGAATCATCTACGTGTCGTATGTTGTTGATGTTAACACCATATTGTATTGTTTCCTCAGATTTATTGTACAACTCATTTAGTCATAATTCTAGTTCGATAAAAAATTCAGCTCAAAAATTTATCACAATACAGTTCTACTAGTTTAAAGTTCTTATACTTAATTAAATTATTTAAATTTATTTCCTTATTTTCTTTCACTTTATGTTTTTTGTATATATATATTTTAATTTTTGATTCAGAGTGTACTTAAATATGTATATAAATTAGAAAATGAAAATTACGAACAGTAATTAAATAAAATTTTTTTATTCAGTCATCACGGATATTCGATTCATTAAACCTGGTGTTGGTTGGTAATATTGGACTGTTCTATGACTAAAATAAGGTGAAAATTTACTTTAATTTTCATAATAAAAATTTATTTTAGCATGAATTTGTATATTGTTAATAACAATAAGAAAAACAATAACTAATATAATAACAAAAGATAATAATTTATTAGGAAGTAAGTGTGGCTGTTGGAAAATTTTCTAACAGGATAATTTTTTTTTTTTTTTTTATGTAATTTAATATAATTTAATATTATTTTGCCTCAAAATTGGATTAAGTTAATAAAATAAATTTGAAAAGAAAATTTTGTGAATCCACTTATTTAAAGAATTAGATTTAAAAATTTAGTTCATATAAATGTATAATAAACAACATTATGTCCGTATATAGGCAAATTATTCTGGATGTAACTACTAAATAAATTATATGGAATGAATATCTATTTAACATCTTTTAATTGTACGTTTTTGTTTGCTTTATATTTAAGATAGAAATTAGAAAAAGATATATTGGTACATAGGAGGGACTTTTTAATTGCCAAGTTTATTTTCTTTTGAAAGTGGATTTAGAAGTCGGACTCGGTGACTGCAAATACTGGATTTTCGATCCACTGCATTAAAAATTAATGCAAAGAATTCACGTACCAACATAATTCTGTTCTAAAGTTTGAATAGTTCTATAACAATCACATCTTCAGTGTTTTTGTTATTGTTGAATTTTTTTAATGAAGTGAAGGAAAAAAATACTTACTTCCCATAACTACTTAGTTGCTGCTACTCTTGAGAATTTGTTCTTTTTTCTATTTGACAAGTTATGAAATTCAATTTTAGTCAAAATCATTATTAGAACTTTTTACATTATATACTTTTTTTGGCTTTCATGGTGTATTGCTTATGTTATTTGATGGCCGTGTGCTCAAATCCAACCTGTTGATTGAATGTTGTACTTAGATTTTTTTTTATTATTTCTATTTTTTACAAAAAAACCTTATGGCCATAATTTAAAAAGTTAGCCGCAGATAGGAGTGAATGGAAAATTTTTATTTCCATCCTATGCTCCATAGATGTGGTTTGTGTTTGTGTTTTTTTTTTTTTTTGTTTAAACTTTATACTCCTTCTGCTGTTAGCAAGCTCTAAAGTACACAGTATTATTATCCACAGATATTATTTTCCATCTGGTTACAGGACAATGATGATGATGATGATTTATTTTTTAAAAATAGTTGGAAATACTTGGTTATCACTGGTTATCACTGAAATATAACAGAATTATGGAATTACAAATGTCGTTACTCTGCAATAATTATTATACTTTTTCCACATTTAAATTGATTTCAAAAGTAAAAAAATGAATTCGACTGCAGGATATGTATATTAATTGATTGTCAATATATATTGTCAATACATCAAACTTCTGAGTAAAACAGATTAAATTGATATAATTTTAAAATTATGTACATGTCTTATATAGTTAATATGTAATTTTGACTAAGTCAACATTATTTTAGTACTCTTGTAACCTGTAGTACCTACTCACTTATTAAGAACATCTTAAGATACTTAATCATACTACAGAAAAAAAAAATATATATATATATATATATATATGTATTATGTATATATATATTACTATATAATTAATGACTTTCAATCAATTGGTTGAAGTTTCTATAAAAATCCTTCAAATTGTTTTTCTATTTAACTTTTACTATAGTTACCCATAAAACTTTTATCTGACTTAATACATTAGAGAAACTCACCTGTAATTAATTCTTCTATTCAAGAAATATTTTTTTTTTGGAAATCAAATATAAATAATCATGATTTTTGTTTTTAAAGCAATATTAAATTATTATAATTTGATTTTATTTACGTGTTATTTGTTGTATTCACAAAAACACAAATACAATGGAAGAAAAAAATCATAAACTGAAAAAAAAAAAAAAATGTTCTTAGTTAAATGATTTTACGGTTCTTTTATTTTATTATCCTTTTTCTACTTTGGTTTATTTCCCTACAAAATATCAACACGCTTTTCTTTCAGTTTATTATTTTAGGATACAATAATAATTAGGTATATCTTTTTTAAGTGTTATACTACTAGTATATATATATAAATATATATTTAAATTGTTATTTAATTTATGTATATATATGAATGTGTTTTATTTAAATGAGCTTTATTTCAGAAAAACAAAAACAATAAAATAACAAATTAAAAAACAAAAGTTTTTTTTATTATCTTAATATTTAAGAGGGAAGTAATAGACTATTGGCAATTGGATCTATTTTGTGTCTTCATAAAATGGAAAATTGGATCACCTTATAATAATATAATTAATTACCATAAAAAAAAAATTTTCTATCAAAAGAATATGACTACGTGAGAGATTTGGAATAATTAAGATACTTATGAATGTCCTTGCCAAGGCTTACTATTACTTATTTTTTTTTTATGGAAAACATAAAATTAAAAATATACAAACTGAATTTCAAAAGTATTTACGCAATTGAATTATTGTAATAAATAATATTATTAATTTAATTATTTAAAATTACATAAGGATTAATAATGTTAATAAAATCAACATAAATTATATTAATTTATTTGTTACTTTATTTTTTTTTGAGTTATTAATGATTAATAAATTAATATTTCAATTGGAATTATTATATAATTATTTTCGTATTTTACAATGAATTAAAATATTTTAAATGTTAATTTGAGAATTTAAAACAAATCCAAAATAATGAATCAAATTATTTAATCTTTACTCGATTTTAAAATATTTTGTATGAATTTTCGTTGTTAATCGTTTAAAATTTGGAATGAAAATATTTTGGAGTTCAGGTGGAGACAACTTACAACATTATAGTCTCTGGTTCGAATAAGCACTCTCGCACTTTTGTGGACTAGATAATCAAACAGCATTTGTTTGCTTTAATTGATAATGATTAATAATTTATTTTGATGAGTTAATTGACCTTCTGTCTTCTGCGTCCCTTTACATACTTTTTAGATTAAACAATATCAATTTTTTTATATAAATTTTTTTATAATTATGCCAATCACTTTCACACACTATTAGTTAATTTCACACACTATTCATAAATTTTTTGTTCCGTTAATAGTCTTAGTTCATTATTATACTTACCATTTAAAATCTGTTTGTTCAAAATATATTTTTCTATACTAAAATCTTTTACTACACTATGTAAATTATTATTAAATATGTTTGCTTTAAGATTAGCATCCAAAAAATAAGTGGTAGCAATCTTCTTAAAAATTATTTTGTTTCTGAATAAACTTTTGTCATAATTTAAAAATTTAACTTTTCGTTTTTCTTTTTTTATATTTTCATTTTCTTTTAATATTATTATCACTGTTTCATGATCAGAAATTTTATAACGATTTAAATTTTATTTATTAATGTATGAATATTATTATAATTATAAATAGTTTTATATGAACTAAATAAAATAATAAATAAAATAAAATAAAAATAAAAAATGTATATATTAAAATCCAAGCAAATAATATTATAATTATAATTTGTCTCAGTTTAACAAAAATTGTCACTATCACAGGTAAAAAAATCTTACAAAATGCCAACAAAAAAAAATGTGATTATTTTTTGTCACTATCACCTTACAAAATGCCACTCCTGAATTCTGTGTGGAGAGGTGGATTTATCTTTTTCTTTAGTATGTAATTTTCGTGCAACCAAGCTATAAAGAATTCTTCAACGATATTGAAATACCTACTCGTGTAGCTCGTTATAAAAAATAATTACGATAGTGCTAAAGATCGATATCGAATTTAGTTCCTGTATTTAAAGAAAACGATATATAACACTATAAAGTTATTTGATGGTATTCTTTATAGAATATCAATAGCATTCTTTATAGATATTCCCTAACTCTGCATAAATCGTTAACGAAATCTATAAGAATTCGATAATGAAATTTAATAATATTTTTTACAAAAATAAAAAAAAATAATTTTTTTTTAACTATTTCTTGTTAATAATTTTTTTTTGTATTAACTTTTTTTATTTTTTTTTTTTTTTTTTTATATAATTCCAAGTCTATGGGATGAATACCCTAACTGCTTTTTAAACAGAGATTTGGAATACACAATCACATACAATAGCTTTTTCTGTAGAATTTTTGTGGTATATCTACTAATTTAAATGTGGAAAACTATATATCTATTGTAGAGTACTTCGCCTTCATAATAGCATAGTTCCATTTTATTTTTAGTGATAACCAAAACTCTTAACTATTTGTCATTTATTTTATCCCAATGATAAAGGGTGCTGGACCAGGTCGAAAAATCCAGAAAGCATTTTTTTGCCTCCATCGGGAATCGAACCTGGGACCTTTCGGTTAAAAGGCAGGCGCTCTACCTACTGCACCACCCAGCGTATAGTATTTGATTGTTATTTGATTTACAAATTTCAATTTCAATATGTTATTATCATGAATGCTTTATTTTATATGAATTAATTTATTTTTCATATAAATAATACTTCAAATAAACTTATTTGATTTTGGGGGGATTGGGACTCGAACCATCGACCTTACACTTACTAGTTCTGCTTACATTGACCTAGGCTATAGGACTTGTATAACTTTTATCACATAATTACATATCTTAAACTACAAAGTTTTTAATAATCGTTGCACTTCTAATATTGATCGTTAAAGACATTTAAAACAAAAATCGTATATCTTTATCTCGATATAGCTATATTGATTTGATAGGTATATAGCTATATACAGCATTATTTGTCGTTGTTTGTAGTTAAAGACATTATAACGAAATATGTTTATAAAAAAGATTAATCTGTAACTCTATAATGAACGTGAAGTTTCTCGATTAAGCTTTATTTATCATGAAAAGGCGTTCGTTGTATTTCTATATAGGTTCATAAAGAATCTTGACGATGTGTTGCCCGGGTTATAGTTATTTAGAATGATATGATGATTTTTCAGTATACCAACCTATCAGAATTGTATATGTATAATAGTTAAACTATTTATTTACATAAAATAATAATTTATTAATTTATTATTTATAACTGTGAACCTGTGTATAAATAGTAACAATATTTTGTTGTAGGAAATAATTTTTTATTTATATCAAAATAAATGTTTACTCGCGTATGAATAAAAATTGATTATTTACCAGGTAAGGCTCAAATCTTACGCGATTATATTTATTGAAGTATTATTGAATAGATAGATCTGAAACACCTGGAACATCTGAAAGCTACAAATTTATTATAGCAAGTAAATTAATCAGATCTAAAATATGTATGATGTATAAAATCTGGTATTACATATATATTTTACATACAAATAAATAATGTATGTAAAATATGCATGTAATACCAGATCTAAAATATGGAAAGTAATGTAAAAATCTAAAATATGAGATTTATTGAGTAAATAATAAATTATTAGAAATACGAGTGACTGAGATATATTGAGTAGGAATAACCTAATACTAAATAATAAACTAACACAAAACTTCATGTAACATACGAATTTAATTTTTCAAAAACTTCTACCCTTAATCTTTACTCATTCCTGTGGTTGTTTTCAATTTAAAAAGTGTTAATAAAAAAACATAAACTATAAAAAAAATTATTAGAGTCCTTAAATTAATTTTAATCTGAAATATTGATGAAGTAGGAAACCGCTTTTAGCAAGTACAAAGGTTAAGTAATAATTGAGTTGAATATAGAAAAAATATATTTCTGTGGGATGACCGGTGTTATGACCGGTGGTTATGTCTGAAATTGATGTTAAATGAAAAATAAACCATTTAAACATCTCAATACATTTGAAATTCATATTTCAAATATGTGAAAAAAACTTATCAATTTATAAGTTTTTATGGCTAATTGTTGGAATTTAATTCATATCATTTATTTACCCAAATATTTACATTTACATTCATATAATTTTACAGATATCAGATTTTATACTAATTAATCTACACAACTGAAATATGATTTTTTTGGTTTCTTAATTCTCAGATTTATTGTACTTATTAATATTTCATTTCGAGAGGAAAATGGGAAACACCTAAGTTACATAAGGGATTATGACAAAAACATTTTTAGGTCACATTGACGACTACGTATACCTTAACCAAAAATTTGACTTATAGTTGTCAGAATCAAATGAAATTTTAATAGCAAATACTTTCAAAAAATCTGAATATGATGGTTCTTTTATCTTGTTTACATGAAGGACCACTGTATATGAGCTATCCATATAAGTACATACAAGATTAATCTCACTAAAAACCTTTTATAGCTAATAATATTTAAAATCATTTCAAGACTTATATTCTATGGCATAGACTTGTTATATGAATCAAAATTATCATAACTATAATCGATGGATTCGTTAAACAATTTTGTTATTTAACACTTATGTGTCAATTTAGAACTTTGAACTGTGTCGGTTAAAATATCCCAGCTTCTAACTAATTGATAATATTTTGAATTAGAAAAAACAAATTTTAATCACACTCTGTACGAGCCATAATTGAGCTCACTTGAGATGAAAATAAAATTAAATAAAATAAATAAAAAAAATTAATAAATAATAAACACAAAAGAAAAATAATAACTAATGTGATCGTTTCAACAATGAGCATATCAAAAAAAATTCAAAAATTCTTAAATTCGAACTCAAATAAAGTATTTAAAGACATTTGTGCTATTATTAAAGTGAACGATTTTCACTGTAACTCACCGTAGATAATATATGATGAACAAAACCGAATGAGATATACCACTGTCACGTTATATTTTGATATCATACCAATATCATCTGTTGTATGACTATAGGATTGCCTCTTTGAAGTACGGTGACATTAGAATATTTTGTATTAATTATGTATTATTTATTATGTTTAAGTACAAATAACTTTGTAGTAAATATCTAAGAATTTGAAAACTATCAATATTTGAATCGACAAAGCTATACTTATCCAATAATAGTAAAATTATATTTTCCGCATAATCAACATTTTATGCTCGTCCAACAAACATTTTTTTTGTTGATTACTTACTAGTCTCTTTTTTGTGAATACAGAAAATCCCCCCCCACCCTCCACAACTAAAGGGCAAGTTCAAAACAAATATATTTTTTTTTTTATAGATATATTTAATTTGCATGCTAAATTATTATTATATCACTATATTATACTTGTGCCCTATGACCGTACAAAGTTATTTTTGTCCTATCTTAAAACAATGTTACCGGTTCATAAGTTTTGGAAATGTGTCTTCGATGATCAGTGAATATATTTATTTTTAGCATAGTAAACTAATGCACCAAAAATTCTAAATTAAGCTCAAAATTCTATATGGAAATAAAAGATTAACTCTTATACCAAAAAACAGTAAAGGAAATGTAGCATAATAAAAGTGAGATAAATATTGCTATTGAATATTAACTAAAAGGGTAGAATAGTTGATATTCAAATTTCAAAATTTCAATTAAGAAAACTATAATTAAGTAATAAAACTGTTCTGTGGTTAAATGGCCTACATCTTATTCGGAAAAAGGTCCTAAATTTTGCCTGTAGATTTATGTGAAGTTGAAATAATAAAATAAAATTAAATTAAATTTTACATGATAAAAATTCATTCATTGATTTATATTCACATACAAAGTAGTTATTTTTTACTATTATAATACTTGCATGACATTATAATGAGTATTTTTAGCTTTTAGGATTCATTTAGGACTGAGTTTTTGTAGAACTCAGTATTTAATTGTTTTAGTGAAATTTTCTTTAAAAATTAAATTGAAATATATATCAATAAATGTCATAAATTCTGGCGTTTGTAAAAATAATATCCATTACTACTGTTACATTTCTATTTTATATAACGTACTTAAATAATGAATTTCATATCTCACTGTTTAACTTTTGTATATACATATGCACATACCTTTCTTTACTCAATCAATCTCTTTACATTAATAAATCAATTCATCCGTTTAATTAATTTGTGAAATGATCACAAAAATTTAATTTAATATAAAAATTGCAATAAAAATATTGATATAAAATTTAAATGATCTCTTCAAAATATGAAATATAAAAATTTTTTGACAGATTTTAAATATTTATTTAATATATAAAAAAAAATCTACAATTTTATTTTATTGATTTAAAAAAAAATATTTATGATTTTATTTTTTTTATATATTTAGGGTATATTTTATGTGAATTTCTGAATCGGTTGCATTAGTGTATGTGGGAAATGGAACATATTGTACCAGTTGAAGAGAGTTTTAGATCGATTCTCTTGCTATCAATAACATTGTACCAGTATATTTATATGTAATATATTATGTATTTATAATGTTTTATATATATATATACAGAATAGCATGTCTGCATAAGAAAGCAAATTCAATGGTAAATAAAAATTTCATAAAATATCTTAAAATATTATGTTGATTTGAAAATTGAATAAATAGAGTCAAACATGTGCATGAACTTAAGATGATGATGAGAGTTGGAAGATATATATGTTAACACTTGAAAACATATTCAATTATTAGTTAATATAGTTTGAACATTTTTCCATTGTCAATATATAAAAATTTCGTTATGGAATTTTTTTGATTCTCCCCATTTCGTTACTTTTTTTAGTTTTTAATATTATACAAATTCAGTAAAATTCACTAACATTTTTGTTTCAGCTGTACTATTATTTATATATATATATTTAAAGTTTTCAAAATTTGTTAATATGAAATCGGAAATTTAATTTTATATTTTTTAAATTTTAATGAAATATTTTGAATTTTTTAATAAGTAGTTGGGAACCTTGAAGTCAATCTTGCTCTCCTTTTGCGGAGTTGATATTGAATAAATTATTGAACTTGGAGTGATTTTATGTGGTCGGATTGAGAAATTGATTGCTGATATTTGATATTCGGTTGGTTGTTGGGTAATTTAGTAAACTAAATACAAATTTATTTTCTATCAATATTCTTCTTTACTTCTTTGTCGATAATTTTGTATTATGCAGTTGGTGTAACATAATACATATTTCAAATTATAGTATAAAAATTATTTATTTATTTATTTATAAGATCTTTATTATGGTCTTATCAACCATGTGGGTTTTGTTAAGCCCTCATTTTTTAAAGTTTTTTACATAATTATCTTTAATTTATTTCATTATTATTTTTTTTTTACATAATGTTGTTTTAAATTATATCTTTTATATTTGATCTTTATTATTAGTTTTATTATTATTATTGTTATTATTATTATTATTGGTATTATTATTATTATTATTATTATTAAATTTTAATTATTATTATTATTTTTATTATTATTATTATTGTTGTTGTTATTATTATTATTATATTTTGTTTTTGGTTTTACTGAATTTTAGATTTTTAATAAATAAAAAAATAAAATTTAGCTTAGTTTTTATAACTCACATATGACTATTTTTTTTTTAATGTATATACATGAATTATGAAACTATAATTAAAGTTTAAGCTAAGAGTTATCTAGATAATCTTATAAGGAGTCCCAGTTGTGTTTAATGAATAAATTGGTAGTTCAAGTAATCATTATATTTGATGCACACCAAAGATTCTCATTGTTAAACACTTTTTGCTTTTAATTTTTTTCCGCTTGCACTACCGACCAATGCATATCTTCGACTTAATATCTCATATAAAAAAATGTCTGCAATATAATTTTTTCATTATTCATGAGAGACAGCAATAAATTAATGTTAATATTTGGATTCGACTCCATCACTTTAAAGCCACCATTTTATCTCAACTGTGTTATTTGTGTAGTCGACTTTTATATGTACTACATCTTTACACTGAGAACACTAAAAATATTATCAGATGACACCACAGTGATGTTAATCCCAAACAGTCATTTAAATTATTATTAATTTATAATCAGACAACATCAGACTGTATAGACTCGCTGCAAACAATTTTTTTCTATTTATTCCAATCACCGTTGTCATAGGTTTTCTTTTGGTTATGTTCTTGACAATAACTTAAGTTGAATTATCTTTTCTTTCTTATTAAATATGGTACATACTGCAATTTTTAATACGCTTTTTACGTATAAAAATTTAAACTTATAAAGGATTTTCGTGTTGTAACGGGTGTTTTTTTTTTTTTAGAATTTTAGAACATTTAATTGAAATAAAACACATTTAAATTAAGATTGAATTAAATTTATTTTAATTGAAAGATAATTTTATGATAGTTAGGTTTTAAAATTAATTTCCGGCATAATAATATCCACCACGAATTGCTCTGAGGAATCGCATTTTATCAGACAAATTTTGAATCACTTTTTCGAGCAATTCAGGACTTTTTGCATCAATAACACGAGAATTATGTTGGCTTCCAAAGCGTCTATTGTTTCTGGTTAATCAGCTTCAAACCAATCACTTAACATAATAATGCCAAATAAAGTAATCCAATGTTAAAAATATCTCATAATAAATGATCCAAAGGTCAATTTAATCAATATTATATTCAATTGTCAAATTTTTAACAAATTATCAAAATATTAATATAAATGTATATATATATATATAATATAGATTAAATAGTATTATACAATATAGCCTCTAATTTCTCGAAATAATGTAAACACGAAATCTCTATTTCAATATATATATTGTTGTGGTAGCAGTATGAGATGTTGCACCATCTTGTTGGAATCAAAGCACTTCCAGGTCCATATCATTCAAATTTTGAAACAAAAAACCATTGATCGCCGATCGCTGATCATCAATCTTCAACATCGTTTTTAAAGAAATATGAACGGATGATGCCTTCAACGTGTAAACCATGTCATACGATGCATTTTTCAGGATGCAGTGAAATCTACTGAATTTCTTGGGGATTGTTTTCATTAATACATAACATTTTTCTTGTTTACGTTGTTGTTCAACCAAAAATTAGCTTTACCGATAAATACAATTTTTCGATAAAAAGTCAAACTGTTCTAGTGCAAACAAATGATCAGCAAACAAACGATGCTTATTATGGTCAAGTCGCTTTAGTTCATAAACCAGTTGAATCTTGTATGGGAGTAGCCCGAGATGTTTAAGCCAAATTTTCCATGTGATAGTTGCAAGCAGTTCGACGTATTGTGAACGTCGATGAATTGACAAATTTGAATCTTCATCAACACTAACTCTTACAGTACCGATATTTTCTTCTGTATGGACATTTCTTTATTTGGCTATTGTCTTCTCATCGAGTAAAATGAATGTCCGAAATATATCTATAGTTCGACGAATAATCTGATGGACGATTATGTAAACCATAAATTTCAATTAGTGTTCTGTGTTCAAGTGTATAAGTTTGCTAGAACACTGATTTTGAAAATAAATTTCATTAACTTGTAAATGTTGTTGCGGTGTCAATCTTTCCATGTTAATTTGACGATTTGTACTGAAATAATCAAAATTTTGTTGTTTCAATCCCAAGTTAAAAACGTTTTATTTCAATTTAAAGTATTGTCATTCTAAAAAAGTGGCTGCTGTAACTGTGAGTGACTGCGAACAGAGTCCAATATAATTGGATCAAGTAAATTCATTGCTATAACATTGCAGCAGTTTAGCATATAAGTATGTTCATAATTAATCACATTCATTTCAGAGAATTCCTAATTTTGAGAACATGAAATAAAATTGGTGTACTTGAAAATTAAAACGAAATTTTTCAAAATATCCTTCAATAACGTAACCTTTACTGATTCCTAGATTAATTTAATATAACTACACCTCATTAATTTAGTATTAAAATTATCCAAACATTTTTTTTTTTGTTTTATAATACTACTTATATAATCTTAAATAAATTTTCTATTTATTTTGCAAATTCAAAATATTTTGTTTAATTTTAATTAGAAAAGTTTTTGTTTAATTATTTTTGTTGTTAAAAACAAAAAAAAAAAAACACGAAATGGAAAACAAAAATCTTTTAAAGAATTTTAGGATTTTCTTATCAATTTCTTTTGTTTTTTTTTTTTTTTTTTTTTGTAGGTATTTGTGTTATTATTTTTTGAAAAAAAGTTTTCCAAAAAATAAAACAAAAAATCTAAATAAGTTATTTTTAAGAAGACGCCTATGTATATTGAAGTGAGTTCACTTAATATAATGCTGAGTAGGTATCCTTTTTAGAAAACTTTTTTGTGTTCATTGAAACTGCATTAAAATTTTATTTACTTTAGTAATAAGTAATCCTGGACAAATACAAGATAAGTAGATAATTTTGATTAACACGTTGGCTATCATTGTATCCCCAGATAACGTAATTACAATTGATATTGAAATTTTTCTTATTCTAAGTACAAATTTTAACATTGTTAATGTATAATTGGTGATCATACTAGGCAGGAAATATATCACTTGTGATCAGAGCAGCTGGGGACGAGAATGGGAATGATTATAATAGGTTATATATTGTATATAAAGGGTTCTGAATCACTGGTTGATTAGATCACCTTAGTCAAAGTGCCAATAGTACCAAAGTGCTTAGCCAAATAAGTTTGAAAGAGATTCGAACATTGGTATTAAAGGATAGATTTGTTTTAATATTCTATTTTGGACTACAGAGACTTACCTACTAGGATATTAGAATATGTCATCAAAACAGAAGAAAACCATAATACATTTAAATATTATATAATACAATAATTTTGACTCTAACAACACATTTTTGTATTATTGTTAGATTGGCTTTATTTGTAAGGAAGAAAAGTATAGACCCTAGTTTAAAAACTAGAGAATATCGAATGTGATAGACTGACATTCAAATTTATAATAACTAGTATTACAAACAAAAAATTAAATTCATAATACATTATGATATTTATTTTATATTTAGATACTATTTAAAAATAAGCTTGTATCCTTTTTTAAGTCCTTTTGATTTTTGATATTTGAGTTAATTATAAAATTTCATGTTTTCTTAAGTTTTTGTTTTTATTTTTTCTTTGTTTTGCTTTTGTAAGAAAATTAGTTTTTATAGAGTAACTAATGTTGGTTTGGGATGTTTAATTTCACTCCTTTAAATAATATAAAAATTGCTTTAATCATACTTAGATCAAAGATAAAAAGTCATTTTATTTGAAAATTCAAAGATCGTTTAATTTAGTTTTAATTTATTTTCGAACTAAGTAGTTATATATACAAATCAAGTATAACAAATTTGTCCATTTGTTTGTTTGTTCAATTTCTTAAAAAATTATTATAACAATTTTTAGTATTTTTAGTAAAATGGAAATATATTATCATTGTTTTTTAAATACTTAGCAATTCAAAGATATTTGTAAGTTTTTGGGTATATTTCAAAATAAAATTTATAGTGTCAATTCGTTGATGTTGGTTTGTTTAATGATGCGAGTTGATCGAATACAACAAGCTATATTTCTGTTGCATATATCTCGAGTAAACTAACTGTTAACTACTGCTTCATATAATGGTGATAAGAAATCTATACATATGCCGAAAAAAACGTTTCTTTAATGATATCAAAAATATATTCTAAATAAAATTAAAAAATAAAATGAACTCATTAAGTATAGCTTGATTGCTGACCAAATGTAAATATCTGTTGTATATTGTATATACTCTAACACTATACATTTAAAACAATATTATAAATGTATTAGACAAATTAAGGCAAATAAATAAAATTAATTCTCGCCAAGTCCGACCAATAACAAAGAATTTGTTTTATATTTTTGAACGAACTGGAGTCGCTCTAACATCTCTCAATTGTCATACTGATTAAATAGTTTTAGTGGCTTGGCATAATAATTGAGAAAATGATAATTTCTTAATGTACCCAACCGATGACTATTGTATGTCATTTCCTATGATATTCTTCGCGAAGCTATAGAATTTTTCCTATTCTTATATTCTTATACACTCTATACCAGCGACTGAGATCATTTGAGAAGAAGAAAATAAAATAAAAATAAATTTTTTTTTTGGATTTATGTGTTTTGCTTATCGTCATGTGAGATCTGAAAGGCTCCATAAGTCATTTTCGACTTGGAATAAGTAATTTTTTTGCACACATTCTCAGACTTTCTGATATGCCATTTTTTTTGCCCGAACCATTTTCGCAATATTCAACCGTTTCAGAGATATGCAGTTCCAGACTTACTTATAATCTACTTTTGTCAGCATTTATTAATTGTAAAATAACCGATACCCCAATTTTTGTAATATGGGTCCTTTTGGTAGGAAGTTTAATGTCAAAATTGGTCATGAATGCCAAATGTCAAAATACCCCATATTCATATGCCTGTCACGTGGGATTACAATATTTTGAAGAATTTTTTAATTCATAATTGACTCAAGTATATGATATGCAAATTGAACAAATTGAACGTTTTTAATATCATATCAGCGGTTTCTGTAGTTAATAAAAATAAAATAACGTACTATGAGATTTGATAGGTAGGTAGAAGTGCCCATTCCAGCTACTTGCGGAAAACCAATTAGCAGTTAATTGTGCTTTTTGATATCACGACTCGAGTGACCTATTTTTTGTTGTCCCGTTCTCTCATCTTCATTCTCCCCAGGAACTCAGTACTAGAGCCACCCTGTGTGATTGAGAAGGTTGATCAGATCTCCTATTTTGCTTTTCGCGATAAAACCTATATTGATGGGGAAAGCCTCACCTAAAGTCCGGAGTCTGACTCTGGCTAATGCCTACCTACCTACCTACGAGATTTGGACTGTGTAACGGAAATGATATTAATAGCGCATTAATTAAAATACAGTGCTAGTTCAATCCCTAGAATCAATTCAATTAATAATAGATGTGTGCTTCAAAATGAAACCAAAATTAACACGACTGCTATTCAAATTTTTATGCAGAAACATAATAAAACTGTTCAGAACCAGGGTCTGTTGTTCAAGATGCGAATGTTTTTCACAAAGTTATTGACCGGTATTTTTAAAATATGGAAATTTATAATCTGCTTACTCTGATTACTCTACTGGTTAATATGAAAAACGCAATGATGCATTTTAAGATCTTGCATGTGTTTGCAATAGATTTTAAGATTTATTCCAGTGTTACTAATGATCTGAATTATGCTGCACAATTTTTAAAAATTAAAATTATGCTATATGATAATAATATGTAGTTATAACTTTTCTATTAAAATATTTATGGAAGATATTGAATAGAAATAAACAGAAATTGAAAACAACACCAAATATTTATTTCGAAAAGTAACTAAAAACACTTTAAAAATATCGCAAAATATTTCTAATAAACAATTGGAATTTTTGTCAGGTAAAATTGTAAAGGCAAAAATAAATGACATAAAATGTTTGCTAGATTACTTATTTAAGCATGATCAAATCAAAACTATTTGAAAGCTTTATTTAAAATCAAGTAAGCGTGATTGAAGGTATACTTTTATTATGGCGGGACCGGAAATGATTATTCATTTAAAAAATGTATCATTATTCCAGCCCTAATAGAAATGTTATAATTTATTTATCAATAGCTATAGCTTAAGGTATATTTAATAAATAATTTTAAGTTCTTTAATTTTTTATTGATTGAATTATTTATTTATATTT
The DNA here is from genome assembly GCA_963942445.1 of Argyra leucocephala. Taxonomy (NCBI): domain Eukaryota; kingdom Metazoa; phylum Arthropoda; class Insecta; order Diptera; family Dolichopodidae; genus Argyra; species Argyra leucocephala. The sequence goes on along the minus strand of OZ012678.1, from coordinate 141,115,104 downwards.
TATATTGTTTTTGTTTAGATTTCGATATTGTTATATCTAGGATATGTGATGTCCAATGAGATAAACTGATTTTGAATTTTAAAATTTTTTAATACCATAAATTTGAATTTCTAATTATTTGTGAAATCATAAGTCAAAAAAACCAAAAATGACTTATGGAGCCTTTCAGATTTCACTTGACGATAAAAAAAAACATAAATACAAAAAATATAAGAATAGGAAAAATTCTATAGCTTCGGAAAGAAGTTTGGCATAGTAAATGACATAGAACAGTCATGGGTTAAGTACACTGACAAATTAACATTTTCTCAATTATTATACTTGTCTTATAGACAATAGGGAGATGTTAGAGGGGCTTAAGTTTGTTCGAAAATATAAAACAGATTCTTTGTTATCGGGGTCGAACTTGGCGAGAATTAGCTTCAGATAGTTATATCTAGGATATGTGATCTCCAATGAGATAAACTTATTTTGAATTTTAAAATTTTTTAATACCATAAATTTGAATTTCTATTTATTTGTGGAGTTTAGTGATAAAATTGACCATATCCAGGTAAATTTGACCAACGTACATAAACTAAAACCAATTTGTTAGAAAAAGTGGATTAGGATTGTTCGAGAATAAACCTTACAAAACAAAAATGTCTATAAGTTATAAATTAAAAAGCATAGAATTAAATTATTGTTAAGCTACAGAAAAAATTGTATGGTACAAGCACTTAACTTTAAATTTAAAATTGGGTTTACTCCAAATCGAGTTGATGGTGTATGAAGTGTTTCAGACTCAGACGACGTTATATTGAATTTGAATGCTTGAGTACTTGTGAATTCTGTAGAAATTATCTTAATATAATTTTTTTTGGTAATGTTTAACAATAATTCATATAGAGTTAGAGATTTATTATGTTAACATAAATTTTGTTTAGTTTTATTTAGATAAGTAATTACATAAAATGTAAGTATGTATTCTTAAAACTTATTAATTCTTTAGTCCAAATATTTTAACTTACCAAAATTAATTTAATTGAGTAGTTTTTGTATTGAAATTATTTTAGTTAGTTAAAAAGTTTGGAAAACTTTAAATCCTTTTATCTGTCTATGAAAATGAAACAATTTTAAATTAGAAGAATTTTTCAAAGAAAACTAAAGAAAACTAAAGAAAACTTTTTTTTGTGAAGCCTTTGAGTCGTTTTCTTAAACTGACTAGAACAAAAGTTTGTCTAAGAATAATATTATTAAATTTTGATTTGTAAATGCTGTTGTGAATTTTTCAATGAAAAACTTTAAGTTCTGAATTTTTAAGATTTATTAAATTTTGAAGAAAAAAATTAAGAGTAATCATTTTTCAAACTTTTAATTTTTCCATAGAATTTTCTATTTAAAATCATTATTTTTTAATTAAGTTATGATTTTAGATTGTTCTTTATTTGATACCTTTTTTTTAATACTTAGAGTAATTAATTTTGAATTAAGTCAATTTAAAATAATTTTTTGATTTTTTGACATGCAAAATTTTTTAGTGCCATAATCTGTACTAAAAGTGATTTGTCTTTAAAATTTGTATAATCTAAAGTAAATAGAACATCATAACAATATTAACCTTTATTCAGCTGGAAAGGTACACCTGTACCTTTTACATTTTACTTTGTGAGTATTTTCGACCCAAATTGACTTAGAGACTTGAATCTTTGTGAGAATTTCTTTTTTATCAAAATTTATATCTTAAAACTTTTTTGAAGTAAAAAAATAATTGGGGGTTGGGTAAACCCGCCATTTTATTTTGTCTACGTGGTCAGCTGGACCTACAAAGCATTTTATATGAATTTTTGTATTAAAATAAGAAAATATTATTTTTTATATCACAGAAATAATTTATTATAACAATTTTTTTTATATAAATATACTTTTTTATACACATTTGTCATTTACATAAAATGTATAATATAATAAATAACGGTACTGGGGTACCCAAAGACAATTCATCATCAAATTAAGAATAGTTCGGTACCTTATGATAATTTTGTTATAGAAATGAAATAAAAATTTTCTGGGCCTAAAACGTACAACATCGTCTGTAGGTATATCAAAAAAATAAAAAATTCTAACGGTACTTGGGTACCAAAAAAATATTTTATCATCAAGATATAAAATCGAAGGAATGCTGCATCGAATAAATTTCTTAAATTCAAACTCCATTCTGACTATGTCATTTATTCCCAATTGTTTGAAAAGTTTAAAGCCCTACTTGGCAGACATTATAAGTTTTATCTTATCAGAATGAAGTCATGTATTTTCTCTGACCCGAAAAAGTTTCATGCATTTATCAATACTAAACGTAAAACTGATGGATATCCCGCAACTCTAAATTATTTGGGAAGATCTTCTAATGATCCGACTACTATTGCGAATCTTTTTACATCATTTTTTCCTCTAATTTTTCAAGAAATGATTTTACTCCTAATGAAAGCTATTTTAGCAATATGAACGATTTCTCTCAGAGCAATCTTAGTGTGTTAACTTTGAAATCAAAAACATTCTTATAACTGCAGACCCATTGTTGAAACATATTTCTTTATTAAAAGATGATTTTTCTTCCGGCCCAGACTGTATTCCTCCGATGCTTCTTAGGAAATGCATGATTAACTTATTGCATCTCATCTCTTTTCAGTTTAATTTATCTCCTCAATCGGGCATTTTTCACTGTTTATGGAAAATGTCTTTCATTATTCCAGTTAATGAAAAAGTCTCCAGAAATTAATGCACCATTTAAAGGCCCATCGCCAAGGCCCATCGCCAAGTTTTTATAAATCTAAAAGTGCGTAATCCTGTATTAAGAACTAAAATGTTGTTATAAGAATAGAATTGCTGCAATAGCAGTAGTGGTGTTATTATTTTACTGTATTCCTATAATGTTGCTAATAAACTTACTGTAGCTTTTAGATAAATATTTTGCAACGGCCATTATTTTCTACAAACGAGGTAAATTTTTTTTAAATAAACAAAAACTGAAAAGTTTTATTTTGCATTCTTTTCGCAAAAATATCATTTATACTTAAAAGAATAATTATTTAAATATCAAATTTGATGTTATGCATTAATTAACATACATTATTAAATATTTTAAAGATGCAATTTAAAAATATATTTTCTTTTATTTATTTAAAAATTGGTTATTTTTGGAGGGCATTCATTGTATTTTTTCGAAATATTTTTATAAAAAATGTCAATGAAATTTCATTCCCAGCCAAATTTTGCATTTTGGTCACAATAATTATAAATATTAATACAATTATTTTTTACCGAAAAATATTATTTATTAGTAAGACATTTTTTATATTATTAACTAATATCTATCTCCCTTTCTCAGGAAATAAATATAAACTCTATAAAATTATTATTTGAAAATAAAAAATAATATATCTTTATCACTCTCGCATAACATAAATTATGTCAAATGAATATCATTTCAAAATAAAAACATATACACTACAAAATGTATGCTAATCCTATAACAATATTACAGCACTTGCTCCGGTGCCTTATAGGATTCTCCATTTTAGTGCTTTAACCTTTCGCAGTAATTGCGGAGCACTCAAATTAACACTAATACTGCTATAAGAGTGTTTATAATAGTGTTATGAGAGTGCGCCAGAGTCTTATAGCAATAAAATTGTTACGTGGGAAACTACCAATATGGTTGACTTTGTCTCCAAGACAATGACCTCAATGGAAAATAGTTTTCAAATTGACACTATCTTTACTGACATAAGTAAGGCGTTTAACAGAATTCCTTATGGTATCATATTACTGGAGCACAAAATTATAGGTTTTTCACCACATAGCCTTAATTGGCTTGAGTCTTACCTCTCTTTTCGGGAATACTCAGTTTTATTTAAAACTGCGATTTCTGACAAATACTCAGCGTCTTCTGGTGTTCCTCAAGGACCCTTTAGTTTTATAGTTCCAACAATTGATGCTCCTAAAATGATAATTTTTTCTAAACTTCTTAGTTTTACTAATGACTCAAAGCTTTTTACTCCTATATCCCTCATCGGATTGCTTAAAGCTACAAAACGATATTAACAATTTCTCTTCTTAGTGTTCAAAAAATGGACTTGAATTGAACACTTCTAAATGCCAAGTCATTACCTTTTCTAGTAGAAATTCCGCTCGTACAGTTTGGTTCAACTACCAACTAAATGGCTGTTTGCTTTCAAGAGCGAATTCTATTATAAACCTCGGGTTAACACTTGACCCTAAACTGAGCTTTAAGCTACATTATGATAAAATAGTGAGCAAAGCAAATTCTTCTTTAGGTTTCATTAAACGATGGTCTAAAGAATTTTCTGATCCCTACATCACGATACATCTTTATGTTACATATGTAAGGCCTACCCTTTAATATGCCAGTCAAGTGTTGTTTCCACATTACTGAATGACATTAATCGAATTGAATCGGTTCAACGAAAGTTTTTACGTTTCGCTTTGAGTAACTTTTCGTCTATACAACTAACAAAATTCCTTAGTATTAATCATTTCTTTTAACACAATAAGCAAGCCTAAGTAAAGTTGAGTTCAATAAACAAATTGAAGTAAAAACTTTTATTTTTTAAAATATTTCTTTTTGATCAGGCTTTTATTAAGTGCTATTTTTTTTAATTATATTACATTAATTAAAATCACATATTTTTTCGCTTATAAATTTATTGATTGTGAATATCGATATTTATTTCATCAATTCTTATACAGCTTTCAATATTTATTGAAAATAGCACTAAAACAGAGTTCGATCACAAATGAAAATTAAAATGGCCACCAATTTAAAATAAAAACTTCTTAAAATTTAATTCAGAACACAATGAAAATTTTCTTTAAATAAAAATATCTATCTTAAGCTTTTTTGGAAACTATCAAAAATAAGAAATCAAACGAATACTTTTTTAATTGGAATAAAAAAAAAAAACGATTTATTTTTTTTTTCTACAAAAATCATTTGTTAAAATGTTGTAATGATGAGAGTTTTCGCTATTTAAGTTTTGCTTTGAATTCGAATTTATTTCCTATTATTTCTTTTTCTAATTCATTCGCTCACACTTAATTGAGATTGCGCTTGGATACAAATAAAATAATGTTGTTTTTATTATTTTGTGGGGTAAAACAAGGGTATGGTACAGTCATAATACATTGTATGTATTCTATTCTCAACTGAATAAAAAGTGGTGTAAGTACGATATTATAAATTTTATTTTTCGTTTTGAATATTTAATTTAAATTTAAATTTTAATATTAGTGACACTTATTTTGCGTGATACATGTATAAAATACTTCAAATTTATGTCCTTAAATCGTATATATAACAAAAATTTACTTAATCTCGTAATATAGCTATCTCCTTCGAATGTCTGATTGTAAACTAATTTCAAATTAAAAAATTTAACACAATTTATTTTTTTATTAGATATACATATGGGACTCCTATCGTTTAACTGGCAACAAAAAAACCGATTTGTAACTGGAGCATCGGTGTGCTTTTACTGATTTATACTAGCATTGTTAATTACCTATTTAAAATTACAAAATCAATTCTTATTTTTATGTTGTCTAATTGGTAATATACCACCTATTTTCATTCCACCTACTTGTAACGGGGTTTTTCATCGAAGTTCAGACCTTTTACCTCTTCTTTCAGTCTGAGATTTAAGACTGTTACTTCTTTCATATTAATTTTTTATTTTGGTTAGCTTTATTTTGCTGGTGTTCTATTTCGCTTTTGCTTAGAAGCCAATATTGCCAGTGCTACTTTTACAATATGCTTCACTTTATTATTTACATACTACATAAAAAGTTAATTTAGTAAAACCATTGTTGCTATCACAAAATTAAAGTTAAAATAACATAATTTACATAACGAAATTTATTTTACGGTTATCATCTCTATTTGAAGCTGCATTAAATTATATTTAGCTATTGTTGTAAATAAATAGTGTTCGGTGTTAGCAGCTATGTAATTTGCTCTAACAACTAAAATTAATCGTCTGATATATTCGTCTGTGAGTTTAAGCTTAGAATCAGTTTCAAGTACATATAACTCGGCTCTTACAGCCATTATTACAATTACGATTTCACAGAATCGTTGATTACACCTGATATTAAAATTTAAGCGATTGCCTCAGTATGTCTATGATATTCTTTGTTGAATTCTAGTAAAACTATTTCAGATAAATTACATATAACTCGGTTATATGACATACAAGTCGGTACTCATAGCTGTCATTTCTTTTGAGTTGCATATAAGTATTACTTTTGATGATAACAACCACTTCGCAGCCGATTGAATATACTTGTATATCTAAATTAATAACAAAACGACCACAGTAACCCATGAGCAAATCCAACTTGATTGTATAAAAAAATTCCGGGTTTTTTGTATAGCTTAAAACAAAGGGTGATTAATAACAATAACAAATACTTAAGTAATAAAAATAAGAATATAATAAATAATAAAACTAATAAATTAATAAGTATATATATATAATAAACAAATATAATATACAACATTTACATATATATATAATAATTAATATATGAAATGCCCACATCTCGAAAGGGAAAAGTAGCTGTAGTTGTACTGCAAATTTATCTGCAGATCCTACTGTTATAAATAAATAAATAAATAAAAAAATAAGGAAAAAAAAATTTTTTTTTTTAGAAATATTTGCCTTCAATTTAAGCGTACTAAAACTACAAAAATACACTTTAGAATAGCAGCTGGATATAATGTTTTCATAGCAAGTTATGATTGTAATTACGGAAAAAGCAAATTAGCCGAAATTCTAGGAAGTCTTGAGATGAGATTAAGAGATTTGGTAAAAAGTTCGGCTAATTTGCTTTTTCCGTAATTACAATCATAACTTGCTATGAAAACATTATATCCAGCTGCGATTCTAAAGTGTATTTTTGTAGTTTTAGTACGCTTAAATTGAAGGCAAATATTTCTAAAAAAAAATTTTTTTTTTTCCTTATTTTATTTTCGACCTTTTAGTGAAAATATTTTTTTAATGAAAAATAATATATTTTCAAAGAACAACACATATAATCAAATGGCACTAAAATTCACTCTATTGAAAAATTCATTCAATTTGGTTATTATAGCTCATACTTCAAATGTGTAATTATATTTTATATTACTGTAACAAATTTTATGAAAATATGTATATTTTTAAAATTTTTTTGGAGATTTTTGATTAGATACCTTTGAATTTTTTAATTTACGTATTAAAAAATTTTCACCAATAAAAAATTACGCACTTTATAAAAAGAAACCCTGTTAAATACAAAAAATATTTCACGTAAATTCGTAAATTAAATCAGAGAAAAAGTCTGAAATGTAAATACTCATCCGACTTTATCTACGATAAAATTCGATTTTGTCCGACGTGTAAACGCTGCCTAAGCATAAATTGGCATATAAAAGTATAATATATACATGCATAAATCGAAATTGAACTTTTTTTACATGCGAGAAGAGTAATTTGTAACTGAGTGATAGATAACTGATAGGTTCAAATTTTGTTTTTCTTCCATAAATAATGTTTGCATTTTATTTGCAATTAAACTAAGCCATATGTTTATGTATGTAACAAATGCAAGCCCTATATGACACATGTACGTACATTTACATATACTTAGTGAGAGAAAGAGAAATAATAAAAGAAAGAGATTAATAAAAGAAACCAAATTAAAAACACAAAAAAATATAATGAAAATATAATTGAATAGTAATAGAAAATGATTGAAATATAATGATAATGATTTGTATTGCACACATTTATTTTGTATTCCTTTTTTGTTTTTTTTTGCTTCTTTACACCATAGAAATGTCAATAAATATAGTGAATTTAAAGAGAAACCAAATTTTAACTTTATCAAATATCCATATTCCATTATTAGTACACACATATATGTAAATTTCACCTTAGTTGAATGCAAAGAATATCTATAATCTATATTAACAAGAATATACACTCCCATTTTACGTAAACCTAATTTTTAAGAAATAACAAACCGAGCAAAATATCATTAGTTAAAAGAGGTAAAATTTACATTTACTTATCGTATACCAAATTTATTATGAGAGAGAAAAGGTACAAAATAGATGTTTGCTGTTTGCTTTATACTGTAAAATAAGTTTGCGTTCTCATTATTCTCCTTTGGATTTGTTTACGTTTCAAAAAATGTTAGTTCTAATTTAGTTTGTTCCCTTATACGAGGATTAATTCTGATCTTTTATTATTTTAATATTTTCGTTTTAAACATTATTATTTTCGTATATGCCTATTAAAAATATTAAATTATAATTACATTAAAATAATATAAAATATTATTAATATTTTTGTCAGTAATAATTTGGAGTTACAAACATTATTATTTTTTATTAATTATATTAGTAAACCTAAATATTTATTATATTGGTATACGATTATAAAATAATACTGAGGACAACATCTATTTACAAATCACAGAATTTAAAGAATATGATAACGCTGTTTTAGTTAGGTCTCCTAAAAATCTTATGCATAGTTGATACAACTTAGAAAATAATATTGTTAAATATTTCAACGAAATTTTTGTCGAAAATTTTTTTCAAAATTATAAACTTTATTTATTTAATTTCAGCCAATTTTTTTTGTTACTCTCTTTTGTTTACTATATTTTTTTCTTACACGTAAAATTCTTATTATCGTCTATTTCTGACAATGTTTATCAAATATGCATATTGATTTGTGTGCAAACAAATGAATGTACACATGAGTTCATACTCTTTTTATGGATATACTTTGTTTAAATGGTTATTGAAATGGGTATTTTGTTGAATTGAAGCAAATTGAAACAAACATATAAAGTCCAAGGCAAGTTAATTAAGGCAAATATAATAAATAAAAATGTAGTGTAGAGCTCTTCCATATCCGTATTAATATCGCTCACATTCATGCTGTGGCTATCATATTTCTGTATAGAATGTCTATACCTGTAGTAGCTGCTCTTAACCTGTACATACTATACAATGTAGCGATTGTCATATTTCCATATATAATTTTCAGACCCGTTGTACTTGATTTAGTACCTTTTTTTTACCTCTTTTGTCCATATTAGCAGGTCTCCTACCTTCTTACATTGTTTTAATAGCCGAAAAAGATGTATTTTATATCAGTACGAGTATTACACTGGGTCATAACAACTGTTGTAATACAGTTAGCATATTTGTGATAACATCTTTCGTTATTTGCGTATACTTAAATTTAAATATTAAATTTTATTATTATTTTAACATTCCTATATCTTGATTTAATGTTGTATAATAGCGCTAATATTGATAAAAATTATTTTAAATATTCCATCCGCATTCTCTTTTTACAAATATTTCCCACAGTATTTTCAGACATACTGTACATTATTAATACCGTAATGCCAAAACTTATTTTCTTATTGTTAAAAAGATATTAAAACTACAAGACAGAATCCTTTGTAAAATCCTTAGATAAAAATTAAAAGTTTTCATAATGTAAGTTTCACAAAAATATTATTATTAAAGAGAAAAGAAATGAAAGAAGAAAAAAAAAAAGAAAGAAATAAAAAAAAAAATACATTTTTGGTATTCCTTTTTTTTTTGTTACCGGAAATATAGAAAAATAAAATGTATAAAAAATAAATGAAAGGACATTAGGGGTCTACACTTGAACGCCTCTTTTCACACTTAAATACAATTTAGGAAAAGCTCTTTAAATACTTTTAGTTTTCTTTTCTCCACAAATACTCGTTCGTATTATTCCTTTTAATTCATATTGTGTAGGGTTTTGAAGTGAAAATGAGAAAAACGATATCTTTTAGATACTTTAAAAATTTTGCTAGAATTTTCGAAAAAATCTCAACCAACAAAAATTTAGTTTAGATAAAGGAAATAAAAAAATCTAAAATTGGATATTTTCGAATTAAATGTATTTAAAAGCCAAAAAATCATTGTTCCTAATTTTCTTAGGAAAATATAATAAATTATGAAAGAAAAGGCAGGAATATAACAGTAAAAGGATAAACTAAATCGTTTAAGGGTAATTAAATTTACTCATGATATTCATGAGAATTTGTTTTAAGAATGTAGGATGAATAAATAATTAAGATGTCAAGGTCAAAATATAATTTTCTATTTTCTTATTTTTAAATTGATTCTGATAAAATTTTTCTATTTCTGGAATTTAAGATAGGTGAATTAGGAAAACTAAAAATAGAAGAAAATTATTCAATAAACAAAATAACTGTATATCATATATATATTATTCTGCATTTATCTGGATGTTTGAAGGTTCGACGGAACGCTCCAACACATATACAAATTGCATATGTATACAAATGCATATATATACAAATTGGTTTGGTGCTTTTTTTTAACCCCTGTCTACCATGCTGAACCTTTGCAGGAAAAATTGATTGCATGAACTACATTTTTTTAATTTAATGTTAGTCTTCTTCGCAAATAATAAGGAAAAATAAAAAATAATAATAATAATATAAATAAAACAAACAATTTTTTTGATTTATAATAATAAGGACTAATAGAAATTTAATCAATAGTTTAATATGGTATAATAACCAAAAGGCAAACAGCATTTAACACAAAAAAAAAACATAATTCACTCAAAGATTATTCTTATTACTTAAAATTATACACAATAATATGCATGTGTATCAGCATATTTGTATTGTATAATATTATACATTATTATACTACTTTATTGCTTATACCTTTTATTTTTGTCATTATTGTGTGCGTAACTCACTTCAGTCAAAAAAAATTATTTTTGTTTTTTTTTGTTTTTTTTTTGTTTTTTTTTTTATTATTTGCTGTATCTGTATTCTGTATGTTCTGCATGCTCTATTCCAAAAATATTATTTTATTTTCAGTGTTAAGTGTTCAATGTTCCCTTACTGTTCAGGTTCACTGTTCAATCAATAGAACTTGATAGAAGTAGAGTAGGATAATTAACTCTACTTCTACGCCGGATAATAAAACATTGTTTTTTTTTAAATTGAAAATTATTGATGAAAATGTTTTTGTATTTTTTGTAAATTTTACCAATTTAGATACAAAATTTTGAATATTTTTTTAAAAATAACACAATACCATAATAACAGTTTATTCATATAGCAAAATAAGATCCCTATACAGTATACAAAAGACAAAATTTATATGAAAATAAGATCCCATTTTTAAATTTGCTCTCCCAGAGGCCACAATAACGCTAATACGGTATAATTTATACTAAATGGAACCCAACTAACGAATTATAACTAAATGGAAGTGAGTACGAGTATACCATACAAAAATACAAACATTTTATACAAATTTGTTGGTATGGTACTTCTTTTTCTGTTATATAAAAAAAAAAAGATTAGTGTTACGCCAATATAAACATAAATAAAAATAAATAAAAAGTGATATAAACATAAGTACTGTAATTTCGGAATAAAGAATCTAATGAAAGAAAAAAAGAAACTAGGATTTATTTTGCTTCCGTCATTTATGACGGGTTACAAAGCTAGTATATATATATAAATTAAAAGTAAGCAGGCCAATGATTGATATCAGATTGCAGTGCTATTTTTTTAGAAAAAAGATTTGGTTTTTTTAGGTGAAGCAATAAATAAATTTTTGCTGCACTGGGTTTTTCATTGAAATGTTTTCCAAAATCACGATAAGTAGTTGGTAATTTAAATTATTTATGAAAAACTAAAAATCTAAATTGTCCGTTTTTGTACAAATAAATATAAGTGGTTTAATTGTTTTTGTAATTTTAATTTACGTATTTAATGAGCAGTTATAGAAAACTGGCATAAATTGTGAGTAAATGGCGAAGGCACGTGTTTCACTGTATTTGGCTTAATATACTTACTGACTTTTTTAATTAGCTTATAATGTTCATAATTAAATACCAAGAAATGATTTTGTTTATTTTATGATAAACAAAACAAAAAAATAGTCATTTGGAAATTTAGATATAGATCAGTCTAATCTAATCTAAATCTAGTTTAAGTCTATTAATTTTTAATTATTAGTTTTTATTTAGGGTTTTCCCCTTTAATTAAATTTTTATAGTTCCATATGCTGTGGGTTTTAAGTAGATTTTTGATTATCTGTATGTCTTTTTCGTTAGTTAGTTTTAGTGTTTCTGGAGTTGTTATGTGTACCATTTGGTAGTTACGTGTGTATTGGCAGTTCAATAGTTTGAATTGTATTGTAAAATATAATAAATGTGTATCGACCTGCCTAAAAAGAGACAATTTCCTTTTAACAATTCCATTTAATCGTTTTTAAATTTTTTGTATACTTAACTATTAGTTAACTATTTTTAAAAGCAGAAAACTACACCTATTGTAGAGTATTTTAAACCTTCTTAAAGCATATTTACATTTTATTTTTAAGTGATAAGCAAATTATAACTATTCAAAATTAGAATATTTTATTGATTATATTTTGCAGATTGTTAAATTTTTTTTTTATTAATAATTTTTGATAACCATTGATTTACTATTTCACAATTTTTGCAATTAGTTTTTTAGTTTTAATATTTTGATATTTATATTGTTAATTTTAAATTTTGTTTTGAATTCACATAAATGTAATACATATAACTTGTTTTGTAAACATTCCCATTTTCGTTCTCAGGTACCGTAATTATCAGTGATATAGGCATACCTATGTCCTGAAGAATTTTCCTGTCCCTGTTACAAATTCTAACATTGTAAGTATCACTGTCAAAATAAATTTTGATCAAATTGATTTAAGAACACATTACCATTTATGTATGAGTTTTTTATATAGTTCTATAGATTGTAAAAAATATTTGGAAATGTAGTTTAATTGAAATCGAATTGAAAAAATAGTTTGATTAGTTTGACTAACATTCTAGAAATATTTTTTTTTTCATATTAAATTACAAAAATCTTCAGCACTATTCGATAATCTAATGTAGCTGTATTAACTATAGGTTCGATTTAGATTATAACTACACATAAATCTTAGATGATTTTGCATTATTTGTGTTGTAGTTGTACACATCAGTATTGGATATGAAAGCCATAACTATTTGATATTGTTTTTACTTATATTGTTAATATGTAAATGTTGTATGCATTTGTTAATTTCGCAGCAACTCCACAATCTCCATTTCACATGTCCTACAACTATTCTTTCATCAGGATTCAAAATAAAAATTTAACAGGAATCCTTCCATATCCAACAGAAGAAATATAAAACTAATTTGAAAATTATTGAAAGAAGCCAAATTAGCTTAGCAACATCAAAAAAGAATTAAAATAATTAAAGGAAAAAAATATTAATACAAAAATTAGTTCTAGTGCGGTTGTTGTCTATCATCATCATTATCTTATAGCGCTACCGCTTTGGATGAGCTTTGACCTTTTCTTTGCTTTTCTTAATATATACTTTGATTGCAGCAAACTCCTGTTTCTGACCTGAATTCTGTTATTAATGGTTCTTAATTATAAATTTTAATTTTAAACAATTAATTAATAAATAGAATAATAAATTAAATAAAATATTGTACTTTTTAAGTATTAAATTTGTTTATGTTCGTTGGTGGAGTAGAAAGAGGTTCTTAATTGCTGTATTCGAGATCATCTGCGAAGCATTTAAGTTTCTTGCATATAGATAGGTAATTTTCCAAACTCATATATCATATGGTATGAAATAAAATAAACTATAGAACTTAGCTTCGACTTAGCTTCCTAAATATACTTCCTTATTCTTCATGTTTTGATTGTTGATAAATTCTTTATAGCTTCATTTCAACTAAAGTCTTCTTCGTTAAAATAAACATTTAGTGCCTGTTATTTCTGAATATACTTACATATCTCTTAAATTTTGTGAAGAATGTTTCAGCATTCATATCATTTTTTTGGAGGTCTTTCTGATAAACGTTTGGCATTAATTTGGCCATTTATTACTACATTTGCCCATTCTCCATGCGCCAGTCGATCTTCTGCAAATCTATTTACATGGTTTTTCCAATTTCTTCATCGATTTCGACTCCAACGGACTTGATCTTGAATGTCGCATGCGTCTCTGATGTCGTTGCCACGTTTCTTCGTTCTACGTAACTCAAGTCATCATCCATAAATACGATGTTTATTATTACCATTTATGCACAAATAAAAGTAATTCTCTCTCTTCTTCTTCTACTTGAATTAGACATTAAATTACTGTTTTTTTAAATTTATCTTATCTGTTGAACTCACAGACCGGAACTGTTTCTTTTTGTTCACTTGTTTTTTGAATCGGGTATTTGCAAAACTTTGATATGGTATTTCAATGTTGTTTATTGGCCACTCTATTTTTTTTTATTTGCCGAATTAACTCTTGACAGGTTCAGTGTAATTTTGCACCTGAATTTTGCACCATTTTCAGTTTTTGTAAGTATAGTTTGCTTCTGTTGATTTATTGCTTTATTTATATTATTACCAACCGTTAATACTACAGTAAAAAGTTGTCATTGTTGCATTTTCGAGCTCTGGGATATCGCTTCTATATCCGTACATACAGGATGATGCCAAGATGCGCTTTGGGTACTTTGCATGTATATTGTTTATTTAAGTGTAATATTCCCCTTGTTTGAAATGCTCGTTTTGATCAGTAAGATGCGATTAGCTCGACATAGATTTTTGGTAGCATACCAACTTGTAATATAATATTAAATAAATCCGTCATGCCATACTTTATGAAAGATTTTGTGAAACGTCAAAACATTTTGAAACCCAGATATATTTTGCTTCTAATGTCATTTCGATGACATCAGTTATTCAATGTTGCAGATCAAGTTAAAAGAGTCGCCTTAAAAGGTAACAAAGCATTTATGGCCTCCAAAATTTGCAATAAAACTATACACACAAGAATTAAAGTGATAGACTATCAAACGCTGCTATCTGCATTGGTAGCCTAATGGAACAATTACGCAAATTTGAAAGGAAATGCATTAAGTTTTGCATAAACAAATCCCGTAAGTCTGAACCTGGATATATCTATTATTATTCAAAAAGATATATCTATAATGAATCTAAAATAAATAGGATCGACAATTTTATTATAAAATTGATTAGGAATCATTTCAATAGAGCTCAACAAACCTCAGAAAATGGTTTAAGGTCACATGTATTTTACCATAACGAGGAATACATAGAAAGCATATTAAAAACGGGTGTTATAGCACCCGATCATTTTATTTATTTAAATAGCAAAGACTATATCCAAAGCCAAAATTTTGTTCCTATATTATTTCATTACAATAGACGGGTTACGATTAAAAAAATTTAATTTACTCCAGGCAATATTAACAGAGACTCAATGAAATACGACATGTGCTTGCCTTTTAAAGATACATTGTTTACAAAACGAGAGTTTTGGTGCCTAAACAACAGCTAGAATCTCTTATTGTCAAAATACAAAGCTTAGTAAATAGTTTTTGTAGATTAAGTAAGATTAAGGTAGGTTAAGTTTTATATTCAAGCAAAAAAAATAATTTGGTTTTTTCAACAATTTTTACTTAAAGCTTGCAATAACACAATACAGTAAATGTATACGTATAACAAGTAATACCTTTTTAAACTAAATTTAACAAATAAAAATTAACAAATAAAGAGCAAACTGATCTTTACGTTAATTGCATAGAAAGTAATCAAAATCATTTTTATAAAATTTTTTGTAGGTTAAGGCATTATTTGAAAAAATTTACTTATTCAATAATTGAATTTTGTTTTTACAACCCAAATTAGAGATTTTGTATGACATTTCTGTTTTCTATCAAAGGATTTAATATGTTAGCAAATAACTTAAAAATCACTGGTACCAGTGAAATTCGTAAGATTTAGCCAAGTTGGTAGATATTTCTGGCCTCTCCTAGCTTATGAAAAAAAACTGAACAAAATTCAATTAATTTAGTTTTCGATTTCATCAGACCTAAAATATTTATATTTAAATACACATTTTATATATTTATTCTGGAATTCATTACTGAAATAACAAAAAAACAAATCGACTCCTTCCTCATAACTACTTCCAAAACAAATGATAATATAACAAAATTACTTTTTTTGTCTCTCTTTTTTTGTTTATCTTTTCTAATATCAGATCATTAAGAATTTCTATACAATGTTTTTTTTTTACTTTTTATTTTTTTTTTTGTTTTTGATTAACATAGGTACGCCTATTCTTACCAAAAATGAATGAAATCGTCCAATTTATCTCCATTAAATAAAGAATGAAATGTCAAAATGATCCTTCAAAAATTCATCTGCAAAAAAATACTTGAGTATTGGAATAAATTGGTAACAAAAAAAAAAAAAAATATTTTCTAAAAACACAAAAACCTTGAAAAGGTAAAATAAATTTGCATTTTGAATTTTTCTTTTTGCGGTTTTCGTTTGTTTTTATTTTATTTTTATTATTTTTATTTCGGTTTTCTTCAATAAAATGTTCAAAAAAAAATTTAAAATTTAATCCAAAACAATATAAAATTTCACCATATTTCACAAAATAAAATTTATATGTTGATGTGCGATGTATTTATATATTCAGTCGTATCCTATTCAACGCCCAAAGATCGAGGTTAAAAGATGTAAAAAACAAAACATACTCTTATAATATATTGAAATATCTTTCTTCCCACACTCTACACACATTCAATTATTGTTGTTTTCAAATGCTTCACTAAATGAAAAAAAAAAATAGAAAAATAAAATCGATGACTTTTTGTTTTGTGATTCTTTTGGTTAAAAAAACACATTTACCTGAATATTTTTACCTGATGTAAACTTACTGAAGTAATGTCACATATATACAACCGAAATTTTGTGTTTAATAAATCTTATTAAATATATGTATAATTTTGTATATATATCTATATATATGCACTTTGCAATAAATTTAGTTTACTAGATTATAACAACACATACGTGTACATATTCGTGTATTGCATATTATTTTATTTTAAATTTGGCTTAATAGTTACGAACTAAAATTCTGTTGGTCTGACAACTTTAAGGAACATAGAAATTAAAAAATATATATATTATTACTGAGTTATTAATTTTTAAATAACATATGATTACTTGAAGATATTTAAACACGCTGGGTGAAGCAGGTTGGTAGATCGCCTTAATTTCAACCGATTTTCCAGCATTTCCAAGGTTTAATTAGCGACGAAGGAAAAAAAATGCTTTATGGGTTTTTCGAGCTGGTTCAGTCGCCTTTGTCATTGGAATAAAATTAATTACAAAAAAATATTTGAGAGTATAATCTGGGAACATCTTAAATAAAAATGAAGCTATTATATTTAATAAAGCTTAGTTCCTGACAATTGCAGTAGTTTTCAACATTTAATCAATTGAAAGCCAGTAATTTGATTAATAGATATTCCAACAACATTGTAGTAAAATATGTAATGTATTAATAATATATGTATTAAAAATAATATGTATTAGAACTAAACGGTAATTCTGCCTGTCAAGAAAATAAAAAAAAACAAAATATTAGTTAGTTGTAAAAACTATTTTCAATATTATTGTTGAATAATGCTCCAATTGAAAAAGTTATGTTTCACCCGGAAATCAAACTTTATGTGTGGTAATTTGTAACTGGACATCTTGATAATACTAATTGATAATATCGTTACTATTCAATATATATATATACAGAGGCTCTGCAATTACTTGACATAGAGGCAGAAGTTTTTCTTTTTGCAAACGATGTATATCTCATATTTGAAGCGGAGAATTATTATAGTTTGCAAGATAAAATGAATAAATCCTTGGAAAAAATGAATGAACTCACAAATTGACAATTAACACGAAGAAAAGCAAATTCATGATAATTAACTCCACTACAACAAACATAAACATAAATATCGCAAACTAGCAAAGTTACCCGACGTTGTCCGGGTCGACCACAAAATGAATCGAATTTATTTCAATAAAGTTTGATTTATGAATCGAATTGAAAAAAATTGGTTTATCAAAAATATTCTAATATTTTTTTTCACTACGATAAAAAAATATCAGCAATACTCCAACATAAGTTATACTTATATTAAAATTATTTCTTTGTAAACAATATTTTAGTGATCTTTTCTGATGAAGTATAAGCAAATACGCTCCTTGCTGTTGAGGTATTCTTGAAATAAAGATATGTTCGCCTTTTCCACAATTAATTGGAATTTGTACTTAAATGAAATGAGGATGCAAATTTCTTATTCTTAATCTAGTACAATAGTTTTAGCTGCTTCAAATTTCGCAGAAGCAATATTGAAGCTACTACTTTTAATTCCAGTTGATGAGGAAAAACAACTTCATTTTCATCGATAACTGTATCTATCGATTTGTACACATGGACCCCCTGGAACACTTTGAAGTATTTTCTGATTAATAAAACGAATCGTCACATTTTTGTGGCCACTTCACATAGTCATGTAAAAATTTTATACTGATTCCTAAATTCGAAAATACTTTTTCAGGACAATACATGTTTTTTTATTTTTCATAGAGTACCTATGAATAAATTTTCAAGTCTATAACACAATTTTTTTTTTGAAACATTTCTGATAGAGTACGTAAGTCTAAATTTTCATGGCTGTAACACTATTGGTTTTTATTCCTGAGACATACATGCTAAGAGTTGTACGGCAGCAACCCGAACCAGTCCAAATTTTTGAAATCGGTAACAGTCGAATTTCTGTATTTGTGAAAAAGTATCTAAGTGTAACTTTTCATGCCTGTAACACAATTGGTTTTTGAAATAGTCCCGGGACATACGTGCTGGGAGTTGTACGGCAGCAACCCGAACCAGTTCAAATTTTCGAAATCGGTAACAGTCGAATTTCTTTATTTGTGAAAGAGAATCTAAATGTAAATTTTCATATCTGTCACACACATGGTTTTTAAAATATTCCTGAGTCTTGGTAAAAGTTGTACGGCAGCAACCCGAACCTGTCATCTGATGGCTTTGTAAAGTACCGTATTATTTGCATACCGGTACCATGAATAACTGTGCAAAATTTCAGAAATCTATCTTTAAAACTGTGGGCGTGTATAGCGAACAAACAAACAAACAAACAAACAAACAAACAAACTTTCCCTTTTATAAGTATAGAATAACACATTAGGACAAGTGGCAGAATACAAATATCCCAAGTAACACCAATAATGCTTATAACACGAAAAATTCAAAATAAGCATTATAACTGTCGTATAAGCAACAAGTAGGCATGATAAAGGCATGAAAATTTTTGTACAAGCATTATAAGTGTCGAATAACAGTATATAAGCATTTATTTCATGCTATGCTTTAAAGCCAATATAAGATGCATTATAACTGCTATAATGCTTATTTTATTGTGCTAGTAGTATAATAAGCTAGATTTCAGCACAATACTACATTATTTTCTATATTTTATATAGTGTTTTTATTGCGCTTAACCCGAAAGGTGCTTTCTCGCATAAATTTCATAAAGACGCAATTATTTCAAAAAAGAGTTTTTTCTAATTTATAGTTAAACTAAATTTAAATTTACAAAATGGATAAATTTACTTCGATCTGGAAAAAATTAAAAAAAAGTGGCACTTTATACAGGCGTGCAAAAACAAGTGACAAAAATTTAGCTTTTAGATTCACCGAAAAGAATACAATTGTATATATTATTGTTAAAAGCAATAATATTCCTCAATTTTCAAATTTTGTATCAAGTGATGTAATTACTGATCCGCAGTCTAGTTTAGTAGAAACAAATTTTATAACAGAAAACGTTGATGAATGTACCAGTAACTGGGATTTGGACAACATTGAAAATAATGTAGTTTGAAAGTTTTATCGGCATGTAATGGAATTCAATATATTTCAAGTAATCTACACAATTTAGATTTTATTTTAATTGGGGATAATTTCGAAAACCAATGGTTTTTGACAAAAACAAATCAAATAGTAAAAATAATCAGAGCCATTTCTTATAAAAATGAAAAAGAAATTTGTTTGGTGTTTCTTTGAAAAGCGCAAATAATTTATTTGAAATATCAATGAGATCTTCTATTTTGAATATATACGTATCTAACTGTAGAGAAGAAAATTCACCAGATTTGTACATGATAGATAACATTAAATTTAAGCTTGTACCGATTTTAATTTCTAAACTTAAAAATATTTGTATTTTAATTTTATCTAAAAGTAAGTGTAAGAACATTGTTTTTATCCCTTTACTACATTCGTGTGAGCATTAAACTTTTTTTATTAATTTAATTTATTAAGAAATGAAATTATAATATGTAATTAATAAATAAAAATTCTTTTAATTTCTAAACTTAAAAAGCTATGAAAAGACGAATGTGCGAATATTTGGATAAAACGAAATTCTTTAGTAATAGCCAGTTTGGATTTCTAAAAGAGAAATCTACTGAAGGGGGACTTCTTAAATTTTGTTACCGAGGTATATGAAGCTTTAAACAAGAATAATTTTTGCTCAGCATTATTCGTAGATATTACAAAGGCGTTTGATCTTATAAATCATAACATTTTGTTAACAAAACTGCATAATGCTGGTTTTAGATGTTTCATAAATGATTGGTTTCGTTCGTATTTGTTCGAAAGAAAACAGAGAGTAAAAATAAAGGATGAATATAGTGAATTACTAGCTATAAGCAGTGGTGTTCCTCAAGGTTCCGTTCTTGGGCCTTTACTTTTTTTGATATTTATTAATTCTCTATTTCTTCAACCGTTTAAAGGAAGTCATGCCGCATTTGCAGACGACACAGCTTTTACTTATTCTTGTAAAAATAACTTTGATGTTGTGGTTAACATGAACTACGATATTAATATACTCCGTAACTGGTTTTGTAAACACGAACTGATTATTAACTCTAAGACTAAGTATATGAATTTTAATATCGGTAACGCTAATGACGATAACTATAATTTGTACTATCATTCACCTAATTGTAAAAAATATCCTCTATGTCTTAATTCTGTTTCTAATGTCAATGATTCCTCTCACTGTTTTAATAATTATCAATGTGACTCAAATTGTTTTTTAATTGAACCTGTCTCTACTTTCAAATATTTAGGATTATTAATTGATTCTAAGCTTGATTGGAGCGGACACACTTTTTACCTTAAGAACCATTTCAAAAACGTGATTCGGCAACTATACTATGTAAATTTATATAGCTCTGCTAAAGTGTGTTCAATGGTGTACTTTGCGATATTCCATTCTAAACTTCAGTATGGTATAGTTTGTTGGGGTGGTACTCACTTTAACAAGCTACAACCACTTCTAATATTTCAAAAGCATGCTATTAGATTAATTTCTAAGGTTAACCGTCTTACACACACTGCAAGCTTATTTAGTAGTTTAGGTATTCTTCCCATCAGGAACTTATACCACTATAAAACCCTGAAAGTATTTTTTATTAAATCAGGATATCTTGATGTGAGACATACCGTTATCCATAATCCAAGAATTAATAGCAGGAATTTAGTTGTTGTACCCCGCTTTTATAAGTTTCATATTTGTCATTTCTTTAAAATTATTGCACCGAGAATTTTTAATAAGCTACCTATTGAAATCAGAAATATCAGAGTTTTATCCGAATTTTTAACAAAAACTAAGAATTGGCTTAGAAATATTAGTTGGCATGAAGTTGAAGAGCTAATAAGAGTCATTAGATAATATTATTACTGATATATATATATTATAGTATCCTGTTGCTGATATCTATCTATATTATTATTATGCAGCTTTGTTTATTCTTTTCTTACGCTTAATTTTTTGCTTTCGTTCATTTCTTTTCCTTTAAATTAATTTAAATATTAAATCTCGTTCTAAAACATATAGTAGTTTATATAATTGTGTAATTGTTTTATTTTCTTTTTGTAAATTTTCCTTCAATTCACTTATTTGTAAGTTTTATCTATAAATTTAATTCACATTTCTATATTCAACTTTTAATTTTAATATTAATTATTTCTTAAATTAAATTATTTTTTTATACATAAATATTTAACCAGATTAATTTTAGCATTCTATGTTTCTTTACAAATTTAGTTTTTCAAATTAATATTTACATCTAAATTTGTTACTCCACAAATATTGAATAATTTAAATTGTTTATTTCTTGTGATGGACCATTTGAAACTTGCTTTTGCAATAGAATGTTTCCTAACTATTTTATTTTATTTATATTTTGAATTCTGTAGATGCTTTTAATTTAGTACTATTATTATATTTGTTTATTTTCTATTTTTAAGTTTTGAATTTTAGTTTTAATTAATTTACTATAATTGTAATGAATTCTAATATTTAATAAAATATAATAAATGAAAAAAAAAAAAAAAAAAAAAAAAAAAAAATATTTGTATTTTAATTTTAATTTTATCTAAAAGTAAGTGTAAGAACATTGTTTTTAGTTCAGGTATTTCGTATTACATAATTAAGTTTGACGTTTAAATGCTATTAAAAGCTATATGTATTTCGGTGTCAGAACTTAAAGGAAATTCCGTTTCTTCGACAGAAGCTGCAACATCTTCAAGGTTAAAAGAAGGCTTAGTATTGAAGTGCATGTGACTCCGTTTAGTTGCTGACTCTCTTAGAATTTCTTTCGTTCTTGTTTTGTTATTTCTTAGTTGAATAATGAGCCAATCTTTTAAATGATTTTGTGTGTAATTTGGATCTTGAATATAAATAAATGAAATTAAATTATACTTAAGTAAAAAAATATATACCTTTCATCAACATTATTTCGAACATAAAGTCTAAAATATTTTTAAGTGATATAAATGTCAGTTTCGGTTGACCACTTCGAGATACAAATTCTTTCCAGAGTGCCCTGCTTCTGGAATAACTGTAAAGGAATAAATCTTTTTTGGATTCATTATCTCTACAGTTTTGTGTTTCTGGATTATTTTGAAAGATATCTATACGCAAATAAATTTATTTTTACTTTAAATTTTTTCAATAGAACAAAAGCAAGCATTTAAAAAAACTATTATTCATTAGTCGAATAACAGCACTATAAATGTAATATAATTGCATTAATGCTATTACTCGACTTATTAGTCGAATAACAGCACTGTCGCTAAAGTTTCCCTATACACTACACCTACAATTATATCTATGAAATCAATTGTAATGCGTTATAATATAGTGTACCACTTTTTTAATACTCAAGAAAACAAATGCGATAGCTCAGTGGTTAGCATGTTGGACTGAAATTCAACTGGTACGTGGTTCAAATTTCAGCGAGGTAATTTTAAAATATTAAAAAAATGTAATTAAAATATTGACTTCTACGAAAATTTAATAAATAGAAGGGATGATAAAAAAAAAAAAAAAAATCCTAAAAAAATAATATTTAAACATTTAATAAAAATCCGAAAAAATAAAAAAAAAATTATTTTTTCCAGTTTTACGGTAGCATTATTACATTTATGAAAATGCTTTTACTGTGCTAATATAATGCTTCTGAAATTGCTTTATAAATGCATAGTAAAAGTCGTTTAATAGCATGCCGTGCTGTAATTGTGCATTTACTCAACACATACATCAACAATGAAGCATTATAAAGTCGCTACTTTGTAGATATAAGTGTAGTATAAATGCATTATAGCAGTTATATGACTAATTTTGCATACTTTAAGCATAGTAAATTAGCATTAATGCTTCTATAATGCTAAAATTGTTACTTGGGATCTTGGTTTTTGGATAGACAAATGTTTTAAATGGAATATTCATATATATTACCTAAGTAAAAAGTTGATTTCGATCTCTGGAATCTTTCATAAAATGTCAAATATATTGTCACAACCAGTCAAAAAATCATTATACTATGCATTCTTCTACAGTAACTTTACCTATAGAATAAAATTATGGGGAACAGCATCAAAAACACTATTAAATCATTATCACTATTAAAACAGCATCAAAAACACTGTGACCTTCAGGGTATTCAGAACAGAGTCATACAAAAATTTTGCACAATCACAATTTCTTTGACAATTACCCTAAAAATCTACAAAGAAAATAATCTTCTTCTAATTGAAGACCTTATAAACATGAAATTAATTCTGCATGTGCACAACAATACTACTAACAAAAAGAAAAGACAAACATCATGTTAACACAATTAGTATAAACCTGGTTCACTTAGAAAAAAAAGAAACATCACAATCAACGTTCCCTCTAATTTTTTTGTTAGCTGAGCAAAAGCAAAATAAATTGCGCTATGAAATTATTTCAAAAATTAAGCAAAAATTTGGTAAATTAGATATTTTTTAAAAAATAAAAGTTTTTTATAGCAGTTTTTTTTATTTTTTTTATTAATTACATATTACATTATTATTTTTTTTTGCTCTCCTGTCTTTGTTTTTCTTTTCAAGTTACCCAAATGTTTTTTTTTTACCCAAGTTACCCAAATTTACTACCAACATATTTCTTTTTTTTTTTTTTTTTTTTCCAGATAGTAGTAAATCATCGAAAGAGGCTTCAGGGACTACCTATTACCGGGGAAGGCAGTTTGAAGGACTGTGGGACTTTAACCCACTAAAAACTCCTATCATTATTGCAACATTAAAACTAGTCTTATAAACTAACCATTAATTTACATTTAACTCAAAGAAACATAGATACCTTTGATCTACCAAAATCCAATAAGGTTTTAATAGATAAAAGATTTTAACCTAACTCAAGTGGTCTTGTTCGTTTTAGTTGCTTCACAAAGTTTTGATTGTCAATTAAGCTAGAAGCTTCGGTATTGACATGTTGGATCAGACTAGTTTTATGCCGTGCAGCGCATTTAATTATTTCGTCTTTTATAGATGAGATCTTCAGATCTCGATGAATATCGGCATTGCGAACATACCATGGAGCATTGACTATGTTGCGCAGTACCTTATTTTGGAACGTTTGGATAGTTTGAATATGGATTTGTTTAGCACATCCCCATATTTGAATACCGTATGCCCAGACTGGCCTCAATATTTGATTATACATCAAAACTTTGTTATAGGTCGAGACCGTAGAATTCAGCCCAATCAGCCAGTATATTTCTCTATATTTGAACTGGAGTTCTTGTTTTTTGATTTTCACATGCTCTTTCCATTTCAGTTTTGCATCCAAGGTCATGCCAAGATATTTAGCTTTATTCTCGTATGGAATCACGACATCATTAATTTTAACTGAGAGAGGAGTTACTATGTTTTTATAGGTGAAGTTTACATGACTAGATTTGGCTTCATTTAATTTAATTTTCCATTTTTTGCACCAGTTGGAAATTTCGTCATTAGCTTTTTGCAGTTTGTTTGTAGCTTCTTCTATAGTAGAACCAACTGCCATCAACGCTGTGTCATCTGCAAAGGTTGCTATTTTTATATTTTCTACATCGGGTATATCACAGGTGTATAACAAATATAAAATTGGACCCAGTATACTACCTTGCGGTACTCCAGCTTTTATATCTCTTAGAGAGGAGTATTCATTCTCATTTTTAACTCGAAAAACTCTATTATAATCTACCAACATATTTCTAAATTTTATTTTATTCAAATTTATTAGGCTAAATTCTCTTTCACAATCAGCACTCGACGCTTGAAAGGTTCCACAAATATCAAACAAAATTTTTATATTTTGAAAACTATCTTCACGAAGAACCAATTGAAGTAAATCATTGAAAATACGACTATTGTTTTTGAATTTTTCCGTAAATAAATATTTTAAATGTACACTTATACTCATCCATTATTATCTTATTATCCATGTTTGGGCTCAGATTTCCATATTTCAAAATTATTTTGTTTGAAGTTAATATTTGCCATAATTAAAATCATGTTGACAATAGCGTTTTGATCAAAAGCTTTCTAAAGGTCCATGTCAGCATCAGGAAGTCATTTATCCAAATGGTGGCACAACTTTTCAACAAATATAATTATCCCAGATAATATTTTTATATAATTTTTACCTTCATCTTCAAGAATTTCAGTAAATTATATCGCCAAGATACTGACTTCTTCATTTTATGATGATCAATTTAGAATATTGATGCGCTTCCATAGGTGACAGTTTTTTTTAAAAAACATTTTGATAATTCTTTTGATTCGGTAAAAATATCATAATGCGATATACGATTTATATTATTTCCTAAAGCTGTTAAGCAATATCTTGTGATTGAATCACCTGAGTTGAAACTATCAATCTTTTCTTTGCAATATTCTGTTAAGACATGATAGTTCCGAATAAACGGAATAATTGCAAAATTACGAAAAAGCCAGCGTATTTGATTAAGAAGCCGGAATATTAAAACTTCACAATCCATTATACTTGCCATTTCTTCAAAACTATGGTTGTGTACTAACAGATGAACGATGGAACATGGTACATACTGTTCACAATAATGTTCTACTTGGAAAATAAGAAGTATACCCTTACAGGCATCATCGATTCCCAAATTCTCTCTATGTGCCACACAATGTGTGACAAATTGTGAAATTAAGGTGCCTATTACGTATTTCGATCGAAATTAATCGAATCGTTCATCGTTATCGTTAAAGTTATTCGATTGTGATCGTTAGTGTCATTATGTATTTCGATGAAAATTTGATCGAAAGTGTTTAATAATGCTGCCATTGTAAAATTCAAATCTACGATGAAAATGACATATGTTTCATTCTTTAACTGTCAAATTCAAATTATTATACGAAAAAAAAAACAAAACAATAATGTTATATTTAAAAATTTTAAGTTGAAAATAAGTTGAAGTGTTTAAATAAAATATAATTATAAAATTATAAGTTTTTATAAATAAAATGATTTGAGCAGAGTTAAATTTTTCAATTTCTGATAGTGCTGAAAAACGCTATCAAATTGCAGAATTAAAAAACAAGCGAACATAGATTTGGAAGATTATACGTATGTTATTTAAACATAAATTTGATGAGTTATTATCTACATTATTAAAATTATTAAATTAGGACAAAAATTGAAATAGCCAATAAGTAATACGTCGATTCCAAATATAATTAAATTGGTTAGTGTATTAAGATTCTGTGCGGTTTGTACCAAGCAAATGATTTTCAACGTAGGAAATGATTTCCATGTCGGACTAGCACAGCTAATTTTTTTTTGTTCTTAAAGAAGTTTTATATGTATTGGCAAATATTATTTTTATGATTAAAGCAGAATTACTGAAATAATTGGAGCAGTAGATGGAAAGCTTATTCAAATTAAATCACCGAAGCAAAACGTACAACATTTATGTTATAGTAGAAAGGGATTTTTTAGCATTAATGCAATTCTGATAAGTTTATACTTTATTGTAATTAGTTTACATTATTATAACAGTTTTTGTTTTTAGATATGTGATCATAATCAGGTAATTGGTTTTGTGATTACAAGATATCCTGGTACCTCTTTGGAAAATTTATAATGGTGTCTCATTATTTACACTATAACTTTTCATATTGCAGTCTATTTGTAACAGGCCTTTCATTCCTATTAAAATTTATTTCAATAAAAAATTATTATGTAGAATAAAGTAAAATACCTACTTTCATTTCAACTTTTAAATTTATTTTTATTTCAAAAAATATCATAAATATAAAATAAAACATCAAGTGTCTAATATAAATAAAATAATATAATGTCCAATATAAATAAAATATATTTGTATCTCTTTTATTTTATCTTTTCAATTCAAAATTGAAATAATTTGTACAAAATCTCTCTTTCGATGTCTCTTTCGTGGTAAAATTTTACATCGATAAACTTTATCTATTTCGTCGACAATTTCTGAACGATATCGTAATACATAATGGCAATTTTACATTTTGACATTTCGTTCGATCAAATCGTAATCGTTATCGAAATACATAATAGGCACCTAAGTAACTAATTTCTTGTGTTAATAGTGCTATACCTCCCATTATAGGCTCCCAGAATTACTGCAGCTCCATCGAATGTTAACATTACCATCTTTTGCATATCCAGATTAATAGTTTTATAAAAACATTTTATGGACTCCAAAATTGATTTTCCGTCCCATGCATTTAATTGTATTATACCAGCAAAAAAAATTTTATAATTAAAATTAAAGCGGTATTTGATATAAATAATTGACATTTTGTAAACGGAAATATCAGTACTTTCATCCACCATTAAGCAATAGAATTGTGCTATTCTTATTTCACTTACTATTTTTTGTCTGATAACGTGGTTTATACACTCAAACCATAATTTTAACTCCTTCAATTTTCTGAAATCTTTACATATTTCGCAAAATGATTGTTTATTTCTTGAACTGAGTTCATTGAAAAATTCATTTTAATGACAAGAACAACATTATCTATTAAAATTTTGATGTTATCTTTACCAAATTATGTCCAAGAAATGGTTTCTGTACAATTTTCTCGGTCTTGCTGCGATCTTGCTGATTAATTTGACTATACTATTTAAATCGATAAAAATTTGCATAGCTTACTAAGGAGGTATTATTTTAAATAAGTAATATTTACAATCAAATTTCTAATGCGGAATTAAAAAAAATTCGTGCGCAATTGCGCACTTGCGCAGCTTAGAGGGAACGTTGACACAATTAGAAACAACTATGCAGAGGGCCATAAAACTCTACAATAATCTCGAAAATAATCTTAAATATTTTAATATTAGTCGCTTATTAAAAAAAGAACACTTTTACTTTTATTTCCTTTATACTTTTATTTTGTTTCATTTTGTTTTTTTTTTTATTTTTGAAACTATAGTAATAATAGCTTTTTCAATTATTTTATTACTGTTATGCACCTACTAACATGAAAAAAAATATTTATTAACTAGCTTTTTTCTTTCATTATTTTCTTTGTTCCGAAATTACAGTACTTATGTTTATATCACTTTTTATTTATTTTTATTTATGTTTATATTGGCCTAACACTAATCTTTTTTTTTTTTATATAACAGAAAAAGAAGTACCATACCAACAAATTTGTATAAAATGTTTGTATTTTTGTATGGTATACTCGTACTCACTTCCATTTAGTTATAATTCGTTAGTTGGGTTCCATTTAGTATAAATTAAAACCGTATTAGCGTTATTGGGATCTTATTTTCATATAAATTTTGTCTTTTGTATAATGTATAGGGATCTTATTTTGCTATATGAATAAACTGTTATTATGGTATTGTGTTATTTTTAAAAAAATATTCAAAATTTTGTATCTAAATTGGTAAAATTTACAAAAAATACAAAAACATTTTCATCAATAATTTTCAATTTAAAAAAAACAATGTTTTATTATCCGGCGTAGAAGTAGAGTTAATTATCCTACTCTACTTCTATCAAGTTCTATTGATTGAACAGTTAACCTGAACAGTGAAGTGAAATGTGAACACTTAACACTGAAAATAAAATAATATTTTTGGAACGGAGCATATAGAACATACAGAATACAGATACAGCAAATAATAAAAAAAAACAAAAAAAACAAAAATAATTTTTTTTGAGTGAAGTGAATTACGCACACAATAATGAGAAAAATAAAAGGTATAAGCAATAAAGTAGTATAATAATGTATAATATTATACAATACCACATGTGTATTATTATGTATAATTTTAAGTAATAAGAATAACCTTTGCTATATGAATTTTGTTGCTATATGAATTTTCTGAAATTTTTCCTCCACCAACCTGTATTAAATTCCTAAAAGCGAGTTGGTTTATGATTTTTAAACATTTTTAAATAAAAGCTATTTTGGTTATTCAAAGTTATCAAATTGCCATTGAGTAACACCTTTAGCTTTAAACATATTCGTCATGATATGTTTAATAAATTATATGTTACTTAGTCTAACCAAACAGAATATTGGAAAACTGTAAAACACGTGATTGTTTATTTTTGATAGATCATCATATGTTTTTATGTCTGTAACACAATTGTTTTTTGAAACATTTTTAATGGGTGCTACGAGGTGTATGGTAGTGATCCGATCCTAAATTTTCGAAATCCTTATAAGTCGTATTCCTTTATTTATGAAAGAGTATCAAAATTAGTTTTTTGGAATATTCCTGAGGGGTGTTAGGATTTATATGACAGTTACCCGAACCTGTCAATAGGTAATACTGAACATTTTTTGTATATATTTATAATATTTATACTGAAAATATTTCAGATGAATTTTTTTTTAATACGATAATTTAAATTTTTAATTAAAGAAACATATCTACTTCATTTGAATACTAGTTAGATTAAGGGGCCTATTATGCATTTCGATAACGAACGAATATAATTTGATTGAACGAAATGTCAAAATGCAAAATTGCTTATGTATTTTCGGTATCGTTCAGAGATTGTCGAAAGTTTATCGATGTAAAATTTTACCACGAAAGAGACATCAAAAGAGAGATATTGTACAAATTATTTTAATTTTGAATTGAACGGATGAAATAAAAGAGTGACACTTGGACACTTGGTATTTTGTTTTATATGTATGATATTTTTTGGGATAAATATAAATTTAAAAGTTAAAGTGGAAGTAGGTATTTTACTTTATTTTTCATAATTATTTTTTATTGAAATAAATTTTAATAGAAATGAAAGGTCAGTTACAAATAAACTGCTATATGAAAAGTTAATGTAAATAAATTATTTCAGTAATTCTACTTTAATCATAAAAATAATGTTTGTCTGACTTTTTTCTTCTAATGCGTAATGGAATTTGATCCACTTTGAATATAGGTATAAACTGCAAATTTCATATAAAACTTCCTTAAGAACAACTCATCAAATTCACGTGTAAATGACATACGATAATCTTCCAAATTCAGTGGCTTAGAATAATCTCGAATATAATATGTTCGCTTTTATTTTATTCTGCAATTTGATAGCGTTTTTCAGCACTATCAGAAATTGAACAGTTTGCATCTTCTGAAATCATTTTATTTATAAAAACTTATAATTTTATAATTTCTATTTTATTTAAATAATTCTAACTTATTTCCAACTTAAAAATATCAAATATTGCATACTATATGAAACTATTCTATTTAAGAAGGCTTAGTTCCTGACAATAGCAGTAGTTTTTCACATTTAATGAGTTGATAAGCCAGTAATTTGTTAAAAAAAATACTCGAAATATTGTAGATTGTAGTGTAAAATTGCAGTACCGTACTTAATTAAGCACGAAAAGGTGATTCTACCTAAGTTACTGTAGAGTGTAAAAAAAAAAAAAAAAAAATATTACACTATTGTTTGGTTTTTTTTTCATATAATAATTTCAATTTGACAGTTAAAGAATCAAACAATATGTTATTTTCATCTTAGATTTGAATTTAACAATGGCAACATTTTGAAACACTTTCGATCAAATTTTCTTCGAAATACATAATGGCACTAACGATTATAATCGAATAACTCTAACGATAACGATGAACGATTCGATTAAAATCGACCGAAATACATAATAGGCACCTAAATCTATAATTATAATTGACAAGCATTTAAGGTCCTGCGCAGTAGACACCTTTTCATTTTATTTCGATTCTCCTACTCCTTAATGAACTTCTAATATATATAATATATAAGATTGTACATAAAACAAATATGCGCACACAGTTGAAAATTTTGTACTCATATGATTTTATTCAGCAAATACATTGTGCATATGGGAGAACTTATTAAAATAATAAACAAAAGCAAACAAATCAGTTATTATAATTTACATTATGTACTTGCAAATGAATCTATGTACATATGCCAAAAAAAAAAGAAAAAAACAAATTCATCTAAAATAAAAAATATAAAAACAACAAAAAAACCAATCACTTGAATTCTTCATTTTTATCTTTTTAAGTAACTGTTTCTAAATTTTGGTTATTTGTAGTAATAATACAGTTTTTATTAAAATTATATGTTATGTAGGTATACATACCTCTTTAATGACAAAATTTTTTATTTTTAGTAATTTTATCACTAAATGCCACTTACTATAGAGAATATATCGGAAACAAAGCTGTATATGAGGGACGTGTATTGGTCCTAAATAAAACTTATTAAGTGGTTTCTGCTATATTGTGCGAAGTCTATGTCAGTACGTAAATTACTGTTAATTTTTAAAAACTTGAAATTGACTTCAACTTGAAATTGAAATATAATTACTCAACAGGGGCCCCTAGTTTTAGTATATTTATGAAAAAATTGTTAAAAATTGTAAATCTACCTTGTTTCTAATTCTCTGTAATAACACATTCTTATTAATAAAATCAATAAATGTTCTTTTTTTTTTTGTTTTTTGAAGTTTCATGCAAAAGTAGCCATTTTTATCTTAGTAACAGTTATTTTTTTTCATTATTTAAAAGCAGCCATGGATTTATTATTGTATGTACTGATTTGAAATAACAGATTTTTTGCGTCTTTAGTTGTGTTTCGGCCTGTTCTTTAATAACGTACGTACCATAAGTTATCAACTAATACAATTACCCAATGGCAAATCATACTAGATCTCTTACGGTATATATTTCAATGCCAACAGTATAAATGGAACATCAAATTCACAACTACTTGAATTTGTTTGCGAAGTGAATATGCAAAATAAAAAAAAATAATTGCATTTCTCCTTATATTCACATAATAATAACAGGAAATTGAATGCATTTTCTTTACATAATATTCTATTATTTTTATTTCATATCTCTTTCTTTTTATTCTTCAAGTATTTGCTTAGTTGAAATTAAATCAAAAAAACAGAACTATATTATTCCTAGAAAGTCCTTGTTATAAGTTTATCAAAACAATGGCACATACATAAGGTACCAAAAGTAACAACGATTTTTTATTTCTTTAATTCTTTTGTACTTTTCTATGCTCTATGGTAGTTTCTATTTTGTACAATATTCATTTTTCGAAGCGAAGAAACTACTTATATATTTTTCACAATCTCATTGATGCTCAAGGAATGCCATTCAATATGAATGCTCTTGAAAACCATTTTTTTCCGTCTTTGATAAAATATAAAGAAGAAAAACAATTCTGTTATCACTTAGATCGAATAAATTGTATTTCAAGGAATAATAATGTGGTTTTTGATGAAATTTCTGTTGTAAGAATAGAAAATTTTGATTCTTAGGATAGCAAGGATAGCAGAAAAATGCAAATTGCCTTTGTAAACTTGTATTTTAGGTATAAGTACTATTTGATACACAAAATTTTGTATGGAATATAGTAAAATAGCAAAGAATTATATTGTTTACAACCCAGTCAGCCAATTTGATATAAATCTCTTTAGTCCTTGTTGCAAGTGATATCACATGTTTTTGTGGAAGTCAGTTGCCTACTTGCAATATCGCAAACGCAATTTAATTTAATTTTGGTGTTGAAGCCATTGAAATCATTGCAGTTTTGAACTCAATCCATTAGGGAATGATGATTAACATATTTTCCATCATATTCATCATTTCAGCGGATTCGAACCTGCGATCTTCTGATTTACAGTTATATGGCACAATTATTATATTACAACAGATATTTCTGAATTGTTTTGTACTATTATTTGTTGGTACAAGGATTCACCCACAAGTTTCCTCTAATTCAATTAATACAGGTTCCTCGTTATTTTTCTAGTTTTCAATTATTAAGGGAATTCCATTTTGGAGTTGCTTTTACGAAATCACCTACATATTTATAAAGGTTTTGTTAATCTAATTTAATTTTTTTGTCTCTTGATAAATATTTGGATTCGCTTTAAAAATTAAATGATTGAATGTTTGACTTCAAGAATTAAAGTTTTTGGATTACTTAAAATGTTGGGAGTTATGATTCCATATTTTTCTCCAATGCGTCGTTTACTTGGCATGATCTAAATCTAAAAAAATTTGCTTTAACTATATTTGCATTTTCTAATAACTTTTTTACAATTTTTTATTTCTTTTTATTTCTTGGCCATATTGAGTTAAGCCATTTTGGTATTCCAGATTGTTACTTTGAATATTTGAGTCATGTATTAGTTTATCAATAACGCGTGTTAGGAAAGATATCATGCTTGTCATGGTAGGTATACCGACAGTACGCCGACACACTTAGACAGATAAGGTCCATTGTGATAATGCTCGTCATACTTTCCATAAATTTTTCATCATATTCCCTGATTTAGTTATTAATGTCAATTGGGTTCGATATTTTAGTGATGTCTATTGCATCGCTTGGGTAAAACTCTCGGACGAATTTCATGGTTGTTTTTTTTTCTATTTTTGTAATATTCCAAGTACTGTAGGCTTTGGGCATTGTTGAGTTTATTTGATTTTGTGGAATAAACTTTTGTCTTAGTTAGAGATGAAAATGTTCTATTACTTTCTTGATAAATTAGGATGCATTTCAAATTATTGTCCTATATTTTACGTGGATACTTACTGTAATGGTGATATTCAGTACATTTCAGATATCTTGATTGTCTGTTACAATAACTCTTCATTTATGCATATCTTTGGCAGTTCGTACATTGTAGTACTTCTCACGTGATTCTTGGTGGCTCAATAGTTATTATACATTAATTATTGAATTTTTCATGTATGTACATGTTGTTGTCTTTCGCATTTGGTTCGAGCCTGAATAGCTTAGCAAAGGGCTTGATGGTTTCAAATGATGTTAATTGACTCAAAAAACGTCACAGCAGTCTACAACTACCCAGCATTTGTTAGTCAAAAAACTGAAAAAGGTCCCGTTATATGATAGAGAAATTAAATTGTCAAAGTTGTCACACAAGAAGTTTGCATGTGACTTTTTCTGTGTATTTGTGTGTTTGTTCATCTCGGTTAGGTCGATTATTTGTATATATATACTGCCGTGCTTATTGAAAAAGCGGAAACTCAGAAAAATCGATTTTTCGGTTTTATGTGGATTTGGATACTTTACACCAAATATTTATTTATTTTTATTTTTATTTATTTCTTTCAAATCTCAAAAGAGCTTGCATAAAGTATATATACAAAATATTGTTAACATCTAAACTTAATAATTTAAGACTGAATGCGGATAATTCAAACAATTCATTTAAAAGGAAAATTCATACAATTATGTCAAAAATAAATAAAATTTTCTATTAAAAAAAAAATCTTTTATCTTTCACAAAAATATTGATTTAGGGATTTAGCAAAAACAAGAGAAGACAAATAAAACATTCATTAAATATACATGTATAAATTCGAGATTTTTATATTTAATTATTATATTTTTCTAAGATTAGTACTTTAATTTCTTTTTTTAATTTTTTTGGTGGTAAATTTTTCATATTATACGGTAGCTCGTTTTATAGTCGGATGCTAGTGTTTATTACAGGACTCAGCCCATTTAGATTTCTGCCGGTATACAAACGCATTTGGTTAGCTGTTGTGTTTGGTGTTATGTTGATGAACATCATTGTTGGATGATAATTGTGTGTTTGATTTTATTATACTGTGTTTTATATTGTGTATATGTAATATTTGTGTCATATTCCGAAAGTCCTTTAGTTTTAATATGTTATGTTTTTTATGTATTGTATTAGTTCTGAAGATGTTTAGGCAAAATATGTTTTTTATACTCCAGCTATTCTCCTGTATAACTCTTAGAAAAAATAATGATATTAAATTTAATCCGAAATACTAAACAAATCATTAGTATATCATAGGCGTATTAGCAGTATATCAGTTGGTTTTATTTAATAATTAAATATTTAATCAGAAATTCTTATAAATGTCAGAAAAAAAGCAAATATCATTTAAGTTGGACTCTTAGAATAAAATCACTTTTAAATAAATGAAAATACAAACTTAAATGACAGTATCTCATTAAAAACCTAAACTACCACAATTTCATCATTCTAAAATAATCTTAAATATTTATTAAATTACATATTTTAAAGTTTTATAAAATAATCACAGCTGAAGAAAAGACTAATATTTTAGGGAAAACATTCTCTCTTAAACATCAGTTTACAAGAGATTTTACCAACCAAAATACCCAAGACCTGGTTAGCGAAGCCATAGAAACCATAAATCCATCATAACCCATCGATGTTGTTTACTCAAAACATGGTAAAGGCTACTGAGATCCTAAACATAATTCGTAACTTGAAAAATAACCTGGAATAGATCAAATTCCTACATTTTGAAGGAAAAACCAGCCACAAAAAAAGGGCCTCGAATTTGTAACAAAAATTCTAAACAATTGTTTAAAACTAGAATATTTTCTAATTTCATGGAATGAAGCAAAAATTATACCCATAGAAAAGCTCGAAAAACCACCTATAAACTACCTAAAGCTATAGAGCAATTAGTTTACTAAATATATTCAGTAAAATATTCGAAAGAACTATCAAAACCAGGATAGCCGAGTTCTTGGAAAGAAAAACCATAGTAATTTGGATTTAGATCTTATCATTCTACTATACATCTGCTATTGAGCTTAAAAAACTACATACAAATAAAAATAAAAATTAAGAAATACGTTGGCATGGTATCTTTATAGACATTGACTCGTCTTTTGATACGGTCTGGCATGAAGGTGTTATACATAAACTTAAACCAATCAATTTAAATATGTACTTAATCAAAATCATCGAAAACTTCTTATATCAAAGAACATTTAAAGTACACATTGGGAAAACTAGTTCCGAAATATTTAACATCTCCTTCGGCATGCCACTAGGCTTAGTTCTAGGTCCTGTACTCTATAACATTTATACCTATGATTTACCAAGATTAGGAAATGCTAATTTATCTGTTTTTGCGGATGATACCTGTATATATACAGGCAACGTTTATGGTACCAGCATCACAAAGAGTTTACAGGATGCGATCAGAATAGATTTATAAATGGAAAATTTCCATAGATGCCCAAAAAACTAGCGCTATATTTTTCAGATACAAAAATAAGTCATGTTTTTCCAACTACCAACATCAAACTGTATAATACTGACATATTATGGGTTGACTCAATAAAGGGAGTCTACCTAGATAAAATATTAACATTTAATGAACATATTAATAAAACCTTAAACAAAATAAATAACACAATTAAAATATTAGATATATGCTTTTATCAATAGAAAATCTCATCTGTCAATAGCCAATAAAATATGAAAGTAATTTTCCAGCCATCATTGCTCTATGCGTGTCCTTTGTTCCACTACACCGCTGACACCTACAACAAAAAATTGCAGATAGCGCAAAACAAAATATTAAAATTAATGTTAAATCTACCTCTTAATTACTCGACTCGAGAAATTTCATTACCAAAACAAAAGTTGAACTAATTGAAAGCTTATGAACAAGTAGTGCCAATTATCTGAAAATGATTTAATAAAAAATTTATACCAATAAATTGTAAAACATAATATAGTTTTAAATAATAATAATTAGTTGAAGTAGTCGTAAGTAGTCGTAAGTAGTCGTAAGTAGTCGTAAGTAGTCTAAGATAACTAGCTGTAAGTTTTATTAAAACCATAAATTTTAGTGAGGTTTTTGCCATTTTCCTCTCGAAATGAAATATTAATAAGCACAAAAAATCTTAGAATAGAGAAACAAAAAAAATCATATTTCAGTTGTGTAGATTAGATCTCTGTAAAATTATATGTATGTAAATGTAAATATTTGGGTAAATAAATTAAGTGAATTAAATAAATCTTTAAGGGGTGAAAAAATAATTTTATCAAATTTGTCTTTTTATCGAAACTTATTTTTTTGAGTTATCGTTTTTTCAATAAGCACAGCAGTATAACTGGCATCAACATTCTTAAAATAATCATTTATCATTGTCATATTATTAAATAAAATATTTGTAAAAAAAACTCAGGATTTTAAAATTCTTACCATCTTTCTGGCAAATTTCAATATTTTGGAAGAAAAATATTCACCCCTATTCTTAGGGGTGGGAAGAGAGAATATTTCTTTCCAAATCTCCCAATTAACCCTCTTTGCTTCATGGTAAGTTCCCATGTTTGCTTTTTTCACACAAACATTTTATCTAAAATTATTTGCTCCTGCCTGAAATCAAATGTTGGAATTATAAAAATTGGATTTTTTAACAGAGCTTGAATCATACGCAATTTATTTTCTCCTTTTTAGTGCATTTTTAATGTTGCTACCAAAATTGTGTTGCCCTTCGAAAAAGCAAGTTTTTATTTTTTATTTCAATAATATTAGAAAATATTATTCTATAAAAGAATATAAACAATCATAACTCCCTTAATAGCAAAAAATTATATATTATTTACAGTTTCGACACTCTCTGTGCATTTCATTTCTATTACAAAGTACGAGTATAATTATTTAACTTTTATATGTAAGGCTAACAGTAATAATTAAGTGTTACAATTACAATCACATGTAATTACTCAATTTAATTAAGGTTATTAAAAAGTGGTGGAATGAGAAGTGTATATTATAGGTGTAGTCTACTAAAGGATAATAATGTGTTAAAGATATATATAAAGATAGATATATATATAAATATTACTAATTATATTAAGTGTAATTAGTAATATTTATTTCCTATTTAAAGTTGACAATGAAAGTGTTTTTTTATAAATTTTCATTGATTAGGACACCATAAAAACTCTTTACGCAAATTATCCATACAA
This sequence comes from Argyra leucocephala, assembly GCA_963942445.1. Lineage (NCBI taxonomy): Eukaryota > Metazoa > Arthropoda > Insecta > Diptera > Dolichopodidae > Argyra > Argyra leucocephala. Next base: position 141,076,406 of record OZ012678.1, on the reverse strand, counting down.
TAGAAATGTTTAGATATCCTAATATAATTATTATGTAAATTTTAGAAATGCTTTATTGAAGATTAATTTGTATTATTTTATAATTTTTGATGGCTATTAGAGTATTGTATTAAAGTTATTATCTATTATATGCAGTCTTGTTTAGTAATCGTTGTAGAGAAAAGTTTTGTAATTGTTGTATAATTTGAGGAAGATTTGCATTGCATACCCTTTAAATTTTTTATTGGGGATTTGTTTTTCAGTGACAAATGCCATGTGACACAAAAACTTAGTCACATTCACCTAGTTATGTTCTATTTTATTTGGTCATTGATTCAAAATAATAAAAATGACATTGTCTTTGAATTCCAAGTTGATCTTATTAGGAAATAGCCATTTAAAATACAAAACATATATATATATATATATATTTAACTAATTCACATTTATATGCGCAAATTAGAAATGTTGACGAAGTTTTCATAGATATTATCGAATGACTTCTGAAACATTTGATTAAATCTTAAACGGAATACAAGAAAAGCTGGTAAATGGTTACTCTATAGTATAACCCCTGCTAAAAAATTCGACTACTATACTCTTTTGATCTAGCATCCCTTATTAAAATTTCATGTATATTTTGGTATTTTTTTTTAAATAGATTTTAATAAAAAATTTATAAAACAAACAATAAGTCAGTTTGAAATATGAATTTATACGCTATTTCTGACTTTAACAAAAATTTGCTACTCTTAACCACAACTATACATATAAATTTAACTATACATGCGAGCAGAACACTACACGCTAAAACGCAATACGGTTAATGATCAAGGCTCGTGATCAAGTGCATGGGCGAAATATCTACAATCTTAATTGCAATCTATGATATTTAAATCTATTCCTTAGGTCTTATGAGGATAACCCCATGGCAAACATGTTAAAAATGTTGAACTTACTTCGTATGAGTTTCAGAGAAGTAGCGGAGATGAGAAAGAGGATACAATTGTTCTGTATCTTCTCTGCAATTGCTCCAGGTGCTAAAATTCTGTACTTCCACTGTTTTTTTTAAAGCTGAAATATTTTACAAGTAGATTTATGCGAAAAAAGTTTCGTAGTACCAAGTTGTACAATAGTTTATATATGCCGATGTATACCAACAGCTACTACTACCTACAGTACCTATACACGTCTACATTAATTCATTTGATTAATCATTTTATCTTTATACAAAGCGTTAAAAAGTACTTATTAGCTTCTATTTTGAATAACTAAGTTTTAATGTGCAGCATTTTGGGTTCAATTTCTGTCAAATGTTATAAATCTGAAATGTTTTTTTTTGTTTGTTTTTATTTCCCAATGAAACATTACAATCTGTCTGTGAAGGAAATGTTCAGTAGTTTGTATGACATTTTTTTATGCAGGTAAAGTGCACTGACTAGCGGATGAGATAACCCAGTCGTCAACCATCCATGATGCCAACATTATACTTCATTGTATTTCGCGGCCCCCATTTGATTAATGTTGTCTACTAGGCAGCTGCTAGGACGCTTAAGGCGACTTACACCACTTGCAGTCAACAAGTTGTTTGGATGTGCAGCTAATCATATCTGGTACTTTCTGCGTATGCTCCTAATCTCCTCTTTAATGGTTCTCATCTGCAAATCTCAATGTATGACATCATTATTGACAAACCAAGGCACGCCAACTATCAATCTTAATAGCTTGGACTGGAAACGCTGTATAATTGCAATATTGGAGTTGCTGGCTACTCCCCAGAGTTGGATTCCGTAGATCCATATCTCTTTCAATACAGCTTTATAAATCAGCAAGTTGCGGCCAATCATCCAATACAATTTGCTTAGCTTCAAGCCCAGTTACTTTCTTTTGTTATGGATATGGATTTTCCACGTGTGTCTCCTGTCCAAGTGCATGCCCAAATACTTTACAACCTTATTCTGAGGTACTACTTCGTTATTAAGTACAACTATCGGACAAGTTTTTTTCTTTAGTGTACATGTGATATGTGTTAATTTTGCTCCATTCACCCTGATTCACCACTTTTTTAGCCATTGGTGAGCTTTGTTTATGCTGTGTTGCAGAATCTGTGAAGCATGTACTGGGTTACTATGTGAGGCCAGTATAGCCGTATCATCAGCGAAAGTGACGGTGGTTGTTTCATTTGCTGTTGCAGTTTAAATGAGATATAAGACAGGACCTAAGACGCTGCCCTGTGGTAAACCTGAGATAATTTCATTAGTTGGTGTATAATCACCTTGATGCTTCACCAAAAAGTGTTTTTTGATAAGATATGACCGTAGCAATAAATAATAGTTCTGTGGTATAATTTTTTGAAGTTTGTACAGCAATCCTTCATGCCAGATTTTATCAAATGCTTGAATAATATCTAGAAATATCGCTCAACAGTCTGCTATTCTATGTATTTGCTCGTCATGTTCATTTTCGGATCGGTTTTAATCGGACAAAATCGGTTTTAATCTGCAAAACCTAAAATGTGCGGAATGAAAATTCAAAATGTTCCTCCACAGAACCATCAGCAGACGAGTGTAACATTTGGTATGATGAAATTGGCATACTAAATCTATCTATAACAACTCTAATAAAACAACATAACTATGTATATGGAAAAAGTTATACTAGCAAACATGTAGTTACATATTGTTCTTGCCTTAAGGTCTATTAAAACATTTTCAATTTTGAATGAAACTAGTGATTATGATGTTTTTTTAATATTGACAAGACTTATGAATTTTATGAGATATTTTTTCTATAGAAATTATTATTTTTTTTTTTGTACATTTTTACATTTTGCTGAGGCAAGTCTTCGAGCATTACAAATGAATAATTTAGTATAATTTACTTTTCTGTTAAAAATCTCTTTATTAATGTACAAAACTTACTTTACTTCGATGATGGTGACAAGTTTCATCTTCATGTAATCAAATTAGCTATATAAATTAAGTGAAAATTATTAAGATATCCTTAAACATCCCCTGGATGTTACAAGATACGTTGGTTTTATATAATTAAAAATTTTTCCTATTCATTATTTTTTTTTTTTGTTTTTTGCTTTCTTTCCATTTCATTAAATGTAATGAGGCTAATTAGTTAATGAAAAATTTCTGTTCTTTTTTTTTCTTATCATCAAAAATTGATTTGAAATGAGTAAAAAAAAAATTCCACTTTGAAGACATTATTATCCTTCAATCAAAATATTACAAACAAAAATGTTTTTTGGAATAAATGACATTGAGGTAAATTTATTCATGTTAAAGTTGTATAACAGTTTTTGGTTTTTTTTTTTTGCCTTTTTGCCTAAAGGACATACAATTTTATATGTGTAGTGGGCAATATATGAATAGAAAATAATTAAGATTTCTTTCTATTATGAAATTTTCCATCAGATTTGAGATTTTAAAACAGGATATTTAATTAAAAAAATATTCATTAAAAATATTTTATTGTTTACAGTTTTTTTTTTTTTTTTTTTTTTGACTTAACTCATATTTCTTTAGGGTATTCTTTAGGATAATGTGATGTATTGTGGGTTTAATAATTAAAAAAAAATTGGTTAAATAACTTGAATTAAATGCATTTTTTTATTTCAAGTTTTAGTCCACAGTTTTGGACTATTAACAATACATTTTTTGTGGTGTATTAATTAATGCAAATGTGAAAAAAGACATCTGTTTTAGAGTAACTTCGCATTCATAATGGAAATTTTTTTAAGGAAATTTTTTTATATGATTATACACTGTTGTATTATGTGTATAGATAGGGCTTTACATGTTCTAACATAAATTTTAGGTATAGCTTACCCATTTCTTGAGAATTTTTATATAGGTATATCTGTAATTAAAATTGACAAGCATTTAAGAACCTGCGCAGTCTTTTCATCTTATTACGCTTTTCTTTAATGAACTCCTAATATATAAATAAGTTGTGTATAAAACAATAATGCGCACACCGTTGAAATTTTTTTACTCATATGGTTTTATTATTCACCAAATAAATTCTGCATGTGGGTTCTTATTAGAGTAAAAAACAAAAACAAACAAATCAGCTATTATAATCACTTGCAGTGAACATAATGTACATTGTGCATATTATGTCAAATAAAAACAAAAAAAAAATAAATTCATCTGAAATAAAAATATAAAAAAACAAAAAAAAATCAGTTGAATTGTTCATATGATTGGCAAATTCATCTTCATATAGTAGAGCTATAGTATCTATAATTATAATTGACAAGCATTTTAGGACCTGCGCAGTAAACACCTTTTCATTTTATCTCGGTTCTCCTTAAAGAACTAAGTTAGTTACATAAGTAACATAAGTGGTATATACAACAGAAATGCGCATACTGGTTGAAAAATTTTCAATTTTGTTTTATAATATTCAAACTTTTAAATAAAATATATCCATTTTGTTTTATTCAACATCTTATTATTTGTATACATAATTAGAGGAAATTTACTTTTTTAAGTAACTGTCTTAAATTATTGTTTTCTATATTTTAGGCATTTGTATTAATCATATAGTTGTGGTTAAAAATATGTATAATACCTCTTTAATTACAAAAATATTTTATTTTAAGTAATTTTATCCATTAAATGCCACTGTCTATAGGTAATATATTGAAAACGAATTAGTATATGAGGGACGTGTATTAGTCCTAAATAAAACTTACTAACCACAAAATTTTTATTAAACTCGAGTGGTTTCTGCTATATCGTGACAAGTCTATGTCAGTACGTAAATTACTGTTTTTTTAAAAATTTTAAATTTGACTTCAACTTGAATTATAATTACTCAACAGGCGCCCCTAGTAAGCATATAACTAACAAGCTTATTATTTTTCTTCTTTTTATATCAGAATTTTAAATTCAGCTATATTTAACCAAGTACCACGTTCCAGTACCTCGGAATAATTTAAAACATTATTGAACCCAAAGTGGATAGCTGAATAATAATACAAAAATAAACCTGTTTTGCTTCAATTGTTGGATATGGACAAAAATACCACGACAAAATACATTAATTCTAAATTAGACAAAATTGGTTAATAAATTAATTGAAATTAAAAATAAAAACGTACAAAATGGTGTTTCAGAAATTAATTTGCATTATTTTGAATTACCTTTTTAATAACTTGTTTTGCCAATAGTTCTGGAAATCTAAGATTTTCTGAAAATTTTGGCAAAGAAATTTTCTAAGAAAATCCTTGTTCTAGGGATTCAGTTAAGAATTAAAATTCACCTTAGAAATATGTTTAAATTTATGGTGAAGCATTTTAAATGTTTACTTGTTTAAGCAAAAAAGCCTTGATGTTTTAACCTTATCGTATATTTGTGGATATTTCATCTCTTCAACAAAAATGTGACACCTTTCTTAGATGTGTTCTCGAAAATATGTGGAAATATTTTTTGTTATTCTATTGTCATTATGATTGCAATAAATAAATTAAATGGGAGTCAATCTAAACCCCTAAAATCAAAATCCCCGATACATAAAATAAGCAATTTTTTGGAAAAGCCCCTAAATAAAAAAAAAAATTTTTAATTTTTACGGAAACCTTGCTGTCTGCGTTTATCTGCCGTCGACAAAAACAGGGTTGCAATAAATTATGGGGCGGGGGCCAATCGCAATAATTAAAATTGGTTTTTTCCTAAATAGTTTCCGTCTAAAGTAAAAGAAGGGTTTCAATAAATAAGTAGTGGGAGTTTGGGTAGTTGCAGCAGTCCAGACTATATGAATATTGATTTTTTCGATTAATTTTTCACTAAAATATTGCCATCTGCGTGTGCCTACCGCCGCAAAAACAATATTGCAATAAATCAGTGGGTTCGTGGACCCATCTTCAACTTTAAAAATAAGATTGATCTTTTTCTATATATTTTTCAGTAAAAGCTTAAATTAAACTCTTTCATGAAATTAGAATAAGAAATCCCCAAATTACGTGCCCCAAAATTTTATACATTTTATGTTTGGGGATTTGATGTTCAGGATTTTTTTGTATGTGAATTTTGTTTTGGTGAATTTAGACCCCACCTCAAATTACACATAGGTGTAAGTTATAAATAAAAAATTTAATTAAGTAGTTATGTTAATTAAAAACCGAAATGATGGTGTATTTTGTATGTGGGTCTTGTTTCATAAAATTCAACAAATCTGACAAGTTTAAAAATTCGTCATCGTTTTTTGGCGAGTTTTTTGCTGTATATAAACATGACAAAATAACTAATTTTTAATTAAAAAATTAATCAGCTGTTTTAGAAAATCAGGATTTATTCAAAAAGTGCTCCTGAAATATTATTCTGTAACACAGTTTCAAAACCTGCTCTCGTTCGAGCTTCCTTAACATGGTTATAGTATAGTTTATTTTTTGATATACAATTTTGTTTCTACTTATATATTAACAACTATATCCCCTTACCTTACGACATATAATTTCTATACATGTAATAACTATATATGTCCCGACATGTAATTTCTATCCGATTTCAATTCAATTTCATATCAGCTTGAAACATTATAATTTATTTTTTTTGTATACTAATTTTAATTCATTTACAGAACTGCTTTACGACTATACTTCATCCTATGTACTTGTTAATTACCCATACTTTCAAAAAAAAAAAAATAGACCCTGCGAATTCAAGAAACAATAATAGAAAAGGCAATGATCAGAAAAAAATTAAAACAAAAATCGGTTTCAACTAGTTCGAAAAATCGTCGATTTTTTCAATAGTGTAAATGCTACCCACAAAAATGCATAGAACGGGTCTCAAAATGTTATTATGAATAAAAATGGTTTTATTTTTTGCCGAAAACTCTAGATTATTTAAATATAATCTAAATATAATATCGATCATGGTAAAGGGTTGGTTTTATTATAACCGATTTAAATCACTTTTTGGTTATTTTTAGTGGTTTTTGTCAGTCCTTCGAATGAAAAACAGCACAAAACAAAATTGGTTATACTTATTTAAAAAATTTTACTTCCTATTTATTGTGTTTTTATTATTATCTTTGAATATGACAATGACGTCCAAGAGGTCCTTCACGTTTTTAACTTATTCTTACTTCCAATATTATATTTATTAAAAATCAATACTAAAATTTTAATAAACAGTTTTAACACGCATATTTGTATAGTCTTTAATACAAAAGGAATATAAAATATGAAATGGCTTTAAGGATTTTTAAGTTTATCACACCTGTCATATTTCACATAAGAATAAATAATTTTACCTGAATTAAGAATTAATAATGAAAAGTAATTATTTAGTTGCTTTTTTGTACATATTCGTAAGTTGTATTCTATCATACTAACTTAATTCATCATTTTTGTCAAGTTTTTTTTTAATATAAGTTCTTTGCAAAAGACATCTGGATTATTTTTATTTTTTTTATTCCTTTACGTCCTGGAAAATATAATTATATCAGTAGATGACATAAGACTTAAAGATTTATTAAAATAATTTAGTTGAGGAAATTGAAAATAAAAGTATAGAATATTTATTTAGATAATATAAATTTCTTGTTTAAAAAATATAGCATGACAATATTGAAGGTGGCATTAAAAACAGATTTAACTGATAATGAACGTGAGAAAATTTAAAATAAATTAAAATTATTAACTAAAATTAAAATAAAACTTTAAAAGAAGAAAAATAATAAATTTATTAAAATGAAATTCCATAAAACTCTTAAATATTAATACAGATTAGGTACAAAGGCTTCAATTTGGAAATGTAATGAAATAATTGAATCGTTTAGTAACAAATTAAGCATATCAGACTTTGAAAATTGTCATCATATAAAGTATTGGTAAGAAATATTTCAGAATCAAATGAGTATTTGTATAATAGTTTATGCGGCTCATTTTTATTTAGTTTTGTTACGGTTATCATCCTCCATTTTATTTTTATATAATTAATATTTTTTTTTATTATTATTATTATTTTTTATTATCATTGTACAATTTTCCTTATTTCTAATTTTAATAATTAAGAGCTTATACTAATGTTAAAATTTACACCTATGACTCTTAATTTACTTAGACTAACCTGAACTTTTATATTAATAACTAGCTTTGTAACCCGTCATAAATGACGGAAGCAAAATAAATCCTAGTTTCTTTTTTTCTTTTATTAGATTCTTTATTCCGAAATTACAGTACTTATGTTTATATCACTTTTTATTTATTTTTATTTATGTTAGGCCAATCCTAACACTAATCTTTTTTTTTTTATATAACAGAAAAAGAAGTACCATACCAACAAATTTGTATAAAATGTTTGTATTTTTGTATGGTGTACTCGTACTCACTTCCATTTAGTTATAATTCGTTAGTTGGGTTCCATTTAGTATAAATTATACCGTATTAGCGTTGTTGTGGCCTCTGGGAGAGCAAATTTAAAAATGGGATCTTATTTTCATATAAATTTTGTCTTTTGTATAATGTATAAGGATCTTATTTTGCTATATGAATAAACTGTTATTATGGTATTGTGTTATTTTTAAAAAAATATTCAAAATTTTGTATCTAAATTGGTAAAATTTACAAAAAATACAAAAACATTTTCATCAATAATTTTCAATTTAAAAAAAAAACAATGTTTTATTATCCGGCGTAGAAGTAGAGTTAATTATCCTACTCTACTTCTATCAAGTTCTATTGATTGAACAGTGAACCTGAACAGTGAAGTGAAAAGTGAACACTTAACACTGAAAATAAAATAATATTTTTGGAATGGAGCATATAGAACATACAGAATACAGATACAGCAAATAATAAAAAAAAACAAAAAAAACAAAAAAAAAACAAAAATAATTTTTTTTGAGTGAAGTGAGTTACGCACACAATATAGACAAAAATAAAAGGTAGAAGCAATAAAGTAGTATAATGTATAATATTATACAATACAAATATGCTGATACACATGTATATTATTGTGTATAATTTTAAGTAATAAGAATAACCTTTGAGTGAATTATGTTTTTTTTTTTGTGTTAAATGCTGTTTGCCTTTTGGTTATTATACCATATTAAACTATTGATTAAATTTCTATTAGTCCTTATTATTATAAATCAAAAAAATTGTTTGTTTTATTTATATTATTACTATTATTTATTATTTTTCCTTATTATTTGCGAAGAAGACTAACATTAAATTAAAAAAATATAGTTCATGCAATCAATTTTTCCTGCAAAGGTTCAGCATGGTAGACAGGGGTTAAAAAAAAGCACCAAAGCAATTTGTATAATATATATGCATTTGTATACATATGCAATTTGTATATGTGTTGGAGCGTTCCGTCGAACTTACAAACATCCAGATAAATGCAGAATAATATATTAATAATATATATATTTATTTTTTAAGGAAAAATGTCAGGTAAAAACTTTTTTGATCAATTTATTTTTATCATAAAACTTAAAAACTAACTTAATTATAAAAAAACAAATAAAAAGAACAAAAAAAAAAATAAAAAAATAAAACCTAATTGATAAAAGCTTAATCAACAATCGCTCTTATTAATGAATTTAGACAGCTCTCTAGAAAGGCAGGCGATATGTTTGCTATTTATTCGGAAACAGTATTAATATTTGCTATGCTATTCAATCTGTTCGTGGAAAAATAGAAAGGTTTAACCAAGATTATTTTAGAATCGCATTTTGTTTTCTTTGGAGCAGATTTAATTTGCTTTTTCTTAACTTCTTAGTTTTGCTGATGGCTTTACACTTTTTACTCCTATATCTTCGTCATCGGATTGATTAAATCTACAAAACGATATTAACAATTTCGCTTTTTGGTGTTCAAAAAATTACCTTGAATTGAACACTTCTAAATGCCAAGTCATTACCTTTTCTAGGAGAAATACCTTTGTTTTTACCTGTTGGACAGTTTAGTTCAACTATCATCTAAGTGGCTGTTTGCTTTCAAGAGCGAATACTATTATAGACCTCCGGTTAACACTTGACCCTAAACTGAGCTTTAAGCTACATTATGATAAAATATTGAGCAAAGCAAATTCTTTTTTAGGTTTCATTAAGCGATGGTCTAAAGAATTTTCTGATCCCTAACTCACGAAACATCTCTATGTTACATATGTAAAGCCTACCCTTGAATATGCCGGTCAAGTGTGGCCTCCAAATTACTTGACTGACATTAACCAAATTGAATCGGTTCAACAAAAGTTTTTACGTTTCGCTTTGAGTAATTTTTCGTGGAATGATCAATTGCGACTTCCATCGTCTTAAACTCATTGACTTGCAGTCGTTGTCTGATCGTCGGATAATTGCAGATATCTCTTTTATTCATCAGCCTCTTTCGGGTATGACGCTAGTCAGCCTGAAATTTCAAATCATTTGGGTGAAAGATCCAATCGGAATAATCTCAGAACCATTGAGTTGTTCCACATTTCCTTCCACCCTACTGAATATGGTCGATTCGAGCCAATCACTAGAATGCTCCGTGAAGTAGATTCTAACTCTAGTTCTTTTGATCGACAACTAAGTGTTTTAACTGTTAAAAAACGATTACGTTTTAATGTACATTCAACTGAGACTAACTAACAACTGTTGTTCTTTTTAGTTTTGATATTTTCGGCCTAACTTTTGGAAGTATTTTTAATAAGTGTATATCTATTAACATAGGTATTAACTTATGACTTTTACCCTTCAACTAACATCATGTATCTGGTTTAGTTTATTTTTAGATTTTTCTAATCAAAGTTGGCCTACTGGATGATGAGTTATTCACAATTAAATGAAGCATGCCTTTGTCTAGTAATAGACTGATGTGCTTTGCTCTAATCATAAATCTGACAGTTATATAGGGAACCCATATAAAATAATACTGCGAAAAATGGCTTTAAATATTATTAGTTTGTTTTCTACAGTTAGCCTGGTTTTTATTTTTAATTGGATATAGAATTTTTATATATAGATCTATTTTATTGACTGTCTTAGTTATAATTTGCTTTAAAGAGTAACTTTTTGTCCAAATGTATACCAAGATATTTAATATCATCTCTTTCCCATATTATTTCAGTATTATTTAAAAATAAGTTTCTGTTAGGCAAGTCAAGAAAATCGAGTTTGTTTTTTCGCCATCGATTTGAATTTTCCATTTGTAGTAAAATTCTTGAATTATTTGGAAACCATTTTCAAGATTATTTTTTTATTCCATTTGGACATATGGAAGATGATAATAGGGCATTATCGTCTGCGTATAAACTTCTACAGCAATTTGGAAATCTCGGTAAATCTGCTATGAATATGTTGCATAAAATGGGAGAAAGTGATGAACCTTATGGAACACCTGCTGTAATACTTATTTTGTTATTATATTTTTGGTTCCGAATACTTGATGTGTGCTGGAATGTTTATTTCTAAATCCGAATTATTCGTTCGGCAGAATATTTTAATCTATGCAGGAAATTTTCTAAGCAAATTTTTTAAATTTTTTCGAAAATTTTTCCTAAGCAATTGAGTAAACTTATTGGATTATAGTTTTCAACCAGTGATGGGTTTTTTTCTTGTTTAGGAATTCATGTAACTAAGGCTACTTTCCATATTTCTGGAAAATAAAATTTTTACTTAAAACTTTATAGCTTGTCTTTGACAAGTTTTTAAGTATAATGTTGGGTATTTTGTCCGGACCGGGAACTTTTTTAATTTTTAACTGCTTAATTAACATGGCAATGTTTTTAACAGAAGTAAATTCAAGATAACCTATAAATTGATATTTTAGATTTTCAACTGAATCATTAACCGCATTAATTGTGTCGCTGTAAATATTAGTTAAATTTATACGTAATTTATAGGAGTTGGGAAATTTAAAAACTCATTTTTATTCATTTCGTGAACAGCATATTGAGGCGGCTCAGCCATTCTGCAATGCCTTATTAAACAATACCATTCTGAAGGGATATAAAGCATTTTATATTTCTAGGCATGAAGTATGGACAGAGTCATTTGTGTGTGTCCTTTCTCTATAAATAAATGTGACTTATATCGATAAAAAATATCTTGGAAACCCATGTATAAAAAACAAAAATACATTTATTTTAACTTTGTCTGGGACAGCTGACTGAAATGAAATTAAAAGTTTTAAAACCTCTTTGAATATGGCTCTTTATAAACTTTAGAAAACAACATACAACTTTATGGGCATATCCTTTTCCAACTGTTTCTTCTCATACATAATAATTACCCAATTCAGAACTTCGTAAAATGTAAAATTTAAAGAGCACAGTTTTCTCATGTAGTAAAATATACCAGTATTTTACCACGGAAAACATTTAAAATATTTTTAACTAGAAAATCAAAAATTTCTGAAATTACTGTATTATCCTCTTTTGCTTTAATTTTATCCAATTATAGCAAATCGTGCTCCACTTTGGCTTCCTCTTTTTCTGTCAAGCCCATATTTTTATTTTTAGCATTTAGCAATTGCTGTGGTTACTGCCAATCTGGGCCACTTTCTTATCTTTTGTTCTCTAACATTTATTAACAATGAATTTCTATTGTAATATTTCAAAATTTCGATTTTATAAAATTGGTTGAATGTTTAAAGTTTATTTGTTTCACCAAGTTTTTAGTACATTTATTTTTCTACTTATTAATATATGATAACCCCATTTGCTTAGATGACACCGTTTTACCATCTGTTGTGTTTGATTCATATTGATGATCATGAAGTCTTGCCAATTTTATTTTTTATCCACTCCTTCGGATTTGTCTTGTTAAAACATTTTATTATCGTTATTAAAGTTCAAAATGATCTATAACTCCATGATGTCGTAAATTGAATTATGACATAATAGATGAGAGCTGCGATATATTATAGTTAGTTCCCTAGATAGTTCGTTTTTTATTTTAAGTAATAACCAAAATTGTATTACAAATCAACTTTAAATCTGAAAAAAAAAAAACGTTATATCTAACCTCCATATTCTATTTGATATCCACAAACGAAAACTTGTGATTAGTAATCATAGTCAGTACTGATTGTAGTTGTTACATAGCCACTACACAAGCTTAGGTATTAACACTATATATCCACTTGCAACCTCATTTATCGATGGAATTGGTTTTAAAATTCTATATCCACTCATCAACCGAAAACCTACATCAAGCTAAATAACAAATTTATCAAAATATACTAATCAAAATTATACTAAATTTATTACGCCATTGTTGTCCATTAGTTGATATAAAAAACTCTAAAATCAAAAAATTACATTAAGCTTGGCGAGGAAAGGGTAGGGTAGGGTAGGGTACCGAGTATAGCTTTAGAAATGGTCGTCAAATTTTGGGATATAATTTTAACATAACAAGGTTTGGTTTGATGATTGTTTCGTGGAATCAGTTATGGCTTCGTATGTAGTAAAGGATTGAAGATATTTATAATTAAATTTTAATAAATTAATAATAAAATAAAATGATATGATAAATAATAAGATTAAATTATAGTTTTTCTATATCTTATACAAATATAATACACAAGATGAACGACGTGGGGAGTAAAAAAGCAAGAATAAGTGAAAAGAAATTACACCACAAAAATATTAATATTTTAGCAAGTTCTTGGTGCTGAACACTTAAAACATTGCAAATAGTTACACCAAATAAATGAAGGTTAATTCTAAGTTGAGCGACATCTATACTCTAAAATAAATTTCAATCACGGACAATTTTTAAAAAGGCTTCATAAAAATTCTTTCATTTTAAATAAACACACAAATTTATAGAAAAAAGTACAAAAACAAAAACACAAACAAAAATTGAAAACAAAACAAAAAAACAAAAATCAGAACAGATCATAGTCTTCAAAAATGATATAATAAATCTTAGTTCATTTGCTTCTGCTATTATTAAAAATAATATATACAGTAAAACACGGTTATAGTCATTCGCTAAATTTCAGTAATATTTCTGACTATAACCGTTTTGTGACTATAGGCGTAGTCAATAAAAAAATTGGATCTTTGTAAACAAAATCAAATTTAATAAAATATCTTTCGTATAACAATTTAAAACTTTATTTTATTCACAAAATATACATATTGTAGAACAGAACAAAGAACAGAACAGAAAAAGACAATAATTCAATAATATATATAAATCAGTGTTTTAATAAAATAATTCACTTTTCACTTATTTTTTTGTTTTATTGAAAAAATTGGGGTTATATTTTAATGCGACTTATGAGCGACATCGATTGTATGAACTTATGAAGTTTATTACTTTCTTTCAAACAAATTGTCAACTCACTATTGCTATAACAGAATTGTGACTACAAACGTGTTTGACTATAAACGAATTAAAATACATCGATCTACTACGTTGAAAGTAATGGGATTTTATTGTTTTTAAGTTTATTGAAATTAGTATTAATTTTGTCATAAAGTATTAGGTATTACACTTTAATTTCATTATATATATATATTCAAGGATCAAGCGATTCAGAAAACAACTACAATTATACCAAAACAAATATTTCTTTTTATATAAAATCGTAACTGAAAGAACTGCTTCTGTGCAAGTGCACAGGGGAATCACTAGTAATCCTATATTATACTAAGAATTTTGCTATAAAATTGGACTACATTTTATAAAAATAAAAAAGTTATAAGGATATTTAATTTTTGTGTAAAAAAACATTTTATTACATAAATTATATCAACAAAACAAAATTAATAATGAAATATAGTTATAAAGAGAGAATTATACGTCTATATCTCTATGAAATCAAAATAAGTTAGGCTTTAAAAATTTTATTTTAATTTTCATTATATAAATGAATTAAATAAAAATACATATATATATATATATATATATATATACAAAGAAAACTAAATTCAAATTTGAATTTGCCGCGTACACGGTCAAAATTATAACTACTTCCCTTACCTTCTTAAAACCATTATTCGAGTAAAAAAATATAATCTGGAATAAGATTTGGAAATTTTTAGGTAATCTATTGAAAATCACTTTT
Organism: Argyra leucocephala; assembly: GCA_963942445.1. Taxonomy (NCBI): domain Eukaryota; kingdom Metazoa; phylum Arthropoda; class Insecta; order Diptera; family Dolichopodidae; genus Argyra; species Argyra leucocephala. The sequence continues at coordinate 141,061,393 of OZ012678.1, read as the reverse complement.
TATCACTTTAAAAAAATGTATTTTTACAGCTTTACACTAATCTTTAAAAAAATTTCAGCAATTTTCTGAATTGTATTTACACATTTGTTACGAAAGACAAATTTTAATTTAAAGATTTTCATTTTTTTTTTGAAAACTTTTACCGATATAAAATTTATACATAATAACTGTGAAATAGATTATAAACAGAACATTTTTCTATATTATCTAAATTCATACATATATCCACAAAATGATCCACTTTAAATTTCCGTATAGCATAAAAATAGCATAAAAGTTGTAGTTATAACTACATAAAAATTATGAAAAATGGAAGTGTATTTAGTTTAGCTTAAAAAAGTTAAAACCAGTCAGGTAAATAAATAAATTGTCTAAGTATATAGAGTGAATGAAAGAAGAATAATAATAATAAAAGAAAAAATTCAAAGTGAAAATTTTATACTTTAAAAGAAATTGAGAATTTAACATTGAATGTGCAATTCATTAGAAATACTTATATATACGTATGTATGTAAGGAGTATATAGATTATTGTAGAGCATTCTTGTAGATTGTGAGAAGTGCTGTTTCATTTAAAATTATTAAAATAAATTATAATTTATAATGGATGCTTTTTGTTAAGAGATGACAAAAATGATAAATTAAGTAACTATTAAACTTATGAGTACAATAAAAGTGAAGAGTATGTTTTCATAGATTATAATGGTGGTTGGTATAGAAATCTAATTGGCTGATTGATTGAATATTAGTATGAAAATTATGTATGAATAATAAATATATATAACATATTCTATAAAATAGTAAATTTATTATTAGAATTAGACTTGTAAGTTTGTTATAAGATTACGTGCTTAAACTTTCATTGTTTTTTATCCTTATTGTACACTGCAACAATAGTAAAGATAACATATTTTCAAAGCTATTTGAAAATTGAGTAAAAAAAAAAGTTAAAACAGAAGTAAAAATTTAATGAGTAACTTATGTTATGAACATTTCTAAGCCTATAGTGTTTATTTATTGATTGAATTCAATTTTAAATACCTTCACAACTTTTAAACGCTTACAAAATTGATATATTTTTTTGTTGTTGTTGAGTGTTGGGAACTGATGTTGTTTTCCATTATGTAATTACCTTGATTACTATATTCTTGATTTCTTCTTGTGGATTGTATTCAATTTTGACAACAATTTTACAACCTTTACAAACTGAACAAATTTTTTTGATGATGAGCGTTATGTCTTGTTTTGTTCTGCCATGTATTTGTAATATTAGTTTTGCTGAACCAAAGTTCAGATGAGTATTCGTGAGTTTGGGAACGTAAAAAAAACGATTGTAAGACGGATAGTTAAATTTTATTACGACAATGTCAAAATCATGTGTTTGGTTTGTAATGTCTATACAATCTATTATTTGACGGTAATAAACACTTCTTGCAATTTTACGAACATTTTTTTTTTCAATACCATTAGAAACAAAATGAAGAATAATATAACAAATGCATCATAATAACATACATACTAGGGTTTCCATTACCGGTATTACTGAAACCGGGATTCCGGTATTACCGAAGAGTATTAAAACCGAAATACCAACACTATCGAACGAAGAAAACCGGTATTTCGTTATTGACTAATAAATTTTGTAATAGTTTAAATAATATTAAAAAAAGTTTAATTTTCTACTTTTTTGTGCACCAAAATTCAAAATATTTTGAATTTGAATTGCAGCAACCTATTTTTTCAAATCAAAATTAGTGTCAAGAGACGATTTTTGTGAAGAACAAGTTGACCTAACTTTAAACGAGCATATTGAATCCTTAATTTTCAAATTAAGAAGAGTTGTAAAAATATTTCGGCAATCTCCGACAAAAAATGACTTGTATTTACAAAAACATGTCAAAGAAGAATATGGAAAAGAATTGAATTTAATTTTAGATTGTAGAACCAGGTGGAGTAGTTGTGTTGTGTTTATGCTTGAACGGTTCTATAAATTGAAAATCTCTTTTCGAAAGATTTTAATTGATTTACAAATGGACATCACGGTTTTAAAAGAAGAGTTTGACTTAATTTTTCGTATAATAACAGCGTTAACTCCTATTAAACTAGCTGTAGAAAGTTTATGCTTTCCAGATGCTGATTTGTATAAAGGCGACATTGCATTGGAATTTATGTTTGATGAACTTTCTAAGCAACTAAATTCGTTCAATAATGATTTGAAAATCGCCTACGAAACAAGTATAGAATTATAGAACGCCGCTTTAAATATGCAGATATTTTCAGTTTTCTGCTGGATCCTAAAAATATTAACAATGAACGAGAAGATTATGACATATTTAATTTAACTTCAAAAACAACGTTGCAGTCCCAAATTATTTTTCTATTGGAAAGATTGTGCACGCTTTCACCAGACTTAAGAAAATCAAATGCGGAAGACGTTTTGGTGATCACTAATTCAGAAATTATAGTCGAGGAAAAGAGAAAACAGATGTGACTAAAAGAAGTTCTTCAGCAAAAATTAAAGGAGAGATCGGAATGCAAACAATGTCAGCCTAAAAATAAAATCAAAACAAGAGCTTCTAAAAGTTATTCGAGTAGAAGTGAAATATTACGAAGAGGAAAATGGCAAGGGCAAGTATCTAAGTATAATTGAATGTTATTTAAAAACCGTACGACCTACCGTAGTGTTGAAGCAGAAAGAGCCTTTTCAGCAGCAGGGCTGTTATTAACCAAAAGTCGGTCGATTCTTTCGGATGACAGTATATATAATTTATGCTTTTTAAAAGCCTATTTCTTAAAACAAAAATAATATTTAAATGATTTTTATTATTCTTAATTTTCTTAATTTTCTTATTAAATTTATGATTTCAGTTAATTTTTCGAAAAATGAAATAAAGAAAGTTTGTTTTTTTAAAAAATTATATTTTTCTTATCGCTGACTTGAATAAAATAAGCTTTTTTTGACTACCGAAAATACCGGTATTCCCGGTTTCGGTATTGACATCAGTACCGAAATACCGGTTTTAAAGAAATTATTCGGTACTGCAAACCCTAATACATACATGATAAACATACATAATATAGTAAATGTTGATGAAGATTGAGATAATAATTTGATGATTGTTTTGCATCTAAAAAAGAAAATTTATTTTAAAGAGAAGAAAAAAGCAGCGAGCATTGATTATAAAATGAAACGAAAAAAATTTGATACCGTGTGTCCATTTCTTTTCTTTTTAAAAAAATTTCAGTTTAAAAAATAAAAAATAATTTTTGTTTTTTTTTTTTTTTTTTTTTTGCGAAAGATAGGAGGTAATCCCCGAAGGACATCAAGAGCTCCAGCCGCGTGTGCATCTTGATAGTGTAGGAATCGAACCCACTAAAGCCCACCTATCTTTTTCCGTTATAACCAATCTACGTAAGATCGACTAATGACTTTTTTTTTCGTAAATTTTCGGTCGCGTCTTTAGGAAATTATTATAGTGATAGTTTCCGTGGAGGATCGCTAACATCATAATAATTACCGTGTAGGAACTTTATCACTATGATATTTCCCGTGAAGGAGATAGTCACAGCAATAGCTCCGCGTGGGAAGATTTTTTAGATTTTTTCGCAAAGGAAAATTATTGAAATAAAAATTTCCGTAAAGGAAACTATTATCGTAGAATTTTCCATTTTAGGTCGTGACCAGCTCGTGGGGTTTCGTTCTCTTGAGTCGACGGATACTGCTGTCGATATGAAGAACTGCTGCCATTTCCGAGTTCACATGAGTTTGCAGTCTCTGCTCGTGTTTGAATGCATGTTTCTTGATCTCTTCCGTGACTGTTTCAATGCGCAAGTCACGGTGGAGATCTTTGTTACGTATGTACCATGGTGCATTTACTATACCACGGAGCACTTTATTTTGAAATTTTTGCAACATTTCAATGTTGGTTTTCTTTGCACAGCCCCATAATTGGATACCGTACGTCCACACAGGTTTTAATATCTGCTTATATATTAATATTTTGTTCTGTACTGATAACTCAGAACCACGCCCAAGTAACCAGTAAAATTTTTTGAGTCTAATGTTTAGCTCTTCTTTTTTCTTTCTTATATGTTCCTTCCATCTTAGCTTAGCATCGAGTGTCATTCCCAGATACTTTGCTGTATTGGCATATGGTACTATTTTGTTATTGATTGAGATAGGAATGGTTGCAATCTTTTTGTATGTAAAATTTATATGAGTTGATTTGCTTTCATTAAGTTTAATGCGCCAACGTTGGGTCCATAATCTTATTTTATTCATTGCATTTTGAAGTTTTGCTGTGGAGTTTTCGACAGGTACGTCAACTGCAAGAATCGCAGTGTCGTCTGCAAAGGTAGCCATAAAAATGTTGTCAATTTGTGGGATATCTCTTGTATATAGCAGGTAAAGTATTGGACCAAGAACACTTCCCTGTGGGACTCCAGCAGATATTTCTTTTACTTCTGAATATTCTTTGGCATAACGTACACGAAAGCATCTATTGTTCATATATGATTTTAATATTTCATAGAATTGTCTTGGTAAATCACGATGTAGTTTAAATTCAAGGCCTTGGTGTCACACTTTGTCGAAAGCCTGAGCAACATCTAAGAAGATTGCTGAGCAGACTTTTTTTTCTTCGAACGCTTTTTCCACTATATTTGTGATCCGATGCACTTGATCAATTGTAGAATGTTTGTTTCTGAATCCAAATTGATGGTTCGGGATCAGATCTCTTTCTTCAATAATCGGGGCAAGTCTTTTGAGGAGCAGTTTCTCAAATATTTTTGATATAATAGGTAACAACGATATTGGTCGATATGATGTTACCTCTGAAGGCGGTTTTCCTTGCTTCGGTATTACAATTACTTCTGCAATTTTCCATTGTCTCGGAACATATGTGAACTTAAAACATGCATTAAATATATGTTGTAGCTTTAACAAAGCTAGATCTGGTAGTTCCCGCATGATTTGGCCATTGATGAGATCGTAACCTGGTGCTTTTTTGACACTCAGGTTGTGTCTGCATATTTGTTTAATTTCTCTTAGAGTGACATGCGAAATTTTCGCTTCATCTATTTTAACTTCGAGAGTTATATTTTCATTTGCAAGATTTTGTGTTGGTGCTGTGAAGACCTCTGCCAAGTGGTCAGCAAAAATCTTAGCTTTTTCTTTTGGGTTACCGACCCAGCTACCAGCCTGTGTTTTCAAAGGTGGATCTTGCACCTGTGGTCTATTTATTCGTTTAGCTGCTTTCCAAAGCGAGTAGTCAGTATAAGCATCGGCTGATAAATTGTTTAAGAATTTATTAAATGAGTTATTTTTTATATTTCTGATTTGCTGTTTTAGTTGATTATTTAAGCGATTGAATATAATTTTATCACCTGGGTACCTCGTTGATTGCCATTTTCGTCGTGCCCTTCTCTTCTCCATAACCAGTGCTCTTATTTCTGGAGGATAGCTCACTCTCGAGTGATGTTTCGAGTCAAAACATGGCGTGCTCTCCTTTGCTGCTTGCTGCACGTCTACAATGAATTGCTCGACTTCTGCATCAATTTGGTTCCTTGATTCCACGGATCCTAGAGTAATGAATTGCTCAAGTTTTTCTCTAAACATATCCCACATTTTTGTTTTTAAAACAAATAAAAATACTCACAATTGGTTATTTTCTGCCATATTATTTTCAAATTTTCAAATTTACTATGAACGTCAAACAATTGTTTTTCAGAAAGTGTTCGACACCTTCTTTGTACATTAGAGGCGCTTAAAATTTTTTAGGGTCTTTAAAAAGTCGACACATTATTTTACAATTTTGATTTGACGAATGTAAAGACAAGACTTTTGTAGAAGTTTTGAAATTCAAGGTATATATACATCATCATCCGCATTATTATATCATTATTATGTACATAATATATTAATTATCCAAATCGACAAATTCTTTCAGGACTGTTACCATCTAAGTATACTAATTTGATTAATAGGAAAATATATTAATGAAGTGCAGACTAAAAAGATGTAAACACCTGAAAACACTAGACTAGATAGTACTATTAACAAAAAATATAAGTATTATGAAGTGTTAATTATAGACTAATTTTCAGTTGGAGCTTTTTCTCTTTTGATGACAGTGCTCAGTAATGATTTTTATTATATTAACTAAAAATTAACTTATAACACTAATGATTTTTATTATATTAACTAAAAATTAACTTATAACACTAATGATTTTTATTATATTAACTAAAAATTAACTTATAACACCCATAACAATCACAGAATAAATTTTTAAAAATCCCAGAATAAACTTTAATTTGGATTTTTTTTTTTCTAATGATTCAACAATTTAGTGAAAATATGTATTTTCGGTTATTTACAGTAAATGGTAATACATAATGTAAATGTTGTTTTTGAATTGTACATAGCATGACATAAAAAATTATAATTAGACTATTACTGTATGTATAAATCTTTATGGCTCCTCTGAAAATGGTATTTACTGGTATCCGTTAAGGAACATATTCATTAGTATTATTGGGCAAGATGTGACGCATAAGAGTAGTGTCATCTAACTACTTGTACAAACTGTAGGAAAACTTGACTGTCTTTTAAAATTATGTTATCAACATTCAATACATTCATGTATTTAACAGAACTAATAAAAAATTTCTTGATTTTGCTTAGACAAATATCATCATCATCTTATAGCGGTACAGCTCTGGGTGAGCTTTGGGTTTCGTCACAATACTTCTCCAAGATCTTGCGCCGCTTGTCTCCAATTTGAGATTTGTAGGGTTTAGGCATCATATTGAATATTGTCTCCCCATTTTAGTGTCCCCCATGATTGGCCTTCCCCTACTACGATTACTCGGGCTTTCTATTTAACACCACTGCTTGTATTTAAAATATTTTTCTTATACTTTTCTAATACAAAGGCTGCTTTCCTTGGCTATATTCATGGTCCATACTTCGGTTTTATACCTCATTATGGGTCCTATTAAGGTTTTCCATATCTTTGCTTCTCTTGATATACTCTTATACTTTGAAATTTCTGCATAGTAATATCTGTTTCCGGATTGAATTCTGTTATTAATGCTGTGTTTTTTTTTCCTTACAGAGATGGTCCTAAGCCATAAAAGCTAACCAGCTAGCTAGTTTTATAGCTAGCTAGTTGTTTATTCTTGATGTATATATTTTGGAGACTCTGTGGCCTTTAATACGTTCCCAAAGAATGTTTGTATTTGTTTTTATATTAATGCTATACTGTATACATTTATCGCTTCTTATTGTCTTTCCTTAGTATGTGAAGCTTAGAATTCTTCAAAGTTGTTCTATCCGATCGTTATATTCTCATAACTTTTTATTTGCTTTTGATTCTTAATCTTACTTTTGTTGTCTCGATTTCTGGGGGCACAAATATTTCTGCCATATAACGTAAATGTACCTATCATCGCCCTAGCCCGTGATGCCGCCCAAACCTTTTTTTTTGTAAATACAATACTCCCATGCTTTTTATTTTTATTTATTTATTTTTAGTTGCCTTAATTTGTCTAATTATTACATAAAAATAGAGTTTTATGTATAATGTTACAGGAAATCCTTTTCATCTACAATATTTATATTAGGTCAGCAATTAAACTGCAATGAGTTATATTTTGTTTAATTTTTATTTTGAGTTAAGGAAAAATGGCAAAAAAACCTTATAATAAATTTTTTTTGTGTTGATTTTGTGATTTTATATTGTTTTTTTGTTTTTTTATCCATGCTTTTTATTTCTAATTTATTTTTGAAATAAAAAAAAGAATAGTATCTCCTCGTTGTAATCAAAATTAATGTATATTTGTATTCATATTAATAAATAAGTTATTGATAAAAAACTAGACTAGGTAGACATTTTAGTGAAAATATTAGTTCAAATGTTGGGATTTTTTTTTATTTTGTTAAGACCATAATAAATAAACTGGCATGTCCACTTATTTATTTTATTCAAATAATTGCAAAATATTATTATTAAATAGATAAATACATACTTCTTCTTTAATAAAATTGTAAATTGGTACAGGCGAATCGCAAATAGGTTCAAAATACGGAATTAGGTATATCTGTGGGCGGAATTGGCTTATATTGAAAATTTCGAGCGGAAATTCGTGCAATTCAATTTATTTTGTTAGTTTTGATATTTTATTATTTATTTAGGCAAAAATCAATTATAATCGAAATAAAATAATGAAAAAAGATTATATTTTTCTTATTTTGTCAACTTAAACTAATTTTTCCGTAAGGGAAAATTACACGCTGGGTGACGCAGTAGGTAGAGCACCTGCCTTTCAACCGAAAGGTCCCAGGTTCGATTCCCGAAGAAGGCAAAATAATGCTTTCTGGATTTTCGTCCTGGTCCAGTATCATTTATCATTGGGATAAAATAAATGATAAATAGTTGAGAGTTTTGGTTATCATTAAAAATTAAAATCGAACTATGCTATTATGAAGGCGAAGTACTCTACAATAGATATAGTTTTCAACATTTAAATAAATAGATATAACCATAAAAAATTCTATAGAAAAGCTTTGTATGTGACTGTGTATTCCAAATCTCTGTGTAAAAGCAGTTAGGGTGTTCATCCCATAGACTTGGAATTATATAAAAAAAAAAAAAAAGGGGGGCGGAAATTGGTACATTTACGTGATTATTTGTAATTTTTTTCATTATTATTATATCATCCGCATTAAAGCTATTATTTGGATTGTCATATTCAAGATATGAATGATGTCTTATTGATAAGATGAATGCAAATGGCGTAGTGAAGCACTAACTTTTTATTTCCTCTTGATTGTTAATCCTACTTTTGTTGTTGTCATATAACGAGAATTTACCTATCACAGCTCTAGCACTAATTAGAGGAATAAATTTCTAAAAACAAACAATAACGAAAATACCCGCATAATGGCACTAAATAGTTACTAAAATGTCACTATTTAGTGCTAATTAAGTTACCGGAAGCCACAGCATAATCCATCTAGCTATCCACCTACCCTATATAGTCATAAGGACATAAAAAAGTATCAAACAAGATTACAAATGTATCATTACAAGCTCAACATAAATACCTTTCTACAAAATTTATAATTAACCTAACATCTAACTCCATATTTTGATTACTTTAAATAACTCGAATATATAATATCGAATAATAAACGATTTTTCTGAACAACTTGTACAACCTCGATGCAAATTTAATTAGAAATAGAATCCTCTAAATAAAATAAAGTATTCCAATAGTGTTTATATATACTAAAAATTAGCCTCTTAAATAGATACAATTTATATCTAAAAATATTCACAATTTACTACTAACAATATTTAAATATAGGTCATAAAGAAAATTGAAGCAAGTAAATAATTTTCCATCATATGAAAGAATGCTTCTTTTTCCACAAAGATTTAATTAAAGAAAATAGGACAATGAAAATATTTTAATACTTAAGCCGATAAGCAAATTACTACAATTTAAAATACCTTAAGCGTATTTAAAGAATATCCTTTTATGTTGTTTGTATGTATATAATAACTTAAATTCTAGTATAAAAGAAAATAGTTTTCTTATAAATAAAATATTTAACGAAAAATATCTCAAAACTATATAATATATATTATATATATATATATATATATATAAAACCGATTTTAAATAAAAATATCTATATGTATTTTAGACTTTTAGAGTACACGAATATTAAAGAAATTTGTAGAAAACCTTTAATTCATCCTTAATTTAATTCCCTGGAAATTTCAATTCGAGTAAATTGTGTTGAAAAATTTTCCTTTAAAAAAAAAACAGACAGTATCAAAATAATGAAAAAGGTTTGAAATTTTTCCAGAAACAAAACAGAAAAATAATTCATCCTTCTCGAATATCTGCTTACATCACCTGGCTAAATTAGTAGGCGTTAATTTAATTCAAAATAAAAAAAAAAAAAAACAAAATTATTAATCAAAAACTTCAAAGATTAATTCATTAGTAAATCCTCCCACAAAACTTTTCCACCTTAATATTATAATCAAAGTAGGTGGTAGGTTGTGTAAATTATGAATATCTATAGAATACATAAAATACAGACAACACATTAATAAGCCACCTAAACATAATGGAATTTTAAAACTTAATTTAATCGTTATCCTCTTTTTCAATGATATTGTCAATAAAAGTCGTGCATTGAACGTTAAGGATAACGAAATTTTCTTTATTATAATAATGGTAATAATGAAATTAACTTTTCAAGAAAACAAAGCAAAAACAAAAAAAAAAAAACAATATAAAAGAAAATATTTTTATTTTAAAAAGAATCTTGAAATTTTTTTAAAGAGACAGATGGGTCTAAGGTTAGCATTGGAATAGTTGGAAAATATAAAAATTTAATATATTTTGTTTTTGTTATTATATTTTTTTTTTTTAATTTCACAATGGTGAATTCAAAATTTCTCTCGAATAAATTCTAAAAATAGATTTAATTTTTCAATTAAGAATTTTTTTATTAAAATTTAATTATTTGATTAGGTCTCGTGATTTGATTTGTCTGGCTTGAACACATTTTAATATTGTGGTTTGACATACTTTATTAAACAATGCAAGTTTATAAGTTTATTTGATTTGATTTTTCTATCTTAAGAGGTTGGGAATGTTCTAAAATAATCAATGAGTCACGAAGCTTGACATTGCATGTGGTGTTCGTACCCATAAAATCAAACATTTTAACATTTTACCGCCGATTGTCCTATAAAATTGATTTTGTAGCTAAATAACGCTACAAATATGAATTTTGAAAGAAACTTGCTTTTGTAGCCAAGTAATATTTTTTTTATTCCTAAAGAATGTGTGAACAGTTTTGGAGGGAGTAAAAGTTTATCAAAATTTACTAAAGTGTCAGTTTTATTAGTTGCCGAACATTTAATTTTACATTTAATTTATAAATTACAAAAATTGGTACCTTATTAGTGCATAAAGTAACAAAAGAACATTATTTAAATTTAAAATTATTTCGAAAATTAATTTGAAAAGTGCTCTTCATATTATTATGTACATAAAATAAACCAATAGTAGTGTCACTTTAAAACTATTATTAACCCGAATCAGCCCTGCGTTGCCACATGGCAACAGGTAACATATAGTTATCTTTGCTTTATTAAAATAAAAACCGTTATTTTAATAAAAGTAGTATTGCACTCTTTTTTACCTATTTATAATATGTACTTACTCATTTTAGTCTTTGAAATAAAATGACATAAGTAGAAATAGTTCAGTATAAATAGTTTTAGTTTAGTGAAAAAAAAATTGTGAAAAATGGATGACATGAAAGAGTAAATTGCATTTTTTTTTCTAAATATTTAATTGTAATTATTAAATTTTATTTTTGGATAATTATTTTAACTAAATGTAGTTATTTGTTAAGTGGAAATATTTTAGTTCAACAAATCGTCGCCTGAATATTGGTTTGCTCCCTACGCCACATTGTCGATTTGGAGTTAGGAGTTGTTTCTGGGGTTTTGAAGGGTGTTGGGTCCATTACACATTTTTACTTATCCGCTAGCTGTAGTACTTTCAGAGATATCCAGATAGATTTTTGCTCCATATCCAATTTTTTGTCAAAATGTAAGTAATGTTTTGCCCTATAACACAATTTCTGGCGTATAGTACAAAATATTCATACAAATCATTGATTACAATTTTATTCGTATTGTTTTGCCTTACGTAGTTTTAAAATTTTGTTTCTTAAATATTGTTTTGCTCTACACTACAAAATTTTGGTGTATAGGGCTTAGGGCATATACAATGTGTACATATACAACGAAAATATGAACCCACACAAATATTGTATGCTCTATGGATATACAATTTTATTTGTGTTTGTTTAGAGAAATTTGTGATTAAATTATCAGTTGCTTGTGACCTTTGAAAGTGTCATGTCGTCACCGCCACTATAAGTTTGTTGGATAGTATTATATAAGGCAAGTTTAAACTGAATTTTAAATTATATTCATATACTTGTTTTATTATTTTGGTTTTTGATTATTGCTTGAAATTTTATTTTACCACCACTTGTCTTTGGTAGTTTGTTTGTTTGTCCGGTACAAATTTTACAATCGATCTTAGACCAACTTCCCGATGAGGGAGATACTTGAAGTTTTAAGAACTGCTTGGATCCCGGAGACAACTAAAGCTCTTATTTGGACCAAAATTTATAATTCAGAAACTACTCGGCTAATTTTATTAAAATTTGGTACACATCTTGGTCTCTGATGATAACATCTTTTGCAAAAATTTGGAGGCCTGGTGGAAAGTTAATAATTATGTTTTTTTTTATTAATTAATAAAATTTAATACAAATTTCTAATTTATTTGTTCTTTTCTTTCAATAATCGTTTGGTCTATGTAACACAAAATAATGCAAAATGTGATCAACTTGGTTAATATTGCTTTGCTCTACGTGTAAATTGGAACTTGTTCTCCTTAATTTGTTCTAGAAATATATTCTATAAAGTTACAATAAAATAACCAAATTCTAAAATTTATATTTCAAGTAATATCCTGTAAAGATTTCAAAAAAATTGATCGATTACTTTTCGAGTAATAGGATGCTAAAGTTTAGGTTGTGATTATCACGAAACAACAATTTGGCGTATGGGGCAAAACAATATTCAGACGACGAAATATCTTATACAAATTTTTTTCATTAGTATTTGTCTGTTGTCATATCGCAACGCTGGACTAATCTATTATTGAAAACATTTTTTCAGAGTATATTATTGTATGTGATTTATTTTTGTGATTTTATAGAAAATTAACAGTAAAAAAAGCATTAGATTATTTAGAAGAGATTTCCTTTATTGAACCACGAAAGATTTAAGTGGTTCTTCCATCGTTTCAAAAAAAAAAAAAAAGCCACGCGCATATGCTATTGGCGAATATAATAAGTACATAAGTGGCGTCGATAGAATGGATGAGAAAATCAGTTTGTATCGGGTTGGGATTCAAGGAAAGAAATTATAGAACAGCATATTTATATGACCTTTTGATGTATCAATATACAATCCTTGGCAAATTAATAGAGTTCACAATCCGGAAATGCGTTAATTGCAATTTCGTTGAAAAATTGCTATATATTATTGTGGTTCTTATGGTACACAAAAGCTTTATGATATGATAATACTGGACACTTTGTAAATTCTGTGGAGAAGAAACGGAGTTGTTCTGACGATTATTGTAAAGCAGTTGGCAGAAGTATATGTATCAAATGTGATAAAGGACTGTGCATATGGTGTTTTGAATCTTATCCCAAGCATTAATATTTTGTTCCATTATTTAAACATCTTTTTTATCAATTTTTCATCTATTGTTCATTTATAATTTTACTAACATACTTTATTCCAAAATCTAAAATGTGTATTTCATATGGCAACATGCCTCCTGAACAGCATGGCGGTTCCATAAACCAAAAGAACTACAAAAATATGTTCGTTTACTCAGGACTAACAGTTTTTACTAAATATAACCTCAGAATTCGAAAAAAAAATTTGGGCTAATTTGGGTTAAATTTAATAGGTTGTTTTTTTGAAAAACTTTAGTGTAATCAGTGGAAGTGGTGTCAAAATACTAGAAAAAAAATATACCCAGAATATTTCAGAAAAAAATGTACATGCAACTTAGATGTGCTCCATGCCAATTCAGATGTATGAACTCTTGTGGAAATGTACATTATTTATTAAAAGAAAATGCTCTGCCAATAACGAATAGTTTCTAAATTAAAAACGAAATAAATTTAAAATTAATAAATAACTGTTTAATAAAACTATCAATAATATTTCATTTGAATTTGTGAACCTACATATCTGTCGATTGAACTAAATATACTAGTATATGTTGTATAGGTTTTTATAAATTTAGGCAATTTTCAACAATTCAAAATGATCGTATAATGGCAACTTGTAGATGACGCCATGGCGGTAACTATATTAATCTATTAAATTTTATAATTAATTTTATTCTGGCTTTTATGTAGGGTACTCTGCTAAGCGTTATTTAAGAAATAAATCCTTGTAGTATTTCAGGAGAAATATTGTTCCATACAATGGGATATCTATTTTTAATTTTTTTTTAATACTGTCTGATATTGCTTAGAGTAACCAAGTTAGATATCTACTGAGGACGAAAGCTTGCATTCTATTGCTAAGTGGTGAGATCATTATCCAGTGGATTAATAATCATTATTATCGTTGGTAAGTCATGTTAATAAGAGACAAAAATAAAATAGTTAATATCTGTATCATATATACCAGCTAAAGTCGACATAAGCGAAATAGGAGATATTTGACCATTCTACGTCTATTCTAAACTTCTACAAAAATCCCGAAACTTTTATGAATTTTCAAAATTGAGAAAATTGTATTAATTTATTCGCCCAAATTAGCTAGACCGTATATTTCGCATGATATAACATTAACTTAAGTCATTATAATATAATCAATATATGTATATGCCAAATATTCTATATAGAAAAACATAACGGCTTATATTAAGTTTAGCGGTTAGTATGAATATTACGAACATACTTGGACTTTTTATGTTTTCCCAATTTTTTTTACAAAATAGTTTGAAAATTGTAATCAAATTGTCATACTAGTTTAAAATTTTCGACTTAAGCGGTTATAAGTTATTGAAACAGATATGCTGTTGTCAGTAGAATGTTAAAAAGGTAAATTAAAATACAAAAAGAACGTAGAAAAAGAATAAATATTAGTTACAGTATTTTGCATATTGGTTATACAGCTTCTTTTACTAAGGTTAGTATAGCAGCTTGCTTTCGAGTTAGATTCATATAATATACTAAACACAAGCTCAAATTTATCATATTCAGTTACTTTGATTGACCATTTGTCACTTCCATTTAACCTGAGCTATTATAATGGTTAAAGAAAATCGTACCAAATCGTGTCAAAAAGTATACACACATTATTGAAATTTAAATATGGCTTTATTTGGAAAATATTAAGACTAAATATGAAAGTTGTAGAAGACAGTAATGCATAAAGGAAAATAATAAAAAAAAATGAGCAAGCTTTTCCGGTATCAACTTTACTTTTTTACAAAAAATACAAAGTTTTAAAAATGGGTAGCGATTGCTTAACAATGGATTAGAGACCAAGCCAACAAGTATGGAGCAATTTGGTACTTAAAAAAAATCTGAAAAACACATGCTATAGCTTGAATATCTTTAGGACTGTAATGGATATTTTTTAAAGTTATTTTTATAATCTAATTTTTTAACCCCTCTGTAGTCCAGGTTAAATTTAAAGATTTAGATAAATTTTTTTTTTTATTAAAATAGTAAAGGAAATATGTAATGCAAAAATGTAAGCGTTGTTTAAAATAATGATTACTTTTGTATTGTAGCAGTGTTGAATCAATTATGGATTTTTTGAACTCAGTCATTTGGTTTGGTTGGTAAATCTTTGTTCAAGAATTTTTTTTCCAATGATTTTTAATATATTACCTTAAATTACCACCTTCAATTTTTATAATATTTATCGACTTTTATTGACAAAATTTAGTATTTACTCAATTTTATATTTCATTAATTCAATTAACATTATTATTTGTAAAATGCGTGGAAAATTTTAAATAAATAAATTCGATACACACTTACTTACATTTACAAAAATATTGAATTTAACCTACACACATTAAATTGATTAAATATTTTGAATCTCTTCTTATCAAAATATTAAAAAATTTTAATTTTCAAAATTGTTATTTTAAATAAGTAAGTAGGTAGGTATATATGTACAAATAAATATTGCATTTAATTTGAAAAGTGGATGATAGTGCAAACAAAGAAAAAACAAGGAATGGTGTGATGAATTTATTTGGTTATTCAATGTAGTATATGACTGAATATTTTGACATCGATTTCGTTCATTCATGAATATGTATTTCGACTTTATTCATTCATCAATATTTTGGCTTCAATTTTATTCATTCATAAATATTGTTGCATTGGTTTTATTAATTCATGAATATTTTTGTATCGAGATCATTCATTCATAATATTTTGAATATTCATATAAATGAAGGAATAAAACCGATTCCAAATTGTCAAATAGGAGCTTCAAATTGCACTAATGAGTCTACTTGTACGTCAAATTGAAAAAGTCACATTATTTTATGTATTTTAATAACTTAATCATATTTATTTATTTGGAACCTTTCCAGCTCGACATAATATGATTCAGAATTTATTACAACGACCCCAAATTTATTTGATTAATAAAACCGATAGCCGATTGCAGCTAATACTTGTAAATCACTATATTGTATAATTTAAATTATATTCAATAAAAAATAATAATAATAATCATAGTTTGTGGTCAATAATATAGAATTGGTAAAATTTCGCTATAATTTTTATTTCTATCCAACCAACCACCTTTTGAATCAATGAATTCTTTTAAGAGTTATTTTTAAAATCATATTTTATTTGACCTGAATTAGTGTTATTTCGATCATAATTAAATATATTGATTTCGCATACTATCTATCAAGCATCAGGCAACACTGCAGTTATCAAGAAAATATCACATTTTATTCTTAGGTTATTGTGCGAAAATCAAAAAAGAATAACAAATCAAGAATTTTTGTACAGTCATTTTTTTCCTGCAAAGTATTTAATAAGCAGTTGAGTAAAAGTCTGCATAAATCAGTATAATTCATAAAAATAGGAATTAAGGAAGGTCGCAAATAGAAAAATTAGTCTGATTAAAAAATTAAAATCTTACCATACAAATCGTTCTTAATATTAACTTTTAATTGTTCTTGACAGTAACAGTTATTTCTATAATTATAATTGACAAGCATTTAAGGACCTGCGCAGTAGACACCTTTTCATTTTATCTCTCTTATCCACAATTAACTCTTAATATATAATAAGTAAGTTGTAAATAAAACAATAATGGGCACACAGTTGAAATTTTTTTAATCATATGGTTGTCATCAAATACATTAAGAAATAGGTAGAAACGAAACAGAAAATGAGAAGTAAGGTATTTATGTTTTTTAACAAAAACATACTAATTTCAAAGTTTTTCATTAAAACATGAGTGTTTTCTGCTTTGTAATGAGAAGTCTATATCATTCCATGCAAATGTTCCTGTTCTTTTAAAAACTTTAAATTTGGCTTTAACTTGAATTATAATTACTCAACAGGGGCCCCTAGTTTTAATTATACTTAAATAACTTCCAAGATTATAAAAAAATTAGTCAACTACCAAGTCAAATGCAAAAACCTTATTTGAATGTGTAAATTGAAAAAAAGTTTTGCAAAATAATTTTTTATTTTACAAAATTCAAGACTTTAATGTGGTTTTTACGTTTAACAAAAAAAAAACAATAGAAAAACCACTACAAAAACTAATTGCGTGGCATTTTTTTTGTAGGGGTCAGTTCAATTTAAAAAATATCTCGTGAGAGTATGGAATTTTAACCGTAAAAAAGGTTCCTACTTAGATATTTTGATCCTCGATGTACCGTATTGTGAAGGCCCAGTTAAAGTAAACACTTCTAATACAAAAACGTGTAGAACATTTGCGGTAAAAATAAAAATTATGGTAAATATATTAAAAATAAATTAATCAGTAGCCAAACAGACGATACCAAACGGTGTAGTTTACTTATTTCTCTCTTTTTCAGAAGTGGATAAAAAACCTATATTGGTGACCAGTGTAAAGACGACGAAAATATCTGAAATAAAAATTTATCAAGTGCAAAATAGTAGATTGTTTGAAAATGTTTAATTGCTTCTATTTCATTCGGCAAAGACTTGACCATTTTGTAATTGCCTCTACTTCTTTCGGCAAAGACCAAATGGTGTTGATTTGCATTTTGCTATGTTTTTTTCTTTTTAGACTTGGTGTCAATTAATCGGTCTTTAATAGCAATTGGTACGTTTAGCTAGGAAAGGAAAGAAAGGTTAGGACGATAAAAGGGAAGGAGAAATTGCTAACGAAGGTGGTAATATTCTTCTTGAATTTATGTAGGTCATAAATATAGAATTGATCATGTTTGGAGAACACATAAAATGGAATTTAGTCTCCCATATGAAGACATAGACGAATATCTATAAGTTTTCTTCTGTCATCTATGGGTTTCTACAGTGTAGGAAAACGTACGGTTTTCATTTTCATTGAGCATATGACCATAATGCCTAGAAGCGCCAGCCCATATATGTGAGAATTGTATTTTATTTTGGGTGGTCACAGAGGAGGAGAAACAAGCCTTACAGCCACTAAGAAAACCTAAATATTTGCCTCGTGTTTTGCAACACCAATGTATGATAATTCCAGATAATTTATCGATTTGAATGCATACTCAATATGTTTAAGCTTCCAAACCGCTGAAGTTTATCTTCCTGAAACGAAAGATCAGAATCGAAAATTGAAATTTTTCTGAAAATAGTATTCAGCTCATATTTATATAAGTATTAAACTCACTTCTATTTTTTAAACCAGTTTTAGTTATTTTGCGACCAAATCATGGCTGGGGGACTAGCTATAATGTCTCTTTTATTTATTTTTTTTATTTTATTTATTTATTTAATCAAGTTTCTCAAAATTAGCTCGTACAGAAATGTAGCTTCAGACTTTTTTCGTAGGCAAAATGAAATCTAAGTATGCCACTAGAGGTCGGTCGTCTGAAAAACTGTGAATTGGATTGAAAATGATTTGGAGCAAGCAATTTATAAATGTCAAGATGTCAAAACATACTTAACATAGTAAAATGCGTTGAGTTGCATTTTCTTCTTGGTAAAAAAAATTAACTTTTAATCAAATACCGCTGCAATCCGAGAATATACTGAAAACAGCAATTAAAACACCATTCGGCCTATTAATAACTTTTGGATTGCGAAATGTTGTCCAAACAATCCAACGGTACATACATGAAGTTTTCCCTCAACTCATATTTTCACTTTGTATAGTAAAATGTTTCCCTCAACTCATATTTTCACTTTGCATAGTAAAATGTTTAACAGTGTAGTTTAAATTGGTTTTCTCTCTTTCAGAATGTTGAATAAAAACCCACACATTTTTAAATAGAAAATACATTATTTTTCTGAATGAACCTTTAAAAATAATATTTTGAGGAAATCCAAAAGAATATTCTATTTCTCATTTTGTTAAAAAATATATATATGTAACTATATACATTTAAAATCAGCATCGCTTCAATTTTGATTTTGAACTAAAAAAAAAATAATAATATTTTTATATTTTGTATTATCTTAAAATAATATTCAACAACAATCTCCCAGTCTATATTTTTACAATATTTTAACTTTATTACAGTCATAAAATAATTCATTGAATCATTTAAAACTCATATTCCGCATTCCATGAAAGTCAAATACTCATACATCAGAATATTATGTTGACTTAACAAAAAATATTTGAATAAATGTATATATATATACATATTCTCACTACTTATATATATGGTTATGTGTTCAAATTGCAAATATTATACTTCAATATTGGTAACGTAATAAATGTGCGTACTTAGGTATATATAACAATTTCTGTAAATACAACACACATATAGCCATACAGAAATACATATCCTTATTACACTCAATATAAAATTTATCCTTAAATTTTACCATAAAAAACAATTTCACAAAACATGATAAAAAAAAGGTTTTTGTTTTTCTTGTTTTTTATATAAAGCCTACGACGTTCGTTATGTCATTAAAAAATGTTGGTAAAAAACTTTTTTTTTGTTATTTGGCTTTTTATTTTTTTAAAGTCATAAAATTTAATTTTCTTGTAAACTGTTGACTACACCTTAACAGGTAACATGATCTTCTTTACTTAAATAAAAACAAAAAAAAAGAAAGGGAAAATTGAGGAATAAAATTTTTGCGTGAGATGTCGACTAACTTTTTTTTTTTTTGATTTTTGTTCATATTCGATTCTTAAATTAGGTATTTTGGAGCTTTTAATAAAATTAAAGATGAAAAAAGGAAATTAATATAGTTTGACTCTCTTATTCATGTTATGGGAATATTGTGTGATTTTGGGATCACACCGGTAAATGAATATGGTATTTTATGATCCTGGTGGAAATAAATAAAACATTATGAGAAAATGGATTGGGAATAATCGTATATGTACGAATATTTTGAAATTAAAGTGAACATTTTTAAAATTGTGAAAATTAAAATGAGCATAAGATGAAGAACGAGTGAAATAAAAACTTGTTTTATTTGTTTTTTAAAAAACACAATTTAACTCATTGTTTTGGATCGGGGGAAATTTTTCAATGTAAAGAAATAATATTATTTTGGAAAAGTTTTTTGATTCATATAGCTATAATGATTAGTTATATGAGGTTTTGGATAACAAATTTAATGAAATAATCGGTTGTTGGTAAATTAAAATAAAATTGAAATTTATAATGTGTTGTAAAAGTATTGTTAAAAGTCAGTATTGTTTTTTTATTAGACCATGTTACCTGGTTATTAGATTAGGTTGAGTTGAAAACCATTTTTTAGATAGTTATAAATAATAGGTAGATAATTCACGTACCGATTTGATGAACTGTAAGACTTCAACTCACTGAAATCTACTGTCTACTGCAGAAATCCGTTTCACAGACTTCCTATTTGAAAATAGCTTCGTTAAGTTTGAAAATAGTTTCATTTAATTTGAGTAAAGGATTTAAAATCAGTATAGTTTTATTTAATTTGAAAATAGTTTCGTTAAATTAAAAATACTTTCGTTAAATTTAAAAATAGTTTCATTTAATTTGAATAAAGGTTCATTTAATTAAATAATTTTGTTAAAATTGAAAATCGTCTCATTAAAGTTGAAAATAATTTCGTTAAATTTGAAAATAGTTTCATTTAATTTGCATAAAGGTTCATTTAAAATCAAAATAGTTGTTTTATTCAATTTGAAAATAGTTTCGTTAAATTTAAAGATACTTTCGTTAAATTTGAAAATAGTTTTATAAATAAAAATAACTTAATTTAATTTTAAAATAGTTTCATTTAATTTAAAAATCTTGTTAAACTTGAAAATAGTTTCATTAAAGTTAAAAAAAATTTCGTTAAATTTGAAAATAGTTTGATTTAATTTGAATAAAGATTCATTTAAAATCAAAATAGTGTTATTTAATTTGAAAATAGTTTTGTTAAATTTAAAGATACTTTCGTTAAATTTGTAAATAGTTTTATAAATAAAAATAACTTAATTTAATTTTAAAATAGTTTCATTTAATTAAATAGTTTTGTTAAAATTGAAAATAGTTTCATTAAAGTTGAAAATAATTTCGTTAAATTTGAAAATAGTTTCATTTAATTTGAATAAAGGTTCATTTAAAATAAAAAAAAATAGTTTTATTTAATTTAATAGTTTAGTTAAACTTTAAAATACTTTCGTTAAATTTAAAAATAGTGTCATTTAATTTGAAAATGCTATATAATTAGTTCAATTTAGTTTAATTAAAAAATTATTAACATATACGTTATGTATAGTTTTTGATAGATAAAAAGTTTTTATCTAACTCTTTTTGTCAAAATAAGAAAATAAAATAATATAAAAAGTTAATTTAAAACAAACATTAAAATAAATAAGAAAAATAAATAAATATAAATAAATTTAATTTGTAGTATCAGCTTCGTAAAATTACTGACTCTGATAAATTTAATTGGGAATACAAAATACTCTCATCTTGATGATATTTTTTTTGCGACAATTACCACATGATGTGGTGGTTATATCATCTCATTACTAATTAGAATGTCCTAAATTCAATTTTATTTATTTTAGTATGGACACGATTTCATTTAGGTAAAAATTTTCGCTAATTTGCATTTTCTGGAATTACGTAGTATTTTTATTAATGTACGTAATATTTTGCGAAAGTATTTTTATTAGTGTTAAAATTATATTTTAAAAAATTATTTAATTTTTGTTTTATACATTTTTATTAGGTTATATATTTAGTTAGTTAGTTATATATTTTTATTTATAGTTATATATTACTTTTTTCCAATTGATTTAAAAGTTATATAAATATACGCAGTGATATATATATATATATGAATTAATCTACATGTTACATAAATCTGACTGTTAGTGTTAACGCTAAGATAAGGTATTTTACATATTATGAATTATTTCGACCTATAATCTATCTGTATACGCAAAATACACCATAGAAAGAGAGTACAAGAATATAAGTTGGCTATAGTGACATCATGGACCTGATTCCTACTAAAAAAAACAAACATATAAAAATCGAAATAAGTTAATAAAGGCAAATATAATAAGAATTACTTAGAGTGTGTTTGTGATATAAGAAAACTTAATGCTGAATTTACATGTATGTACTTAAATTTTCAATAAATATTCTTTAATAAGATTGTTTTGATTCTTATAATGTAGAAATTTAAATTTGGTCAATTAAATTCATATTAACAAAGTATATATTTAACTACTAAATATATCTAATCCATTTTCTTTTACTCTCCTTAACTTAATTAACTATTATGTCTTTGTTTGTATTATTATTATTATCGTATAAATGATATTGTTGTGATTTTTTTTTTATTGTTATAATTGTTTTTTTTTTCATAGAATTATATCTTTTTTAAATTCCCTACAAAATAAATTTTTAGTATTAAATAATCTTAGTTTAAGCTTTTGTAATAAAAAAAAAAGCTAAGTACTCAGATTTTATTTATTAAATGAAATAAAAAGAGTTTACATCATCTTTTTTTTAACATCTTTTAAATGAAATGCAATAAACTATGATAACAGAATTAATATTTTTCTAAAAATAAACTTGTAAAAAAAATACATTTTTTAAAACAAAATCCCGAGTCTTAGGTATCAAGCTTACCCGAGTCCCTATGTTTCGGATATACCCTTCCAACGCACAAACACTTCTACACCAGAAGCTCAAACCCAGCGTCTATTCATTTTCCGGATATCCTCACCATAAAACACATCCCCACCAAATGTCATTCCAATAATCCAATGACATCCCTATTCACAGACACCCCAATACAAGGTCTCCTATTCCAAAAACAAATCACATTATTATCTAATCAAATCGCTCCTCGTACACCACCACAATATCTGGGAAAAAACCTAGCAAACCAACATCATCAAAACTAATATAGAATAACAAGTTTGTCCCCTATAATTCTCGTCTTCTTTTCACACTGACTAGAACGAAGTTTGTAAAAATAATTTATAGTAAATTGAAATTTTCAAAGTTTGTTCTAAAGATTAGTATACGCAATGAAATTAATATATTTTGCTAAGGATTGTAATATAAATAATTTAAGCTTGAAAAGACTGAAATCGACTTTAGTTTTTGGTTCTTTACAAATTTGAATATTATTGTTTTTTGTAGTTCAAGTTGTTATAATGAAGTTATATTTTGTCAATTTTTAGTACGCAGGTTAGATAATAACATAAAATGAAATGTTTTTTTTTTATTTTTGTAAAAATAGGCTCACATTCCGAAAACGAAAAGGACCTGAAGTTGATCTTAACGAAAACTCTGAATTAATAAATATTTTCAACGTAACCAAAGTACAGTCTTAATTGATGTAGCTAGAGCTAATTGCATTCATTTTATTTTTCTTAATTTTTCAAAGTTTGTATTTACTTACCGATTCTTGTCTGTTTGGTAAAAAATTTTGAAATCAATTTAAGTTTAATTAAACTTCAGGGTATCTGGTTCGCTCAAAATCCTTATTTAGACCAAAATTCATTCATCAGAAACTGCTGGTGTAATTTGATTCAATTTTGGTATACGTCTTGGCTTCTGATAAAGAACAAGAAGTAACTGTTGTTAAGAAAACTTACACAACAGTCGATATCATTTTAAAAACAATAGAATTGTTAGTGACATGTGAACTACTCATGCCTAGATAATATATATATATATATCTATTGCATTTGTCTTAGGTTTATCGTTTTAAATTTTATAAACATTTTCATTGCTATTAAAAATCACAATTGTATGGGGTTATAAATGTGTATATAGAACTAGTATAAATTATTTTATACTTTTTTAGTCAATTTCAAAAACGTAGTACATACAAATTCACTTTAACGTTTCTAGAATTAAATCTATGAGTACTTTTATTGCAAAATTAATAATTTCATTTAATTTAATAAATTTTTTTTTCATTCCAAAATTTAACTTATATTATACATATTGACAGTAACGAATAATTATTATTATTTTATTCTTTATGTTTACGTTGTACATAGATGTTGTAGGTATATTTTTACTAGGATTTTTGTTTGTTTTTTGTTTTTGTTTTATGTTATAGCATATATTTGTAATTTTAAAGTTTTTTGATTTTAATATTTGACTTAATTTTGCCCGCAGCAATTTTAATGTGGTTCTTTTTCCGAAATATTAAATTTTTGTAAAAAATGTAATTCTAGGAATGTGCTTTAAAACAATGTGGAATATCGGTTGTTTTTTTTATTTTTTTTTATTTTAAAAAGATTTAAAAATTAATTTGACTTTAATTGGCTTTTTTTTTTTTTTAAAGGCACTTAACTGTATTTACTAAAGCTGAGAATTTAATTATTATAGACATGTATGTGTTTAAAGATACAATTAACTTTTTGATGTTAATATACTAAATTTCAATTTTAAATAACTGGGATTATAATTAAACAAATCAATCATAGTTACTTTTTCACATTTCAAAATTTATTTAGAAATGCTGATGTATTTCGCTATTTAATTCTGATTAAACAATAAGCCATCAGCAAGCTGAAAAACAACAAAGCTGCTGGACCTGATGGACTCCCAGCTGAATTATTTAAAGGTGGAGGCGATGTTTTGGTTAACTGCATGCACCAAATCATTGGCAACATCTGGAAAGAAGAAAGCATGCCAAATGACTGGAGTACCAGCTCTATATGTCCCATTTTCAAAAAGGGCGACGCCATGTCCTGTAAAAACTATAGAGGAATATCCCTCTTAAATATTGCATATAAGATCCTGTCCAACATTTTGTGCGAATGTCTGAAGCCCTATTGTGACGCTGTTATTGGCAGTTATCAATGCGGCTTTCGCCCCGGGAAATCAACAAGCGACCAGATGTTCGTACTTAGACAAATCCTGGAGAAGACCCATGAGTTTCAAATCGATACACACCACCTATTCATCGATATCAAGTCTGCGTACGATTGCATATACCGCAGCGAGCTATATGCTGCTATGTCGGAATTCGGTGTACCAGCCAAGCTCATCCGATTGTCAAAAATGACACTGGAAAACACAAGATGTGCTGTGGTGATTGGAAATAACACTTCTGACTATTTCCAGACGTGTACCGGATTTCGACAAGGAGATGCACTATCATGCGACTTCTTCAATCTAGTACTGGAACGTATAGTGCGACGAGCGGAAGTAAACACGGCCGGTACTATATTTTTCAGATCTGTTCAACTACTAGGGTATGCCGACGACATTGACATCATCGCCAGATCACAACGGGCGG
Source organism: Argyra leucocephala (assembly GCA_963942445.1). Taxonomy (NCBI): domain Eukaryota; kingdom Metazoa; phylum Arthropoda; class Insecta; order Diptera; family Dolichopodidae; genus Argyra; species Argyra leucocephala. Next base: position 141,035,806 of record OZ012678.1, on the reverse strand, counting down.
TCGTCGAGGCCTTTACCCAGATTGAAGAAAAAGCGAAACGAATGGGTCTCAAAGTAAATGAGGATAAGACAAAATATATGTTGTCGACAAATAAAAAGACATCATATTGGTCAAAACATCACTGTCGGCACATATAATTTCGAGGTAGTTCAGGAGTTTACCTACCTTGGAACCAGTGTTAATCCCACAAACGACAACAATGTGGAGGTACGGCGAAGAATAACCCTTGCAAACCGTTGCTGCTTCGGTTTGTCAAAACATCTCGGGTCAAAGCTCCTCTCTCGAAACACCAAAGTACAAATCTACAAAATGCTCATACTCCCGGTTTTGCTTTATGGATCAGAATCATGGACACTGCCTAAGGCAAGTGAGCATGCACTTGGTGTCTTCGAGAAGAAAATTCTTCGTCGGATATATGGTCCTGAAAACGACGATGGGGTCTGGAGGAGAAGATATAATGCCGAAATCTATGAGCTGTACAATGAGGTGGACGTAGTCACAAAAATTAAAGTCAAGAGACTACAGTGGCTCGGACACCTAGAGCGGATGGACGAAAATGCTCCAGCCAAGAGAATCTTCGATTCCAGACCCGAAGGTACAAGACGTCGGGGCAGACCAAACCTTCGTTGGAGAGACGAAATATCGGCGGATTTAAAGCAATTTCGAATCTTCAACTGGAGAGAATCCGCCCGTGACCGGCAAAAATGGAGGATGTTGATGAGTCAGGCCCAGGACCTACATGGTCTGTTGGCCACCTAAGTAAGTAAGTAAGTAAATAATAATAGACAATTAGTAGCTATAAATATTATATAATGAAATATGAGTAAAAAAATATATACTTTCTTACTAATTTAGATGAAACAGTAACATTCACAGGTCACTACTGACCGGTTAAAGAAGTCTTATCCATTGATCACTATAATGGGAGCACAAAAGTATATTTATAAAAATTATAAACATACGTTATTTATAGTTTTTGATAGATAAAAGGTTTTTATCTAACTCAAGAACTTTTGTTAACGTTGACCCATATGATTCGGTGGTTATATTTCGGTATAATTACATTTAAGAGAGACACATTATATGAAGAAATATTGAGTTATATAAAATACTAGTCAATACTCACATTTTCTAGTTTTTCACAAAATTATTAGTTCAGATGACTGTTATAATATGCTTCTTGTCACCTAATTAGTTGAATTTTTATTAAGTTTTTGAATATAGTTTGTGCTGATCTAGTTTATTTTTTCTTACACACACTTAATTTGTAAATCTTCTGTGAAGATTTAAGCTTCTTATGTACAATAGAGCATTCGTATATACTTAGTAATATTTTAAATTGTACTCTTCTAATTTGATCTAAATTTGTTGCGCAGGCTGAACTCCACATTTTTATTCTATACATATTGTAAGATATAACGTAAATGTACCTATAACTGCCGTAGTACATTATGCCCGCCCAAACTTTTTTTTGTAAATACAATACTCCCCCGCTTTATCAAATTTATTTTTGAAATAAAAGAAAATTATTTCCTCGTTGTAATGCAAAATAATGCACATTTCTATTCATATTAATAAATAAGCTATTGATAGAAAACTAAACTAGGTAGACATTTTAGTGAAAATATTGGTTCAAACGCTTACACGTTTATTTTGTTAAGATCATAATAATTAAACTATGATGTTCACTTATTTGTTTTATTCAAATAATTGTAAAAGATATATTATTAAATAGATTATAATACATATACTTTCTTCAATTTGTAAATAAAAAATATTTAAAATTGCTAATTAGTTTTGAGCGGGAGTCAGGGACACGTAAATTTATGTTACAAGTATTTACGATCGACTGGGCGGAATTAGGAAAATGATATATCGAAATAATTAATTATGTTATTCACCTATTTTTGACTGGACAATTTTAAATTGAAATCGAACAAACTAAGCTGGACCTAATTATGACCTATAAATTTAATTTCGCATATGTTTGTTTTGTTACAACTAAATGTTGAGTTTTTATAAAAATTTGTATGAAAAAGCGAGTCGGTAATACGTGCAATATGTCCTAATTCCAAACTAAATATGCAGGTATAAGCTATTTTCACTACGTTCATACCAAGTCTATATTTAAAGAAAAAACTATATTTTAATTGTTGAAAATAAGCGAATATTTTCCTTTTATTAGTAGACGAACTGCGCGCTTCTGTATATGATAAGCGTATTTAGTAAAATTAAAAGGAAAATATTCGACTATTTTTAACAGTTATCTAAAAATTTTACTCTAACGCTAACCCTGAAGAATAAGGTTTTCCAAAACTATGTTTTACTTATACATATTTTATTTTGTATAATTTAAAAAATCTTTGGAATTATCTTGCCTTGCCACCAAAATTTTATTAAGGCGTCCCATTATAAATTACCAAAATAATTTCTTTGTATACATTTCACAATAAGTTAAATAGAGGAGTGAAAACCATGACCATTTCTGCACATTTTGGAGATGGTCTGTAAAAGAAGTTATTCTAATATATTCAGACAGTGACACAGTCTGCAAAATTGTCTTAATGATTATTTTAAATAGCTTTTTTGAATAGAATCGTAAATAGGTAATGCGGTAAAAATGGAATTGAGTTTATATAAGGGCGGCACTAGTTCAGATTGAAATTGTCGAGCGGAAATACGTACAATCAAACTTTTTTTGGCAGTTATAATATTTTATTATTTATTTAGAAAAAATTAAATTATAATTAGATGAAAATATTTTTTTTTAATTGAAAAATAATAATTATTGTAATTTGAAGAAAAAAAATTAAAAAAAGCTTATATTCTGCTTATTTTGTCAACTTAAACTAATTTTTCCTTAAGGGTGCGGTAATTGGTACATTTACGTTAAGTATTGTTTTATATAGCTTCAAAGTTTGTAATAGTTTCTACTCTATTAAATATATATATATAATATATGCCAATATATATGTCAAAATTTAATTTTGGACTGATTACATTTGCTCTCTATATGACTGTTATACCTACGGTCAAGAAGTATTCTCAAATATTTGATATCCTGATGATGTTAAATTACTTTTCGTACTTTTGTTTTCCTATACCTATTTTAATTTTTCATATTTCAATCTTATTTAAAGTGTTGCTGAAGTTTGATAGTCGCATAATCTGAATTAGTATAAGTTGATAGTAATATCAGCCTAAGTACAAATTAATATTCCTTCTGATGTTTGAAAATAAATAAATAATGCGTATTTACTTATTCATTTATTGATTTAATAATCAGAGGACCTGCATTTTAAAAAATACATAAACTAAATACATAAGATGTTTATAGAGTATTCGTCCAAGGATATTGCCTTTAGGAATACCGATCTTAATTTCATAAGTTTCTGTTCTTCTTTAAGTTTTTAAGCTTCTTTTACTTCTATTCCACATTTTTTTTTCTTTTTTTTCCAGATAGAAGAAAATTTTTAGAAGAGCCGGCTCTTCTGAGGGAGATGTTGTATTGGTGTAGGACCTATAACCATATCTCAAAGATAGTTGGAATTGCTAGTTTTCCAAAAATATATATCTTTAGTGGCTCATCTTATCCTTTAAGGACGAAAAGGATATTTGAAAGGATACTTGTTATTTTGATGTTTTTGTATTGAAAAAATGTACAAATGTATTAGATATATATAAATTCAGTTATATATTCTAGAAAGAAAACATTGTGGAGCTTATTTTATTGATGATGATTGGTGCTACCGTTATGGAGATATTGTAGTTCAAAGTAGAAAATTTTGGAAAAAAAGTACAATCTTTATTTTCTTTAAAAAACTAATACCTCAAAATTTTACCATTAAACATCCGCAACATTTATATATACTGTTGGAAAGGCCTCTTTTTTTCTATAACTCACAAATACATACTTTATATCTACGTCGAATAGTTTAGAAAATTCAAGATATTTATTAAAAAAAATTGTTTTTTTTGTTACCCTTTTTCTATATAAAACTAGGAATATGCCTTTTACGAAGTAACAATCTTCCAATTGGGATAGTTTGAATATGTAGTTGTTTAGCACAACCTCATATTTGAATACCGTATGGCCAGACTGGTTTTAATATCTGATTTTAGATCAAAACTTAGTTATACGTCGAAAGCGTAGATGTCCGCCTAATTAACCAATACAAATGTTTGTATTTTCGTATCCAGTTTTAGTTTTTTTCTTAACGAGTTCATTCAATTTTGATATTTTGGTGTAATGACGTTGTTTAACCTTAGTGAAATGTGTGAATCAATTTTTTTTATTTCTAAAGTTGACCACGTAATTAGACTTCATTCAGTTTAATTTTTCCACCTTTTGTACCAAGTGCAGATTTTGTTATTTGCTTGTTGCCATAAATTGTATAGCTTCATTCATATTTTTACCGACTGCTAATATAGCCGTGTCGTCTGCAAAATTAGCTATACTGTCGCATATTTTATCTCTGGAATATCACTAGTGTATAGATAGTACATATAGTAAGTATGGGGAATTTTTTATTTTCGAAATAACTTTTTATTAAGGTTGTAGTAATAATTTGGTAAGAGTTTTTATTTAGAGTAGAATAGCACCTCAAACTAGATCTTATCAAATGCTTGAGAAATATTTATGAATACAGCTGAACAATATTCTTTATTTTCTTGCAGAAGTGGTTTTCATCCCAATTATGGTAAACTTGCTCACTTACTGGTACCATGATATTTTCTGTATAAAAAATTAATTCTTAGAAATGATGTTTTGGTTCAATATCGTACTTAATTTATATTTCAGTATTACCTTTTCAAATAATTTTAATAGTATTGGTAATAGGCTACTTATGCAGTATTAATCATTTGTTAAGAGAGTAGTATCAGGCATTTTTCTGCAGCAAAATTGAAGCTTAGATGTATAACTGTTTATAATTAAAACTTATAATTTTGATAGAGTTGATAAGAGGCTGATATGGCAATATGAATTTACTGGCTCTGTTAAATAAATTAAAATAATCGAAAATGAAACTCAGCATTTTCTTTCGAATACAAATCGGTACAGAAACATAAAAATTATTTTTTCAAATAACAGTAATAATAATTATGACTAACTGATACATTTTAATAAAACTCAAATTTCAATTTAATAAATGAATTGTTTCAAAAAAAAAAATAAATAATATTTTTTTAATAAAAACATGTGAATTAAAATGCCAACCAAAAAGAGATTATAAAGGAGTTAGTAACATGTTGCGTTATAACGGAAATTAAAAATGAAAATCTGAAACAGATTTATTTTACTTACAAGAAAAACAAAAAAAAAAAAAACAAACAAAACAGCAAAAGAAAAAATTTAAAAAGTAAAATTAAACCGGATATTCCTTTTTTTCATTTAATTTTTTTAAGCCAAAGGCAGCAAATTCGTGACAACCACTGATTTGTAATTGATGAGTTAATTTTTTCTTTTTCTTTTAAATTTTTGATGAACGTATATTGTGTTTCACATCAAGCATCAGCAAACTGAAGCTTCTTTTATTTTGATTAATTCTTTTTTTTTTGCTTTTCGATCCTGAATAATTAGAATATTCTGTTCTGACAGGTGATATGTCCTTTATACAAACATACATACTCCATATATTGAGATTCATTTAAGAGTTAATTAATATTCAAAAACTAAATTGTTAATTGATGTATAAAATACCAACTTATAAAGAATATTTTTTTTCCACCATAAATTGATTGGAAAAATTACTTTTGGTGAATGATAGTTAACATATTATTCATTTGACTGTAAATGAGCATCGGTATTGTATTTTACTAAAATGGTATTGGAAAAGTGAGAAAAAAAAATAATTGAATTTTTATTGAATACATTTTATTTTCCTGTTATTATTATTATGTCATTAATAAAAAATAGTTAGTTAAAATTAAACTAGGTGTTTTCATAGAGTAAAGCGGAGTAGAGGACGATTTATATAAAAAAAAAATTGTGTTCATTTTGTAGCTCGGAGCACTCAGAGCAATTGTATTCATTTTTTAAATCAGAGTGCTCTGAGTGTGCTTTGATCAGATTACACTCTGTATGGTCTCACAATACTTGGTTCATATTTTCTTAGATGATCTTATTACTTTATGAAAACGCCCACTAAAAACTATCTGTTACTGAAATCTCAAATATGGAAAAATCTAACTGCAATATTAAACGGTAATTATTTAAGTTAATGTAAGTCACAAAAAATAGATTTTTCTTTACTTCTTTATTTTTTTTTTTATGAGTATGTCATTCTATTCAAACGCGACCTCTTCAGATTTACTGGTCTATGTGCTTGATTAAGCCTATTGTTATAATAAGAATTAGGCGATGGGTATTCCTGGAAATATTTATTTCTTTTGTGAGCTATGGCGTCGCAAACACATATAATATATAGTGCACTGTCTGTATTCGATCTACCAATCTTGAACATAATATGTTTGGGAAATCGACTATTACCTGTAATAAACAATAAATAGTGCTCTGACATTTGATCTAGTATCCATATGTCCTATCTGTTTGGAATTTCTATTAAAGGAAAATGATTGATTTTATTCGATATGAACATGGAATGGTTAAAACAGGATTACTGATGGTGACTGGCCTTTGTAATAGAGCTACAGGGAATTATATTAAAAAAATACCGGAAATGGTAATTAATTTTGTATTCTAAGTCTTTATATCTACATACAATTCATTATTATAATCACTTATTTGTGACACAACTCAGGAAGAGCCTTATTTACATTAGATTGGATTCGATTTAAACTTTTCCGAGATCTGTCCTCTATATTACCGCAGCCGCAAATGGGCTTATTGTGATAACCCGTGTTATTGTAATTAGTGTTTGAGTAATGAAAAATACCGGATTTTGTGATAACACTCAGGATGTTCTTTAATGGTATGCTGGTTAGCTCCCATTGTTCGGGGAACGCTGTTCTCAAGTGGCGAAGTCTACTGCGAGTGAGCCCTTCGCATTCACAGAGAAGATGTTCAATAGATTCTTCTTCTATTTCGAATATTCTGCACTGCCGTATTTACAATATTTGTTTATTCTTATCTGTTTTGAACATGCACTGATTTCAATTTTGCCACAATAATTGTCTACGAATTTGTGAAATGATTGGAAACGTACTAGTATAGTATTTTTACTCTAATAATGTACGGTACTGTGTGTGAACTCATTTTTGGGATATCCTTTCATCATTAATAATTTTTATCATATGTCATCCCCTTGTCTTATTTTTCGGGCTTGAATAAATTCTACAAAAATCCCGCAAAACTAAAATATGAAATCAGACAGCTAAAATATTATACATGGGTTAGCAATTTTAGATAAAGCCTTTTCTATATTCTACGAATCTGGAATTTGTTCCGATTTTTCATTCTCCAAAATGAATTTTAATTAAATTATGTCAATATGCCTTGAATTGATAAAGTACTTTTAACAATGAACTGGAATAATTTTCTCTAAACACGATATTTGATATAATTTCTATTAGGGGTCGTAAGAACCCCTACTACGAGACTATTTTTTAGAAACGTATATTTTTTGCAAATTAGTCTACTGTTGATGGTCTAGCTGATATCATTCATGTCTGTCTACCGTCTATTAAAATAATTTTCTTTGTTAATTAAGAAAATTATTTATAACAGTGTTTAAGGAAGTTGAAACAGAGTTTTTTTGTGAATCTAATTAATTTATATGTCACAATCGACATATTAAGTGACAATTAAGTTGAATCTGAAAATTCGTTAAATTTTCGTTAAAAATAGAATTCTATGCTAATTAGTTTTAATCAAACCGAATTCGATATAATAATTGCGTTTTTTTTAGCTGAGCAAACTACTCAAACTTGCACAAAATTGCTCACAACTACGCAAGCTTTGTATTTGAGGAGTTCTGAGCAGTTGAATATTAAAATTCAACTTCACCACTAAAGATTTTAAAATATTCTAGCGGTGAAGTTTTGTACTATACAAGATTTTATTAATTTTATGTCAAAAATTGAGTAAAATAAAAAATTTATAAATGACCATTCAGTTTTGAAAGTTATGTCGCTAATTTTTGTTGCTAATAAAATTCTAAAATATTATTCAAATTATAATAAATATTTGAAATTATTAACTATATTTCTTGCCAAACGAAAATGTTGTTTAAAATTTGAGTACTTCACAATAACTTCTATATAATTTTAAATTTTTGGCATTTTGTTACATTGTTCTTCGATTGATGAATCAGACGAAAATGATGAAGAAGATGAAGAAGAACTTGGTAGTGAACATTCATCAAAGTTGCTTTCATCTGATGAATCCTGTATAAATATCTCAGAAATAAGTTAACTCTATATTTATTAATTTCATAATTTACTTATATCGTACCCTTCCATAATTATACTAGCAAAGTGACGCGACGTTATTCGGGCTCAACATAAAATATATAAAATTTCGAATTTTGAAATATAATATAGCAAAAGCTCAGCGTGCGTTGCTATTTCCATGTTCACCAAGTGAAACTTTGCATACTCACCAAATATTCACACAAACAATCGACGGCGTGGTGACGATAAGATAAAGTATATTTATACTAGACCTATTTGATTTAATCATCTATTGGGTCAAATAACAATATATATATATAAATAAGTTAGACACGTCAAAATTTTGTTGCCTGAAGTTTATTAAAAGTGACTAAGCTCGTAATATATATATCACTTTATGTGCATGTTGCACAATTATTGTTTCTGTCAAATTAAAGCTTCTTTATAGACAATAGTTTTTGTTTTATTTGCAGGAATTGAAATAAAAATATTTTTTTGCTACTTACTGTCGAGCAAGCTACATAAAAATGACCATGAGAGAAGCACGGTTCTCTTAAGTCAATTGCTAAAACACTTAAAGTTTGCCTTAGGTTTTAGTTATAAAAATAGCAAACCATATTTTAAGGAATTGATGGCGTTTAGACTGGAAAGAGTAGTCAGATTTAATTATAAAAATAAAAACATTACTTTTAGCAGAGCATCCTTAAATGTCTTAAATAGCGCACTTGGAGTAGGTTGGATTACTTAATGTGTTTTTCAACTTTTAACTTTAATTTGTGGAGTGGTAATCCAGAAGGTTGAAGGGACTGCAAAAATTCTGTTGGATAATTTATAGTATCATCATCTTTTAAAGGCGTATCGACAGACTCATATTATTCTTTCTTCACTTTTTATTTTATTCAGAAGAATTTTGTTTATTTCAACCGCAGTATAGTTTATTGATGTTGAAATCGCACGCTCGAAAATCCACAGTGGGCATTTGAATAATATTTTTTTCGTTAGACAACAGAAGAATTACATTTTGTAAATTTTTTTTTAATTACCGCTCAGTTTATTTTTATTTATTTTTAATTAAATTTTAATTTTTAAACAAAACGAATTTTACACATAAAAAATTAATTACCGTCAAATCAGTATAAATTCTGAGGTTATGTTTTGCTCAAAATCTAACTTTTTCGTTTTATTTACAAATTGCTCAGAAGAGTTTCTGAGTAGTTTTTTTTTTTTTATTTAAAACGGCGATGGCCTTAATATGTCAAGACCGGCATTTAGGCTTTTAGCCCTTTATGCCCACCTTCACCCTTAACTTATTCGACTCTTTTGATAAAGGCCAATAGGTTTGTGTGTTCTATCCTGCAGAAGTTTTCTGAGGTTATGTAGTGCATTTCCAACAACTTGAGCCTCAGCCTTGAAAGAGCTAGGCACTCTCCTACAACATGTGTAGAGGTTTCTTCCTCTTCCAGACAGTGTCTGCAGGTTGGGTCGTCACTTAGTGTTAGTCTACACATGTGCTTATTCATGTGGTTATGACCAGTAAGTATGCCCACCATCTTTATACAGTCTACTCTATTAAGAATTGGCAGGAAGTTGGTTATTTTGGTGTTTGTTCTTGGTACATATATTTTGGAGATTCTGTGGCCTTCAATACGCTCCCAAAGAATGTTTGTTTCCCTGTTCAGGGTGTTCTAAGTAGTTTGCTCAGCTAAAAACAACCCAAATAATGTATTTTTTTTTGTTGGTGTTTTTCTAAGAAATATTTTCTTATATTACACTATTATTGATACACTATGGATCGATATCTGCGTCAGCTTCGTTAGGCAATTTGATATTTACATAATTATGTAGTTTTAGGTTATTTTAGTTAGCGATTTCCCTTCTTCTTCGATGTTTTTGTTTTCAAATTATCTCTAAAAAAATTTATCTTATAACTTGGAGTAATACTTTGAAGTAATATTTGTTATCGATATTAGGTATAAGAGATTGTACGTCTGGTAAGAGGCCGAGAAAAATATATCAAGTGAAATGTAAAAGCTTAAATCCAGATAAAAGTGAATAAATATCTGAGCTTAAATTTTTTTATTTCATAAGCAAGAATTGTTATATCGTGTTCTTCTTTATTTCAACTTAACTTAAGACTACTGTTATAATTTTTTTTTTTTTTTATATAATTCCAAGTCTATGGGATGAACACCCTAACTGCTTTTACACAGAGACTTGGAATACACAATCACATACAATAGCTTTTCTATAGAATTTTTTGGGTTATATCTACTAATTTAAATGTGGAAAACTATATCTATTGTAGAGTACTTCGCCTTCATAATAACATAGTTCCATTTTATTTTTAGTGATAACCAAAACTCTCAACTATTTATCATTTATTTTATCCCAATGATGAAGGGTACTGGACCAGGTCGAAAATTCAGAAAGCATTATTTTGCCTTCGTCGGGAATCGAACCTGGACCTTTCAGTTGAAAGGCAGGTGCTCTACCTACTGCACCACCCAGCGTAATGATCATCTGTTAAGCTTTTCGAACACATGAGTAGTAAATATTTTAAAATATTATTGCTTCCTTATGTAGATAATGAATATATAGATAATCTCTATGTTGTTGAATCGATTGCAAACAACAAATTGGTAATGATGGGGTTGTGGAGAGTATTTACATATGTAGCAAGAATAACCAGTTTATATTTCTGATAGACAATAGAGGTATATAGGTGTCATAAGGTAGTATAAATCTCACATTTCATCATGCTGTTTTACAATCTTTTAGTGCCTCCTTAACCTTGAAAGAAAAACCTACTTGACTTTATTATTTCTTGATATTATTTCTTTGGTAAAATTCGTAAACTCTGAAATAAATTAATTAATAATAATTTTCGTTGATAGCAGTGACATGATGTCAATAAAAATAATCGAATAAGAATACATCACAATTGAGTATGAAGACACTTGCGTGCACTTTATTAAACAACATGACAACAATTTTTTTAATAAATTATGAACAGAAAAAGTTAAAATGAAAATCACAAAAATGTTAACGCTTTAATACGTTAACATTTTATACGTTTTAATTCATGTTTGTCACTTTGTATATCGCTTTACGACAATGACAGAGAATAAATTAAAATAAAAAAAAAATAAAAAAGAAAGATTATTAAATTAAATTTTTTAACGCATTGAATTTAACACAAGCGTAAAATTAATTCAAGCGAAATAATTTTTTTTTTCTGTTTTTCTTTTTTTTTTTTTATTCTGTTTCAAAATGATGGGCATGTGAAAAAAAGTATCAAAAGACATATGGAATAGAAAGAGCTTCAAATGAAAATTATTGACATTTTTTTTTTACAAAAGTTTATTTTTTTTTTTATGTCCAAGGATCATTCTTTACCTGATGTTAGCATACATAAAACAAAAGTTTTAATTTTTTAAGTTTTTTTTTTATATTTTTCTATTTAATTTGTTTTTTTTTTTTGCACGTTAATTATAAAAATAAATAATAGTGAGATATAAACTTTTTGTTCTATTTACTACTGTTAGTTTATTTAGATAGTAAATAAGCCAAGTTTTTTAAAATTCACAAAAAGAAAAAAAAATATTACTCTATTGTGAATAAAACAAAAATTTTTGTAAACGTAACAATCGTAGGATAGGAGTCAAATTTTAATATTAAATTTAAAATATTTTCAAAAAAAAATGATCACGTTACGTGTAGCTGAATAAGCATTTCTGTTCGACGATGTAAGCAGGGTATTATGTTGGATATTTTGAACTTTGAATAAAAAATGGATGTCACGTATAAAAACATATATATAAAAACGTAGAAAAATTCTGACAAAAATTCCACAACTTACAATTTTCACAATTATTTTGTCTTTGTGCCAATTTAAAATGGTTATCTATAATTATAATTGACAAGCATTTAAGGACCTGCGCAGTATACACCTTTTCATTTTATCTCTCTTCTCCATATAGAACTCTTCATATGTAAATAAGTTGAATATACAACAGAAATGTAAAAAACAGAACAGAAATGAAAAAAATACAAAAGAAATGAAAAAAGTTGTATATACAATAAAAAAAATAGAAATTTTGTTTTATAATATTCCAACTTTTAAAATATATACAAATAAAATAGTTTGTGTCATTCAACATCTTATTATTATTATTAATTTTTTTAAATAACTGCCTTAAATTATTGTTACCTATATATTTTGGTCATTAATCATATAGCTTTGGTTAATAATATATATACCTCTTTAATTACAAAAATATTTTATTTTTAATAGTTTTATCCATTAAATGCCATTATTTGCACAGACTATAGGGAATATATCGGAAACGAATCAGTATATGAGAGAAGTGTATTTATGTGTCCAAATTAAATTTGATTAGCCTCAAAACTTGTTATTAAACATAAATGGGTTGTGCTTTATCTTGAGAAGTCTATGTCAGTACAGTACGTAAATTACTGTTCTTTTCAAAACTTTAAATTTGGCTCCAACTTGAATTATAACTACTCAACAGGGGCCCCTAGTGCTTCCATAGAAAAGTATCGCTTCAGCAACGATTACACACGATGCTTCTAAGAAAATCTGGGTCTACTAGTGTCCACTGTAGTGTCTACTATACTGTTTAATAAAACTGATGTAAGTTTTCAAAAGTCATTGGCCCATATTTTGATAGTCATCTCATAAAAATGAAAATGAAAAATGTTATATCATTTAAATGATTTTTTGAGATTTCGAAAGTCGGGAAAAATGAAATGAAATTTGAAATTTAACTGAGATGAATTTTGTTTTGAAACGGGCAACACTTTTCGTTTTGACGTGTTTTGGATATAATTAATAAAAAAAGAAATTTTATTGCGAAGAAAAAAGTGAAGTAAAAGAAAAAAAATATGTCCAAAAGGTTTGTTCAATATGCAAATTAATATTGAATAGAGTAGAACCAATGTGTGTATTCAACGGGACCGTGTCATATGAACTACATCTTCTAGGTGGTGACTGGTGGAAAGAGCCAAGTTGAAGAAATTGAGCAGCCTCAAGCAAAAATAGGTGCGGGTCCCACCTCACAAAGCCCTCGAAATTTTTTTTTTTTTTTTAGCTTGTTTTCAGTAAAATGTTTCATAGGCACGATGCAAACAAGCGGTCCCAAGTGTCGGAACCGAAGACCTTAAATTTTTTTATTTTTTTTAAAATTTTTTTTGTCATCAGTACAATGAACCTTAAATGTGATGAAGACAATAGATTCGAGGTCCCAGGAATTGGGGCCGAAACTCTATATCACCGGTTTAAATTTTATTTATCTGGGAAAAGGTTATTAATAATTATTATAAATAATTTTTGAAAAATTTTCAGGTTGTCATTTTTGTCATTTTTTACGACTATTGAAATCACAAAATTTGTTTTTCATAAAAAATGACAGTGAAATGACTATCAAAATATGGGCCATTAGATCCATTTTATTTTTTTTTAAACATAGGAGATTTTCTTGAATTCTCACTATTGTTTGTTATATTCAGTCTATTGACAATGGGGTTTGAAGTAGGGCGTATAACATCGTAAGATTGTATTTGTTTTTTTTTCTGCTCTCCTACTGATTAAATTATGAGAAATAATTACTATATACACTATATATATATATATACAGATATAATAGATCGACAATATCGCGTTATTAAGTATTTTATTTAGTGAATTTTGAATTGAAATTTAGAGTTAGATTTGATTAGTTTTCAATAAATTATTTCAATAAAATTGTTAAGGGAACGGAATCAGTGATCTCCTTAAAATAAATTAGTTTCAAAATTTGTAAAGCTTACATTTTATAAAAAAAAAAACTATTATAAAACAAGGGGTACTCTAACAATATTTCATTGGAATTAGATCTCGGTTAATTCTTTAGTTGTTAATTAGAGTAGTTGTATTGTGATGTCGAGCTGGTGCTTAACTGTGTAAAAAATTCGCATCGCAAATATTTGCGAATTTAAGTTGCGATGCGAAAATAAATTGGTACTGTGTATCAAATTCGCGTTCAAAAATAGTGCTGGCATTGTAAATTTTTCATTTTAAGTTTTTGACATTTAATTTCATTGTCAAATTTTGTTTTACTTTCAAACAAATTTTTTTCATTAAAAAGTAATGTTTAATATTAAAAATAAAAATAAAATGAATGCAGAAGAAGGGAAGAAGCAGAAAATAGAGTGCATGCACTTCAAAGAAGAACACTGAGGGATAGATCCATGTGCTAGAAATTTGGATGAGCAGTCATAAAATTTTCCATTGTTTGGAATGGTCTTGTAGTTTGTTTTGAGCTAAAATATTTAACTTGATTTTTATTCATATACCAAAACAAAATAAAACTAAATTTAATAACTTTTTATATTTTTAGCATAAAATATTTATATTTTTATTTACACTATTACGCTTTTCTATTTTTTTCCATTTAACAAGTCTATCACCACACATCCGAAAATAAAATAGCCATCGAATGAAAAATATCAAAAAATACTCGAAAATAGCATTACACAGTATCAAAATTTTATTTTCGCATTCGAAACCGTGCGATTTTCGAATTTCACATTGGCAAATTATGAAATTCGATTTTCGTTTAGAGAAAGTAGCAATACACAGTAAGGGCCCTGAACACCATGATAACAAAATCTAAATTCAGCGTTATACCACAATGAAGAGATTGTATCGTTTTATATGTTCATTAAATCATAGAACATTGAAGTTAAATCACATACATGTATATATACTCTATACGAGCTGCACAGCTCTTTTTGAGAAATGAAATAAATAAATAAAAAAAAAAAATAAAATAAATAAAGATGCATTTTTAAGTTTTCATCACTTTATAGCACGATGTTTTAATCTTTAATTATGTTTAATTTCCTTTCCTTTCTGTCAAGATTGTTTCTTTTTCGCAACGAGTTGTATACTTTGAATTGCTTTACAAACTGACTGGAAGTTCCATACTTTTCTGTCAAAATACCAATACCTTTAAAATTACATTCAAATTTGCATAAGTTGTTGTATTAAGCCAATACCATCATATGTAATGAAATTAGATCAAATCTTTTTCATTAGATAGAAACAAGTGTCCTATAGATGTAAATGATGATATCTCCTATAAACGTAAAATAATATTATGGCAAAAACGGAATTTTCATGTATTATTGAAAATATTAAACTATATCTACATTTGTGGAAATTGTCTTACAATTTTTTGAATAGTTAAATTTTGTATTTTATGAACAGCTACAGAGTGTAGATTTTTCTAGTTATTTTTAATGTAAATAAAAAAGATTATTTGTTTACTGTTAAGCTGGATTTTCATTTAGCAATATTTAGAATCTAAAAAATTTTATTGGCTCTAAAAAGGGAGATAACATGCAATGACATTATTTTATATGAGAGCTCAATAAGTACGACAAGAACAGAAAATATCATTTATCGGGGATATTTTCACAAAAATTGGGGATATTATACTTAGATAAAGTATATTTTTAAAATATCGGCCACCCTGTTTTTAGCAATTTTTCGAGAAATGTATATATAAAAAAATGATTTTTTTCATATACAGAAAAATAAATTTCCCAAATAGAAATTTAGAGAATTCTTTGCAGCGGTCTATTTTTTTCTCACATGAAAATTCAATAAACTATCTTCCTTTTTAGAGCTAATAAAATTTTTTAGATTCTAAATATTGCTCAATGAAATATATATATAGCTGGATAGCTTTAGACTGTTAACAGATTAATTTTGAAAAAATGATATAATTGAAATAATAAAATATTGTAAATAATTAGATTAACAAAGATATACAAAATAGTACTTTAAATGATAAATGTAGTGAAGAAAAGCTTGGTTACTGCCCTTTTGTTACCCAAATCGGTTACATTTCTTGAAAATTAGCCTGATTTAGAATATTTGGTGAATAGCATAACGTAAACACTATTTAGTTTTTCAAATTTCAAAATAGTGAGAAATTAACTGTATACCAAAGAATTTTACATTAAAAAAATCCAATTAGTTAAATGTTTAAACAGCTTCTTACCAATAATGGTAAGATTCTATTAGGTTCTTTAGCAAAAATATGCGTACTGGAATTTATTGAATATAAGACTTAAACCTAAGCCTTTTAAGTTTTCTTTTAACCTGCCTTTATTTGTTCTTTTCCATTACGATGTTAATAACATGGCTTAGAAATCAGAATTAATTTGTTATATAATTTTGTAAATTTAGTACGTAAGTTAGCTTTTAAGTTGTTAATGAAATAAAGAATTATTATTATTATTATTATATTATTAATAAGACATGCATTCACTTTACTTAATAAATTATGGCTTAACATACTAGCTGTCATACTAGATTTTTACCACCAATATGTTATCATTTTTACCTATTACTTATACTTCGTTTAATGCTAAAATGATCCTTGGATCAGTAATAGCCTAAAACAACCAATAACAACAATTAGTCAAGTCGTAGCATCAAAAAGCCACAATTTAGAGCTAATTGCTTTTTAACCAGACGAAACTAAAATAGTCATTTCCACCTACCTACCTAGTATTATTTATTTGCTTCATTATTTTTAAGTGTAGTGTGTTTTAAATATTGTTGTTTAAATTTTATTATTTTAAAAAATTAAATTGTTTATTAATCTAATATTTATTAATAATTTTTTTTTATTTTCAGGTGAGTGAATCGAGAAAATTTGTTTATCAATTTTAACGGAATTTGTGAATCAAAGGTATACCTATTTTTTTATTGAAACTCAGTTAAGTTGATTAAGAAATATTATTAGCACTTGTGATAGTTAAATACAGTTTATAATTTCGCAATGCATCAACATTCAGGACTCAATCAAAACACAATTTTTTTACATTGAAACACGAAAACTACAATCGGGCGATTAGTGCCCAGGATCTCGGCAGTTATAACAATCAAATATCTTAATAACCCTGTTACTATTGTCTAAAGCTTTTTTTCAATTTATTTAAAGCTTTTTGTAACATTCATCATTTGTCCATTCACCTTTGAAATATGTTAAATTATTCGCACAATAAAAAGTAGTTTATTATGTTGCTAGCTTTATTGGTTTTTCGACCTGGTCTGGCCTGGACCTTTGTCATTGGGATATTATAAGTGACAAACAAATAATTGAGAGTGAATAATACAGGGTGGTCCGGTTTAGAGCAAAAATATTTTAAGAGGATACCCCGGAGTATTTTAGGGAAAAAAATTGTTCTAGACGAGAGGTCTGTATTAAAATTTAACCTGGGCTAAAGAGGGTTAAAGAAAATCGGATTAGAAAAATTATGTCTAAACAAAATCCATTACAAATAAATTGAAACTAGAGCAATATCTTCTTCATAATTTTTTTGTAAAATTAATACACCTAATTAACGGTATATGTTGGATAAGTATCATCAGACTTACCATTTTTGAATAATAGCTGCATTTTTGTTTTTTTTTTTAATATAAATTTTTTTTTTCCCCACTATTTTTACGTTTTTACACTAGTCTAGCCTACAAAAATTTGCAAAAACAGCTATTTATTTCTAATTTTATTAACATCTAAGAAATTTTCTCGTTTTTATGTTAATTATACGAATAATTTTAGGAATTTTTTATATTATGTACAAACTTTACAAAGTTTTTTTT
Source organism: Argyra leucocephala (assembly GCA_963942445.1). Classification (NCBI taxonomy): domain Eukaryota; kingdom Metazoa; phylum Arthropoda; class Insecta; order Diptera; family Dolichopodidae; genus Argyra; species Argyra leucocephala. The sequence goes on along the minus strand of OZ012678.1, from coordinate 141,017,775 downwards.
TCTGTGAACTTAGTGAGTTAAAACCAATAGTTATTTATTAAAAACCTAGCCTAATTTAGTCTATCTTAATCTAACTAAAACTGCTTAACCTAATTAAAAAAAATAATGTATATTACACTTTGTACTAATTATAATTTGAGTTTTGCAACCACCACTAGTTTGCTTTAATTAATTTGTTCTTATCTGGTATGGACATTTAAAATTCTCCGTTAATACTGGCCGGGTTATAAACAATAGCTTTACATGTAGCCCGTCTATTATAATGGTATATTAGAAGGACATGATTACAGTTTTGAATATAACCGTTTTTATCTAAATAGGTTTATCTAAATTTGCGGAGAGTTTCCATTAAACTCGCACTGAGGTTGTACCATTGTATTGTTGCACCATATACAAGCGTTGGTCTATTTAGTGTTTTGCAACATATAATTTTCAACTCTTTTACTAATAATTTTGTTAAAAAATAAACTGTTTGTTATCATGTACCAATTTATTCAGTTTTTAAACAGTTTCTTACCATTAATGTCTGTTAGATTTATAGCTAATTCTATTACACTATAGATTCTCAGTCTATTTAAAATATAATTATGGAAACTTGTTTCGTATGAGAGAGACTAAAATTCTAGCTTCAAACCATTTGATTTTGTTAATGAATTATAATCCGCAATCATTGATTTGTTCTCAAAACTGTCCTGTGATTTGATTTGTTCTTGCTTGCTAGGTTGTTCTGGTGTTTGGCTTCAAGATGTAACATGATTTCGGTTTACTTAATAAATTATGGTTTATCATACTATCAAAGTTATTATTTTTGCCAACAACATGTAATTTCTACATGTTGCTTATACTTATTTTCAATCGAAAAGGGTATGGCTCTAGTAACTCTCCTTCAATTGCATTACAAATTGTAAATGAGATTTGTTATATAAATTGAATGAAAAGTGTACAAATATAATTCATGTTTGCAGGAAAGCATTCATTACCTAATAAAAAAACGATAAATTCAAATTTAAAACAAATAAAAACTTTTCGAAAAATAAAAAAAACTTTTTCTTTACTGGGGTAGTCATTTTTTTTCTGTTTGTTTTTTGTATTTTTTTTACTTTATTATTTTTTTTTTTGTTCGTTAATAAAAAGGACTTCATTTAAAGGGATTTTTAAGGTATAAAATTTGAGTAGTAAATTTCAATTTGAATTGCAAATATTTTTTTTTTTAAGTGCATTTATACTAAAAATAAAAATAAAAAAAGAAAATTCTATTTTTTATCAAATGTGAATGTTTGTTTTTGTTGAAATTTCATCAAAATTTGGGTATTTTAAAAGAGTTGTGTGCTTTAAAATTGAAAAGATTTCATTCAAATAAATAACAATTGTTAGTTAGTTTTTATTTGAAATCAATTCCTGCAATTTTATGTCTTATTTTATTTTATACTATTATTAAATATTTACGATTTTATATAGATTTTATTTTTAGTACCCCTGAATCACCAATTATTTTCAATTAGAATGCATGATTTTAGAAATTTCTATTAGGTAGTTGGTAGTTGTATAAATTTTGAAATTTAAGGCTAACTATATGTTCAATTTTAACAGCAAAAAGTTCTATTTGCAGTAAATGTGTATAATATATTTATTTTTATGTATGATAGGGCGATAACAGTAGTTAAAAGTTTGACATAGTCAAACCAAATATTTACATTGTGTTATCACCAATTTATTATATTATGGAAAACACTTGAAAATTATCAACTATAGTTTGAATCAGGTTAGTATAGTTATGGTACAAAAACTAATACAAATGTGAATTATAAAAATATTTTCCTTCGATTCGGTGGTTAGGAGGATAAAATAGAAGATCTTATTATTATAACCTAGAAAAGGTATTCTTGATTTTCTACAGTTGTTTTAAATGAGCTACGAATCTTCCCCTAAAAATAGATAGTATTTCAGTTCCTGCTGCGTTCAGTTCGTGTTTTAGCAGCAACGGTTAAAAGTGGCTGTCTAAACTAACTAACTACTTTACATTGAAAAAAGTTTGTCAACATATTTGTGTGCAATATTTTGTTCACGTCTGTTGATGTTTAAATGTATTGTATTAGTATGATTATTATTACAGTGTATTAGTAAAAATTGAATGTAATTTGTACTTGGAAATTGTAAATATTATTTAATTTCTTCAAATTTAAGCAAAAGTGTTCAAATACATTGAATTACAAAAAAAGTTCCAGGTTTTTTTTTAATTTTTTTTTTTCATAAGAATTTACTAAACAAATTGAAAAGTAAAAATATAAAAAAAAAAAAAAATAGTTCGACACGGTACAAAATATACTCTAATATTTTATTTATTTATTCATTTTATTTCGTACATATACAAGTATAATGTGTAGCAAATTCATAATTCTTAAATTAAATTAAATTAAATTAAACCTTAACCTAAAGAAATTAACAATAATGAAAATAATTTAAAAAGAAAATTTAAAAAAAAAAAGAAAAAAAAAATAAAATAAAAAAAAAAAAAAAAAATCTCTCCTCCAAACAAAACTATCTTTCAGACGTATCACACCTAACAAGCATTATTCTACAAAATTTTTATTCTTCTTAATTAATGACTACACTTTTTCCTTAAAATATACCCAACAAAGCTCAAGGAATTTAGAAATAGAGAGCTCACACCTGACTACGTTCGGCAAAGAATTCCACAACCCGACAGTCCTTACAAAAAAGGATAGATGTCTTAATCTACCACAGTGTCTAGGAATAGTTAAATTTGCATTTCTTAATGATCGTCCAGGGGTTATTTTCTTAAAAAGATATACCGGCGTATTTTTAGATAGGATTTTTTTCATAAAACAGATGTACTTATAATTTAGATAGTTTTCGAAAGTACAGTCAAGCAAAACTTTAGAAACATCACTGATGCTATCGAATCTACGACGGTTAGTTACAAATCGAGTGCAAGCATTGAAAATAACCTTGAGCCTGGAAAACTCGCCCATACTCATCCAAGCATAAACTACTTCACAATAAGTGAAATGTGGAAAGATTAAAGATATAACTAACTAATTTCTTTTTTACCCACTCGTTAATATTGTAAGAGAACTTCCAAAGTTTTCGTAACTTACAAAAAACATTTCTAGAAATAAAGTTAATGTGATCATTCCAGGTTAGAGTTTTATTGAATACAACACCCAAGTTTTTAGCTTTACTTACAAATTTTACCACAGAATTATTTAATATGATATTAGGGAGATTAGTTGTATCAATATTACGAACATAAATTAACATAACCTGGGATTTTGACGGATTTAATCGAAGACCATTGTTTAGAGACCAGAAAGCAACAGCATCAAGATCATCATTCAATTTAGCAATAGAGCGGTTAATATCAGCTATAGGACCACTGATGTAGAGTTGAGCATCGTCTGCATACAACCGGCAATGAGATTCAGACAAACAACGGGGTAAGTCATTAATAAATAGACTAAAGAGTAAGGGACCCAATATGGATCCTTGGGGTACCCCACATTCAACAGGTAGATTATTAGACTTAATACCATTTAGAAACACAAATTGACTTCTATTATCTAAGTAACTTTGAATGAGAGTAGTAGCAGAAGATTCAAAATTAAAAGCTGCGCTAAGTTTTAAACATAATAAGTTATGATTAACACAATCAAAAGCTTTAGTGAAATCAAGAAGAAGCAATAATACAGCATGTTTCTTATCGATTTCACAGTAAATGTTATCTGTTAATTCTAGGAGTGCTGAGGTAGTTCTGAAACCTGATTGGAATTCGTATAAGAGATTATTATCACTTACGTACTGACTCATTTGTGCATGCAATAACCGTTCAAAAGATTTCGAAATACCGGACAGTACGCTAATGGGTCTAAGGTCATCAATCGTTGGATTATTTTTTTTAGGAACGGGAACAACTTTGGCACATTTCCAAATTAGAGGGTATTGACCAGTAGTCAAGATGAAATTAAATATGTGAGTAATATAAGGTAGCACAGAAGGGATAATCAGTTTAATAAATTTCAAAGGAATTAAATCTGGTCCTATAGCATTGGATTTAACCTTAAAATAGCATCATAGACTTCATCATTTGAGACATTTCTAAAAGAGAAAGTACTAGATGAATCAACGTTTTCAATACTGGATAGTAATGAAGTAAAGTTAAAAGATGGAGTTATAAATTTATTGTTTAATTCGTTTACATCAAAGCTATCCATATTATCCATTTGGTTTTCTTTACTGATTCCAAGCTTAGCGGTATTAGACCAGAAAGATTTTGAAGGCAGCCGAGGATCGAGTATCTTAGAGTAGTAATGTTTTTTAGCTTGTCTAATCTTCAAGTTTACCATTTTCCTAAGCCTCTTAAATGAATTTCTGTCATTCGAATTTCTTGTTCTCTTCCAAATTCCATAAGCCATGTCTCTATCATTCGCCATTTTGACAATATCTGGACAGAAATACGGAACAAAATCAGCACGTTGAGTAAAAGAACGTAGGGGAACATGCTGGTACATTTTTCAGCATTAGGTAGCAAACTATTTTATGTTTGGATGATCAAACATTTTCTGGGTACCCAAGTACCGTTTATTATTTACATGCATATACTGACGATGAAGTACGTTTCAGGGCTAGAAAATTTTTATTTCATTTCTATAACAAAATTATCGTTAGGTACTGAACTATTCTTGTTTCAAGTTTTGCTGATGAACTGTCCTTTGGTTTATTTATTATATAAACTGTATGTAAATGAAAAATGTAAAATTGTTATATAATAAATTATTTCTGTGATACAAAAAATAATATTTTCTTATTTTAACACAAAAATTCATATAAAATGCATTATAGGTACTTGTGTAGCTGACCACGTAGACAAAAAGAAATGGCTAGTTTACCCACCCGTCAATCATTTTTTTTATATTTTTAATTTTAAATTATAAATTTTGATGAAAAATGGATTCTCCCAAAGATTCAAGTCTCTAAGTCAATTTGCATCGAAAATATTCAAAAAATAAAATACAAAATGTACAGGTGTACCTTTCCAGCTGAATAAAGGTTAAGCGTGAGCATAAAACAATTTAAGGAATAAAAGTTCAATAAATTTTGTATTTATTTTTAAATTTAACTTTACGATTTAATATATTTAACTGAATATAATGAAATTGATGATTTTTAGATAAAAAAAGGATTTCAAGTTCGGAAAATAAGTTTTCACAAATTTAACACATTGACTTCTAAATGTATCACCTTCACCCTGTTGTAATTACGAATGTTTGAACTGATTCGTAGTAGCCTTGCTTTGCTTTCTTGTGTTAAATATTTTATGTGTGACTACTATGTAGATATAAGAAAAAAACATTTAAGCATAAGTAAACCTATAATATATTTAAGGTTAAGAAAATGTTTATAATGAAGGGGTCGTCTGCTTAGGTTAAAATGTTTTTTTATATCTACATAATCTGCAATATCCTATAGGTTTGCTTAGCTTAAAAGGAATATCTACAAATATAACGTAAAATACGTCAGTACGTTGTTTTTTTACTTAGAAATTCAAATTGCGAAGTGGAATTCAACAAATGCTAATTTCGTTTCGGATATAAAGGAAATATTGGAACATTAAATAAAAAAAATAAAACAATTTTTTTTAATTTAATTTTAAAAAAAAATTTAATAATTTTCAATTTAATCTATTTTTCTGTAATTAGTTGAAGATTAAAAGTAGTCTTAATCTTATGTGTTAATTCTAATTTAGCTTGTTAGAGCTAATTCTCTAATTATTCTAAATAGACTTAGATTCTAAGAGCTCTTCTGATATTATAAATAAATAAAAATAAAATAAAAAATATCTTCCTAAAAATTAAAAATTTAGCTAAGAGTTTGTATCCGATTGAAATTTGTATATTTTTTAAGTTTAGTATGATTTTAATCTAAAGTTTTTGCTTATGTTTGCTTGTTCTCAATGTAAGGATGTCAAATTATTATTTCTAAGTTTTGAAAATGTATAACTTAAAAAATGAAATAAAATAATTTTGTATTTATTGAAGTATATACAAACTTTACATATTACTAAAGTTTTGTTTATTAAATAAATAGATATACATATATAATAATGTAAATGTAAATTTATATAATAAATTATGGAAATTTAAAATTGTTTTGAAAAACATAAAGAAAATATCATGTGGAATTGCCAATAATTCTAGTAAAATTTAAAAAAAATTCCTTTGATTATTTTTTTTAACCCTTTCACTACGAAATCGTGGTGCAATAAAAAAAATGTGTGTTTTTTTTTGTTTTGAATTTTTTAAAAATTCCTTTGATTATTTTTTTTAACCCTTTCACTACGAAATCGTGGTGCAATAAAATGTGTTTCACGTTACTTTCTTACCATGGGGAATTGAAAATAAATAAAACATTAGTAGTTTTAACCAAATTTCTTGCTCTAATAAAGAAAAGATAGTGAACGAATTGAACACCTCGACTTGAAGACCTAGACTATACAGATGACATCTGTCTTCCCTCGCACAAATTCAGCAACATGCAGAGCAAACTAGAACATCTGGATCAACTTGCCAAACATGTTGGACTAGAAATTAACCTGGAAAAAACCAAAGCTGTGAGAATAAATAAGACCACCACGGAACATTCAATGTTGAAAGACGAACAAATCAAATTTGTGAACAATTTCTGCTACTTGGCAAGTATATTAGCAACGATGTTGTGAGGCTCAAGATGATGTAAAAAATAGATTAAAGAAAGCAAGATATGGAGGAATAGCCAAATATCCAAAGCAACTAAACTTAGAATATTACGGTATTGTGTAAAATCAATCCTGAGATACGGCAGTGAAACTTGGTTAATAATAATAATAATTCTTTATTTCATTAACAACTTAAGCTAACTTACATACTAAATTTACAAATTTATATAACAAATTAATTCAGATTTCTTAGCCTAGTATTTTAATGAAATAGCTAGGTTCAATCTGTTATCCAAACGATAAGTGGCGATTGAAGTCTTAGATAAAAAAACAAATCAATTTATTAATGTCGAAATTGAGTATAAAATAGAATAAATATTAATATAAAAAAATAATTATTATGCTTATCCTATTAAAAACTAAAAATTAGAACAAAATTCTAAGAGTACAATTTCTCTGAAACAAATGAAAAATAAAAAGTTTAAAAAAGTAACAAAATATTTAGAAAAATATAAAATTTTGGAGTAATAGAAATTTAAAAGTATAAAAACATTAAAAACAAAAAGAAAAAACTGTTAGAGAAAAACAAAAAATGTTAGACTAATGGGTTCAAAAGATTTTCAATAGAGTGATTATCAAAAGATAAGAGCCATGATTTAATATTCTTAAGAAATCTGACTTCAACTTTTTCGCATCGATAATTTTCTTTCAACTTGTTGAATAGACGAGGCGCAGTGACATTATAAAAATGACAAAAGTGTGATTTATTGATCGTTGGAATAGATGCAAAATTTCTGGTATATACTCTTAAATTGTAAGTTCCATAAAGCCTAGCTGCAGTATAACCAGAATTGTTATAGAATGTTTTGAGAACTTTATAGAAATACATTATGTATAAAAGGAAGTAATCCTAAATTCTTAAACAAAATAAAACTTGGAGTTCTACGATTGACTTTGCACATAATACGAATAGCATGTTTTTGTTTGAGAAGCAATGGTTCAATTTTATTGAAATAGGTATCACCCCAACAACAGATACCATAATTTAATTTAGACTTAAACAAACCATTATAAACTAATTTTAGAATTGAACGGTTACAGTACAAGCTGAGGTGATAAAGTTGCCTAACTACATTATTTAAATAATAAGTCAAGTATCTGGTGTGTTCTCTCCAACTTAACCTAACATCCAAAGTAACACCCAAATACTTAAAACAGTTAACACGTTCAATAACAAAGCAATTATCAGTAGAGCTCAACTTACTATCATAAATAGACAAAGACAAATCAGATTTACAAGACGCATTTTCAAGGAAGACGGAGAATGATATACAAAAGACAAATCCTCACAGACTGTTCCAGAAAGGTTAAACAACATATATTTGGTTTTGTCACTTATAACCAATTAGTATTAAAATAATTCTTGTTTGCATAAGTCAGGGCAGTATCATTGGCAAAGGACGTAACTTTACCATCAAATGGTCGAAGAAACAAAGAATTAACAAAAATCAGAAATAAAATTAGACCTAAAACAGAGCCTTGAGGAACCCCGATATTAATAACATTTTCTGAACTTGTATGGTTTTTAATGCGGACTTTTTGTCTTCGATTTTCTAAATAAGATGCGAACCAATTATGTGTATAAATCCTCTGAAGCCCGCATTATGCAATTTATTTAATAAAACAACATGGTCCACCATATCAAATGCTTTAGTGATGTCTATAAACAAAGCAGCTGGTATATTTGACTCGTTTATGGCACCGTAAAGTTCACTGCACAATTTCAACAGAGCGTCTTCAGTTGATTTACCACTTCTGAATCCAAATTGAAAATCACTCAAAAAATTAATTTCATTAAGAAACGACACGATTCTAGATTTAACAGGTTTCTCAAAAACCCTAGAGAAAACTGATAACAGAGAGATAGGTCTGTAATTAGTTAAAGACAGAGTGTCACCTTTCTTACGATGTGGAATAACCAGTGCTGTTTTTAAAGATTCTGGAAAAATTCCTTTTTTAATACTTAAATTAAAAATAAAACACAGAACATCTGATATCTGTAGTGAAATATTTTTCAATACTAAACTTGAAATTTTGTAACAAGATACTGATTTAGAATATTTCAATGACATTAAAATTTTGTAAATTTCTAGGGAAGTAAAGTTAAGAAAGAAAAAACTATTAGTTTGATATCGCTCACTCCTGATTTTGTTATTACATTGACATTCTACGTTATCGACATAGAATAGCGAACCCATAGCGAAACAAATTAGAAGAAGGAAATGGAAATGGATAAGCCACACTCTCAGAAAGCCATCAAACAAAATCGCGCAAATGAGCTTAGAATGGAACCCACAAGGCACAAGAAGACCAAGTCGCCCAAAGAACACCTGGCGGAGGACCATAAAACAAGAGCCTGAAAAGCGAAACATAAAACGGGAATAAGTGAAATTAGCAGCTAGAAATCGAGTACGATGGAAATGTCAAGTGGAAGCCCTATGTTCCCTTGCGGAGTGAGAAAAAAAAAAGTGAACGAATTAATTTTACAAATATCTGAAAATGAAATCTAATAAAGTATTTCTTAATCTTTGTGTATAATAAATTTTTTTGATTGTTGTCAGTCATAGGTGATTCTGGTACCGGTGCCAATACGTTGGTAAATGTTTTTGAACGTACATATTTTGTCACTATATTTGAATTAAAATATTAAATGTGTTATAGTAGTTACAACATTTATCGTCTTCTATACCTGGTTTTCCTTCTTTCGTTCTTTTTCATCTAATATATTATTAATATTCTAATAATGTCCAAAATTGAATACAAGAACCACTAAGACAATAAAACCATTAAACCAAATAATATATTTAATACAAGAACCAAATAAAATAATAAATAAAAATGTAATTTGCATTTGGCTAGCTATTATTTGCCTTTAGCCAGTCAGATATCAAAAAATGTAAATTTAAAACTTTAAATTAGAAGTATTGTTTTAAAGTCATCAAACAATTCATTAAAATTACCCATTAAAATACTTTAAAATTTAAAAAATATATTTTTATACATTCACAGCCAACGATTACGTTGAAATTTAGTTTCATTTACAAGCAAAAGTAAAATAGCCATGCAAATTACATTTTTATTTGTAAAAAAAAATAAAAAGTACTTTTTTATGGCGCCAGTAGTTAACGGCAAATTTTGGAAATTTAATATTAAGAAATTTGAAAAAGTTAAATGTCAAATAATAGCTATGTTTTTAGACAGCGTTTATCAATTAGATTTTGTTTAATTAAAGGTTTAATGTTTACGTTAAATTTCTTTCATTTACCAATTTTATTACAAATACATCAAATTTTGTTTCAAAAGTTTTACAAATTACATTATGTCAAAGGTGTAAATAATTAGGTAAAAAAAATGTTAAAGGTAAAAAAAAATATTAACATTACGTCAAAATATGCGCACCCAAGAAAATAAACTGGAGTTTGCGAAATGGCTACTAGATATTGGTAATGAAATAAACGCCAACACGGTAACCTTACCTCTAAAATGCTTTCCTGGACCCAGTTGCACAACTACACGATGACATAAATTTAGCTACGATTGATTCGGAAAGTATTAAGGACAGAGCAATATTAACAGTAACCAATGAAATGACGACTAATTGGAAATAAATAATAAAGTATTGCAACGTTTAGATGGCACAGAAATAGTTTTTAAAAATGTCGATACAGTAGTGGTTAGTGATAATTAGAATGATCAACTAGCATATCCAAAATAATTTTTGAATAGCTTCACTCCAATTAGAATGCCTCCACATATATTGAAATTAAATTAATATAAAAAAAAAAATTCCAACTTACCACGTAAACATATAAACAGACACTGGCAAGTTAATATAAAAATATATAAAATAGGAGCTGTCATTATGCTTCTCAGAAACCTTATGCCATTAAGAGGGCTATGTAATAGTACAAAACTAATCATTACAAGTATTAAAAATCACTATACCGAAGCCAAGATTGTAAATAGTAATAACTCAGATACAGTTTTTATTCCACATATTCCTCCAATTCCGTCCGATACAAATTTTTCCTTTATTTTCAAACGAAAACAATTTCCAATTCGACTAGCATATTCAATGACAGTTAATAGGTCACAAGAACAAAATATGTCTCTCTTTACCTAAACCGGTGTTTACTCATAGACAATTATATGTTGCTTTGTCTAGAGTAGGATCTTTTGACAGTCTTACTGTCGTCTAAAAAAAAAAGAGAAATAGAAAACTGTGTTTTCAGGAAAGTATTTTAATGAAAACTATTTCTTTAATGCTAGCTCGGCGAATGTTACGCTGGGAATAGCTAGTTTTATTTTAATTTACAATACAGTGTATATAATAATAACGGGTATTTTTTTTAAGGCCAATAAAATTTAAAATTGTAAAAAATAACACAAACAATTTAATTTAAATCAAAATATGTTATTTATTTGAATACATATGACATTAACGTTTGAAAATAATTTTGGGCATATGGGCACAGTGGCTATTATTGATGAATCTAGACGTCCAATTTTGAGTCGTATGTCTCGAATAACACAATGATGCACCAGCGCGTAAATTTCACTTTAAATTTTTTTGTGTAATAAGGTCTGTAATATTTTCTGTGGATTGGTTCCCACTTCATATACGACAATTTTGTATCTTAACGTAAACATTTAGCCAAAAATTAACCTCATCAATGCACAGAATTTTGCGAACAACCAACGGGGCTACAGTTCAATCGGATAAAGAACGATGGCCTTGCGGCTTTAATTCAAAGTTTTCGACGTGGTCTACGAACAGTACATACAATATATGCGACCAATGACGATCAATCGATAAATTTGGGTCTTCTTTAATACTTTCGCTTAAAGCGGCAATATTCTCTTGATTATTCACATTTATTTATAAATTTATATATTTCAAAAATCTCATGAGAGCTTAAAAGCTCATAGATTGTGAAAAAAAAACTATTTTATACATTTGTGTATTCCAAAATATATGTGTAAAAGCCATTAGGGTGTTCATTCCATAGACTTGGAATTATATATAAAAACTTCGACGTCTTGGTATTATTTCATCATTTAGAGAGTATGTAATATAGATTATGTGCATAATACAAATCATGAAGTCGTCTATATATTGTGGGAATCGACGGAAAAGTAAATTTGGATAATTTGATAACGTTGTTCAAACGTGAGTCTTTTCGTAATAATTTGCCAGACCATATCGATATTAAATGTCAAAAAGTAAATGCACTATGACATCTCATTTGAAAGTTAACCATTTTGTAACTTCTATCTAAGCAAAAAAAAAAATCACCAATTTTTATATTTCCTGAATTTTTTATTTTATTATTCCCAAAGGAATTATTTAATGTTACTTTTTTTTTTGCGGTTGCTTTGCAATAATCTCAAATATTATTCACATTTGGAGATATGCAAAAATTCCAAAATATATTTTATTAAAGGAAAATATCATAATTATAATAACAATAACGGAATAAATATAATTAATTTTAATTATTAATTTAATAACATTTTCTGACATTTTATAACATGACATTTCTTAATATGGATATTTCATTACAAATGTTATTTCAACATTTTATACAATTAATTTCTCAGACTATCATGTTCATCGTACATCGACAAATCATCATTATCATATCTTATCAAATTTCTCTATTCAGCATGAGAGAATTTTCATCAAGGATTTTTCTTTCTTCCTGTTTCAAATTCTAATTTTGACTTGATGAATTTTTTTTTTTTTTGCTTTGTTTATGTTTTTTGTTTTGGATGTGATTAATTAGGTTGTGATGAAATGTCAGAACCGTATTGTATTCTTTTTGTTTGTTGATGATGGAAATAAATTTTGTATTTGTTGCTTTATCTGTAACGATTTTTTATTTGTTTTCTGGATTAATAGTTTTTCTTTAAAAAAAAAAAAAAATTTATTAAATGGTTTACCATAATTTAAGAAATTGCAGTACAAAAAAATAAATAAATATTATTTGGATCAGGGTTAATTCAATTTAAATTATTTGGGTTGCACGAAATTTTGTGTTTGTTTTTTGTATTGGATTAAATTGAAATTAGATTTGTTGAATTTATATAAAAATGTAGGGATGATTTTGATTATTTTATTATTATGATAATTTTGTGTTCTGACGCAGTATTTTTAACATATATCCTAATATATTACAGACTAGGGGCACCTGTTGAGAAATTATAATTCAACTTAAAGCCAAATTTAAAGTTTTGAAAAGAACAGGGACATGAACTGATATGGACTTCCCATTACAAAGCAGAAAACACTCATGTTTTAATGAAAAACTTTGAAATTAGTTTGTTTTCGTTAAAAAACATAAATACCTTCCCGGTAAACAATTTTGACAAAAGTGTTCTTAAAAAGTCGTGAATGTGTTCCGTGCCCATGGAACACAATCACGACACAAGTAGGGATAAAAATGGTGCAAATGGTCGCAAATGTCCAGGTACATGTGTCTCTCATTATAATAAAGTGTTGCGTGTATGTCGACACATTTCGAACACATGTGTCAAGCAATTGTCGACACTCTTCGCACACATGTGTTCCTCATATTTACAGTAAATTTAATCGATAAAGTGTCGACACATTTTTGACACATGTGTTTCTTGATATTAACAACACAAGTGTCGAATAAGTGTCGGCAAGGCAAACTTCACACAGATGTGCTCCTATTTACGGCAAATTTAGTCGATAAAATGTCGACACATTTCTTATTCTCTTATAATATTTTCTAAAAATTAAACAAAATTCAATTCTTGTGCCAAGTGCTGGATTACTGTACCATATTTCCAGCTAGAATAGAGGATAAAAAGATGGAAAAAGTAGAAATAATAACTTTTAACGTATTAATTGTTTTAATTATTTAATTTAAATAATTTATATAATAATATAATTTTTTGAATATACAATAAAAATTTTGGCTTTTTTTATTTTTGTCTTTCGTGCCTCTGGTTCCAAAGATTTCATAGCTGAACTCAATTCTCTAGTATTGTAGTAATTTCAGATTTGTGATATTTTATTGAATATTTTCTTCCTTTAAACTCTTGCACTGATTTTTAATCAAGTTGATTTTTAATTTATGCAAACTGTTTCCTAATTTGGGTGCTGAAAGTTTTAAACTAATTAGTTTTAAACTTTTTATCCTTTTTTATTAAATATTTGGTAGTTTATTGATTGGGAGAATCAAACATTTTCTAATTCTATAAAAAAGTAACATAACATTGATTTTTACTAATTTATAAATATTGTTTCAAATTTTAATTTTAACAGACCTTGAATTTTTTCTACAAAACTTGATTCAAATTCCGATTTTCTAAGAATCAAAATACAGGCACAGTAAAAACACTTTAGGGACATTGGAATGAAAAGTCGATAAAATAAGTAAAGTTGTAAAAGTAAAAATACGGACACAACAGAAACACTTTAGGGACACTGCAAAGGAAATGTGGTACAACTTATTTTTTTAGTTCACATTTACATTAATCTTGGCAACATACCTGGTATTTTAAACTTTTATTGCAATCCAATTTACAACTTTTATTTTTTATTTTAAAAATTATAAGAATAATTCACATTTAGCTTAGTACTTACAAGAAACAATAACAAAAGCAAACTAACGCAATAAAAAAATAATTTGTGAACCGAACCCTATTAAACTTTATTGCATTCGGTCGTCATAGTTACCAAGCTATTTGCTATTGCTAGGATTTAAAAATTACGTTCTACATAGATAATTATTGGATAATTATTATAGAAATGAAAAATCAAGTAAAAGAAAAACAAAAAAAAATATTTTTATTATTTTTCTCTTCTACTGGGTACACAAATAGGAACACATTGTGTTCCTTCATCTTTCTACGACACATTTTGTTTATCGGGCTTACTTCCCATTTTCTGTTTCGTTTCTACTTATTTCTTAATGTATTTTGTGAATAATAAAACCATATGGTTAAAAAATTTTCAACTGTGTGCACATTATTGTTTTATATACAACTTACTTATTATATATTAAGAGTTCACTATGGAAAAGAGAGATAAAATGAAAAGGTGTCTACTGCGCAGGTCCTTAAATGCTTGTCAATTATAATTATAGATAATATGGCTTCAGTAATAAACTGGAATGCTTTGTTCATACGAAATTAACCAAATGGTTTAAAATTGGGATTTTCTAAATTATTTATTTTTAGTAATATAATTTTATAAAATAATTTTTCTTTATTTTAATATTAATACTCTTTGGTTCATTAGCAATATTAGTACTCTTTAGTCCATTGCCATTAGTGTAAAATGTCTCTGTGTAAAAGCAGGTTTTTGACCAACAACCTAAGTGAATTGTTTTTATCAACACCCTCACCCTATAGACTCGGAATTATATAAAAAAAAATATACAACAAAAGTGCTCTCGAATTAGCTAATACCCCGATGTACCATGCACGCACAAAACATATAGATGCACGTAATCATTATATTAGAGAATTATAATTACTAGTAAAAAAATCAAATTTGAATATATTAATACGAACAACTGGCAGATGTTTTCACCAAGCCGATTGCTGCAACCAAACAAGAAAATTTATGTAAAAATTTTGGTATTTCATTTTGTTAATTATTAATGTATTTTTTTTAACACTGTTTTATAAATGTCAAATTATTGTAATGACAAACATGTTAATAAATTTGTTCCCTTTTTCTGCTTTGTACTTCAAAGATATAACACGCATTTTATTTAGCTCTGCTAACAGATTTAAACACTATTAGAGATAAGTCCTAATATTTAAAAAAATTATATCACATTTTCTACAACCACCCAATTTATTTATCTCTACTATCCGAGTATACAACTGAGTTTTTAATTAACAATTAATTTTATTTGTATTTTTAAAATTTTTCTTTGAAAATTGAAAAATAATGAAAATAAATTGATTGCTTGATCATACTAAGTATTTTCATTACAATTTTGTATTTTTATTTTCTCTAAATAAGTTCATATTCTTCAGAATACGGAAATTAATTTTATTGATAGATCATAAAAATTTAACTATAAAATCTATATAGGAAAACAAAAACCAATGTACGGAAAACTCTAATAGCAAAGTGAAAAGGAAATTAAATTTTCAACAAGTATTAAACATTCTGGTATTAAAAATTGATTTATAAAAAAAAAAGTCAATGAAACAAATTCAGGTCACGTTTTTGCAAACATCTCGTTTATATTTTCAATTTTATTTCTTATAATTAAATTCGCTTTAAAATTCATAAGCATCAGAATATATTAATTTTCAATAGGGAAAATTTTTCTATAAAATGTTATTTAGATTTGAATTTGTGTGTAAGTTTTTAGTTTGCGTTTAGACTTCTATTAAAAATTAAGAGTTCGAAAATTGATATTCGTCTCCCGTTCGATCTTTACAATATATATCATGTTTCACTCTTAAGCTTAAAACGTTCCGAACATGAGTTCCGAAATTTACATTGTAAGGGCGATATGATTTATATATTTGTTAATAGATTGTATAACTGTTCTATACTTTAACTTCAGACTTAAGACAAAAGTGAAAAAATATTTAACCCAAAAATTATATAATGTTAAATCTAAACTTTATGAATTTAATTTGGAGAATTGGACAACTTACTAGCGTCATATAGTAGCCTGTCAATGTAGAAAAAGTAAGCAAAATAAATTGTTTTTAATTATTTAGTCTACCCGAGTTGAACGATTGGCTTTCAAATTATATTTAATTGTTGAGAAATTGTAAACTTACATTTAAATTCAACTATTTTTAAACTTAATTTTAATTATTTATATTATAATTCATCATTGTCCTGTAACCCGTATGAAATGATTTATAAAATTTTTTGGCGTTATTGGTGAGTGCTCCAAACATTCAAATGTCCCTCTTGACTTCTATCAAAACTGATCTGATTGAAAGTTTTATATAAATTAGAAAGTAATAGTTCTTTATAAATACTTTCCCTAAATTGGAATTGAATTGCTAACAATAATAATTGTCAACAAATAATAATAAAGAATAAATTATGGGTGGAATTTCATTGACGCAAATTAGAATTTTGTGATGACCAAAAATATACATATAATCAAAATAAACTTGCCATTAAAAGCTATCCATATAGTAACTTATAAATATTACTAGGGTCCCCTGTTGAGTAATTATAATTCAAGTTAAAGCCAAATTTAACGTTTTTAAAAGAACAGGAATTTGCATGGACTGATATAGACTTCTCATTACAAAGCAGAAAATACTCATGTTTGAAAAGCTTTGAAATTAGTATGTTTTCGTTAAAAAATAAAAATACCTTACTTCTCATTTTCTGTTTCGTTTCTACCTATTTCTTAATGTATTTTGTGAATAATAAAACCATATGGTTAAAAAATTTTCAACTGTGTGCACATTATTGTTTACAACTTACTTATTATATATTAAGAGTTCATTATGGAAAAGAGAGATAAAATGAAAAGGTGTCTACTGCGCAGGACCTTAAATGCTTGTCAATTATAATTATAGATAGACATTTTTTTACGGTCCGTTACGGTATTACCTACCATGATCATAATTTTAGCTTTATCTGCTGCTGTTCGAAATAAACATTTGATACTTTTATTGAACCCCTGACTTAGATATTACGATATCCTTATTATGGGGAGTCCTTCATTGATTCCATGCAATAAAGAAGCTTACCTAAATTATTTGCAATTCGTTTTTGTAAGGAAGAAAAAACAAACAATGAACATTGTATCTATATAATATGATGTTTTGTATGTTGGCCAAACGCCGGTCTGATTAATAATGAAAATGAATTTTCATTTATATTAAATAAAAAAAAGGAAAAAAAAAATGTTGGCACAATCCAAAGCCTGAAAAAAAACGTTATTTTTTAATTATAATTTGACAAGTTAAATATTTTGATTTCATGCGCCATAATCCTTCCAGGAGGATAGTATCAGTATTCCGAACGATTCTCAACTTTACATGTTACTGTAAGAGCGTAAAGTGAATGAAATGTAAATATGAATATGCCCTATTGGACTTAATTGGTTAGAACTGTTTTATTATATATTTTGTAATGTTCTGTTTTAGAAAAACAGAGATAATTTGTATGAAATGCGAACAAACATATTTGTTGGATTGCCAAATACTGAGGAATGAAATACTTAGAATCTTAAAAAACAAAATTTGTCTCCAATACGGTGAAATATGTGTATTCGTATGAGTGAAAAAATCCATTGAACAATCAGGGATAACAACGACTGAAATTGTTAGAGGATTCATACACAAACAATCTTAAGCTTCGCGGTATCATTTGAAATATAAATTTCAGTCTTTATTTTAGTCCGAAGTTAAGTTCAAAATGATTTAAGGTAGTTTTCCAGTGATCTTGAGTGATGATACCATCTCAGACCCACTTCATTTTTATGTTAGGATATTGTTAAATTTATATTGAAATCTTTGCAATACTTTATGATTTGAAGCAATTACAATTATTTGCAACACAATGCCATAATGCTGCTTCGTACAGACTGAAATGCCTAATTATGAAGTCTGTGCTAATAATATATAACCGCTTAAGTGATGTAAGCGATAAAAGAGATATTGTTACCATTGCATTCAACATATAAAAATCTATTTACCACAAAAATTCAGAGGTTTTTATGAATTACCAAAATTGAGAAAATGGCATTAATTTTTTGGCCTAAATCAGCTAAACTGTATATTGCACATAATATAATGACTTACACCAACTTAAGTCGTTATTATATGAATTATTATACATGCGAAATATTCTTTATAAAATATTGTGTTACTTCAGCTGGATATCCACTACTGGATGTCTGTGATCACATTTCTGAAGCTCTCTCTATCCTACGCTGCGTGCATTAGTTTTCCCACCATTAGGAGGCCCGTTCAATTCCCTGATCTTTCTTAACCATTTGTGTTCTGAAAACACGTCTCCTGCCTTCAATTTTACCTTGCTAGAATCGATTGTAGAATATGATATATGTCATTTCGCATCACATCACCCAGATAAGTTGTTTTTCAGCATTTGATTGTTAATAACAATTCCCGGTCTTTAGCTATTCTACTATTGAACCTAACTATTGTTCACTCGATATATCCATGATATCTTCAGTATACCCACATTTCAAATACTTCAAGCTTATTCATCGTCGTGCTTATGTGTGTTAAGTTATAGGTTATATCAAATTTTGTTCTGCTATACCACTTTTCTAAAATTGTCTAAAGCGCTTGCATCCAAATTTACTTTGTGATTTTATCTTATTATACCAGCTTAATTTTATTTTTTTTTTTCGTAATTTTCAACTATATTTTATGAGTTTTATTCAACCTTTTATTAAGTTCAATAATAGAATAAAGATTACGACCATTTACTGAAATTTTTATGTCATCCAAATTTTTATCGGAAAATAATTTGAAAATGGTCTTACTGAAAAATTTTAAATTTCGACTTAAGCCGTTATAAATTATTGCCACAAAATTTTTTCAACCGTTTCCTATTTTGATCTAAATTAATTTTAAGCTTTTAAGATACTGGGATTTTGATTGGATAAAATTCATTTTCCAACTATGTCTTTTGCATATCCATATTTAATGTAAGTTTAATACTTCTGATTGTCAGCAGATCTGCGATGTAAACCCAATACAGATTGATTGATTGCAGGTTTGGGTTGGGTTGAGCCTGTTATACTAATGCTCTGATATAATGATTTTAATTTAAAAAGATATACTACCTAAATCTCTTACAAAATCTAAAATTACCTACTTTTTAATTTTAGCATTTTCACTATCTTGGCTCAATAAAATTTTTATATTTTAAAAATAGCTTGCATAAATTTCTGCTTTATAATTGTTTATTGTTATCAAGTTGATAATTAGTAACCAGATGAGGGGATGTCAGCTTTATTTTTAATTTTTTTTTTTATATATTAACCAGGACTTGTTTTATTGTTTTTTTTTTGTATTGCCATCTATTATTACCACCTTTTAATGCCAATAATATTTTGAAGTATTCATAGAAACATGTCGGTCACATAATCTGATTTTGTATTATGAGGACTCTAGTTAAAATTTAAAAATAGATCGTATATTTTGCATATTTTGTGTGAGTCAATAAAAATAAAAAAAAAAATATTAAATAAAATAAAGGAGAGTGTAATAAAATACTGGTTTTATTTTTATGAGGGTTGATTTGGTATGGTTGTTAAATTGTATTTGGCAAGGAAATTAAAGTACTCTTAAGTTTAGGGTTATTTTCTTTAATAAAACAAAGTTACTTAAATAGTGTTTGTGACAAACATAATATTTTTTTATTACTTTAGATTATGGTACTACTTATATGTATAGTTAAATACATTTATAAAAATGTAGATATATATATAAATTTAATATAGTGAAAAGCCTGTATTTAATACAGGTTTATTTCTTCGTAATTAGTTCGTATTTTTTTGTGATAAGTATTTACCAGGAGATTTAACAGTGTTAATGGACTTATACAAAATCTACTTTCTTTCATACACTGTTCTCCTAATTCAGTGTGATTACTTTTTTTACTGTATGCTTATAAATATTTCCCGAATACTTAATTAGCCCATCATATTTCACGCCATTAAATTTCTCTTTATTTTCCTTAAATTGAATTCAAAATAATGCTTAGAAAATATTTACAATTTTACAAAATAAAACGTTAATTTGCGAGAAGAAAAATTGAATTAGCAAAGTGTTAAAAATTTAAGCAATAAAATTAAATCAGAATCTTGGATAATATTTTTCGTGGAAATTTCCGTGGAAGGCTGTAATAAAATAGGTTTTGAGCGATAAATTTTTACTCTACACTTAGTTTTATCATGTTTTCGGTAATGCTGAATTGACGATCAATCAATTTTGCTTTTGGTTTAACTAATCATCTGTCAAATAGACATAGTTATGCATACTTTTGACGTCACGTCTTCCATATTACCGAATATACATTTTGGGATTTGTGATTTTGGATTTGCAGTTTTGATTTTTATTTAATTTTGTTTTAAATTCAGTTTGTTATAAAGGTTTAAAAACTGCAAACAGATCATCTAGAACTTAAAAACAAACGTATAGTAAACTACTCATAGTTTATTTTATATTTTTTTTTTTATTTTTCATATTATGAAAATATTAATTTAAAATAAATTTGATTTATTTATTTAATTTATTTATTTAATTTATATATAAATTGTACATAAGACGATTAGTCTTTTTACTATACAATTACAATATTCAATTCAGTTTGATTTGGTTTAATTCAGTTTACACACACATAAAAAATCGTCTTTTTCACAATCCATCACAAAAAACAGATTTCACCGGTTCTCATCACGCAGAACAAATGTCGATCAAATCAACAACTAATCATAAAAATAATTGTTGCTTTGTATGCTCAAATTTTACTGCCATTTTATATAACCGAAAGTATGATGATTGGCAATTGTCGCCAACTGCATAATCGAAAGCGAGATGACAATTGATTTTTTTATAGTTGCAGCGCAAACGATATTACCGGAAGCAGGGATTTATTCTTTACCTGTGATATGAAGATTTGTAAGGTAAAATTCGAAAAATCTTGATTGTTTGATTAACTCATGATGCAGTTACCTTACCCTATTTTGAATAACTACTCAAATCTACTTATCGGTCTAATTTGTATAATAATGATTCTTAATCTAATTAACTAAATGATAATACGTCTGTAGCATGAATGTCAGCTGAACCGCTTTGAGGTGGTTACAGTCATATGTTTCAAGCGATTACATTTTCTTAACCATAGAAGTCTTAAAGCAAGGATAATTTACATATAGATGTGTATAAAATAAAAACGTTAAAAATGCAAGCACTTGAAAATTGAGCAAAAAATCTAAAATCTTTTTTTATTCTCATTAAAAAAAAAACAGTCAATAAAATCTTTTTCTTCTTAGCTGTAATACATATAATATAATCAACTAGAAGAAATTAAGAAAAACGTAAAATCAAAATAAAAAAAAAACTGTATTTTATTTTTACTTCATGTATAGAACTTGTTTTTGTAAACAAAATGTAACTATGTAGTATATATTTTATTCTTTTTAAATTTTAAGGCAGGTCAAAATATAGCTAAAATGATTTTTAATATGAATATTATAAACCAGTTAACTATATGAGCACATGTAGGTATATTAATAAATATATGTAGCTATCTAGTATCATAAATTATGTATATTTATGATAATATGTATAATTATATGTAATTATGTATATATAGAATTCCTCTATTTAGTTAACAACCTTTTTTTAAATTTTAAAATAACGGCTCTTTTCCCTTTTAAAAAGCTGATACGCATGGTCCGGAACATCCGGTATATAAAACTATTAAACTTTTTATATGTCAAGCCTCAAGCCATATAAACAAAAAAATGAATTTCAAATGGTAAACATTTTTTTCTTAGTCGATTGGTATTTATGTTATCGATAGTTGATTGCATTCGTTATAGTTTTCTTATAAGGTCAAAATGACGAATCATCGGTCAGAATAAGGGTAAATGTTTTAAATTTAAGCAGAGTGAAAATACATCAAAATAGAGCTATGTCAAAATTCTATATTGAAAGAACAAGAATGAAGGAAAAAAAATTATAATAAATTAACGTGAACCAAATATTAAAATTTAACGCAATAATGTTCGTATACAAATTAAAGTATAATCGAATATGCCAAAATATTTACAAAAAAATCAGATAATGTAGGTGGTTATTATTTTCTTAAAATTAGGGGCGATCGTTGACTCGACTTATATAGGTGAAAATTTATAATATCCCCTTTAAAAATAGCCGCAGGGCTGTTTTAGTAAAAACTATGGTGGAAGATCAGTAATGCTTTGGGTAGCATTTTTCGTGAAGAACAAGTCTGCCATATGTTTGATTTCTACAAAAATGAATCCTAGTTATTATCCTATTTTATTGGAGAATATCCTCATCAACTTTGAAAGCATGAATTAGGGGAAAAATTGACCTATCAGCAAAATAATACATACATCTACTTTCCTAAGGAAACTTTGGGCTAGCTTCAATCGACAAATATCCAAGTTTTAGATTGACTCAGCTTGCAGTTTGCAGTTTCCAGTTTCCCAATGGAAAATTTATGAGGGATATTATTTAGATTTGTATATGCTGGCGGAAGACATTTTAATAATGGCACTCATTTTTGGAGAATCAGCAATCAAACAGGCATGGCAAAATATTAGTCAAGAACAATTCGATAGTCGAATCAATAAAAAGTCGAGCTAATCAAGCCATACTATTACAAGGTATTATTTATAGCTATCTAGCTTAATCCTAATATTATCCTCGGGTAAAATTTCGCCCATTTTCAATTTTATGCACCTTTATATTCCATAATTTCAAAGCTTTTTCTTATTCCTGTTAATTATTTGTTAAAAAAATGGTTACTTTTTTATAAATTATAGCACTTTTTGGAAAATTTAAAAAAATATAGGACCTATACCACTTACTACGTGAGCGATGCAAGTGAAATTCAACCCATTTAAATTTTTATACGTTAATGCATTATAGATACGTTATGGATTTTTAAAATAGATTTGTAGTAGGCCGTAATAAACTGATAAAAATTTAATCCCAATTTTAAAAGACAAATCCGTTGAATGGGCAGTACAACTTCCAATGTTAAGTGGAAAAATTTTAAAGAAAATGTAATCAAAGTTCGACTTGGAATTACTTCTTATGTTGCTGCAAGAACTTACAGTATCAAAAATGTATTTGAGTTGTGTTGTTATATTCCGCTATGATAAAGATTGTGGTGGTATAAAAGATTATAGAAAGTTTTATTGTATTAATAATTTTAGCAGGTATGATCAAATTGCTTTTCAAACTTTCCCAAAGCCTTGCAGCTGTTGAACTATTAACTTTTTTTTATAGGTGTATATAAATCAAGAAATGAATCTGTTTTGAATTTATGGAATGATAAATTTGGTGAACCAATATTTCGTGCAGTAATGTCTTAAAGAAAGATAAAAAGCACAATGCCGAGCTAAGAACAAACTTGCTTAAATTAGAGAGCTATGGCATAAATACTATTTATGGCATATGGCTATGGCATAAATACTATTTATGGCATATGGCTATGGCATAAATAAGTCTTCAATTAGAGAGCTATGGGTAAACAATGCTCCATATTTGTGTTATGAAAATGTTACGGTTGATAAACAACTTGTTGCTTTCCGGAGTTGAATTAATGACAGCTGCTGGAGAAACATCTGTTAAAAAGGTAAAGAAACGAAAAATTTCATCGGGTGTTCATTGTCAAATTTGCATAAAAAAGCGAAATGTGTAACAAAAATTGTGTGCACAACATAAAATATCCATTTTTTTTGTGCTCCGGGTCACAATGATCGTAAAATTTGATATAATCAATTACTGTCCAATTAATTTAAATTTTTTTTTTACCAATAACATAGAGTCAATAATAAATGTTTTTTTCTTATAAAATAATATCTTCTTTAATTTACTGGAATGATATTTTCATATTGGGTTAAATATGGTCCAAAGTAAATGTAAATACTTGGTAAAAATTCACCCCTGAGGAGTGTTTTTGTAACTTTTTTGAAGTTTTTATAATAGTTTTCTAAATTTTTTTTGTCATAATGTTTTTGTTTAAAATATGTTTAAAAACTTTAAAATAGGTTCATTCAATTCAACATGTGATTGCAATCGATCACAATCAAAATCAATCCAAAATATCTAGAAAATCAGTAGCCAGTCAAAAACCTATTCAAAACAATTGAAATTAGTAAAACCAAATTAAATAATTACATTAAAATGTTTAAAAAATATTGTGTGCATTTCACTATGCAGTTGTTCTGTCTGCGCAAAACAATCTTCCAAAGATAGGACAGTAAAATATTGACTATAATTTAAGTATAAGAAAACTCTACCTGTATAAATTATGTAATGATAAATTTTGTAAGTACCTGATAAGCTAACTAACTAGCTTGTATTCTGTTCCTAGTGTAGTGGAGTATATGAGAGCAACCAAATAACAAAATATTCTCTCTTAAATAACTTGATTGTAAAAATTTAAAAATGCACAATATTCAAGTGGGTAAACATTTAATTTTTCCATATTATTGCATAACACAACTTTTAAATAATTTTTCTTAAAGTCTTAATTTTTATTTCTAAATAATACCTAAATATACGTATAATTTTTTATTTTTCTTAAAGTCTTAAGAGATTCATTTAAATGTAGGTAACTATGTTGTCAAAAATCAAAAGTATCTTATTTTACCCTCTTCAAATGAATAACAATAATAATTCTCATGTTACCAGCTCCAATTTAAATATTTTATACACTACAAAAATAATGTGTACATAATATTTTAATGTTTCTAAGGTAAAAAAAAGAAACTTACAAACATACAAACACAAATTGTATACAATATTATATACTCGAATAACGTTCTGAAATCTTAAGTCATATGAAATCTTACGTCAATTCTAACCATCTCATCATACCTACACTCTATTTGGTACATATACATAATAATAGAATGAATGTTGTGAAAAAAAAGGAAAAATGTGAGAAGAAGAAAATTGTTATTGCATGGTTCTCAGATTTAAACTGACATTATAATTAAATTTAAGACATGCAATAATTTTTGAAGAAAAATAATGTGAAATCATTATATTAAAGTGACACAATTAAAGAATAAATGATGCAATTACATTGTTAGAAATTTATTGTTGTCCTATATAATAATTTTTATGTTGGCTCATGTTTTAGCTATCATGTTAAATTAAAAAAAATATATTATTTCTACTCCATTTGCCAAGAATTAATAAATTTCAAATTTTTAGAAAAATTAAACCAAATATTTTTTAATTTTAAACCCAAAGTTTAAAAAAAAAAAAAATGCAAAAATATCTACTGAAATAATTAAGTACCATAATTTATTTTTCTAAAATTTACCTTTGTGTCCTTTTATTTTACCATAACTTTTAGAATTCTTTCTCAGATCTTTGGTACGATTTTTTTTTTTTTTTGTTTTACTTTATCTTCTTAATAATATTTTTTTTTATTTCCAGCAGTTAGCCATCAAAACTTAAACAATTTTTTTTTTTTGGGAAAAAAAGGAGAAATTTTTCTTTAACTCAATGAAATGAAAATGTTGTTAAATAGAAATGCAAATAGGCTTTTCGTTTATGATATCAAAATAAAATTGAGTTAAGCTGTGTAGGTTGATTGGTTGATTTTTATTCTGTGCATTTCAGTGGTGGGATTCAAAATATTTAACAACCGGTTCGCATCCGGAAAACAATTGAGAATCGGTTCGGCCGTAAAAAAAAAATCAAAAATTTGTTATCGTTTTTATTTCAATTCATTTTTTAATTTCATATATTATTTTAAATTAAAACAGTTAAAAAAAGGTAATAGAAACAGGATAGTTATTATTTATATATATATAAAGTGTTTAAAAATATTACAAATATTTCCAAATTGAAATTTGATTATCATTATAGTTTATTGGTGCAGGTTTTTTTACTCTGTTGTCATCTGCAGAGTGATTCTTTCTCAATCAAGTTCTAACAAATCGTTCAGGGTTCCATATGTCCAAAGGAAGACCAATTAAATTTATTACCATGAGATTAGCAACATTTTGAACAATTAAACGGTTTCTTTTTTCAGAATATATTAGATATACATTGTAGAAAACCCTCTTTCTGCTTTCTGCTGCAGAACTAATCGCTACAGTATTGATAATGTTTTTTGCTCTTTGTATTGATTTTGGAATGACAAAAATTTCGCGAATGCTTATAACATTTTCCAAAAAGTCACGGAAGTCATTTACGTCAATGTTGAATTTAAAAATATCTGTGAATCCGACCAATTTCTCTTCTGCGGCTATCCATGGAACCACAATCTCATCGATGTTCCAAGAATCATGCTCCAGAACGCTAATAACTTCAAAAATTTTATTGGTATCATTTTTCGTACTTTTTGTTGCCAATAAATGATCATCATCATCCATTAGTCTTGTTCTCATATTAGCAATTACTGCGTCCAATAGTTTTTGGCGAGGGAGTCTACTGTAAATTGTATGCTCTATAAAATTAATATCTTTAAAAGCATCTGAATTGATGACTTCATTCACTTTCTTTTCATATATACCTTTATTTTCTTTAATCATTTTAATGGCCAACATGGATCTTCTTATTAAATTTTGGGCTCGTAAAATATTTAAATTTCTAGCTTGAAGAGTGTTTGAAACATGTGAAATTTCTTGCAAAATATCAATCATTATTGCTAAATCTTGTAAAAAGAATTTATTGCGAATTCGATTAGCCATTCCTAAATATTTCGTATTAGAAACAAAATATTTATATAAAGCTGGATAAGCCCTCCATACAGCAACTGTTGCTCTTAAGCTGCAAGCGACCCATCTAGGTCGTAAAACTCTGCCAATCTTTATAATTTCTAGCCCAAATTCTTCAGAAATATTCTTAAGTTCTAACTGATTTTTATTTGATTTATGAAAAATCACGTATATTTTATCAATAAATATCTTGAAATGATTTATTTGTTTTATTGTGTCAATAGAATCATCTAAAACCAATTGCAGACGATGGCTTAAACAATGCCAAATAATTGTACCAGGGAAATCTTTTCAAAGTCTTGAGCTGACACCTGATTTACGACCAAGCATTACACTTGCACCATCAGAACAAAATGCAATCAAATTTGATTTCAAATAATTTATATCGAATCCAACTTTATATATACTCTGTAATATGGTCGTGTATATGGTTTCAGCATCTTGTGCTTCCAATTCAACTAAATCTTTGAAATATTGTTGGTGGCACATCAGAATCTTCAACTTTTAAATAAATTATTAGTACAGATTTACTAGATATAGTCGAGGCTTCATCGATTATGATGCAAATTTTCAAATCCTTTGCGATTATTTTGCAAAATATTACCTTTTTTATTTCTGATGCAATATGATCAATAACTTTAACTGCAGTTTTGCGAGAATGGAGTCCCACTCCCATGCTCAATCCATTTTTAACTTGTAGTTCAATCTCATTTTGAATATCAGAAAATGGTCTGCATCTTTTTGCTGATATTCAAAATTGGTGATTCTGCTTCTACTGTTTGTATAATATTACTTAATTCCCCGTTTGTTATTGGTGTCATATCTTGACCAGGCTTCACCTTCTTTAGAAAAAAATCAGACAAAACTGGTTGTCCACCGCGCTTCATGATGGCTAAAATAATACCGAGAAATTTAACATATAATTAAGTAAAAGTAACACAATTTAACATAAATTTAACGTCAATTGTTTTCTCATAAACTTAATTTAACAATAACTATTTATTAATATATTATTCTGAATTTATCTGGATGTTTGTAAGTTCGACGGAACGCTCCAACACATATACAAATTGCATATGTATACAAATGCATATATATACAAATTGGTTTGGTGCTTTTTTTTAACCCCTGTCTACCATGCTGAACCTTAGCAGGAAAAATTGATTGCATGAACTATATTTTTTTAATTTAATGTTAGTCTTCTTCGCAAATAATAAGGAAAAATAATAAATAATAATAATAATATAAATAAAACAAACAATTTTTTTGATTTATAATAATAAGGACTAATAATAGAAATTGAATCAATAGTTTAATATGGTATAATAACCAAAAGGCAAACAGCATTTAACACCAAAAAAAACATAATTCACTCAAAGGTTATTCTTATTACTTAAAATTATACACAATAATATACATGTGTATCAGCATATTTGTATTGTATAATATTATACATTATACTACTTTATTGCTTCTACCTTTTATTTTTGTCATTATTGTGTGCGTAATTCACTTCACTCAAAAAAAATTATTTTTGTTTTTTTTTTTGTTTTTTATTATTATTTGCTGTATCTGTATTCTGTATGTTCTGCATGCTCCATTCCAAAAATATTATTTTATTTTCAGTGTTAAGTGTTCACTGTTCACTTCACTGTTCAGGTTCACTGTTCAATCAATAGAACTTGATAGAAGTAGAGTAGGATAATAAACTCTACTTCTACGTCGGATAATAAAACATTGTTTTTTTTAAATTGAAAATTATTGATGAAAATGTTTTTGTATTTTTTGTAAATTTTACCAATTTAGATACAAAATTTTGAATATTTTTTTAAAAATAACACAATACCATAATAACAGTTTATTCATATAGCAAAATAAGATCCCTATATAGTATACAAAAGACAAAATTTATATGAAAATAAGATCCCATTTTTAAATTTGCTCTCCCAGAGGCCACAATAACGCTAATACGGTATAATTTATACTAAATGGAACCCAACTAACGAATTATAACTAAATGGAAATGAGTACGAGTATACCATACAAAAATACAAACATTTTATACAAATTTGTTGGTATGGTACTTCTTTTTCTGTTATATAAAAAAAAAAGATTAGTGTTAGGCCAATAAAAACATAAATAAAAATAAATAAAAAGTGATATAAACATAAGTACTGTAATTTCGGAATAAAGAATCTAATGAAAGAAAAAAATAAACTAGGATTTATTTTGCTTCCGTCATTTATGACGGGTTACAAAGCTAGTTTATTAATATATACTTACAATTTTAATACAATTTGTTGTCACAAACACTACCTAAAGAAAACTGTAAAAATATAAAACAAATTTAAACCACACTCACGAAAACTTTTTAAAACCATAAATTCAAATCATAAATTTTTGGCAAAGCATACTTCGGTAAATTTTTTGAATTTCGTATTCGATTGTTTACTTTTTTTTTGAAAATTTTTGAATTTCCTATGCAATTGTTAATTTTTTTTGATAGTTTTTGAATTTCATATGCGATTATTTACTTTTTGTTTCATGCTAAATTGTTGGTAAACACTGCCGGTTCTGCGAACCCAAAAACTTTTAGGAAACGGTTCGCACGAACTGGTGCGAACCAGCTGAATCTCACCACTGGTGTATTTATGTCTTAATATTTAATGGGAGACTATTAAACATTTCGATTGACGAGTTTATTACTTTCTCTAATCCAAATAGATTTGTAGTAGCAGAATAACGTTGATGAGTTGCATTTTTTGTTGCATATTCGTGCATTTTATATTAAATAGTGTTACTAATAGGAGAAATAATTCAAGCTAAAACCCAAAAGTATAGAAACGGTATCTTCTTAAGAAAATAACCCCTGGACGATCATTAAGAAGTGCAAATTTAACTATTCCTAGACACTCTGGTAGATTAAGACATCTATCCTTTTTTGTAAGGACTGTCGGGTTGTGGAAATCTTTGCTGAACGTAGTCAGGTGTGAGTTCTCTATTTCTAAATTCCTTGAGCTTTGTTGGGTATATTTTAAGGCAAAAGTGTAGTCATTAATTAAGAAGAATAAAAATTTTGTAGAATAATGCTTGTTAGGTGTGAGACGTCTGAAAGATAGTTTTGTTTGGAGGAGAGATTTATTTATTTTTTTTTTTTTTTTTTTTTGTTTTTGTTTTTGGACTTTTGTTATTTTATTACTTTATCTCCGTATTTTATAGTTTTAACTTTAATTTGTTCTTGTTTTTTCTCTTTTTTTTTTTTTTTAATTTTTTTTTTATTTTATTTTTTTTTTCTTTTTTTTAAATTTTCTTTTATTAATTTCTTTTCTTTATAAATTATTTTCATTATTGTTAATTTCTTTAGGTTAAGGTTTAATTTAATTTAATTTAATTTAAGTTAATTTAAGAATTATGAGTTTGCTACACATTATACTTTATATACTCCTATAGAGACTTACCGTCTCATGTATATGTCATCATCATCATTGTCCTGCAACCCCATCCGTGGGGCATAGGGCTCATGTATATGTACGAAATAAAATGAATAAAATGAATAAATGAATAGAAGAAAAAAAAAATAAAAAAAACTAGACAAAAAAAAAAGATGAAAAATAACCAATATTAAATTAAATAATTTTAAAATCAAAAATCTAAGCTTATAAATTTGTAGTTGAACAAGGAAGTGAAATAATAGGTTAGGAATATCAAAAATAAATATAAAAACTAAATAAAATAAAATAAAAAATGAAAGATCAAAAAAATGACAACTTTGACGATTGCCTAATCAGTAAAAATTAAACATTAACAACTTTAGATTATTATTTTCATTGCTTCTTAGTAATTGGTCCTTAGATGTTATTTTAACAGATTCCCCAACTTCGGTCTTAACTATATACAAAAAGCCTCTCATCGTAAAAGTTTTTACTATCCAGCCATCATTCCTCATTTTGTTCGCAGTTCGAAGAAGAAACAAAGTATGAGTTGGAACACTTTCGTTTATATAGATACGAGTAGCACGTCTAAGACCAATATATGTGAGGTATTCAAGTTCTTAAAGCGTAGATATTTTTTGAAGAATATTACCTTCAAGTTTCCAACAAAACCAATAGCTTTGGTAATCTTGTTAAAGATTTCACCCAGATTTTCTTGTTGTACTACAGGGATACCATTAATGAGGACGTTGGACCATTAATGAGGTCGTTGGAGTGCGATGATCTTTCTAACTCGAATATAGTTACTTAAATTGATTTCTTCTTGTATAGCCCTTGTATCATACGAATTCATGCGTTCAGACACTTCACTGACAATTTTCTGATAATTGGCTTTGGTCTCGCTAACGATCAAATTATGCATGTCATTTTCTAGTTCCCATAGTTTATTACCATTTTCGTTCCTATAGTTTCAAAGTTTTTATTAAAATTAGTAATAGATTCCTCAATTTTTTTTTTTCCAAACGATGTTCCAAATTAAGAATTTTATCGTTTAACAATTTCTTGATTGTATTTTCAAAGGAATCAAAGCGCTTAGACAAACCATTAATAAGTTCGACTAGTAGGTCATTGCTCGTAAGTTTGGTTCCAGATGGAGAGCACGATTTGACAGAAGAAGAAATAGAGCGAAGTTTCATTTGTTTATCCATTTTATTCGAATAATTTGGTAGTTATGTATATGTAATATCTTGTTACCTAGCTATTTAGGAGTTATAATGTATAAGAAATTAGTATATAGTAATTTATTTTAGGGATATTTACATCAAAAAAACAAAAAATTGTTTTTAATTAAACATAATTCTAATTATTAATAAAAACCACTGTAATTATTTATTATTTTTAAATTTTCTATTTTCCTTTCGTTAAGTTTGAGAATCGCTGCTAAGTTTTAACTTTGTTTTATCACTTTTATATTAGTGCAGTATAAAACAATTAAATACTAATTATAAAACTTTTATCATAAATAAATAATTTAAATAAAATCCGAAATAATTTAAAAAAATAAAAAACAAAATAATCAACTGACCCGTGTAAGTGTAAGCCGTATATGTTAAGATACTGTGGAAAAGACTATGAAATATTGCAATTTTTTTCTCTTTGAGTATAGTTACGTTTTCTTATTTTGTTAAATATTCCTGCTATTTTACTGACTTTTGACTTAACTTCCATCAAGGTATGCAGATTCCAATTCATATTTTCATAGATTGTTACTCCTAAATATTTATACTTACTGACTTTTTCCTTATTACAGTTATTATATACTATTTTAAAGTTTTCGTTTTTAGACCTAATAAGCATTGACTTAGTTTTTTTCGTGTTTACAGTTAGTTTATGCAAATTCATCCAGCTGTGTATCATTTTCATGTCAGATCATTTATTATGTCTTGCAGTTCTGTATCAGTATTTTTTTCTGCATAAACAACAACCAAATCATCTGCATAAAGATAAGCTATTCCTTTTAGTGGTATAGTAGAAAAATCACTTATATAGCATGTGAAAAGTGTTGGGCCAAGTAAGCTTACTTGAATTACAACAAAATCTATATCTTAATTACTTCACTTTTGATGCCCTCACATTCAGAGAATTGTTGTCTTTTCTCAAAATACTTCTTAAACCATAGATGTTCTTTTCCAACAATTCCACACTCGTACAGAATTCTCAGTAGTATTTTGCAATCAACTGAATCAAATGCCTTGGTTAAATCAAAGAAAATCAACCCAATTATTTTTCTTTTCCCATTCATTCTTGAATTTTTTTTTTTTTTTTTTTTATATCATTCCAAGTCTATGGGATGAACACCCTAACTGCTTTTACACAGAGACTTGGAATACACAATCACATACAATAGCTTTTCTATAGAATTTTTTGGGTTATATCTACTAATTTAAATGTGGAAAACTATATATCTATTGTAGAGTACTTCGCCTTCATAATAGCATAGTTCCATTTTATTTTTAGTGATAACCAAAACTCTCAACTATTTATCATTTATTTTATCCCAATGATGAAGGGTACTGGACCAGGTCGAAAATTCAGAAAGCATTATTTTGCCTTCGTCGGGAATCGAACCTGGACCTTTCGGTTGAAAGGCAGGTGCTCTACCTACTGCACCACCCAGCGTGTAAATTTCAACAATAACGTCAAATAAAGCAGCATTTGTATTTTAGTTTTTTGTAAAACCATATTGTCTACTACAAATTAGCTTATTCTGTGTTAAATAATTGACTAGCTAGTTGCTCGTTTATATAAGTTTCAATTATTTTGCTGAAAACTGACGAGATAGATATCGGTCTGAAATTATTTATATCGTTTTTATCTCCACTTTTTTTATATATTGATATGACCTTATTAGTTTTATGTGCTTCTGGAACTTCACAGTTTTGTATTAATAGATTTATTAATTTTGTTATTGGTTTTACCAGTTCATCTTTACACGACTGTATTACTTTATTAGAAATTCTATCTATTCCTTCGCTATTTGTGTTTATTAATGAGCTAATAAGCTTTAATGTTTCATTTTCTTTAATATTTTTTAATTTAAATTTAGCATTTAATGCATTGATTTTGAATTTTTAATATTAATGAAAAAAAATGTTACATTGAGTTTTCATTTTCATTGATAATGATGAAAATGCATTGAATTCAATGCTGGGACTAAAATATAAAACCGATTAAGTCGAAATAGTAAATTTTTCGGTACGTATCTTAAAAGTGTTTTGTTTTTATACTCTTGACGTTAACTTAGATTCAATCACCTTTTCGTGCTTAATTAAGTGCGGTGATGCAATTTTACTCTACAATACCTACAATATTTCGGGTATTTATTTAACAAATAAATGGACTTCTGAAAAATATGTAGGGAGAAAAAAATTAAATTGTGGTTTTTAAGTTTATTATTGTAATATTTTATAATCATATTTCAAATTATTTAATACTTTCCCAGACAATGAGGTGTACAGACATCATAGTAAAGATTTTTTGTGTGATATGACGGTTATAGACATTAAAATTTATTTTTATTAAAAATGTCGTCTTCAATCGTCTTCAACTATATTAAGATTTTGTGTATAGATTATGTGTGTTTAAATTCAAAACTAATCAATGCATAAATATTGATTTCAAATATAATTTGAAAATTTCATCAGAAGGATGATGACTTGCCCGATACCGCCAATCTTATATGTACAAATTTTTTCAGTATGAAAACAAAGTGACTCGATGGCCTTAATAACTAATTTTTTTTCTTATCTCAATTTAAGGGGTTTTGTATTTTAGTCAAAAAATGATGATGATAGCAATTTGAACTTGTTATTTGTATTGAATTTTCCATTTTCAATTATAATGCTGAGATCAATGCAATATTTTAAAACTTTATTTTGATAGCAAAACTGTATATATTGCACATATTATAGTTAAAATGATTATGATAACGAAAATATTGTATTGATATTATCATTATCATTGAAAATGAAAAATAAATGCAATATTTTTGTTTTATTTATATTGAGGTTTTTTCAATGATAATTCTATAACGTTCATGTTTGTCTGATTTATTAATTAATAATCTCTAACGAATTACATTTTCTGTAAAAATCTTAATCAAAAATCATGAATCGCACCGATAATCTTGATGGAAGGGAATTAGAATTATAGTTACTACGAAGATATCAGTCAAATCGGTGTAGTCACAGATTGTCTTTATACAGAGTGAGCCGATCCGAATTGAAAATTTTTTAAGTAGTGAAGTCTTCAAGCATTTTAGAAAAGAATTTGTTATTGTTTATTTTGACATTTAGTTTAGACAAAGGGGGTTAAAAAAAATAATTTAATACAACCCGAATTAAATATGATAGATTTTTCGAATTTAACGGTCGGATACCGAATACCGATATAAGTCTGGATATTCGTGGATATCGGATACGGATTATCCGTACCATCAAACTCTAAATTTAACTACGACAATATTGATTAAATCGGGTATAGAGTCAAAGTTTGTATTTAGGGACATAAAAATAATTAAACGTGGAATTAACAGTTTTAATGTAACTAGTATAAGTTTTGTTAGTGATGCTTGTTAAATTAAAAAAAATTAATAATGTGATAAGATACTGTGTCTTAGTCATTAAAACTGAACTTATTTTTATATATTTTGATAAAAGAAACATACAACACTATTTACAATTGGCTTTTCAAAGCTTCAATTAATTATTTTCTTTGTTTATTTCAATTTATATTTTATTTTGTAATACCATAACCCTTTCTTTTCCTGCTTCATTTATCGGCTCCTATTTTGTATTATTGTTTTTATATTCCATCGTTTCAAGTGTAATAATTTGAACATTTTTTTTGTAACAGATTGATGTGAATTTTTAATCTATTAATTTTCCTTTTTTACAGTGGTTAACTTGAGATATTTATCGCACTTCGTTGCTTTGTGCAAACTATACGATTTTACTAAATTTATTTCGAAATTTTTGTAATACTTTAATATTTAAGTCATTGACAATTTTTTTGAAATTCATTGTTATAGTTTAGCACATGTTTCAATATTTGATTATAAATTAATAATTTAGAATTTAATATTGAGTGTAGAATATCACTGCATATACTCGTTAATTGGATGCTTAACTTAAAATTATTTGATATTATATACAATGCAACTATGTGAGTCTACTATCATGATGGAAATCTTGGTTCAGTACTTTATACCAAATGTGAAGAATATGTGATTACACTTAGTAGCACTGCATTTTTTTCTATACATTTTTCTAACCATTTCTCAGTTTTATTTAATTTAATTGCTAACTTTTGAAATGCCCTGATTTGATAAAAATTTATATTTAGCCGGTATTTTAGCCAATATAAAACGAATATCTGGTAGTATTTTTGTCAATATAAACCCAATGTAGCTGTATATTTTAAGAAGATTATGTAAACATAATTTAAATAATATCAAGTGTCGATAGCGTAGTATAGATTCACACTAATGACGTGTGGTGTCATAATATGTTGTGATTAACAATTATATTTCCGGTAAGAAATTAATAAAAAGTTGAGTTTAAACACTGAAACAGATCCGTCGGTTACTCTTAATTAAATAAAGAGCTCACAATATTGAGTAGTGTTCTTCTTGGCAATATAAAACTTAAATTGCTTACCTAGTACAATTTTGAAGTTTTAGAGTTACAACGAGGGCCAAATATTATCCCCAATACCCTATTAGCAGTTTGGAGATATAACATGAGCCTCCCACCAAATAATGTAAACCATAATAAAATAATATTATAAAATAATATTAATAAATTCTGGTGGTTATGTTACTAAGAAAATTAGCAACAAAAACATTTTTTTTTAACTTGTATTTAAAATTTAAAAATCCAACTAAATATTAGAGTTCTGGTTTAGTAATAGTTGGTTAATTAGTTGTAAGTCAGTTTTTAAATAGTTTGTAAGGTTTTATTAAAAATATGTAAAATTAAAGTCGGTTTTTTCTAGCCTTTTCCGACTCTTTGTTAAAATTAATAATGAAATTGTCTCAAGAAAGTGATGGTTAGATAAAAAGTATGTAAAAAATACTAAGATAATTTTAAGTGTAATGTAATAACTTAGAGTAATCGTAATGCGTTCAATAGGTTAGTTTATAAGTTATAATGTGAATCATTTTTTTGTTATTTTTTTGTATGACTTAAGATATTGTATGACTAAGGCTATATTACAAATAAATATATAAAAAAAAGAGTCTCAACGAGTAATACTGTAAGCATAATCAAAGCATTGTCACCTGGTATAGTTCCCCGGGTGCCATTAACATAGAACAAAGAATTTTTTCTTTATTAGAAATACAACAATAAAAAAAATGTAATTGGTCTATAACAATCAGTTGTCCTAAAAGACATTGGAACCGAAATAAAAAAAATTTTGTTTTTTAAAGCCATACCACAACTCTATTTTATTAACTCTCATTCAAATACATGGAAGCATTAGAAAATTTTACCCAAAGCCAATGGAATTCATTGGTTCTGGTTACAAAGTGAAATTAAATAATATTAAATGGTCAGTGTTTGACTTAAAAATAATGTCAAGTGTTAACACTCAACCCCAACAACCTTAAAAGCGCTCTAAATTCATTCACACTTTTCTCTTACCTTATAGACATTGAAAATAATGAAAAATGCAACCTAATATTTATTATTAACCCTTGACCCAACTCTCTACGTATTAAACATTTTTTTGGCAACTTTTCAAAATATAATCAGATCTGTAGTAGATTTATTTATTTTTCAAACCGTTGTTTTAATTAGAAATATTTAGTAAAGAGGTACCTTTTAATTGTATTTATTAACTATATATAATTTATACATATATAATATACTTTTTTTTTTTTTTTTAAATTAATTTTTAAGTGTTTTTCTTATAAATGAATTTCTTAAATTTTATATACGGATTTAATTCGTATTTGTAGTTTTTAAGTATACTTAATTATAAAAAAAAAAGATAAAAATTTGAAATCGGAGAACAAAAACTATCTTTTTAACAACTGAATTAGAGCATGGATTTTCCGTATATATATATCTAAGAGTTTTCATGTCTTGTATTTTTCTTTTGAAGCAAAAAAAAATAAAATAAAGGATATAAAAAAATCTTTCAATTTTTGTACTTTTTTAAGATTTTTCTTTTTTTTTTTTTTTTTTTTTTTTTTTTTTGACTTTCAAATGCATTGACCTAATTTCATATTTCTCCCATTTTGTGTTTGTTATAGATTTAATAAAAAAAAATATATATTTTTTTTTGGTTTTAATTTCTTTTGAAGTAACTTGGCAACATTTTTTTTTTATATTAATTTTCAAAATTTTTGTTTTCTTACCAAGGGGCTTTAGAAAAAAATTTATAGTAACTATAGTGCAAAAACAAAGCTATAAATATTTCCTAGAAATATAATTTATAATTTTTACTAAACAGACTTCATCATATTATAAATTATTATGTACATATTAAATTTAAAACATTTTTATTTAAATAAGGAAAAACAATAAGTAAAAATGGGGAATGCTGCAACAAAAATTGGGCTGATCAAATATTAAGAAATAGTGCAATCAAAATCAGATATAAATGGTCATTCTACTGTAATTGAGGAGGGTGCCGCAGTAGGTTAGAGCGCCTGCCTTTCAACCCAACGGTCCAAGTTTGATTCCCGATGAAGCAAAAAAAACAAAATGGTTTATTGGTTTTCGACTTGGTCTAGTACCCATGGTCATTGAGATATAATAAATGACAAAAAATAATTGAGATTATAATCTGGTAACAAATTAAATAAAAAATGAAACTATTCTATTTAAGAAGGCTTAGTTCCTGACAATGGCAGTAGTTTTCCACATTTAATGAGTTGATAAGGCAATAGTTTGTTAAATAAATACTCGAAATATTGTAGATATTGTATAGTGTAAAATTGAAGTACCGTCAAAATCAAGCACAAAAAGTTGATTCTACCTAAGTAGTTACCATCAAGAGTGTAAAAAAAAAAAAATCTATGATGAATTACGTTTTTTGTATTGGATTTTAACTGAAAATCATGATTCGCATAAATAATCTTCTAGTAAGTAATTGGTATTATAGTCACTTAATCAGGTGCCATCAGCCATCAATTAATTGTAGTCACTACTGATTGTCTCGACGTAAAAATCTTTGAAAAATTTAAGAAAAAAATGTTTGAAGTCTATTTTTAAATTTAATCTAGACACAGGATGATTAAATAAAACCATTTCATACAACCAGAATCAGAAATATGTGAAACAAGTTTTCTTAATAAAATAAAACAGTTAAGCCAAACAATTTTTATTTAAATAATAATATACAAAAAAGATTTATAAGAAACTGCATTATCGACACAAATTATGATGTCATTGAATTAAAAAAAAAAATTTAGTAAACTCAGTGAAGTGAAGAAAGGTGTTGAATTGACCACATCGTCCAAAAAGACAATTAAAAATGTAAAATATAGTAAACCATGGCTAGATAAAGAATGTAGAGAAATTATAAAAATAAAAATTACTGGTATAAAAAATATTGTCTTGATTTCAGTAGCACACATATTATGAAAGAAAAATATAAGATCTGGGTAAATAAACTTACTTAAAAATATTAACACTTATCCGTATACGTTATCCTTATTTTTTGTCCCTAATAAGTACCTTTGTGTAAATCTACACAACATGTAAATAAGACTATTTAAAACAATTGAAATATTATAATTGAATAATTCAGTCGTTGTTTTTCACAGTAAATAAAATAGAAAACTTAAAAATAAAATAGTGATTTTAAAAGCCTCACAAACATCACTAAATTATATATCTATGACTTGGGCATATTGCCTTGTTACATTTGTTGATCGTATATGCAGGCCCGGCTCGTGGTTTTTTTTTGTGTGTGTGCGAAAAATGTTTGGCGCCTTTGATTTTTTTTTCAATAAGGTACTAAAAAGCTATTTATTATAAGCAAATCCCGGGCACTATTTTCTATGGTCTTATATTATTATCGTTTAAAAGTAAAGCGAAGTCATTGTCAATTTTTTTTATGTTTGATAATTTATAATTGTCAATTTATTTTAAAATTCGGTTATAGTCTATAAACTATAATATTTTGATTATAATTATTTATAAGGCAAATGAAATACATTTATGACCAAAAAATTAAACAACAAGAGTTTTGATTAAAACTTTTTTCTTTATTAATCAAAAAAAAAAATAAGTAAACAAAAATTAAAAAATTAAATAATCCAAGTAATAAAATTAGAAAATTAATAAAACATAACAAAAAATATTGTATAAAATATTAAATTAAGGGATTCGGCTAGCTTTGATTTTAGCGAAATCTTTTCTCAACATATCTAGGTTTATAGATTTGTCAATGTCCGATTCAATGGAGATTATTGCCAAACCATTCAATTTTTCTTGCCCCATAATTGATCGCTGGTAATTTTTAATTATTTTTAATTTAGAAAAAATTCTTTCACCTTTAGCCACAGAGACGGGTAAAGTTAATACCACTCTTAATGTAATCAGTGCATTTGGAAAGAGTGTTTCAACGTTGTTATTATAAATCCATTTCAAAATGTTTTCTGGGTTAGTATCATCTTCAATTTTTCGAGACAACAATTTCAGCTCAATTTGCAGTTCGTTTGCGTCAAGATCTTTGCTTTCTTTATAAGTTAATGCTTTTTCTAATAATTTACATTTATCTATGAGTTCATTGTTCTCCATTTCAGCACATTTTTTAATATCATACAAAAGTTCAAAAGGTTTCATAACACTTGAAAACGATTCAAAATGTTCTTTCATTGAAGCAATTGCTATTGTAAATAATACGTCGAAAAATTTCCTTTTGAATTTCATATTAGGATTAATGGACTCGGGTACTTCTGGCTTCTCGCCAAAAAAGCGTTCTTTTTCGGATCCGATTTTCTACCTCAGGACTAAAATCATCAGTCAAATCCGCATCTATAGCGCATACTTTAGCTTCTGAAATATATTTAGCGAAAGAAATTTCGGAATTACGAGAAATCAAAAATTCAGTTGTTTTTGATTTCTCGTAATTGTGTGATAAATAACCTGCGGCGCCTGTGCTCATTGCACACTTCAAACACGCTTCGAGCCGGGCCTGCGTATATGCATTAGCATTTGAAGAATTTCGATATAAATGACATTCCTTGTTGATAGTGTATTTAGTCAAACATTATGGCTGAAAATATTGACATTGTTTCATTACCTTGAATATAGTGGATAACAGTTGCGTTTGACCTATGTGGATTATGGGAATGTAAAGTACATATACGGTCGAACTTATTTTTATTAGTGTAATTGTTACTGAGAAGGTGAAACTTATATTTTTTTGGCACATAAAATGATCAAAAACGAATTCTGAATGACCAACTGATTTCTGCTTCCTTTTCCGTAAGAACGGAGAAATGTCTTATCAATTTCTTTATATCATACCAACTATAGAGTAATATTTCGTTTCTTCAACTTCATCCTTCCTTTGTCAATTCATGCGAAGTCAAGTATTCTAATATGACCCTAGACTTAAATACCAGTTCTCCCATTTAAATTTAAAAATGATTTGTTAATATTACATTATCTACTTTAATTATTATACACGATACACGAATGACTACTTGATAACGACCTTTGGCACTCAAAAAAGGACCCGAATTGCACAATGGAATGTAAGAACACTTAGAGAAGCTTGAAGACTCTCGCAATTGGAAGCTCAAATGGCTACTTACAACATAGACATCCTAGGTATAAGTGAAATGCGATGGAACAACACCGGAGAAATCAACACGGAGAATGGAAACATGG
The DNA here is from genome assembly GCA_963942445.1 of Argyra leucocephala. Taxonomy (NCBI): domain Eukaryota; kingdom Metazoa; phylum Arthropoda; class Insecta; order Diptera; family Dolichopodidae; genus Argyra; species Argyra leucocephala. The sequence goes on along the minus strand of OZ012678.1, from coordinate 140,976,209 downwards.
TAATTTACAGTGGAAGGGAAACAGGGGGTGAAAGTGGAGTCGGAATACTAATATCAAAGAAATTGAGACAAACATTGGTTTCTTGGAAGGCAGTCTCGGATAGAATTGTTATAGGGCGATTTCGAAATATGACAAGACATGTAACAATAATTCAATGCTATGCACCAACAGATGTCGCTGAAAACCATATTAAGGATGACTTCTACGAACAAATAGAAACAACGCTATTACTCATAAATAGGGGAGATATCATAATATTAATGGGTGACTGGAATGCGAAAATAGGATCTAACAACAATGGACTTGAGGAGATAATGGGCAAACACGGGTTAGGAAGAGAAAGAAACAACAACGGGGAAAGATTGATAGAGTTGTGTCAGACTTTCGACCTAGCAATCGGAGGGAGTCTATTTCCACACAAAGATATCCACAAATACATATGGACAACACCGAACGGGATCTCAAGAAATCAGATAGATCACATATGCATCAGCAAGAAGTGGAAACAATCAATGTTAGATGTGAGAAATAGAAGGGGAGCAGATATACACAGCGATCATGAATTACTAACTGGGGACTTCAGAATGAAACTAAGCCAACAAGGAAGAGGCGGAAGAAATAGAAAGAAAATAAATATAAACAACTTAAAAAATCCGCAAGTAAGAGCTGACATAGTTACGGCGTTACGAGAAAATATTAGAAATAATAGAGAATACACTTGGGAAGAGATTCTGGAAATTTACAACCAAACAAGCGAACAAAATCTTGGAATTTCACAACCACAAAGAAAAATCTGGATAACCGATAACAAATGGACCTTGATTAAAAGAAGAGGTGAAATGAAGAAAATGATAAACAACAGGATGGCATCAAGAAGAGAATATGAGGAAATAGCGAAAACAGTAAAAAGAGCAGCAAGGAGAGACAAAAGGAAATTTCTACAAAATTTAGCAGAGACAACGCAAAGACAATGCAAATATCTACCCAACTGAGGGACTGCCAATATCTACTCAAGCTCCAAATATAGAAGAAATCAAAGCTACAATCAATATCCTGAAGCACAACAAAGCAACAGGTGAAGATGGAATTCCAGCAGAAATAGCCAAACTGGACCCTGACTTATTCCCAAAAACAATTGAACCCCACATCAGGAAAGCATGGATAGAGGAGAATATACCACAATCATGGAAGAAAGGAATGATTGTCAAGATACCTAAGAAAGGAGACTTGGCAAATTGCAGCAACTGGAGAGGAATCACGGTTCTAAATACTATTCATAAGATAATAGCAATTATTATAAAGCAAATATTAGAAGAAGTACTAGAACCAATACTACGGAAAGAGCAGGCAGGTTTCAGACCAAACCGAAGCTGTGTAGACCAGGCAAATACTTTACGGGTCATAGTTGAACAATCAGTAGAATGGAATGCCCCACTATATCTACTATTCATAGATTTTAAGAAAGCATTCGAAACATTCAAGAGATGCGCAATATGGAGAACACTTACAAAGAAGGGAGTTCCTGAAAAAATCAGCAACATCATCAAAGCGACGTATAAAGATACAGAGACAACAGTTCAACACGGAGGTGGGACTGGAATTAAATATCGAGAAAACCAAGGCAATGAGGACAAGCAACAGTTATAGTGAGCCAATAACAGTGAGTCGACAACAGATAGAATACGTAGAAGAATTCAACTACCTGGGGAGCATTATAACATCAACAGGAGGTGCAACAGAAGATGTCAACAGCCGTATAAATAAGGCAAGAAGAACATTTGGGAGCCTAATGAAGATATGGCGGAGCAACCAAATATCGAGAACAACAAAGCTAACAATATTCAGAGCATGTGTTAAGTCAACATTAATATATGGCAGTGAAACATGGCTCACTTCGGTCAGAATCAAACAGAAGCTACAAGTATTCATCAACAAGTGCTTGAGAATTATATGCAGAATATTCTGGCCGGCAAGAATTAGCAACGAGGATTTATGGATGATAACTGGAGAAGAACCTATCAACAGACAGATAAATAGGAAAAAATGGAAATGGATAGGTCATACACTAAGGAAATCAGAAAGTGATATAGCAAGAAGAGCTCTAGAGTGGAATCCACATGGACAAAGGAAACCCGGCAGACCATACAACACATGGAGACGCACAATCGATCAAGAACTAACAGTCAACAATTATACCTGGGACGATATTAAGGAAGTAGTACTCAACAGAGAGGAATGGAGGTTCACTATCAAAGCCCTATGCTACCACGCGGAGTAATAGGAGAAAAAAAAAAAAAATCTTAACCTAAATATTACAAACTAGGCTTAAACTAACTACTCTATTCTATTCTAGCTTAACCTACTCATTTCCAAAAATAAGGATTTTTGTTTATTAATTGTGCAGAATTAGGAATAAATTTATCAAATGCGAATATTTCACAATTGTTTAAATTAGCAGTGTTTAAGTCTAGTGGAAGCTTTTTATTTGATGCGTGCCTTTTATAGTGATAAATAATAGGTACATAGGTACTATCAAATAGTCAATAAAATCAAAGTAGTCAACAAAACTGGCTGTGTTAAGCTGTGAAAATTTTAAATGTTCTTCCGGAAAATCTTTTGGAAAATTTAATAATTCGTGTATGGAAATTTCTTGAACAAGACTTAGACTGACATATCAAATATTAAGAGCTAGCACAAATAAAAATAAATTTGAAAGAATTATTTTAAGATTATTCAAACCTTTTCAGTGCTGACTTATAATTTTTAAAACTTTTATTTCTCAATAAAGAAATATACAACGTTTACCAACTTAGTAGTATTCCTTGAACCGTGTAAAAACTGATAGGGTTGTTGAAATGGACAAAAAAAAATTCTTTTGAAAACAGGAATACGTTTTCAGTCCCTTAAAAGTTGAAGTCCCGTTTATGAAGTTTTAAATATTTCCTAAAATTCGAAACGCGTTAATTTAGTCTTATAAGATCACTCTACCTTTGTTAAAGAACACCAGTTCTTAGAATTTATGCTCATATTCATGAGATCTGTGGAAAGTAAATAATTGTGATATACAATAAAAACACTTGGAAAATTACTTTAAAGTCAGCTTACTAATATTCTTTATTAAGTCAGCTTTAAATTCTATTATTCAATTTAAAAAAAAACCCGCATCCATGTTTCCATCCAATTCTCATATTCATTACAATTACATTTTTCGGTTACAATATTTATGCTTTTATGATGCGGAATTTCTTTATAATTCTTTATATTTTATTCTAATATTTTATTCTTTATAATAATTATTACAATTCGTATTGGACATGCTTGAATGATATTTTAACATTTAATCAGTGATGCTTGATTTTTCTAAACATAAAAAAAAATAATTTTTTTATATTTTTTGACAATAGAAAAATTTTCTTACAATTTAATGCTATTCTACCTACATTTTTTTCCGGAATTGTAGAATTACCGAATAATATTTTCTTTGTTTGTTTTTTTCTTATATGGAATGGAAATTTTATTGGAAATGAAAATATTAAATATTTATTTAAAGTAGTTAGTAAGAAGTATAAGAAAAATTAAAATATTCAAAATTTTGGAAATTAATTCAAGTAATGTACAGGATGCTAATATGACGGGTGTACTGCGAAATGAAATTTTTTATAGCTTCAATAGTAAGTAAAATTGTTGTGTAGCTACAGTTTCGAAGCTATTAGGATACAAAGATATTTTGGCTGGTTTCTGTTTTTGCCAATAAAATAGTTAATATTTCCTATTTCAGGTGAAAATTCAGGAGAATAAAGTCTTTTAAGCTAGTTACTTATTAATCTGTAAGTTTTGTATAATAACGGTCGCATATGCAATCTAATAGATCTTTAAAGTAAAAACATTTTGATATATAAAATTTTGTAAATAACGGTTTCTTTTTCGTTACGTGGCTCTCCAAGATTCGAGGAGTGTAATTTATTCCATTTAAATTTGATTTCCATACAAAAATTTGATCTACTAATTAAGCTCTGAACAATAGTTAAACTTATTAAATTTACACTTAGGTACATCCTGTATATTTTTTAGATATAGTTACAAATCAAGATAAACTTTTAGTTTCCCACATATAACAATTTTTCAGTACTACATAAATAATAGTGTATTAAATAAATTAATTTAATAAATTTAATGAAACCTGAAATACACATTTAAAAACATTTTTTTTTTGTTTTGAAAAAGTTTTGAAAGAAAAAATATTTTAAAAAAATGTTGATGAACATCTTTATTTTATTTTGGTATTGTTTTACTAGTTGAGATAGTAATATTTTTAGTAGTTATGTAATTCTCTAAAAGTTCGAAGCTTTTATCACAAAAATAAATTTTACTTTTATTAGAAAACTTAAAATATTTTTCGAACAATCTGACTTATTTTTAAAATATTTTTTTTTTTTTCAGTTTAAAGTTGTTCTTTTTCCTGGGTTTTGTAGAGTGCAATATTATTAAAACAAAACCTAAAGAAAATCGAGTAACTAATATGTATTGATTGGGTAAAGTTGTTGGATAATACAAATACAAGCTTATACGGTTGAAAAAAACTGCAATTATTTTAAAATCAAAATCTAAGGTATTTTGTTTACAAGTCAGACAAAATCTACCATTAAATATTATGAATCTTATGAAAGTCTGAAATGTAAAACGCTGATGACAAAAATACAAAATCATCCGACTCGCATTAGATTTTTACTCAGATTTTTAAGATTCTATGTGGTGGTAATTGAATTTTTAAAACTTTTTACTGCCGTCTGTGATTTTTTTATTTTATTCCATCATACACCGGGTGTTCCAAAACGCATGCTTTCATCATTATCAGCTTTTTAAGGGAGGAAGAAGCCTGCATTTTAAAATTAATAAAAAAAATTATTAACTAAATATCTGAAGGTACTCTATTTTCTATTGGTGTAATTTTTTTCAATTTTCGGGAAGGTCCGGAATAAGGTTTTTTAAACCCAAAATTTCGCGGAAATTCGCCGAAATCGAGATTTTCAAATGGGAAGAGTTAGATACTTTTTTTATGCATATTCGTACTCTAGGTCAAAAAATAAGAAAATTATGTTAAATGGTATTTTTTTTTTAAGTTTAAATTTTGTAGGTACCCAAAAATGAGATAAACAAAATATGATAATATCAAAAAAAAAAAAATTTAAAATTAAGTGTTTTTTAAAAAATTTTAATGTAAATTTCTTTTATTAATTATTATTAATTTCTTTAGGTTGAAAAATGGAAAATTTAAATAACAATAACATAGTAGGTCCTACACACTATTTGAGTTTATAGAAATGCACTCGGAGCAACAACAAGCTTCAAGATATACATTCCAAAAATTATAAAAATATTTTTTTTAAAGAACAAGCCGTATAAACAAGCCGTGAAAACGAAGATCAATAATTTTTTGTTATAGTACTTCAAGTCTGTAATAATGCTTTATATTCTGTAACAAATTTTATAAAAATATATCTTAAAATACAATTATAAAAAATTGATTGAAAATCTTTGTCTACATTTGAAAGCAATTGATATGTACATATTATTAAAATTTTTGCACCAATAAGAAGTCACACAATTTTTAAAAAACATTGTAAAATACAACAAATATTTGACATAAAATCGTAAATAAAATATGAGAAAAATCTGAAATACAAACATTCATCCGACTTTGTCTACGGTAAAATTTAGATTTTGTCTGACGTGTAAACGCGGCATTTGACAAAAACAATATAATAATATTTTTATTAGAAAAGTAAATTAATCTCATTAAAATCGAGTCATTGTTTGCAGTGCTAAATATTCTTTAATTGTTAAATATCAATTTTTCAAATGGTGTTTTGATTAATATCCCTTTTGTTAAAATAATTTTGTAAATAGTCTGTTTCGCACAAATACATTTTGCCAAACATTTTTTTTTGTCAATCGACCAAGTTTCCAAGTTTTCGAAATGAGATTAGACTAACTGTCACACGTTCAATCTTCATTTGAAATAAATTAATACCATGGTCGTTCTCTTCACGATACCATGGTAAAATTGACAGGTCAAGATAATACAATACCATTATTATAATTGGTGAAATAAAATAGACCTCTACAAAAAAATGTTATATATATATATATAAATGTTGTATAATAAAAAATTTAATTTAACTTTAATTTATTAATATTTAAATCGGTTTCCGTAATAAATTTTTAAATACCTATATTTGTTAAATTTACTAATACCTACATTTGTTACCAGAATCAGAAATTAAAAACGCTGAAATTATTAATTCCTAATACAGGGCATTAGCCAAGTATGAAAAATTAAAAAGATTTACAAAATACTATTTCTGAATTTTGAAGCGAAATAAAAAAATGTCAAAAATTAATTGAATAAACTTGATTGACTTTTCAGCTTATTTAGTACTTTCAGATTTACTGAAATAGAATCCCTTCCAGTGCATCTTCTTTGGTTAAATCAAAAATTAAATAAAAAAAATAAAAAAAACGGATATACCTAAAAAAAAAATTATTTATAACCTACATAATATTATAAACATTTCCAAAATATTATAATTTTAAAATTATAACTTTACGTCTTTGTATATAAGTTCTCTGTGATTTTTCTTTAAAAAAAATTTTTTTTTAATATATAATTAGAGCAAAGTATTTGAGTAATTTAATAGAGAAATTTAAATAATTTTCAAATACTTTACCTGTATTTGAAAAAATCAAGTCAAATAATTTTATTTGAAAAGTACTTGAAAATAGTATTAAAATTTTTCTTACTAAAATAATTTTACTCAAATACTTGAAATCAAATACTTTTACTCAATGAGTAGTATATTATTTGTATTTTACCCAGCTCTGTTTTTAATACGGTTTCCTCGTATAGATGAATGCTGCCAAAACAGAGACAATTTGGTGCAGAGAAAATAAAACGTTGTTCTTAAATTAATGCTAAGCAAACCTTTTTATTTCTTCACAAACAGATTACACTTATTAGCAAACACTAATATTATTTTAGAATTTTATTAGTTTAAATATTAGTTAAAATTTAAGAAACAGCACTTGCTTTTTTTGAAAGCTGACAATTCCGAAAATTCGTTTATAAGAGCGATATTAGATAATGATTTAGTATTAAGATAATTTTAGTTAATAGACGTTAGTTCAGATTTAGGTTAGATTTATATTAGGTTTTATATTAGCATAAAATAATTAATTAAAGGTTTTTATTCGCCATTTTGTCCTTTGCAAATTAAATTTATTCTAAATATTTAAGTCAGGTTAGTCTACTAAAGAATTACAAATCAAAGGTGTAAATATTCTAGTAATATAAGCTCTTGAAATATGGAATTAAAACATATGAAAATAGAGAAAGTGGTATCTTGTTTTTTTTTGTCTTGCTTTTTTTCAATCTTGTTTTTTTAAAATATGGTTATTAAAAATCTTGTATTTCAAAATTTCGTTTTTTGAAAATCTTGTTTTTTAAAATCTTGCTTTTTTCAAAAAATCTTGTTCTTTTTAAAAATTCTTTTGCAAAAATTTTAAGAAGTGATAAAATGTTGTTTTTGATTGAAGTGATAAAATTTTGTTGCCGTCACTAATAACAGGGTTCCAATAATATAGGACGGAGGTTTAGGCGGAAGTTGGGCCCCCGACTTTGAAAATTGAATAGCTTTTTTTTTTAATTTTTTTACTAAACTTTTACCGTTTACGTATACCTGCCGTCGGCAAAGAAAGGGTTTCAATAAATGAGTAGCGAGGGTGTGCAGGGGTAGTAGCCTCTGACTTTAAAATTAAAATACCTGCTTTTTATATTCCTTACTAAAATTTTTTCGCTGTTGCTAACCAGAATTTATATTTTTATATTATAAAGATTTTGAAATACCTTTATTTTTGCATATTCAGAGACGGTGTTTTATGGGTGCTGCGAAATAACTTCGATATCAAAAACTTCGAGACACAAAATCTCCAAAAAATTATTTTTATGCGTAACTGCTTTTGGATGAAAAGAGGAGGAATATATCCTTTTTACCGAATATTTACCTCAATTATTTTTATGCGTAGCCGCCGTTGGATGCAAGAAGGGGGATATATCCCTTTTACGGTGTCGGGACAAAATTACACAGAGACAAGTATGCGTTTACTTGCCGTCGGAAAAAACAGGGTTCCAATAAATGAGTAGCGTGAGCTTGGGGGCGGTACCCCCCAATTATAAAAACAAGAGATCCGGCGTCCCAAATGTCAAGACCGACGACCTTAATGTTTTTTTGTCATCAGTACAATAGCCCTTAAAAATGATTAAAAAACAAGATTTTGAAAAAACAAGATTTTAAATACAAGATTTTAAAAAAACAAGACTTTAAAAACCAAGATTTTAAAAAAACAAGACTTTAAAAAACATGATTAAAAAAAACAAGATTACGTAGTAGACCCGAACAAAACATAGTGTAGAAATACATCAGGGTTTAAATAAAATAATAATAATAAATAAAAAAATAATAATAATAAAAAAGTTATAATTGTTGAAAATGAAGAATTATGGACTTAGACTGACTTATTATGGAATCAGTAGGATAAGATATTATATTCAACTGACGAGAAAGGCAAAAACAAGAAATTTGTAGCAATAATTGTATCGTAGTCTAACACCAAACTAATCTTTTAAAAAAATAACGATAATTTTAAATAAAAAATTAATCTAAATTCAAAAAATAGAAATTACAAAAAGTTGGGTTGCTAAATAGTTTTTAAAATAATTATACAGCTTCGGGGAAAACGTACTGTAACCTTCACTTGCGCCGGATTAACGTATATTAATATACTTTTTTAGTTTTGAATAAAAACTTCATTATTTGAAAAGTTTGGAAAAACGTGTCATGCCCGATTTTTTGGCAATTTAATTTTTTTTCGAGCGCAAGATTAACATAATATGTTAATATTTTTTTTATTCATACAAAACGTATGGTATTCTATAAACTTTTGTAATTATTTCGATAAGAGCTGAAAAATAAGGTATAAGGTGCTAAAATATTTTAAATTGAAATAGAAATATACTAAAATTAATATATTATTTTTAAAACATAAAATAAATAAAACAAAAAAGGTTTTTTGAAAATTTTAAATTTAAAATTTTTGGTATGTTATAAAAAAGAAAAATTATATTACGAAGTTAAATTAAAAAATTTAAATTTTTATAAATTCGATGACGAAAAATAATCACTACACATTGGTTGTATGAAGGAGTGTTCAGCACACACCGGATTTCTATATTCTACACATATTTTTCTTGTTGCCCTTTTTCGTTTTGACTGGTCTAGGTTTGATTGTGCAAGCCCCTTTTATTTTTGAAATTTCCTTTGATTTACAATCGTCATCGGAAATGAATTGTCGTATTTTCGAAGTTCTGATTGATTCTATACTGGATCCTATAACACATTGAATAGCCGCTCTGATTGAAAAGTGATAAATGGATTTTGTACTTGAAACCCTGGTTTTTATAAGAGGTGTCCCTCAAGTGCTGACCCAACGACTGTAAATTTTCTCGGTATTTCTAAAAAAATATCTTGGAGGATGTTTAAGTTTATATTAAATTTTCTTTCTTTTTTAGTTTATAATTTCTTATACATATAGTTTCATTATTATATTGTAAAGTTATCTGAAATTTGAAAAATAAAGAATAAAAATAATCATAAAAACATTAAAATCACTTATTTTTGTCAAAAAACTCTCCATACAAAATATATGGAAAAACCAAAAATACTAACATAGGTAAATGTTAATTTTGCTCGATTACGGTTTGTTGCTCAAGTGAAGGTTAAGTCAAAAATAAAAAAAAAAAACAAAATTTTACCACTGAAGTCATCTATTTCAGACACCGGTTGCTTCTTAAATTATCACTTAATCACTTACTTTGAGAACCCTTCTCATAAAACGTTTGAATTTTCTAACTTTAAATAAAATTGCATTTTCCGTGCAAATACTGAGTTTCCATATAGTTTTAATAAAATGAACTAGTGATTTCAGTAATTTTGCTCTGAAGCAATAGAATTAGATTTAGATTAGATTACATAATTTCGGAATCCGATTTTACCCCTATTACACCGCAGTCGCAAATGGGCTCCTTGTGATTACCCGTGTTACTCAGTGCTTTTAATCATCGGAGACCTGAAGCAATAGAATTAATATTATTACTACTTATTTTAAATTAAATTCATTTACACGATTATAATAGTAATCACTGCTTTTGAAATAAATATAAGGTAATGTGTGAGGTCCTATTCCGCTCAAAATATAGACTTGAAATATAACAAAAAATACAAGCAAATAACTCAAAGTTATTGCATGTTGTATAATATTGTATAGAGAATAACTATTCTGATATTTTCTATTCTTAAAAAACGAAATTGAATGTTGAAAAACAGAAATGGAAAACAATTAACGCAAAACTAGATTTAATCGAGTTGTTGGTGATTTATGTGAAGAAGAGGTCACACAGATGTCATAATTTGATTTTTAATTTAAATTTCTAACATCACTACACACCACTATCAATAAATGTAACTAAATATTTTATTTAAAATATACAAATTATTATATATAAGTATATATATAATACACAAGATCAACGACGTTGTGAGTAAAAAAGCAAGAATAATTGAATAGCAAATTATTTACACCACAAAAATATTAAAATTTTAGCAAGTTCTTGGTGCTGAATACTTAAAACAATTCAAATAGTTACACATTATAAATGACGATTATTTCCAAGCTGAGCACCATCTATACTCTAAAATAAATTTCAATCATAGACAATTTTTATAAAGGCTTCATCAAAATTCTCTCATTTTAAATAAACACACAAACTTATAGAAAAAAGTACAAAAACACAGACAAAAATTGAAAACAAAACCGAAAAACAAAAAATCAAATCAAATCATACTCTTCAAAAATGATATAATAAATCTTAGTTAATTTGCTTCTGCTATTATTAAAAAAAATATATACAGTAAAACACGGTTAGAGTCATTCGCTAAATTTCAGTAATATTGCTGAATATAACCGTTTTGTGATTATTATAGGCCTACTCAAACAAAATTGCATCTTTATAAACAAAATCAAATTCAAAAAAAAAACCTTTCGTATAACAATTTAAAACATTATTTTATTCATAAATAGCAAATCTGTTATGTTATCACAAAATATACATATTTGTAATAAAGAACAGAAAAAAAACTATATATAAATCAGTTTTTTAATAAAATAATTCACTTTTGATTGTTTTAGTGAAAAATTGCGGTTATATTTTAATGTGACTTATAAGCGACATCGATTGTATGAATTTATGAAGTTTACTACTTTCTTTCAAACAAATTGTTGACTATTTATATAACAGAATTGACTACAAACGTTTTTGAATATTAACGTATTAAAATACATCGATCTACTACGTTGAGAGTAATATTGAAATTAGTATTAATTTCGTCATAAAGTATTAGGTATTATACTTTAATTTCATTATATATATATATATATATATATATATTCAATAATCAAGCGATTCAGAAAACAACTACAATTCTACCAAAACAAATATTTCCTTTTATATAAAATTGTGTTTGAAACAACTACTTCTTTGCAATTGCATAGGGGATTCACTGGTACATATATATTTATTTGAAAACTGAAAATTAATTTATGGTAAATTTTTGGTAAATTCTGTTATATTTGCCATATTATTCTAAAAATATCTAAACATATTTTTTAAACATATTTATATCCTCATATAAAATGCAAAGAAAATGTTTTATTTATACTGGCCATGATCAGTTCCATAACGTTAACATTTTTATTTATATTATTTTTTATTTCTAACTGTACATTTAAGCGTTAATTAAAACAGTAAATAAAATCAAATACCAATTAAACATATTTATTTATTATCCTATACACCTTTATAGTTTTATCCTTTTTAGTTTACAGCCATTTTTATTGTTGTATTTAATTTATATTTTTGTTGTGTACGTAACGGTGTATAATATACAGCAATTTGGCTTGATTCATTTCATTTTATTTATTTACTTATAACGGCAACATAACAAAATTAAAAATAATATATGAACCCATTAAAGTAGCACAAATTGTAAAATTATTCAAAAGAATTAAATTACAAACCATTACCTGGAATGTCGACAGCATCAACAACCCCATACTGAAATTATATGAATACACATACACAACCGAATGAATGGAATGAAAATTTATAAAAAAAAATTCCATTGATGAATTCAAATTAACATATATATATACAAACCAATATTTGAATAAGAATATGTAGATATTGTAGTTTTCTTATTGTTTGTTTATGTTGTTTTATCCTTTTTTTTTTTTGCTAAAGCTAAAGGATTTCGATATTTAAATGTAAGCTCCATTATCATTTTATTCCTTAAAAATTGTAACTGTAATTTTGTTTTTTTATTTAGTGATATGAAATCAAATGAACTGTGTACACATAATATATTGACTGTATTGCTAGCAAATTTTAGTAACAAATTTAAATTTAGGCTATTAACCCAGACCTTAGATATATTATTTTGTTGTTTTTTTTTTGATTTTGCTTTGTATATGTGAGACAATATGTTCATTCTACTTTTGTATTCTATTTTCGTTTCAATAACAGAAAACCTTGAATATAAAACTTTAATAATGGTTATAGGTGTGAATACATATAATATGATTAGGTATAAATAAAGAGGATTTTGTTAAATTTCTATAACTAATACGGTGAAATGATTGTTGGAGAGGTATTATAATATAACTGATATTCATAATAAAACCCTATGCTTAAGTACATATTTAATTTGTGAAGTTTATTATTTCAGTGTAGTTAGGGCTTGTACAACATTATGTGATTAATTTATTCGATCACTGAAAGAGTGTTAATTCATATCGACTCAGTGAATATTTTGTTTTATTTTGAAAATTTTACAAAAACCAAACCATAAGAGAGAAGAGTAAGTCAGGTATGATAATTGACAGCTTTATCATACCTGACTTACTCAACTTTATAATTAAGCTTATCTCATGTAAAATTAAGATGGAATTGCCGACTTATTCATTATTCATTGTTATCGTGGCTCATTAGAGCCTGAATGCCGTCAAATTCTTTGAAATTAGTTAGGATTATTATTAAATAAAATGGAATTATGCTATTGTGAAGACTAAATTATTATACATACAATAGACGTGGCTTTCCACATTTAAATTAGTTGATATACCATAAACATACTCAGTTACTGAATCTATTGTGTCAGTTATCGGTTAGATATACTTTAAAAGAAAAATCAAATATTTTATATTTTTAATAACCCAGTTTGATTTTGAACAAAAGTTTCTCAGTTTTGGACTATATTGACATGTTGAGTAAATGTAAATGTAAATGAGTAAATATGTTGTATACATATCAAATTTGAAGGGAGTGAAGGGAGTTTAAACCAATAAATTTTTGAAGTTTTCTCGAAATTTACTTCGTGAATGATTTTCACCCCTTACTTTACAGAGCTGTATAATGCTTTTTAAAATAATTTAGCTTCCTATCGTAATATTTCAAATCAGGTTCGGTTCGAAATCTCGCTTTGCACAATGTTGTTTGGTCAAAATCTTGCTTTTCAAAATATCATTTTTCATTATTTTTTTTTTAATTTTATAAAAGTTCTGGGAAAAGGATATTCTTCCTAGGTCTTTATTTCCAACAGGGGCTACACATAAAATTAATTAAGGTACATATTTTAATTAAGAATTGAAATGATATTTTGATAAAGCGATATTTTAAAAGACGATATTTCGTTACACACCGATTAAACTCGATTTAACTCAATTATCATCATCTGTTGTTTCAGAAGGTCAGAGGTGAGACTTGACTTCGCTCACAATCTTCCTTAATTATTCTCATTGGTCTTGAGCAACTATTCTTCATTTGTTAACTCCAACAGATTTCCACAATTAGCTCCGATTTGGTATAGCAATTTTAATTTTGCTCTACTGCTTGTTCTAGTACTGTCCGAAACCGCTCCAACTATTTTTGGCATACTTAATTTTGTTGCTCATTCTCTCCATATGTTCTGCCAACTCTATGTCTTGTGACTATGTGTCTTGATATTCCGTTAGTGCTTTTAACCCTTAGTTTGATCCAATTTTTTTTTATACAGAGCCAAAACACTAGGTGGGGACATTTTATACCGATTGGTACGTTTGGCTAGGGTGGGAAAGGAAAATTAGGGAAGGAGGATGGTAAAAGGGAAGGAGGAAAATTACGAACGAAGGTGTAAATGTTTGTAAAAGGTGTTAATGTTCGAATTCGTCATCGTCATTTTATTCTGGGAACAAATATTTTTCAACAAAATGACCTGTGTATCACGGTTTTTGTACCTAATTTTACAATACTTTGTCCTTAAATAATTAAAAATTAAACTTAATTAGTACTCCTAAACAGTGTTCCCCGAACAATGGGATCTATTCAGCATACCATTAAAGAATATTCTGAGCGTAATCACAAAATAATTGGTAACCTTAAGAACTTAGATGAACAATAGCACTAACTAACATGGGTACGGTTGACATGACTGCAGTGATATAGGGTCCAGATTTCTTCCCGAAATTACCTAATCGGATCTAATCTATCTAATTAGTGCTCTTAACTTCTCATTTGAACTAATTCATTATTAATCATAATCATTTTGATCTTAGAAGCAATTGTTTATTCGATCTAATTTTTTTTTGCTGAAAATTAGCACTTTATTACACCATGCTTATGCCACAAAATTATGGTGTAAATAATAACAAATTGCTTTAAGTGAAAAATTGATAATCGAGGTTAGTTATAAGCAAAAAAAAAAATATTTTGATTGAAAAACATCAAGATCGATAGATTAAATGAAAAATATAATATGATTAAAAGCTAAGCTTGTGTAACTGATACCAAATTAGCAAGAATTGACCTAAATAAAAAAAAAAAATAGTAAAAATAAAAAAAAAAGGTGAAAAGAAAAATGCCATGAACAGCTATGTTACCTCAATTTATTAATTTTATTTTTAAATGTATTAATTTAGGTCAGTAAATTGGTGAACAAAACAAAAAAATAAAAATGCAAGAAATATCCTTTTGACTGGCGGCTATCGTTATTTTTCTTCCTGATTCTCATAATAAAACTAAAACACAGGAAAAACTTAAAATGAAAATTGTTTGTTTTTGATTTGTTATTTTTTTTATTTATTTTATGTTTCACTTATTGCCTTGATATACACGTACTACTTTTGGATATATAGAATGACTTCACGTGCAAATATTCATCAAGGACATTTGAATTTTAAGGATATTCTGTTCATTTGAATGTATGTGGTGTGGTTAGAATTTTAGGTTTTATAAAAAAAAATAATTTACTTAATTATAGTGATAAAATTTGGTGTACTTATGGTATAACTGGCTGTGTGTGTGTACATATGAATGACTATACCAACGCATACATAATATGAGTAGTCGTGCCAATGCATTACCGTTCTGTAAATATTTGCGTTCTTAATGAATGCGTAAAGAAAAAAACTTATGATGGACATTTTAAAATTAAATTTTTATTGGATTTGCTTTGAAAGGAAACTTTACTATATGGTGTGGAATAGAATTAATGTCTAAAATATGTAAAAATTGGAATATTGGAAAGTTTATTATTTTTTAATGTAAATTTAAGTTTTTCCGATTAATTGATGAAAGTTTTTATGAATATAGGTATAGAAGGTAGTAGTCAACATAGAACATGTCATTTAAAAACTTCTAGATCCATTTGGAGAGTTTTTTTTTATTATTACCCAAAATTAGGTCAGTAAAACCTTTATACTTTCGTACCTTTGGCTTTTGGGAAAGATAAAAGAAAGAAAAAAAGGAGGAAGGCTCGGCAGGGAGTGGCGAAAAATGTTATTGTTGCTCACTTTTTCAATTTTTGTAAATCAAAGACATAAAAACTACCTTTTCTTGGGAATGCTTATGGTGGAATCCGATTCCATACTCTAAAATTTCTGACTGTACATGAGTTTCCATATAATCAGTCTTAAACCATCTTGGTATTTCCACGGGGAGTTGCGAACTATGTTATTGTTGCTCACTTCTTCAATTTTTGTAAATCAAAGACATAAAAACTGCATCTTCTTGGGAATGCTTTTGGTGGAAAAGCGATGATTCCATATGCTAGAAGTTGTGACTGTAAATGCATTTCCATAATCTGTCTTGAACCATCTTGGTATTTCCACGGTGTAGAGGAAGGCATTTGCAGCCTCACACGTACCTCGACGTAATTGTTGAAGAGGCGAAATTAGGGATTTTAGTTATTTTGACCATGTGCCTACCAAATGACTATAAAATGCAATGATGCAGTAAATGAGGTGCCCGCCCAGAGATGTGAATTATATTCCATCTTGGGTCGTATGTAGGTTTCATATTTAATAACAGATATTTAAGTGAAAAATATGCCTTACATCGACTTAAAGAAACCTAAACATTTTGCGGCATTCTCGCAATATCGAAAATATGATCATTCCATAGACAGATTTGAGTTTTGGGGGTGTTAAACTCAACTCCGTTTACTTTAACTCAGCCGGAAATTTCAACTAACTCATGGTTTACAATTATTGTCGTTTTAGTGTAAACTGATAGCTGAAGTATTAAATTTTTTAAAGTAATCGTAGGATGTTTGAATAGTGCTGTTTGTCATCTGCAAAACTATAGGCCGGGTTGAAAGTTGTTTGTAGGAGATCGTTAATGAAGATAAGAAAGAGAGTTGGAGCAAGGAAAGAGCCTTGTAGAACACCAGCATTAGTTAGTAGTTGATCCGATGTTATTCCATTAATTGAATAGTGAAAATTGTTTAAAGTGAAACTTGGACCTAGATCTATAATGAGACATTTTAATATTAGAGCACCACTATGCCATAATCGATCAAAATTTTTTAAAATATCGCAGCATCACCAGATTGATGATTGAGGCCTGTCATAAGAACACCGGTTGAACGGTGGGCTTCTATAGGTCAATTATATCATATGGCAGGAACTACAGTAGAACCTACACATATGGTACAAAACAGATTTGTTAGTCAACAACATATTAAAAACCTCATCTAATAACGATGTCACCACACTTTGAGTAAGTTAATCGAAAGGAGGAATAGAGTCTAACAGAATAATCTGATGTTAACAGAGTTCTCTTGACTACACATTTCATTGTAATATACTATATATATATATATATATATTATAATATCGTCCCCGCAATGACAAACTATCGAATCTGCAAAATCAGCGAATTTGAGCTGACATCGTAGTTTTACATGTTTTTTTAAGTTCTTTACTGTGACAAAGTCCCGAATCTCTATCTTGTCTCTAAATCGATGTAATTGCCTGTTGTAATTTGGTGAAAGTACATATCTAACATTTATCATTACAACAAACTGTCGAATGTGCTTTTGGGTTAATTTACGTTTGTCATTATTTTTTAAAATGCTCACTTTGAAAAAGTAGCAAAAATTCTTTCACTTTGAACTTTTCACTTTGAAAAAGTAGCAAAAATGTCAGATTAGTGTCTTTGTCGTTGTGAATTTTTAATTTAAACTTAAAATTTACTTAATCTACACTCAGTAAAGTGACGAATCTTTTAATTATTATAATATTTCTACAATAATCCCTATTTATGCATAATAAATAGCTATTATTATTTCTTTGACCTTATTTATGTATTTAAAAATTGTTTTAAAATGTTTAGTTGATTTTAAATAGAGAACCAGAATGAAAAGATTTTGTTACAGCATGAAAAATGTCACGTTAAAAATTGTGATTTGCAAAGAATAATGAACATTATAAATAGAAGTTGTGGGTGTTCTTTCGGTATTCAATTTATAAAATTGAATTGTGATCGATTGTGATCGAGTTATAATTAAATGTCAAGTGAAAATTTATAAATTTTAAACGTTTGAGTGAAATTTATTCCGATTAATAATCGGAAATCCTAAAGAAATTTTCATTCATTAAGTTTACCAAATTCAGGTAAAGAAAAAATTATTATTCATTAAAAATCGAAAGCCCTGTAAGGTTATAATAAATGATATGTAACATATATAATGAAAAACAAAAAACAGGTGAGTTGTTAGCTAAAGGAAAATACCAACTTAACATTCACATAAAAACAAAAGAAGCTGCTCGTAATTTAAAAAATATTTAAAAGGAAAAGGCTCAAAAAGATAATATACTTTTGGCGTTTAAATTTGATTTACAAGCCGTTTTGATTACCCCTAAGGGAACTACTAGTCCATTTTTCTACGTAAAGCTAGCAGTATATGTTTTTAACAGTATATAATTTGGGGGATGCTTCAGTAGAATGCTTTTTCTGGGGTGAGACCGAAGGAAGCATTGAAACTTCTACCAGCATATATAAATATGTTATGCAGTATCCTGAAGTAGAAACTGTATTTATGATGTCTGTTAATTGTGGAGTATACAACAGAAAAATACTAAATTTGTGTGTATATGTTTAGAGTTAGTTAAGAGACACACACGTTACGTTAAAATAATAAATCACATATATTTTGAATCAAGAAAAAGCTTCATAAAATGCGATTCAATACATCAAAAAAAATTTATGACGGAAAAATGACTTCCGGTGTGTACTCCAGAAGAATGGGTTCAGCAAATAAGAAATTCACGGAAAAATCCATCTCCGTATAGCGTTTCTTCGCTACCACACACAGATTTTATAGACTATGTATAATTCAGAGAAAGTTTTTTTATAGAAGACGAAAACAACACATTCCCTTTCAAAATTTTTGTTTGGTTTCAGTATTCGAAGGTCACCCCCGGATAAATTGCATATAAAAACTGATTATGAGCAAGTTTTTATACAATACAGTTTAAAGCAAAGGAGAAGTTACCCTTCGAACTTACAACAAATATGAGCCTATTCGATAAGATTTTCAATATCAATGGGATTTAGAAAAACTGTGCGATGAATTGCAAACTCTAGTCTATAACGTATTTTATGAGAATTTGAAGGCCTCTGGTTCAGTAAGAGACGCTTTTGCAATAACAGATATTTCTGAAGAATCTGATTATGAACAGCTTTAAGATTGAAACCCTTTCATAAATAAACTTATTTAACTTTTATACTTAATAAAATGAATTGTTATGCTTTGTTTATTATTCGTTATTGGAGATAGAAATTTTAATTGTTGTTTTTATTTATTTTTATACAAAATGTTTTGGAATAAAATTTATTTTGTATTTTCTATTCCAATACAAAATAAATTCTATTATATTCTATTACTTATATACTTTTTATTAATTTTTTAAATATTAATTTAAAATTTTTCAAAAATTATATGCAGATTCGCTACTTTATGCAAAGAATTTAACTCGAAAATTTGAGGAATTCTGAAAAACTAACAACAGCAAACTAACGAAACTGCAATTGCTTTTCGTCTCTTTCGCAAATCTTTGCTTTATCCAAATATTTTTCACACTTTAAAAATAAATTAATAAACAACTATTAATAATGAAGCCTAAAGTATAAAAGCGAAAAGTATAAAACCTGATTTTACACGAAAGGTTAAAGTTTTTTTTTGTCCTCCTGAAAATTGTGAAATTTACACATTCGCGAGTTTGCCATTGGGGGGACGATATAATATGTATGATAATTTTAATTGTGTGTTATAACTATTGTTAAAAAAAACTTCTATAGTCGTATGTGTTGTATGTATGTATGTAAATTTTTCTTTAATGAAAATTTATTCTTATCATTTCCGAATAGTTTTCTGTAAACAATTTTTTTTTTTGTATGAAAGAATTCAGGTCACATAATTTTTACTACAATTTTTACACCCTCATAAATCTCGACAGTAACTTTTACGATAGTAGATACTATTTTATTTTAAGGTTAATTTAAAACAAAATGTGTTTTTTTTTATTCCAAATTTGCTGTAAATTTATTTTTTATTTTTATTGATTTATTTTCTTTTTTTATTTTGAAGCAAATGTGCGAAAATTTTATTTATTTTTTTTTATTGTATTTAAGAAGTTTGTAGAGAAGTCCTGAATTTTATATCGAAAGGAAGGAAAAAAGAATATTATATATTTTTTGTTTATTTTTCATACTATAAAAAGTAATGAAAAAAAACGCAAGTGCAAAAATTTAAAAGAAGTCCAAGTTGATAAAACAAAAATGCTTATAAAAATAGTATAAAAATAGAGAGCTTAAGAAACATTCTTTGCTATTTTAAATTTGGTAAAGTAGAAAAAGGATATATGTATGAAGTGAAAATTTTTCATTTTCCGCTTACTGTAATTGAAAAATAAAAACAACAAAACTGAAAATGAAAAAAGTTAAATTAAAATTGTTGGAAATTTCTTAGAAAATTGTTTTTAATTAACTGCTAAGTAAAGTGGAGAAACGTTTAAACATCCATGAAATGAAAAACAAAAAACAAAATATAGTAAGAGATAGAAAAAGAGGAAAATAATATTTTTTTAGTATATCTAAAAGTTTTTCGAATTACCGGTGTAATAATTTAATCAATATGTTTAATTCGGCAGTAATTTTTAAAAGTAAAAGTAGCGAGTTGGAAAATATTTTTGAACAAAAAATTATTTCTAGAGATGTAATTACCGTTAGGTATGTATAGTACATGAGTATCGTTGTCAATTGAAAAAGAAAAATACTAATACTAATACGATTTTATAAGTAAACGAACTTTACAAAATTACTTACGTAAAGAGGTAACTAATCCATGATAATAATAAGTAAATAAATATGAATAGAAAAAAAAATGTATAATTAATAAAAAAAAAAAAAATTATATTGGATGTAGAATGTGAAGGTGAACTTAATTTTCTTTAAAAATTTTATAAAGTAATTTTCCATTTAGTGATTTAAAAAATTAACCTTAAAAATTAATTCTACAATAATTAGATAGCCCAGAAGATTAAATAAGAAATTCATAAAAAAATTATAACAAAATGTAGTTCGTTCAAATGGAATAAATTGAATTTGTTAAGTATATTGCAGATTGTACAAGGTGTGTGTGGGATATTGTTTATTGGTAGCTGGTATTGGTTTAACATTTTAGTGAAATTTATTTATTTATTTAATTTATATAAATTGTACATACAACGATTAGTCTTTTTACTATACAATTATAAGAAGAAAAAAGAAGAAGAAAAGTTTTGTGGGAAAGAGCGAACAATGTTGTTAATATTCGTCTTAAACCTCTATAAGTCATAAATAAAAAATCCTTCTCTCATTTGGAATGCTTCGATTGGAACGCGGTTCCACTATCGGGATGTTCTTACTATAAAAGAATTACCATAACCGGACTTAAACCATCTCGGAATTTCCTCAGTGAAAGGGTGTGCACTTGATACCTCTCGTGTTATGCGACGGAATTGCTTAAGAGGAGGAAGAAGTGATTTTATTTAAAAAAATTTAAAGCAGTTTTTGCTACACCTGCCCATAAATGTGAGTTATACTCGAGCTTGGGTTGTATATATGCTTTATAGATTTCTAAAAAGGTCTCGAGATGAAAAATAAGTTTTGAAAACCTCTGAAAACCGATTTCGTTTACTGCCTGCAGACTTCTTCAATGTCTTGTGTTCGAATGAGGAATAATATCGAAAATAATTTTACTTATGTTTAGCGCAGTGTTGTGCCGCGTAAACTACATTATGCAAATTACGTTATTTTCTACACGTCAACAATACTTTGATATAATATAATTATGTCTACTTCATTGCGTAGACAATGTTTACGATTAAATAATAATGAATTACAATTAAGTTAAGTGAAAATACTGAGTTTTTTACAAAAAAAAAAGAAGCAAAATTATATTATTATATAATTTATAATTTCCAGCATATATCTGTCGATTTGACGGAACGCTCCAATACACATACAAATTGCTTTGATTTGTTTTTTTAACAAAAATAAATAAATTTCGTTACCCAAAGTGCATTCAATATTAAAAATAAATAAAAGTAAACAAAGAAGAGCAAATAAATATTGTGGGACCAGTAGGACCCACAATCTCATAAATTGGAAATGAAAACTCTAATGAAGGAAATAAAAAGCTAGAACTTATTTTGCTTCAGTCGTTTATGGCGGGTTACAAAGCTAGTTTTATATATTTATTATAAAATGTGTAACATAAATTTAATTCGAGTCATGTAGATCCTGTGTGTCTTGAAACACTCCCACGATCGACAAGTATTAATCAATTTACATAATTGGTAAAAAAAAGCTTTTTTTTCCAAATTTTCTATATATTGATTCGACCATGCCAAGATCACATGGTTTAATTCCAATTCTACCTTAATCAACCAACAAAATTTTCCAAATTAACTTGCTTAAATTCTTTTAAAATAGATGTCACTTGATTTATTCATTTTTTATTTAAAACATTTTTTACAAATAGATTGCCGGTGTAGCCTGTTACAGTTTCCATACCACTACTATGAAGTGCTGAGACAATTTTCCAATATGTTTATGCTACTGTCGAATACAATAGCATAAACAACAGTATTAATTCAGATTCTTTGCAATATCAACAGATTTCACAACAATTTCAGACAATTTCTCAGCTGTTTCGCATGTACTGTTAAGTATGCAAAAAAAAAAGCTTGATCTCTGATAGCAGTGTATATGAAACATTGAAACAATCCTTTCAATTTTTCCCCCCATCAATAAATAAAACTGAATCTAAACTCATAATAACCTTAGATGACATAATACATTTTTATATGCTTTATCAAGCCAAGTTGATGACAGTGTTTTCCTATTTTAAAAACTTTATCTAAATACGCTGACCAATTTTTTTTAATAAAGTACTTGAAATGAAGTGAATCTACTGAAAAAATAATTATTGTTTACATTATAGTTGGAATTTGTTTTTATTCTATACAGTATAGTTTACATTACCTACACTAAATTGCTTGTTTATACTAAAGTTGCGTAAAGCGTAAAAGAATCACACTGTGTTTAAGCAATTTGATCATTTCAGCTGGATGGTTTACTTTTAATTGCGATAGCACAGTTAAATTTGATTTATTATAAGTTATTTATTTAGTCATAATATGTCAGTCACAATTATTCGATCAGTGAGTTGAGTTAATGTAATTTAAAGAGTGATTTAGAGAAGAGAATAGAGAAAAATATTATTAATACAGCTATGTAAATGCAATATAAATTGTAATAAAAGTGTTTTGCAACTGAAATCCAACTAAAATAATATTATGTGTACGAGTAAATATAATTTTAATACAAATATGGATGGAAATGGCCACGGGTTCATGGATCCACGCACTATGTTCCATGAGTATAATAAAATTTTAATCTAAAATGATAATAACTTTAGCTTATAAATTTTATTGTACCTGCTCATTAGACATAGACCATTGACTCATTTACCCGCTAGAAATCGCTTTATTCAAAATTATTTAAAAATTGTTGTCAATATATAAGTCCATCTATATAAAGCTGCGGGTAAAATATTTTTACACATTGATATAAGTTTTAATGGGTATTTTCTAAAACATTTTAATGTAGATATGGAAAATCACTAGTAAATGGGTTCATGCGCTATGTCCCAAGAGTATAATAAAATTATAATTTAAAATGATAATAGTTTTAGTTTATGTATAAATTTTATTGTACCTACTCATGAGACATGCAAGAGTAGTTGCCATCAGTACGGGTCATTGGCCAAAAGGAAGCCACGCTGCGTATTTCTTTCAATCCCCTGTCGCAGTTGCTACTGCCTACTTGCAAGGATGAGAATGAGGTAGAAACTCTTCAACACTTCCTTTGCAGCTGTCCAGCATTAGCTTCATTAGCTGTCCAGCGTCAGACACCGGACTTTAGGTGAAGCTTTCCCCAGCAATATAGGTTTTATCGCGGAAAACAAAAGAGGACATCTGATCCTTCTCCTCTTAGTAGTTAGTATTAGTTGGTAGATAGTTATCTCAACCTTCTTAATCTCACAGGGTGGCTCTAGTACTGAGTCCCTGGGGAGAGTGAAAATGAAGAAAACGACCACTTACTAACAACTGACAACACGAAATAGGTCACTCGAGTGGTGGTATCAAAAAGGCACAATTAAGTGCTAATTGGTTTTCCAGAAGTAGCTGGAATGGCCACTTCTACCTAACTACCTACTCATGAGACATAGACCATGGACCCATTTGCCCGTAGAAGTGCTGGTAGAAGTGCTGAAAAGAACCTATCAAAACAAAATAAGAATGGAAGCCAAAAAATTACCCGAAGCATCGTCACCGACAAAATTGCAGGCAGCAGAAAATACTACTGATGGAAACGATTCATCATTTAGTTATTTGTGTTTACGTGCAATAAATATTTGTGTTTTTGATTATTTATCGGATTTTGTTTTTAGTGATATTATAATTATATTTTAATTAATATTCTTTCTTTTCAGTAATATTTTATTTGTATTTGATTGCAAAGGTAATATACTTCCTTCACCATCAGTATTTGCGACTAACTTAAGTTAGTAAGGCAAGAGTGCTAATAAAGGAAGTATGTTACTTTCGAAATACCGATATTGGCAATAAAATATAAATATAATGTTAGTAAATGAAATTCAACACTATTTAAGATATAACTATTTTTTATTTTTATTTGTATTAACTTTAAATAAAATAAAACAGAGTAACAAGCAAATAAAAATTTTATTCAATATTTTTTGTTAAACTAAATTTGAAAATAAAAAAAAACATAGGTAAAGAATTAACAAATACTTATTATTACTACTTAACTAACTACTAGAAGCTATAGAGCACCAATCCAAACGCATCAAATGCTATTTCCTGGACTCTTGTCCAACGTTTTAGTACATCGCATTGCTAACTCATGTGTCCATACAATCCCTCAATATATTGCGAGTCTCGTTTTCATTAGTTGTGCTTGACTTCAACCTACTCTTGCAATCAGAATGCGTCAACCCCGACCCATGTAGCGGTATTTTGTGACTCTTAATTACAATTTATACGCAAATGCGACGACATATGTTGGACTTTTGTGTGGTGACTGAGCGGTTGCATTTTTGGGCACAAATTGAAAATTATTATATGGGTTATAGTGTTTATAATACTATATTAAACGTGAGAGTGGGGGTTGGTTTTATTAACTGTATTACGTTTCTCCATTTTCATGTTTATTCATGAACGAATCATTCTTAGTTTTATATATTTCGATGCTTTCAGTTGAATTTAGTTATTTCGAATCTCTAATGTGATTTACCATTATTAGTCTTCTTTGGAAATGCTATAATGCTCTTGAATTATGTGTTCGACTACTTTGGATCTGTACTCAGGTAAATTTTTATTCTTATTTATTTTTATTTCTTTAAGGTGTTCCTTCAATCTCATGTTCATCTTACTTTTAGTTTGTCTGCAAATTGTATATTCCTGACTTTGCAATTTAATAAATTAGGGTTAATAGTCGATGGTCGATAGCCGACAGATGACTGCATCTAGTCTTGTATATTCATGAATTTGTCATTTATTCAATTGGATTGATTTTTAAAGATTCTTCAGCTGACTAATTTTACTGTCATATTATATTATCTAACCTGTATTTTTCTAAATTTCGCTCTGAGACGGACGGAAAATATCATTAAATACTGATGCTAGTTTACTTCTTAAATAAATAAATTAAATAAAATAAATAAATAAATAAATAATTCCGCTAAGTTCTTCTACGTTTGCTGAGTAAGTATAGTTTTTTCTGAATATCCGTTTAGTGTAGCAATCTTAAATCAAAATACCTAATTTGACAATCTGTAAAAACAAAATCCGTAAAAATTAAAATCCATACGGCAAAAAATCCATAAAAAATCTGGGAACACACCGCTATCTCTAAAAATTAAATCCGTAATACAGAAAATACATAAAAATTTAAAAATCCGTAATGTCAAAATCTGTAAATTACAAATACCGTAAAATAAGATGGCAGTGAATATTTAATATTAAATTTTCAGCACTTCATCACATAATTTGTATATTGTTATGCCTGTTTCTGACATATTTCGCGAATTTCCCGTTTTTAAAAGCAACATGTGTCAATATGTGCCATTTATATTATTTGGAAACGGAAGATAGTGTTGTCACTTATTGTTATTTGGAAGCCATAAAGAAGTTTTACTTGGAAAAATATAGAAGGTAGTGGGTTTGGGGGCATTTTGTTTATTTTTTATACTTTTTACTAAAAGTTTGTCGTCTGCGAAAACAGCGCTTCAATAAATAAGTAGCGGGAGCGACTTTAAAAATAAATTTTGTTTTTTTTTTTAAGTTTTTACTAACCTTACTATTCTACTAAAATTTAGATTTTCTCGCATTTTGATTATGAAAAATGGTATTTTGTTTATTTGGATTTTCGAGTTCTGGATTTTGTCATTTGGCTTTTCACACTAGCAATTTTTGTCCATTTGGCTTTCCACATTAGGAATTTCGTAGCTATTCCACCTACAAGCTGTTTTTGGGAATTTCCCATATTAAGTTGCTAATAAAGATTTTTTCTGAAGTTCTGACAAACTTGTGTTATTCTTACTGTTCTTGAAAGCTTAAAGTACATAAGCAGTTTTTCATGTAGATTTTTTATATATGTTTTACGGAGTTTTGACGGACTTTTTACGGATTTTGTAATTACTGACTTTGTTGTTACGGATTTAAATATTTATGGAGACACAAGTGCTGTCTATTAGCTATCTTTAATTTTGTACACGACCTCTCCAGAACTGTTTCGCCAATAGGATAAGGCCAAGATTTGGATTAGCTATTTAACTGAAAAATAAAATTTTATGTTAATATTCCCGCTTTGTGAATTGTGAGTTCCCGCTATTTGAATTAACAATTTTTTTTTTAGGAAAAAATGAATATCTTTAATTTAAAAGCTTGTAAGATGTGCCGACGCACAAAAGGTAAAAAAAGATTTATATATTTTTTTCCGAAAGTATGATAAGATGTTATAAGTCATTAAAAAAGAAGATATTATAATTTAAAGTGAAGCTACCTGAGGACAAGTACATATTTTACAATAAACTTAAAGGAATGTGGTATGCATTTATAATCTCGGTAAGCATTATATATGTATATTATATATATATATCGCTCATTTGCGAGAAGACCGTCATAACTCAAAAACCGTCTTTTTTTTGGTAAAACGACTTTGAAAGTTTTAAGTTGTTATAGTATTATGAAAACTAATTTTATCTAAATTGTGTATTTCAGAAACTAAAATTCAATATGTTTATAACAATTTTGTAAGTTTTCGATTAATTTAAAATGTATTTTTACTTACTTAACTAAGCCATAAAAATCAGTTTTTAGTTATGACGTTCTTTCTGCGAAATTTTTTCCAAGTACTGAAATATTTAAAGATATGACATTATTGTTAAAAATATAAATAGGTAATGATGCAATTTTTTCCAATACTTCAGTTACGTTTGTGTATAAATAAAATAGCTAAACAAAATTTATTTTAAAAATTTTTATTAATAAAAACTAAAAATATTGTTCATAAATTCAATTTGAACATAATTAAAACAAATAACGATTATAAAAATAAAAACAAATTCATTTTGAACATAGTAATAAAAAAAAGAACTTTAAAGTAATCTTAAAGTACTAATAAAAAAAGGTACTTTTAATCACATTAAGTCTTAATTAATTATAACAATTATTATAAGTTTTCATAAAAAGATCTATAAAATCTTGAAATATGATTTTTGCTTACTCGATGCATTAAATCAGTCTTCTTTTTTCGGATATTCCTAGCTTGGAATTGTACATATTCTGTAAAATAATGTTCTGTAATGGGAAGCTTTTTCGTCTTGCAAATTACAGCTTCTTCAAAATTTTCATCCATATACGATATTTTATAAAAAAATGTATTTGGAGTTCTCTTTTCAAATCTTGCGATTTTTATATCAAGAAATTTAATAAGTTCATTGTTTGCATTTTTTGTAATTTTAAATGACATGTTTGTTGAAATTTTTTTTATGTTATAAAAGTCCTCAAAGCATAATCCATTGACTTTGAACGGTTCTCCGGTTTTTTTTGCAAGTTTTATTGTTGAAATTAATGCATCTGTTGTAAATAGTGGACCACTTTTTAATTTACTTCTCTCTCAATTAAAGAATGCGCTGAGTCCCCCTCATTCAGGGTGTGATCTTTTATTAAATATTTATGAGTTATACTTTCAATATTTAACTTACGTGCTGCATACCAAACTAAAGATAACATAAATTTGTTTTTTTGCTGTTCTGGACAATTATCGGAATAAAAAATGAAGTTACGTTTGTCTTTTATAGATAGATCTTGTAAATATTTGAGGACGCAGGTTCCTAACTCATTTACGCCTCTTTGGGCATCTGATTCATCCCATACATAACACTTTTCAGTATTTTCAAGCATATTATAAATGGTAAAATTTAAAACGTTGAGCTTAGATTTATAATAAAAGACCGATACGTCTCCTTTTGGCAATTGCATTACTGCTTGCAAATCGTAGACTGCAACAACTACGTCAACCTTTTTTTTATCATTTTCCTTTTCAACCCTTGATAGGTTTTTCTCATCTAAGCGCTGATCGTTATGCATTGCATAAAATAAATGCAATTAATAAGCATCGCAGACGTCGCATAAATCTTTTTTGGGTTGAAAAAACGGCTGTTAAATTCTTCTGTGAAGATTCTGAGAAAAAATTACGCTGACAACATCTGGCTCTGCCTCTATTGGTGCTTGCGTTCTTGATTTTTTGGCCAACTCGACCATTAATTTTGAACGAGAGTTCATAACAGTATTAATAGATTAACAAAGCGATCATAAAAGAAATTATTTAGAATGATAAATACTGGAATGGTCACAAAAGTTACGATATGTCTCTGCAAAAATAGCGTCATAAGTATAAATAGTTCAAAAAACATCATGAAATCAGAAAACATTTTTAGCAAAAACAGAGTCATAAGTAAAATAATACAAAATTAATAATAACATTAGAAAAATATTATTTCACGATAACGTCATAATAGAAAATAAAACAACCTGGCAAATTAAAAATCAAAAAAAAATTTTTAACAATATTGTCATAACAAGAAATAACACAACTAAAAAACAAATATTTTTCTTCAATAACGTCATATTTCGAAATTAATCCAAAGCAATTGACGCATATCGTTACAGAAATAAAGTCATAACTCAAAATAATACTTTCTAAATAATAAAAAAAAAACAAAATCAACAATACATACCTTAGCAATATCGCCACAACACAAAATACAACACTTCTTTTAAAAAAAGTATGCACCCTTATTACTCAACTTCTAAGCCATAACTGAGATCAGACTGTTATGAAACAAAATAACTTCTCAAATATACTAACTCCATAACGACACAACTCTCTCATGCCGAAAATAATGAGAATTGAGTTAAATGGATTGAATTATTTGAAAGAACTCACTCAAAACAATATTTTGTAGTACTCAGGTCAAATATGACAAATTTTGAGTTATGACGGTCTTCTCACAAATGAGCGATATATACTACTTCAAAATTGTATAAGTAAAAAAATAATTTCCAAATGAAATTAAAGTCGAACCAGTGTTGTGAAGTTTACCTCTCCCAACTGAAAATTTAATTTTTCTTTAACAAAATCATTAATTTAATTTGCTGAAATTATTGTATTGTCTTGTCTGTAACAGAACTGAACAGAACAACAAGTATAACTTTTGTTAATATCTCTTTTGATTTAAATTTCGATCTTTAAGATCAGTGGGTTGAAAAAATTTAATCACATTTACCATGAAAAATACATCAAAGATTTTATGCTAATGCATTCTACATCTGCTTTTTGTTATTCAATCTCTAACATTGGTATTCAGATTATACATACTTTATTATTTCCATTAAAAGTAAATTTTTGTTAATATATTTTTTTCTTAATAATTATTATTGTTTTCGAAACCTAAGAGGATTATGAAATTTGTTGTAAATTATTTTAGAACAATAATTATTAAGTATAAAAGATATAAGAGCCTTTGGTGTGTGTGTTGTGTAACATTTGTTCAGTCGATTGTTTCAAAGAATTATAAATTTAAAAAAAAATGCGATCATTGATTTGTAACAAAATTTAAGACTTACAAAACAATGGTTATTAACTTATTACAAACATTTATTTACTTTTTGATTTAGGGATGAAAAAAAACAAGTTAATTTACAGGTCTAACTGATATAGAACAGAGTTGTAATACATAAATAAGTGTATTTTTTTTTGTTAAGGTTCGACTTAAAATTTTTAGGCCATTCTAAAGGTAGTGATGACGAATTTTTATTTATTGAGCACGGTATTAAGTATTTGTGACTATTTTTGTTTAATTTAATTATTGTTTTGCATATTTAGGTACAGCGATTACTCTTCTAAATAATTTTAAATATAATTCTTAAATGATAAAAGCGATGTCTTGAAGAATAAAATAAGAGTATTGATACTTTAGTAGTTCATTCAAACTAAGCTTACCACATTGGTATTTGTCAATAATTGTAATACTTATCAATTTTTTTTATCAATGAAAATGATCTGGGGCTAATCATATATTCTTAATATCTGGGGCTAATCATATATTCATATATTCTTATATACTTAATCGTTCTATATTTTAAGGCCTACCTGTAAACTCCTATAAACTTTTGAAAATTTATAATGCTTATATACCCATAGGGTATATGTATAGTCTCACATGTGGTCTAGCGCTTTAAGTAATGCGTTGAAATATTTGGATAACGTCCGAAAATGGACTATTCGTTTTATCAATGACCACTGCTCATCTTTGTCCTTTTGGTCATCATCGTATAGTTGGAGCTGTCTCTCTTATTTATAGATATCTCGTGGGTACGGGTATAGTATGGTGAGTGGAAATTAAATCTGTCTTATTTATAGATATCTCGTGGGTACGGGTATAGTATGGTGAGTGGAAATTAAATCTGTATTACCTTCATATAAGCGCTTTGCTCCTGATACTCGAAGATCGTTTATAACCAAAAGGAAATTCGTTTGTAACCAAAAGTTTCCGTATGTTGAACCAAATTCCGATCTTGTGTGTTTTTGCCAATCATGATCGCTTCTATATTAATGTCCTACATAAACTCAAGGCGAACCTCAAACAATTCTTTTGTAATTGTTATTCTTTCCTTTTATCTAACTTTTTTGCTTGTTTTTCTTGTCCTTTCGACAAAGATTAAATTTGCTCCAATATTTTGTTTCATCGGGAATCGCTCTTGGTTGGAACATTTTTTTCCATCTGCTCTGAGCCACTTTAGTCTCTTGAATTTAATTAAACATTTTAGTACAGATTTATTATATTTTTATCGACACCATATTATTTATTTCTGAACTGTATATCTGGCGAAGAATTTTTTTTTCTAACATAAGTGCATGCTCAAACTTGCCTATGCAACTATAATGATTCTGATCCGCAGAGTAGAACCGGGACTTTGAATATTTTGTAAATTTGAATTTTAGTATTGCAGGATATGTTTTTTGAGCCAAAATGATTTGACAAACCACTCAAGTGGATCTGATAATTGATTATTTCATTGTTAACAAATTTTGGACTTATCCTCCATAAAGCAGTTTAGACTCATCTACATTTTATGGCAAATTGTGTTTTTAGGTACCTATTTATATGTTTTTGTTGGACTGAATCTCAAGATAATTTCAAAATAATTTTTTTCAACATGTAAACAAAATTTTACATAATGTATGGTAACTATCTACACTATATATTTGGTGCTAAATATTTGATTGGGAAACCAAAATTAATTAGAAAAAGAGATACGTTTTGTTCAACGTATCTCTTTTTCATTTGTGTGACTTGGAGGGGAATGTATTAAATCATTTTTGGAATCATCAGCTTCTTTGCTATTTGTCTTGTATTCGGACCAATGATGATTATTTTTCCGGACAGGACTATTTTTTAAGCTATTTTCTGGTTTCTATTTTCCACCTGTATGATTCGCAGGGTCCCCTAAATAATAATGCCTTTGCTATCATCTTTTAAATCACCTAATGTTATGATTTATAAACACTATTTATATTGTAAAGTTGTTCATCATCCACATGTTTACTAGAGAATAATGTTGGAATGGAATTAATTTAAATATCTTTGTTTTACTCATATCTCGAAAAATGCTTTCTTTAAATAATCCGAGCTATTGGAAGTTGTTGAATGAATTTCTTCATCAGTGTGATTTGACACTTGAGTATTTTCAGAATTGCTGTTATTAACTTTATCGCTATTACTGTTATATCGCTATTTTTTGCCTGTAGTGGGAAATTAAATATTTAAATTTCCAATGCTTCGGATAATGGTTGATGGAATTGATATTGATGCTGATGTAGAATGATGGCTATGTTGGAACTACTTTGTAGCTCCAACTGAAAAAAAAGTCGGCTTCCAAATCATAAGGAAAATCATAGCTTACTGAAGTGGATTTATTTGCATTTTCATTGCGTTTGGTAAAACTTGAGGATTGAGCTTTATTCAAATGGAAGCTTTCAACTAAGGAACCATGGTTATGATGAATCTGATGTGGATCTACTGCAAGTTAGATCTACATGAGTAATGATCTTTACGAAATTGTACATAAGTTTTTTAATCCTACAATAATTATTTTCAACTTTTATTTTACCACCAAATAATTTATTAAATTATAGAGTTTTATAATGGGCCCATCCTGGCTTTTGTGGAGCCCAAAGTATGTTTACATTTCATTTATGCTTATTTTTTTTTAAAATCAAAACTAATTAATTAATATTACTACTTACTTACTTGCTGGTCGCTAAACCTTGAAGGTCTTTGGCCTGACGCAAAATTGTCTTCCACTGATCTCGGTCACAACCGGAATCTCTCCAGTTGGTGATTTGAAGTTTTTCCATATCCTCCATCGACGACGCGTTCCCCATAATTAGTTCATTAATTTTACTTAAAATTAGTTTAACAAAAAAATAATCTTAATAATTCCTATTCTGTTTCTACCCATTATCAATTTAGTCATAGAAAAGACTAGAAGTTAATAACTACAACCTAAAATGAAAAAGAAGGATGTAAATAAGACGCTCCCCGGTGTTATATTTGATCAACGATTTTAATTCTGCGCAAGAATTAAATTATTTTCATGCAAAATTAATCTTGTGATACCAAAAGTCCGATTCTTACATTCTTGTATAAGGGACAGGTTTCAAGAATACAAGTGTATTATGATGATGGATCTTATCGAACAACCACATGTGGGTTTGTTTGCTTTTGGACCCGTCAAAGAAATAACTGTGTATATTAGGCAGCCATAACTTATGCACTATCTAATCATTATGACGGATATATTTTGATTAGCACAAAATAATTTGTGATATTTTGGAAACATGTGGCTAATGTATTTCACTTGGAGACTGTTCATATATCTTATTTTTATTTATTTATATTTATTTTTATTTATTATTTTTCATTTCATATTTTTCGCTTAACAATAAAAATAAATTACATTAAATTTAAAAATTGCATACTTAAGAGAAAAATATAGAAACTCTTTATTTAATTTAAAAGATAGAATCGAGTCGACCTTGTTATTTTTTTAAAAGTTAATTTTGCTTACAAAAAAAAATACTATTTCCTATTATGTGAGGTAATCACAAATATATAATGCATTAAAAAAAAAAATAATTTAAATTTATATAACAAAAGCAAAATAATTTTTTTTATAATAAACAAATTTAGCAATTGGGTTAAAAATAAAAAACAGAGAGAAAAAAAACATATTGATCTGAGCTTGGTAAATATTGCAGGCAAAGGGAAATTAAAAAGATAGGAGCAAAGTATATATTATGTATAAATAAATAAAGTATTATAATAAGAATTGAGAACTTTAACTAAGTAAATCAAAAAGGAATTCAACGCTAGAATATTCTAAACATAATAACCATGATTTTATTTTTTTACAAAATATATTTAGTAATCTGAGTTTTCTTATGTTAAGCGGCAATTTATTAAACAAATGACATGAAAATATAAAATAAAAATTACGCAAAGAAGTAGTTCTAAATCTAGATCATAATTAAGATCAGAAATAAGATCTAAAAAAATATGAGTACCATAAGCAAAGCCAATATCATCGGCAAAAGCTGTAGTTTGCCCCTTAAAAGGAAGTTTGAGCAAAGAATTTATGTATACAAGTAAGAGAATCGGCCCTAACACACTGCCTTTTGGTACACCTGTGATAATAAAATCTGGCATACTGATTGTATTTCCAATTTTAACAAATTTAACTCTATTATTAAGGTAAGACGAATATCTACTCGTATGTTAATTGTCATTAATTTAATTTAATTTTATTTTTTGTTTATTCATTCCAAAATATAGTTAACATATACTGACATTATCGACTTAGATTAATTTAGAGCTTAGATTAAATCATCTTATCAACTATAATTCACACTAGTGGCCCCTGTTGAGTAATTATATTTCAAGTTGAAGTCAAATTTAAAGTTTTTAAAAAAACAATAATTTACGTACTGACATAGACTTCGCACGATATAGCAGAAACCACTCGTGTTTAATAAAAAGTTTTGTGGTTAGTAAGTTTTATTTAGGACACATAAATACACGTCCCTCATATACTGCTTCGTTTCCGATATATTCCCTATAGTAAGTGGCATTTAGTGTATAAAATTACTAAAAATAAAAAATTTTGTCATTAAAGAGGTATGTATATATATACCTACATAATACATAGTTTTAATAAAAACTATATTATTACTACAAATAACAAAAATTTAGAAACAGTTACTTAAAAAGATAAAAATGAAGAATTTAAGTGACCTACTATATCAAAATGAAGTACTCTAACTCTACTATATAAAAATAAATTTGCTAGTCATATGAACAATTCAACTGATTTTTTTTGTTTTTGCTTTTTTATATTTTTTATTTGAGATGAATTTGTTTCTTTGTGTTTTTTTGGCATATGTACATAGATTCATTCGCAAGTACATAATATAAAATATAATAACTGATTTGTTTACTTTTGTTTATTATTTTCATAAGATTTCACATATGCATAATGTATTTGCTGAATAATAAAATCTTATGAGTACAAAATTTTCAACTGTGTGCGCATTTTTGTTTTATATACAATCTTATATATTATATATATTAGAAGTTCGAAAGAGAAATAAAATAAAAAGGTGTCTACTGCGCAGGACCTTAAATGCTTGTCAATTATAATTATAGATTTTTTTTTACATATTACTACTAGAGATTAATTATGGATTACAAAATAATTTTACTTGGACAAAAGGAAAATTGTAGAAAAAAAACCCTTTGATTATTTTTATTTAAAAACAAACTAAAACTAAAAAAAAACTTAGGAAACTATAACTATAATTATAACTAACTATCACTATAACTATAACTTTAGCTTAAAAGCGAACGGTACAAACAGTAAAACTAGACAAGCGCAGCCTGTCAATCATCAATAATTAATCAGACTCCGAACTAAGTAATTACTTGAGTATTCGCACTTGTTGTTGAATTTTGTTTGCCTGTTTGTAATTTTATCAGCTATCGGCAGACTTTTAGATTTCAAATGTATATCCGTCGTGCTGTAATACCAAATATCAGTTTGCAGAGTATAACTTGATCTGAAACGTACTGTTTTTCATATTACATCGACTATGACGTTCCACACTGAAAAATGTTCCAAAACTAAATTGATTACAATAACCTGATGTCTTTTGTACAACGACTGAATAAATGATTTATGTGGTATATATATATATATTCTATATATTCTATCACCAGGTCGTTGCATTTTATTTAACTAAAATTTGCTAACTTTATTTGAAATTTTTTTATTTATATTTTGCGGTTGCAATTTATTTCCAATCTATAAACGATGAATATTAATTTATGCTCTGATTTTGTTTGCATTTTGATATCGATTTTCATTTTTAATTCACGTTCATGGCTAAGTAAAAATTTTTTCTATACAAAACTTTAAGATGTGACCTATATTTTCTGTTCAAAAAAAGTGGAATAAATAAATAAAAAAGTTTTTCTTTTGTTTTTTCAAAATTTTTTTTGTAACTTAGAAATCATTTTTCTTTATTATGTATGGTGTGTGCACTGCACTTTTTTTAAGTTTTAATTGGAACAAAATAACTGAGAAGGGAGAAAAAAACTATGTAAGAAAAGTCCATACAGAGAGGAGTTCAAAATCCTTTTAAATGTAAAATAATCAATTCGTTGTTTTGTTGTTTAGTGAATAAGTCTAGTGTCTTTTGGCCTTGAAGCAATTTAAAAAAAAAAAAAAATTTTTTTTTCATTATTTATTCTGTAAACAAAATGGAAATCAGTTTAGTAGATATTGTCAGGAATTGAAATCCTTTTTTATGGATTTTTATTTTTTTTTTTTTTCACATAAAAATTATTCAGAATTCTTTTAAATAATGTATTTTTGTTGTTGTTGTTATTGTTTTCTTATTTTGCATTGTTTTCATTTTAAAGCTTGTTAAACGTGAAAGATACTTATTGCTGATGGCAGTGTGAATTATTCTATTTTTTTTTTCATTCTTTTTACATAGTACTCGTAAAAAACACTCAATATGTACTTGATGGTAGTGATAGTAAACAAGGTGTAGGTATATATAACGAAGGAATTAAAAAAAAAAAAAAAAATGGGGTAGCAGGACTTAAATATAAAATATTCTTGTTTGTTTTGTTACGCAATGTAATAATAATGAAATTAAAAAGAGAAATATTATGAATGTTTTACAATAGTATTGGGTGGAATACTGTCATAACAGTATAGTTTTGAAATTATCAATTTTGTTTTTGTGTCTAACAACAGAGAGCTTAGAATGTTAATGAATAGAAATTGGTAAGGAAATTGTTAATTAAAAGGAAAACTTTGAAAATAAGCCTATAGATATTGTTTGTGGAATTTAAAAGAGTAAATGGTGGTGTAAAGGGGGAGGTTTTTTGTTTCAATGGTATTTTAATGGCGTAAATACTATTAAAAAAATTGTTTTCGTTTTTATTGTTACTCTTCCGTTACTGTTGTTATATGGTTGTTGTTGTTGTTGTTTTGTTTTTAAGTTAATGGTTAATGAATTGTCGTCGTTGTTGTTGAGAAGGAAACAGCTCGTTCGCATGTAATTTAATTAATAACAGACAATATTTATTGTCTGTGATTTTATCAAGTTTATTGTTAGCACCTAGAATGGAAATATTAATAAATGTTTGTTTGTTGTTGTTGTATTTGTTTTTCATTTTTTAATGTTTTAATAGAATTTTCTCTGATAATAATGCTATACAAAATTTATTGTCAACTACAGGTTGTTATTTTATATAATTTCTTTTTTTTATTTTTAATTAATTTACATTATATATGTATAAAATGTAATTAATTAATTCGTTTTGTTATTAAGCATTATTCTGATTGTTAATTAATGGTAATTATTTTTAAAATTTAGATAGAAATTTTTAATAAAGTTTTATTGTTTTTATTTTGATATTTTAAATTTTTTTTATTATATAATCAATGTGTGAATTTGCAAGTATTAAAACCTGAAATTTTATAATATATAACTTACCACTCTCTGTTTATTTATTTGGTTGGTAGGTAGGTATAGGATTTTGTTTTTTTAATATTAAAAACAAACCCTAAAAAGTAGAAAATAATACTAGTGGTGGATGTTGAGCATCAAGAAATATTATAAGATAAAACGCAAAAGTATATAATGAATCTTGCTGGAATATTGTTAATGGAAATTTGGAATATTTGTGGCCTAAAAAAACACGAACGTTAAAAGAACCACGCTTTGTGATGTTATTTTAATATTCGTCACGTTTTTCAAGCCGAAAATATTTTCAAATTATAGTTTTGTTTCGATAAAAGTATATTTTTACATTATTATTTTATTTACCGTACAATTCCATTTGATCGCTGTCATTGTCTGGATTTATTATTTTCTGTCATGAAGCAAAATACCATAGAACTATATATTTTAATCTATCTGGTCGAAGTCTTTAGTTGAGTTTTGGATTCGACGATTTTTTTACTAGAGCATATGCTTGTATTTCTATTTTTTGTTTTTTTTTAATTATTTTATTTTTCATAATTTTCCATAATAACTATATATAACTTATTTGTTATGCAACTGATTTATTTAGGATTTACCGGTTTTGTAAAAAAAAAATGTCTTCAAACTGTGAGAAGGCTTGGATTACAGCTCGTTACGATATTCTACTGTATTGGTTGTTGTCAGACAAATACACCAACTGCACAAATTTATATACCTTTGTGTTTACTTAAATTTGCACTTCATACTCAAACAACAGGAGTATAGAAGATGTTATAAGAAAGAGATCCGAAACAAATTCTATCACTAATAAATACAATTGCAAGTGGACTTAAAATCAATGAAAATATGTTGTATATCGATTCGAGTGTTTTCTGTGGTTTGGTGGGAGTACCTAGGAGTTTTTTTTTTTTAAGTTAAGCCAAACACTAGGTTTAAAACTATACGTTTTTATACACGAATGTATAGCTTGGACTAATTGAGGATTGGGGAAAGAAAAACTTTCATCAGAAAGGGACATTTTGAATAAATTTGTTAATATTACTGTTGAACTTTTGTAGATTGTACTTAGGTATATTTTTGCATTGGGGAAACACGTTTGTTGGAATATGGTTCCACATTCGGGAAAATTTGACTACAAACGAATTCCTATAGCGGTTTTTGAGCCACCACTGCCTCTTGTTCCCCGGCGGAAATATTTGAGTGGTTGCATTAGAGTCTTAATTTCGTCTGAACCAGTCCCTAAACCAGATATCTGTAAAATAGGGAAAGTGCTTGAAACGTGTTGAGTGATTTACCAGGTCGGAAGCGGCCTTTTCTTCTTTTGTTTTGCATTAACTTCTTCTTCTTTTGTTTCGCATTTGCAATGGAGCCAAACTTTAAAATTTTAGTACTTTAAAAATATTTTATATAAAAACGGAAGCTTCTAAAATATAATAAAAAGCGTGAAGTAACGCAGGGGATAAATAGTAACGAAGGGGAATTCTATATTTCTTTAATATCCATTGGCTGTTCAAATTGATAAAATGTTATATCTCCCTGTATTTTAGGTACTGGATTTGGTAACGTTTGAAGGACTTGGTAATATATTGGATGTACGATTTGTCGTTTTGATCGATAAATGAATAATAAATTTCGCATTGATAATGCCGAACAGCTTCAATATTTTCTATTTTTATTGAAAATAATTGGACAGACGTTTTTCTTTGGACTAATTTTACAAAGCCGATCGCATCAACAATATGCTTTCCATGTGCTACGATTTTGTCGTTAGTTCTTTTAAGAACTTCTTTGATACCGTCGACAGCCTCTTTCCCATGACCTGATCATAATATGTTTATAATATGAAATTGCAATATGTTTTGAAATAAAATTTGTTTTTATTGACTTTCTAATAGATTTCTGAAACATTTTAGATCCTAATTCTCTTAAAAATTTTATGCTTACGCTACTTACGTACAAAATTATTTTCAACAACCTGTCTCAAGAACTTTTTTTCTTTACTTTTATTAGAGTTCATATATTTTTGTCCTATACAACTTGTTAACGTATAAAAGTTTAATATTTGCCTTGCGGTTTGAATGTGTCTTATTTTTATTAGTAAATTCTTAATTATTTAATTGGTATTCACTTTAGGACTTGTTTGTGTACATATTTTTAATCATTTTTTGTATTTTGCAACCGTTTTTTTTTCAATTTTATATTTTCCTTATTAAGTTTTATGTTATTTCTGTATAGTTTAGACCTATCTCTATTGTAATTAAAACGTCAAAATGTATGTGTGTATTTATATTGTCAAAACGGTGTTCCAAAATCGCGACCTTAGAACCACGTGGTTCTAACTGACATTTTTTTGGAAAATGAGTTATATATGCAGTTTTACTAATTCTAGGATGATCTTTCCAATGAAATTAATTACAAAGTTGTATCTTCAACCGTTTCTTAAATTTCAGAATTCCCTAGTCGTATCTGCCGTACAAAAGTGCAATAATTTGGTAAAACAAAGTTGTATCTACAAAATTTCTGCAGTTACAACCTTGTATGTTTATATTTGAAATCATTTTGCAGATACGACTTTGTTTTATAATAAAATGGATTGTTAGAACTATGTAAAAACATATAAGTTTTTCAGTTACATTTTAATTGAGTATTTAAAAAAAAACAAACATGGATAATGTTGTTCTCTTAATTTTTATAAAAACAATGGATAAATATTAATAATAATTGCACAAACATGTTATAATTAAATTGAAGATAAAATAACAGCCATTTTTTTTCTCTTTGAGT
This sequence comes from Argyra leucocephala, assembly GCA_963942445.1. Classification (NCBI taxonomy): domain Eukaryota; kingdom Metazoa; phylum Arthropoda; class Insecta; order Diptera; family Dolichopodidae; genus Argyra; species Argyra leucocephala. The sequence goes on along the minus strand of OZ012678.1, from coordinate 140,935,681 downwards.
ATTTTGAAATTCATTTCATTGTGAAATTGAGAAATTAATTACAGTTATTTTTTGAAATTCAAAAACTTCTCTTTTAGTATGTAACAATTTTACTCATATTAATAATTTAGTCTGTGTATTGTTAAGCTAACGAAACATTGTGTTTAACATTGTGTCAACAAAATTAATAAAAACTATTTAATTGACAATAATAAATTATTTTAAAAATAGTTAAAATATTAACAAACAAATTTAGTGACATATTTGTAAAAATGTTGGAACCAGATTATTACTTGGAAAATTCAGAATGTTATATAAATGATTTAGATATAAATCTAAATGAATTAGAGTCAGATCCGATAATAATAAATTTACCACAAGCTAGTAATGAACCTTGCAATGGAGAAACTGTACTTGCTGAAGCTACCATTAGTGAGGAAATGAAAAATATGGAAACTAATGATGAGAACGTGAATCCAAATACGGTAAAAAAAAAGTTCGAAATCTTGAAAATCGTGAATGTAATCAGAGAAAGCTAGCCTATCAGGCTGGGAAAAAGCACATTAACAGCAGAGGAAATATTAGAGAAGGAAGGAAAATCATTGACAAAAAAGATTGTTTACACAAATGTAAGTATAACTGTGGGACTTTAATAAGTGGAGATGAACGGAAAGCCATATTCCAAATTTTCTATAAACATGATCAAGAAGGCAAATATTTTCTTATTGATAAAACAACAGAACGGGTTTTAAAAAATAGAACAACAACTAAAAATGAAAAGTCTCGAAGACAATTTTCATATTTTTATTATTTTGAAATAAAAGGGCAGCGTATTCAGGTCTGCAAATCATTTTATTTAAGTACACTATGTATATCTCAAAAACCAGTTTATACAGTACACGATAAAAAAGGTGAATGTACTGCAAGTCATTATATTGATAAACGAGGACGATTAAAGAAAAATCACGTCATATCAGATGAAGATAGAAAATTTGTAAGAGAACAGATAAATTTATTTCCCCGTATAGAATCTCATTATTGTCGGGCAAACACATCCAGAGAATATTTAGATTCGAATCTTAATATTTCGAAAATGTATGATCTGTACAAGGAAAAATGTGATCATTCAAATCGTACTCCTGTAAAAGCGAGTTACTATAGATATATTTTTAATACTTACTTTAATTTAGACTTTCACATGCCGAAATCTGATCGCTGTGGCAAATGTGAAGTAAATAAAAATCTGTAAAACCAAAGTGAAGATTATAAATTGCATCTTGTGCTCAAAGACGAAATGCGAAATGCAAAAGAAAAAGATAAAAGAAGTGATGTACCAGTAATCTGCTTCGACCTTGAAAATGTATATTAACATCCTCGAATACTGATATAGGAGAAACATTCTATTTATCAAAACTGAATGTATATAATTTGACAGCGCATGTGTCTACCACTAAAAGAGTATACTGTGCCATATGGAATGAATATACTGCTGAACGAAAAGGAAACGATATTGCTTCAGCTCTTTATAAGATTTTAAATCGAATTTTAAAGGATCATGATCTAAAAAGAATTATAACGTGGAGTGATTCTTGCGTCCCACAAAATAAAAACTTCTTTATGACATTTGCTATGCAGCTATTTTTACAATCTCATCCCGAAGTGGAATGTATAACAATGAAATATAGTTTACCGGGGCATTCAGCTTTGCAAGAAGTTGACAATATACACAGCCAAATTGAAAAGGCATTGAGAAGAAATGAGTATTTTTCTCCATTAGGATTGCTTCGAGTTTTAAAGCGAGTGAACAGAAAGCGATCATTTAGTATTATTCAAATGACTTCAAAAGAGTTTAAAAATTTTGAAATAGCCTCGAAATCTTATAATTATAAATCAGTACCATTTTCTAAATTGAAAATGATAAATTTTGGTAAAGTTTTACACAAAGTAAAATACAGTACTTCCTATGATGAAAATCAATTTATAGAAGTTAACTTACGTTCCTGGAACACTATTAGACAAAAGAGAAATTCTATTCACTCAAATTCTATCATCTTAATCGATCCATCTATAATTGCGAAAAAAAGAGAAATATCGACGGTAAAGAAGAAACATATAATATCAATGTTCCAATATATGAGTGAGCAAGATCAAACTATTTTTGACACAAGCGACACAAGTAAAATTATATATCTATACTTATAAAAGGGAAAGTTTGTTTGTTTGTTTGTTTGTTTGTTTGTTTGTTTGTTTGTTTGTTTGTTTATTTGTTTGTTTGTTCGCTATACACGCCCACAGTTTTAAAGATAGAGTTCTGAAATTTTGCACAGTTATTCATGGTACCGGCATGCAAATAACGCGGTACTTTACAAAGCCATCAGATGACAGGTTCGGGTTGCTGCCGTACAACTTTTACCAAGACTCAGGAATATTTTAAAAACCATGTGTGTGACAGATATGAAAATTTACATTTAGATTCTCTTTCACAAATAAAGAAATTCGACTGTTACCGATTTCAAAAATTTGGACTGGTTCAGGTTACTGCCGTACAACTCCCAGCACGTACGTCCCGGGACTATTTCAAAAACCAATTGTGTTACAGGCATGAAAACTTACACTTAGATACTCTTTCACAAATAAAGAAATTTGACTGTTACCGATTTCGAAAATTTGGACTGGTTCGTGTTGCTGCCGTACAACTCCTAGCACGTACGTTTCAGGAATATTTCAAAAACCAATTGTGTTACAGGCATGAAAAGTTACACTTAGATACTTTTTCACAAATAGAGAAATTCGACTGTTACCGATTTAGAAAATTTGGACTGGTTCGGGTTGCTGCCGTACAACTCCTAGCACGTACGTTTCAGGAATATTTCAAAAACCAATTGTGTTACAGGCATGAAAAGTTACACTTAGATACTTTTTCACAAATATAGAAATTCGACTGTTACCGATTTCAAAAATTTGGATTGGTTCGGGTTGCTGTCGTACAAGCACGTACGTTTCAGGAATATTTCAAAAACCAATTGTGTTACAGGCATAAAACCTTACACTTAGATACTCTTTCACAAATACAGAAATTCGACTGTTACCGATTTCAAAAATTTGGACTGGTTCGGGTTGCTGCCGTACAACTCTTAGCATGTATGTCTCAGGAATAAAAACCAATAGTGTTACAGGCATGAAAATTTACACTTACATACTATATCAGAAATGTTTCAAAAAAAAAAATTGTGTTACAGACTTGAAAATTTATTCATAGGTATTCTATAAAAAATAAAAAAACATGTATTTTCCTGAAAATGTATTTTCGAATTTAGGAATTAGTATAAAATTTTTACATGACTATGTTTAGTGGCTATGTAAATTAGCCACAAAAATGTGACGATTCGTTTTATTAATCAGAAAATACTGCAGAGTGTTCCAGGGGGTCCATGTGTACAAATCGATAGATACAGTTATCGATGAAAATGAAGTTGTTGTTCCTCATCAATTGTAATTAAAAGTAGTAGCTTCAATATTGCTTCTACGAAACTTGGAGAAGCGAAAATTATGGTACTAGATTAAGAATAAGAACTTGGCATCCTCATTTCATTTAAGTACAAATTCCAATTGATTGTGGAAAAAACGAAAATTTCTTTATTTCAAGAATACCTCAACAGCAAGGAGCGTATTTGCTTATACTTCATCAGAAAAGATCACTAAAATATTGTTTACAAAGAAATAATTTTAATATAAGTATAGCTTATAAGTTGGAGTATTGTTGATATTTTTTTATCGTAGTGAAAAAAAATATTAGAATATTTTTGATAAACAACTTTTTTTCAATTCGATTCATAAATCAAACTTCATTGAAATAAATTCGATTCATTTTGTGGTCGACCCGGACAACGTCGGGTAACTTTGCTAGTAATATAATAAAATATTCCTTAAATTATATTTAATAATTTAAATGTATTTCAGATCAGAAACTTCTTTCGTATTACCAACACCGAAATCTATTAGTGCAACTAAGTCTACAAAGAACCTGAAACTTTTATTACAAAAACAGCAAAGCGAACCAAGTGCTTATAAAATTTATATTATTTTGAAAAATTCATATGCTACATAAGATACTTGAAACTGTTACTTTTTTTTAAATTGAAATAATTTTGAAAATAATTTTTTGTTTAAAATTTTTGTTATCCTAAAATGAAATACTGAATTTTTGTTATTTTATTATTCCAAAAGAAGATTTTTTTATTAAAAACACAGGTGGTAAATATGGAAATATAGATTTATGTAATCTAATGTACCTCAAAATAAAAATTTATTGAAATTTTGTAATACTCTTTTCCAAACTAACTATATTTTAAGTTTAAATAAAAAAAATATAATAAGGAACTAAATTTATTATCCATTATTTTAGGCTCATTAAATTATCTAAAAGTTTAGTTAGAACTCTGTAAGTACTTAAAAATACAAAATTTTAAGTAGTAGATAGATGTAACTACCACTTAGAACTGTATTACATTCTGCAAGTGCTTTTATTTTAGTGAAAGTTCTATCTGCAAATTAAAAATGATTAAAAACTAATTAAAAATTATAATGTATTTCAAAATAAAATATATATTTATCGTTACATATTATTATTGATAAATAAATAAAATTCCAAATATAAAAGAAATGCGATAGAAAATAAATAAATTACAAGTGTTTGAAATTTTGATGTTGATTTTCTCGAAACTATGCTTCGAACAGATAGAACCACGTGATTCTAAGGTCGCGAAATGTAGCAAAAGTTTTATTACAAAATTTTACAAGAAAGTGCTCATAAAAGCTTTAAACAGTATTAGAACTGCATTAAAAGTCTATTAAAATTTTGTATACTGCATTTTGGAAATCATCCATTAACGTAGTATTGATACTTTAGAATATATTAATACCACGATAATAATATGTAGGTTATAGTGCAATTTTGGCGCTTGAAAGCTAGCCTGAACAGACGGAAATTCAATTTATAAAATAGTTTAATGCCAATTCTGAAAAAAACTTTTATAATTTTCTTTTGAATTTTCGATATTTTTGCTTTCACTACGTATCCTTGGTAAAAATTTATTTTTTTATAATTTACATACGAGTATAAGAGTTAAACTAAGAAGTATATCATTTGTATTTGTAACATAATTATTCTTTAAATTTTTATAAACTTAATAAAATAAGATTTATTTTGCAAGTAAATAAATACAAGGCTTTTTGTTTGAATATTTTTTTTTCTCTTTCAGTAAAAAATTAAGTTTTCAGTATAAAATGTAAATAAATTTCGCTTGATTCGAATTGGTTACGGTTGTATATTTTTAGTCAGTTTTCTTTTGAATACATACATATATATAATTTTCAATCGTAAAATAAGTTAAAGAAAATTATTTTTGTTTTGAAAAATCTAAAATGTGCATTCAAATAATTTTTATTATTTATTTCATTTAAAATTTAAATTAGATTTAGTTTTATTTATTTAAAATTAAATTTAATTTATTAGGATATACGCCTCAATAGCATGTTAAAATATTATAATATTACCACGAACAGGAAATTAATTAAAATGACTTGTAACATCGTGTGTTATTATAGTGGAAGGAACATTAAATTACTGAATTGCATCCAAATATATAAAAGTTTTAAAATTCTATAAGTCTTTTTGAAGTTATGGGGGGTACTTCGTTAATGGTATATTTAATTAAAATTAATGTATAGTTTTTTTATTGCACTGGTATGTTGACCTATTTATAATGGGAAATATAATCAGATGGTTAACCTTGTCTTTATGCAGTGAAAGGATAACATAATGCTTTTTTCAGCATTCCTGTCTTATTTCTAACTTCTTTCGATGGTCATTTACCAGGTTTTGCGATAGCCATATTAAACATTACCTGCTTTCAACAACGGTGACTTGCTTGTTGTTAGTTTGTTTTCAACGAGCTTCCTATATGTCGTTTGCTAAGAACTTCAATACTATAGAGATTATTTAATCAGAAACAGAAGAGAAGGCTTGAGTTCATGCCATGGATTCATTATTTCTAAAATAATCAAATTTTAAAAAAAAGATTGTTGAAACTATAACATGGTAATAAGGTAAGTAAAATAAAATTAAGAAGCCTTAGTTCTGATATTATTGGAAATTTATTTAGGTAGTTTGTACTAGAAACACGCATTGACGCATACATATATAATCCCACGTAACATTTTATTGTTATAAAAACAAAATTAGTGCTATAAAACTGCTATATGACTCCCAATAAGCACTATAGGTGTTATTTATGATGTTTAGGTTGGATATGACTCCCAATAAGCACTATAGATGTGTAATGATGTTTTTTGTTTTGGGAATAATGACATTAAAAATATAATGTTCTTGCGGGAGTTGTTATAATGGGAATTACAGCAAGTGCTACAGCAATGGTTTTATATGTAATTCTATATCAAGAGTATTAAAGTGTTCTTATAAGAATAGAATTGCTAGAATAGCAGTAGTAGTGTTATTATTTTATTGTATTCCTATAATGTTACTAATAAACTTATTGTAGCTTTTACGAATAAAAATATTTAGAATAATAATTTTGCGACGACCATTATTTTCTACAAATATGGTAAAAAAAAATTTTCTATTAAATAAACAAAAATTTTATTTTGCCTTATTTTCGGAAAAGTATCATTTTTACTTAAAAGAATAATTATATAAATATCAAATTTGATTGCATTAATTAACGTACATTATTTAACATTTAAGCAGTTGAATTGTTGCGTGGGATACTTAAATATATATTGCTTATTCCACTGTTACGGAATAAATTTCAGTACAGTTAATATCCAAAAAAATAATTCTAACATATTTACTAACTTCTAAGAGAAATTAGAAAAGACGGCTATTTGTTTTTAACCATCACATGTCTCTAACATTTGATTTTAGATATGAGATTCAAATTTAAATTGATACCAAAAATCAAAATACATAAGCAAAACAATTAAATGCTCATGGTAAAACCGAAAATTGGCATGATATTGGTAAACAGCAAATGGTTTGGTGGCGAACATAGTGACCATTTTGTGTAATTCTTCAACATAGAACCATCGGCATACAACAATATTGTTAACGGTATTAAATAAATATATAACAGAAAAATTAATTATTTTCATGGCTGTGGTCAACTTTGTAATCATACTAACATTTTATTTATTTATTTATTAGCAAAAGTTGCATACAAAAATGTGGTTGAACCTATTACGTAGAAAAAAGTGTATGACAATCATCAAGATTCGGAATAACGGATTAATTACCGGAAACGGTAAATAAATACGCAATTCAGCCCCATATAATGACTAAACTATACCAGTGCTGTTAATGAATTAGTATTAAGTTATTTTTAATTTTTATTTATTTAGAATATACTAGCAAAGTCACCCGACGTTGTTCTGGCTCAATAAAAATTGTATAAAACTTATACCAATAAAGTTTTATTTATGAACGAAATTAAATAAAATATTTTCTGAAGGCTATATATTCTACAAAAGTTCTATAACAAATATTTAAAGACATAGGTCTAATTCAAAATCTGTTTGAATTTGTTTAATATTTGTGCTGCAATAAGAGACGACAATACTTTTATATTTGTACTTTACTGTTCTTACTTCAGTTTTACCTATTAAGTCTTTAAACGTTAATTTCTTTCATTAAGTTAAAGTAAGTTCCGGGCTATAAGAATTATTTTCACTATAAACTCTTCTGGGGCAGTCAAAACTTAGGAACGTATCAGTATCCTTTGTTTTTGAAATATTTGTGATACGTGATGGTTATTACAATATGCCAAATACAAATCCGAAATTTAGAAAATAATATAAGTGTTAGTTAATATTAAAGAAAGTACATACAATTTAAAATATTTTTTAGCTTCGTAACACTTCTGGTTTTTGAAATATTTTTAATAGGTGTTAGGTGTTTAATAAAGCTACTCGAAGCAGTTTTCATTTCGAATAACGGTAAAAAACGTATTTGAATTATTTTTCTACTACGTAAACACAAATTTTCAGGTCTACCTTTGCTTTTTTTAATATTTCTGATGGATATACTAGAACTTGTATGGTACCTACTTGAAATATTTCTGATAGATGCTAAAATCAGAAAATTCCGAAAAATCTATGGCAAATACTCGAACCAGTCTGATTTTAGAAACAGTACAAGACGTGTGTTTATATTTAAAAAGCATCACAATTACAAATTTTCTGATCTGGTACACATTTGATTTAAAAATATTCCTGATGGGTGCTTGTAATGTGTTGTTAATTTCGGAAAATGGTAAAAAAACGTGTTTGTTTATTTTTGAAAAGGTTTCGAAGTAAAAAATTTCAGGTCTGTTACTCGTTTAGTGTTTGAAATATTCATAATGGGTGATGGGAGCTTAGGAGTTTGGAAGCTACCCAAAGCACGTTAGTCCTTTTTTTTCTTCATAAATTTCAGAACTCTGTCTTTGAAAGTATGGACGTGTAGAGCGAGCAAACAAACAAACAAACTTTCCTTTTTATAAGTATATAGATAATATTATATATCCATTTGTTTTATTATATCCATTTTAGAATATAACCATAGAAAACACCCTGAAAAGGGAAGCAAATATTCTTTGGGAGCGTATGGAAGGCCACAGGGTCTCCAAAATATATGCACCAAGAATAAACACTAAAATAACCAACTTCCTGCTAACTCTCAATAGAGGAGACTGTAGGAAGATGGTGGGCATACTTACTGGTCATAACCACATGAATAAACACATGTGTAGACTAACACTAAGTGACGACCCAACCTGTAGACACTGTCTGGAAGAGGAAGAAACCTCTATACATGTTGTAGGAGAGTGCTTAGCTCTTTCAAGGCTGAGACTCAGGCTGCTGGAAACGCACTACATAACCTCAGAAAACTTCTGCAGGATAGATCCCCCAAACCTATTGGCCTTTATCAAAAGGGTCGACTAAGTTGAGGGGTGGAGGACGGCATAAAGGGCTAAAAAGCCTACATGCCGGCTCTGATATATTAGGGCCACCTCCGTAGAAGGAAAAAAAAATATCCATTTTGTATATACCGGGTATTCCAGACCATGCGTATCAGCTTTTTAAGAGGGGAAGGAGCAGTTATTTTAATATTAAATAAAAATAGTATTAACTAAATCGAGGGTGCTCTATCGATTGATGATATTTTCAACTTCCGGGAAGGAAGGGAAATCGGTTTTTTAAGACCAAAAATCGCCGATATTGGCCGAAATCGAGATTTTCAAATGGGAAGGAGTATTTTTGTAGGTAAATTCGGATTCAACGTCAGAAAATATGGAACTTTTGTAAAGAAATTTTTTTTTTTAGTTTTAACTATGTAGGTACCAAAAACTGAGATTAAAAAAACATGATAATATGAAAAACAAATTTATTTAAGAATACATTTTAGTAGTTTCTACTTTCTTTTTTCACGCCACAAAATAAATTTTTTTTTTATATTTTAGACGCTCCTTGTATCTTTTGAGAAATGGTCTACCAGAATTTGTCGCATGTTTCGCGTTCGAGTTTATTACCTATATTGTTATTGGTTCTATAAGCGATTTGATATTTATATTTACTTTTTCTGTTTTTTATTGCATATGGGATGAATTTAGAGAATTCTGCTGATATTTATTTAGTTTTTTCATTAATTGTTTGGTTACTCTTATATTTGTTATTATGTTTCCTTATTAAATTACTGATTATGTTGCTATTGTAACATATTGGCTACTGCTTTGTATTTTAGTGTTTCTACCTCCTCGTTATAGTCGGATTTATTCAATGGGACGTTTAATAATCTATGTACAAAACTATTGGAAGCCGCAATTTTATGTTGTTGTGGATGATTTGAATTTTCATGTATGATGACGTCACTGGTTGTTGACTTTCTATAGATTTTATACTCCAAATTATAGCTGTTTCGCTTTATTGTCATCAGGTCCAAGAAATTTAGTACATACAACTTATTTATAAAAATGGTTAATATTAATTTTAGTTGATCAAAGAAAAATATGTAGCATTTTTGTTTTATTTTTATTAATTTTAAAGAAAAGTACTAAGAAAACAAAAAAAAAAATCATTTAACATATATTTCTTATGTTTTGTCGTAGAATCCGATTTTGCACAAAAAAGTACCCCTTCCCATTTGAAAATCTCGATTTCAGCCAATTTCGGCGATTTTCGAGCTTAAAACACCAATTTGCGACCCTGCCCAAAACTTGAAAATATTTCAAATCGATAGAGCACCCTCGATTTAGTTAATAAAGTTTTTTTAAATTTCAACAGTTCGAATACTCTGGAACACCCGGTATATAATATCACGAACATTATTTTATAAAAAAAAAATAAAACAAAAAAACAATCTCAAAAATTTTAACACAGGTAACAAATTAAGTTAATTCTTTTGAAAGATAATTTGTTTATTATTAATTCAAAGGCATTCATTAAAAGTAAATATAAAAATAAATAAAATTAAATTTCAATTTTGAAACGTTCCGTTCTTTATGTTTTTATTATTTATTTTTATTAAATTACTCACGTGAAAATTGTGAATAGTAATTTTTATCGATTTGAAAAGCTTATTATACACAAATTCAAATATTCTTCATAATTTATTATCCTTTATTTTCTATTCAATATCCTTATACAAATTATTTAACTACGTCATTATAAGCACATATATTTAAAGAAAAATAATAAACAGAAAGAAACAAATAAAAATATTTAATTATTTTTTTTTTTTTTTTTTATATCATTATTATTAGAAAACTTCTCTCTATTCATTTGATATTTCCTGGGAAAATTACTTATGTCCTACGTTTTCTTTCCAAGGATAATTTTTTTTTTGTTTTTTTTATCATCACTTCTTGCAACAACCTAGGAAATTCCATTTCATTCATTTTGAAGAGAATTTTTTAAATTAAAAAAAAAAAAAAACATTTAAGTAGAATTTACAAAAACGATTAATTTGAGAAACGTATAATAGGGTACTTTGTAGAAATTAATATATTTTTTAAATAATCGCTTATGTCAGCATAAAAAAATATCGAGATAAAATAACAATCATATTCAGAATTTTCGAAAGTATATTCTATCAAAATTTGATTTGATTCTGACAACTATAAGTCACATTTTTTCTAGGGTACATAATCACTTATTATATTTTTAAACTTTACAATTGATTTTACTCTAAGCATTGTTGTAACAGATATATGAGTACCTCTCTATACCAGGTTGCTGCAGGAATCGAAATGTTTCGTTAGGTAGAAGTGGCCATTCCAGTTGGTTCTGAAAGACCAAGTAGCACTTACAAATGATTTGTTGTTGAACTTAGTGAACCAAGTGGCTCATCAAGCAAAATTGATACGTTCGTTATATCAACGTTAATTGGTTACATAAAATTGATACGAAGAAAGTTTTGTGTATTTGGTATTTGGCTGCATATTCTAGTAAGTTAGCTTATTTTATTAGATGCTTCAGTATTAGTAAACTACGATGTGAGTGGGAAACACAAAAGTTAAATTATTTAATATTTTAATTTTAAATTCAATATGTATAATTGTTAATTATAATTTTTGTTATAATATTAATTTTAAGCAAATATTGTATATAATAAATTAATAAAATTGAATTGAAAAAAAAAAGTAAAAACACATCTGATTATCAAACATGACTACCCAATGATGACCACCCAATCTAAATTTGAAATTTATTTCTTTATTAAAATTAAAAAAGCAGATGGCAGTGGAACAAATAGAAAAATGAGTTATAAACAGATACATTATAAATACAAAAATATAATGTAAACGTTTTAATTTGGTCCAAGTACTGATAAAGTAAATTTGCTGCTTCTTAAATAGCGATATTTACAAAATTAATTAAAGTAAATTTAACTTTAAATTGCTCAATTTATTACTTTTGACTAGTTAGGATTAATCATTTTTATTTATGATGTAGAATTTATGTTCTAGGGTGTTGAAATGGTCATAATTTTCATATACCGTACTGAGCAAGAGCCTGTGCTCTTGATTTCAGTACTTAGTCATTTTTTTTTTGGAATATTTATAATTTAAATTAATTTTTTTATTTATGTAATTTACTCTTGGCTTTGCAATGCTTTTAGATGGCAGAATTTCCAATTATTTTGTTTGAAATATTTTCGAAATATAGATTTGGTGTTGTATTCAGTTTCTGCCGCGAATATTTTAATAGAAAAGTTATAGTTGTTTTCATGTAAAAATGGTTAAGATTAAAGATCACATGGGTAGTAACACTGGAATATGCCTGAACATCTGTTGATAACATCTGCAAGACTTTAAATTTCAATATTGCGCTCTTCATATTCACCAGTATGTTAAAACAAAGTAAGTGGACTATAACTGTTCATAGTTTTTAAATACCGGTCAATAACTCAGTGAACAGCATCTACATTTTGGACCAGACCTGATTCTTAAAATTTAATCAATGTAACAATAGGGGATATATTATGTTTTTGCATAAATTTTAATGGTAGTCGTGTTAATTTGGTTTTTATTTTGGGGATGTATCTATTTTGGTATTATGAACTAGAACTTCCTCAAATAGATACTTTAATTAAAATACAACTAATATCGTTCGCAGTTCTTCCACTATTTAACTCAGTTCAAAATTTCACAGTACCTATGTTATTTTCTTTTTAATAACTATATAAACAGCTGATACGGGTGTCATGTCATAAGTCACAGAGTCATAAGTAAAAAAAATTAAATGTCTGATGAGCTCTGAAAAATTGATTCCATTTAACGTATGTGACTCATGACTCAGTTGTTTTGGGACTTTTGACTATATAAATGGATCGAAGTGGGACAATACTGCCATGAGAATTTCGACTGACTTTAATGGGACTTAAGTCCCAATGGGAAGTATTACTCTAGGACTTATGACATGTCACCGCTTATATCATATTGAAAATATTAAATTTTCATATACTTGGGTCTAATAAGAATTAACGAATTCTCCAAAATGTGACAGGTATATGAATATGGGGCGTTAAACAAATTTTAGCAACAAACTTACTACAAAACTGAACCATATCCCGAACATTAGCGTTTAGGTTATTTTATAATCAATCAATTCTTGCAAAAGTGGATTATTATTGTCAATCTGGAACTGCATATCTGCGAAACGGTAACAGATAGCGAAAAATGGCTCGAATCAAAAGAAAGAACATGTCGGAAAACCTAAGTAAAAAATTTTAAATGGCTTATGGAGCTTTTCAGATCCAGCCGACAAATTGCTAAGACAAGTAATAATTAAAGAAAATTTCCCCAATTTCAATTTAAAATTTAAATTTCTGAAATATTGAAAACTTAAAAACGCTCAAAAAGAAGTTGAACTCTATTGATTGAAAACATTTTCGCCATTTATAATTTTTCAAATATTTGTTTTCCTGTTGTCATTCTTTACCTTTATGCAATGTCAATAGACTAGAAACGAGATAAATTTTATTTTTACTGTTTTACAATTATTGTATACGAGTATCTATTTATAACCTCCTTTCTATATACTTCACTGCAATACATAGAATGGTTCCAAAGTGTTATTGAAGAGCTGAATAATTGTTAGAGAATTTTTATTGAACAGAAAAAAGAAATGGTTATGATAAAATAAACGTTTTGAAATTTTTTAAATAACCGCGATTTTATGAGTATACATCTACTTCATGAGTTTGTTATAGAATGTGATATGAAATAAAATTATTATATGCTGCAGTTCCAATCGAAGAAGCGATTTTAAAGAAAAATTCTTATTTTATTAATTTTTCATTTAAGCTGGTTATGGAAGCAATAAGTAATGAGTATATTATTAATATTGATTCCAGAAATTAGTATTCAAAAAAAGTGGTTAAATATTGTAATAACAATATTGATCGAAAGTGAAAATAATATATTAAAAAATTTATTAAAAAACAACAACTATATTATTAAGAAAATATGTGGGGGTTTTTTGTTTTAGTATAGCAACATGAGATTTAGAAATATATTATTAAAAATTTTCAAACAAATATTTTTTAAATAAAATATGTTTTGTGCAAAAAAATTTCTACAAGTTCATTTAAAAATGGTAGAGTTACTTATTAATATTTATTGGGATTTATTTCTAATTCGTTGCACTGAATTTTGTTTGTTTTTTATTTTCTCTTTTGTGTTCACATAAACAAATATTTTTTGATAAAATCTTTTGAAAGTTTTTCAAATAAAAATGGAGAAAATTATAGGGAAAATAATGTGCACTTTGAAGAAATTTTTTAAAATATTTTATATTTAAAATTTATTAATTTATAAAACTAATTTTTTGAAATTTTAAGATTTTTTATAAAATTAAACATGATGTCATATAAATAAACCATTGATGTTTACAGTTATACTACAAGTATGTTGTTGAAAGAGACCTCGTGAATCAACTCCTAAAAATAAAAATGAAATAAGATTTCCACATTTGGAGATGGAATTTTAATAGTTGAGTTATTTTATTTCATTTATTATTTTGACAGTTTCATGATATACAGGCCTAACATTTTTTCTTTCTGCAGTCTAATTAATTTATTTTAAAAATCGATTAGTTTCATTTTTTTCAAAATTTTAAAATAAAAATTTTGGGTCAATATCGTATATTTTTGAAATTATTTCATTAACTTTTTTAGGGGCTCATTACATAATGGAATAGATTTACAATTCATTTATTTGCTTAAATATAAATTTTTTGTCAAATCAGATAAAATTTAATATTATCAAAACATAAAGCTCTTCAATCTAATAAATTTAACAAAAGTAAAAAAAAAGATTAACTATAATATATAATTAATATAAATAAATCTTATACATATATACAATACATAAGATGATGATGTGAACGAACAATTAAATAAAACCCGAAAAACAAAATGTCATTTAATATATTTTTTTAGACTTTATTTCATTTGACTGAAACTTTATTTCAGTTTTTTATTTTTAGGGTTTTATTTATCAACAATTTCGTATCTTTAACTAGAGAAAATCGATCTGTGACCTAGAAAAATTGAGAACGTTAATTAGTCAGACCCAGTAACTACATGGTCTGTTGGCTACCTAAGTAAGTAAGTAAGTAAGTTTTATTTTACAGGGAAATAAAACTTCAAAACTTTATTACATTTTATTTTAGGGCGTTGATTTGCGGAACTATTTTTTTTTATATACATAGTTCCAAGTCTATGAGATGAACACCCTAACACACAATAATTTTTTTTTCGAATTTTTATAATATATCTACCACTTTTAAATGTGGAAAACTAAATTTATTGTAGAATAACGCCGCCTTCATACTAGCATAGTAACCCAAAAATCCGACTATTTATTATAATTTATTTTATGTCTAGGACAAAGGGTACTACATCAGATTGAAAAACCTTGGAAGGATTTTTTTTGCCTTCATCGGTAGGCCAACAGGCAGGCAGTCACAGTCTACCTAATGCACCACTCAGCGTGTTACAATATTATATTGATAATTTATAATATTATATCCGTGTCAATAAATCACAACTTAATTGAGATAAAGCTAATTTAATTTGAAATTATTTAAAAAAAATAAATCTCATAAGGCTATGGCTCCAATTCTATACGGATTACCTAAATTACACAAAGATGGTATCCCACTACGTCCAGTAGCTGCTGCTATTAAGGCTCCAACTCAAAAATTAGCTAAGTAATTGTGTTCAATGGTGCCTGATCTTATTAATTTTAAACCTAAGTATTCGGTTAAAAACTCTATTGAATTAATTAACAAGCTTAAGGCAATAAAAATATTGCTCAAAAATGTGAAATTAGTGTCTTTTGACGTATCAAGTCTATTTCCTTCTATTCCTATTAATAAATTGAAGGATATATTGTACTCAAAAATTATAAATAATATTTCAGATAGAGACATAGGTTTACAATTAATTGGCTTGATTAATATATGTATTGACCAAAATTATTTTGAATTTGACAACAAATTTTATAGCCAAACTGATGGTTTAGCCATGGGTTCGAGTTTTTCACCACTAGGAGCTGAAATTTTTATGGACGATTTTGAAACTACTTTATTTAATCAACAATATTACTTGATGAAAAATATTATATTTTGGATAAGATATGTAGATGATGTGTTATGTCTATGGACGGAAAGCACGGAAAGAGAATTACATGTTTTTGTTGAAAAATGTCTGAACAAATTGGATAAAAATATTAAATTTACTGTGGAATATGGAGGGGGAAAAAATTAATTTCCTGGATTTGACCATAAATATTTCTAACAACAATTTGTTTTTTGATATTTATCGAAAAGAAACTTTTTCCGATGCAGTTATTCCTCTGTCATCAAATCATCCTTGGTCAACTAAAATGTCATCGTTCCATAATTTAATATTCCGATTAATTAGCATACCATTAACTGACGATAAATTTAAAAAGGAGCTTAGTATTATAATTGACATTGCATTAGAAGTAATGGATATAAAAAAGACTTGGTTTACAAAATTTTAAAATCTAAATCTAGAAAATATATTTGTAATTTGATATCTCCAAAAATTGACGTTGATAAGGAAATAATTAATTATAGAAAAATACCGTATATCAAAAATATTTCTGAATATTTAACAAAACCACTTAGGGCGGCTAATATACAACCGGTATTTTTTAACAACTACACTTTAAAAAATATTTTTGTTAACAATAAAAAAAGACAACCGAAGCCAGATAATATTTTAACAAAAAGTGGAGTTTATAAAATTCAGTGTGGAGGATGTGATGGAGTATATGTTGGTAAAACAAAACGAACCCTCCAAACTAGATTTACCGAACACATAAAATCGGTAGCTTCTCCCTATCCGTCCTCAGGCTTAGCGCATCACTTAAACTATTCAGACCACTTTACCGACATTGACAAATTGGAATTGATAGAGGAAGTAGCAGGTAGCAGAGTTTTGGATAAATATGAAATTTTTCATATTAATAAACTAAAAATAAAAAAAGTCAACTTATTAAACAATCAGTTAGACCTAACTAATGAGAGCCCGCTACTTAATAGTAAATTTTTTTAAATTGTAAATCAAATTCTGTATTTTGTTAACTTTGTCGCTTACAACATGTCAATCTTAGCTAATATTAAAATCATATGTGTGTCTTTTAATAAATGTATAATTTTTACTAGTAATTTATCAGTTACTATTTTTTGTACTGGTATACTTGCACTACATGTTAATTTTTCATCTTTTAAATTTAAATTTTATGTTATTTACTTAGTCTTGATAATGTCTTAAAAGGACGAAACATGTCGGCTCATATTTTTATTTTTTATTTTTATTAAAATATTAAATTAAAATAAAATATTTATGAAAATCTGTATAGATTTTCTTAATCAGTGAAATATTAACAAGTGTTTTATTTTATTTATTAAAATAATTTTATTCATTTATAAACAATGTTTCACCAAGTGCCAAACAAAAAATCTTTTGATTTTTTAATAATTTTAAGATTTTCAAACGGCTTATATATCAACTCAATACTACTAATTTCAAAGTAATTCAAACTTTAAATCATAAATCTTAATTGATACATTGTGTTAATTCAAAATTTTAATAATTAAATTGTATTATATTTTGTAAACTGTTTGAACTAAATAGTAAATAAATAAATAAATAAATAAACTTCTTACACAACAACAATAATGTTTTTTTATAAAATATTTTTCTGCAATAATTTTTGCGTAATGGCTTATAACGAACGCTTAAATTCTTTTGTTTTGAGAAAAAACCTAATTTTAAATTAATTATTTGATTAATTAATTTGAACCAAAATAATCCGTTTTGGTTGCTTATATTACCAAACTTTTTTTAAACTATTATATAAACTTTAAAACTGATTTCACTCAAAACATCATTTTCAGACATAGGCGCTTATGACTTGATGCCACAGACAATGCGGTTTTTAAAACATTTTCTTCAATGATTGATAAAATCATTGTTTGTAATGTTTGGCTGTAATGGTATGTAATGTAATTTTGAATGCCATGTTCTGTAGAGCCGATTATTATACTGTTAGATTTATGCTTAAAGCAAGCACATCAGACTTCTATTACTAGACGATGGCTTTGCTTCATTTAATTGTGCAATAACTCATCATCCCGTAGGGTTAGTAAATCACCGCCACCTTTTATTAGAAAAATCTAAAAATAAACTAAACCAGATATATGCTGTTAGTTAGTCATAAATTAATACCTATGTTAATAGCTATACATTTATTAAAAACACTTCCAAAGGTTAGGCCGAAAGTATCAAAGCTAAAAAGAACAAAAGTTGTTAGTTAGTCTCAGTTAATCGTACATTAAAACGTAATTGTTTTTTAATAGTTAAAACACTTAGTTGACGATCAAAAGAACTAGAGTTAGAATTTACATCACGGAGCATTCTAGTGATTGGCTCGAATCTACCAAATTCAGTAGAGTGGAAGGGAATGTGGAACAACTCAACGGTTCTGAGATTATTCCGCTTGGATCTTTCAACCAAATAATTTGAAATTTCAGGGGCTAGCGTCATACCCGAAAGGATCTGGTGAATAAAAGAGATATCTGCAATTATTCGACGATCAGACAACGACTGTAAATCAATGAGTTTGAGACGGTGGAATTATGAGTAAATCAATGAGTTTAAGAGCGAAAAATAACGTTCAAAAAACTTGTTATGACACGAGAAAATTAATCTCTGTTGCAAGAACTGGCAACAAATACAGAATGTGCACAGATTTTTCTTTTTTACCTTTTACAAAATATTTTATGACCTTTCATGGCGTTTCAGTTGTACATTAAAAACAGAAATTGAAAAAAAAAGTCCTCTATGATTTCCAAAGTTTCATACATAAACAGTACATTTAAAGGGACTAAATCTTTTTATCGATTTCATTCTCTAAATATCGGACCCTTAAACTTTAACACATTTGTATGGGTATGAATAAAATAATATATAAAAATATGAACTGTTAATGAAATTCTGCAAAAAGTATTAAAAGGACTACTTAAATAATTGTGTACATTTTTAAATTTAGTCTTTTAATGTAAAAATTTATCAGATTTTTTAGTTTATTAGTATTATTTATTTTAAATAAAACTGGCTTTACAAAAATTACATGTAACAAAAGAAAAAAAATTATATATTTTTGCAAATAGAAATATCATTTATTAAAAATTTATTTACATTTACATAACCAATAAATAAAAAATTAAAAATTAAAATTGTTAAATTTATTAATTGATTTGAGGTAGTTTTCTTCACTCTTTTTGTCTAGACACCTCTGACATCACGTTTTAAGCTCTAAATCTCTTCTCTTAAAGCGCTCAAAATTTTACGAATGAGCGAATCAACCAATTTATATAACTGAATAGTATAAGCACTCTACACATGATCTTGCTGTAATTATTCTACTAAATAAATAAAAAAATGAAAATAAAGAAGTAAACACTTCGTAATACATGCAAATTTTGTGCACATTTACTTATTAATAATATAAAAACACTATATATTAATAATATGAGACAACAAAAATAAGTATGTATAACATTATTTCATTTACCTTTATCTACAAAATAATTGAGAAGTAAATTATTTTAAATCAATAATTATTAAATTTATCAATTTTAATTTGTAATTATTATTTTATTTATTAATTATGTAGTTATTAAAAAAGTCAAATGAATTCCAGAACTACAGATTAATTGATGAATTTAAATATTCCTAAAAATATTCGTAAAAAATTCGTTTAATTTTATTTTGATTAGTTCAATTGAAAAATTCCTTAAAAGTATAGTTAATTACATAATATTAATTTTTAATTTATTTCTCTGTATTTAATTGATATAATTGTTGTTGTTATGATTATTGTTATTAATTTTCATTATTATTTTCCATTTAATTATCTATTATTAAAAAATTGATATTTGAAAAAATTAATATTGAATAATTATTATTTTAAAATTTTTTTTTTAACTAACTATTCTTTAATTTATTAGGGTTTTATTGTCCAAAGTTACACTTATAAAAATGGAACATCTGAACTTGAAATTTTATTTGAGCGATTTATTGTGAAATAATTTTTAATTGTGAAATAACTTGTGAAATAATTTTTAATTGTGAAATAACTTGTGAAATAATTTTTAATTGTGAAATAACTGTTGGTAACAATTATTGATTGTGAAATAATTTTATCTGTTGTACACACAATATTGTATGCTCTCGTTCTCATTTATTTTATTGTACGTTGTACTGCTCTCTTGTTGTGTATTCGTGGTAACTGAACTTACAGTAACTTGAGTAGGCAAAATTACTGCTTTACAATAACTACGCTATATAAATATTATTTTCTACAACTGATGTTGCTAATTTTTTTTATTCATTTTATTTCTTCAATTTCGTATGATAGTGGTCCGATACTGTTTATGTAAATTAAAAATTATGATATCAATTAATAATTAATAATATTTTATTTGATAAATTTTTTTTTATGCTTGAACACTCTTTATTCAAGTTAATATTTTGTTAATACGTTGTTGTCATATACGCTATTTTTTGAAGTTTTTTTTGTGTTGTTATGGAGAAAATGATCAACAGGCATGCCAATCAGACTCTGTCTACTGTAGTTGGCAGACTCTAAAATACAGTTGGACTCTAATTGACTATCAAATCGAAGCTATTACTCAATTCACAATTAAAACAAGAAAAATATGACAAACCATTAATTTTTATTTATTCTTTAAAACTGAATTTGAAAATATTAAATGCTTGCAAATTTTTAATATTTTTTCTTCAATATTCATATCTATACTTACTTTATTTTCTATTTTAGTGACAATTTGAGTGAGATTTTATTGTTGAGACTAATTTCAATTTGCTCGATGATTTTTTTCGTTTTTACCATTTCAACTTTACTTGTTTGATTACTTGTTTTGACTTCGCAAAACTTCATTTCTCTAAGAAAAAAAAAATTCGCATTAGTAAAGTGATAAAATAGCTTTTTTATAAAATTTTTAACTTAAAATGGTAAAATTTTGAACAGAAATTGTTTGTTCATATGCATTCGCATAACTTTTTCTACGAGATATTCTAAAACGGATGCAGCTTTTCCTGCTTATGTTCTTATATTTGTTTCTTTGTTGCAAAAGCTTGTAATATTTACGCCCACACGTTTAAAATTGAACACTTGTTGGATAATTTAATTGTGACTGGATATTATACATTGGATATTATGCATTTAACAAAATATTATCTTTCGAAATAGTCACGAGTTTTTCTTTTACTTTGACATCTCCATGTTGCACAGTTTGAATTAATCTTAGTAATAGTCTTTGCAAATCAGATTAATTCTCTGCGAGTAGTCAACTTTTCACATTTGTATCACATCATTCTCTCCGTCATCTGCATGAAATTGTTATGATGTTAACGTTCTTTTCGTCGGGAGCGTTTCTCCTAATTTTTTAAAATCTTGTTTTTCCTAAAAATCTAGCTTTTTTCAAAACATTTTGTTTATTTTAAAAAATTTTTAAGAAGTGATAAAATTTTGTTATCGTCACTAATAACAGGGTTCCAATAATATAGGACGGAGGCTTGGAGCGGCAGCTATCGACTACAAAATTAAAATATCTGCTTTTTATATTCCTTACTAAAATCTTTTCACCAAATCAACACCAGAATTTATATTTTTATATTATTAAGATTTTGGAATGCCTTTATTTTTGGATATTCAGTGACGGTGTTTTATGGGCGCTACGAAATAATTTCGATATTCAAAACTTCGAGACACAAAATCGACAAAAAAAAAATTTTTTATCCTAATTATTTTTATTTAGGAATAAAAATTTCAAAAGTATTTTTATTTAGGAAAATTTAAAATTCAAATTCGAGATTTTGGGATAATTAAAAAACAAGATTTTGAAAGACAAGATTTTAAAAAAACAAGATTTTAAAAAACAATATTACGCAGTAGACCCCTTATCGTCAAGTCAATATTACCAAGATGTGTTAATTATATTTCTAACTAGGGGCCCCTGTTGAGTAATTATATTTCAAGTTGAAGTCAAATTTAAAGTTTTAAAAAAAAACAGTAATTTACGTACTGACATAGACTTTGCACGATATAGCAGAAATCACTCGTGTTTAATGAAAAGTTTTGTGGTTAGTAAGTTTTATTTAGGACACATAAATACACGTCTCTCATATACTGCTTCGTTTCCGATATATTCCCTATAGTAAGTGGCATTTAGTGTATAAAATTACTAAAAATAAAAAGTTTTGTCATTAAAGAGGTACGTATATATATACCTACATAATACATAATTTTAATAAAAACTAAATTATTACTACAAATATCCAAAATTTAGAGACAGTTAGTTAAAAAGATAAAAAGGATGAATTCAAGTGATTTGTTCTTTTGTTGTTTTTATATTTGTTATTTTAGATGAATTTGTTTTTTTTTGTTTTTTTTTTTTTTTTGACATATGTACATAGATTCATTTGCAAGTAAATATATAAATTATAATAACTGATTTGCTTGCTTTTGTTTATTATTTTAATAAGATTTCACATATGCATAATGTATTTGCTGAATAATAAAATCTTATGAGTACAAAAATTTTCAACTGTGTGCGCATTTTTTGTTTTATATACAATCTTATATATTGGAGAATCGAAATAAAATAAAAAAGTGTCTACTGCGCAGGTCCTTAAATGCTTGTCAATTATAATTATAGATTATTTTATCCATTATTAAGTTTAAACAGAGTTGGACTATCACCTTATCTAGTATCTGCTGATGTTGCTATATCTGCGGTCAGCACGTTTATGTGATTTGATTTGTATTTTATTATTAGTATACAGATCTTGTATCATTCCTATTAAAATTGATTTTTTTTTCTTGTAATATTTGCATCATATCTTGACTTCAATTTGCGATCAGTACATAAAAATAGATTTATTAAATTCGATTGATTTTTATAAATGAGTTCTCAGAGTATAAATATGGTGAACTTCCTCAAATCATTCTCTTCTTCAACAATTTGTATCTGGAATAGCAACCGTTTTGAAATAAAAGTAAAAAAATAAATAATTATTATAAATAATAAACTTGAATTAAATACTTTGAAACTAGAAATTTATGAACATCGTCAAAATTAAATAAAGTTGTTTGAGTTAAACATTTTCTGTACATCAGTCAAAATGTTACCAACTCTGTATCTATATTTATACTTTTTAAAATTCATATCGCAATTTTATATTTTAGAGATTTTTTCATTCACTCCAAAGTGTTATTATAATTCACCCTCTTTACAAAGGTATAGGTAGGTTATTCAGGTGAACTTAAGCATAGGGAAATATGAATATTAGAAACGACAACAATTTTTTTTTGTCTTATTAGTATTTGTAAAAATTAAATTGTTCATGGCAACAAGAACAACAATAACAAACAAAAAAAAAAAGGAAAATGAAAGAAGAAGAAAGAAGGATGCAAAAGGATAATCGTTTTATATACACATTCACATTTATTTTCTGGGTTTATAATTTTAAACTTTTAAGAACATTTTTGCTTTTTTTTTCTGAATAATTACGATAATAATATTATTATGTATTTTACACTCATATGAATTGTGTACTTTAATCTAAATGATGTGATTCTTTTGGATTGTACACATAAATATGTACACATACTTAGGTATACATATAGTACATACGCTCACGTAGGGTATCTAATATTAAAGTAAATATTTTAATATTAAAATCTGGTTGAATTTTTTCTTTTATAATTAATCATTTCATGTGTAAATATTAAAAGAGAAACAATAACAACAATGCATAAAAACAAAAAAACATTTACATTCGCTCTATCCTTTTACATTCTGTCTATTTTATCTTTAAATTAAATTTACTCAAAAACATTACTCGTAACTCACTAATAACAACTGTTATATATATATTACAGGGTGGATGAATATCATTTAGTAATAATATTGTTATAATTTATTATTGGAATGAAATCGAAAACATTTTTAAAAGTTGATTAACTTTTTTATTAACTATGTTTCTCTATCATATTTTTAGGTTTAAACGAAACGAGTAGGTCATACGTAGGACTACTTTATATTTGGATATTTGATAAAGTATTTTATATTTGGATACTAGGTTCTACTTTATATTTAACTGAACTTGTATCGATTAGGTTTTGTCGAATTTGTATCGAGAAACATGCAATTTTGTTGAATATTCAATTTTGCTCAATATTTAATTTGTAAATTGAAAAAGTATGGTACAAATATCTGAACCATTACACAACCGATTTAAAAGGAGACGTGGCGAAATAAAATATTTTTTCATATTTTTTTAATTTTCCATTAGAAATTTCAGTTTTAAATCTCACACGGACGTATAAGTTATTTTGAAATACAAAAAGTTTAATTTTTTTAAAATAATTTATTCCGTATGCGGTTGTTGTCTAAGATAAATTAATTAAATAATAAAATATAGTACAATGATAAAATGAAATGAAGTTATTGTTTATTATTGTTTTATAATATTCATAATAAATTAGGGTTCAATCGCCACCTATCGTTTGGATAAACATATTGAACCTAGCTATTTCATTAGAATGAATTAATTTGTTATATAATTTTGTAAATTTAGTATGTAAGTTGGCTTAAGTTAAAGTTATTGAAATTAAAGAATTATTATTATTATATAAAATTAAGTACGATTTTTTTATCAAACTTTTTCCTAAATTTTGATGAGCGGAACGACTATACTAGTTCTACTTTTAAATTACAAGAAAGTGTTGTTGATAAAGCAAACGTATCCAATTCCCACTTAGTTAATTAAATTATTAATTATTTATTCAAATGTTTACTGCTTTAATTTGCATTAGGAACCGCATAAAGGCAGGAGTTGTATTTTCTAAGGTGATAGTGACAAAAAAGTAATTACAAATTCTTTTCTGGTATTTTGTAAGGTTTTTGTCACTGTGACAATCTTTTTTACATTGAGAGTGACAACAAATTAGTTTTCATCGCCTCCCACCTCCCACATACAAAATACTACATTTTCTCTTCTTGCACAACTATAATTTTCATATATACATATTTGTTATAAAACTTTTTTTTTTGCTTTTTTTGTTGTTGTTGTTGTAATTATTAGTTTTGGAATTTTTGTTTCAGTCACTGTCAATTATCGACTTAGCAAATTCCCCTTCTGGTAAAATGGTAACATAAAAAATTAAAAAAAAAAAAAAAATTAGTAAACAACTCGGTAATTTTGGAGAAAAGAAATAAACAAAAATTTATCAAATCAAAGTGATTATATTCACCGTCTTCAAATAAGCCCTATTTAAGATTTTTATGATTGTTAATTTATCAGGAATCGTGTATGATTCATTTCTTATTTTTATATAGTGACGTCTTTAATTAAGTGATTTTAGTTTTTTCTTATGAAAAGCCAAAGCGTTAGGATATTTATTACATTTAGACCCTTGCAGGGATAGGACTCGATAGAATTAGATAGGAAGAAATCTATGTTGAAGTTCATGCATACATTTATTGGTTTTTTGTATCAATTTTTCCCTTAAATTTCTGGAATATATGGTTTGAATCACTTGAATGTGGAAATGCATCAAAGAGAATGTGAAAAAATCTGTATAATGTTTTATGGGTTGGTGACTAAATCCGCAAAACTGAAATACACAAAAAACAAACCACAAAAAACCAAAACAGTATTAAAAGAAATATATTGCCCTCTTCCGGAAATAGATATAAAAATTTAAATAAATTGATTCCGTTATTATTGTGGATAAGGGCAATATGATTTTTTTTCAGGCTGGTAACCTTCTCCTCCTTATTTTGCCGATTTTTGTGTTTTTCGATCGTTCTTTGTGGATTTTTTTTTTGTGGCAAAAGTCGTTATGGATTTTGTTTTTTGTGGGGTTACTCACCAACCCATGTTTTATATCAGTTTGGGATTTCCATAGTGTAGGACTGGGTAGTTACAGCTACTCTTGTTTCACATTGGAATCGTATATAAGGAGGGGAAATATTGTTTTTATTTCTGATGTGTTTACACCTATGAAGTATCTAAAAAACAAGAGAAGTGAAGGATTTCAAAGACATCTAGTTCAAAACCAAAACACACAGTTACATGGAAGCTTCCTTCACGGATTGTACCAAATCATTTTTTGATTCACGTTTAGACTCTCCCAAATAAATGTTGTGACTATCCGTGTTTTGTGAAGCAACACCTGGGGAAAAAAGATAAAGATCAAATCCTAGAAGTATGCGTGAAATAAAACAGTTTTCAGAAATTTTAATCACGTAATGTTTAATATCATATTAACAATTATTTATCTTGGATTGCCAACTTCAAAGCATTAGATTTACAGAGAAAAAATTGAAGCGTGTCATCATACGGCTGTTATCTAAAAAAATTTTTTGTCTTGATTTCTTTAACTGGAATTTTTAAGTACATTACGTTTTCAATTCTTTGTGAAATTATGATAAATTGTAATGAATGTAGATTTTCTTCTTGGGGTAACATATTCCGGTAGAAAAAAAGTGTCTCGATTGAATTTGTAAATTTTACTAGCACAGCTTCAGATTTTAGTACTAAGAAACATGGTAAAAACAATAATGTATATAAGCACAAGCACAGCAGTTAAACAGAATTTAATAATTTAGAACTATCATTTTAAAAAATCTGATGTAAATATATTAAAGCAAAAAATGTAGAATATAACTATATGTATTTCCAATAGAAATATATTGTATGACAATCTATAATTATAATTGACAAGCATTTAAGGTCCTGCGCAGTAGACACCTTTTCATTTTATTTCGATTCTCCTACTCCTTAATGAACTTCTAATATACATAATATATAAGATTATATATAAAACAAAAATGCGCACACAGTTGAACATTTTGTACTCATATGATTTTATTATTCAGCAAATACATTATGCATAAGTGAGATATTATGAAAATAATAAACAAAAGTAAACAAATCAGTTATTATATTTTATATTATGTACTTGCAAATGAATTTATGTACATATGCCAAAAAAAAACAAAGAAATAAATTCATTTCAAATAAAAAATATAAAAAAGCAAAAACAAAAAAAATCAATTGAATTGTTCATATGACTAGCAAATTCATTTTTATATAGCAGAGTTAGAGTATATATAATTATCCTTATTGAACTTCTAATATAATAGTTGTATATAAAACAATAATGCTCACACAGTTGAAAATTTTTTAGTCATATGGTTTTATTATTCACCAAATACATTATTCGTGAGTTCTTATTAAAATAAAAAACAAAAACAAACAAAAATATAAAAAAAACAAAAACAAAAAAAATTTATATGACGAGCAATTTCATCTTTACATAATAGAGTCAAAGTAGCTATCTATAATTATAATTGACAAGCATTTTAACTTTATATTATTTTTTCAATTTACCAAAAATATTCTTAATTTATAAATAAACACTAATAATGAAAATATAGACCCAAATTCTATTAATTCTCTTGCAGAATTGTGAGCTTAATTTGTTTCAGAATTACATTCATACATAATCCATACATATTTATATACCTACAATTTTGAAAATTTTTTACTCATATGATTTTATTATTCAGCAAATACATTATGTATAGTGAGTTCTTATTAAAATAAAAAACAGAAACAAACAAATCAGTTATTATAATTTACATATGGACTTGCAAATGAATCTATATACATATGCCAAAAAAAAAACAAAAAAACAAATTCATCTAAAATAAAAAATAAAAAACAACAAAAAAACAAATCACTTGAATTCTTCATTTTTATCTTTTAAGGTAACTGTTTCTAAGTTTTGGTTATTTGTAGTAATAATATACTTTTATTAAAATTATGTATTATGTAGGTATATATATACATACCTCTTTAATGACAAAATTTTTTATTTTTAGTAATTTTATACACTAAATGCCACTTACTATAGGGAATATATCGGAAACTAAGCAGTATGTGAGAGACGTGTATTTATGTGTCCTAAATAAAAAATAAAACTTACTAACCACAAAACTTTTTATTAAACACGAGTGGTTTCTGCTATATCGTGCGAAGTCTATGTCATTACTGTTTTATTAAAGATTTTAAATTTGATTTCAACTTGAAATATAATTACTCAACAGGGGCCCCTAGTAAAATTATATTATATATTAAACTAGCTGAAACCAGGCTCTCATTGCTGGTACAAAGGCCGCTTTTCTAATTACATAAATTTAATCTATTCATTTAATTCATTTCATTTTATTTATAAAATTATGTTAATAAATTATTTTGCTTGTTTTTTCATTAATATTCAAATTTATTGCACCGCTTGTTTGAATATAACATTTCTGGTTTAATTATTTAGAGTGCAAATATATTATAAATTATCTGGAATTCCAACTATCGAAAGTGAAACATAACACTACATGTGTGCAAAGCAAGGATTTTCCAAATTTAATCAATCTACACTCAATGATTGACCATGTGATTTATTTACATAGATAACAAAAGCCAGATTTAATGGAAATAGAAGTAGTTTGAATTGAAATAGCATATCTCTTCTAATTATTTGGATACGTGGAACAAAAAGAATGGCGAATAGTACCTGAATTTCAATTTTCAGTTTTTTTTTAGCATCTTTTATAATATATTCCTGATAGGAGCTGAGAGCTATACCACAAAAGACATGTTTATCAATTTTTCATAGAATATCCGAGTATCAATTTTCTGGTCGCTAACATTTTCGGTTTTTGAAATATTTCTAATGAGTGCTGGAAGTTGTGTGGCAACTATCTGAACAACTTATAGATTGTTGGAAAAAGGTAAAAGGTACGTTTGTTCATTTTTGAGAGAGTATGTCAGTATCAATCTTCAATTCTGTAACATTCTTTGGGTTTTGATATATTTTAAGCAAACCCAACAAAGTCAAAATTTTGAAAAATGGCAATAGAAATAATGGCAAATTTTCAGCTCTATAGCTTTACCTTTCGTTCTTGAAGTATTTGTGATAGATGGTGAGAGTTGTGTGGCAGCTGCCTGAACCAGTCAGAATTTTATAGAAACGATTAAGCCTAAGATTATTGTTGTAAACAATCTCTCTCAATCATTTTCTTTTGTATTCTCTTTCTTCACAAGATTTTTTTTAAACTTATTTTATATTTCATTTAATTCCATATATTCTTAACTCATATAAAGCTCAAATTTTCATTTAAAAATAAAAAATTTTATAGCTAAATCAGTTAAAAATCATAACACAAAAATCATAAAGTGTAATGCAATAATATTGTAATTTATGTCACTTTATATGAGAAAATAATTATTGTTCTGCGGACATTTTGTTTGTACAAAAAATAAATAAAAAAAGGGTACGTATACAAACATATTAAAATACATACAATTTAAAATAAATCTATCTAATGCACGAACTCACATTCGATTTATATTGATATTTGGTATCTCAGTATGTTCTGGTCAAGCCTTAATTAAGTTAGCTTGTGTAAATACTTAAATATTCAAATTTTCTTATCAATTCAAATTACGATTCAAATTTCCCTAATAATTTATGTTACTATTTATGACACCCTGTATATTTACACGTATTCATGACTAACTTATAAAATGTTTTATACACCATCATAGTATATTATCATCGTAGCTAAAGTCAATTCAATTCAATTTAGTCCTAGATTGAATGTACAAAAACACAACAAAAAACATAGTTTATTGTATATAATATATACCTGTTAAGGAGCTACAGGTAGATGACAAAATTCACATACACCTTTTTTTTTATTATTTTTTCATTATTTAATGATTATGTGTGAGTAAAGTAAAACTGACGGTAACAAGAAAAGTATTATTCTTTTTTAAAATTTTCTACTTAAGTATAAACTGGAAATATATATATATATATATATAATAAATATGTATATATATTGTGTACTTATATAGGCTAGTAAGTACATAACTGAAATGATAATGAATCTTTAGATAGAATAGGAAAACTAAGGGTGAATTATGTTTACTTACATACCATGTACTTATACATATATTATTAGAATCAGGTCAAGGAATTGCGTTTAATTTACTGATTTACTTTATTCGTGAAAATGTTAAAATGTAAGAAGAAAAGAAAATAATTATTTAATTTTTATATTATTTAAATATTTGTGAATAATATATGGATGTATAATATATGTATAATATTTGTGAATATTTATTGTGTATAATATATGGATGTGTGTAAGGATATTATTGTATTTTGAAGAATTAAGATTTTTGTGGCAGTTAAAAGTGGATTTTTAAAGAATTTAATAGGTTTCATAAGAGATTTAATGTTATTGAGAAATGATTAGTCCTCTAAGTTATTGTATATGTTGTTGGTTATGTGTAATTCAACATAATTATTATTGAAACACGTTTTATGGTTAATGTTGTGGTGTAAAAGAAGATTATTTATTTATTTCTATGCAAATGAACATAATAAGGCTAATAGTCTTTTAATTATGCATAAGGTAGAGACCATCTACCGACAAAATTCATTTCTTTATAAAAAAAACAAGGAAAACTAACGTTTTTTATATTTGCCTTAATTAACTTGCCTTGGATTTTATATGTTTGTTTCAATTTGCTTCAATTCAACAAAATACCCATTTCAATAACCATTTAACCAAAGTATATCCATGAAAAGAGTATGAACTCATGTATGTATTCATTTGTTTGCACACAAATTCATATGCAAATTTGATAAACATTGTCAGAAATAGACGATAATAAGAATTTTACGTGTAAGAAAAAGAAAAAATATAGTAAACAAAAGAGAGTAACAAAAAAAGTTGGCTGTGATGTGTAAATAGATGTTGTCCTCAGTATTATTTTATAATCGTATACCTACCAATATAATAAATATTTAGGTTTACTATAATTTAATGTATTTTTATCAGTTCCAAATTATTACTGACAAAAATGTTAATAATATTTTATATTATTGTAATGTAATTATAATTTAATATATAGGTATATACGAAAATAATAATGTTTAAAACGAAAATATTAAAATAATAAAAGATCAGAATTAATCCTCGCATAAGGGAACAAACTAAATTAGAACTAACATTTTTTGCCACCCTGCCTGATATAAATAATGGGACGAAACGTAAACAAATCCAAAGGAGAATAATGAGAACGCAAAATTATTTTACAGTATAAAGCAAAAGGCAAACATCTGTTTTGTACCTTTTCTCTCTCATAATAAATTTGGTATACGATAAGTAAATGTAAAGCTTACCTCTTTTAACTAATGATATTTTGCTCGGTTTGGTATTTCTTAAAAATTACGTTTACGTAAAATGGGAGTGTATATTCTTGTTAATATAGATTATAGATATTCTTTGCATTCAACTAAGGTGAAATTTACATATGTGTGTGTACTAATAATGGAATATGGATATTTGATAAAGTTAAAATTTGGTTTCTCTTTAAATTCACTATATTTATTGACATTTCTATGGTGTAAAGAAGCAAAAAAAGAAAAATAAAAAAGGAATATGTACAAAACAGTGTGCATTACAAATCATTATCATTATATTTCAATCATTTTCTATTATTATTCAATTTCAATTATTTTCAATCATCATTTTCATTATATTTTTTTTTGTGTTTTTAATTTGGTTTCTTTTATTAATCTCTTTCTTTTATTATTTCTCTTTCTCTCACTAAGTATATGTAAATGTACGTACATGTGTCATATAGGGCTTGCATTTGTTACATACATAATCATATGGCTTAGTTTAATTGAAAATAATGTGCAAACATTATTTATGGAAAAAAACAAAATTTGAACCTATCAGTTATCTATCACTCAGTTACAAATTACTCTTCTCGCATGTAAAAAAAGTTCAATTTCGATTTATGCATGTATATATATTATACTTTTATATGCCAATTTATGCTTAGGCAGCGTTTACACGTCGGACAAAATCGAATTTTATCGTAGATAAAGTCGGATGAGTGTTTACATTTCAGACTTTTTCTCAGATTTAATCTACGATTTTACGTCAAATATTTTTTGTATTTAATAGGGTTTCTTTTTATAAAGCGCGTAATTTTTTATTGGTGAAAATTTTTTAATACGTAAATTAAAAAATTCAAAGGTATTTAATCAAAAATCTCCAAAATTTTTTTAAAAATATACATATTTTTATAAAATTTGTTACAGTAATATAAAATATAATTACACATTTGAAGTATGAGCAATAATAACCAAATTGCATTAAAGTGAATTTTAGTGCCATTTGATTATATGTGTTGTTCTTTGAAAATGTAATATTTTTCATTAAAAAAATATTTTCACTAAAAAGTCGAAAATAAAATAAGGAAAAAAAATTTTTTTTCTTAGAAATATTTGCCCTCAATTTAAGCGTACTAAAACTACAAAAATAAACTTTAGAATCGCAGCTTGATATAATGTTTTCATAGCAAGTTATGATTGTAATTACGGAAAAAGCAAATTTGCCGAACTTTTTACCAAATCTCTTAATCTCATCTCAAGACTTCCTAGAATTTCGGCTAATTTTATTAAAAATAAACTATTTTTGTTTCTTTAAAAGTAAACAATTCTGAACATGTTTGATCTGGTAATTTTCCATATTATCAGTAAAATATAATTAAAAAACATCAAACATATTCCTGCGGTCAAGTGATGAAGCAATATTTTTTCTTACTAAAAATTTTGTTAAGAAAGGGTAAGAATATTTAAATTTGTTTTAACATTTAATTAATTAAGCAATCAATACAATAACTTATTATTAGTATACATTAATATATTTTAAATTAATTTTTTGTTCAAATTAAAAAAAAATTATGTAACATTAATGATAAAAATGTGTTTTAAATTTTGTCGGTAATCGGATATAATGACTTTTTAGGTTCTCCATCTACCAACAAAATTGTTTTTAATAGGGTTTTATATAATTGACTTTTAATCAATTATTATGTCCATTTGTGGTACCAATATCACTTTGATTTAAAATTTATTTATTTAAGTTTATAATAAGTCGAATTACCGGAACTTAATGCTGTCAGGTAAGCCACTACAATGAAAATTGAATTGGACTGTCGGTAGTAGGTACACCCAGATGTCGGTGAATGGAACCAGACAATTCCGTTTTAAACCACGTTTTTTATTGTTATTTTTAATTATTTTAAATTTTTTCAATGAATAATGATTAAAAACTGATCAGTTAATAATGTGCACTCAAAATTTTTTTTGCAAATAAATTGACTTTTACCGAAAAAACCAACTTTACTACGTATGTCGGCAGAAAGACCAACTGTCGGTAAAAGGGTGCTCTTATTTTTTTTTTGCTTTTATGTTGTTTTCGGTTTTGCAGATTAATTAAAGATGTCTCCGCGAAAAAGCTACAATACTCATAAGAAAATCTAAATAAAATTATTGAGGTGATCAGCCTATTCAAGGCCGCCAGTAAATTATTTTCCATTCCACGTACTACTATCTATACGATAAAGTATCAAATAAGTATGACTCTGATGTGAGGAGTTATTTCTTGTTAAGTGGATTGACAAATTGGCTAACTGGGGTTTCCCAATAACAAAAAGTCAGCATCTTGAATCAGTAGCTGAACTAACCAAGAAATTAAAGAAACCGAATCCTTCTAGTTCAGGAAGGCCACGTAGTATCACAGAGCATCTAGGGCGAAATTTAACCGGGGAGAATATTCGGAAATGGTTTAGTGATATTAAAGAAACCTTGACAAAAGAAAATTTGTATATGGTACTTTGAACCCCTTCAAGAATATTATTAATTGCGACGAGACTGATTTCTTCTAGGCAGCCTAAGGAGTAATCAGTTCCAGTCAAAAAATGGTTCAAACGGTTGAACACTAAAATTGGGAACGATGAAAAGGAATGTATAACTGCTCTTATAAATATAGGTGAATTTTCTTTAGATGAATTTTGTGAAAACAACACATCTGGTACCCATACGATGCTGAATAATAATTAATTAAAACTATATATGTAAAATTTTTTTTGATTTTATTTGAAATCTTCATAAAACATTAGAAATATCAGCTTGTCGGTAGTTGGTTCAACTACTGTCGGTATTTGGGTACGACAAAAATTTAGTGTCGGTAAATGGATACCGAACAATAATTTAAAAAATAATTTTATTTATGTTAGATGTTATATTTTTTAATTGTTTTTTTAATAATTAAACAGATAATTGTTAATATTTTTAAATAATAATTAGAAAAATTCATTTCTAGTGAAACTTTTTTAAATACAATGTGATTTATCGAATCAAGCTACTAAAATGTCGGTAGATGGTGCTCTTACCTTAATACACAAACTTATACACCTAAAGACTTATAAAATGATATTAAAATAAATTTTATTTCGAATTTAATAAGAAATTTATTTTGAATTTGATCTGAATTTAGTTTGAATTCATCTCGAAGAAAAAGCCAGAGCAAAGTTTTAAAAAGAAAATTCTTAAATGTTAAGGAACAAAATTATCAATAGAGTAGCAAAAGCTTGTGTTGAAAAGCAAATGGTTAGATAATTTCCAAAATTTAATCATTGAATTTATACTTCTGATGGAGACTAATGTTTGAGAATTCCAAATCTAAATCGCTTTAACAAATAAGGAGAAATGTCTGAGTTTGCCTTATTATTTATACTTGAATTTTTCACATGATTTGACTGACTTAAATATTAAGTGATTTTATTATAATATGTAACTTTAATACTATCAAGCCACATTGATGAATCAAATATGCTATCAGACTAATAAATTCAATACTACCAAGACAATTTATATTTAAACAAAAATGCATATATATATAAAATAATTATATAAAATCTTATTTGTAAAATACATGACCGACTGAATTAATATAGATAAAATAGGATAGTCAACGATGGTTTTACTTTAGTCACCTGTACAAATACAGGCCAACGTATTTTGCTAAATTTAGTTATAGTAGTGACATATTTTACTATCTTCCGTCCTATTCATCACTATTAGGGTTACAGGACAATGATGATGATGTATGTATGCATACAATGTTCATATGTTTCATTTGTAAATAAAATTAACTTAAATTTTTCTTTTACCTAATTTATTTTTATTTTTATTTTTAATATAAATGTACAATATAGATAACTAATATACACTTAAGTTAAAATATTTTCTGCGGCGGATAAGTTTCTCTTCAATTGACGCCAATGGTAACATGTAATAATTATCCTGCGTTACCCTTATTATTCTAGACTTCTAGTGAATTTTGTGTTTTAACAAGATATTTTTTTGATAATAATTGTTTAGCTAACAAAAAAAGCTACTACCTAAATGTTATGAATTGCATTTGGGTTTGAATAGAGTCAATGGGACAAGAGATTAATAAGAAAAAATCGTTGTGACATATTTAAGAAAAAAATTGTTAGTTAACGATCAAACGAACTTGTTTTTAATCTCATCAAAATGAAAATACTGATAGGTGCAAGCATATAAGAGTGCTGTACTATATCTCCTAAAAGCCAGTACTCCTAAAAAAATATCAAAAATCTTAACCTATTTTAATTAATTTATTAATCTTGAAAATATTATTTGAAATTATATTGGCGTCATTTTAATGACATTCAACTCCAAAACGAGCAAACGAGAAATTAACACTTCAGGATGATATGAATATTAATTAGATAAATTTTT
This sequence comes from Argyra leucocephala, assembly GCA_963942445.1. NCBI lineage: Eukaryota > Metazoa > Arthropoda > Insecta > Diptera > Dolichopodidae > Argyra > Argyra leucocephala. The sequence continues at coordinate 140,899,814 of OZ012678.1, read as the reverse complement.
ATTAGATAATTCTATACAGGGTGGTCCGGTTTAGAGCAAAAATATTTTAAGATGCGATTAATTAGAGTATTTTAGGAAAAAATTGTTCTAGAACGAGGGGTCTATCTTTCAATTTAATCTCGGCTACAGAGGGTTAAAGAAAGTTGGATTCAAAAAATTATGTCTAAGCCAAATCCACTACAGCTTCGGAGGAATTGAAGCTAGAACAACATCATCTTCATAAGTTTTTTTTTAAACTAATACACCTAATTAACGATATGTGTTGGATGAGTATCAGACTTACCGTTTTTGAATAACAGCTGCACAAACTTATAATTTTGCTTTTAACTTTTTATATGACTATACATGAAAAACGGAAAATCTGATATGAAAGTTGTGTATGAAAATGTTGTTGGGAATCAGCATAATAAAAAAAAAAAAAAAATGGCTGGTTTTTTCGAGATAATCAACGTTTTTTACAAAAATTTCAGTTGCTTAAGTTTGTTAATCTTGCCTAAAATACTCCAAAGAATCACCCCTTACAATATTTTTATTCTAACCCCGACCACCGGATATCATATGATATGGTTTTGGAAAATATGTAAAAAAATGGTATGGTATGAAAAGATATGAAAAAAAGAATAATAAAGTTTGCGCGACTGAAGATGAATCAAACAGCTTTTAATTTTCTTAGAAAAACAAATTTAGTACTGAACCTGAACCAATGATTAAGTCCGACAATAAGTATATGGAGAATTTAAAAATGAAATGCATATTGAATCTGAAATTGATGTTTCAATTAAAACCAATTTTAAAGTTTAAATAAGAGTTGAAAAGTAACGGAATTGTACCAGTTTTAAGTTTTTAAAATCGCTTCAATTGTATAAGCTTTTGAAACCCAAAAATTTTATATAGTAAAAAATTTTTTAAATATTTAAATAACATTTTTAGGTCATAACATAAACGATTGTGTACCGTAGCTCATGTATAATATGAGTAGCAAGCAAATGTAACTCATAGTTGCCAAAATAAGTCCAAGGTTTTACAGAAAACACTTTCGAAAATTCTGTATAAGCTATAAGGTTGATTTTAAGATTTTGTCTAGACTTTTTCTTATGTTGACATAAAATGGTTTGTCGGGACAGATATCACTGTTATAAATTTTGTTATTATATATGATATGTGTAATTGTGTACTTGAGCTTTATTTCTAATATTTATTTACACGCTGGGTAGGGCAGTGGGTAGAGCAACTGCGTTTGAATCGAAGTCCCAGGTTGGGTTTCCAACGTAAAAGGAAAAAAAGCTTTATGATGGGTTTTTTGACCTGGTCCAGTATACCCTTTGTTATTGGGATAAAATAAATGGCAAAACAAAAGAAAAATACAATTTGATAACAACTCAAATAAAATGGGGCATTTCTTTAAGAAGGCTTAGCTTTTGACAATATATGTATAGTAGTAGTATTCCACATTAATTGATTTGAAAGCCAAGTACTTTGACAAATAGAGCATTGTAGTTAATGTAGCACAAACTTGCAGTACCGTACTTAATTAACCACGAAAATCTTACCTACCTAAGTATGTTGCTGTCCAGAACATAAAAGAAAAACTCGGTGTTTTATAGAATTAAAATATTCAACAAAATTGAGACATCACATTGCAATCATATTTGTGCAGTATTATTGTTGATTTAAGCTGTACTATAAGGAGTATTGCTTCAGCTTGAGTGAGAGTAAGAAAATAAACATAAAATACTTTTTTTGGTTTAAAACACTGTCCCATGACAATTATTGAGAGGTAGAAGAGCTTAAAAATACTTACAAATTTAATCAATTAATATTTTTATTCCAATAAATTATTTATAAGAAGGGTAAGTTAAAAGTTTTTATAATAATTATGTATATATAGGTTTAAATAATTATACATGATTTTGGGTTGAAAATGAAAAGGATATCAATTAAGTATCAAACATAATTTTTTTAAGTATTTTTTTTAGTTTTTTTTTTCATAAATTTAAATATAAAATATTTTAATGGAAGGTTTAATTTTTTTCGTTGTTGTTGATATTAATTGACCTTTAAAAGTTAATCTGTAATGATTCTAGCTTAAATTTTTTAATATTAGGAAAGAGCACTTGTATATTAATAAAAGATTAAATTTGGATCAAAATTTTATGAGTGATTAGCAACGGAAATTATGTTGAAATTTTGAAGAAGTTAGGAAGTTATCCTACCTTCATTAAATATGATACATTTTGATTCGTTGTGAAAAGTTAGTTTGTTATTAATGGCAATGTTTTGTTTTTATTTTTAAATAATTTTTAAGTTAAAACTTTTAAAATTGTTATGATAATTTATGTATAATTTATTTGATTTGTAAGTTTTACAAATAAAATATTGATGCATTAATAAAAAAATTCTTAAATAATTCCGTTATGTTATAAATTGAATTAAAATGAGGATGTTTATTTTTGCATTATTCACTTTAAAAACATCTTTATAAAAAATATTAAATTAATTCATAGAATACTTATTTTATAAATTATTCATATTGTTTTCAAAAAGTAAAGTAATAATGGTTTTCCACTACTGTATAGAAAATGAATTCAATACACAGTATACAATTTTTTAGTGTATTAAGTCGGGTCATTTCGTATCATAATAAGCGTGATACATTTCAATTACAATATTTATAGTTGACAGTATTTACAATACTGTCAATTTTAATTATACAAATTATAGTGCTGTAAAGGTGAACTTACTCTTCATATCCGAAAGTCCTGACAAATTTTTTAACCAATTAGAATTTGTTATTTTACTAATATATACACAAAATAAATTATCCGGAGATATTTCTTCACTCCATATTTAACTTAAAATATTTTTAACCTTTGGCTGGAAATCGAAGTAAAAGAAAAGGAAAGCTACAATTTAGAAAAAAATACATTATAAGTGTATCCCGCTTAATTTTTATATCTTCTGCTGCTACTTTTGACAATATTTAACTTTATATTCACGGTTGCAGTAGATTAATATTTATGGTTTTAATAACTGTCGTTTCGGCAATATACTGTCTATTGACAGTTTTGTAGATTTATTTAATTAATTATTATTTTTTGATTACAGTCTTTTTGTCAGTAATGAAAGTTGTTATATATCTTATATATACTAATTTTGTTTTTGATCTGAGGACATATAGATACCGTACATATTTCCTTGGTTACCATACACTTTACCTACCGTACTTACCGTACAGTTTGCATGTAAATGCATACCAACCGTATCATCAAATGAAATATTGTATAGTTTATAAAACTGTTACCTGAAGTAAGTCCGAAAGAAATAAAGCCAAATGACATTTTCTAACTTTAAAATTAAAAATATTATTAACAGATGATAATGATAAATTTGACATTTAATTATGTATTTTAAATTTGGATATCAGGGAATTCCATTTTCAAAAATATTTATAATATTTATACTGTATATGCGATAACAACTCACGCGCCAGACTTCCCGCCGTATATCCGTCCCGTCAGTGCCCTTTAACTTTTTAAAATAATAAAACCAATTATTTGTGGTATTAAGCCTAATTTTCATTAACAGAAATATCGGCGATAGCATAGACAGAAGATACAAAAACACTAAATGTGTGACAGAGAAAAAACACAAAAATATCGAAGGAATTAACTATAAAATTATAAAAGCGTTCAGAAAATATCCGAGCATAATGGCATATTATATCGGATCAAATTTTGCTTGTTTAAATACAATATTATTTATGTTTTATTGTGTCAATGCAAATTTTAGGAAGGTGTTGTCAATGCAGTTTTGTTGACAGGTATGTTAGATAACATAACTGTTATGCTTATACTACAAATGCAATGACAAACAATTGTCTATACTATATCGTATCGTGTATTATTTAAAATAAAATTAATTATAATTTTAAAATTACAAAAAAAAAAGTGGAAAGTAGAGATATTTAACAGTATCATATCATCCATTTTATTTTATTTTTTAAAGGAAAACCTACCTATTTTCAAAAAAAAGTTTATTAAAAAATTAAATAATTAAATTGTTGTCAGGTTTCCGTTCACTAATAGTTTTTAATATTTGATTGCAAATATCGATATTTCGGAAGCAACATACTTCCTTCATCAGTGCTTGTGACTAACTGTATACATTAATTCATTATTTTTTCCCTTCTTATATCCTATTCCCTCCATACTAGCTATCTATTTTACCTGTACTTTTTCCAATTATTTTATTAATTTAAATAGCGGTGAATATCCATTCCCTAAATCATTATTCAATCTATCATCTACCTGTACCCTCGAAATTGCTAAACTCTCATATGTGTCTAGTTTGCATGTTTTGTGTACCTCCTTTATTGATGATAAATTGGTTTTATCAATTTTATGGTGTTCCTCTATTATGTGTTTAGCAATTGCCGACCTAAAATTCGTAGTACCTCTTATTCTTGCTAATTCAGCTTCCCTTAAATGTTCTTGGAATCTCACCGTAATTAACCGTTTTGATTGCCCTATATATACTTTTGAACAGTTGTGGCATGATATTTTATAGATGCCGTTGACTTCTTCCATCTCCTTTTTATCCTTTGCTGATCCAAGTATCATGCTCATTTTTTGACTTCTGCTAGTTGTTACTAGTTCCAGATTGTGTTTCTTGAACATTTTCTTAAACTTATCGGTGAATGTTGAGTGCGTTACGCAAATCCTTCTAGGTTTTTCGGTATCCTTATTTTGTTGAAACAAACTCGTCATGTTATTGCGTTCGATGCGGTGCAGTTTCTTCCTTATCATTAGGTCTATGATGTCTTCATTATATCCATTTTTCCTAGCCGTGTCTTTTATGTAGTGCCTTTCCTTTTCAAAGTTAGTCTTTGATAATGGTATATTTACCAATCTGTTGACCATCGTATGGTATGCTGCCATTTTTTGTCCATGTGGGTGATTTGACTCAGTGGGGATGGTTCGTTGGGTAGTAGTGTTTTTTCTGTAGATATCAAATTCTATGGTTCCATCATTATGTATTATTTTTATGTCTAGAAATGGTATTTCGTTGTTTTTTTCCCTTTCCATAGTGAATTTTATATTTCCATGTATTTTGTTGAGTTGATGTAATATAGTTTCAATTTTATCCTTTGAGACTACTGCGATGATATCATCTACGTACCGCATCCAAATTCTCGGCATAAGTCCCTCTTCCTCTATTCTGTCTTCAATATGACTCATGAATATTTCGGCGAAAGAGGGTTGCCCATAGCAGTTCCTCTTGTAGTTTTATAATATTCGCCTCTAAAAGTGAAGTAATTTTCATTCATGCATATTGAAGCTAGAGTCCTGTAACTTTTTACTTTTTTCCTCCAATCATTCGCGTTGCTTATTTCATTTAACCAGTTGTCTAGTTTAGATATGGCCTCTTTCACTGGTATGCTTGGAAATAATGCTTTAACATCGAAAGAGACCAAGGCTTCATTGTCCCCTATCCTTACTTTTTTTATTTTGTTGATAAGATCAGCCGTATTTTTAATTGATCTCTTGCTAATTTCCTTATCTAGGTCTTTGAATTCTTTTGTCAACCATTTTGCTATGTTATACGTTGGAGAATTAGAGTCCGCAATAATTTCTCTCATTTCATTACCTTCTTTATGGATTTTTGGTTGACATCGAATTCGAGGTAAAGATGGATTTGACATTCTAAGTGAAGTAATTTTCTCTATACTTCCTTTACATTCCTTCAAGGTTTTTTCCACTCTCTTTATGGACTCCGGAACACCATAGAGGAACACCATAAAATTGATAAAACCAATTTATCATCAATAAAGGAGGTACACAAAACAAGCAAACTAGACACATATGAGAGTTTAGCAATTTCGAGGGTACAGGTAGATGATAGATTGAATAATGATTTAGGGAATGGATATTCACCGCTATTTAAATTAATAAGATAATTGGAAAAAGTACAGGTAAAATAGATAGCTAGTATGGAGGGAATAGGATATAAGAAGGGAAAAAATAATGAATTAATGTATACAGTTAGCCACAAGCACTGATGAAGGAAGTATGTTGCTTCCGAAATATCGATATTTGCAATCAAATATTAAAAACTATTAGTGATCGGAAACCTGACAACAATTTAATTATTTAATTTAAATTATCACTAAAAATAAAAAGCCGATTAAAAAAATATAAAAATTATTAAAAAAGTTTATTTTTAAAATTTTCAAAGTGACTTAATAACAATTTTTTTTAATGTTAAATATCAAATGTCAGTCCGCAGTCCGTTGTGCTTTATTAGGAAATCATAAAGTTAATGTTTATGTAGAAGTTGTAAATAGATTATAGTGTAAAAATGAATTCGTCCTGACTTTTAGACATGAATAGTAAGTCCACCTTAACCTTCACTTGGGCAGGATTAACTTATGTTAATATTTACTTTTTTATTTTTGCATAAAAACTTCATTATTTGGCCGATCTTAATGAAATCAGAGATCAGTGCCTAATTTTTTTAGTAGATATTGAATATAAACAAAAAAAGTTTGGAAAAACGGCAATGTAATTTTTTTTCTCCGTTTTTGGGCAAGATTAACATATGTTAATATTTTTTTTATTCATACAAAAATGTATGGTATTCTATAAATTTTTTATAATTATTTCGATAGGAGTTGAAAAATAAGATAAAAGGTTCTGAAATATTTTAAATTGAAATAGAAATTAACTAAAATTAAAATATTTTAAAACATAAAGTAAATAAAACGCCAAAGCTTATTTGAAAAAAAATTTTGTTTTGAATTTTTTTTTTGGTATGTTTTGAAAAAAGAAAAATTCTGTTACGAAGTTAAATTAAAAATTTATGTCAACCATTGATGTACTGAAAATTGCGGAGAATATTTCAGAATCAGTTAAACTTTTTGTTATTTGGATAGCGGATAAATCGATTTTCGTCGGAAAATATTTGTTTGTCTAGCCCTTTGATATGTTTATGGAATTTTATTTCACTTTGTGCCATCCTTACCTATAAAATATTGATTTGAATCAACAATGTGATTATTTTCTTCTTGTACTTTTGATTTTCAACATCTGGTATCCTCAGAATCATGACCATCACTTACGCCTAAGATGCATTTTTTAAGCAATGGATTCTTCATTTTCATTTTGCGAAATCTTCATCAATTTTCATCATTGTCATCATTATCAACACTTTCGACTTTTGAGGAACCGGCAACTGGTTCAAATACTATTTCTTCCGATAGTCCTACTCACCATATTCATCATCTAGTACATGTTCCACCAATTTAGAGAAATATGCTTGTTCTTCCTCAAACGATAACCTGTAAAAATAAGTTTTTTGTATCTTTTGTGTGCATTTTTTTTTGTTAATTTTTTATTTTTTTTTATTTTTTGCGTTTTTCATAGTAAAACTCAATAAAAAAAGTGTCATATTCCTGTAACGTAATTTTTTTTTAAAATTTCATATATTTTGAACAGTAGTGCTTGATTTCGAAGAAATTTATTCATATTTACACCAAAATGTAGGTAATTTTAAAAATGGGTTTTTTGAAGAAAAACACTCATTTTTTTTTTTTTTTTTTAATGTGTTTTATTTTTTTAATCCATTTCTTTTTTTTTTTTTCTTATATCTGTACAAAAAACACTTAAACCAAATTTTCTTATTTCTTATTTCCAAACTTAATGACCTTTTGAGGAAGGTACTCTAAGATTTAGTATTTCTTAAATTTATTAATTTACTTGATCAGCTGTTAGCTATTTATTATTATTTTATTAATGCGTAAGTGCATTCTTTCTTTGTATAATTTAACTGGAAAAACTTTTTTTCTAATAAAAACCAATTTTTAATTTGTATTTTGTTTTTATAAAACTCTATACTACTTATTCTAGACTATCACCTAATTATAACTAACTTACAACTATCCTAATCTAACTTATATTTACCCTATACTACTTATTCTAGACTATCACCTAATTATAACTAACTTACAACTATCCTAATCTAACTTATATTTACCCTAACTATACTATGTTTTTATGAGTTTATTCATTATTCTGTTCAAGCCACCAATACTTATCGGTGCTTAATAAGTCTTTATTTGTTATATACATATCGTACCTTAACATTTCTCTATTATCTTCGGTTTTAAAATTTGGTTGGTATTCTATTTTTTTATTTGTAGCTCTCCTAAATATATGGTATATTATGGGCACTTTATCATCATTTTGAATATATTTATTTTTATCCAGGTAAATCCATCCTTCTGGAGGTATATAACCGGTTCTCATTGTCATCTCAATGTACCCATCATCTGGATGTATTGAGTGAGCAATCAGACTATTTTCTGTCACAAATTCTACCCTAGAAAAATGCTTTCTCGTTAAGTTAATTATAAATTGATCTATTTTATTGATTTTGCTAGTCTCATAGAGCGTTTTGTTCGATATATAGTGTTTGTAGTCTGATTCCGGTTTTCTAAATTTACCTGTGCAATGCCTTATACACTTTCTTTCAAACTTTCTCAATAACTCCATACATGATGGACTTATATTATACCATATTGGGCAAGCATATGTAAGAATAGGTCTTATCATTGCTTGGTACCCTATGATTTTGACTCTGTTATTTATTCCTTTCTCATAGAAGAGCTTCCTGGAAGCCATAAAAGCTTTCCTCGCTTTTTCTAATTGATTGGAAATATGTTTCTTATAATTTAAATTGTAGGTTAAGTTTACGCCCAAATATCTGACAGACTTTTGGTTCGTAATTTTTGTGTTGTCTCTAGTTTTTATGTGGAACTTTCGCCAGTTTTTTCTAACATCAGAGTTAGCTTTATCTAGACTTGTTCTGAATAATATAACTTCACACTTGCTATAATTGATTCTTAGTTTCCAAGTATCAATATAGCTTTGTGTTTCATTATAATTTTCTTGCAGCTGTGCTTGCATTTTTGATACATATCTATTTACATTATAAATAATAAGATCATCCGCAAAGGCCAAGCTCCTTGTCAGAGACTGGTTTTGATTTAGTTTATTTAATAGCTCAGCAATATATAAATTAAAGAGCAAAGGTGCGTTTACAGTCCCTTGCTGTAAACCATTTGTTATTTTAAATATTTTCTTAGAACATGTTTGTCCATCTACTGTGATAAATTTTTTATCTTCTAGCATATTTTTTATCATTTTTATTATCTGAGTTGGAAAATTATATTTTAAAAGTTTGAAAATTAGTCCATCAATCCATACCGAATTGAAAGCTTCTTTTAAGTCTATAAGGCATGCTCCCACACATTCCTTTTTATTAATTGCCCAGCATATATCAGACGTTAATTTATTTATTGCATGTACTGCTGAATGTTTTTTTCTAAATCCGAACTGGTTTTCTGGCATAATTCTTTTTTCTTTAATAAATTTTGTAATGTTTTTGGCTATTATAATTTCTAATACTTTACTTATGTTTGGTAATAAATTTATTGGTCTAAAATTTTTTGGATCATTATGATCTTTTCCTTATTTTGGGATTGGTACTATTTTTGCTATTCTCCACATCTTTGGAAAGTAACAATTATTAAGTATATTATTGAAAATTATACAATAGTTTTCTATTATGCTATTTGGAATATGTTTTAACACTATATTTGGAATTTTATCAATGCCTGCGGAACATTTGTTGCTTAATGTCTTAAATATTTCTTTTAAATCTGTTATTTTAACGAAATAATTATTACATGTTTGAGCTGTTGTTAAGTTATTTGCTTTGCATGTCTCACTAAAATAAATTATTTTTATATTTGCATCCTTTTCTATTTTTATTTGCCTGTTAAATTCTATGATTGTTTGTTGTATTCTAATATCATTTTGAAATAACGAATTTGTATGTACTTGGTTATGTGATTGTTCAATATAATTTCCTATAATATCTAAAATATCTGTTTGATTTCTTATAATATATCTACCCTGTTCATCCTTTTCTAATTGTCTGATATTAATACCCATGCTCTCAATCAAGTATTTTTGATTTTCTTCTATCCTGAGCTTGTCGATATTTTTATTTGTTTTTTTCCTAAATAATTTATTAATAATAGGGAACATATTTTTGTTATTAGAGGGATGAATTTTTTTTAAAATGTTCTCCCAGTATTTGTTCTTTTGAATGTATAAATTTTGTTTAATGAGTGTATTAATATTTCTTAATAATGATTTTAATCTAATTGTTCTATTACATGAGTGTTGATTGTTTCTATGTGCCATTTTTAAGGCCGTTAATACTGTACTTTTATAATTTTGAAGTTTCCTAATTTTATAATTTAAAAATTTTTCTATAGTGTGTTCCTTAAATTTGGGGCTACATGACTCTACTGCATTATTTATAATTTTTTCTAACTCTTTTAACTTATTTTCTATTTCGATATTTTCTAAATTTCTATAATTAGGGATAAAAGGGTTTTCATTAGTTGAAATGCTACTCATTTTTTCATCTAAGATTTTTTGAAATTTTTTCCAATTTGTTATTTTATAATTTAATTTATTTTTGTTACTTTCTTCTGTTAATGTTAGCCTATTAGTATCCAATATTAATTCTATTTCTAATGCATTATGATCACTATCATATGGAATCGTTCTCAGTTTATTATTGCTATTGTTACTTAGGTTCAATCTAAAATCAATAATTGCTAAGTCTAAATAAGAATTTGTTCTCGGATATGTTGGCTCTACGGTTCCATATAATTTTGATTTATGTAATATATCGTTTTTTTCTAACCAATTTTTAAATATGTTCCCTCTTGTATTGTTTGTGTTATTTGACCAGTTCGTGTGCTTAGCATTGAAATCTCCTGCGATTACATAAAACGTATCTTCCTGGTATAATTTTAAAACCTCAAAAATTTTATTTAATTCAATTTCAAACCTATCATTATGATTATGCCCTGCATATAATGCTACTAATTTTAGTTTTTTGTTTTGCTCTAATTTTAATTCTATTGTGCTTATCTCGAGACATTTAAATTTATCATAAATAAAATTTTGAGTATCTAAACAATACCTAAATATTTTTTTAATAAGAATACCTGTACCACCTCCTTGTGTAGCTCCCGGTCTGTCAGTTCTTATAAAATTGTAATCTTTAAAATTGAGCTTGTGCTTAGAATTTAATTTGGTTTCTGACAATAGTACTATATCTGGATTATATTTTTCTAGAAAATGTACTAGGTACGCTCTTTTATACATTGATATTATAGAGTTAACGTTAATAGAGATAATTTTTAATTTTTTTTTATAATTTATATTATTATTATTCATAGTATGAGTTGAATGGCATTGTCTCATATAGGTAGTCTATTTTTTTTGTATGTTCATTTATTTTGTTTTCTATTATTTGTAAAGTTTTTTTTAAATCGAGTAAAATATTTGTATTCTCATTATTTTGTATTAAATTTGTTAGTGTATTATTATTAGTTTTATTATTATTGTTATTATAATTGTCGTTCTTGTTATTATTATTATAATTATTATTATTGCTAATAGTGTTGCCATTAAAATTTCTGGTTGCATTTGCATACGACAACTGTGGTTGTACATAGTTATTTATCATTTTCATTTTGGCTTCATTTCTTTTATTAATTGCTGCCTTTCTTAATTCTGTGTTTTTAATTTTTTTCATATATTCAGGGCACCCTCTATACGATGCTGGATGACCGTTGCTGTTGCATAATGCGCAGTATAGTTCAGCATAGGCTGATTCTTTTGGCATTGTGCACATTCCTATTTCGTGTTGTTTATTACATTTGACGCATCGGTAGTCCATGTTACAATTACTTGCCGCATGGCCTAACCTTTGACATCTTTTGCATTGTGGTATTTCGTTTTTTGTAATTTTTTCCCACCTTACTATTTGGTAGTTTATTCTTTTAATCTTTTGTATTATTGATATATCACTTTCCGGTGATATTTGTACAATAAATATTGGCAGGTTTTTGTTTTCTCTTATTGAGCGTTTGGTTATTAATCTTGTTACTTTCACTATATTTACCTTCTCTAAGTTTAATGATCGTAATTCTTCCTTGATATATTCTGGTTCATCTTCTGAATTTAGTCCTTTCAATATTAATGTTTTATTTTTTTGTGCCTTTGGCGTATATGTGAAATAATTTGCGTTGATTTTTTTTAACAGTTCTTTTGTTTTATTATAGTCTATGATATTGTTTAAAAAAATTAAATGTTTTTCATCATTAATTTTTTTCACAGAAAAATCTTTTATTTGTTTATTTTTCAGAATATTTTTTAATTCTGGCATCTCTTGGTTGTAAATAATAATCGGAGGTATTTTTTCTTTACTCTTGTTACTTGTGTTGTTATTGTTTTGATTTTCATTTTCTGTTGTATTTGTCACTTCTATTGGTTCTCTAATTTGTTTATTATCTGTTGATAATATTATATTGGCTCTGGATTTTTGTTCTTCTTTTTTCTTTAAATTTTTTGTTTTTGCCGTTTCTATTAATTTTTTAAATTCTTCGTTATTATCTGTATTCGGTGATTCTTCTTCCATTTCTTCGAGTGTACCGAGTACCTCGTACCTATTTTGGTTATAAGAACCTTCATTGTCATTATTATTTTTTGTTGTTTTTTCTATTTTATTTTGTTTTAAATTTTGTATTATAGATTTTAATTCCAAAATTTCTTTTTTTAAATCTTCGTTGGATTGCTCCAATGTTTTTTTTGTTTTATTTGTCATTGTTTTTGTTTTTTTTTTTTTTTTATTATTTTTTATTTTAACACGTGCTAGATCGTTACACTTATTTATTATTTTATTAAAATTATCAATAGTTTGTTCTGTCCCTTGAATAATATTTTCACTCATAACTTTTTTTTTTTTTTTTTATTTTTATCATTTTTAGTATTCAACAAAATACGTTGATTTTTACCCAAAAGCTTCACTAAAATTTCACGTCTTACTTCCACGAAGTCTTAAATGAAACTCGAAAAACACTCATTTTTTTGTGTTTTTTGCACTTTTACTAAAAATTACAAAATTTACTTACCTGCCTACCTCAACAGCACATAAAATTTTAAACTGTTCCATATTATTGCAAATATTGAAAATTCAATAAATAATCTTTCCAAAACATATATATTTTATTTAATTTTATTTTTATTTCACTGAAATAGACACACTGTTGCTGTTGCAACTACTAACCTTCTTACTACCTATAGCAACTACTATAAGTACCTTGTAACAAACGTCCTCAGTCCCCAGTAGCACTTCTTTTTTCTAAAATACCAGTATTTCCAAAAAAATATCTTAAAGGATAGATATTCGCTGGTAATAAAACCAAACATAAAAGTAACAGCAATGCACATATAAAAATAATCATAAAAACATAAAAATCACTTATTTTTTATCATACAAAATATATGGAAAAACCAAAAATATTAACATTATGTTGATCTTGCTCGCTTACGTATATTTCATTGGTCGACCAAGCGAAGGTTTATTGTATTTCATTCAAGTTAACGGATTTTTAAAACCGCACGGATCAAATTTTTGTAACGTTATAAATTTTCACATTATTTTTTTTTATATTTACAGTGTGGTAAACTGTGTATCCGAATGTTCGATACATAATATATTTGTTAATTTAATGAAATTTAGTGTATTTAGGATTTATATTATTTTGTCATGTACACGTAGGATAGAAACCTCATCTCCTACGAACTGTTGTTAAAATACGAGCTAATACGAACAGCTAATATACGAACTGTTGTTAACTGACAGTTAAAATTTGTATATTACAATTGAAGTAAATATTTTATAGTCAAAATTAATTTTAAATTAAATTGATTGGATAAACATTTTAGTCCAATATATTTTCATTACCGTTATTTTTAATTTTTTGAATGATATTTTAAGAAAAACATTTTTTACTGTATTGTTACATAAAATTTTCATTATTGTCAAATCTAAAGATTTTAATGCAATTTAAGTGCACTTTACAAAATTAAATTTTGTACTGCTTTTCTATTTTATTTACATTTTCGTAAATAATATTAATTCTATTGCTGTTCACTGTCACAAACAAAAAAAGGAATAAAAAAAAAAAACAAAATTAAGAAGAAAATAACTATGAAATTGAAATATTCTTGTTTACTTACGACTATTTTTTTTTTTCTTTTTTAAGGATAAATAATTGAGAACGGAGGAATCCTATTTATATTTTAAAATTATAATTTCAAACTCTAGATATTTCTATTTCACTTATTCTGTTATTCTTTACTGTCTTTTATTTACATATATAGAAATATTATAGATAAGGTATTACAGAATTAATTTTTCTTTTGGTATGATAATAATTTTATTATTTATAAAGCCTTACAACTATAAGTGGTCAATATTGTCCTTTTGTAACTGATGTCGATATTATATTTTGTAACATCAGTTGAATTATTATTATTTGATGCTATGGTAGTTTCGAATCCCACTCTGGGGCATTGTTGTTATGAACATTTTTTTTTCAATTATTTTTTGAAATTAATTTGGAATATGATTCGGGGTATCACTAAAATAATATTTAGCTATATACTATTATGAAGGAAAATTTGCTCTACAATAGATATAATTTTCCACATTTAAAATTATTGATATATATTATAAGCACTAAAGAAAAACTACTGTCTGGAACTGTGTATGCCAAATTTTGATGTATTGTAGTTAAGGTGAGTTTATAGATTTGTCGTGTGTCATAGATTTGAATTTATGAAAAAAAATAGAAAGGTGGGTAGATAGAATTGGCTATTCCAGTTGTTTCTGGATAATCGATAAGGACTTGATTTCAATTTTTGATGCCATGATTCGAACGATAAACACTCAATTGTGTTTTCTGATACAACGATTCGATAATAAGCCCTCAATTTTGCCTTTTTGATTCACGACTTGAGTAATGTATTAGGTGTTGTTGGTTGGATCACTGTTCCATTATTACTCGCTCAAGAAATTCAGTACTAGAGCCACCCAGTGCGATTCTTAATTATCGATACGATACTAAATAAGTTGAATTTATCATTACAATCTTAAGTCGTGATAATGTTTTAAGGTAATTTTATTCCAAAATATAATTGATTTTTTTTTGTTGGGATAATCGACCTAATTTGATTTATGTGTTTAAACAAACATTGAATATAGCTAAGTATCCTGTAAACTCTTTAGAGATTCCTGTAGACAATCATTGACTAAAATTTTGTTTATAGTTATTACAAAGATCAAATAAATATTAAAAACCAAGGTATGTTTCACAATTTTATTAAACATGTATCTTAATCGATTTCGGTTATTGCACCATCACTTAATGTCGAAATCGATTTAAATACATATTTAATAAAATTGTGAAACATAGGTACCTAGGGTTTTAATATTTATTTAATTTTAATAATGTAATGTTTCATCCATAGCCTACAGCATATTCTGTAAATTATATTATTACATAGACTTTATATTATTCATTACAGCATTTTATTTTAGAGTTAGTTGTGGGGTTCGTAGAAATTTGAAACTATATGCTTTTCTTTTTTTCTGAAAACTAAACTTTTAACTGAGAACGATATTTTTTGACAAAGTCTATATACTCATAAAATAATAAATAAATATAATCTTCTTAATATTGACTATAGGCTATGCTGGAGTCATCAGTTATAATATAATGTTTCTTTAAAAATTAGTAATAAGAATATTATAAGGTCTATGCCATTATCCCGTAAATAATAATATATTTTAGTTTGAGTTGGCGGCTAATCGAACCAAAGAAGAGTTAAAGACAATTAAATTTTGTAATTATTCGTAACCAGCTAATTACCATTGTTTTATGTCTAACAGAGGTGACTCTAATATGTCATGGCCATTTTTAGCTAATTACCTTGCTCATGACTTTTAATAACTAACTAATCAAGCAAATTTACAATGTTTATATTAAGTTTAATTTTACAAAATTAAGGTAAAGTATTAATGTCATATAGGTATCAAATGAAATTCGGAATTGATTTAAATCGGGTTAGTCCCTAAATCCAACAAACAGAAAATCCATACTGTCTTTTGCAACCACAAAAAACGATTCTTGTTATTGCTTTTACACATTTTACTTTATTATGTACAGCTCTTTATGCGAAACTGTGAGTTAGGAGAGATTTTAGAGCAAAATCAAAGTTCCACACTTTACAGAATATTTATATAAATTATTTTTATGCATAGTCGCTGTTGGGTGCAACGAGGATATCTTCCTTTTCCAGGATTAATTTGCAACAATGTTATGAATTTTGAATTTATGGATTTTTTGTATGGATTTTGGTTTGTGGATTTACTCACCAACCCATTTAAATTAAATAAACATTTTTTTATACTTCTCTGATTTCAGTAATAAATGAATTTTTATGCAGAAAATATTGATATTTTGGAAGCAATTTACCTCTTGGAATAGTGCTTGGGTCTAATCTCGTTAATTAAACTAAATTTTACTTATTATAATTTATAAAGTTGCAGCCACTGATGCAGTCAGTAAGTTTGTAAATATTAATTTATTAATGAAAGGACTTATTAGGAATTCGACTTTTAATTTCTAAATTTAAATTTTCAGAGTTTGTGGGATTAATTTAGATTTCACTAATACAATTATATTTAATACCACCAGAAATCTGAGATCAAAGTAATCTCAGTATAATACTAAAATTTTTCAACATAATCTACAACCATTAACCTTTATTTCGTTATATTTTCACCTAACCTGGTTTTTATTTTCTAAATTTGACCTCACAGACTGTGAAATTGCTTTTATTGAAATTTTGTCATGCAGAAAAATATTTTCCGTTTACTTTACACAAATGAAATTTGAATAAAAAATGAGAGAAGAAAAAAAAAACGTATTAAATTGCAAATTTCGCGAAAATGTATATTATATGTTATAATATATACATATATATACATATATTTATATACATGTACTATGAATAAAATGGCGTTATTTTTTGCTTTTAAAATTGACTTTCATTTTTAATTTTTTTTTTATTCTTCCACTTGATTTCCATTATTATTATTATTATTATTATTGATGAAATTTTGTAAATAAAAACACGACCGATACCCGTCATCATTTTGAATATATTGAATAAATCTAGAAAATTTTAGAGGATTGTGAAATTTTTTGAAAAATTATTCCAATAATGCTTTACAATATTTGAATATTAAAGTTAGCTATATTTTCAGATAATTTTTGTTTTAAAGATTTTACTCTTGAGTAATCTGTTTTTTAATGAGATGTCTGATTTCTTCTGTTCTCTCTAAAGTGTATATATTTTTGACAAATGATGAAAGAGATGTTGAACTATGTTAGATTTAATAAATTTTTATGATTTATAATTTAATTGATATCAAAATACGTTCTATTGAAGTATATATTCAAGTAATTAAAGTTGAAAATGTAATTTCACTTTGAATTTAAATTTAAATTTACATATTCGGGTATAACTGATGCTGTACTATAGTTATTTATTTGGTTAGATGAATTTGTTCATTATGTAGGTATAATAAATAGTATAAGTTTAAAGAAAATAATGATTGGTTAAAATTTAATTTTAATATATAAAATAGAATATGTTTATTGAATTTATACTGAGTTGTTTAAAAAAAAATTTTGCCCAAAATTAGGCGCTGTGGACAATACTTAACAAAATGTGGGCTCAAAGAAATATGCTACAATACAAACTATAGTATACATTTCTGATTCCACAAGTAAACCCGTAACCGTAGTAAATCTTTAGATATTATATAAAATTTTTTGTCTTTGATGATATTTCTAGGGTAACCTGCTGATCCTATAGTTTTTGCCCTATCGGAGTTATCATAGAAAATAATATGTTTGATATATTTCATTTATCCAACAGTTATGTGTATATATAAGTTTCTGGTATTCATAACAGAAATCTAATATCAAGTATTGCTAGGTATGTATATTATAACGTTTTTTGGGAACAAGTACCGTCACTATTTCGAACAAAAATAAAATAAAAGACAAGTTATTGTTTATTTTTGTTTATTCAAACATTGACTGGACTGTCAAAACATTATTCTTACCTTACTAAATTTAATTTTAATTTATTGAAATTTCACTACACATGTCATTATATTTCGAAAAAGTTTTAAATTTCGCATTTGTTCGAAATATATAACACTTTAAATTATAATAAATTAAAAATAGAATTTAATCAGTTTTTTCAGTCATTAATAAATTATAAAATAATTATTGAAGTGGAATGAAAGGTAATCACTAGAACTAACTTGGCGTAGTAGTTGCATATAGAGATGATAACTGGAGGAGATTGTTTGGTGGAAGTAACAATATAGTCATTCATATGACGCTATCATAACGTTGTCATACACAAAATAATACTCATATAATATCCGTAAAAATATCCAGAAAAATTTAATAATAAACTTTATTGGCATTTAAACAGTAATTATAAAAAGCAACTACGAAAGTATTTTGTTTTGTTGAAGTCATTTAATTTATTTTAGTATAGTTTTTGGTAGCCATCTAATTAGTTTTTTTAAATATTTTATTGTGTTTGACACATTTTTTTTGTCACCGCTATTTTATTTGCAATCAAAGCCTGGTTCTGTTTATCTGAGCCTATGTGTGGCTTATAATCAAACTATTTTTTTATAACCGCCTTGTCAATTGTACAAGTTTTACTTTTATCTTTGATTCAAGGATCAAAAATCCGAAATATAAGATATTATGTGGAATGCAAAAAGAACATGTAAATATGTTATATATGTATACATATACGTATAATATTGCCATATTTAAGATCGTATGCAAGATTTATAATACAATGTGCTGGACTTTTTTTTTTTTTTTTTATGCATAGCCAAAACATTAGGTGGGACCTTTTATACCGATTGGTACGTTTGGCTAGGGTGCGAAAGGAAAATTTGGAAAAGAGGATGGTAAAAGGGAAGGAGGACAATTACGAACGAAAGTGTTAATGTTCGTCTTGAATTTGTTTAGGTCATAAATATAAAATTTGTCATGTTTTGGGAACACATAAGATGGAATTTGGTTGCACATTCGGGATGTTGAAATTATAAACGAATTTCCATAACTTGTCTTTTGCCATCTAGGGATTTCGATGGTGTAGGGATGAGCACATGCTGCCCTTCGTGTTTCGCGAGGGAAACGCTTAAGTGGAGGTAATATAGATTTAATTTCCACTGAGCATGTGCCGATGCCTACGAGATATCTATAAAAAAGTGAGAGAGCTCCGACTATACGACGATGTCCAAGAGGAGCAAGATGGGCTGTCACATTTGGGTCGTTGATTAGACGAATAGCCCATTTTTGGACTTTATCCAAATGTTTTAACGCAAAACTAGAAGCGCCAGCCCATATGTGAGAATTGTACTCCATTTTGGGTCGTATGAAAGTATAGATTTTCAAGAGGTCACAGGGGGAGAAGTAAGCCTTGCAGCGGCTAAGAAAACCTAAACATTTGGCTGCGTTTTTTGCAACATCAAATATATGATCATTCCAGATCATTTTTCGATTAAGGTACATACCTAATATGCTTAAGCTTTCAAACCGCTGAAGTTTATCTTCCTGAAACAAAAGAGTAGGATCAAAAATGGAAATTTTTCGGGAGATTGAGTTCTGAGTTTTAGAAGAATTAAACTCGACTCTGTTTTTTATGCCCCAATTAGCTATTGCGATCAAATCGTGGCTGAGGGAACTAGCCATGATGTCTCTTTTGGTTGACACAGCGGTGGATGTAGCTTCAGATTTTTTATGAAAATCGTAGGAGGCTACTAGGGTGCTGTCGTCTGCAAAGCTGTGGATTGGATTGAAAGTGGTTTGGAGCAAATCATTTATAAATATAAGGAATAGGGTAGGTGAGAGAACTGATCCTTGGGGAACACCAGCGTTTATTTGGAATTGATCGGATTTAAATCCGTCAACTAAGACTTGAATCGTAAGATTCGAGAGGAAACTTTCAATCCATTTGAGAGAAGAGAGACCCAGGCCTACTGCTTGACATTTTGCTAATAATACACTATGCCATACTCGATCAAAAGCTTTAGAAATATCTAGAGCCACAATATTTGCTTCACCCGAATTGTGCAAGCAAATATTTAGCTTCTCGTTAAGGTATGTCATTAAATCACCGGTGGACCGGTGGGATCTAAATCCATATTGCCTATCGTGGACAATACCTTGGCTGTTAAAATATTTGGTCAGCTTATGATTTCTTAGTAGATATAATTCACTATTCACATATAATATGACTGCAGTAATTTCGAACTGCGTTAGATTTTCTTGGCAAAGTTTAAAAGTGTGTCACTCGTCTAATCAACAAATCAATCACTTTTGTAAACAGTTGAATCGTTTGATCTATTTCCCTATTTTATAGATAATTTGTATTGATATTTTATAGATAATTCGTATGTGTAGGAACTTGCTCAAAAATTTCTCGAATGTGTTTCCACAATACCAAAATATACCCACTACCTTCAAAAGCTCAAGAGAAATATTAATAAATATTCAAAATTGTTCTTTTGAGCTTACAGTTTTTTTTCTATACCCAATGCCCCACTATTGCACTATTGTACAACATATCGTTTAGTTTTAATGATCTATATGGTGAAGTCCCGATCTGGATCATTAAAAAAAAATTCACGGAGGGAAATTTGTTATTTTTTTTTTTTTATTCAGTTATTTTTTTTTTTATTCAGTTATTTTTTTTTTTGCCATTAAAATTACATATAACAATATCATTGGCTAAATTTATAAAAATCCGATCTGTATAGAGATTTGGATAAAAAGTTGGATA
Organism: Argyra leucocephala; assembly: GCA_963942445.1. NCBI lineage: Eukaryota > Metazoa > Arthropoda > Insecta > Diptera > Dolichopodidae > Argyra > Argyra leucocephala. The sequence goes on along the minus strand of OZ012678.1, from coordinate 140,878,932 downwards.
ACGAATACTCCCCAACCAAATCAGTTTACTCTTAAAAAGAAAATATACTTCCGAAAGAACAAAACAATTTTAAATTCATATTTAATTACATTTTTCAAATAAAAAATAACAGCTACTGTTCTTATTAGTAACAGTATACGTCTTTTAATATATTATAGTCAAATACTTTTAATAGAAGTAAAATACTTTTTTTATATTATAGTCAAAACTTCACTTTATTTGAAGTCTGTGTTATTATTTTTATTAATAAAATTAAAAAAATTTATTTATTTATTCAAATTTCATTCAAAAATAGCAAATAGCTCTCAGCGGGTCTTGTATTAAAATATTTAATGCTGAAAAGCAAACCAACTGTTATTTTAGGAACAGTGATTTTTTACTGAGGTTTAAAAGTAGCAGTACAAGATATTAACAGTGATTTAAAAATAACAGTTTTTTTTGCATCTCTAATTGTGATCTATATAGATCATTGAATATATAGACTCATTCATTTAGTCTGTTCAGAGTGTATTGACAATGTAAGTCTAAAACTATTCATTAAAAATATTGAAAATTTTTTAAATAAATTTATACAAATAAAAAGCAAAAAAAAAAAACTTTGAAATGTGATTTTTTGAATATAACACATATTACATATTAGAAAGGTCCATAGACCAATACTAAAGACTTATTACAGTAGAGAATTCCACAGACAGACCATTAGTATGGATTAAAAAAAATGTGACTTAATCCTAGACTTTATTAGTAAATTTTAAAATAAAAAAAAATACATCTGAAAAGAAAATTCTCAGAAATATATATATATACTAGTGAATCCCCTGTGCAATTGCAGAGAAGTTGTTCTTTCAGACACAATTTTATATTAAAAAAAATATTTTTAAAAATTGTAGTTATTTTCTGAATCGCTTGATTCTTGAATATGTATACTTTACAATGAAATTAACGCATAATACCTAATATTTTAAGACTAAATTCATACTAATTTCAATATAACTTAACACAATAAAATCCCATTACTCTCAACGTAGTAGATCAATAAATTATTGTTTTCGCATAATATATTAAAGTAGGCCTAAAGATTTTATTGTAGAATATAATATATCCATCAGATTTGGTTCTTTATATTATAATCAAAAAATATTCGAAAATATAAAAGATAGCCATTAATTTAGACCTACTAAGATAGTGTAGTGATTATGTTATCCACTATGTTATGTAACAGTAAAAGTACATTTACTAGTTCGAATCCCGCTTATTTCATGAATGTTTTTACATACAAAGTTTTCCAATTATTCTTTGAAATTAATTTGGAATACATATTCGTTGTCATTTAAAATAAAATGGAACTGTGCTATTATGAAGGCAAAGTTTTACTTTACAATAGATGTAAATTTCCACATTTTAACATTGGCTACTATTCCAAAAATTAGAAAAAAAAAATTGATAAGAAGTAGTCAATGTTATTGTCCACTCGATCTTGTAGATAATATTATTATAAGTATCAAGCCCCTGAAGCAATCATTAGGATGGCAATCATTAAATCTGGAAGTTATAAAAATAAACAATATGATCATTTTAATGGGTTTGTTTTTTATTTATCCCATATTTTTTTACTTTTTTAGTGTGCAAATTCATTTTTTATTCCCTATATACCACAAAGCGTTAACAATTCATTTTTAAATATTTGACAACGCCATGATTCAATGCCGTAAATAATATACAATTGTATATAAGTAATTACTTCTATTTTTTATTTTTGGTTTGTTGGTATTTAATTTTCAAAGTTTTTTTTTATTTTTGCTTTGTGGAATGTGTAACTATTTTAAATGTTTTAAGTATTCATCACCCTTTTGCCTATTTTGATTTTTGACTAAAATGTTTTAAACTTCTTAAAACAAACGTTTTCAAACAATTCTGGTTTTAGTTAACAGGTGTCGTTCAAATGCAAACACCGATAACTACACTTGACAAAAATTTTGACATATGCATATTAAAAAACGTGTAATTTGTAGATCTATAACCTTGTTTATAAAAACTGAATCAAATCTCGATAAGATTTAAAGCCTTTTTTCTTTTTTAAAATTGAGATTTAATGCAAAAGTCGATATTTGCAAAAAAAAAAATAAATTCAAAGCTCGATATTAACATGTTGAAATGGCTCCATAGCAAAAAGCACTATATTAAAGTATATTTTAACTGGTTTTTTACAAAAGCCGATATGATTAAAATAAATACTTTGGCGCCAAAATTTGACAAATAATATTTTTGAAAATTTAAATAAATGTTAATGCAAAGTTATTTTTTATTGAAAAAAGATGTTAGATAAAGGTGATTCCTAAAATCATGTCAGAAAATGAGGAGTGAAAATCATCCAATTTCATAGAATTTCAAAAGGAGAAAAACCTAAAAAGAAAGTGAAAAATGTAACAAAACGAGAACAAGCTAATTTGCTCAAACTGTGAAATTATTAAGTTTTCAAATTTGTTTGCAAGATGTAAAAAGGTATCCTCAGTCCTCCAGTGATTCCAAATTGTGTTCAACAAAAAGACAAAAATTTAAAATGCAACATTGTTAAGGCACAAAATGCTATGCGATTTGTCAAGCATTTTACTTTTCACATAACAACAAGATCAGTTTCCTTGACATCGTAAATGTTTCAACACAAAGTTGAATACAACATCCACATGATCTTAAATGTCTACAAAAGCTCACAAAAGCTTGAGGCATTGTCTCCATGATCACAATTGTTGTTTACGATGTCTCCACGACCGGTTTGACAGGTATTTTGGTTTACAAAATTTTTTAAAAACCCAATGTTGTACAGTGTTAATAAAAACTGTCTGTTTGTTTTGCTTGATCACAAATTAATTAAAACACAATGTGTCAGAAAGCTCTAATTTTACAATGTTGTCAACTTTGTTTTACAAATAACATTGACAACTTAGGTTATTTACATTATATCAGGTTGAAGTTTTTTTAAGACATTTACGATGTCACCGTTTATTTTGAAATATACTTCCGATATAAAAAATTTTTTTTTTTCAATACACTTAATGTGAGTTATTAAGATCAAACTCCGATCAATTACAGCATATTATAAAATGCAAATCCCGATACAAACATGTGTCAATTTCAAAACCCGATAATTACAAATTCCAAATTAATATTATGCTTAAATCCAATGAGTTATGCTATTTTTTTTTTCTTTATTAGTGTTAAATATGCTAGCCATTATAAATTAAAAAAAAAAATCTGAAGACTATGTTTAAAAAATATGTTTTAGGTTTTTCACGTTTTTTCAGAATGGCTTAACATGTATTTATCGGTGTTTGTGCTTTTTTCTGTTCTTTTTCTTTATTACAAATATGGTGTATTTTGTGATTACATACGAAAGATATTTTATTGAATTTTGTTTATTAAGATGCAATTTTTTTTTGACTACGCCTATAGTCACGAAACGTTTGTAGTCAGAAATATTACTGATATTAAATATTTAGCGAATGGCTATAACCGTTTTTTACTGTATATATTTTTTTAATAATAGCAGAAGTAAATGAACTAACATTTAATTATATCATTGTCGAAGAGTATGATCTGGTTTTTGTTTTATTTTCAATTTTTGTTTGTGTTTTCGTTTTTGTACTTTTTTCTATAAGTTTGTGTGTTTATTTAAAATGAGAGAATTTTTATGAAACCTTTTTAAAAATTGTCCGTGATTGAAGTTTTTTTTAGAGTATAGATGTCGCTCAACTTGGAAATAACCGTCATTTATAATGTGTAACTATTTGAATTGTTTTAAGTATTCAGCACCAAGAACTTGCTAATATTTTTGTCGTCTAATTTACTATTCAATTATTCTTACTTTTTTGCTCACCACGTCGTTCGTCTTGTGTATTATATATAGATATGTATATGTATATTTATTATTTACAATATTAATACAATTCAAATAAAAGTGAAATTTTTCGATAATTTCTTTATATCAAAAGTCAATGTAGACAAAATCATAATATATGTAATTCTTAATCAGAAAACTTAAATTTACATTAAATTTCAAAAACTATTTTAGTAAATAATTATTCAAAATTAATCAAAAATATATGTGTAAATACAAAATAATAATAATAATAAATATTGTAATTTATTATGTAACCTAAAATACTCTCAACAATACAAATAAACTGAATAAATAAGGACAATATAAATATAATATTTTTAAAATAAACCATTATCATTCAATAAGTATAGTTTCATTCGAATTTGTAATTCAATGCCATAGTTTTTTTTATTTACATTCGATTCTAGAAATGAATAATAATTGAGTTTATTATAAATTACATTTCCATGATCCATTAAAATATTCTTTTTATTTCAAAGGACATTTTTTTTCATTTTGTTTCACTTTTATATTGTATACTTATTTGTTTATGTCAAAAATGTCCTTTAATTTTTCTTGATTTGATATTTGCATGTTTGGTAAAAAAAAATAATGAAATGTTAATAAACTGAATCTGATAATTTAAAATTATAAAAAAAAAAAAAATAGCAAGCAAGCGGTCTTGAATGTAAAAACAAAAAAATATCCAATGTCCTTGTGAACATTGATAACTAATACAAATATTGGGTTTTGTTGCATTGAAAAGATTTTCAAATTATGATTATACATAATAATAACAATAATTTAATAATTTTTATATGTGTGATAATATCTAATTGAACTTTTTAGATATTTTATAAGCATAGAAAACTATGTACACATGATGAAATAAACATAATATTATCAGATAAATATGTATAGAAAATAATGTATTATGTTTTGCTAATATACTACTTTGACAATAGAATGTTCAATTAAAAATACGACATTAATTGGACGAAATAGAACTAAAACAGAATAATAATTTATGTTTTAACAAAGAAGTCACAATTTAATAATTGGATTTTCAATACTCTAAAAGCACTGAGTGCTTCTTTCTTTTTGTATTGGAAATTTGATGTTTTATTTTTGTTTCTTGTTTTAATTTTTTCCATTTTGATTTGATTCTTAATCATTATCTGATCTGAACTGAATAGAATTTGAAATAATAAATTTTTTGTGGAAATTTGAAATTTAAATTAAATTCAAATTTTGAATCATTCATCAGTCCATTTATAATGACGACAGTCTTTTTGTGTATTACCATAAACGTTGAGGTCAAAACTTGAAAATTTATTAAAGTCTTTGGTTTTCAATTATTAATTTTGAATTAAATCAGTGTGTTTTTCTAACATTTTTCTGGTTGAATGAAGTGCCGTCTGTCGAGGAGGATAGTGTTGATTGTTTGTTATTCTATTTTATAATATATATACTCCACATTTATATTTTTCCGTGTCCTATTTTATCTTATTTATAATTTATAAAAGCTTGGGATTATATGGTTATCCATATTGATATGGGAGATAAATTCATACAGTTTAGCTGGCAAATATTTTTGTATGTATGGATGTTTCTCAATAATGTTTGACCCATTGTAAATATCTATGGATCTTGGTTTAAGAAAATTTTAATAGATATTGTAGTTTATATGTTTGCTTGGTACCAATTCTAATAACCTGCATTAATATAATCTTTTAAATTTGTAATTAGAATACAGCTGCTCAAAATTGTTGTTTTTTAATATAAAAATCGATTTTGATGTAGACTCTAAGTAAATTTTGTTTAAAATAATAACAATTAGAAGCTTCAGGTGTGTTTCACTAAGTTTAATTTCGATTATATTGATTGATTTCTTTTATTAGAACATCATCAGTAGACTGATGTAACAACCGAAATCGATTAAGGTTATAATTAAACTTAATGACACAAACTTAATGAGTTACTAATTTTTATTATTGTTGATTTTGTAAATTTTTAGTTTTTTTTTTTTTTTTTTTCCTTACTCCTCTTGGAAGCATAGGGCTTCCACTTGACATTTTCCATCGTGCTCTATTTCTAGCTGCTAATTTCACTTGAATTTCCGAGGCAATATCTAATTTCATTTTTAATCTGTTTGTACTGTCTAAGTAGGGCATTGGTCTACTGTACCTGACCACTTTGATAACTCTATCTGCGCCTACGTGGTAAGACGACGTCATATTTTCTGCAAGTTGTCGCTGCGATTTCATCCATCTTTTGACGTTAAGATGCCTGACGTTACTATGTTTATTGGGTACGTCATGTCACATACCTTTGTCAGTTGGTGGCAATTGTGTAATTATTATTAGTGTTAGTCCAATATTATTGTGTTATTTGGGTGTTGTGTTGTATGAGATATATGAGTATTGATATAGATATTGATATAGGTAATATTTTTAGTTGTATAAAGTATTAATTATATGAGTTATTTTTATCGATTATAAATTTTTATATATAATATTTTGCTATTTATTTTTTTAGTTATATTTTATACCCCCCCACGGGAATCGAACCCGTGACTACCATATCGTAATTGCACCACATTTCTGTGCTCCAACCGATTAGGCCACGGAAAGAATTTTTAGTATCATCTCAATATCCTCTATTATTTTAATTTTCGAGTTTATTTTCAAGCATTGGTTGTACTTTTTGTACTCCGTTAGTTAAAACAATGGTTTTTGTTTCCGAACTAAAATTCAAGAGGTGGTATTTCTCGAATTCTATTGTCCTATATAAAACTAATATATTTTACTTATTATTGTGCTTTTCATATAATCAAACATTTTTTTAATGGATCAATGCAGATCTACATGTTATTATTATCACCGACTACTAAGCAGATGGTTTCCGGTTCGAATCCCACTCAAGGTTTGAATGTTAAAAAATTTAACTTTTGTTCCATTATTCTTGGAATATTTAAATTTTATAAAAAAAAAACAGTCATTTCACAGCTTAATTTTGTCACAGCTTAATTTTGTAATAACTTAAATAAAATAGAAATATGCTATTTAAAAAAATAGTTGTAGTCTGCCATATATCCGAACCTATTGCAAACTCTCAGCGCTTATTTAATAACAGTTTTTCAGTAATTGACTTCAACTACAGTAGATTCGTTTTTAGGAGAAAAATCATCACATTTTTTGAAACATTACAATAATTCTTCTAATTTTAATTAATTATAATTTTATTCTACAAATTTATTAAAATTATTCTCTGTTATCATTTGAATGTACTGCCTACATTTATAATTACTATTGCTTTTACTATTAATATTTATTTATTACTTAAGTCTGAATTTTTCTTTTTTTTTAACTTCTTTTCTTGAATTAATGTTATTTTTAACTTGAAATTGTTAATGCATCTTATTATTAATGTTATTTTATATCTGAAATTATTTTTATATTTACAATTTTTGTTTTCTATTTCTAGTTTTATTTTATTTTAGTTTTAAATATTTTATAAGCAAAATCTGTAAGGGACTACCCAGTAGATTGAAATAAATAAATAAATAAATAAATAAATAAATAAATAAATAAATATAGAAAAATGTGATCGTTCAGACAGTACTTGCCCCATGATAATTCATGTTCAATAAAAATTAAAGTTTCGTACTTAATGTTAGTTACTGACAAGTACATAAAAAGAAAAATTCACCCTGTATTTTGATATTTTTAGACACGAAATAGACCTACATACATATACATAACATAAATTTATTTAAATAACTTTGCAGTTATTGACCATCTAAACTCGTCATTAATATGATATCGAAATCGATCTATTGTGTGTATCATGTAAGACACAATACTAAATTCTAACCAAACAAACAAACAACCAAATTTAAGGTTAACCTTTGAACAATTTATGAACTCATATACATACATATGTATCTATATACAAACCTATTTTATTGAAAGTCTATATTCGATATTCATAGTGACGTTAATTCTCAAGGATAACTCAACAATTCTATATTGGGCATAATACAATAATTTTCATATTCATAACAGAGATAAAGGACAATAGAATTAAAGGAAGAAAATAAAATGGAAATGCTTAAAATAAATTATTGAATATTTTCTTTATTTAGCTATCATAGCTGTTCATAATGAACTCATCCGTTGGTTATTTTTGTTTTTATGTTTTATAAAAGAGAAAATTAAAAATGAGGGTGAAAATTGTAACAGTTATTTTAAAGCTTAAAAATGTATAAAAGTGTGAAGAAAACAATTTTTAAGCAAAATGGATTTTTAAAAGGTAATTTTAAAAGTAATTATAGAAAGAAAATTAAATAATAATAAAATGATTACATATAGATAATTGAAAATTTTATATTTTCCATTAAAAAATAAATAATATGACTTGGTGGGATTTATTGAGTTTCATAGATTTTTACTTGTTCAATCTGAATCAAATCCAGATTTAAAATGAATTAAAATCTGAAGGTATATTAGTGATTGAGATGAGTTGCCATATTAGCTATAACTAAATTGCTAAATTTGATATGAGATAAGTGATTTATATAGCCAATAAGGATGTTTGTTACTGAGGAAAGTAATTTTAATTAAACTTTTAATCTTAAATTACACAAATGAAGATTATAGTTAAAGGCACTGATCGTTTCAAATCAAAGGTCAATTAAAGGTCGATCAAATTAGGAAAACAATGAAAATTTATATGTATGGTTGTTATTATAACAGTGGACTAATGCCATAGACATACAATGCAAATTTATATGTATGGTTGTTTTTTATAACAGTGGACTAATGCCATAGTTTAAACCGTCATCAATAGATAAAACTGTTTAATAAAGTATAAAGTTTGATTTCGAACAGTGTCTAAGAAATTTTTTTAAATTTTTAGTTATTAAATAATTTTTTTGAAAATTATATGACAATTCCGTCCCAAGAGATTTTACACCACACAAACTTGGAAACAGAAAAATAATAATTTTAGAATGAATTTCTAAAACAGTGTTCCTTCCTATCTCATTACATTCACGATTTTTATTTATCAAATTGATATACAAGATTAATTAAATATGTGGACTAACTACTATAATTATCCGGAAATATGCTTTCTTAAATAGCACAGTTTCTTTTTGTTTACGTTATTACCAAATTGTACTTTAAACAATTTTTTTTTTAAGATCCCATTATTTTTAACTAAAATCAATTAACAAAAGTCGAATCGTTCCAATCAAGCCCAATATCTTCTGCTTAGTAGTCAGTTTCTGAATAATAGGATTGTTAAAATAATCTAAAATCGTCCCACTATCATAAATTTATTGAAAAATTAAAATCTATGATAATCAGTCTTAGTTTTAGCTTAGTACTGATTCTCTATTGAGTAATCTATACTATTTCGAAAAATAAAAAGAATTTGGTCATAAAGAAATACTACTTTACAGTAAAGCAGCATACTTCCATAACATAGATCACTGCTTTATACAATCTAAGCTGTAAACGTGTCATTATTTGAAATAATTAGAATATTTTAAAGTAATTAGAGTAATATATAACGAACTGATGGTATAATGATAAACCTGTTTTATTAAATTACAGATCGCTTCTCAGATTAATATATTTAGCTTTGAAAAAATCTGTAGTTTAAATTCTGATTTAAGCATTGGTCTGACTGTATCGTCGCTATTTCAATTTTATCACAAAAGTATTTAGACACAGGTGTTTCGTTGAAGATCATCAAGTGTTCCGTGTAAAAAACAAATTAATCTCGTTAGAAAAAATAATTTTTATTTATCATTTTATTCGTTCTTTAATATCAACAAAAAAAAAAACATCTTGTTTTTGTATTTGATTTGTTCTTCTCAAGCACATTTGGTTGAAGAAACAAACAAGTGTGATAATAATAAGCCGGTGTTATCTAAGACTGCTCCAAAAAGAAAAGATGATGATAGTTACTTAAATTTTGGTTTTACGTGCACCGAAAATACGGATGTTCCTGACGCGTTATGTGTTTTATGTAGGAAAATTCTGTCAAATAGTTGTAATGGCTCCAGCTAAACTTCGCAGACATTTCGAAACAAACCACGATGAGTATAAAAAAAACGATATAAATTTCTTAAAAAGACAACTTGAGTTACTGGAAAAATCTCAATATCAAATGAGAAAACATGTGAAAACTGAAAATGAAAATGCAACAGAGGCATCTTTTCGCGTGAGTTACCGTAAGATTACCGAAAGATGAAGGGAGTTGTAACACGTATTCTGCAAGTAGCTACAAGTGCCACAAAAGCCACTGCGTTTTGCATAGACAAGCATTATTAACCAAAAAAATGTCTCTTTATTTAAAAAATATTTTTAAATGAAGCTGTAAAAATAATCAATTTTGTAAAATCACTACCACTTCAATCGAGATTATTTAAAATTTTATGCAATGAAATGGGTACCGACCACAGAGCACTTTTATTACACACCGAAGTTAGGTGGCTGTCCAGAGGAAAAGCATTGGTGAGACTTTTTGAACTTCGAACAATTTGGCAAAGAATTTTATTGACTTATTAACCACTTCTTCATGGTTAATAATATTGTTGCGAATTTAGCAGATATATTTACTAAGTGCAATGAAATTAACATGATCATTACAAGGAAAAAATATTACAATTTTTAACGTACAATATAAGATTGCATCTTTTAATAAAAAATTAAGCTACTGGATTTCTGAAGTTGAACAAAATAATTTTGATTTTTTTCCCACATTATAGAAGAGTTTTTAATTGAAATAAATTGTAAAGTAAATGATAAGGCTTCGAAAGAAATTTTAGAACATTTGCATAACTTACAGTCGAGTCTATTGCAATATTTTCCAAATTCCCCTGAAGGTAACTCTTGAAGGATTAAAAATCCTTTTGTTGTAACAAATAAGCAAGTGGGTTTTAGTGCAAGTAATTATGAAAACCTAATTGATTTAATTACTAACTCTAGTTTAAAACAAAAATACAATGAACTTCCATTAAATGAATTTTGATTAAGTTTAACAGAAGAGTATTCCAACTTGTCCAAACTAGCTATTCATGTTTTACTTCCTTTCACAACTACATAATTTGTGCTAGGCTGGAATTTCATATTATGCTGCAACGAAATCGAAGTACAGAAACCGACTGAATGCTACACCAGACATAAGAATTCACCTTTCTCATATTGAGCCTGATATAAAAAAAATATGTAATGCAAAGAATCAAAAACACCGCAGTCATTAATAATAAAAATGATTTTTTTTACTTATTCGTTTTATTATTTTTATGTATTTCGTAAAATGTGTAATTGAATTTCAGAAAAATATACTGTTTATTTTGTTTGTAACTCTTATATATAAGTATATTTTTAAATACACAAACTTATAGCTTATACATGTGTTCCTCTGGAATTATTAGTTTTGCAAAGTGTTCCAAGAATCGAAAAGTTTGGGAATCGCTGCGACTAAGCTATTGTAAGTTTTGAACTAATAAGTATATATACAAAAACTATAGTAATAATTTCGGAAAACGGTAAAAATCAAGTATGTAACACCTTTAGTTTTAGAAATATTTTAATGGGCGTTATAGAAGTTGAGTTTATATGGCAGTTACTTGAATCTGTTATTTGATAGCGTTGTAAGGTATCGTTAGTTAGTCAGTTTTTTTTTTATCATAAAATAAATTACAAAAAATAATTGAGAGGATAATAATTTGGTAACAATTTAAATAAAATGGAACTACGCTATTTAAGAAGGCGTATTTCCTGACAATAATAGTAGTTTTCCACATTTAATAAACTCTTTAAGCCAGACATTTGGTTAATAAATACTTGAAAAACATTGTAGTTAAAATATGTAGTAAAAGCTTGGACTACCATGTTTAATTAAGCACGAAAAGGTGTTAAAGATTGCTAAGACTATACAATATGAAAAAGTAGACTGCGGACTAACAATATAAGGACAATCTAACAAAACATAGACAAAATACGAAAAGCCGTCAGCCAGATACTGAGAATAGCACCAATAATCCTTATATAGACACAATTTGGTGGATTACTAGTCTATTTTGGCTGCCTTCCCGACAATAACATAATGATGTAACGTTCTCTCACGGAGGGTTTGCAATGTCAACTACAATCCAAAACACCCACCTCACAACACAGTCAAAAGACAACCCATGAAAAAATACAAAGTTAACACAAATTATCCACAAATAAAACCATAGAATTAATGTTACTGGTTTAACTTTCAAAAACAAATCAATAAAAACATAAATAGAACCAACATATGGGGGGTAGCAAAACGCAACAGACCAAAACATAACAGACCAACTTACAATTTTACAATTTAAACCATTCAAAAAAAAAAACAGAACACTGAACGAACAAATGTGACACATATATTTACGGATGCATCAAGAGACGAGCACGGGGTATAGGTATAGAAATAGTTACAAATCTAAACATCAACGGCTCCCATGAACCGAACCTGTTCCGTCTACACAGCCGAACTGACAGCACTTTACGAATCGACAATACTAGCTAACAAACAAGAAAAACAAACACTGATATACACGGTCAGCCTGAGCGTGATACAAACAATGAAAAACATAGATAACACACACCGACATCATAAAAACTACTACAGAAGAAAATTCAAATTATATGGATACCAGAAAACGCCGGAATAGAGGTTAATGAACTTGCTGACAAGAAAACAAAAGCAGCAACTAAAAGATAACCACTAACGATAACACCACTAAACATATGGACAGGCAAAACAAGATATACACAACTTTAAGACAACAAGACAAGTAGCATGTGACCAACCAAATTTAGTTAGATAATTACATGCGACAGTCGCCAACACAAAAACAATACTAGTAGTGACTAGAACAAATTAACGAGGTATGAAGCTCATCAAGATCCGGTTGGGCTGCACAAAAATTACCCACCGGTACCTGCTGGACGGAGCACATAGACCAAAATGTAGATATTAAAACGAAAACTTAACAATACAATAGTCACTACATATTGGACTGCCAACACACACGTAACAACCACAGAAGCACTATATCTAACTAACGAAAAATACAGATAATCAAAAACTAATCCACGGAATATGGAGCGACGCATGTAAGAATAAAAAATGCAAATATTTACAGATAAAAATAGAAAAATAATATACGAAGAGCAGAATGCAATGTGTCTTTCCGATTTAAAAGTAAAAATAAATAAAGTAAATTAAAAACTGAGAAAATCCTAAATAAAACCTAATAATTTAGTAGATGTATGTACACATGTATATAATTAGATTTTGATTAAATTTAGATTATATTAGATTTAAATTGAAATTGTTTGTATTTAATTTCTACTAACTATATAGTATTAAAATATAAAATAAGTAGATATACCTGGAAAGGGTCCTAAATTTGGGCTGTATATTTATGTTCAGCTGAAGTACACTGAAAAAAATATTGTTCGTAATATCAATGTACAGCGATTATTAACATATTTTTTGTTGGCTCAATTAATTATTCATTAATATTACGAAAATATAACATCCTTATTTTTTTTCTTAATGAACTGTTTATTGATTCAACGAATTAGGATTTATTGACACAAATATGCAGTTTTTAATACAATAATTGAACAACTAATTCATTAATAGTACGAACTTTTTCATTAAAATTAGATTAATAATAGTGTTCGTTGTTTTAACAAATTCGTTTGTTAAAATGAATAATTTCCTCTTTGATTAGCAATGCGTTCATTAATATGAATGTATACTTTTATATTTGTTACTTGCATAATATCAACCAAATATAAAATGTTTCGTTATGTCAACGAATTCATACTTTAAAATTCGGAATTTTTTCTTTATTTCAACGAACTAGTTTATTAAAACTAACAATTTTTTTGTTTACTTAATGACACGACGCGTGTTATTTGTAATTTATGTACTCGTATTTTAACAGAATTTTTCAGTGTAAAAAATAATTTATAATTGTAAGATCTTATAAATTAGCGTAATTTGAAATTCTTTATTTTATTTCCGGTCAATTCCAATATAGTCTTAAATATACATAAGGAAGGAAAATTACAAAGAACTATATAAAAATTAATACAAAAAAACTTACAATAATTAGATGGTTCTATCATACACAAAACTTAAATCAAATTCCAAAATAAAATATAACAAATTAAAATTAAATACAAATGTGCAAAAAAGAGAATAGTCAGTGCGACATTTTTTATTTAAAAAATAGTGTTAAATACCACATAAAAAAAATTATTTACAATAATAATTAAGAAGTAAATTTATTGTAAAAAAAAATAAGGAAAAAAAAATTTTTTTTCAGAAATATTTGCCTTTAATTTAAGTGTACTAAAACTACAAAAATAAACTTTAGAATCGCAGCTTGATATAATGTTTTCATAGAAAGTTATGATTGTAATTACGAAAAAAGCAAATTTGCCGAACTTTTTACCAAATCTCTTAATCTCATCTCAAGACTTCCTAGAATTTCGGCTAATTTGCTTTTTCCGTAATTACAATCATAACTTGCTATGAAAACATTATATCAAGCTGCGATTCTAAAGTTTATTTTTGTAGTTTTAGTACGCTTAAATTGAGGGCAAATATTTCTAAAAAAAAAATTTTTTTTTCCTTATTTTATTTTTGACTTTTTAGTGAAAATATTTTTTTAATGAAAAATAATATATTTTCAAAGAACAACACATATAATCAAATGGCACTAAAATTCACTCTAACGCAATTTGGTTATTATTGCTCATACTTCAAATGTATAATTATATTTTATATTACTGTAACAAAGTTTATAAAAATATGTAGGTAGGTATATTTTTAAAATTTTTTTGGAGATTTTTGATTAGATACCTTTGAACTTTTTAATTTACGTATTAAAAAATTTTCACCAATAAAAAATTACGCGCTTTATAAAAAGAAACCCTGTTAAATACACAAAATATTTGACGTAAAATCGTAGATTAAACCTGAGAAAAAGTCTGAAATGTAAATACTCATCCGACTTTATCTACGATAAAATTCGATTTTGTCCGACGTGTAAACGCTGCCTAAGCATAAATTGGCATATAAAAGTATAATATATATACATGCATAAATCGAAATTGAACTTTTTTTACATGCGAGAAGAGTAATTTGTAACTGAGAGATAGATAACTGATAGGTTCAAATTTTGTTTTTTTCCATAAATAATGTTTGCATTTTATTTTCAATTAAACTAAGCCATATGATTATGTATGTAACAAATGCAAGCCCTATATGACACATGTACGTTACGTACATATACTTAGTGAGAGAATGAGAAATAATAAAAGAAAGAGATTAATAAAAGAAACCAAATTAAAAACACAAAAAAAATATAATGAAAATGATGATTGAAAATAATTGAAATTGAATAATAATAGAAAATGATTGAAATATAATGATAATGATTTGTATTGCACACATTTATTTTGTATTCCTTTGTTTTTTTTTTTTTTTTTTCTCTACACTATAGAAATGTCAACAAATATAGTGAATTTAAAGAGAAATCAAATTTTAATTTTATCAAATATCCATATTCCATTATTAGTACACACACATATGTAAATTTCACCTTAGTTGAATGCAAAGAATATCTATAATCTATATTGACGAGAATATACACTCCCATTTTACGACAACCTAATTTTTAAGAAATACCAAACCGAGCAAAATATCATTAGTTAAAAGAGATAAAATTTACATTTACTTATCGTATACCAAATTTATTATGAGAGAGAAAAGGTACAAAATAGATGTTTGCTGTTTGCTTTATACTCTAAAATAATTTTGCTTTCTCATTATTCTCCTTTGGATTTGTTTCCGTTCCCTCCCATTATTTATATGAGGCAAGGTGGCAAAAAATGTTAGTTCTAATTTAGTTTGTTCCCTTATACTATGATTAATTCTGATCTTTTATTATTTTAATATTTTCGTTTTAAACATTATTATTTTCGTATATACCTATTAAAAATATTAAATTATAATTGTATTACAATAATATAAAATATTATTAATATTTTTGTCAGTAATAATTTGCAGTAATAATTACAAACATTATTATTTTTTATTAATTATATTAGTAAACCTAAATATTTATTATATTGGTATACGATTATAAAATAATACTGAGGACAACATCTATTTACAAATCACAGAATTTAAAGAATATGACAACGCTGTTTTAGTTAGGTCTCCTAAAAGTCTTATGCATAGTTGATACAATTTAGAAAATAATATTGTTAAATATTTCAACGAAATTTTTGTCGAAAATTTTTTTCAAAATTATAAACTTTATTTATTTACCTTCAGCCAACTTTTTTTGTTACTCTTTTTTGTTTACTATATTTTTCTTTTTCTTACATGTAAAATTCTTATTATCGTCTATTTCTGACAATGCTTATCAAATTTGCATATGAATTTGTATGCAAACAAATGAATACATACATGAGTTCATACTCTTTTTATGGATATACTTTGGTTAAATGGTTATTGAAATGGGTATTTTGTTGAATTGAAGCAAATTGAAACAAATATATAAAGTCCAAGGCAAGTTAATTAAGGCAAATATAATATAAACGAAAAATCCAAAATAAATATAACAAGTAAAGAAAATAATAATTAAATAAAATGTTATAAACTACTTAAGAATATAAATTATAATTTAAAAAATGAAAAAACATATTTAATCATTTCATATTTAAAACTAATGAAAATTTAAAACTAAGACTAAGAGATACAAAAAAAAATAAGTTATCAACAAAAATTTGTTATAAAATAAAAATTGTTTAAAAAAATAAAATCCAAATAATTAAAATAAAAATACACAAAAAGTAAAAAAAACATTGTATTTTTTATTTAAAGAAGTGATAAGTGGGGGAGAGTGGGAAGTAAGAGGCGAGTTCAGAAAACGGTGACAACAATCAAATAAAGGATAGAAGTGGAAGACGTGGGAACCGACAAAATGCCGACAAAATGAAATTTTCAATGAAATATTTTATTATTTCAACAAACATATTTATTGAAACAAAAATTTATGTTATTAAATTAATAAAAAGATTTATTAAATCAATGAAATGTTTTATTATTTCAACAAACATTTAATTTAATAAACATATTTAATAATTGTTCATTGTATTAACGACGAGGTTATTAAATTAATAAATAGCTATTCATTGGCTCAATGAACAAGTTCATCGGACAAATATTAATAAATTTTTAATTGTCTCAACGATTTTTTTTTATGTAGTTACGTACCTTTTTCGTTCAGTGTAATAAAATAAAACGAAATTAAATGAAATTAAATATAAAAAAAAATAGCTATGCAAAATACGAAATTCTATTTTTAAAACTGTGAACGTGCATAGCGAACAACCATACAAACAAACAAGCTTTCCCTTTCAAAAAAGTATAGATAGAACGTAGTTAGAACAAATTGGATATTAAATATTTTTTTTAAATTAATTTCCTAGAAATAATTTCATACCTGTTATTAGATCCTATATTGTTGTATAAAAATCAAATTTTGACATTTTTTTAGACTAACTAAAATAAAAATTAATTTAATTCAAGGTTGAGCGAACTCATAACTAATTGTAATAATAAAGTTCTAAAATAAACATCAATCATTTCCTTTCATTCATGCACATCATTCCTGATTCCATTTTTTTTTTTTTTGTATTTGGTTTAAATTTATATCCCATAAAAATAATGAAAAAATTTAGGAACCATGCCTAACAGCATTTATTTTCTTTACTATTATACTCTCTAACATACACATTTTATAAACAGGCAAACAAAAAAAAAACTAATTTCTCCTTCTTTGTTTTGAATTACCATTACCATAATTCTCTACGTATATCTACGAGGACAATTAATCAAAAAAAAAAAAAAAAAAAACAAAATAATAAAAATAGAAAATGAGAAAATTAATAACAATGAAAAAGCAAATAAAAAATAAAAATAAAAAAATTTTCCTGACAGTGAAATTATTCTACAATCATAGACCACTCCATAATGGAATCTATACACCCGTAAATATAATGAGAAAATTTACTTCTTTTGGTACTCAAATAACAAAAAAAAAAAAAAAACGAAGATGATGAGGAATTTTTCTTTCTGCAACTTAATTTAAAATTTCCATGGTAAATTTCAGTTTCTTTAATTTTCCATTCTTAAAAAATATTTTGAATTTTCATAAAGAAAAATAAAAACAAAAAAAAAAAACAAAAAAAGAAACGTGCAAATACAAAGAGACTTTGCCTACTACGTGTAACAAAAAAAAAAATGTTCTTTTTTTTTTTATTTGATATTGGGATTTTCAATGAGTCCTTGAGGAAACCCCTAATCATTACTCAAGACAAACAGGAAAAGAAATGAAAATTATTAATGATTTCTTTAAAAACAATAAAAAAAACAAAAACAAAACAAACAAGAAAAAGTGAAAATAAAATAAAAATTATTTACCATTGTTGTGATTCGTAAAGATTTTCTTTTCGGTTTCCTTTATATTTTCTCATCTGTTGTGTGAATTGTGGTAGGTGAGAAAAATTTTAAAATGAAATGAAAATCTGTTTTCACATTAATGATTTTAATTCGAAATTATTACAAGAAAATGTTTGTTTTAAAAAGAGAAAGACTATAGGGACGAGAAAAATAATATAATTTGAAGGAAAATTATTAACCATTGTATACTTTAAGTGTCTATTTGGAAATTGGTTTGATTGTTATCTACACATACAGTATCTATAAGACTGTTTAAAAGGATTTTTCTTAACAAATATTCTCCTTTTGTTTAATTTCAAATTGTTTGTATAATATCAAATATCAAGTATTTGTTGAAATAATATTTGCCGGTTTGGTTATATCTAGAAATTGGTATTGGTGTTATTTAACGATCGGTATTTTTGTTATGCAACAATTCCTATTGTTTGCGAAAAGTCAGATATTATAAAAACATTCAAAATACGCTTATGTCGCATATTTTAACAAACGTTTCGATCAAGTGCTGGTTAATTTATATATGGTTAATATTATATTATATAAATGCTATATATATATTTTTTTTTTCTTTATTGAATTCATATTTATTTACCTTATAACTTAACAATAATACCTTATTTACAATGTTGACCTCATTAACGCAAGTATATGGCTAATATTTCACCAATTAGGTGAACATATATGAAGTATATAGGCCTTAGCATAAGCTGTATGACCTTATCAGTTAAATTTAACTAAGTTAATCAATAAAAGTTTGTTTTCTATGAGGACGTAGTTATATAGTATTTTTTTTTTCTCCTATTACTCCGCGTGGTAGCATAGGGCTTCGATAGTGAACCTCCATTCCTCTCTGTTGAGTACTACTTCCTTAATATCGTCCCAGGTATAATTGTTGACTGTTAATTCTTGATCGATTGTGCGTCTCCATGTGTTGTATGGTCTGCCGGGTCTCCTTTGTCCTTGTGGATTCCACTCTAGAACTCTTCTTGCTATATCACTTTCTGATTTCCTTAGTGTATGACCTATCCATTTCCATTTTTTCCTATTTATCTGTCTGTTGATCGGGGTTCTTCTCCAGTTATCATCCATAAATCCTCGTTGCTAATTCTTGCCGGCCAGAATATTCTGCATATAATTCTCAAGCACTTGTTGATGAATACTTGTAGCTTCTGTTTAATTCTGACCGAAGTGAGCCATGTTTCACTGCCATATATTAATGTTGACTTAACACATGCTCTGAATATTGTTAGCTTTGTTGTTCTCGATATTTGGTTGCTCCGCCATATCTTCATTAGGCTCCCAAATGTTCTTCTTGCCTTATTTATACGGCTGTTGACATCTTCTGTTGCACCTCCTCTTGATGTTATATTGCTCCCCAGGTAGTTGAATTCTTCTACGTATTCTATCTGTTGTCCACTCACTGTTATTGGCTCACTATAACTATTGTGTGTCCTCATTGCCTTGGTTTTCTCGATATTTAATTCCAGTCCCGATGTCTTTGCTTCTTCCTGTAATCTGTTGACTTTGTTCTGTAGGTCCCTTTGATTTTTTGATATGAGGCATACATCATCTGCGTAATCTAAGTCTTCTAAGTTTCCGAAGAGATCCCATTCTATTCCGTTTATTCCAGTCGTCTAGTATTGTGTTGAAGAGAAGTGGAGATAGTGGACATCCTTGTCTAACTCCTATATTGGTGTAGAGTGGATCACTGATCTTACCTCTGTGTTGAACTGTTGTCTCTGCATCTTTATACATCGCTTTGATGATGTTGATGATTTTTTCTGGAACTCCCTTCTTTGTAAGTGTTCTCCATATTGCGCATCTCTTGACTGTGTCGAATGCTTTCTTAAAATCTATGAATAGTAGATATAGTGGGGCATTCCATTCTACTGATTGTTCAACTATGACCCGTAAAGTATAGTATAGTAAAATAAAAAAACATAATATATTATATAAAACAATATAAATATAAAATAAATCAAAATCAAAAATTAATTTAAAATATACAATAGGAATAAAGTGAACATAAAAATTATAATAAAAAAGTATATACTTATTTAAATAAGAATTCCAAACATTTTTTTTAAACAGACAAATATTTTCTGTATCTTTAAACAATTCGGTAATTCATTAAAAATTTTTAGGCAATTATTATAAACACAATTATTCTTTTGGTTATTCTGAATAAGTTCTGAATAAGTGCAAATAAAAGTTAGCTTTATTACGAGTATAATGAACATGAATATCCATGTTTCTATTTAAAATGAAATTATGTTTAATTTTATTATTAATAATTTTTAAAGCAACTATGTACAACTCTCCTTTACAGATATTTTGAAAGCTTATCTATGTATTATTATACAGCAAATGGGTAGGATGTGATATATTATAATTATGAATGATTTTGATAGCTTTTTTGAACATTGTTTTAATTCTGATAAGATATTTCTGACCAGCACCGTTCCAGATTGGATTAACGTAGGTAACTTGGAATAAAATATAAGAAGAGTAGATACTGAAAAGCGCCTTATTATTTAGAAACTTCCTTAACCTCTTCAATAAGAATATATAAGGCGATATTTTTTTTATAATCTGATTTATATGCTCATTCCATTTCATCCTACTATCTAACAAAAGACCAAGGTAATTATATTTTTGAACTATTTCGTTTTATCAACATTCATAAGTAATTTATGGTGGAATAACCATTCATTTATAATCTCAAGATCATTTTTCATTGTAACCAAAAATTCATCTTCTTTATCATTCGAGTACTTAATGACAGCATCGTCTGCATAGAGTTGAATTCTGCCAATTAATGGAAGACGTACTAAGTCATCCATATATAATTTAAACAGATCAGGACCAAGAATTGAGCTTCGCGGAACTCCTTTTCTGATACTTAACCAATCACTCGTATGTGATGCAACACGTACGCACTGTGTTCTTTCGTATAGGTAATGATTTATATAAGTTAAAGTAAAATTATAATTTTTTTTTTTTTTTTTTTTATGCATAGCCAAAACACTAGGTGGGAACCTTTTATACCGATTGGTACGTTTGGCTAGGGAGGGAAAGGAAAATTTGGAAAGGAGGATGGTAAAAGGGAAGGAGGACAATTACGAACGAAGGTGTTAATGTTCGTCTTGAATTTTTTTAGGTCATAAATATAAAATTTGTCATGTTTTGGGAACACATAAGATGGAATTTGGTTGCACATTCGGGATGTTGAAATTATAAACGAATTTCCATAACTTGTCTTTTGCCATCTAGGGATTTCGATGGTGTAGGGATGAGCACATGCTGCCCTTCGTGTTTCGCGAGGGAAACGCTTAAGTGGAGGTAATATAGATTTAATTTCCACTGAGCATGTGCCGATGCCTACGAGATATCTATAAAAAAGTGAGAGAGCTCCGACTATACGACGATGTCCAAGAGGAGCAAGATGGGCTGTCACATTTGGGTCGTTGATTAGACGAATAGCCCATTTTTGGACTCTATCCAAATGTTTTAACGCAATATTAGAAGCGCCAGCCCATATGTGAGAATTGTACTCCATTTTGGGTCGTATGAAAGCTTTATAGATATTCAAGAGGTCACAGGGGGAGAAGTAAGCCTTGCAGCGGCTAAGAAAACCCAAACATTTGGCTGCGTTTTTTGCAACATCAAATATATGATCATTCCAGATCATTTTTCGATTAAGTTGCATACCTAATATGCTTAAGCTTTCAAGACGCTGAAGTTTATCTTCCTGAAACAAAAGAGTAGGATCAAAAATGGAAATTTTTCGGGAGATTGAGTTCTGAGTTTTAGAAGAATTAAACTCGACTCTGTTTTTTATGCCCCAATTAGCTATTGCGATCAAATCGTGGCTGAGGGAACTAGCCATGATGTCTCTTTTGGTTGACACAGCGGTGGATGTAGCTTCAGATTTTTTATGAAAATCGTAGGAGGCTACTAGGGTGCTGTCGTCTGCAAAGCTGTGGATTGGATTGAAAGTGGTTTGGAGCAAATCATTTATAAATATAAGGAATAGGGTAGGTGAGAGAACTGATCCTTGGGCAACACCAGCGTTTATTTGGAATTGATCGGATTTAAATCCGTCAACTAAGACTTGAATCGTAAGATTCGAGAGGAAACTTTCAATCCATTTGAGAGAAGAGAGACCCAGGCCTACTGCTTGACATTTTGCTAATAATACGCTATGCCATACTCGATCAAAAGCTTTAGAAATATCTAGAGCCACAATATTTGCTTCACCCGAATTGTGTAGGGATGAGCACATGCTGCCCTTCGTGTTTCGCGAGGGAAACGCTTAAGTGGAGGTAATATAGATTTAATTTCCACTGAGCATGTGCCGATGCCTACGAGATATCTATAAAAAAGTGAGAGAGCTCCGACTATACGACGATGTCCAAGAGGAGCAAGATGGGCTGTCACATTTGGGTCGTTGATTAGACGAATAGCCCATTTTTGGACTCTATCCAAATGTTTTAACGCAATACTAGAAGCGCCAGCCCATATGTGAGAATTGTACTCCATTTTGGGTCGTATGAAAGCTTTATAGATTTTCAAGAGGTCACAGGGGGAGAAGTAAGCCTTGCAGCGGCTAAGAAAACCCAAACATTTGGCTGCGTTTTTTGCAACATCAAATATATGATCATTCCAGATCATTTTTCGATTAAGGTACATACCTAATATGCTTAAGCTTTCAAGACGCTGAAGTTTATCTTCCTGAAACAAAAGAGTAGGATCAAAAATGGAAATTTTTCGGGAGATTGTACAGCTCTGAGTTTTAGAAGAGTTACTCTGTCGACTCTGTTTTTTATGCCCCAATTAGCTATTGCGACCAAATCGTGGCTGAGGGAACTGGCCATGATGTCTCTTTTGGTTGACACAGCGGTGAATGTAGCTTCAGATTTTTTATGAAAATCGTAGGAGGCTACTAAGGTGCTGTCGTCTGCAAAGCTGTGGATTGGATTGAAAGTGGTTTGGAGCAAATCATTTATAAATATAAGGAATAGGGTAGGTGAGAGAACTGATCCTTGGGGAACACCAGCGTTTATTTGGAATTGATCGGATTTAAATCCGTCAACTAAGACTTGAATCGTACGATTCGAGAGGAAACTTTCAATCCATTTGAGAGAAGAGAGACCCAGGCCTACTGCTTGACATTTTGCTAATAATGCGCTATGCCATACTCTATCGAAAGCTTTAGAAATATCTAGAGCCACAACATTTGCTTCACCCGAATTGTGCAAGCAAATATTTAGCTTCTCGTTAAGGTATGTCATTAAATCACCGGTGGACCGGTGGGATCTAAATCCATATTGCCTATCGTGGACAATACCTTGGCTGTCAAGATATTTGGTCAGCTTTTTATTTATTAAGATCTCCATCACTTTGGAGAGGATCGATATTATAGCTATAGGCCTGTAGTTGGGGTTGGGGTATTATGGACCAAATCCACTTTTTTAAATTTTTATTTGTTTACCTCCATTAGAAAAATGTATTATGACGCTAGAAATCTCTATGCACATGTATCCTTAAAGCATTTAAATATATTTTTATATTATGACCCATTGTCATACGAAAATGTTCTTGAATCAAATTAGTAGGATATTTCGTAAAATTATATGAAATTTTGATCCATAAGTCATTAGTTTTGGATATGGATCAAAATGCATTCCGAATTGTTCATTAAAAGGATATAGATAAAACTAACATCTAAATATCTCTTACACTAAGAAATATTTAAACGTTGATTCGACAAAGCAGCCTCCAAAATTTAAGAATCAATTTCTTATATATAAAACTTGACGTGTGGTTCCGAGCAGTTGCGCTAAAAATGATGATGATAATTGTAGAGTGAAGAAATAGACAAAATCGAAAAGAGCTGTTGAATTAAAGCAGAAGGGATATTGTTGCCCAAGACAGATCTAAATAAAAGAAATCGCTGATTAATATATTAATATATGATTGTTTTATATTTGCAATATTTCCTAATTAGAACAATGTACAGATTTTATTATAAATTACAAAAGAAGCGCTTCACACGCAATCCAATGATGATTTTAAAAAATTGTGACATATGACATATTAATACATATCTTATCTATCATTTAAATACAGTAAATAAAAATCTGAGTTCTCAATCATCTTTGGGACCTATATTGAGCTTTCGCTGAATTCGAACTGTATCTAACAATCGATTGGCAACAATGTTTGGATGTTTTGCCAGCCTCTTATTGTATTTTAACATCCTGAGATTTTATATATCAAGAAGCATGTACTAACCAGGTTGTAAATATTTTAACTGGAAGCGCTGGATTTGTTTTATATTATACATATTGAGCCTAAGCTCCATAATTGTTTTCTATATGTCCAAATGAGTTTGATAATTGTTTTGAGCAGTAATGATTGTTATGCAGTTCAAGTTGGGATTTGGGCTCCATAATACAGTATGTGTAGAGATCTCAATTTGATTGCAAATCGTGTTGTTGTTTCTTATATATGTTTTCGACAAGTAAGCGGTCGGTGCAAGTGCACAATTATTTTGCTTTATCTGATGTAATTGCAATTCTATCAATTACCAAAGGAAGACAAATTATCTTCTGAATCCTGAAGGTAATATGTATCGATCATTCGTTTTAGTTATCCATTTCTTGTGCTAATACTCAGTACTCAATAAGTTTCTGTGGACAAACTTTGTAGTTACTAGCGGATTTTATGTCTAACTATAATCACTGTATCATCAGGCAATGTTGCAAACATGATTTATGATGCTGGAATGTCTGTAAATATTGTGTATATACATAACCACTTTCTTGTTGAGCTCCCGATTCTATTATATACCAATTGAGCTGCATATAAACATTGACAATCAATAAATAATTGCGATTATTATACTACTCGTATTAGAGTTTGCAGAAAACTGAAAGAAAAAAAAATTTTTATTACGTCTTATTTTTCGATGTTCGAATATAACTCACACTATTTTCGAATTAAATTTCTATATTTCTGTAAAAATCTGTCTTGTAATAAATGCTCTGTTCTATAATAGTCAAGCCACAAATATTATATTTTATATATTTTTCCACCATACTATTTAATAGTGTCCGAGTCGCTGTGAGACCAAAAAATTTATTTATTTACAATCCAATTTAAAGTCTTGTACCTTATCAAAAATATTTTTATTGAGATCGAATAAATTTGAAATTAACTTATGAAAATATATGGATTTAATTTTTTACATTTTCTTTTGTGTACCAAACAGAAACGCCAAAGTGACAAATATTTATAGTTTATTTAATAAAGTTATTTATTATTTAAATTAATTTAAATGAATGAATTGTAATAGTTTTAGGTATATTAACTGAAACTGTAGGTCACAGAAGACGATATTTGTCTCACTTGATTATTTGAAAGTTGAAGTTGCTAATACAAAAGCTGATCTCCTCTTGCTAATAGAATTGATAAAAATCAAAATTCATACTACCTACAGATTACTTAAATTAACTTTAAATAAACACAAAGATAATCGACTTAATCGAAAGACTTAAAGTCAATCATAAAGATAATGCGTACAACTTTTTCAACTTTAATCAACAAAAAACAAAAGGACGTGTTAACATCATTGATATCTGAAGAGAGAACATTCGCATGCTGGCTTTAAACATCTGTTGTGACTGTTGTGAATACAGTTGGTTCGCGTTGGGTTTTCTTAATTAAAGGTGAAAAAATAATACGCAGTATTTTTGTGATTGACATTAAATTTCCAAAAATTAGTTCAATAGAAGGGTTAAAATGTTTTTAGACTCTCACCATTTATTAGTATCACTGTTTAACACAATGAATATAAATTTA
This sequence comes from Argyra leucocephala, assembly GCA_963942445.1. Lineage (NCBI taxonomy): Eukaryota > Metazoa > Arthropoda > Insecta > Diptera > Dolichopodidae > Argyra > Argyra leucocephala. The sequence goes on along the minus strand of OZ012678.1, from coordinate 140,852,588 downwards.
TTTATATTAGTATCAACAAAAATAATATAGGCGTAGAAATACACATTGAATATAAAATAAAAAAGACAAAACAAAAAAAAAAATCCACTCAAAAAACAAACAATCTATTAATGACTGTAATTAAAGGCCTGGAATGTTTTTTAACTGATGATGTCTGTTGGAAATTTTTGACTAAAATGAAAAATTAAGATTAATTACTTTAGCTTTGCGAAGAACATTGAAAATATCAAAAAAGAGTTTTGGATTTTTGCCTTCCTCTATCTCTTTTTTTTTTTTTTTTGAGTATCCATTAATGTTAATAATTTCTTTATTAGACCTATATTCATAATTTAAATGAAGTCCTGAATTATTTAATTTCCTTTTAAAAATATAATTAGATTTCAGTCCTAATTACCATTTAATTCAACTTAACATTGCAAGGCTGGTCTGATAATATTTAAAATTCGATTTTTCAGACAATTTTTTTTTTTTTTAAATAAATTTAGGAAGAAAAACGTGATCTTGTGCTCTTGATTTAATTAAAAAAGATTAGGACGTAAAAATCATTCTATCATAATTTTTTCTTAGAAAATAATTATTATTTATTTGAGTTTGATTTCTATTAAATGTTTTTTTTTCAAATTGACAGAAAATTTAAATTAAAAAATGCAGAGTTTCCATTATCCAAAGTTATTAATCACACTTTGAAGTTTTTGTATTTTGAATGTAGGAAAAGTGGAAGGAAATATTGCAGAAAATCAAGGAATTTATATTTATGATAAAAAATATAGTAACTATTTAATGATATGGGCTAGATATGGTAGTGTATGTGAGATAGATATGGGCCCATTTGATATAACTATATAAGAAACAACCATACTGTGCGTATATCCAACCTCAAACACCTTGATTGCAATCTAAATGAAAGGCATGGCCAGATATAGAGACAAGATTCAGAAACTTACCGATTCATACATCTTTAAGCATTTATATACCACAATAGTTCGGCCACATTTCTAAGTTGTCCTTCTTTCTTAAATTTATATAACTTGTATGCACAATTAATGTTCTCTTATAATGATCCATCAGCTAAGACAAGTTGACCTTCTATTTTAAATTTATATAATTTGTATGCACCAATGTACATGCTTTCAGATTTTTGTATCTTGACTCCCATGGAATCAACTATGATTTTTCTAAGCCCATAGTTAATTCTAGATGTTATTTGTCGTTAATGGTTAATGGTTTTTATTCAATAATTGATTTCCCATATAAAAGACATATTTTTAGAATAAATTTCACGAATTTTTTTTCTTATTAGGTAGTTGATTAATGTGGGGATGCTGAGGGAGATGTTGTATTGATGTAGGACCTAATGACCATAATAAAATGGTTCTTGATTTTTTTTTTTTAAATTTTCAATCCTGAAACACAATATCTGTTCAATGGCAACATCTGTAGTCATCAAATAAACGTTAAAATATTTTTCAGATTGCTTCTAGATTGATTACTTACTAGATCTAAAACCGAACACATATATGTTCTATATACAATATACCTAATAGATCTACAGATACAAAAACCCTAAAACAACAAGCATGTTACCAAATGTTGTTTTTGTAATTAAAATACTAAATGCACTATTAAGGGCATATATTTTAAAAGTCTGCAATATCCATTATTTTCGAGCTACAGTGATTTGATCAGATCCTTGTGCTGCATTCACTTTGAAGATTGTTACTTCGTAAAAGTTTTATATAGAAAAAGAATAAAAAAAACAATTTTTTTTTAAAAATGCTTATATCTTCTAAACTGTTCGACGTAGATATAAAGTATGAGTTGTAGAAAAAAAACCTTTCTAACTGTCTATAAATATTGAGCGGGTTTTATGCAAAAATCTTGAAGTATTTGGTGTTTCAACAAAAAAATAAAGATTGTTTTTTTTCCCAAAATTTTCTACTTTGAACTACATTATCTCCATAACGGCAGGACCAATCATTATCAAATAAATGTTAAAATATGCTCCAGACCGTTATCCTTCTAGAATATATAACTGAATATATATATTTAATAAATCAACAGATATAACGGGCTTTATACAAAAGCATTAAAACAACAAGGATACTTTCAAATGTCATTTTCGTCCTTAAAGAATAAGTTGCGCCAATAAAGATTTATATTCATAGCTTTCTTTGGAATATGATATTATTAGAGTATTAGTTCCTACGCCGATACAACATCTCTTTCAGAAGAGCCAATAAATAAATGTAAGTGGCATGAATTGATGCTTCTGCAAATTGAAGAAATTATTGTGAAAGCGCGATGTTAATTTTGAATTGATGATTTCGTCTTCCAAATGCTTTATTTTAACAGTTTTTTATGTCTTTTGTGTGTAGAGGTACTGAACAAGATGTGGAGTGACTGACACCAATACTGGCAACCAAAATAGTTTAATGAGTCTCCAAAAAAATTATGCAGTTAGCGCACAGTCAAACATTGTCAAAAAGGTTATTTCGATTATATAATAGGTCGTTCCGTTACGTTATTTCCTTGTATCGCAGAATAATCGTGAATGAGAACATATTTTCACAAAACAGTTTACTATTAAATTGCGGCCTAAGCCGATAGCCCTGGCAGCAAGTGCTTGTAAATTACTACTGTGTACAACATAAATTATATTCAATAAAAAATAATAATAATATTACGTTGTTGTCATTGTATGTAGTGTGCGTTTGCATGTGATGTAGCTCGCAAACTATAACCTAGTAGAAAAGACAAATTTTATTTTGAACTAATATCATTTACTAGTACTATCAAAAGGCTATAGAGTATGAAATTTACTTATTGAACAAAATCCTTGATTTAATTTAATTCCATTGAATTCAAATTTAAATATGTTTAATTTTCAGTACCAAAATCAATTGGATTCAAATTCAAATAGTATATTTATTTAATTTTCATTAAATCAGAATATTTTAATTGAAATGTAAAACAAAAAGACTTTTTTTTGAATGAATTTGTTATAAATTTTAAATAAAAATATTTAATTTAAAGCTCTTCTGATTTATTTTTATTAAAAAAAATAAAAAATTTTAACCTATACACAAATCCTTCCATCATACACATTTTTTAGTCAATATTCATATTCATTAAAAATTACCAGTTATTTATCCTTAACATTATTTTTTAATTAGATTTATCCTTTAAATGAACACACATTGTCAATTACTATATTATAATATGTATGTGTATGTGTATTTTTTAAATCCAAAATACGGTATAATTTTAATTCGTTCAATTCCACCGATACATGGTTAGTGATTCGTTGATATAAAAAATATTCAAACTGTTTAATATTTCATCGAACAACAGCTGCTGTGATATTTGCAAAAATTTTATTATTTGTACCGTATTGAATTCATGATTCTGTACAAATTTTGTATTTTATATATCCTGTGGTGAAAAACAGCATCATTAAAACCGCCAATACACACTCTTGTGTATACCATATAATTTTAATAGCGGTGTTTTACCGTTTGTAAAAATATTTTTGAAAAAAAAAATTTTCCAACAAAATTAAGAAAAAAATAAAAATAAAAATAAGAAAAATTAAATTAGGTCAATACCAATAATAATATTTTTCGTTCAATATATTTATTCAGTCATTTCGCTCCACTTATTCGAAAGGCTATTTTTAAAGAAGAGAAATGTGTCATAAATGGTCGTTAAATTAATATTGAGAATGTGAAAAGATACCAAATAGGATGCACAATACACGTATACCTACATGTTGTTTTAGTAGTATATTATTGTCCTAAATATTTATAGTTATCGCACCCGGTTGATAATCGGAAGTTGTTTTTGTTTTTTTTGTTATTTGTTCTTTGGTAGAAAATAGATTTTTTCAAGGATATAAATAATTTATTATTGATTTATAATTTGAAAAAAAACAAAATAAGAAATATTTTTTATAATTTTTATTTATAGGATAGGTACGTATACTGACATCTAAAGTATGACATCTGAACCAGTGAAATGATAAAATGTCACAATAAAATTGATTTTTTTTTTCTATTGTACAAATTGGTTACTCGTACCAATTATTATGAAAATAATTGACAATTGGATGTTCTAAATTTGTTTTCGATATTGTTGGTTTCTTCTAAATTTCAATTCAATGTAATCAATTTTAATTGTGGATGAGTGATGGATTACTATTAAAATTGAAATGATGAATTTTGAATGTTGAGGTTGAAAAATTATTTTGTGTAATTTACTAAGCTATATAGATTGTTTGAGTTATTAACAAAAATATATTAAGAAATTGCAAATATCAAGAAGACACAATATTGTGTAATTTTGACTGGGGATTACTGTTATTTTGTCTGTATATATATATATAGTCAATATTGCTTTCAAGCGAATTGCTTGGGTAAAGCTATATTTTACCTCGTAAGAATGTTTAAAGCGTATAGCTTTGTCAAACAATTCTTAGAGTTCTGTTCTGTATATAATTTTTGAGCGTATGGCTCTATAAAGATTATATACTTATATTGAAATGATCTTTAAAAGCGTATGGCTTAATAAAAAGATATTTCAATTTAAATCAATCCTAAAATAAAAGAAAGAGTTATTTTTGTTCAAGGTTTGATTTAATAATAATTAATGTTCTGGACAATCATGTCCTTTTATACAAATTATTTACAATTAAAAATAATAAATTCAATAAAAATATGCTGATTAAGTATAAAATAAATTACATTAATTTTTTAATAAGTATTTTACTAAACAAAGATCATTGCCTTACATGATTCATTAAATTTAAACAACAATTTTTTTTAGTGCATTTGAACTCAGAATTATACTATAGTAAACTCCATAATATTTATGTTGGTCAGCATAATTTTACAAACGAAAATAATGTTTAACATATGTACTAATTATTGAACAAAGCTATAAATGAATATAGAGTTTTTTATTAAAGATTTATATTTATATATACAGTTATATTCATATATTCATTACAATCGGAATCCAAATGAAAAAAGTGAGAACATTTTATTTTATTAAAATAATCTGATTACCAAGATGGATTCTAAGTTTGTACTCTTTGGTTCAAACAACGTGATTATTGATTTATATCGATCAGGTGTGTAATAAAGTGTTCCGGATTAATTTAAAATTATTCCGCATCTTTAAAATTTGACTATTTCCATCACGTTATACATTGACGACAATCACGTCATATATCTACGCGTTATTACTATTTCAAATTAACACCCATTCTCGACTTTTTTGATTTATTAATCTTTTTACGATGACACACAGTAGAACTAACTGTGGTGGACTTGGACCCATTAACAGAATGTTGATAAGGGAAATAAATATAAAAGTTCTTAATCGATTTGTCCCTTTGAAAGTCTGTTTTAAAAAAATAACTACTGCAACTGAACGAGTTACACACCTATAACACCCATTAGTCTATATATTTAATTATTGTTAAATTATATAACTTTGAAATACACAACTATATATAAATACATTTAATTATATTTTCTGTTTTTGCTCTCAATTGGGAATTATATAGATGTTACTAATTTGTAACTGTTTGATTTGAATTTGAAATAAATAAATGAATAACTTCTTCAGCTTTTTCTACGTTCTACTACATGTGATTGGAGCTTGAAAATAAGTCTTTAAAATACTTAATTTAGAACAATCTATTAGTCTTCAAATTTAAGTCTTTTAAATACTTGGGAGTTGTTCCTGACGATAAATAAAATTGGTTTAATCATTCATTTCATTTAAGAGCATATTTCTCTAAAGTTATAAGACACATAAAATACCATCTAAGCCTATACTGTTAAAGTTTTAAGAATATTGTACTATTTCCAGTTCTAAACAACTCTTACAACTCTTAACGTATGGATAAGCTTGTATGGGGTTGTATTTATTACAATAAAGTGCATCACATTGTTATTTGACAGAAACATGTTGTAAAGAATGTTCTATGTAAAAACCGTCTTTTCATATCAACGAATTTCACCTATTTTAATGCGTTGATATATTTGTAATTTATTTTTTTATAAAATATTAAGGCTGCTTTTTAATAGGTCGAGCAATTTAAATCAATGTATGATATTAAATTATAATCTGAGAGTCAATAGAATGAATTTCGTAGTATAGCACCTTAAACTAACACATCCCATTTTCAACACTTCAAGATCATTTTAGTGCTTCAAGATTATTTAAGATTGAAACGTTGTTTATCTCTGTCTAGCTTACAAGCTGTTTTTCTTTAATTTGATAAGATTGAAAAATTGAATTATTTGTAATTAATTCAGATAATAGATCTAGGAGAGTTAGGTTGAAGCTGATTTTTTATTATACTATTTGGTGAAATATCTTTCGATAATGGCTTATATTCTCTCCCGCACTTTGTATTAAATATTTTGTTGTTTATATTTTTTTGTATTGTATGTATTTATTTTGAAATTTGTTATTATTTAATATTTTTTGGATCAATTTTTATTTTAATTTTTTTTTTTTATTATTGATTTGTTGTGAATTTATACAAGTATTGGATTGATCCTATGCAAAATGACTTTATTATTTTCCTAAAAAAATATATATAATGTATTTGAAATCTGGAAATAAATGAATAATTTCTTGTTATTAAATGAAATTATTGCAATAACATACCATAGGGCATAGTAATACATTTATTGTTTCATGACAATTATTGTGATGATAATAATTATTTGTTTAAAGGTCATTTTCATTGTATGTAACTGTCAGTTTTATTTGCTTATATATTTATGTATATGTATGAATATTATTTATTATAACATACAATATGTACATACATACATTTATATAAATATTATTTATAATAACATATATTATATATAGTTATATATGCCCAATCAAATTTGTACTAATTTTTAACATTATTCTTATTCATTTTGAAATTGTAAACGACATCAAATCATCTGTCAACTGCCAATAATATACACAAAACTTATACATGATTGTAAGAAAAATAAGTGAGAAAGAGACGAAATAGTATGACATACCCAAAATTAATTCCTCTTCATTCTGCCAAAATATTTTATTTATTTTACATTTAACTCCTGAATATCCTTTAACACAAATAAAACTGATATTAAAATTTCATGTAAATTTCAAGGAGAATGTCAATGTCATGAAATAAAAAAAAAAAAGGTTTTTTGTTTTTTCTTTTGTTTTTTTTTTTTATTTTACTCTTGAGAATTCAAAATTAAAACATCATATTTTAAAAAATTCTTCACCAAGTCATTTACACACTTATAAATTTTCATTTTCTGGCGGTAGATTTCAAGTTTAAATTTACTTTTCACTTTCTTCAATTTACAGTTAGATAATAATGCCTAATAAAAGTCTTAAACTTCTTCCGCATAAACAATTTTGACAGTTATTATTGTATAAAAAGAAAAATGGTAGTTAACCTTGACAACTATAAAGTCGAGATAATGAATAATGTGTTAATAGCTATTATTTACTAAGCCAAGCTAAAAATGTTGTTCTGTAGTTTAAATTGAAGTAAAATTTGTACATAGAAGAAAAGGTTTTCAGGATTGTTCTTAAAAGAACATTGAGAAAGTTAGATATGGGAGTAATTTATTGAATGAGTCTTATGATTGCTATCAATGTTAATAGTATTATAAGATTTGAATTTAGGTTTGAACGTTGGAGTTTAACCTGATGTGATAAGTTACTGTGATGATTGAAGATATTGTAAATTCTACAAATCGAAGCAAAAGCTACCCCATGAATTATATCTACTCATAAGATCATACCTAGACGTAAATTTGTAATAAAACAACAACAAGAGCACACATCAGAAAATTTAATAAAATCAGGAATCCCTCAGGGTAGTGTACTAGGACCTACCTTATACTTAATATATACTGGAGATTTGCTAACAACAGAAAACACAGTTACTGCAACGTTTGCTGATGACACAGTAATACTAGCAACAAACACATGCCCAACTGCTGCCTCAAACCAATTGCAAGAACATTTATTAAAAATTGAAGATTGCTGCTAAAAATATGGAGAATCAAGGCTAATGTAAACAAATCAGTGCATGTTACTTTCACCACCAGAAGAAAAGATTGCCCGGCTGTAACACTAAATAATGTGGCATTAAAACATGCAAACTCTGCAAAGTATCTTGGTATGCATCTGGATAGGTGTTTAAATTGGAGAGAGCATATTGTCAACAAAAATAAACAACTTAGATTGAAGTTTAACATCCTATACTGGTTAATAGGATGTTATTCGCAGCTATCAATGGAGTGCAAAATCCTACTATACAAGGCGATCTAAGCAGCAGATTTATAAATAGTCAAACCAGAAATCCCCACTAGCTTGACCAGAAATACAAAACTTCGGAGATAAGCCAATGGGCTCACTCACCACCTGTTACATAAAAGAAATCAAAACAAATTACTTAATATCGTCTAATATTGACATACTATTATTAGATAAAAATTATTAGTAAAGTTAAATAAATAAACTAACAGATAGTACATACTCAAATAAAATTAAACAAAAAAATATATAAGTTATTTTAGGTACAAAACTTTGATTGTGTACATTCAAAGACCAATATTTGGCGATAAACAAGGACTTGAATAATTCATTCATTGTTAAAGCATCCCGAATATTGAATTACATAATATTTTGTTATTTAAATCTGGATAGTTTGTTATAAGTTTGGCTAACAAACTAGAAACTTGTTTGTTAATATTTTTTTCTATCCACTATACAAAAGCTAGTTGAATGTGAGAAAGATACAATTATAAAATATAGCTACATTTTTATTTATCAAAAATATTTTATTCAATTCTTACTGAACATTGATATTTTTTTTATTTTCTTGTTAGTAACTTAGGTACAATCAACTTTTCATGCTTAATTAAGTATGGTACTGCAAGTTTATAATACATTTACAATATTTTCGAGCATCTATTTATCAAATTACTATATCATATCAGCTCATTAAATGTGGAAAGCTACCGCTATTGTCGGTAACTAAGTCTTCTTAAATAGAATAGTTTCATTTTATTTAATTTGTTACCAGATGATATTCTTATTTTTTTTTGTCATTTATTTTATCCTAATGAGAAAGGGACCATGTCGAAAAATCCATAACGAACTTTTTTTTTTGCTTCATCGGGAATTGAGCCTGGGACCTTTCGGTTGATTGGCCGAGATTATATCATCCAGCATAGTTTAACTACTTTACACTTGGATGGTGGATATAAGTTATGAGTATGGCATTTCAAACGAGAATACAAATTTTTAAAAGATAATATATAATATTTATTTGTCTTGGGTCACAAACTTCGTCCGGCTAATAAAATGACAACTTTTTTTCTATTGTGTTATGGCATACCTTATGCTACAAAATATCGAAATATTTTAACGAAATAACTACTTTCATAAGTAGGTACAAAATTTAGTGATAAATTGTTGATTTACTAAGACCGTACGTTGCCATAACGTTATAGAATTAGTAAAAAATGATCAGCTACAGATGAACTATTGAATGAATCAACGGGAATAGTTATATCAAGCATTATTTTAAAAAAAATCTTTAGTCTATTTATTAACGATTTACCCCGTTGTTTGTCTGAATCTCATTGCCGGTTGTATGCAGACGATGCTCAACTCTACATCAGTGGTCCTATAGCTGATATTAACCGCTCTATTGCTAAATTGAATGATGATCTTGATGCTGTTGCTTTCTGGTCTCTAAACAATGGTCTTCGATTAAATCCGTCAAAATCCCAGGTTATGTTAATTTATGTTCGCAATATTGATACAACTAATCTCCCTAATATCATATTAAACAATTCTGTGGTAAAATTTGTAAGTAAAGCTAAAAACTTGGGTGTTGTATTCAATAAAACTCTAACCTGGAATGATCACATTAACTTTATTTCTAGAAATGTTTTTTGTAAGTTACGAAAACTTTGGAAGTTCTCTTACAATATTAACGAGTGGGTAAAAAAGAAATTAGTTAGTTATATCTTTAATCTTTCCACATTTCACTTATTGTGAAGTAGTTTATGCTTGGATGAGTATGGGCGAGTTTTCCAGGCTCAAGGTTATTTTCAATGCTTGCACTCGATTTGTAACTAACCGTCGTAGATTCGATAGCATCAGAGATGTTTCTAAAGTTTTGCTTGACTGTACTTTCGAAAACTATCTAAATTATAAGTACATCTGTTTTATGAAAAAAATCCTATCTAAAAATACGCCGGTATATCTTTTTAAGAAAATAACCCCTGGACGATCATTAAGAAGTGCAAATTTAACTATTCCTAGACACTGTGGTAGATTAAGACATCTATCCTTTTTTGTAAGGACTGTCGGGTTGTGGAATTCTTTGCCGAACATAGTCAGGTGTGAGTTCTCTATTTCTAAATTCCTTGAGCTTTGTTGAGTATATTTTAAGGCAAAAGTGTAATTAAGAAGAATAAAAATTTTGTAGAATAATGCTTGTTAGGTGTGAGACGTCTGAAAGATAGTTTTGTTTGGAGGAGAGATTTTTTTTTTTTTTTTTGTTTTTGGACTTTTGTTATTTTATTACTTTATCTCCGTATTTTATAGTTTTAACTTTAATTTGTTCTTGTTTTTTCTCTTTTTTATTTTATTCTTTTTATTTTATTTTTTTTTTTTTTTTCTTTCTTTCGCTTTATAAGTTTTCTATTATAAATTTATTTTCTTTATAAACTTATGTTCTTTATCATTAATTTCTTTAGGTTAAGGTTTAATTTAATTTAATTTAATTTAATTTAATTTAAGAATTATGAATTTGCTACACATTATACTTTATATACTCCTATAGAGACTTACCGTCTCATATATATGTACGAAATAAAATGAATAAATAAATAATAAAATAAATAAAATTATAAAAATATAGAAATATTTTCTTAATTCAAATATTTAACTAGAAATAAATTTTTCTAAGAGTTAAAGAAGTGTAACTTGTAAATAATAAAAATTTTTTAAAATTTTGATGATAGCATGAATCAGTTTGTGCGTGGAAGTACAAATACATGGAGTACGAACTTTGATGGCAGCAAATTAAATTGCACTGACTTAGATATTTTTGTTTGTTTTTTTTTTTTTTTTTTTTTTTTATGATCTTGACAGTAACTTAGGTAGAATCACCTTTTCGTGCTTAATTAAGTACGGTACTGCAATTTTACACTACAATATCTAGAATTTGTATATTTATAAATACTGTTTTGTTTTAGGTTTGACACAATTTGACATCATTAGTACTGTATCTCTTAGGTGCCTATTACACATTAGTTATTCTTTTTATCAATCTTTTCGTCAATATATTGACAATATATTGATGAAAAGAATGATGACCGATTACACATTAATCTTTTTATCCAAATTTTGATATTTTGCAAGGACATACTGTGGAAGTGTTCTGAATATATTGATAATTTCGAAACATATTATATGAATATTGAAAATATAATTTCTGGAGGAGTGTTTTTGACTTCAGTTTAAATGGAATTTTTAACGTAAATGTTGTGTATAAAAAACAACAAATTATTTTTTTGAACATTTGAATAATATTACAATTATTTTTTTACAATAATTGCTATAATTATTAAAATTAATATAAAAATTATTCTTTTTAGAATTACATCACAAATTAATATTATAACCTTATCTGAACATTCCCAAAAAATAATGTTTGAACATTCCCCAAAAACCCATTTTTTTAATTCCGCTGATTTTGACAGCATAATTGATGGGAATTTTGACAGCATGATTGATGATAATAGAACCACCATCAATCATTTCTCATCAATCAACGGTCAATCAACGGTCAATATAATGACAATATATTGACCATTAACTGACCATTGATTGATCTGCAATAGGGGCCTTACACATAATAACAAGAACTGATTATATTAAATTTATAATAAATTTTTATCATCCGTTACAAGTTCAATGACGAAGTAACATTTTTTTTTTTTTTTTTTTTTGCGTGGATTGGTGGGACTCTTCATAGACACAATGAGCCCCGTAGCTTCCATTGTGTGCCAGATTTTTACTGACTAAACCACACCCCTCCCATTAATACTAGTCCAACGGACTAACCATTAATTTATTGCTATTTTGATTTTCTTAAAGAAAAAGTTTACGAAATTCTATCGTATTAAATCTAGTGGCTTAGTTCTTTTAAGCCTTCTGACATCATTTTGATTATCTAGCAATTGAGTGGCCTCAACGTTAACATGTCCCTCCAGACGAGCTATATGCTTTGTTGCATATCTTTTTATTTCATTTTCTATGCAAGGAATTTTTAGATCTCTGTGCAAATCACTGTTGCGAACATACCAGGGGGCATTTACCATGTTGCGCAAGACTTTATTTTGGAATTTTTGTATACAAAGTACATGTGTTTGTTTGGCACATCCCCATATTTGTATGCCGTACAACCATATCGGTTTGAGTATCTGATTATATAACAAAATCTTGTTATGTATAGGTAATTTAGAATTACGACCTAAGAGCCAGTACATTTCTCTATACTTATTTTCAAGCTCAATTTTTTTCTTTTTAACGTGCTCTTTCCATCTAAGTTTGCCATCTAATGTCATTCCTAGGTATTTAGCATTGTTTTCTTGGGGTATATTGACCCCATTCAGATTTACCAATGGTGGTTGATTTTCTAATTTTTTATTTGTAAAATTTACATGTACTGATTTTAACTCATTGAGTTTAATTTTCCATTTCTTTGTCCAGAGGTATAGCTTATCGCTTGCTCTTTGCAATTTAATTGTAGCCTCGTCAATATTTGATCCTACTGCCATCAACGCAGTATCGTCAGCGAATGTAGCTACAGTTATATTTTCCATTTCTGGTAAATCATTGGTGTAGAGCAAATACAGTATGGGACCCAGAATACTACCTTGAGGCACACCCGTTTTAATATCTCTAATAGTAGAATACTCTTCGTCTTGTTTTATTCTGAATAGTCTGTTTTCTAGATATGATGAGAGTATATCTACGTATTGTTTAGGTAACATATTGTTTAGTTTATTTATTAAGCCTCGATGCCATACTTTATCAAAAGCTTGGGCTACATCTAGAAATATGGTAGAGCATACTTTATTTTCCTCTAAAGCTTTTTCTATTATGTCTGTTATTCTATGAATTTGATCGATTGTCGAGTGCTTAGATCTAAAGCCAAATTGATAATTTGGAATCAGATTACTATTTTCTATGATCGGTCTCATTCGAATCAATAATAGTTTTTCAAATAATTTTGATACTATTGATAGTAATGATATTGATCTGTAGGATTTGACCTCATTTATGGGCTTACCTGGCTTTGGTATCATAATTATCTCTGCCATTTTCCACATATTCGGCACATACCTTATTCTTATAGCAGCGTTTATAATGCGTGTTAGCATTGTTATAGCTTTTTTCGGAAGTTCTTTCAGGACTTCCGATGTAATTAGATCAAAACCTGGAGCTTTTTTATCTCTGAGTTTTTTAATTTGTTCAACTATTTCACTCTCTGAAAATGGTGATATAACATTTTCTTGCCAATTATTATTTTCTTCAGTGAGATCATCCGAATCTGTCTCGTCTGGACAAAAAATTTCTTCAAGATGATCTGCGAATGTTTCAGTTTTATTTTTATTATCTCTCGCCCATTCACCGCTTTTCATTCTGATTGGCGGGATTTGAGAGATCGAGGTTTTTGTACTCTTTGTTGCTTTCCACAACGAGTAGTTATTTTCTCTTTTAGCTGATAAATTTTTTATATATTTTTCAAAATTTTCATTTTTAAGATCTTTAATTTTTCTTTGAAGATTCTGAGTTAACCTATTTAGCACAGTTTTGTCTGCCGGATCACGCGATTGTTGCCATCTGCGTCTAGCTCTTCTTTTTATTTTTATCATATTTAATATTTCTCTAGGGTAGTTGAATCCTACCGATTTATATTCACAATTTTTTGTATTATTCCATCCAGCATTTTGAATAATTTTAATAAAATTTTCTACTTCAGAATCTATATCACATTTGGATCTTAGTTTTGTTTTTATGTTTATTTTGTTTTCTATTTCTTGTTTAAAGCTAGCCCAGTCAGTTGTCTTGTTCGTTAGCAGAGGTTTCGACTGTTTCTTAATAACCTTTTCATATAGACTTAGTATGACTGCAGAGTGATCTGAGTCCAAATCATGGTTATCTTCTAGCTTAATACAATTGGGCGAAATTTTTTTTGTTATATAAAAATCAAGCAGATCAGGAGTTTTATTTCTATCAGTTGGCCAATAGGTAGGCTTACCGGTAGATTGGTAAATGCAGCCTTTTTCTTTTATTGCTTTTCTTAGCTCTCTTCCTCTCGTAGAGGTTACTCTAGACCCCCAATCTATGTGCTTGGCGTTGTAGTCACCTCCCAGGATAAATCTTTCGCCAAGTAGTTTAAGAATTTCTTCAAACATGTTATTCTTTATGTTGTATTTGGGTGGACAAAATAATGCCCCGACACAAAGGCTTTGTTTAACAGACATAATTCGTAGCACGATTAGTTGGAATTCATCTATTTCTAGACTAACTTCCTCGTGGTGCTTAATATCTTTCTTTATTAAAATTAAGCTACCACCTCTGGGTGTATTACTCGGATGGTTTGCGCTGTAGCATGTATAGTCATTTATTTTAAGCGATGACTTATCTGTCATATGTGTTTCTGTCAAGAGACATACATCAATATTTTGTGTTCTCAATAGAATTTCCAAATTATTTTTCTTGTTCAGAATACCATTGGCATTCCACGTGACTATACGAAGTGCGTTCTTAACCTAATACATATATATTTCATTATGTTTGTTTTCTAATGTGCATAGTCTTGTTGAGATTTCATTCATTGTTTTTATCATATTTTGCATCATCTGCATAATGGTATTTTCAGTCAACTTTTGTGTAGAAACTTTATTTTGTTCTTTCGGGTTTCTTTTTTGACTTAGTTTATTTTGTGTTACCTGTGAATATGATAAGCCTTCTACGACTTTTTTCGACGTAAAAGTTTTAGGTATATCTCTAAAGTTTCAATGCAATTCTGTTTCTGTGCACTGGGTTGCCTAGGTTTTGTCTTTTGACGAAGTAACATGTTACACTTATAAATCATTGAAAAAAAATTCTGCAGTCAAATAAATTAGAATTTGCAATTGGAATGTAAAAAAATTATATAGGTTGACAATATCTGGCCAAAGTGTCAAAGAAACTGAAAGATTTCAAAACTCCAAATTTATTTTTTGTATGAAAACTTACATCCCTACTCTTATAGATTCTAACTTTTACAAATTAATATTTCATTTCATTCTGTTAATTTCCAAAGAATGAGTTAATTGTTTCTAAATAACTATGATCGAAATTTAAAATATATAATACCATTCCAATTTCCAAATTTGCACCTCTACCAGTAAAGAATAAAAATTCCCAAAGAATAACAAAATTTTTTTTTTTTAATTCTATTTTTAATAAAAATCCTACTTCTTGTGTGTTGCCTAATCCAATTCTCCAAGGACAATAACAGGTTCTCATTTTATTTTAGTAGACTATATCGTTAAATTTTACCGTTATAAAAATGCCTACAAACTGTTTTATTTGTTTGTTTTTTTTCTATTTCAGTTCTGTTAAAAACAAAAAAAAAAAAAATAGAAACAATGCAAGAAAATATTATTATAGCTGTAAAGTAGGTATGTTAAAAAAAAAAAATAAAAAAAAAAATAAAAATAAAATATACTTTTTCTTTAAAGTTAAAAATATTAGAAAGAACGATAAAGTTTAAAAGACAACATAAAAAGAGTGTTAGTTTTTTTGATTAAAATATTTAAAAAGTTTTGTAATTTTTAGATTATATCTTAATAAAAAAAAAAAAAAAAAAAAAAATCTGGAAGCTTTGTTAAAAAAAGATTTAATTTCTGTCGGTCTATTTAATTCCTTATTCTTTAGAAGACCGTT
The DNA here is from genome assembly GCA_963942445.1 of Argyra leucocephala. Taxonomy (NCBI): domain Eukaryota; kingdom Metazoa; phylum Arthropoda; class Insecta; order Diptera; family Dolichopodidae; genus Argyra; species Argyra leucocephala. Next base: position 140,836,544 of record OZ012678.1, on the reverse strand, counting down.
AATGTATGCAATGAATAGCATAATGCGAAGCTATGGACAGTGTAAAGTTTTATTGTTTATTTATTTTTTTATTTAAAAAAAATTTATATCTTATAAATTCATCTTACAGTGTATTGTAGATATGTCACCAGAGTATTCTTAAGAGTTGTAATAGTCTTTTTCAAGGATTATTATGCTTGATGGTACGTGTTTTGATCATTTAAAAAAAAAAAAAAACACATTATAAACCTGTGAGATAATATTATTTTTTTTTTCTTATATTTCATTTTAGATCCGCTTAAGAGAATTAAAAGTTTTTATATTTTATTATTTAAAATAATCATACCTTAACATCTTTGGTAAAAACTTTATATTATAAGAAATAAGGTAGAAGAAATTTCTGAAACCTGACAACAAATTTTTCCTATTATTTTATCAAAAACGAGGTAGAAATTTTTTTAATATAGTAAAGACAGTAATGATATTTTGGGATAAAGAATGGGTGTATGAAAGGAAAAAAGTTATAGAACGTGTACATACGTGTATTTTTAAATACAAAAGTACTCAAAGCATATACGGAATTATTTTCTGCAAGTTGGTAGATGGAGTTGAAATTGTTAGAGCGGACAAATTTTTTTCAGAAGGAGTATATAGTAAAAATTAAACCTGTTAATTTTTGGTATACTAGTTTTTAAATATTCTAGTAATTGGTGCAAATTAAATAAAAAATTGAATTTGACTCATTAGAGTGTGTACATATTGTATATTAATACTAAGTACATTTTACATTATATAATATTTTTGATTTTAAAAATATCAATATTGCAGAAGCAAGTTACTCACTTTATCGAAGTTTGCGACTAAATAAAAAAAATTTAATATGTCATTAAGAACAAATTTAGTTATCAAAAATAACTAAATACATACGAAATATTTAATTGAGGAAATTGGTTAGTTTCAATTCCGTTTATATATTAATGCAATATGGCTTCCCAACCTCCTTAATAATGATTATCAAGAACATGTTATATAATAACACATTCCTGATTGTGAATCAATAAACTTTGACCGGAAAAAAATTCTTCATAGAAAATGGCCTTCAACAAGGTACGGTGAATGCACCTCTTCTTTTTTCCATCTACATAGCAGATTTAATGAATTTATTAGACAGTGTCAAAGGAAATAGCTACACGTTGGCTTTTGCCGATGACATAATAGTTTATTCAGCGGATAGCAAAGTAAGCACCATTCAAACAAAAGTTCAAAAAATGTTCAATATCATTTTGGACTATTGCAAAATATGGAAATTAAAAGTGAGCTTTAACAAATGTGAAACTGTATTATTCCGAAATACGGTCGATAAAACAAGTTCAGACATTAAAAAGAATTGGAAACGTTTCTGTATCAAATCTCCTAATGGCTCGTCCCTAGCAAACAAAAAAGGTTGTCAAATATCTTGGTGTTTTTCTGCATCGTAATTTGAACTACATCGAACATGTTAAATATACAATCGCTAAAGGAAATAAGTCCTTTATGGCAGCAAAAAAACTTTTTTACAATAAAAATATAATTAACGAAGTAAAAATAATCTGTTACCAAACATTAATTAGGTTAAAACTTGCATATGGTGTGCCCATATGGTACAATATCAATGCAAGTCTAATGGAAAAATTGCGCAAGTTTGAAAGAAAATGCATAAGACTTTGTACTAATATATCAAGAAAGGCCGAGTCCGATTACAAATATTATTACTCCAATAAATATTTGCATAAGGAAGCAAACATAATCAGAATCGACAATTTTCTAATAAAATTGATTCGAAAACATTATGATAGAACACTAAACACTCCAGAAAATCGTTCAATATCTCATGTATTTTACCACAATAAGGAGTACATAAAAAAAAAAATGCTCACGATATTTATTGCACCCGAGCATTTTATATTCCTTGATCAAAATGGTTATATTCAAGACCATAATCATGTCCCTATACTATATCACTATAGTAGACGGGCCCACATGTAAGATCATTGATTACAATCCGGGCCACATAAATGGAGATAACTTAAAATACAACATGTCTATACCAGATAGAGACAAAAAAATTAAAAGAGAATATTGGTGGTTAGAAAACACATTCAACCAGAATTAGGTACTAAATACATATTAGGTTTAACAATTTAGGTTAAGTTAGATTAAGTAGGCTTAATAATTAGGTTAATTTAGTCTAGGGTTTTATTTAACAAAAAAAAAGATTTAATATTGATTTTTAAGCCTTATTTTTACAATATATAATAGTATAAGAATAAACATGTTAACATACAGTAATAATTACGAGCGAAACAAAATAAATAGTAAGAAAATAAAATTAACATAAAAATTTAAAATAAGTTTAAACTTAAACTTTTTCTAGGCTAAGATAGTTTTAAGTTTATCTCAAAGGCAAATAATAAAAGTTTATATTAAAAAAAAAAAAAAAAAAATCCGTCTATATTAGGTTTGTCCACGGATATTAAGTTTTCTAACTGTAAATTTTCACTTCAAAATTCTCTTTACATTTTTCTGATAACCAAAGGTATTTGTGGACGCTTTTTGGTGTAAAAATGATGTAGTTTGACACTTTTTTATTTTTTTATTACAAATAAAATAAGGTTAGCTATTTTTAGAAAGTTTAAATATTTATAGTATACAGAAATCAATTTATTTTAGTAATTTAAATTAAAAGTGAAACAAAAAATTAAAAATAGCACAAGTAGAAATCTAAAATGCTATTTATTTTCGTTGTTATAACCTAACTAATTAAATTTAAAATTTTTACAATTTTGATCTTTAATTTTTATTTTAACCTTATAATATTATTTTATTTGGGAAAAAAAAAAATGTATAAAATGTCTAAAATCAGAATAAGGGAAATGTGTCACATGACATATGTATATCTAACAGATATTTTTATTTTCTCAGTACGTGAACGCTTTTCGGTGAAAAAATTAACAAACTTGTTATACTGTAAAATGTCTTATACTTCTTTTTTGTACATGGCAGTCCAATATTTAATCACAAAAATTGTCAGTACCACAATTTAGATACAAAAACTATTTGTTGCTCATTAATAACCAGCGATATAAAAAAATAAGTCGAAAACTAGTCAAAGTTATTGATTTCAAAAATAAGCAATCAAAGCTTCTAGTGACAGGACAATATATAGAATAGACCAGACTATAATATAGTCAATATTACAATATGTCTGAATTATGGTGAAGCGAAAGCACTTTCTTATTCTTACTTACTTACTTACTTAGTTTTGTGTCTAAAATTATTTATTTATTTCGAGCTTAATTCAAGCAAGTTACAATAAATCATACTTAAATTAAATTTATAAACTAAAAATTAAACATTCAAAAAAGAATTAATAAAAAACAAAAATAACAAAATTTTTATATTATGATAAAATTAAAAAAGAAAACAAAATCTTATATTTAACAATAATTAAAAAATAAAAATGAATAAACTTCAATTAAGAAGACAGGTCAAAAGATTAATAAAAAAAAATCAGTTACACAAATACAGATTATTTTTTAATGATTGTTTAGTTAGGGAAAAGTTAATATGGGGTTTGTATGCATTACAAAGAGACATCATCCTATTAATTGGTTCATATTTACCATAATTAGTCCGATGGTACTGCAAATTAAACATATTAGCAGTTCTTAGTCTAGAATGAGAACAATAATTAAGTTTAGCAAATAATTGGGGAGACGAAATGTTGCCTTTACTTAACTCAATTAGAAATACAATGTCAGCAAGTTTACGCCGTTTTTCAAGGGTATTAAGATGAATTAAATTTAGTCGATGTTCATAAGGAGGTAATCTTAAAGGATCTTCCCAAGGAAGAAGACGTAAAGCATATCTAATAAATTTTCTTTGAACCGATTCAATTCTATCTATGTGAACACCATAAAATGGACACCAAACCTGACTAGCATATTCTAAATTAGGTCTAACCAAGCAGGTATAGAGGGATTTTAATACATACGGATCTTCAAACTCTCTAGCCCAACGTTTAATAAAACCGAGCATAGAATTGGCTTTGTTTAAAATATCTGAATCGTGGAGATGGAATGAAAGTTTAGTATCGAAGAGTATTCCTAGGTCTTTAATTGATGTAACCTTTGGAATACTTTGGCTATTAAAAGAATATACATAAGAAATTGGGCATAATCGTCGTGTAAAAGTAATATAAACACATTTATTGACATTAAGCTGCAGATTATTATACGAACACCAACTATAGAAACGATTCAGATCAGCTTGTAACGCTAATGCATCCTTTAAATTAACAATTTTTTTTATAAATTTTCATGTCTTAGGTTGCCAACAGACCGTTTAAGTCCTGGGTCTGACTCATCAACGTCCATCATTTTTGTAGACGACGGGCGAATTGATAGAGAAGATGTGAAATGGTTGTAGATCTGCCGATACTTCATCTCCCCAACGAAGGTTTGATCTGCTCCGATGTTTTGTACCATCGGGTCTGGATTCGAAAATTCTTTTGGCTGGATCATTTTTGTTCATCTGTTCTAGGTGTCCGAGCCGGCTCTTGACTTTAATTTTCGTGATTACGTCCACCTCATTATACAGCTAATACAGTTCAACATTATATCTTCTCCTTCGACTCAATATTCATTTTTAGGACCATATATCCGACGAAGGATTTTCTTCTCGAAAACACAAAGTGCCTGGTCACTGGATTTCGGCCATGTCCATGATTCAGATCAGTAGAGCAGAACCGGGAGTACAAGCATTTTGTAGATTTGTACTTAGGTGCTTCGGGAATGGAGCTTTGATCCGAGATATTTTGACAAACTGAGCAGAAACGGTTTGCAATGGTTATTCTTACACCACATTGATGTCATTTGTGAGATTAATACTGGTTCCAAAGTAGGAAGCCTCCTGAACTATCTCGAAATTATGTGTGCCGACAGTGAGGTTTCGACCAATATGATGCTGGTAGGCCTTTGTACTTGTCGACAACATATATTTTGTCTTCTCCTCATTTACTTTGAGACCTATTATTTCCACTTTTTCTTCAATCCAGGTAAACCTGCTAAAAAAGGGAATTCTCTTCAATCGATTTGTTAGGGAATCTGTGGTATGAGGAAGAATATAAAATTACTCTCAACCCTAATCGCACCTACCCTAATTTATATTATTGAAGCAAAACTCATTTAGAAGTTTTTTTCCTGGACTGACTGATTAATCTTCCGGGTATTGAAATTTAGAACCTCCGCAGCCATGTAGAGATATTTAATTGGCTTATCAAGTAGATTTATGGAAGAAAAGTTCTTCCCCCGGTACCACGATGGACCTGTACTATTTAAGTGTAGGAAATACCCCTATCAAAGATATTCTATGTACATTGAAATGGATGGATGTTAGAAGTAAATTGAAATACAACGTACTGATTCTGATGTTTTAACTTAAGAACCAATTATATGCAGAAACACATTGAGTATGTTGGTGGATATTATTATTTACGAAACAGGAGAGATTTTAGAGTACCGTTATACAAAAAAAAATAGCACACAAAACTCACACTCATGTACAGAGGAGTACAAATTTTCAAGGATTACCAAATAACGTTAAAAATAAAATTAGAATTAGTATAGTTAAAAAATTAATACGAGAACATATACCTATGTAGATAATTTTAAAATTAATTGTAAAAATTATAAAGTTTCTTAGAGACTAATAAAATAAATTTAAATCTAAATCTAAACAGGAACTACTTCCTATTTACTTACTTTTTTTATTTTCTAAGTTAACATTTTAATCGTAGACATGAATTATTTTCACATAAACTTTTACGTTTTTTTTTTTTTTTTTTTTGCGTGGATTGGTGGGAATCTTCATAGACACAATGAGCCCCGTAGCTTCTATTGTGTGCCAGATTTTTACTGACTAAACCACACCCCTCCCAATAATACTAGTCCAACGGACTAACCATTAATTTATTGCTATTTTGATTTTCTTAAAGAAAAAGTTTACGAAATTCTATCGTATTAAATCTAGTGGCTTAGTTCTTTTAAGCCTTCTGACATCATTTTGATTATCTAGCAATTGCGTGGCCTCAACGTTAACATGTCCCTTCAGACGAGCTATATGCTTTGTTGCATATCTTTTTATTTCATTTTCTATGCAAGGAATTTTTAGATCTCTGTGCAAATCACTGTTGCGAACATACCAGGGGGCATTTACCATGTTGCGCAAGACTTTATTTTGGAATTTTTGTATACAAAGTACATGTGTTTGTTTGGCACATCTCCATATTTGTATGCCGTACAACCATATCGCTTTGAGTATCTGATTATATAATAAAATCTTGTTATGTATAGGTAATTTAGAATTACGACCTAAGAGCCAGTACATTTCTCTATACTTATTTTCAAGCTCAAATTTTTTCTTTTTAACGTGCTCTTTCTATCTAAGTTTGACATCTAATGTCATTCCTATGTATTTAGCATTGTTTTCTTGGGGTATATTGACCCCATTCAGATTTACCAATGGTGGTTGATTTTCTAATTTTTTATTTGTAAAATTTACACGTACTGATTTTAACTCATTGAGTTTAATTTTCCATTTCTTTGTCCAGAGGTATAGCTTGTCGCTTGCTCTTTGCAATTTAATTGTAGCCTCGTCAATATTTGATCCTACTGCCATCAACGCAGTATCGTCAGCGAATGTAGCTACAGTTATATTTTCCATTTCTGGTAAATCATTGGTGTAGAGCAAATACAGTATGGGACCCAGAATACTACCTTGAGGCACACCCGTTTTAATATCTCTAATAGTAGAATACTCTTCGTCTTGTTTTATTCTGAATAGTCTGTTTTCTAGATATGATGAGAGTATATCTACGTATTGTTTAGGTAACATATTGTTTAGTTTATTTATTAAGCCTCGATGCCATACTTTATCAAAAGCTTGGGCTACATCTAGAAATATGGTAGAGCATACTTTCTTTTCCTCTAAAGCTTTTTCTATTATGTCTGTTATTCTATGAATTTGATCGATTGTCGAGTGCTTAGATCTAAAGCCAAATTGATAATTTGGAATCAGATTACTATTTTCTATGATCGGTCTCATTCGAATCAATAATAGTTTTTCAAATAATTTTGATACTATTGATAGTAATGATATTGATCTGTAGGATTTGACCTCATTTATGGGCTTACCTGGCTTTGGTATCATAATTATCTCTGCTATTTTCCACATATTCGGCACATACCTTATTCTTATAGCAGCGTTTATAATGCGTGTTAGCATTGTTATAGCTTTTTTCGGAAGTTCTTTCAGGACTTCCGATGTAATTAGATAAAAACCTGGAGCTTTTTTATCTCTGAGTTTTTTAATTTGTTCAACTATTTCACTCTCTGAAAATGGTGATATAACATTTTCTTGCCAATTATTATTTTCTTCAGTGAGATCATCCGAATCTGTCTCGTCTGGACAAAAAATTTCTTCAAGATGATCTGCGAATGTTTCAGCTATATTTTTATTATCTCTCGCCCATTCACCGCTTTTCATTCTGATTGGCGGGATTTGAGAGATCGAGGTTTTTGTACTCTTTGTTGCTTTCCACAACGAGTAGTTATTTTCTCTTTTAGCTGATAAATTTTTTATATATTTTTCAAAATTTTCATTTTTAAAATCTTTAATTTTTCTTTTAAGATTCTGAGTTAACCTATTTAGCACAGTTTTGTCTGCCGGATCACGCGACTGTTGCCATCTGCGTCTAGCTCTTCTTTTTATTTTTATCATATTTAATATTTCTCTAGGGTAGTTGAATCCTACCGATTTATATTCACAATTTTTTGTATTATTCCATCCAGCATTTTGAATAATTTTAATAAAATTTTCTACTTCAGAATCTATATCACATTTGCATCTTAGTTTTGTTTTTATGTTTATTTTGTTTTCTATTTCTTGTTTAAAGCTAGCCCAGTCAGTGGTCTTGTTCGTTAGCAGAGGTTTCGACTGTTTCTTAATAACCTTTTCATATAGACTTAGTATGACTGCAGAGTGATCTGAGTCCAAATCATGGTTATCTTCTAGCTTAATATAATTGGGTGAAATTTTTTTTGTTACATAAAAATCAAGCAGACGTGACGTGACGTAAATTTTACCCGTTTTCTTATTATATTTTTGTAGAAAAAACTGTTGAGTTCATTGTCGTTGAAAACCTTTTAAACTTTTTAAATATAATTAATTAAAAATAATCAAAATATGTATCTAAATTATTTATTAAACACAATCATTTATTTTATTTTCAATTTTTCAATTTTTGAAATCAAAATGTGTTAATAAAATATTTTCAAAATTAACCACTGTCGAGTAAAAATAAATCAATTTTATTTTAATATAAATTAAAATAATGTCTTCATATTGTGTTTGATACTTTACCTTTAACAATACATTCAATTCCCACCTTAAACAAAAATCGTGCACAGCTAATTTTATTTTATTTCAATCACGAACTATCAATCAAAAATGGTCAATGAAATATCAGTAATGGAAGTTATTAATTAAAAAAAAAAAACGGTTTTAGCATGAAAATAAAGTAAAACGAATTTAATAGTAATTTTAATGAAACAGTGAAAGGATTTATTGAAGGCAATTAAAATATTTCAATTTTTTCATAAGTTCATTACGTTTCGCATTAGCAATTAAAAAAATATTAAAATTTTTTAGAAAATAGGTCACACATACACGTTTTCTAAAAAATATGCTAGCCATTATTAATCCAATTAAATACAATATAAATGTACGTACGTACTTTAACATACATGTATATTATGTATTTTAAAAATATTACAAATACACGTTATGTGATATTATAATAGTGCATTGAGCTGTGCACGTCATGTTTGTAACATGATGGAAATTACTGTGATAAAATATTTAAAGTACGAAATATATAATATACTAACTATAAAAATGATTAAACATTAACTGGTAATCAAAAATTGGATAATTCATCATAACAGTTTTAAAATTTGAAAAATTATTTGAAATTAAGTTTAAAATTGCAGTTTTAGTATGTAGGTTAAAAAATATTAGGTTCAGTAATCATTTCCAATTTATTATTTGGTTAGTTTCAGTTACAAAATTTGTAGAGAATTAGGTAATATTCACATATTTTTAATAATAATACCAAATCTTTGGATATTGTTTTACAATTAGAGAATTTGGATATTGTTTTACTGTAACACAAGTTAGATCAAACATATAGTATGAACCATGTAATACGAGCGATTATATTTAATACATTCATATAACAAAAACATTTGAGAAATATTACTATATCACTAGGATACCTGGTGTTCCTAACTTTCCAAAAATATAATTTAAGGACAAAAAAGACATTTGAAAGTATCCTTGTTGTTTTGATGTTTTGGTATATAAACCGTTATATCTGTTGATCTATTAGATATGTACATATATTCAGTTTTATATATATATATTATACATATATTCAGTTTTCCGGTACACGAGTATATTTCGTGTGAACTTGTAACCTATAAGTATGCAATTATTTTTGACAAATAATATGCTAACTATAAAACATAAATATTTAACATTACGCAAGCCAAATGGAGAAAATTAGGAAATTTGAACGTAAATGTATAAGAGCCTGCGTAAACCTACATAGGAAAGTAGAAACGGATTACAAGCATTTTTATTCCAATAAATGCTTGTACCGCAAAGCAAATATAATAAGATTCGATAATTTTTTAATTTTTAATTATTCGCAATCATTTTGAAAGATCTCTAAACACAAATGAAAATGGTTTAATGTCCAAAATATATTACCATGATGAAGAGTATATTAAAAACAGTTTAAAATCGGGGTTTATTGCTCCAGAACATTTTATCTACCTAGATTCCAAAGGGTTTATTCATAATCACGGTCATGTCCCTCTATTATATCACTATAATAGAAGGGCTACATGCAAGTGTATAGAATATAACCTTAACAGTATTGAGGCTACTTTGCTAAAGTATGATATGTTTATTCCTGAAAAGGATAAACGATTAAGAAATAATTATTGGTGGCTAAATACTTCGTAATTTAATTAAAACCAGATATGGTTAGTAACTCTAGATTAAGTTAGATTAGGTTTAGATTTAGATTAAGTTAGTTAAGCTTAGATTAGAGTTAATTAATTTAGGATTAGAGTAGGTGTAAATTAGATTTTAAATAGTATAAGTTTTTTTAAAAAAAAAATAACAATAAATACATTTTGGTTTTGTTATATTTTTCCAAAATTTAGCGAATAAAAAATAAAATGAATGTTCAACTCAAAATATCATAACAGAGTAGTAATATTAATTTCATCCGACCAAAACTAAATAAATAAAATATAGTTTTAAGATATTTAGTTAAGTAGTTAAGAATCAATATTAGTTTTGTAAAACTTTTTTGCTAATTCTAATACATATAAAACGAAATAAAATAAAAAAAAGTTATTAAAAAAAACAAAAACATAAATATTTGTTTTATTTATCACAATTAATTTTTTTCCATCTCTATTAAATACATTTTTTATTTTATTTTAAGCTTACTAATATTATTTTCTTAATAATTATATATACATTATTCTGCATTTATCTGGATGTTTGTAAGTTCGACGGAACGCTCCAATACATATACAAATTGCATATGTATACAAATGCATATATATACAAATTGCTTTGGCGCTTTTTTTTTAGCCCCTGTCTACCATGCTGAACCTTTGCAGGAAAAATTGATTGCATGAACTATATTTTTTTAATTTAATGTTAGTCTTCTTCGCAAATAATAAGGAAAAATAATAAATAATAATAATAATATAAATAAAACAAACAATTTTTTTGATTTATAATAAGGACTAATAGAAATTTAATCAATAGTTTAATATGGTATAATAACCAAAAGGCATTTAACACAAAAAAAAAACATAATTCACTCAAAGGTTATTCTTATTACTTAAAATTATACACAATAATAAACATGTGTATCAGCATATTTGAATTGTATAATATTATACATTATACTACTTATACCTGCTTATACCTTTTATTTTTGTCATTATTGTGTGCGTAACTCACTTCACTCAAAAAAAATTATTTTTGTTTTTTTATGTTTTTTTTTGTTTTTTTTTATTATTTGCTGTATCTGTATTCTGTATGTTCTATATGCTCCATCCCAAAAATATTATTTCATTTTCAGTGTTAAGTGTTCACTGTTCACTTCACTGTTCAGGTTCACTGTTCAATCAATAGAACTTGATAGAAGTAGAGTAGGATAATTAACTCTACTTCTACGTCGGATAATAAAACATTGTTTTTTTTAAATTGAAAATTATTGGTAAAAATGTTTTTGTATTTTTTGTAAATTTTACCAATTTAGATACAAAATTTTAAATATATAAATTATGAATATTTTTTAGAAATAACACAATACCATAATAACAGTTTATTCATATAGCAAAATAAGATCCCTATACATTATACAAAAGACAAAATTTATATGAAAATAAGATTCCATTTTTAAATTTGCTCTCCCGGTGGACTCAATAACGCTAATACGGTATAATTTATACTAAATGGAACCCAACTAACGAATTATAACTAAATGGAAGTGAGTACGAGTATACCATACAAAAATACAAACATTTTATACAAATTTGTTGGTATGGTACTTCTTTTTCTGTTATATAAAAAAAAAAGATTAGTGTTAGGCCAATATAAACATAAATAAAAATAAATAAAAAGTGATATAAACATAAGTACTGTAATTTCGGAATAAAGAATCTAATGAAAGAAAAAAAGAAACTAGGATTTATTTTGCTTCCGTCATTTATGACGGGTTACAAAGCTAGTTTTTAATATCTTCATTGATTTCAGTATATTTTTTAAATCTTATATTGTAAAAATAGTATTTCCACAGTTGAATCTAATATTTTTTTGACTCAATTCTAACATTGATAACATTCCCAGCAATATTAGGTATTATCGGTCTGTAATGGCAATGTATCTCGTTGTTAATTTCCAATTTATACTGTATTACATACTGAAAATATAGTGATCTTTTTCTGTATTGAACCTAAAAAACGCAACAATTTTTCTTGCATTTTTCAACCTGTTCTGTGTTTTGTGGTCACCACCCGATTTCAGATTATCATCGAATAGAAGAAAAATATTGGGATGAAATAAATATTTAAGAATAAAATTATTGAGAGCTAAATTACTACATCCAAAAATACTTTCAGCATTTTTAACATTAATAACGTCTGTTGGTTTCTATTTAAATAGGGTATATTTTGTTTTTTTTCTGTGCTAATTATTTATTTATATTTGTTTAACTGAACTTACCAAATAATGTATTTTGGTATATCATGTTTTGTAGTGTTTTACACGACTCTTTTTCTCACAGTATTTCCAAATATTTTTTCACACTATTACTGAGTGTTATATTCAGGTTAACATAAAAATAATGTAATATAAAAAATTAATTAAATAATAATAAAAAAAAACAATATTTTACATTTTTACAAATAAATATAGACTTTTACTAGACTAGACTAGTTTATGGACTTAATATAACGGTTGGTCCAAGATAGTAGTATACTTCAATATTGTTCGTTAATAAATGCCCTATTCTAGGTTTAGTACAAAATTGCTTTATTTTGGATTCTTATTATTTAGTTATTGTTTAAAATTAATTAGTTTACCTATAATGTTTACTGTCCCTGTTAAATATAACTTTATTATCAAAATATAATTATACAATTACATATATGAGATACCTCTCAAAATGAATTTCCAATATCCAATGATCTACAGTATTAGTTTCAATCTATGCAATCACTTTCTTTTTTTTTTTTCTTTGAAAATGAGTACCGGATGAAAAATTCAAATATACTCAACAGACTGTAAAATTAATTTTTTTTCAAATTTTATTCAATAATTTATGCAAATATCATTCTGTAATGATTAATAATAATTAATTATGATAAATTTGATATATATATATATAACAAATTGTTTTCAATTCATTAATTTTTTTTTCTTTTTTAATAATTTTCCAGGAAAATGTGATAGAAACGAGAACACATCATTCATAAGTGATATAAATAAAAAAAAAAAGCAACAAATAATAAAAACAACAAAAATAATCAATTTAATCTGAGAATAAGTATACACGTATAATAAAAACGTCATTTCCATAAATTGCAACAAAATTTCGAATTACCAAACACGTCAGGAGAAGATTTATTGAAAATAGTATTTAAGTTTTTATCATCAGTATTTAAGAAACTTATTCAAAACAATTTCACCGTAAGCGTAATTGCACTTTATAATGTTATTTATCGTTTTCACTGTTGTTATTGCAAATAGAATTTAACACGTACGCATTTATCATATTATTATCATATTATTTCAAAGAAGAACAATAATAATTAAAATTAATTAATTTTCCAATAAAGATGATCATAATTCAAATGCAACAATTACCATTACATTAATAAATACCGAATTCACACAATGTGGATAATCAAAAATGTATCAAAAAATCGGATAATTTTGGTAAAAAAATTTCAACATTTTAAAATAGACGATAAAAAAATTCCAAAAGATAAAAATCGAATAGAATATGTTGAAAAATAAACGTCAACCAAAACCGGTAAGCTTATTTTTAATAATCTAGTTATAAAAAAAAAATTTTTAACTTTTAAAAGTGAATCTGAACTATTTTTTTTTTTTTTTTTCAAATAAAAAATTTATTTATTTTTTGTTAATATTTTTATTTTGTTTTTAAATACTAGTAGAATTTTTTTTTTTTTTTCAATTATAATTATAATTTCTTCTTTCAAATTTTCAATTCTAATTTTAAATTGGTTAAGATAATTATTGCCTAAATTATTATTTTATAGAAAATTAAAAAAAAATATATATAAATATATATATACCTATATTTAGAAAATTTAATAAATCTAACAAATTTTCTAAATATTGAAAATAAAAAATATTTTTTTTATAAAATTTAAAGCTTTTGAATCAAGTTAAAATTAATAAGAAGCAAGTGAAATTGTTAATACAAACAATTTTATAAATTACGCACTATTTTTAATATTTTAAATTTTTTTAATTTAGATTCATAGGATTTCATTTTAGTTTTTATTTTAAATAGTTTTAGAGAATACATTTTTAAAGTTTTTGTTATAAAATAAAAACTAGTTGTTTTAATTTTAAAGTGATATAAAATTTCGAATACAAATATCTTGTTGTGTCTGAATTGAAAAATGTAAAATTTTATCAGAATAAATAAAAAAAAAATAATAATATAACTATACAATATACAAAAATATATACTAAAAAAATTAATATAATTTAATAAAAAAAAGGCCCACATTTCGAAACGGAAAATGACCTATAAAGTTGGCCTACAGATTTATATGTAGGATCAACTGTTAAAATAAATAAATAAAAAAAATGTAATACATGATGTTACATATAATAATGAATATGTGATGCATACCCTAAATAATATTATACAAAAAGTTAAAATAAAACATTATAAATATTAAATATAGGTTCCCCAACGTCCAATTCAATAAATTTATTTTTATTTACTCATCCTTGGGCTTGATGAATTCTATACAATAAAAATGAAAATACTATAGTATAAAATGAAAGTAAAATATAATAAAAATATATATAAAAGTAGATTATAAAATATATAAAACATAAAATATAGTAGAACATAAAATATAAACATAATGGTATTATTTTTCGCAGATGGGCATGGGTAAGATCGAACTGAGGAATAATTTTTCTAGCCTATAGGGTGTAGATCCTTGAAAAAAAAAAAACAATAAGTATGTATGTAAAAGTTCTCATTCTAATCTTGGGTTATCTGTAACTGGAAAAAGTGCATATTACCAGTCGATAAAATATCGATATATGATTAGGTCATCTGACTAAATAATTAATTTTATTTTAGAAATAAATTTATCTAAATAGACTTAGATTTTTCCAAATACAAAATTTTAATACTTTATATGTCCAATCAAAATTGTTTCTGAAAAGAAAATTCTTAACAACAAAATATTAATCTCACAATAATATTAAAATAAGCCTGATGAAGAAACATTTTGAATCGGTTAACATACATTTACTTAGTAAATGACCAGTAAAGGTACATTGTAGCTATAAATATAGAAAAACGTAAACATTTTGTATGCTTAAGTGTGTAGTCACAAAGTATGCCTACAGTAAAACTGCTACCGTAAACATGTGTTTACGTTTACAATTTATCGTTACTGTATGCATTCTGTAACATACATTTAAAAAAAGCAGTACCCACTTTTTTCAAAAAACCTTTAAAATTAACAATATTAACCCTGGATAACCTTTTTCTTTAATCCTGGGTTGATATGGGGCTCTGTCTTCCTGACTGTAGAAGTCTTGATATATACTTACTGACGTTAAAGTACACTTTAGTACATATTCGGGAATTGAATTAATGTTGACGTTTGTATGGTGTATGTGAGCTGTGACCAGACTTTTCTTGATGAAAATCGACCCAATCTGATGAAAATTAGAATGCAAGATCGATTAGAAATTAAAGTAAATTTTTCGGAATATTTATAATTTATTCAGTTCATAATCATAAATACTATAATAATTTTTAATATGAATTAAATACTTG
The DNA here is from genome assembly GCA_963942445.1 of Argyra leucocephala. NCBI lineage: Eukaryota > Metazoa > Arthropoda > Insecta > Diptera > Dolichopodidae > Argyra > Argyra leucocephala. The sequence goes on along the minus strand of OZ012678.1, from coordinate 140,820,811 downwards.
TCCTTAGATGTTGACGCATGACATTGCATGTTGCCAGCAAGCTGGTCAAACGGTGACACGTAATTGCTCACTGCTAATTGTAGACAAATTTTTAAATGTTCACCTGTAAGTTTGCTACGGTATTTTGTTATTTTCATATGACAAAATGCCGATTCACATAGATAGGTGGAACAAAAGTACGCGGTCAATTACAAAGCAATACCTCTTAAATATGCACATTTATCCTGATGTAGCAACGACCAATAACTATTTTCGGAAGCTCTTGCTGTTATAAAAATATCAGAATTAAGGGCTATAATTTCATTTTCTATTTTTGAAGAATCAATATCATTAGTATAGTCTTGTATGATAGTATGATTCATAAGCATTAGGTACCGAACTATTATATATTACTATAATATTTTGATAATAATACATCTTTCGGGTACCCAAGCACCGTTAGAATTTTTATTTTTTTCATGTACCTACTGACGATGAACTACGTTTCAGGTCCACAAAAATTTTATTTCATTTCTAAAACAAAATTATTATTAAATATCGAACTATTAAAACTATTAAAAATACCCACATCTTGAATTTTCTCTGATGATTTCAAGTTTTTATAAAATTGGTGGTAAACTGACGTTAGAAAGTCAAAAAAAAATTTTTTTTCTAATTTTTACTACGCCGACCAACTGCAAAAATCTAAAGATCGACTAATCGTTCGCGATCGACCGCTTGGGCGACCCTGGTATATATTATATATGTGGTCATCTATCTATCAAATTGCAAACTATAGTTGGAACTTATTTTTAGACAATTAAAGACAATATGAAACATTATGTTGATGCACGTAACACTCAACATTCAATAAAAAGTAGGCTTGTTGAAATGTTTTGAAGTTAATATGGTTAGTAATAGATGCTAAGAATTAAAATTGTCCAAAATTATAGGGCAATCAGAAAGGCAATAAAGACGGTGAGATTTCAATAACAATTAAGCCAAGCCGAATTAGCAAGAATATGAGGTACTACCAATTTTAAGTTGGCAATTTCTAAACAAAGAATTGAAGAATTTATCATCAATAAAGAAGGTACACAATATAAGCAAATTAGATACGTACGAAAGTTTAACAATTTCGAGGGAACTGGTAGATTGAACAATGATTTAAGAAATTGATACTCACCGCTATTTAAATTAATATGAACCAATTTGCAAATGTACAGTTAAAATACGTAACTGTTACATACAAGAATGTAAAAATGGAAAAAAGAATTATGAAAATTAGTGAGTTACAAGCACTAATGAAGGAAGTATGTTGCTTTCGGAATATCGATAAGAACAGTTATTTAATATGGAAAGCTTTCAGAACCTTCAAACATATTTTTAATTATGACCAGAGGTATGTTAATTAGAACTTGATAGCTATTTTTTTTACAAATAGTTTTGTTTTTTTTTTTTTTTTTTTTATATTATAGCCAAAACTTAGGTTTTGAACCTTTTAGCACTTGCGTACCTTTGACCATTTGAAAAAGGAAAGGATAGTTAAAGTAAAGGAAAGAAAAAGGAAGAAGAAAATTATTTCTTCAACTTTTGATTGATTAAGATTTCCATCGTTTTGGAAATAATGGAAGTAATAGCTATGGGCCTATAGGATTCGAAGGATTGCTTTTGTCACCTTTTTTAGGAATAGGATAAACTTGGGCAACTTTCCAATAGGACGGGTAAGTTCCTGAAGAAAAGGACAAATAGAATAAGTTGAGCAGAGGTTTAGAAATGGCGAAGGCAATGTGTCGCAGCACAATCGCAGGTATACCATCGGGACCGGTAGATTTTTTTATATCAAGATTCTTCAAGACTTTTACTACAGCTCTTGTTCTGAAGTATATCCTTCCAAGCGAAGAATTAACAACAGGGATTGTTGGCAAATTTTGTGCTGTATTAGGGAGTGTGGAATTGGCTGCAAATAATTTTGCAAAAAGGTTGAGCTTTTCCAACAGAATCTGATATAATTGTACTATTATCAATCATAGGTGGAAATGAAGATTTGCAAAAATTTTGCCCAACGCTTTTAGCAAACGTCCAGAAGGACCTGCTGTTGTTAGGGAGATTAAAGATTTCTCGTCTCAACCTTTGGTTGTGCAGGAATTTTTGCTGATTGATAATTTTTTTACATTTATTCCTAACCACTTTATAACTCTCACATGTGTTGACAGTTTTATTATTCTTGTATTTTTTATAAGATTCTTCTTTGGATTTCAGAGCTTTGCTGCAGAGGTCATTAAACCAGCCTGAAGGATTTCGTTTTATACTTTTAAGGCTATTTGGAATGAAGGTTTTCATTCCTAATAGAATCTTTTGGCAATCACCTCTGCAGCAAAATCGACATTTTTATATTGGAAACACAACGACCAGTTCGATGCATTCAAAAAGTTGTTGAAGCCTTCCCAGTCAGCTTGGTGATAATGCCAAACTAGTCTCCCGCCAAAACAATCTCAGATTCGTGAGTGGTTTCCAGAATTGAGTTTATCTGATTGGATAGACTTTCTATAAGCATGTCAGTTTCTAGCTGGTTCGCTTGAGGTGATCTGTAAATAAAACAGAAGTGAATGATGCGCTTATCGACGTGTATTTTCATCCAATTATATTGATAAATTGGGTTGGATCACTCAAAATTTTGAAGTGTCTTATAAGCTACATCATTTCGTATATACAAGGCAATCCCTCTATGGGGTATAAAAAGTGGCACAAGCGAATAATTATTGATATTATTATAATTAATATCATTATTCACAACTTGTGTTTCACTTAGTGCTAGAATTGCTGGATTTTGAAGCCATAGATGGCTTTCGACGGAATGAAAATTCGTTGATAGACCGCGGATATTACAAAAATCTATCTTAAACATTATAGCGAACAATTAACAATAGAAAAGATAAATAAATTAAAATTAACAGAAGTAATCCAAAAATAAAAAACAACAAAACAAAAAAAAAAAAAAAAAGAACCTAAAAAAAAATAAATAAATAATTTAAATTTTTTAAATCTTTTTTTCCCTTTAAATTTTAAATTTTTCTTTTTGGCCCACATTACCACTTACTTGTACCACCCCCTTTGTTATCTCTCTTTAATATTGAATTGAAAATCATGATGATGAGGTTGGGTACGAAAGCTCACTTTTGAAAGTTCCGCTTCTTAAGTTTTCAATTTTTTAAAATCTCGATTTTGAAATCAAGTTTTTGAAAAATGTTTCCAAATCAAAATTCAAGAAAATTAAAAAATTGTACAAATCGGAATATTGTGTCGTTCCCAAGAAGATATTATGATAGTAATTGTGATTTTGAAAAATTATTATTTTGAGTACTTGCTGACATGATTGTTATGTAAATAGATTATAATTATTATTTAGATAACTGTATACAAATATATATATTTATGTAATAGATCTAATAGGTGGTGTCTGTCAAAGATATATTTCAGCCGTTTACTGTGCACGCACGGAAATAAAAGACACCGTTATTAGATTAAAACTCAGTCTCAGATGGACCACTGAAGAGAATAAAATAAAATTTGTAATTGTATAAGTAAAATCTTAAAACAGTTATAAAATACAAAGAATAATAAAATTAATAATAAAATTTGTGTACTTAAGTAAAATAAATTAAAACATTTAAAATTAATTCAAAAATAAAGTTTGTGGGAATTTAAATAATAAGAGATTTAATCATTATAATAACTATAAAAGAAAGAAAAAATGTGAAATAACTTCGATCAAATTTGATATTTTTTTCGGTTTTATTATTCATTTTATTATATTTCATTTTTCATTTTAACAAATTTATAGAATTTATTTCATAATAAAATTAAAAAAAAAAAAATCGAACTTATTTCATTTCCTATTTGATTTTTAATCTGTCGAAGCTCTATTATAGGGCACTCATCGATATTGTACTAGGTAATAATGATAACTGTTATTAACTTATAAATACAAAATAAACAAACTAAATATTTTTTTCAAGATATTTGTATTCGAAATTTTAATACTTTCATTTTCAACATAACATTTTGTTAACCAAACTGTTATTAAATCATTTTTTAACCATTTGTTTTAATATTTTCAACCGAAAAACATAGACATTACATTTTTTTTTTATTAATTAAGTTTTACATTTTTTTTTTGTTATTTACTTTTTAACATTTTAAAATCACATAAATTAGTAATTTAGTAATAGAGGAAAAATTCATTTGAAAAAATTAGATTCGTTTCATTAATCTGTTCAATTTTGTTGATCACTGATATTATTACAATTATTTTGAAATTATCACAATAAAATAATAGCAATTAAAATGTTTTCAATTTGTTTTTTCCTAGAATTTTTAAAAGTCTGAAAGTCTTATATTATTTAGAAAAATATAAATCAAACACAAAACATATTCATACTCGTCTATATATATATAATTTTTTTGTAATCATCTGCAGCTTATCAAACTATATAATACGCTATCTTAAATTTAACTAATTTTATTAAAATATTAGAATTTAAAATTTATCAAAATTAAAATATCACAATAATAATATTAAATATTACTCTTTGCATGAAATATTCTAATTTTAGTACACCGCTAATATGCTTTTGCGCTACATTAGATTGCATAAACAGTTATTTATAAGTAGCATGAATATTAAAAAATGAAAACTGAAATTGTATATAACTTCAGTCAGTAGATAGTATTTTATAATAAAAATTTTTATGTAGTTTAAATTATCCTTGAAATTCAAATAATTTTTTCTTAACTATACTATCTTTATTTTGGTAGTATTCTCAATATGCATATATAATAAATTTTTATTTTGTTTTTCAATTTTATAGAATTTGTTCAAACTAACATTCTTGTTAGATATTCGAAATATTGTTGAAGATTTAAAAAAAAAAATAAATTTGGAATCTTTAAGATGACCTAATTTTGTTTTTGAAGTTTTTCTGTTTTTTTTTTTAATGTTGTAATTCTGTTTATTTCTCTCTCTCTGTCTCTGTGTATCTATATTGTGTAAATTGCTTTTAAATGCAATTTTAATTTTCAATAATGAGATTTTAAGATGAAAGCAATACTTTTAATGATTGCTCTTAAAGTAAAACCAATTATTATTATGTGGATTTGGCGCCAAAGTAATTACTTTAAAATAAAAATCTATAGAAATATTATTTTTCTAGACTATTATGAAATTTTTAATTATTTGTTCCGAATTTACTTGAATGTATGGTCTGCTGGTTTTTGTTTAGCAAAAATTTTGATATTAAAACTGCATAGCAGTTTATATAAAATCTATAGATTTAAAATCATATCTCAAAACTATCTGTCTGTAGATTTAGATAGATAGATTGATATATTATGAATTTCGGGAGGGAATATGTCACCTATATCATTGCTGCCGAAAATGGGCTTATTATAGAGTTTTTCCCTCTATTTGAAAGCATTCATTTATTAGACCAGTTCATAAGAAGAACGACAAAATTGAAATCACTAATTGTAGACCAATCACGAAACTTTCCTCCATTCCTAAACTTTTTGAGTTAATGTTGTATGATTCCATTTATTATCACTGTAAATCTTTTTTAGTTCACAACCAACATGGATTTGTGGATCAAAAATCCACTGTTACTAATATTGTTAAGTCAGTTTAAGCTTTTACGTTTTACGAGAAATATGGAAGCAGGTTTTTAAACGGATGATATCTATACCGATTATAGTAAAGCCTTTGATGTTTTACCACATGCAATAATACTTCTAAAATTAAGAATACTTGGTTTCTCAGAATTTTTTCTGAAATGGGTTAAATCATATCCAACCGATAGATCTTATAGTATTTTATTTAGAAAAAATACTTCTAAATCTTTTTATGCTAATTCAGGAGTCCCACAAGGAAGTCATTTAGGACCAATTTTTTTTATAATCTCGGTTAATGATGTCTGTTCAGTAATTCTTAATAGTGAACTAAAAATTTACGCGGATGACATGAAAATTTATTAAAAAAAAATTGCTTCTGTAGGAGACGCTTTACTCCTACAAGGCGAATTAGATAACTTCTTTAAATGGTGTACAGCTAATAATCTTCTTTTAATTGTGAATAAATGTGCCCCTTATGTGTTACACACGTTGACGTAATCCGTTTTGTTTTAATTATTCTTTAAATGATATTAGCCTTTCCAAAACGAGCTCAATTAAAAACTTAGGGTTTTACTTTGACGACAAGCTTAACTTTAAATCACATTTTTTTGTAATATTATCAATAAATCTAATTCTATGCTAAGTTTTGTTAAACGTTGGTCAAACGAATTTAACGATCCCTATGTTCTCAAATTTTTGTATTTTAGTCTCTTTGGACCAAATTTGGAGTATGATAGTCAAGTTTAGTCACCTTCCTATGATGTTCATATTAATAGGGTTGAAGCAGTGCAAAAAAATTTTTTAAGGTTTGCTTTGCGTTACTTATAATGGTCAAATCCATTAATTTTACCTCCATATGAACATAGGTTGAACTTAATTCATTTTAAAAATTTGAAATTAGGACGAGAAGTGGCGGATGTTATTTTTCTTACTGAAATTATTAAAGGAAACATTGTTTCTCCTCAGATTTTGAATAACATCAACATTAGTTCAAATAATCGCCTACGAAATACTTCAACTTCTTTACATTAAGTTTCCATATAGGACCAATTATTGCAATTATGAGCCAATTCATAGAATGTTACTAATAGGTAATAAAAACATAAACTATATTGACTTCACACTTTCGAAACAGACTCAAAAACTTAAATTATATAAGTAATCTGTAATAATTATTTCAATGTATTTTAACTAGTTCTAACTTAGATATAATTATAATTTGTAAATTGAATGTGTTATGTTGTATTATAAAAAAAAAAAAAAAAAAATAATAATTGTAATGAAGTTTGAGCTAAACTAAATAAATAAATAAATAAATTATGTTAACGTATTTAGTATCTGTATTTAGTAAAATGTGTATTATTAGGTCGTTTCCTGTTAGCATTTACAAAGATAATATTGTTTTTCTTTTATCCGATTTTTATGCGATCCGATTTCGGATTTACGTAATCTATTCATTCGTTGTTATGTAAAGTTATCAACTATAACCCGGAATGTATAAAATACTTCTCCACGGAGATGGGAATTTTGCATTACTTTTTTAATGCTTTATTTTTGAAAAATATTAATTATAACTAAAGTCCCTCTCGGCCTCTCGATTTAACTAGCAGAATTTGCTTCACTTTACTGCTAAATATTCCTATAAAATAGACATTTCCTCGGTTGATTTCATAAAGTCTCCATTTCATCATTTTTGACTTATTCTTACCCAAAATGCAGTAACACGCAAATCGTTTTCGCTGTTCTTCAATTGTACCTATGAATGATATTCATTACTCAGATTTAATTTAGGATTGGTGTTAATTTCTATTGATAGCAATTTGTCTATTTGATGAATTTGCATTTTTCCTATCAATAACTTAATTGGGACTATCTTGTTGTTAAATATAGCTGCCGTCGGAGTTCTATGATGGTGTTGAAATATATTTTTTATTGCTTTATTTTGCAATCGTTGTAGTAAGGCTTATATTTTTATCGAAAGTTAATACTACTATAATACTAATATACAATATGTAATTGTGCTATGGAATAAGTTAAGATAAATTTTTCTTCTTAGCAACTGGGGTTTTGTCACTCCTATTATTTTGAAATTTCTAATTACAATTCTTGCTTTTTTGATTTGGTTATTAATTTGTACAGTCTATATGAGTTCATGTCCATGCCTGCTTGTAAAAACACTTCTTTTTCAATTGTAATATTGTCAAAATTAATTCGAATATAATCAGCAGAGTTTGATTGGATGTTCATGTACTTTGTTTGTGATTAGTAACTTGTGTCTGCTCATCATGTCAAATATTTTATTCATATATAATAAATTAATAGCTATACTTCCACAGCCATATGATGCTATTATAATTGCGCATATCATTTATTTATTTATTTAATCTACTGGGAAAACATCCCTTACAGATTTATAACTTAATTCTAATAATAAAGAAAATTAAACAAGTATGTATATATACAGTAAATGCGAATATGTAATTAAAAAAGTATAATTATGCATATAAAAAATTTAAAAGAAAAATTTAATGCTAAATAAATTGATTTTATAAGCAGAAAAATTTAGTAACTTCCCTTCTAAAGATATTTCTACTATAGTGAAAATCAATAAGAGAAGAACAATTATTGAACAATCTTTGGGAATTAGCTATGGGCTCGGAAGAACCATAATTAGTCCTGTGAGAGTTTATATAGAGAAATCTATGAGCTCGAAAATTACGAGCTGGAGCATAAATGTTATATAATTATTGTAAAATAGAAGGGAAGTTTATTCTAAATGATAAGACATAGTAAGAGAATATTACTGAAGCTACATTACGCCTGGATCCAAGTGTACAAATACCAATTAATTTAAATTTGGCAATATACCCAGTAGTATGAACTTCCCAATTGAATTTACGGAGACAAAATCGAATCATGTTCTTCTGAACAGATTCAATTCTTTTTATGTGGATCAGAAAATTGTTGAGAATTCCTCTTGATGAATTCAAGCATAGTAAAAGCTTTGGATATAATAAAATGAATATGAGGATTGAAAGATAATTTATTATCAAGAATAACTCCCAAATCCTTAATTTGCAGAACAGTATCAGGTGATTTACCATTTAAATTATAGTCGAATTCAATTAAGTTTTGAGTTTTGTAAAAGTTCATAACTTTATATTTGTCAAGATTCAAAATGTGGTCATTTGAAGTACACCATTCGTAAAATTTAATGAAATAATTTTGGAACCTAATACAATAGTCTAAAGATCTAATAATTGCAAATAACTTAGTGTCATCAGCGAAAGATAAAATAGAACTATCAATATTACAATCGGTATCATTCATAAATAAAAGAAAAAGTAAGGGACCCATATGGGTTCCGTGAGGGAAGCCGGATGTTGCTATAAACGAAGATGATTCAATATTTGATATTTTTATGGAAAGCTTACGATAAAGTAAATAGGACCGTAACCAATTTAACATAGTGGCAGAGATACCTAATGCTTCATAAAAGTTTTGAGAGAAGTTTAAAGTGATTTAGTTTATCGAAGGCTTTAGAAATGTCGGTAAATAACTCAAATTTTGATCTAAAGAATTAATTTTATTGAAAACATCAAGAAAAGATAATTGCATATTACCTAAGTTAAGAATTTAATTAATATTGCTATTATTTCTAAGTGATTGAAAATTAGAAGAAGACTTTTCAAAAATTGATTCAAAGTAATGTTTAAATAAATTACATGTTGAGTCTAAGTCCACTGCTGTAATCCCATCAGATTAGACCTAATTTTCTCTAGATTACAGCTAATTTTATGAAACTACTTGAGTTGCGTGCAGATCAGATCATTTCACTATTCATTTCAGTCAGCAAATGTCATTTAAATGATGTGACAGTCCAGTTGAAATTATGAAATATCAAACATTATAGTAACTGATAATCGTGATAGTAAATGGCATTTAAAATGATAGTATATCTGTGCGAATTTCATCATTTATTCTTCTTGTCAAAAGTTTTATAGTGAGGAAACGTTGAATTTTATCATTTATCACTTGAAAACTTTGCACTATGTTTAGTGTTTACAACAAACATTTTTATTTTTAAAAATGACACTTTTCGTTTATAGTATGTGAATATAACTGACAGCCATGCAAATGATGAAAAATAAATGATAGTCTGCATGCTAGTTATTTAACAAAAAAATAATATTGGATTCAACAAAGTACCTTGAATAGCATCATTTCTCTATATTACTTCGTATACCATCAGAAACTGAATATTGTTTGCGATATTTGTTAGATAACTATCACACCATTTATATTCAGTTGCTTTAACCCTACATTCAAATAATATTCTTAATAAAACATTTCTGTCTGGTGTCGAGAGCCTTCTTGAAATCAAAGAATACCATTACTATTTTTGTTTTTGTTTAACGAGACCTAACTGAATGTATGATATAACATCAAAGAGATCTGCTTGAACTAACGCAAAGTATTAACGCTTGAGTAAACGATCTGTTACCTCGGTAGTATAATTACTACATTAAAGGCACTAAGGAAGAGCTGTAAAATCGATTAAAATTAGCCTGAATGATTTTCGCAACACTGTGGGTTGTGTGAAAGTTACCTTGCATCGCCAGGGTCCCGAAACTTAGAATATATTATGCTGATAAACCAGAATTCTATAATGAAAATGCAGGTCTTCACTAACAAATGCTTGCGCATAATATTCTGGTCCAGAACAATTAGAAACAATGGACTCTGGGAAATGGCCAAACAAGAACCAATAACCATAACGGGGGTTGATACACACAACTAAAGCAGAATGAGGGTGAATAGACCATTTAAGATCTACGAACAGTATAGCAAGGCAGGCATTGAATTGGAATCCGTAGAATAAAAGGGGAAGTGGTAGACCACGTTAAATCTGGCGCAGATCAGTCCATAAAGAAATAGAGAGTAACAATAGAACATGGAGTGAAAATAAACACCTAGCACAGAACAGAGTAAGATGAAATAGCTTTATGAAATCCTTATGCTCACCAAGGTAGTGAAGCAGCAAAAAAAAAAAAAAAATATTAAAATTTTTTGTATATCGGAATGACTTTGTTTATCTTTTGGCATTCTGGCATTTTATCTTGTATTAAAGAATACATAATTATCTCTGTTTTAATATTTATGAGTTATTTTATACAAATTTTAATTATATTATAATAAAATAAATTTATAAAGGGGGTTTTTTTACAGTCCTGAGATCACAAAAGCATAATTAACGGTTAAATATCACTTCAAAAACAACCGAAATGACTACTTTAACACACCTGCCTACATTTACCCAAAATCAGAGTGTATTAAAACCCTTTCGTACGATTTGCACATTGTAATGTGCACAAATTAAAACCTTTATATTTTTACTATGTATTGACGAATTTTGAATGAAATTCCTTTCAATTTTTTTTTTATTTAAATATTTATTATCTAGTACTCATTTCTTTAATATTTAACAAAAAATACAAAAATTATTGCATTAATTGTCAGTCCAGTTGAGCATTTATATCAGTGTCCAATTTCTAGATTTTTGTTTTATAAAAAAAAACTATAATTACGACCTCAAATTGTATAAAAATATATGAAATTAATAAGAAAAATACCAATTTTTCAAATAAAATAAAATAATAACTAGTTTTGTTTATATTTTTCGTAAAACAAATAAGATAAGTTAATATACATTAAAATGTACAAATAGCTATCAGTGTAGTAAATAAACTACGCACATTATAATGTACACAAATTGATGTACATTGTAATGTACATATTTCATTAAGAGTGTAAAATGTAACTGTTTTTCTTTGAAATTATGTACATTATAATGTTCATTTCGTTCCAATTTAGAAAAATGAATACGAATAAAATAAAACTGAAATAATTCTGACGATGATTTAGATGATTCTATCGAATTGGAAGGTAAAGAACAAAATAATATAATTATCTTTCCTGAAAGTGAGGGTTATATAGTACATAAAAGGAAAACCTTATCCTTGGGGCATAAAAGTTTATATTTTATGTGGGTTATCTGACCAGGGCTACAATTTTTTTCTTTATCAAGGATTTAAAATGAGCATTTTGTGAATCCGTCAGATTTAAAACAATTTTAGGCTTCCTAGCTGGCACAGTAAGGCTTTACAGATTTGCCAATCCTCTATTTGATTCCTATAAAGAAATGAAAAAAATTCCGAAAGGTGCAAGCAATCTTGTCACATCTTTAAATGATAAGAATAGTATCACTAATATTTTTAGAGCTTTTAAGAACAAGCATATATCCAGGTTCAATTGCATTAATTAAGTGGGAAGATAAGAGATACGTCCATGTTGCTTCGAATCTCGTTGGAATTGGGGAGCAAGATGAAGCAAAACCCTTTAACAAAGCGTCCAAGTCCTACGTGATAATAAATCGCCTCGAAATAATTAAATTATATAATTCTGGAATGGGCGGCGTCGATAAATTAGACCAGTGTATTTCTTATTATCGAACTTTTATTATCTCAAGAAAATGGACTCTGCGACTCTTCAGTCATTTCCTTGATTTTGCAATAACTTCGGCGTGGTTTAGTATAAAAATGATTTTAAAATTTTCATTATCCATCAAAAGTGTTGCTTGGACTTATTAGACTTCCGCATTAATATTATCAATGACTTGATATACGTCGGAAAAACAACCAGCGCAAAAAAAGGTAGACCTCAGCCACATTTTGTAATTTGTCCTCGACGGAATGCAATTGAAAAAAGATTATCTACGAATATTCCTTTAAGCGTGTACGAATACATGTCTCATATAGATGATAAAAGGGCAGCGAGTAGATGTAAAACTAGATATTATACGCTGGGCGACGCAGTAGGTAAAGCGCCTACCTTTCAACCGAAAAGTTTTAGGTTCGATTTCCGATGAAGCAAAAAAAAAAACGCTTTATGGATTTTTCAACCTGGTCCCTTTGTCATTGGGATAAAATAAATGACAAAAAATAATTGAGAGTATATTCTGGTAACAAATTAAATAAAATGCAGCTATTCTATTTAAGAAGTATTAGTTCCTGACAATAGCAGTAGTTTTCCACATTTAATGGGTTAACCAGTAATTTGATAAATAAATGCTCCAAATATTGTAGATATTGTAGTATAAAACTTGCAGTACCGTACTTAATTAAGCACGAATAGGTGATCTACCTAAGTTACTGTCAAAATCATAAAAAAAAAAACAAAGCCAATGTGGAAGGTTAAAACACACACATGATGTATGACAAATGTATTATACATTTATGCATAACAAAAAGCAACGATTGTTTTAGAAAATGTCATCGCAATTTGCAGGTTTATTTCAATTTATATTTTTATAATTTTATGTTTTATGCTTTATAAATATTATATTTATAATATTTTATTTTTTATAGTAAAAGAAATCAAAAAAGAATATAATTAGAAATTAGATGAAAAAAAATGAAGAGTGCATTTTTTCAAGTAATACAGAAAAATTTAAGGTGAAGTACAGCCTTTGAAGAAAAATGTACATTATAATGTACACTTTGTATTACCGTTAATAAAAACAAAATTCCAAAAATAAATACATTTTTGTGCTATTTAAAGCCTAGGTAACCCAAAAAATAGCAAACAAATTTTTTTCCATGCCATATGTTCCGATTTCGTACGAAAGGGTTAACTAAAAACAGTACCTATTGTATATCCACCAGGAAGTAGAATTATAATGAACTGAAAATATGACTGAAAAAAGATGGTTTAAAAATTGGTTAATTAAATTTTTCGACATTACATTTCACTTCTTTATAACAAATTGTCAATTATTCGCATATGTTGTCAAAACCTTATTCGGAAGCAAAATAACGAATTTATACACATTTTCAATTTAAATTAATGTTTTTTTTTTATATTTCCTATAAGAGATTTTGAGAAGTAAAGATTTTTTAAATATTTTGTTATTGTTTTACACTTTCATTAGAAATAATTTTTTACTCTCTCTACACTTTTACTGAACAGTATTTTGATTGCTGTTGAATTTTTTAAAAAAAACAAAAAAACACCAAGAAATCTTACAAATTTATTCCTTTTTAATATGAGATAATTTTGTTTGAAATAAAATAAAATATTTATCTTAAATACAAAAAATAAATTTTTCAATTTCAAAATGGATAACACATTCAGTCATCCTAAGGTGTATTTTAGATTACAAGTTAGGTGGTTTTAACACCTCACATTATTATTATAATACACGCGAGGACTTTTATTCTTCTTTATCGTTCATCATATGGAAATTGAGATTATTTTCAAAATAAAAATAAAATGGAATAAATTTTCAGTTTTTTTTTTTTTTTTACTTTGCCAGAAGGTAGTGTGATGTGAGAAAATTTCAAGGAAGTAATTTAATATAAGTAACATGAATATAAAATTTCTATTCAATAAAGGGGATCCTTTAAATCGTTTTTTTTTTGTTTTTCAAAACCCTTCGATTTGTATTATTTCGTAGGAAGTACACAGTAATGAATCATGCGAGCTAAAAATTGATTTTTACTTTAAAATGAAAATTTTTCTTGGTAATAATTGATTGCTAACTGATTTCATTACTTTAGTAAAAAAATCAAAGGTGATATTTCAGAAACATGTGCAAACCAGGGTGGTGGCTTGTTGTAGCATGTGTTTATATTCACATTTATCCTTAATATATAATATTATATAATATATATTATATATATTCCAGCTTAGTAAAATTTCTAAACAAAATACAAACGAATTTTTGTGGATTACCCACACTTTGAAAAAAAGAAGACAAAACATTTTTTTTTTTCATGTATATGCAAATTAATTTTTACAATCACTCCTGAAACAATAAAATCAAGCAACTTTTTAACTTACCACAAAAAACTTTTCACAAAAGAAAATATCACCTTCAAAGCAAATAATTTAAAAAAAAAATAAATTAAGAAAATTTACATATATTTTACATAATTTTCCACAATCTTAAAAAAAATATCACCATATCAAAGGAATAAAATTTCCATGAAAAATTGAAATTAAAGCTAATTCACTTTAAGATTTGGAAGGAGTTTAGTAAATAAAAACGTGTAGTAGTCTAGACTAAATTTTATTTTATTTCTAGAGCTATTTGAGGGTAATATAACTCCGATAGAAATCGAAGATATAATTGTAAGATTCAAATACATTTAACTATTGTAAATTATATAGCTAAAATGTTGATGTGCCGTAATAATTTTTTTCTCAATGTCATTTCAGTGTGTTAAAAATTGTTAATCATGAATATTTAGATTGCTTCACTGCTATTAAAGTTGATATTTTGCGATTTTCAATATTATTAGTCGGACTTCTTTGATTAGTAGTCAGATGTGGCATATTACGTGAAATTATTTTACCATTTCTACCGCAAAATTTGATGTGGACTTACCAGTAGTAAAAAAATAACAAAATGATTAAATAATTGGAAACCTTTATGAAATAAATTGTTTTATGTATTGCTCATACGAAACAATGGTAACTTGAACAAATTTGCCGATCTCAGGCTGTAATGACTTGTTTCTCCAACATATCTTCGTAAATTTCCTAAATAGTCTGGAAACATATTATTTTTTATTTTCAAAATAAAGACCAAAAAATTGAAATTGACTTTTTGGCGTACTGACATCGATTTTAATTGCCCGAGCATCTATTATCGGTTAGTTCTTCTACTACATCTTAAGATGATTCTCATTGTCTTGTTTTGCAAAATTGGCATCCTACCCTTTTCCCTTTCACTACATAGAAATAACAATGATGAACAGTAGTCCAAATGCGGTAAAATCATAGTATTATACATCATTATTGCACATTTCTGCGTGAGTTTGCAGCGAATTCTTTAACTATCCTACTTTTTGTAGAAATTGTATTACCACATTGCAACTTACTATATAAAGCTGAGCATCATCAGCAAAAAGAAAATTTTTACAATCCTTTATACACAATGTAATATCGTTAATTTGCAGTAAAAAGCTTAACAATCCTAATATTGCACCTTGTGGCACTCCTTTATTTATATAACAACTATCTGATAATTTACCATCCACACGTCTTTTGTTTTCTGCACTCAAGGAAACTTTTAAACCATTCAAGTTCTACATTATTAATACCATACTTTTTAAATTTGGACATCAAGATTTCACGGTCACGATATTAATTTTTAAATATGAATATATGTATATCAGAGTTAGTATCATAATTATGTGAAATATATGCATCATATTTCACTAAGTACAACTCATTGTATTCATTGGTACAAAAAAGTATATCATAATACAATAAGTATAATGGTTGACTTCCAAAATGCAATAAAAAAAGTCTTAATATAGTTTAAATATAGTCCTACTACCGTTTAAAGCTTTTATAACGATCTTTATCGTAAAATATAAAATGTATAATAACACTTTTGTTAAATTTTTGTTTTTCTACATTTTGGAATGAGATTTTGACAATATATTTTGATGTTTAAATTATAATTTTGTCTTTTTGTTATATAAATCGGTAATAATCTGGTTTTTGGTTTATCTTTCATTACATGAAAATTAATATTTTCAGAACTTCATAGGCACTCAGCACACAATATCGATGGAAAAATATATTTTATTAACATTATTTAGTTTCTATGACTTTATCTATGTATACAAAATGTAGTTTAAATTATTCGCTACGCACTCTCCTTTTATTTACGTTTTCACTACATATTTTAAACATTTTGGAATACTATACAAAGTCAAGAGCTATTATAAATTTTACGATTTCATTGAAATTTGTTAACTTTTTGTACGGTACATATACTTGGTATACAATAGGTATACAAAATATTATGTACAAATGGTATACAAATACAATTAACAAGATTCATAATTTTTAAATTAGAATAGCTATGGGTTTTTTTTTGTATTAGTATATTAGATCACCTATTCTGATGTCTTCTCTTACTGATTGAATGAACAAGGAAGATACATAAAAACATAAAAAAAAAATCATAGCCTGAAATGTTATAAATTAGAAGTTTATACGGAATATTCCAGATAAGTTATGATAAAAAAAAATACATGCTTATCAGGTCTAATCAAATGAACAAAAATATTGCAGAGAAATAACTACAAATTAAAAAAAAAAAATAGTCAAGCGATATGCAACGATAAAAATGGCCTCTAGTAGATATTCAGTATATTTAGTCTATTTTGTCCTCTCAAGATTTCTTTAAAACAATTTACTGCTATAGAGACAGCTCAACTTTTCTTATAAAATTATATTTCATTAATTATTAAGGGGTTACAAATGCAATAAAATTTATTAATGTCTTAATTTAATTGTTTGGTTGTTTCAACAATTTCTCTCACAAATAGACTTGTGGTTACCTAATCATCTCTTTAATATTATGAAGTCCAGCACAGACAGATGCACATTATGCTTAGAAGAAGAGAAATTTTCTGAATCTCTGTCTGAAAGCGACGTCATATTTCGTAAAAGCCATAAAAATTCATAGATATACACATGGCCTAAATCTGAAATTAACAGACTGTAATAATGATTTGTCTCAAGGACGTGAATCTGCTATTTTAAACAATCAAACAGGGAAGTACAATATGTTTGAAATGTCGAATCTACATGATAACGACGTAAAAAAAAAAAAAATCTAACCGGTCCCAATATGTTATACTTTTCCTGTGAGTTTTTGTCCTTTTACTGACCTTGATCTTTGTAGATAATTTTTAATTCCGGAATTGTTAAAAATTTTGATTCATATACAGTTTTATAGAAATCTATATATATCTATATACATTTCTCTGAAATCTATTATATACAGTAATAGAATACAGAATAAAATTTTATTTATAACAGTGAGTGAGTAAATCGAAATTTAAAACAAGTACATTTTGCAAAACTGATTATTTGCACTCCTGTATTGAAATTCCAAAAAAATATCGAAATTTGTTAGTTTTAAATTTATATTTATTTTCAAAATTTCAAAATGACCATAATATTTTTTTTACCCTAACTGCTTTTACACACAGTTTACACAATACATCATTTTACTCAAAAATAAAGATTAAAAAACAAAAATACTCATACAAGTACTGTTTTAATTATTGATTCTATAGAAGATACTGTTCTGCAACGGTTCAAAGGACGAAGTATCGATTTGTTGTAGTGAATGAAAATGGCTCAACACTGTACAAACAACCACCACTACAAAAAATTAACTCATCAGAAGAAGCAACCCACTTATTTACTTCCACCGCTACTATAATGAGAATATATTTTTTATTAGACTTTGTTTTGGGCACACAGATATTCCACATTCATATTTACGTAAAAATGAGCCAAAATTCCTATGTCACTTTTGTAATAATTTCCGACTAACCTACTGAATCAATGCACATCATTAAACCATATTAGATCCCCCATTTTCAAATACAAAGATCCATTAGAAAATATCCCTAATCCAAAAGTACTAACATAACAATCTTTCAATGTTTAGGTAAGCTTAAAATAAGTAGGTGGGTAGGTTGTAGTGGAGGACAAGACTCTACTCGTTGAACCAATTTGAGCTTTTAACGAAACGATGGAGAATTTTGATCTTAGTGCTTTCAAGGTTACCCAGCGACTCCAGAAAGAAGGCTCTTAGAAAGGTTTTCGTTTTATGGTAAAGGCTGGGACAGGAATAGGGTAGGTGTTGGACAGTTTCATCCTCCTTCTCCTCTCTACACGTTCTGGAAAAGTCGTTTGAGGGGAGTCCCAGTCTTCTGGCATGTTTACCAATTGGATAATGACCCTACTATACAGCTAATGTCAACCTTTTCAGAGTTAATAGGCTAAAATAAATAACTTAATAAAAAAAAATTTTCCACACCTGATTTTAATTTTATTTCTACATACAGAATAAAATCAGAATGGAAAAATTAAATTTAAAGTTAATAAAATACCGTTAGACGTGCAACAGCAAATATTATAAGGAATATAGTAAAAAGAAATATGGATGTCAGAATGTATAAAATGTGTATAAAAAAATAATTTTTTTAAACACTTATATAATACAAGCCGATATTCCTGGTAGTTAGTGCTGACTTTTATTATAATTTAAGTTATATTAAATAAATATTAATAATAATAATAATGAAATGGCTTCGGTAGCTGAGTAGTAAAGTACTCGATTGTAGTAATGTAACGACCGAAAATTTTGTTAATTGGTGAAAATTACTAAAAAATGTAATTTTCAATAACACATAATCACATCGGTTCAAATATAATTTAATAATTAATAAACATGTAATATAACTAATAAAAAAAATAATATAAATATATGATATTCAAAAATATATACCAAATAATTAATATAATTTAATAAAAAGATCCACATTTCGAAAGGAATAAAAATCTATAAAGTTGGCCTAGGCTTAGGATCAACTGTTAAAATAAGATAATAATAATAATTTTTGCCACATGATGTTTTAATAATTTCATAATGTGATCGTTCTATTAAATATGAACACGTATATTCAAAATCTGTCGTGATCTAACTAAGTATATTCACGTTGTTTGGATGTAAATTATTTATCAGCTTTCGAGTTTCTCGACGTAATTTGTTGAAATGGAGCAGTAGTAGTCAACTGCCAAATTTGTTTAATTATTGAAAACAGTCAAAATAATGTTTTTCAATATTACTAAACATGGTTATGAATTCATTAATTCGGTATTTCGTTAACTACTCTCAAATTTTAATCTTTCTGATCATCTAGCAACTCTGTACAAGTAATCTATAAAACATAAATAGTGCTGTAACAATATCCCGATTACAAAATATAGCATCATCGTCTTTTCAAACCTATAGCAATCCCTCATAAGTTTAAATCGTTTAAATTTTGATCAAAACTCTTTATTTTTCAGAACTGGAATTAAAAATAATTTTTAAGTTAAACGCAAATTCATTCATAAAACGTGCTTTCAATTATCTTTTATCATATTAAAAGACAATTTATAAAGTTTTATGAAATAAAAACAAAACAAAAAAATTCTATAATAATATAATTCTATTCTCTAAATTCTAGTCATTAATTTGACCTCTAAATATTTTAAAAATTCAGGTCATAAATACGAGTAGAACGATATCCCTAAATTGTTTTTAAAGTATTTTTTTGTTAACATTGCTTGACATCCAACAAGCGAAAATAAATAAAAATATTTTAATAACATTAGAATTCCCCAAAATAATAAGTTCAAATTAATGAATTTCACATATAAAATTAAAATTACAATTATGTATTTAAAAAAAAACTTTTTCATATATCAAAATTTATTTCAAGCATTCACCAAAAATTAAAAAAAAAAGTTGCAATTTAAAATAATTTTTGAAAATCAAAAAGTGCATTAAAAACTTTTTTTTATATTTTTGTCCTGACATTGTGTTTTTTTTTTTTTTTTTTGTTATGTACGAAAAAATATTTTCTTGTTGATGATACTAAGTTTTTGTTTTTTTGAAATTAATTTTTCTACCATTAAATAAATTTTTTACTGTTGTTGTTGTTGTTATTATAAAAAAAATTATAAATTCACTTTTTTATGGAATATTTTATTATTTGCACTGCCACATGGAAACCATTAATATAAAAACTCGAATATCTGTTTTTGTAGTGAAATTTTATTAATTGAAAAATATTAGCAGAGTTTATTAATTTAATTATTTTTGTTTTTTTTTTTTTTTTTTTTTTTACTTGTGGAAAATCAATTTTAGTGATTAAAACTTTTTAAAAGAGTTTAGAGAATAGAGAATAATATTATAACAACGTGAAATGGTACTTTAGTCAACACTGTATTTGCTTCTACTCATATGAATTGCATATTGAAATGAAAACTGTACATTATTTATAATACAGAGTGACTCTTAAAATTAAATTGTATAAAGTACAACTGCATAGAGATATTGCATAGACATTGAATAGGTACAAAAATATTTCATTAAATTAATTATTTTTTTTTTTTTCTAAATGGAATAAATTTTCAATCAAAAATTTCACTAAAGAAGTGTATGGGAACTCAGAACGTGAAGTTTTATTTAATGGAAGTATAAATAATTAATCATTCTTCAATAATGCTGCATACAATAATAACATTGAATTGTATTTACAATAGTTTCATATAAAATAGTAAAAGTAGATTCAACAGTGCAAATAAAGGATCGATACATAGCTAATAGAAGAATTTTAAGAGATTTTGCCATATATAATTCAAACTAATTAATTTAAGTGTTAGTGAGGAATCAAAACAATGATAAATAGTTGCTGAGGGCTCCCAGTTATGGGTGAAATAAATGGTAAATAAATAAGGAAAAAAATTTTTTTTTTTATTTAGAAATATTTGCCTTTAGCTTAAGCGTACTAAAACTACAAAAATAAACTTTAGAATCGTAAATTGATATAAGTTTTTCAAAGCAAGTGATGATTGTAATTACGGAAAAAGCAAATTAGCCGAAATTCTAGGAAGTCTTGAGATGAGATTAACAGATTTGGTAAAAAGTTCGGCTAATTTGCTTTTTCCATAATTACAATCATCACTTGCTTTGAAAACCTTATATCAACCTACGATTCTAAAGTTTATTTTTGTAGTTTTAGTACGCTTAAACTAAAGGCAAATATTTCTAAATAAAAAAAAATTTTTTTTCCTTATTTTATTTTCGACTTTTTAGTGAAAATATTTTTTTAATGAAAACATAATATATTTTCAAAGAACAACACATATAATCAAATGGCACTAAAATTCACTTTAATGCAATTTGGTTATTATTGCTCATACTTCAAATGTGTAATTATATTTTATATTACTGTAACAAAGTTTATAAAAATATGTATATTTTTAAAAAAGTTTTGGAGATTTTTGATTAGATACCTTTGAATTTTTTAATTTACGTATTAAAAAATTTTCACCAATAAAAAATTACGCGCTTTATAAAAAGAAACCCTGTTAAATACAAAAAATATTTGGCGTAAAATCGTAGATTAAACCTGAGAAAAAGTCTGAAATGTAAACACTCATCCGACTTTATCTACGATAAAATTCGATTTTGTCCGACGTGTAAACGCTGCCTAAGCATAAATTGGCATATAAAAGTATAATATATATACATGCATAAATCGAAATTGAACTTTTTTTACATGCGAGAAGAGTAATTTGTAACTGAGTGATAGATAACTGATACTTGATAGGTTCAAATTTTGTTTTCTTCCATAAATAATGTTTGCATTTTATTTTCAATTAAACTAAGCCATATGATTATGTATGTAACAAATGCAAGCCCTATATGACACATGTACGTTACGTACATATACTTAGTGAGAGAAAGAGAAATAATAAAAGAAAGAGATTAATAAAAGAAACCAAATTAAAAACACAAAAAAAAAATATAATGAAAATAATGATTGAAAATAATTGAAATTGAATAATAATAGAAAATGATTGAAATATAATGATAATGATTTGTATTGCACGCATTTATTTTGTATTACTTTTTTTGTTTTTGTTTTTTTGCTTCTTTACACCATAGAAATGTCAATAAATATAGTGAATTTAAAGAGAAACCAAATTTTAAATTTATCAAATATCCATATTCCATTATTAGTACACACACATATGTAAATTTCACCTTAGTTGAATGCAAAGATTATCTATAATCTATATTAACAAGAATATACACTCCCATTTTACGTAAACGTAATTTTTAAGAAATACCAAACCGAGCAAAATATCATTAGTTAAAAGAGGTAAGCTTTACATTTACTTATCGTATACCAAATTTATTATGAGAGAGAAAAGGTACAAAACAGATGTTTGCCTTTTGCTTTATACTGTCCTTTGGATTTGTTTACGTTTCCTCCCATTATTTATATGAGGCAGGGTGGCAAAAAATGTTAGTTCTAATTTAGTTTGTTCCTTTATACGAGGATTAATTCTGATCTTTTATTATTTTAATATTTTCGTTTTAAACATTATTATTTTCATATATACCTATTAAAAATATTAAATTATAATTACATTACAATAATATAAAATATTATTAACATTTTTGTCAGTAATAATTTGGAGTTGCAAACATTATTATTTTTTATTAAAAAATATTAGTAAATCTAAATATTTATTATATTGGTATACGATTATAAAATAATACTGAGGACAGCATCTATTTACAAATCACAGAATTTAAAGAATATGATAACGCTGTTTTAGTTAGGTCTCCTAAAAATCTTATGCATAGTTGATACAATTTAGAAAATAATATTATTAAATATTTCAACGAAATTTTTGTCGAAAATTTTTTTCAAAATTATAAACTTTATTTATTTAATTTCAGCCAACTGTTTTTGTTACTCTCTTTTGTTTACTATTTTTTCTTTTTCTTACACGTAAAATTCTTATTATCGTCTATTTCTGACAATGTTTATCAAATTTGTATATGAATTTGTGTTTAAACAAATGAATGCATACATGAATTCATACTCTTTTTATGGATATACTTTGGTTAAATGGTTATTGAAATGGGTATTTTGTTGAATTGAAGCAAATTGAAACAAACATATAAAGTCCAAGGCAAGTTAATTAAGGCAAATATAATAACAGAAAATGATTTTGACGTGTTGGTGAAGAGTAGTCTAATTTATATATATATTTTTTTTGTGTAGCCGAAGCAGTAGTTGGGTACCTTTTATACCGATTTGTGCATTTAACAAGGACAGGGGGACTATAGAAGGAAATAAGGCCCATTACGAAGGTGTTACTGTTCATCTTGAGTTTATGTAGATCTTAAACTCATTAATATAGAATTTATCACGTTTAGGGAACATATAGGATAGAATTTGGTTCAGCATTCGGGATGTTGAGGTTATAAATGATTTTCCATAAAGCTGGGTTTTATTTGACCAATATTTAAAATCTTAAAAATTTTATCGTCTCTAAAAAGGGAGATAACATGAAATGACATTATTTTATATGAGAGCTCAATACTAGAGATTCATTTATATTCATTTTTTATATTCTATTTTTTACAATATTAATTTTTATGATGAAAAATTGAGATTTAAAATTGAAAGTGAAAGAAAGTAAGAAATATAAGCATTTTGAAAAATTGTAATTAACTTCGTATCAGTTCATAATTTTAATATTACTCACCTAAATTAATGTGATTGATTTATTGGTCTAAATTTTAGTAATATGAATTATTAAACTTTTTTCTTTTCCCGAGAATCCGGGAGTCTCGTTTTTTGCAATATTTTGTTTCTCGAGAATACGAGAGTCTCGTTTAAAAAATTTCAAGACCCGAGAAATTTCCCGAGAAAGTAAAATATAAAAATAACAAAAAATTTAATGTATTATGTATAACTATTTAAACAATTACTAAATGAAAAAATAAAATATACACAAAACAAAATGATAAAGTCTAGTCATGACATTTTTATTAATTTTTTTAATAATTTATGATATTTTTTTTTTAATAAATATTCCAATGCAGTTATAATAAAATCTTTTTAAAAATTTTCATTTCAGTAGGTACCTAAATACTTTTGCTTCAAGTATCAGCAAACGTCAAAACTCAAAAGTGTTCAAAATTTAAAAATAAGTACAAAAAATAAAAATTATCAAGAGATATACTTTCATATAATGTATTCTACCTATTACAAGCTAATTTTTATTTTTTTTTTGAAAAATAAAATTTTGGAAAACACAGAGCATCAATTGCTCTATCACTTAACCGAGTTCGTTTCTTGGTAACTAAATTAACTGCAGTAGAAAAGTTCCTTTCATTCTGAGTTGATATACATATGTAGGTCTTATGGTTAACAAACTTTCCTTTATTTTTTTTTAAATTTGGGAATTTCAGGTGTTGCCATACAAATTTTGATTGAATCTTGTAGTTTTTCTTTTTAAGTTTTTGTATTGACTACCATTTCAATTGATTCAGCAGAACTATGGCTAATGGCACTATCATCGAGATCACAATTACTTTGTTCATCATTACTACTATTAATTTTATGCATAATTGATTTTGCTACCTTTATAATTTCTGATTTCAATTAAAATAACAAATACATGTATGTATTTCTCGGGACTTGAATATAAAATCTCGAGAATTACGAGTCCTCGCTTTTTCAACTTTTTTCACATTTCGAGATTCAAACTAGACCAAAAATACTAAATTCCCGAGAAATCTTGAAACGAGATTTCTCGAACCCAATCTCTACTCAATACGTACGACAAGAACAGTAAATATCATTTATCTGGTATATTTTGACAAAAATTGGGGATATTTTCAAAAAATTTGGAATATTATACTTTGATAAAGTATATTTTTAAAATATCGGGAATATTTTCTTTATGTCGGCAACACTGTTTTAAGCAATTTTTTGAGTAAATATATATTTAAATGTTTTTGACGGTTGAATTGTTGTTTTTTTTGTGCATAAAATAAATTTCCCAAATAGAAACTTAGAGAGTTCTGTGCAGCGGGCTATTTTGCTCTCACATAAAAATTAAATAAGCTATCTTCCTTTTTAGAACCAATAAAATTTTTAAGATTTTAAATATTGCTTAATGAAAATCCATCTTAATTTGTCTTCGGCCATCAAGGGATTTCTTCGGTGAAGGGATGAGCATATGCTATCCTTTGGAATTGTATCTAAATGGTATATGTCTTAATCCATTTAAAGATTGTAATTTTACACAAAGTAATTTATGACCTAAGCTAAATGTAAGCCAAAGTAGTAATTTGATAAATTACTGCTCAAAAAACATTGTAGATATTGTAGTATTAACTACTCTAAATTAGTAAGCATGAAAAGGTGATTCTACCTAAGTTACTATCAAGAAAATAAGCAAAAAAAAAATCAGTTAATTTCAAATTATTTTGTTTTCGATTCTGTTAATTTTAAATTATTTTGTTTTATTTTAAGGATTATATTACAGAGTGCAGTTCTTATTTCATTCTCTCAAAATCATTTATATTCATTTTTTATATTCTATTTTTTACAATATTAATTTTTATGATTGTACCGCGTAGGCTTTCTTAATAAAAATAATAAAATACTAGCTTTGTAACCCGTCATAAATGACGGAAGCAAAATAAATCCTAGTTTCTTTTTTTCTTTCATTAGATTCTTTATTCCGAAATTACAGTACTTATGTTTATATCACTTTTTATTTATTTTTATTTATGTTTTTATTGGCCTAACACTAATCTTTTTTTTTTATATAACAGAAAAAGAAGTACCATACCAACAAATTTGTATAAAATGTTTGTATTTTTGTATGGTATACTCGTACTCACTTCCATTTAGTTATAATTCGTTAGTTGGGTTCCATTTAGTATAAATTATACCATATTAGCGTTATTGTGGCCTCTGGGAGAGCAAATTTAAAAATGGGATCTTATTTTCATATAAATTTTGTCTTTTGTATACTATATAGGGATCTTATTTTGTTATATGAATAAACTGTTATTATGGTATTGTGTTATTTTTAAAAAAAAATTCAAAATTTTGTATCTAAATTGGTAAAATTTACAAAAAATACAAAAACATTTTCATCAATAATTTTCAATTTAAAAAAAAACAATACTCTACTTCTATCAAGTTCTATTGATTGAACAGTGAACCTGAACAGTGAAGTGAAAAGTGAACACTTAACACTGAAAATAAAATAATATTTTTAGAATGGAGCATATAGAACATACAGAATACAGATACAGCAAATAATAAAAAAAAACAAAAAAAAACAAAAATAATTTTTTTTGAGTGCAGTGACTTACGCACACAATAATGACAAAAATAAAAGGTAGAAGCAATAAAGTAGTATAATGTATAATATTATACAATTCAAATATGCTGATACACATGTGTATTATTATGTATAATTTTAAGTAATAAGAATAACCTTTGAGTGAATTATGTTTTTGTTTTGTGTTAAATGCTGTTTGCCTTTTGGTTGTTATACCATATTAAACTATTGATTAAATTTCTATTAGTCCTTATTATTATAAATCAAAAAAATTGTTTGTTTTATTTATATTATTATTATTATTTATTATTTTTCCTTATTATTTGCGAAGAAGACTAACATTAAATTAAAAAAATATAGTTCATGCAATCAATTTTTCCTGCAAAGGTTCAGCATGGTAGACAGGGGTTAAAAAAAAGCACCAAAGCAATTTGTATATATATGCATTTGTATACATATGCAATTTGTATATGTGTTGGAGCGTTCCGTCGAACTTACAAACATCCAGATAAATGCAGAATAATATATATATAATAATATATAGCAGCAAAAATTATAGTGGTGACTTAAAAAATAAAAATTGTGTTGTATCGTAGTAGTAAGCATTTCTACCATGATGTAGCTCAGAATTGGTCGCTTCGGGAGATCAGAAAATGCTGAAATAAATGTTATCATGAAATTTAGATTAAATGTAGATTATTATTTAAAGTGAAGAAGCTGCTGCAGCCTCATCATTATCATAAAGTTTTTAAATCATAATATCTAAGTAATCGAAAAATTTTAGTAAAATACAAAAGCGATTTTATATTAAACCATTAAAATCAATTATACCATAGGGAAGTGTTCTATGGACTGTAAATAACATCAGTATAATACCGAAACTGCATTTTTTAATGATTTCAAAGACTGCCAAAATGTTCAGATTTCACTCAAATACGAATACTCAGAATATAATCCGACATAAAAATTCATGAAGCTTTAAAATTTGTAATAAATCAAGATGAAAGTGAAAAAGGAAGATGAATAAAACATATTATGTTTATTAGTAATTAGAACACAATTAGGATCTTTGATCAAACTAGAATCCATATTATAACTATTCAAG
Source organism: Argyra leucocephala (assembly GCA_963942445.1). Classification (NCBI taxonomy): domain Eukaryota; kingdom Metazoa; phylum Arthropoda; class Insecta; order Diptera; family Dolichopodidae; genus Argyra; species Argyra leucocephala. Next base: position 140,793,240 of record OZ012678.1, on the reverse strand, counting down.
ATAGAAGTGGAAAATTAATACGAATGGAATATTATTTATGATAAGGCAATCAAAAATCATGACCTGTTATACTTGACTAACTTAGAAATGATATTGAATCAAATTATAATAGAGAAATTAAGATGAATTGGATATCAGGTGTAATTAGAAACATTATTATTAATCACCACACAATCATCAATCAGGATCAGCATCAGAATAATTAATCAAATTAGAAGTGAGAAATTAATCGAACAAACTACATTGAAGAATAATGAATGAATATTGAAAATATTTATAATATTGGAAAGAAAACTGATAAACGAGAATCTATTTAGGCTAACAATACATTATTTTATTTTATTTTTAACAATTGATCCTACACCAATTGATCTGTAGGCCAACTTTATAGGTGCTTTCTCCTTTCGAAATGTGGGCACTTGTATAGTATTTATATATTTTTTATTTATTCTATATTGTATTGTTCTATAAGTTCTTTAACCAAACAATGTTCTTAGTAAGTATGAGATATCTATTTCAGAAATTGTCAATCGATTTTACTTGAACTCATCTTACAGGAAGATTTTAAATTTTTATAAATTAATAAAATTATTTTAATAAATAATAAAACACTTGTTAATATTTCACTGATTAAGAAAATATATACAGATTTTCTTATATATTTTATTTTAATTTAATATTTTAATAAAAATAAAAAAAATAAAAAATAAAAAAAAAAAAAATATGAGCCGACATGTTTCGTCCTTTTAAGACATTATCAAGACTAAGTAAAAAACATAAAATTTAAATTTAAAAGATGAAAAATTAACATGTAGTGTAAGTATACCAGTACAAAAAATAGTAACTGATAAATTACTAGTAAAAATTATACATTTATTAAAAAACACACATATGATTTTAATATTAGCTAAGATTGACATGTTGTAAGCGACAAAGTTTACAAAATACAGAATTTGATTTACAATTTTAAAAAAATTACTATTAAGTAGCGGGCTCTCATTAGTTAGGTCTAACTGATTGTTTAATAAGTTGACTTTTTTTAATTTTAGTTTATTAATATGAAAAATTTCATATTTATCCAAAACTCTGCTACCTGCTACTTCCTCTATCAATTCCAATTTGTCAATGTCGGTAAAGTGGTCTGAATAGTTTAAGTGATGCGCTAAGCCTGAGGACGGATAGGGAGAAGCTACCGATTTTATGTGTTCGGTAAATCTAGTTTGGAGGGTTCGTTTTGTTTTACCAACATATACTCCATCACATCCTCCACACTGAATTTTATAAACTCCACTTTTTGTTAAAATATTATCTGGCTTCGGTTGTCTTATTTTATTGTTAACAAAAATATTTTTTAAAGTGTAGTTGTTAAAAAATACCGGTTGTATATTAGCCGCCCTAAGTGGTTTTATTAAATATTCAGAAATGTTTTTGATATACGGTATTTTTCTATAATTAATTATTTCCTTATCAACGTCAATTTTTGGAGATATCAAATTACAAATATATTTTCTAGATTTAGATTTTAAAATTTTGTAAACCAAGTCTTTTTTATATCCATTACTTCTAATGCAATGTCAATTATAATACTAAGCTCCTTTTTAAATTTATCGTCAGTTAATGGTATGCTAATTAATCGGAATATTAAATTATGGAACGATGACATTTTAGTTGACCAAGGATGATTTGATGACAGAGGAATAACTGCATCGGAAAAAGTTTCTTTTCGATAAATATCAAAAAACAAATTGTTGTTAGAAATATTTATGGTCAAATCCAGGAAATTAATTTTTTCCCCCTCCATATTCCACAGTAAATTTAATATTTTTATCCAATTTGTTCAGACATTTTTCAACAAAAACATGTAATTCTCTTTCCGTGCCTGTCCATAGACATAACTCATCATTTGCATATCTTATCCAAAATATAATATTTTTCATCAAGTAATATTGTTGATTAAATAAAGTAGTTTCAAAATCGTCCATTACTTGAATCCGTGAAATTATACCAATAATTTGTTTTTTCTTGTGAAGTATATTTTTGTTTAAAGCAGTCAGTCGATTTTATTGATTTATCCAATTTAACTACAAGTTTTTTGCTTCATTCCTATATCTTTGTTATCTTATAATTTGTTATAAATTATAATTCATTATTAGTAATTTTTGTATAACTTGATAAATTTTAGCTAAAATATAAATATAGCTAAGAATACTACCAAAGATTTGGCTTTTCTTCCCCGATGTAAAGCATACTTTTCTTCAAGCGATCTGGGCAATATCTATAAAGCTTATCCGACCTAAGATGGACAATTCTTAAGCATGAACTGGTGCATTCCAAACTTTTATGTAGAAAAAATCCAAAATTTTGACCTACGCTTAAATGGGGACTCACTAGGTAACCCTTGCTTCTGTTAACATACGTCGAAACGTTGGAGCAATCTCTCTCTCTTTTATAGATATCTTGTTGGAAACGCCACTTGTTCTATTGAAGTAAAATCTATAATGTCTTCCTTCACACAATTCCAGCGTAATACTATAGTGAAGCTATCATTTCAAGTGCTCATTTCTACACTTTTGTGTAGTTAAGTTCTGACCTTGTTTTTAAATAATGTGTAAAATGAATAAAAAATACACATTCTGCAACTATGTTTAGTCCTTCGGATTTATTGAAAATTAAAATGCCACTTTTATTTTAAAAATACTTTTTAGAAATGTCTTATACATCACACATAATATGTATGTACACATTTAGTCCAATTTATTTTCATCATTTCTAACAATCAATTTTTATTTATCAAGATTTTATCAAATCATACTTAACAATCAAAATTCATTTTTGTTGTGCATAATAGTGAAAAATGTTAACAAAATTTTGTTTTATTCTATTTATTTATTCACCTGTAAAATTTATTTTATTTTTGTTATATTGTTTTAGAAAAGTATGGAAAACTGAAACCATAATATTTTATACATTATATGTTGATTTTTTTTTGTATTATTGAAAATTAAATACACAATAATTTAAATTCAGCAAAATTCTGTTGAATACGATGGTAATTGCAATGCTTATGTTATATTAGTGGTTGTTGGTATGCCCCTACACAATTAGAATAATATAGAAGTCCATTGTGTTGCATATTGGATTGAAATATTTAATTTTAAAACGAAAGCTACTTTAATTTATTGTAGTTTAATTTCAGAAATTTTAAAATGTAGTTTTAAACTTAAAAAAATAATTAAATGCTCTAAGCAAAATGCACAAATCCTGTATTTTAAATTGCTTAATACGATTAGTTTTAGTAGTATTTAACAAGGCTAATGCTTAAAAGAATACATCTTCAAAAAAAAAATGTTTATTAAAAGAACTTAAAAATTTTAAATATTTATATTTCTTTAAAATGACTGAGTGAAATATCACCCTAATGAAAAATAACTCAAAATAAAAAATGTAATTCATTTTTACACCAAAACGGGGTAATTTATCATTTTTTGCTGAATGTCATAATATATGTATATGTGTGATATTTGGCGAAAACACTGTATATCAGTTATTATAATATGAGCGTAGAGATATGTTCGACAGTTAACATTCCAAATTGATTATATAATAATAATTTGACTCAAAGGAGAATCGAATTCACATACCTTGTGATATTAACATGACGCCTTAACCAGCTGAGCTAACAACAGTTTAGAATTATTTCTCCAAAAAATATATATAAAATAAAAATTTATTTTTACCCCTACATTGCCCAATAATATAAATAAATAACATTGCAAACTAAAGAAAATCAAGTCAAAATTACTACCAAGTATCTGATGAAATATATTTTTTTATTCCGTTTTATTCCACTTCGTATTTTAAATAATTATATGGGTATGGGGGATATATGATATGGGTACATTACATTTGGAAAATTCTTTACTTCATAAATGGATATTTGGTCTACAAACATTTATTTAGAACAAAAACCTATTTAAAGGCTAAATTATCATTTAGTAAAAATACGATTAGCAAATTGACACTACACATAAAAATGGATTGTTACAACATCTAGAAAAAGCACATACCACCTTTTCTACCCATACAAATTTATGGAAAAATAGACATCTACAATTTTGCATCCAACAATGGCTAAATTGATCTTGGAATTATAGAGTTAGTTACAATGTAAATTTTTAAAAATGCATTTGTATTTGTCAAATGTCCATAAATGACTAAAAATGTTTACTTGCAAATTTTCATTTTGTTGGATGGGATTTTCCGAAAGGTGTATCTTTATTTGGCAGTGGCCTGTTATTATCTGCCAGAATACACGTACCTGCTACCTATTGAGGACAAAGAGAGTTTTTGTTTTCTTGAGCGAGCGTTTGAGCATTTTTGCTTGACGATTTCCAGGAACGTTGGCCCAAAAGTTCTCAGCTTTTTGCTCTACCCAGGCTGTTAATGGCATTTTCGCTGTGCTCAAGGGAATCTAACAGAACGAACTTGGCCCAATGGAGGGTGTGTTCGCTGCTTTCTTTGCTAGGTAATCTGCAGCTTTGTTTCTTGCTATGCCAGAATGTCCTGGTACCCACATTATTGTGACATTATTTGTTTTTGTCAGGGTTTTAAGTATTTCTACACAATCCCATACTAACTTTGACGTGATGGTATATGAATTAATAGCTAGTGTATGGCTGCTTTGCTGTTCAAGAGATTGTACATTTTACGTTTGTTGTAATTTCTTCTTAAATTCTCTCGCACACAAAGTTCTATAGCATGTACTTTAGCTTGGAAAACTGTGTTTGTAGGATCAAGGCTTGAATAGATATGGGCCTTGAGACTTTTTCTATATACTCCCGATCCTACTCCATTCCTCTTCTTGGAGCCATCCATATACCATAGCATTGATCCTTTGTCGAAAGAGGGTGGGTAGGTTTTCCACGTCTTTCTGCTTGGCAAGATTATATTGAAAAGTTTCTCAAAATTATTTCTTGGTAAGTAGTAGTCGGATAACGCTATTGAAAGCGTATCATCCTACTGAAGTACCCGAATTAGTTCTGGGTGTACCATGTTTTTGATTTGTGTTTTTTCGTTTTTTATTAATTAAGTTAATAATAAATTTTTATTTAAACTTATTTTTATAATTTATTTTTTATATTAAACAACTACATGTCCATGTTTTTCAAGCTTTTTAAGTTATTTACCATTTTATGTGGTCAGATTGGCATTTAAGAAAATACTTTTGACATTGATCCGGTTATTTTTTTAAATTATCTACATGTTTTATATCCTTATTAAGGATATCAGATAAATTCAAGTTGCTGAAAATATTACATTCATCCACTTTCTTTTGCTATAGCCATAAATTGACAGTTTAAAGCCACAATATATAGTGACGAATTACGGTAGTTTTAAATGAACGAAATACTTTTTTGATCTAGCAGTTATTTCAATTTTAAAAATGAATGCCACACAGTTCCAATGCGACACAGTCCTGAAATATAAAATTAAAAACGGTACAACTAAGTATATCCCGATAAAAAAACTTCTGGAATCTCAACATCCAGTATTTGATATACATATTCAATAGAAAATAATCTATATATTTTTTTCAAACTACAACTCTTTTAACATATTAGTTTTATCAAGTGGGAATTTTATTTTGTTTTTATAACTCACATATTGGTTTTTCAAAAATCTATCACCCATTATCCATTCTTGAAGACTCATTACTAATGCGTTGAAAAATTGACTAACGTCTACGTCTAAATAAATTTGCACTTCTGAGACTTGTGAAAAATTTCGTTATGTTGGCTACCAGCATAAATCAGGGTATGAGTTTTTGTTTTGTAACTAATCACTTTCAATCATAAATTCGTATAGATAGTTTCAATACTACAATACCTATTACGAAGAGCTTATAGTGTTGAATGAATTCCTTCAACTGAATTAAAATATTTTGTTGGGAATTTTTGGACAGCCCTTATAATTTTATTGCGACTGACATAACCTCCTATTTTTGATGCACTAATATAATCATCAGAAACTAAGTTATATAACATAAGTATGCAAATACAATAAATTTTACAAATGTTATATGTTACTTAGAAGAAACTGTCACACTGAATTATTGACAATTTACACAAAATTTAAATATTTTATAATTATTGTAAGAAGAAGCTAATTTACTAACACAATAAACTAATTTTTTAAATCATTTTTCATTATCACCATTTTAATTGCAATCTGTTACTATTATATTATTATTATAATTATTATATTAGAATAGTTTAGTACAATTTATCTTAGCCATTATTTTAGAAATAGTTTGTTTTTAGTTTTTAGTTTTTTTTAATTTTATGTTTTTAGTTAAAATATTTTATTAAATTTTATATAACATATTATATATATAAATTTAAAAATAATTTATTATAAAATAATCTATATAATAATTAATTTCTTCTTAATTAATTTATATTTAATTTTTATTTTATATTTTTCTCTTTCTCTCTTTCTATGTTTTGTATGAAAAAAAAACAAAAATTAATTATTTAATTAAAAATTTCTCTGTCTATCACCACCATAAAAAATAAATGAATTATTATTATTTTGTATATTAAATAAAATAATATATACTTTAAAATTGAAAATTAATAAAAAAAAAAAAAACAAAATAAATAAAATGTAAAAATTAAAAAAAAAAGATTCGATGGGGCCTCAAAAAAATCTGTTGGGGACTTATCAATATAACAGTGCCGAGGGTAAGAAATTCAATTTTCCGTTTTCTTTTTTGTTCTCTTTTACTTTCCTTTTTTTTATTTTAAATTGTGGTTGTATACGAAAAGTTATTCAATGGAGCGCTAGAACCCTACAATTATACAAGAGATAAATGTTGTAGATTGAAAATTTAGCTTAGTTCAACAGAAATTATAAATGGTTAAAAGTATTTAAAAAAAAAATTATTAAAAAAAAACAGATTTAACATAATTTGATAACTATCGAAAGAACTTGATTTGCTTCGATAGTATTTTTAACCGTCGCTCATTCCCACTCATTCACTTAGATGACCAACAGACCATGTAAATGCTGCGCCTGGTTCATTAACGTCCTCCATTGTTGCTCATTACTCCATTGGTGTTGTTTGCTCATTGGTGTTGCTTGCTCATTGTCAAGACTCCATTGATGTTGTTTGCTCATTGATGGCTTCTCTCTCCAGTAGAAGACACAAAATTGTTTCATGTCTTCCGATATTTGATCTCTCAAACGAAAATTTGGTCTATACAGAGGTGTTGTATTTTCAGTTTTGAAATTTGAAAATTTTCTGGGCTGGATCATTTTCATACATCCACCAGCCTTTGTAGTCTACCTTCACTTGAGTTGTCGTAACTATGTTCACTTCATTATACAGATCGTGCAGTTCGACATTATATCTGCCCCTCTAAACCCAATCGTCGTTTTCAGAACAATATATCCTGCGAAAAGATTGCTTGTCGAAGACACTATATACATCAAAAATTAAAGACTTTAGTCATCAGATTCTGTTCTGTAATTTCTGTTTATTTCTGTTTAGTTTCGTTAAGTAGTCGTACTTCATTTACAAAATAATTTTCCATCAAATATTTTTATACTGATGAGTATGTGGTCTTCTCGGATTTCAATTTGATAATATGATGTGTAATATACTTTTCAAACTAGATGTGGTAATGTTATCGTATCACGTGACCATACCATCTTAGTCTGGATTCGAACATATTTTGCTGTTGTTCCACACTAGATTTTAGAGACTGAATTATCAGATATTATTTATATCGTCCTGACTTTTGGCTGTATGAATTATTTTACATGTAGTTTTTATTTCAGTTTAATTTCTTAAGTTAAATCGTATCGTAATAGTTTTTAATTAAATCTTCTACTTTAAAATTTAACGTAAAATATTTATTGTATATCCCATATTTATTCTCTGCATTTTAAAAATACAAGATCTAAACCACTTTTTAATAAAAATCAAAATGTTTAAAAAAAACAACATGCAGCCTGTTTTGGGGTTGAAAAGTAAAAAAAAAACGATTACTAATTTAAAAAACGTTTAAAATATTTTAGATAAAGTTCAGTAATCCTTAATGCAAATTAATATTAATAAAAATTATAAGAATACTTTCAAGTACTCAACAATTTGTACTAACATTTTGTGAGATATAGGTTAATATGTTATGATTTGTGGTTTTTTTTTTTCAATTACACATCGTCGCTCAATTCTTGGTTTGCTACGTATGACAAAATGTGTTTTTTTGTTTGCAGTAGCTTTATGGGTTTTCTGAGGTTCCGAAGATAATGCTACTATCTCCGAGTTATAAATAACAAAATTGAAGCCCTAATAGCTACAAGGACCACGCAACGTATCGACATTAAAACTCATGCAAATATATGCTTTAAGCTTTCTATACTTTAACAAGTCTATTATTGAACTCTAGTGGAGTATTAATAAAAATCAGCAAAATATGCACCCAAATATTCACAAATAAGTGATTATGAAAATAAAAATTCAACGTATCTAACTATAGTCGACATTGCAATTTAAAAAAATTTGATAAAAAATCACAATTTGTACAAATTACGATACTGTTAATTACTAAAACACAAATTTCAACACTCTTAAACATCATCAGTGTTTGTGAATCGCACAAAGGTACATCAGAAGATTAAGATATCAAAAATTAAACATTATATTATTCTTCATTGTCCTTTCTGAGTTTTTAGATAATACAAAAGTCGGAACGGAAAATCACTAATTAAGTTAATTAATATTTCGAAGATTTTCCCTAATTTTGACATACCAATTTACCAGCTCATATTTGACAATTTTCGTATACAGCCACATTATTGTGTTTCTATCTATTTTTTTATTTTTTTTTTTTCATTTGTTTGTTTTTGTTTCATATTATATTTCACTCTATATATATTTCTTACTTTTTCTATCTGTCACGTTGTTTAATTGTTTATTTAACTGTTTCTTTATGCTAATCTTTATCTGCTTATCATATGCTTTTTTTTTTGTTTTTATTTTTGTTTTTCATTTTCTTTTGTTTTTTTATTTTTTTTGCTCTGTGGTTTTAGTGTGGATCACAAACATATAAATTGTGAATAAATTCTGTGAAATTGCGTGATTATGAGCTTTTTGTATGTACATACATAAATGTATGAATGTTTGTTTATTTGTTAAATATGTTTGGTAGGATTGCTTTTGATATTGCCCGCTTTAACTGTTGTATTTTTATGCAATAAATATAAAAATAAGAAAAATAATAATAAAATAAAAATAAATAAATAAATAAAAATAAATAAAATTCTAATTTTAGTAGGTAGTATAAACTGTGGTAAGTGATTGTTGTGTTTAGAGATGCCATTTTTTATTTTTCTAATTGAATTTTGTTATTGTTTTGTTTTTTATTTTGATTTTTATTTTATTTGTTTTGCTTATGTGGTTTAATTTATAGTGTAATTTATATTAATTAATAATAATGTAAGAAAATGTTGTTTGTGTATATGTAAAGAGTAATGACCGAATTCTGTAATTCTGAATTCTGTTATATATTTTTGGATTATTTATACTTATATATATATATATATACATAATTACATAATATATGTAGGTATACTTAAACCCACATACAGTTATAATGACATATCCTTATATGCTTACAACCATGTGATATTTTATACTGCCTCTATTATAATACGAGTATTTTATTAATTTCAATTTCAGATATTCTGAATATTTTTTAGATATGTACATTCACATTCAATTGAATATTATGATATATAAGAATTCCAAAAAGGCAATTTTAACCCGCTAATGCCAAATACAATATTTTCAATGCCTTTTCATCTGTTAAATTTAACTGAAAATCGAATCAGAATTTTTTACATTTTTTAATTTAGTTTTTGATTACTTGGCTCTTGACAAATTGCACTCACCAAATGAATTATAAGAGACCATAAAGGACTTGACCTAGTTTTTATAGTTTTACGTTTTTTTTTTTTTTTTAATTTGGAAGATAAATTAAAGCTTGAAATATTTAAATATTATACTAAAGATAACCTCTTTAAATTTTATTAAATACATTTTTTTTTTTTTTTTGAATTTTAAATTAAATAAAAAACCTTTTAATAATATTTTTTAATCAACTCAATTCAATTAAAATTGTAAAAATTTTAATTTTTGGGAACATTTTTTGTGATTTCAAAAAACATTTCTCAAAAAAAAAACTTTTTTAAAAATTTGTTTTTTTTTTTTTATATACTTATTATCCTAAATGAAAAATGTTTTTATAACTTTTTTTTTTTGTTTTTTTTATTACTTGCGAGTATAAGTTTGCATTATATATTGTGAAAAAACAAAAAAAGAAATTAATTAAGTAGTCCCTGGTTCACTTTATTATGTTAGAAATTAAATGATGTCTCTTCAAGCTTTTTTTATTGAGCTTCAACAAAAATTTATCATCAATTTTCTCTATTCAATTTTAGAAGGAATTTAATTTAATTGGAAATATTTATTTTTTTATTAGAAAGTTGATTAGCTTTTGAGTGAAAATGAAAATTCTGTATTAGCCTTTCTGCATAACAAAATATATTGTTATCAAAATTAATTATAAATCAAATTAATTTCTTTAAGTCGGCTTAATTGTATGTAGTTTTATTTTTCTGTAATCTGATTTCAGATATGTGAGACCAATTTGGTAGTTATTAAATGATAATTGTGAATAATGTCTTTGAATTGAATTTATATACTTCTTGTTCAGACTGTTTGAAATTTTATATTTCTGTAAAAGACAAACAGTAGTTTTACTTCAAGCATCTTAATTTTTTTTATATAATTCCAAGTCAATTGAATGAACACTCTAACTGCCTTACAGATATTTGGCATATACAAATTACATAAAATAGTTTTTTTCTCTTTAGAATTCATTATACCTATATCTATTAATTTAAATGTGGACTATTGTAGAATATAACTTCGCCTTCATAATAGCGTAGGTCCTTTTTATTTTAGTGACAACCAGTATTTCAAATCAATTCCTAGAAATAATTGAAAATGTTTACAACATTCATGTCCTTAGCGGGATTTGAAACTGATTAGTAATCAGATGACATAACCGCTACACCATATCGATCGGTTCATTATATTTTATATAATACATATACAGGGTATAATATGATAATACATAATCTATTCTCGACTAGTTAAATTTCGGCATATGATAGAGAACACCATAAGTAACCCAAATATGTATTAAAAGCAGTTAAAGTCCAACAATAGTGAATAATAGCGTAGGTCCTTTTTGTTTTAGTGACAACCAGTATTTCAAATCAATTCCAAGAAATAATTGAAAATGTTTACAACATTCATGTCCTTAGCGGGATTTGAAACTGATTAGTAATCAGATGACATAACCGCTACACCATATCGATCGGTTCATTATATTTTATATAATACATATACAGGATATAATATGATAATACATAATCTATTCTCGACTAGTTAAATTTCGGCATATGATAGAGAACACCATAAGTAACCCAAATATGTATTTAAAGCAGTTAAAGTCCAACAATAGTGAACGTAAGTTGGCTTAAGTCAATGCCAAATATAAGCAAAAATTCAGTTAAAGTTTCTTTAATTTGATAAAAGGTCACATAATCGGCTTAAGCTAACTTAATTGATTTTAATTGTTTATGAATTGTATATACAAGTCATAATAAAAATTGAGAAACCAACAAAAAAAAAAAAATAAACAAAATTTTATTCGGAATATAATTAAAACTATAATTAAATCTTTTTAAATTTAATTGTAAATATTTAATTTAACATTTTAAAACCAAATTTTAGTTTGGAATTAAGAATTATATGGAATGTCAAATTTCCCAGAATGTGCTCTAATGAGCAATGAGTTTTCAAAAAATTGGACTAATATGCTTTGCTTTAGGAAACTTATGAGCTAATTATAGAACTGTGACATGACATATGTGATATTCCGTATATGGAAAATACATGCAAATGCTCTCAATCGACACAATGCTGCAATTATGTCGAATCTGCCAGTTAAATTTTCGTCAAACATAGAATTCTTATGTTAAATTCCATCCAAACCGAATTCGAAATATTTTTGTAATTTGTTTTTGTTGTTGTTTTTCTAAGCAAGCTGCAATAAAAAGCAAGCGCTTGTGTTCATAGTAATCGGCGTCGCGTCAACGTCGAGTAGATTTTGCAGATATTTTAGTGCGCCTGCTTTAGAATGATTTTTAAAGTGCATGTCATTTAACATGTAATAAATAAGAAGGTCGTGAGAAAATATTTAAGTAAAAAATAAAAATTAATTATTAAAATAAAATAAATGTGTTTATAATAATAATATATAAATATAAATATAATAAAATAAATATATTGAAAAAAATATATTAAGTATTAAAAAAAAGATATATTTAAAAAAATATTTATAAAATACATTTAAAAAAATATATATTAAATATAATAATATAATTATAAATAATATAATATAACTATATAAACGAATTGTGCATGTGCTACTTTTATCAACAAGAATGACTGCTAAACAATTTTCTGCGCGCCTGCGCAAGTTTTTTTGTTCATAGTGACAGAGAAAAAAATCTGCAAGACACCGACGCATGTTTTACTGCAACTACGAACACGCCTTATGTCATTATGTTAGTTAGTATGTCAAATATCTAGTCAGCTTAGTTATTCAATTTGATATTTACATAATATGTAGTTCTATATCGTTATAGTTAGCGCATTAAGTTAACGAAACTTGACGAAGCTCTCTTATATTTGTGTTATAATAAGCAATACGATTTCGTACATTTTCTGAAATTGATTGAAGTAATCTCTAATAATGTCAGTATTATCGGACCTTAAAAACTTTACATTCTTCTACAAAAGTGATGGATAATTTCTGGTTGTGTTAATTATGTAAGTTTTAGAATTATTGTCGAAAAAAAATTCTAAATTTCACATAAAAATTATTTGTTAATAATTTTTAACCCATAAACCCTCGAGTTGAATGTTTAATAACCGTGACTTCCATATTGTAAAAAAAATTTTTTTTCTATTTATATATGTTTTTTCTATTATATTCCATATTGTATACAAATAATTTTTTACATTGTAGTCTATTCCATATTGTTTAATATAAGTATCAAATGCGCAAAAAAAAACACTTCGATGATTTTTATAAATTTTTGATATACAGTATTGCAAGATTTTTTTATTGGGACTTTTATTTTTTTCAAAATTATATTTCCATTATTTTTGAAATTTTTCGGTAAATTCTGGACTTTTTCTGCTAAACTGTGGTAATAACAAAAACAAAATAAATGCCAAAAGTTTTAAATTCTGTTTCATAATGTAAAAATATTGCAGCAAATTTTGTAATTATGTAAAAATTAAGTTTTAAAAATTAATTTAACAAATACAAAAGGCGGTTTATTTTACAATATGGAAGGAAGTCAAAGTTATTAATACAATTTTATTTGATTTCTATCAATACTATTTTCAACAATTTCGCCTAAGTTATTTGGGACAAATAGCAAAAAATATTCAGCAAAGTAAAAAATTAGAAAAAGTCAAGTGCATCAACTCAGTAAAGCGCGTATAACTCAGTAGGGGTTGAAAATAAACTGCTGTCTCTGCAATATATTTTCATGCCTCATATTATATGCTGAAACTTTACTAATCGAGAACGCAACACCCTGATATATATCTACTATATTATCAGAAAATCTATCATAATGATTTTTTGGAATTCCGATTCAGGTTAATGTTAACCGTTATATTATTCGTTAGTACTTGAATCAACTGAAATGTACCGGTTTTTTAATTGTTTCAACACATATTTACATATTATTATCACCGAACACCTTTATTCTTCTCAGAAAAGCCTAATTGCTTGGACAGTATATGTAATGATTCAGAAATTTATTCTTAATTGTATTTAAGGGTTAATTCGATATGCAGTAGTTATATACTTAACACTAGCTTAAAGAAAAAAATTAAATATATTACATGTATCGTTAGATCTAATGGATACGCTTTGAAATCGAGTTCCACTATATTCAACAATACCACGTAAACTAGATTACATACAATAATGGACAAATGCTTAAATCCTATAATTTATTTTACTATATTCGTTTTAATCTCTTACCAGTTGAGCTAGCTCACCATCACCATCTGATCTGATTTTAGTTTAATCCTTCTAATATTTGTAATTATTCATGAAAGAAAGTCCCATGTTTTATTTGTACTCAATCTTTAAATTACTTCATTCATAAAAGGACAATTAGCCGAATATTCTGGAAAAACGTAATAAGCAATAAGAACCTCTGGATATTCACCGGTGAAAAACCTAACTTATGAAAATGAAAATGGAGATGTGCCATACACTCAAAAAGCTGTCAAACAACATTTGTGTGAATGACCCTAGAATGGAACCCACAAGATACAAGAAGACGCGGTCGTCCTAGCGGTGGACAATAAAACAAGATGTTCAATGTTTAAATGTTTGCAGGAGTTATATTTTAGTTTATCATCTTGAAAGTTATTACATGGTCAAGCTATACATACTGCAATATACTTCTATCTTATTATTATTCATCCATTATACCTACAAGGCAGTAGAATATGCTATGAACTGATATCCGGATTGCATACGAATTTTCTCAATTTAAAAAAAATATTTTTGATCAATTTCAATGGGATAAGTGATCTCTTTGTTTGCATTCTAGTCTTCATGTAAATAGCTACTATAATAGAAAATGAATACTCGTCTTATTGAATTTTTGGTGTAACATTAATTTTTTTATTTAATTGAAATTGTTTAGATTAGATGCTTGCTAGTAATATATGACTTCTTTCGTTTTTACAATTATAACTCAGTGCTTTTCAATTCGATTGTTAAATTGATGTGGCAATTCACATTCCCAACCGATAGACTTTTCACAAATTATATAGGTAGTAAAAAATTATTATGTTTTTATATTACAACTTCTTTATTTATTTTTTTTTTTTTAAATGTTTACATTCTAAATCTAAATATTAATTTTATAGTGACCGTAGCATAAGCTTGTCTGGTCTTATAATTTTTTGACTATTAGACATGTTTTTATAAAATATATAATATTCAAATATATTTCACATATTAACGTTTATTATGTTACAAATTACAAGAGGTTCTAATCAAGTGTCCTCATTTTATTTTCATAATACCGGTATCGTATGTTCATGGACATAATGTTAAATGTACTCACGTCATGTACATTTGCTAAATGTACTCAAGTACATATTTTTAATTTTGTCGATTGAAATTTCATGTGTTATCGCAATTATAAGTTATTTAAAAAAAAACAGTGAATCTTGTGCGAATCTATTTACGATGTACTTAGAATATTATTTATTTTTATACAGGCAAAGCACAAAACAATTACATTTAGTCGTTGAACTTAGCCTTAAATAAAGCTAAATTAAAAATTATCTTCGCCATAGTTAAGAGTGATATCTACTACAAATCAAAATATTATCAAAACTATAAAAATAGTGTTACTGACAATATTATGTGAATGCAGTATTTGTGCGCCTTATTTGAATACATACTTGCGATAATTTCTGTATTTAGGCGACACTTTGTATGACACATGCGTTTTATTTATGTTTTGAATGCCTCAAACTCAAGACGAAAACTCATTTTCAAAACTCAGCACACGTTTTATACCATATTTGTTTTGTATTCTTATTTCAATGCGTTAACATGTACAATATTTATTTTATTTAAAGTCACGTATAATGTTTTTCAAGATGGTGAAATCCAGATCTGTGGTGGTATGTTAAATTTTGAAATGATGTTTACATTATACCTAATATTAATTGTACTGAGAAATTTTTTTCCTTAATCATTCCTCCCATTTACCAATTCCTTATTGTGACATCTGTATCATTTACGAGAAATGAACATGTCTTCGTTAGTACTATTAATTATTATTAAAGTCTTAAAAAGGAACAGTAATCTTATAGATCTTAGCTTTACATGGTTTTATCAAAAAAAAATTATTTAAATTTATAAAACTGTGTAAATGTATATATATATATATATATATATGTATGTATATATAATGCTACTCTGTAAATGTACATATTACGTATTAATCCTTTTTTGGTGCCACTTATTAAATATTGCAAAATTTTGTCTTTTGATGGTGAAAAACACCTGATGTGGTTTTTATATATTGTATAGTGACACAAATTACGTAGCTATTTTGTAAATTTCATTTAACATTCGCAGTATAGCAGAAAGTTCACTATTAAGTATGGTTATTAAAATGTTATCAGGAATGAAATGGTTAACTTAAATTATTATACAGATACATTAAAAATTAGAGATAAAATAACCGCTATAATTAAAAGTGAAAAATTGCAAACAAAAATTTATTTCACAAAATACACTTTAGATTGTTGTTGGTGGTGGTTGATGCTCAATCATAATACATATTATTGTTTTAGTAACTGGATGTTACTATAATTTCGTTAGTAGGTACTTATGTACCCATTTAGATTAGTATGAGTTGAAATTTTTTCTAAATGAATGTTTTTAAGTTGACATATCACAGATTTTATTCACTCATTCAGAAAATTTTAAAATTTATTAAATAAAATTTAATTTTTCTCTTATCATTAATTTAATATAGGAAATATTAGGGTGGACCATTAATTTAAAAAGTTGAAGGACATTTTTTTTTAGTTGTAATTAATATTTTTAAAATTTTTCATTTCTAATTATTGTTATACCGGGTTGACGTAAAATCCGACTTTACATGATAAAGTACCCCTTCCCATTTTAAAATCTCGATTTTGGCAAATTTCGACAATTTTTAGTCTTAAAAAACCGATTTTTGATCCTTTCCGGAAGTTGAAAATACCACCAATCGATAGAGCATCCTCAATTTAAACTGATACGAAGGCTCTGGAACACCCGATATATATCTATTCTGAGTTTTTATATTTTTTTTTTAAAAGAAAGTTGTGAGATTATTGATGCATTTCTACTTACAGAGTATTAATATGGAATTTTAAATTAATAAAGGTTTATATGTGCTGCAGTTTCAATCAAAGTGCAACAAAGTCAATCACCAACCTTTTAAATATCCCAAATTCTGTAATTAACCCTTATCCGGAAATTGAGTTTGTACCCTTTACAAAAAAATTTTGGATTAAATTGACCCAACCCACTTAAAATTTTATTGTTATAAAAATAAAATTAGTGTTATAAGATCCTATATGCCTTCCAATAAGCACTAAAGGTGTTATAATATGTTTTTATGGGAATAATATTATTAATATTTCTATAAGAACGTTCTTATAGCAATTGGGGTTGTTGTTATAATGGGATGTTCAGCAATTGCTACAGCAATGTATACAAAATAAGTCGAATAGTGCGTAATTATATTTCAAGAGTTAAAATGTTGTTATAGGAATAGAATTGCTAGAATAGCAGTGGTAGTATTTTATTTACTGTATTCCTATAATGTTACTAATAAACTTACTTATGCTATAAACTAAACTACTTTTGAATAAATATTTAGAATAAACACGACAGCCATTATTTTCTACAAACATGGTAAAAAACTTTTTTTTTTTAATTAACAAAAACTGAAAAGTTTTATTTTGTATATTCTTCAAAAGTAATTTTTACTTAAAAGAATAATTATTCAAATATCAAATTTGATGTTATGCATTAATTAACATACATCGTTTAACATTTTAAAGATGCAATTTAAAAATATATTTTCTTTTATTTATTTACAAATTGGTTAGTTAGTTTTGAAGGACAATGTATTTTTTCAAAGTATTATTATAATAAATGTCAGTGATATTTCTTTCCCAGCACCCAATAGCTATAAATATTAAAATAATTATTCTTAACCCGAAAATATATCATTAATTAGTTTTTTATATTATAAATCATTTACATACAAAAATAAAAATATGTAATTAATATAGGTTTTTCACTTCTAATTCAAGTTTTTTTTATTTCAAATTCAATATTTGTAAATTCTGTTATGTCCTTTTATTTTTAAATTTTTTAAAGAAAACGAACTAAGTATTTTTAAACAAACAAAAATAGATTTTTTGAACAAAACAAAATTTAAATAAGTATATTAAATGTAACAATAATTGATGTAATGATTGCCCAATTACAGCCAGTGGTAATTTCATTGCTATATCCATGGAATAATTTTTGCAATCGGCTGAGATAACAATTGCCACGGATGTTTCTATTTACCAAATTTATATTAGTTTGTCGATCCGCTGAAAATCCGATGAAAAAATCTCTCTCTGATAATTTTATTTTTTAAAATACTTTTTCAATTGGACCGAACATCGGTGAGTATGGAGAAAGAAAAATTAAAGTATGACTTGACGAACTATTTTTTTCACTCACTTCTAGAATTTTCTGGATTGTGCAATTGTCCAAAATCAGCCATGCTCCTGTTATGTTAACTTCAGCCAGTTTAACAAATAACTCATCAAGGAATGTAATAAAAATTGTTTGAATTAACAGATGAGTTTGCTATCATTTGACTATATATTATTCCATGTAAATTTATAGCTGCTATTATTGAAATGAAATCATGTCGCCCTCTTACAGTTGGTACTATGATATGAGCAGTAATAACGATTTATTATGAGTTATAGCAGTTTTTTGTAACGATTTGTTATAGACATGGCAGTACTTTTATTGATTGACTCAATTATGGGTTTGCCTTCTTCATAGCATTTTATTAGGATCTGCTTTTTGTCTAAACTAGTTTTACTGTATGGCTCCCTATTGTATTCTCTACGACGTACAACCAAGTTAGATGTAGTTTCTGCACTGTTATCATCAGAGGATTGATAATTCCGTCCATTGGGACTGATCAAAGGACTGGATTCTGTGGACGATGATTCTATTAATTTTTTAGATTAACAAGACTACTGTTTAGTTTGTTATTTTTCAAAAATTTAAAAATAAAAATAACAAAATTTACAAGTATTGAATTTGAAATGAAAAATATTGAAATTGAAATAAAAAAATTTGAATTTGACATAAATAAAATTGAATTTGAAATAAAAAAACTTGAATTAGAATTGAAAAACCTATATCTATCTCCCTTTCTCATAAAATAAATATAAACTCCATTTAAAATAAGAAATAAGACCTTTTTCACTGTCGCACAACATAAATTATCTCAAATGAATTTGATTTCAAAATAAAAACATATAAACAAATACATATGCATACTAATCCTATAATAATATTACATCAATTGCTTCAGTGCTTTATAGGATTCTCCATTTTAGTGCTATAACGTATTTATAACATTTCGTAAGAATTGCGGAGCACTCAAATTAACAGTAATACTGCTATAAGGGTGTTTAAATAGTGCTATAAGAGTATGCAAGAGTCTTATAGCAATAAAATTGTTATTTGGGAATGTAAATATTAAACAAAAAATATGTTGATAATAGCACAAAAACTTTTATTTTCAAATAAAAAAATTAGTTTTTATAATTTTTTTAATTAAAGAGGTGAAAATTTATGAACAGGTGGTACATAATTCAACTTTTTACAAACAAATTTACTGTAACTGTTACAACTTGCTGATACCTTATTTGCATTTGATTTTTGTGGGCATTAAAAGCATCGTGATCTTTTTAATTGATTAACAGGCGCAGAAAAGGCTATTAATGTTGATTCAAATGTACAATGTTCCGTGCCCATAACCTGTAAGGCAAATGGTCCTTCTTTTCAATATATGGTGTTATTAGTGAACAACCAAGTTCAGTTAGTTACAATCGCCTTTTATATTTTATGTTAGAATTCTAAGTTGGGCTCAATTGCGTCCATATAACAAAACTGTTTTATGCTGAAATATCATGAATGCTGTAAAATGAAGCAATCGGCCAGCATTATGTTTTGCGCTTATAGGTGTAGTTTGCAATTAATTTTTCTAATGTGTCAACACCAACCATTGTGTAATTGCAATGTATTATAATTTCAGTTTTTATTTGCCTTCCTGCTTTTATATGATTAACTATGATTTGACCAAAATTGCTGACTGGAGCAAAACAGAGTTGAGTTCAGCTCAACATAAACTTAAAACTGTCTAATCTCACGCAAACTTCTAAGATTTGAACCAAATCTTTCCTTCCAAGGTGTTACTTTGCAAAACTCTGATAGTCTAAACATCTTAGGTATACACGTAAATCAAAAAATTACTAGGAATATATTTTTGATATTGCGAAAGGAGCTGCCAAGTGTGTAGGCTATTTAAGTCGTTGTAAATCTATCTTCTCATCTTTAGAACTCCTTAATATCTATAAAACAATTATACGACACAAGATGGAATACAGCTCACACATTTAAGCTGGCGCTTTCCTTTCACCCTTAGTCTACCTTGACAATAAAATAATAATAGAACAGCTAAGTTATAATCTCCAGAGGTTTGAGTCAAACATTCCGTTTTCTGTTTTCTGATTACACTACCTGTTAATTTTGTACCACATTTTTCTTCTTCCCCTTCCTTCTCTATCCCAGCCAAGCGGTACGTAAATATTAAGGGTCTTTTCATAGCTCGCGGATGTTTATAAAAAAAAAAACAAATCTACATCCATATCTGGAGTGTAATGTAAAGTATTCTGTACAAGGTGACTTGCTTGTATCACCTTAGGTTCATAAGAACCTATATAGAGTAGATTTTTCAGTAAATGAAACCTTTGAATTGAAAACTGGTTTCTTTTTCATGTCTAGAATGTCTTGTGGTACAATTTTTTTATTTTTTCGAACACTTCCAACTATTGTTTGCTTCTTACTCCATATTAAATCATTGCCAAATTGTAAGTTTTTAAGAAGTTATCACATGGTATTATGACCACTAAGCAATAATTCCGTGAGATCAAGCACAACTCTTTCACCTAAACATAAATTATGTTAATTCATAAGACAAAACGACAATCTCCGCCCTATGCCCCACTGATGGGGTTGCAGGACAATGATGATGATGATAAGACAAAAAATTAATTGTTATAAAAATATTTATCTTGGTTTTTTTCTGCATTTGAATTACAATCACGACCTAAATAAACATGGAAATTTAGTATATTAGTGTCACATAGTGCCCAAACTTTGATTCCATAATTATTGTCTTTAGAAGGAATATATTGTCGATCAATTGACTACATTGTTGCTCTGGGCACATATATGACTGCTTTTAAATCTGAATGCCATCCTGGTATTGGCATTACAATGTAGTAAAAGAGGGCTTAAAGACCTAAAGATATTAACATATACATAATTTCAGATAGCCAAAGTATTATCCTGGCTTCCTCAGTTTACACGGTGGGTGGTGCTGTAGGTAGAGCGCCAACTTTTCAACCGAAAGGTCCCGGGTTCGATTCCCGATGAAGCAAAAAAATGATTTATGAGTTTTTCGACCTGGTTCAACACCCTTTGGGATAAAATAAATGATACACATTGAGAGTATAATCTGGTAACAAATTAAATAAAATTATTTAATTTGTTACCAGATTATACTCTCTCTCTCTCTCTTTTTAAAAAACTATTCTATTGAAGAAAGCTTAGTTCATGACAATAGCAGTAGTTTTCCGCATTTCATGAGTTGATAAGACATTAATTTGAGAAATAAATGCTCGAAATGTTGTAGATATCGTAGTATAAACTTGCAGTACCGTATTTAATTAAGCACGAAAAGATTAAGGATTATATCTAAGTTACTGTCAATAGCATAAAAAAAAACATTTAAATCAAAGCTAATCTCTAGCCATTAAAAAAGCTTAAAAAAGTTTGTGGATGGACACAGAGTTGTGAATTTTTGGGCATAAGGGAATACAAGATGATGAAGAAGCAGATGTCCTTGCACAAACAGGCACGAAGAATAAATTCTTACAATTGACTTTGGTATTATTTTTTTGGCTATTTGATTCAACCATAGCCAACTATTGCTCCTTCAAACACTTACTTACAAAAAAATTGATTCCAAGTGCGAAACTGCAGAAAAACTAAACATGTGGGATAGTAGTCAAGGAGAGTCTAAAGTATTTTTTAAACGTAGTATTCACTGATTGAATCTGGTAATCAGGCAGACTGGATCCAATGTCAGAACACTAGTAATTTTTACTGAACTAAAATTAGAGACGTATCACTTATTTTTCTACTCTTTAATACAGGGTGTGTCTGCATAATAATAAACTACTTTAATTTCAAGTCATTTAATAAAATATTAGTCTATCACAACATATTTTTTTATTGGCATGAAATCTGTAAAGGCTTTGATATGAAACATTCTCTCCTTTAAGACTTTTAAGGCTAATGAAATTTTGATGTCATCGAAGTCGGTCTTAAATAATCTGTTCATAATTTTTAAAATGTCAATAATTATCTCTTAAATTGATAATCTGTCCAATTTGTTCACTATATGTTAATTATATCCTATCTCCTATCTGTTGACAACTAATTCAAAAATTTTCCAAACTTTTCCATTTTCTTTTCGTTAATGTTAATGCGTTTTTCTAGAAAAAAATATTTTTCCCAATCTATTTATGTATTCACAAATATTTTTGTAACAGTAATTTTTTTTATTTGTAACATAATAAATCTGTAGAAAAATTACAGAATAAATCAGAAAACACTCTTCTACAAACAGATAATAATTCAACAAATAAAAATAAAAATAAAAAATAAAGATGAAAAAATAATAACTAGCATTCTCATGGTATCTTTTAGTATAAACTGAAAATGCAAATATTCTCATTTTCATGATGATACTGTTGAGTACCATAAATTTGGAGAGACAACACACATACACACACAAATGATGAAAAATAAACATTTGCTTTTTGTTTTTTACTAAATTTTTGAGATACCAGACTGTGAATTGTTTTAATTTAAAAAAAAAAAAAAACAAAACAAAATAAAAATCTATTAAATTTCAAATACAGTTATTTTAAATTACTATATAGTTATTTGAATTCACCTGAGTATATTATTATGCATTTTTAGATATATAAAAATATACGTCATTTTTAAAATAATTTCATATCTTATCTAAAATTCAAATTTAGACTTCAGTCAAAATTTGTTACTATGATAAAATTTAATTTTAATACACACACACAAGTATATAATATTATACAGTAAATGTATATAAATATTATGTGACTGTTAAATTTCTATATTTACCATTTTGTAATTGTTCGTTCGAGTATAAAAATTATTTGGATTATCTGGTAGCTCTAGTACTGAAATTATTGAAACTGAAATGAATTTCAGTTGTGTAATGGATAAAATTTTCTAGTTTAGTTTATCTTAACGCTTTGAATAGGTGATTTTAATGAAAAGTTTTTCGTTGTTAAGCGAAAATTGCATTTTTAAAATACAAAAAAAAAGGATATAAAATAAACATTATCTTTTTTTTTCGCTTTTGTTTTGTAATTTTAAAAAGTAATTTAGTTTGAAGTTTTAAATAACTTTGCGTAGACAATGCCATTTAAATATCGTCAATTTGAAAATTAAAGTTTTAAAAAATGTTTCATTTTGGTAGATCAGATTCAGTAGATTCAATTAAATCAACGTTATCTAAAAAATTTCTTAGTTTAAGTGTTATAGAATTACTGAAATTGAAACCTCGTACTCGAAAAACGGTAATATTTAAATTTTTTATTTTATTTAATTTTTACTCATATTAAATTATATTATTTGTTTTTTTTTTTTTATATATGAAAATATTAAATTCTTATTTATTAAATTTTATAATATTAATTTTTTTGAGTTAAATTTTTCTATAGAAAATTTAATAAGGAAAAAATGAAAAATAAAAGTCAGGTATAGTTAGTTTTAGTTATTGCATGAGTGAATTAAAATTTCCGTAATAAATTAACAGATTTTAAGAGAATTTGAAAGAAAAATTTTAGAATTGAATTGAAGAAAATTGTTGAAAAGCAATTTAATACAAAAAAAAAAAACAATAACAAAACAAACATGAAAAAGGAAATAAAAATTAACATATATATGGGATTTAAATCTCAGCTTATAAACAAAAAATAAAAAAAATAAAAAAAATATTAAAATGTGAATTCTAAAGGAGCATTTTCATTTCATTTTAATTTAAATGAATTTGGTTTAAATTTTTTTTTTTGCAGAAAAAAAACCTTAAGTTAAATTTAATACAAAAAAAATTTAAAGTAAAAAATTAAAACGCTGGGATAATTTTATTTTATTTTTCCTTAATTAAATATTAAATTTTTATTTTTAAATTAAAATTAAATTAAAAATAACATTTTGATGTGTTTTCCTTTAGCCCATGGTTGATATGTCCATCCTTATATTCATACATGTTCTCTTGTCCTGATTGTAGAAGATATTTTTTAAATATAAAGAACTTCATGTAATTTTAGTGATTCAATTTAATTTAGTGATCAACTTATATTCTAAACTAGAAATTAATATTAAAAACAAAAAGAATATGCATGCGGAACACAATCGGGTTTTTTCGGTTGGTAATCAGATATGGATGTGACCACTATTATCACAACGGACTGTATATGGTTTTGCAATCAAATTATATAATACAATTGTAAAAATTAGATGAATGTATTAGTTAAATTGTTATTATATAAATTACTATCAAAGTCGTTCGAAGTTGTCCGGGTCCAACTCAAAATGTAGAAAATTTATTTCAAAAAAGTCAAAATATTTATAAACCAAATTTAAAAAAATTATTTTTAAAAAATATTTTAAAAATTCCATAACAGATGGTATTTAAATACATATGGATTAAATCCAATATCTATAGTGGGTTTGAATTTGTGGTCCAATAACATATGAATGCAGTACTTTTATATTTGTACTTTGTTATTAATCTGGTATTGTATAGTTTTCGCTGACAGGAATTTCATAGCTGGAGCTTTTATTTTTAGTTCTGGCTGGTGAGAACAGTGTTGTGCGACTTAAACTATATTATGTAGATTACGTTATTTTCTACACGTTGACAATACTTTGCATACAATTTATTTATCCATTTATTTAGTAATTTCTTATTATTAATATAAAATTCAATTGTATTAACTTAGCACAAAATGATTTGTTATAAAATTAAAAATTTCATTTCTACTCAATGTTATCTTTTACATAATTATTTAAATCTTTTTTAAAGGTTTTAAAATTCTTTTAATTTTTTAAATTTGTTGGTAATTCATTAAATAATTTTAAGCCATTGTACATTATTATATGCAACTATGTCTACAATGTCTACTTCATTGCATAGACAATGTACATAATTAGATAATAAATTTAACATTAAATCTGTTTGTTGAAACACTCCAACGATTTAGAAATATTTATCAGTTCGCACATTAATACAAAAATCTTAATATTTTTTTTAATATCTTATCTGAATTCATCATCAAATTTTCTTATGTATTGATCAGACTGTTCTAGGAGTGCACGCGGCTTAATTCTAATTCCATCTTTATCAAGAAAAATTTTGCCACTTACTTATTACATTCAAATATAATATCATAAACAACAGTAGAGTATAGATCCTTTGCAATATCAACAGACTTCACAACAATTTCAGACAATATCTAAGCTGTTTCGAAATCTCCAGTTCAGTCTTAAGCCGGCAAAAAACCTTGCTACATAGCATTATGCAAAATTGAAACAATCATTTTAACATTGATGGAAAATTTTTTCAATCCATCAATTAGTAAAACTGATTCTAAGATTGTAACAGCCTTAGTTGATGTAATACATTTTTTATATGCTTTATCAAACCAAATTGATGCCAGTGTTTTCCTACCAGGAAATTTATCGAAATATTCTTACCGAATTTTTTTAATATGAAATAAACCGAATTTATTGAGAAAATAATTATTGTTTACATCTTACTTGACGTTTTATTCAATACAGAACAGTTTACATTATCTACTGTAAATTGCTTGTTAAAATTGCTTGTTCAAACCAGTTCAAATTTCTGACGACTGTAAAAGACATTTTTTTTTTATAAGGTAACTAATAACAAATTTTCAGGTCTGTAACACTTTTATTTTTTGAAATATTCCTGAGAGATGCTCGGAGTCTTATATACCCAAAACAATCCGAAATTTGGAAGACGATAAAAGGTGTGTTTGTTTATTTTTCAAAAATCTATTCAAACCAGCCCGAACTTTGACAAATTGTAAAACACGTTAATGTTTATTTTTAATAGAATTAATTTTGATAAATTTTTATATCTGTAGAATAATTTGTTTTTGAAATTGTACTGATGTGTTCTAGGAATTTTATGACAGCTAGACGAAGCTATTAGTTGATAGCTTTATAAGGCTTCCGATTTCTTTTTTTGATCACGAATAACTAAGCAAAATTGCAGAACACTATCTTTAAAACTGTGAGCGTTTGTAACGAATAAACAAAACAAACAAACAAACTTTTCTTTTTATAGGCATAGATAATTCCAATAAAAATTTAACATGTCATCAGACTTTAACATCACTTTCTACATTGATAATAGGAATCCTATCCAATTAAATAGAGCTAATATTCGCTTGTTTCTCCTTATTTGAAAAATTTTGTTAAATTTTATTATTATTTTTTTTTTTTCAATCATTTCAATTTATTCTTGGTACAATACAATTTTTTTTATTGATTTATTTTAGACAACAACCGAATACGTAAAAGTTAGTTATAAAACGAATTTAATTTAGATATATTTCTGGCAAGCAAAAGAAGAAACTCTCTACATTGGTGAGTTCCGGCAATTTGATAAATTATAATTTTTATATGTGAAGAAGTAAATATGGCTATAATTATACAATTATAGGTATATCTTAAGTTATATTATGGGGTAAAATTTTATATTGAAATTGGTAATTGAAAATTTAAATTATTTGAAAAAATACTTTAATTCCCCACGTCTCCTTTTAAATATCTATAATTTAAAAAAATAATAATCAAAATCGGTTTTGATATATTTCAAATATTTATACCGTACTTTTTTGAATTTCAAGATTAAATAGATGATAATCTGAACTGAAAAAATTATGAAAATATTTGATAATTAAATTAATCGATAATAAGTTACCAAAGAAGAAAGCTAGTTACCAAAGCTAAGGAAAATGTCATATTACTAAAAATTGATTCTTAATCAATCAAAGATTTTTTTAATAGATATTTCAAAGTTAACCTTTCTATTTCCTTGAGGAAAGATAATGATCGGGTCATAAAATCACCCAGTCTTATTACTGAATTAATTTCATTAAATTTTACTGGCAAGCACCTTGTTGGCTATAAGTGATGTAAGTCGCCTTAAGCGTCCTAGCATCCTGCAGCTAACCACTAGGCAATAGGAGCATTCAAATGGGGACCAAGAAATACAATGGAATATAATTTTGGGATCATGGATGGTTAACCACTAGGTTATCTCATCCGTTAGTCAGTGCAATTTACCTGCATAAAAAATGTCATACAAAATTCTGAATGAGACAAATTGTAATGTTTCATTGGGGGAAAAAAAAATTAAATTTGATAACAGAAAAAGCGAAAGTTCACAAAAAAATATAAAAATTAATAATTACTGATCTTGTTCAATAAAATTGAAGTATGGTATTGTGAGTGTGAAGTTACAACTGATGGAATTTTCCACTGTTAAATTAGCTAATATACTCGTATAACAAATTCAAAAGAAAGCACCTACCTATCAGATTGTGTATGCTAAGTTACTACATAAAAAGTAGTTTATCCAATAGTCTTGGTATTATAAAAATAAAATATCTAACAAAGTATTTAACTGGAGTTCTGCTAGACGTACTTTACAAGTGTTTATTTGTTATGATAAAAATAATTTTCCAGTATACACTTGAATCTTACGAAGTTCTTTGACAGTGACTTGCACTGAGAAAAACCTTTAATTTTTTCGTGCTGTTTGTACAGGAATAATTTTCCATTTTAAAAATTTTAATGTTATTGATCGTAAGGTTGCAATTTACTTGACAGAAATAATTACCGCGAAAAGAATTAAATTGTTCATCTACACTCTTGTACAGGTACACTTTTTCCAGGAACATACAAATATTGAAGGCTTAGGAACCTTTTATTGAAATCATGAATTGGTACTAGTATATCAATTTAAACTTGTGATCTGCGGATTTCTCTGTCTTCTGTGGCAAACATACGCCGCCATGAATCTATCCTTATAAGTCTTAATCGCTTTTATCTTAGAATCGATAAACATCTTATAACAAAGTAAGTAACTTTTTGATAGCAAAAATCAAAAAAATTTCTTAATATGCACATAAAAACATGAAAAATATTATTGGTAATAGGCCACAACGTGACCCGAAGGTACATACAAATACAATAACTGTATATAGAATAAATTCAAATTACACTGTCAAAAACTAAAATTCTTGCTCTGGATGTCATATAAAATAGGTTTTGACCAAAAGATTTTTTCACTTAATGCATTAAATGATTCGGAGATTTTTTTTTCTCACTGAGGTAGCCCTAATATGTCAGAGCTAGCATGTAGCCTTCAAACCCTTTATGCCCTCTTCCATCCTTAATTTAGTCCACCTTTTTGATAAAGGCCAATAGGTTTGAGGGTTCTATCCCGCAGAAGCTTTCCTAAACCTAAGAAGCTAACCTAAGCCTTGAAAGAGCTAGGCACTCTCCTACAACATGTGTAGAGGTTTCTTCCTCTTTCATACAGTGTTTACAGATTGGATCGTCACTTAGTGCTAGTCTATACATGTGCTTATTCATATGGTAATTACCAGTAAGTATGACCACCATCTTCCTACAGTCTACTCTATTGAGAGTTAACAGGAAGTTGGTTATTTTGGTATTTGTTCTTAATGCATATATTTTGGAGACTATGTGGTCTTTAATACGCTCCCAAAGAATATTTATTTCTATCGATAGTTTAATATTAACAATAGATATATCAACTGCCGGTTCCAGGCCATTAATGTTTCTCATCGATGATCTGGCTAGTTCATCAGCCTTATCATTTCCAGTCAAGCCACTATGATCCGGTATCCAGATCCAGATTTACCTTGTTTCGGAGCTCTATGAGCTTTAGGGCTTCCGAACGATCCGGAGATAATAAATAGGTTAGTAACATTGTTTGCCAATGAAAACTTGATAGTAGAAACATTGGCAAAAGAAGTTTGTTCCTACAAAAATGTATGAGTGATTTCGACTTGCTAAAAATCTAATTATAAAAATAATAAAAGTATGTATTATGTATCACACATAAAGACACACACGTCTTTAAAAAACTAATTTTAATCAAATTGAAACTTAATGAATATTTTACTTATCTAAGATCAATGAGCCTCTATATTTTGTGGTATTTTGCCCCTTAGCATAAAACTTTATTTTTTGTAATTATTTTTTTTCTTATTTCATTTCAAATCTTTTACACAAAGAAATGTCAAAATATCACAATGTTTATTTTATTTTAATTTTTATCTAATCTAAATAATTGCAATGTTTGTAAACAAACATTAAATAAAATAAAAAAATATTCAATGTGCATTGTAAATTGTAACAGAACAGCTGGCAATGAAAAGATTAAAAAAACTTTCAAGGATCAAAGTCACCTGATAAACCGGTATGGTGTGGTTCAACTTCATTTCTAAAAATATGTTTGTAAAATCAATTTGATTACTTTCTCTATGATGTGACAATGTAGTTGTTTAGTTGTGTCCGATTTACGTTCCAATTTCTTATATTGGTGATGATAATGGAAAATCAAATTCCTAATTTTTTATTTTAACATAATTGTGCGTTAGTTAAATTTGTACTAATTTCTGTAATTGAAATAGGTTAAGTACAACTAGACTTAGATTTACGTATTTATTGTAACTGTAAAAAAATTGATTGGGGTTGGGTTGGGGTCTAAATGGCCAAAATCAAAATCCCCAAACACAAAATCCCCAAAAAAACGTCCCAAACCCCCGCTACTCATTTATTGGAACCCTGTTTTTACCGACGGAAGGTAAACGCATACGGCACTGTCTTAGTAAAAAATATTAAACAAAAGATTTTTTGTTTGGGGATTTGTTTTTTGGGGATTCTTTTTTTTTGAAGATTTTGTGTTTGTGGATTTTGCTTTTGGGGCTTTTCAAAAATCTGGGGATATTGTGTCTTGGGAATTTCGTGTGACTTCCATTATATTTAATAGTATTGCAACAATTAGCTTACAGTCAACATCTACACGCAGGTGGCGTAATACCTGCTTCTCAGTTGAAGAGTTCGAAGTTCCATTCCCACAACAGACAAATATATGTTAAAGATCATTTTTGAATGTATTGAGTATTAATGTCATTATAATGCACAATATACAACATGTCCAATTTTAACGTAATTTTTCATAATTTTTTTCTTCATAATGTTGCAGTTACAGCACTGCATAAAATGAATATGTATAAATTTTTGTTTTTATTTTACAGCAACGCGCATCTCATAAATTTTAACATAAAGTTGTGGGAATGGCGAAAAATATTCCGAATTCTTAACCAAAAATTAAGATTTTAAGTTAAGAATTTGACAAAAAGTACATTGTATCAGTTCTAGGGTAACATAGAGACAGTGTTAAAACAGTGTTAAAATTTGGAAGTGAAATTTGTGTTTTGTTTTACGTTTATTTTAATAATCTATCTCATTTAAATTTAACAATAGCATGCCACTATTTGATGATAATAGTATAAGTAATTTATTTTGGCTTTATATTTTTACAAGTGGTGAATAGTCCAATAACTCATCTCCAGAGTCACATCAAGCTAGTGAGGATTTGTCATTAGGCTACTCATAAAGCTTAGGTCTGTCGGGTAAAACATATTCAGCCTTTGCACATGTTGGTCTGTATATTGTATCACAGTATATGGTGAGACCATTTGGAGATATTTCCAGTCTTGCAAAGTATTTTGAGCCATTTTTCTTGTTGCTGACCGATTCTATACTTTTAACTCCGTTCTAATTTCTTCATTTCTGACAAATCGTGATGGATTTAGTATAGATTGCAGCACTTTAAGTTTTTCAATTTTAAAATATAGTAGACGCACTACTATTGATTGCATTTACTGTATTTTGCGGCACATTTTCAGCATTTCAATGTTGGAATTGTTCATGGTACTCGACAAGTCTATACCACAATATCAAATGGGTTTGAGGATGGCCTTGTGTAGCACCATCTAGCACTACATTGATAGCTGTTATGCTATGATAGGTAGGATGTTACTCGTAATCCTGTTAACCAGTATAGATTGTTAAACTTCAATTAAAATTGATCGACAATCTGCTCTCTACAATTTACAAGTCGTCTATCCGAGTGCATATCAATGTACTTTGCAGAGATTGCATGTATTAATAGGACATTTTAATCAGTGTTACAACTGGTAATGGGTGCATAATGCCATATAAATCTTTTCTTCTAGTGGTGCAATTATAACATGCACTGATTTGCTTACATTTTTATTTTGATTGTTTATATTTTCAGCGAATCTTCAATTTTTGATAAAATGTTCTTGCAATTTGAAATAAATTAGTAATGAGAATGGGAATGGAATTGAAATATGAAATTAAGTAAATAATTAAAATGAATAAATTTATTTTTGTTTTATTTTCTTATAAATATATACAAATAAAATTTAAACTATACAGTAGTTAATTCACCCTAGTGATGTATAGTCATTTAAATCGTTTTTAATTTTACTTAAATTTACTTTTTCAAGAAATTAATTGTGGGGTTTCAACAAAGATTAATACTAATTTAATAATAATTTTTAATCTAATGAAATACAATAAAAATTAAGTAAGTTATTAATACTGTTTGAGGCAATAGTTGAGTTTGCGCTTGTTCTAATACTATATTGTGTCGTCAGCAAGGGTAGCAGTAACTGCGTTCTCTGTTGTTACCAAATCTTCCGTGTATGTTAAGTACAAACTAAGCCCTGAAACACTTCTGATTTTGACATTTTTTCTGATATGTATTCTTGTTGATATTTCATTATAAATTTACGACTGTCCAGATGCGGTTTTATGAGTAGATATAAATCGTGAGAAAACCTTTGTTTCAATTTATATAGTAGTCGCTTATACCACACTTTGTCGAGCTCTTAGGCAATATTTAGGGACGCCGAGCAATTGTTTTTTTCTTTCTAATATGTCTTCTATTACATGCACTACACTCTATGAACCTCTTCAGTTATTGAAAGGTTTTGTCTAAACTCAAATCGGTGGCTTGCTATTTGTTTTTAGAACATTTTTTACCATTCCTATACTACTTAAAACTATAATTTATATGTTCTGCGGAAGTATTGTATCCGCATATAACAGAAAATATAATTTTGAAAAAATAGAAAAATAATTTTTTTCTCTTTAAGTTGGCAACCCTGATCATATTTAGTAAAACTTTCAAAATCTAATGTTTTTCATCTTAAAAATTCAGATTTACTGAATTAAAAGGAAAAGCAAAAACAATAAAATGAATGAAGACTTTTGAAGACTAAAGAAATTGGGTCTTTTGTGCATTTGAAATGCTCCTTAAAACTTAAAACAGGAAAAGATTTTTTAATTTTGTAAATTTAATTTTGAAATTATTTACTTTCAATATGAAAATTTTTACATGAATGTATGTATGTATGTATGTTCATTAGTGTTAGGAAAATTTTTTTATTTTCCTTTTGATAATGTATGTGTATGGATGTGTATGTACGTTCAAAATAGGATATTTATAATTTACTTCACTTATTTTCTTCTTTCTAATTTTATTTATTACTCTTTAATCGTTTCTAAGTGTATAAAATTTTGTGAGTGATTTTTTTTTTTTTTTGTGAAAGCAATTCAAAAAACAAATAAAAAAGAAAAAAAACTGTTTATTAGGAAACCGGAAAAGTTCATTTATGAATATTTGCTTTAGTTTAAATTAAAAAAAGAACAAAAAAAAAAAAAATGAAACAAAACAAAAAAGACAAAAAAAAAATTATTTATTAGTATGTATTTTTCTAACCTTTTTTTTTGTTTTTTTTTTTTTTATTTTCCTTCTTTATTTGGTTTGTGCTTTTAACATTTTGAATAATAAAAAGAAAAATAAAATGGGAAATTCAAACATAAATTTGAATATGTTATTAGTTTTTGTTTTTGTAATGGGATTTTTAAAAAACTCTTGTTATTTTTTTATTTTTTTTTTGTAGCTTAAGAATTTAAGTACTTCGCACAATAGAGTTTCACACCGAATATTCTAAATAGAGTAAATACAGCTGAAATATGTAATGAAAATAATTATGGTATTCGAAAAAAGTCGAAATTAAAATTTGGTAAAATTATTATTTATTATAAAATTTATGTATATATAATAGGTATGTATAAATGTGTGTAGATTATTTGTTATAGGAATTGGCAGTTTAACGAAAGAAATCGTTTTTTTAGCTCTACAAGGTTTGTTAAATGTATTAATTTAGCTCTACAAAGTATTTGCCATATATTAAAAAGTAGTATGCTCGATTTAGACAATTTTCAAACCAGCTTGCCTTTTTTATATATATTATATTCCAAGTCTATGGAATGAACAAATAACTTCTTTTACATAGAGATTTTTGAGAATTTTACTTTCAAATCTATCAAGGCAGAACTAAATATAATTTAAATAAATAGAAACATTGTAAATATAAAAAAAAATTAAGAGAAACAATGGGGGCCTGCTTGATGACTTAATCAAATTATTAAAGTTGTTTACCCTATTGTAAGTAATTAAAATAGACAAAATGAAATAAAAAAATATAGAACTAGAAATTTAATATTTTATGATATTGGTGAGTTCTGTATATTGGTGAGTTCTGTTATAAAATAACACTGACTTTATTTGTATAGCATTCTTATGGTCTATATAAAATTACTACACTGTAATAATCCTACAATTATTGTAGTTAGAAATGGTTATTCGACTTGATTGCGTAGAAAATCAATTAACACCAAGTTGTACCTTTTTAATCCCATGAATTTTATTAAGTTTTTTTTTTTTTTTTTTTTTTTATACGCAGGCTGGTGGGAATCTTCAAAAGACATAATGAGCCCCGTAGCGTGACATTGTGTGTGGGATTCTTACCCACTAAACCACACCCTTCCTATATCGCGATCTAGTCCTACAGGACTAATGAGAAATTTTTTCTTGGCTTTATTTTATTTTTCAATGTAGACTACATCCAGCGATGTCTATCTAACTTTTCTTTGGCGTATTCATCCATAACCTTGAAGACCCATCGCATCAGTGACGAAAAGCCAACCAAACAGCTCTCCGAACGAATTTATAATTATGTAAGACTTATGAAAAACCTAGTTTCGTTGGCAGTCAACATAATGAAATTTTTCACCAATCCCGTAAAAACAAATCTATCTAAACGTGGCAGCGGGTCAACCTCCGATCACCAGCGCGACGAGTCCTCAAGAGTGTGGGTGATTATTGCTGCACTAACTCAAAAGGTTTTACTCTTTTGAGTCGTCTGGCTATATTTCTATTATCCAGGAGCTCGACTTTTTAAGTTTAAGTTTAATTTTATTAAGTCAAGAATTTTTTTATCGTTGCTTTTTCTCTTTTTTTAACTACTTTCACCTAATATATCCATTCAAGTTACCCACCAATAAACAAACATATGGATACAATATTAGAAAAGATTAGATTAGTTTATATATCTATTGGCTTGGATTCTGTTCCCATCTGACTGCAAATGCAAATGGTGTTTTTTTGATTTTCGCAACAATGTAATTAGTCCTATGTCCTTTAGTATGTCTGTTTTAGTGCCGCAAATGGTGTTATTGTTATTTTGCGTAACGATGTATCTAAGTCCGATCATTTATGCATAGTATAGCGATGTATTTATGCATCTGAGTCCTCTTTAAAGGCAGTTATTTTAGTGATGATACTCAGGACATTCTTGAATCGTATGTTGTGAAGCTTTCGTGGAGCATAGTTCCCAAATATGACTTTACTGATATTCTTATTCACAATATGTGTAATACAATATACATTCACATACAATAATGACAAAATAAATCAATAGTACACACGATGCACCACCTTTTCCTATACTTCAATTAAGTTAAACAAATTGGGACCACATAAAGATTTCTAACTAAGTAATGATATAAGTGATAATGTCCACACCTTAAACATTTCTGCCAAGGGACAAGAAGCAATAAATGCCTACCCCTACTCAGTGCATATTTCAAGTTGGCTCAAAACAGGCTATGGAAATTCTTTTGTAGTCGAATTTTTCGAATGTGAAACCATATTTGAAGAAACTTCTCAATGCAAAAATATACCTATGAATAATTTACAAAGATTCAAGAGCAATGTTAACAAATTTATTCAAAATGTCAGTACTGATTAAAGGGACATTTTTCTTTCCCCGATCTTCAATTATATAAAAAAAAAACGTCAAAATAAATATAACATGAAAGTCAAGTTTGAGATCTATCATGATTACAAGTCCTACATTTTGTTTGTTTTTTTTTTTTTTTTTAATTTCTGATTTGAATTTTAGTTTTGATACTGATAGAATAATCCGGTTTAGTTCACGTTTATTATCTGTTCAGGATATTAATCATTCAATAATACATTTTTCTTCGGAAACATTGTTGTCCATTCATTCTGAATCGTTTTCCAATTCGTTGAATTTTTTTGTTTTCTGTTCTATATTGTCTTTCAGTCTCCGTCTTTGATTTAGCTTTACGTTTATATAGGTCATCATATTTTACTACTACTCTTACAACAATCCTAATTATATGGCCATGGCTTATTATAAGCTTTGGAGAGTAAATGTTAAGAGTTACAAAAATTTTATTTATTTTAAGTAGTGTGGTAAGTTTTGCGCTATTTTTATTTATTCTTTTCAATTATAAGTTAATTGTTGAAAATGTTTCTTCTTTCTTTATTTAAAATTATAGAAAGTTTAAGTATTTTATCAAAAATATATTAATAATAAAATTGTCCTATAATCGATATCTCAAAACACTATTATTAACAATAAATGTGTTAATTTAGCACTGGAAATGTTACATGTTTACAAGCACTATAATCAATTTAAGTGATGATATTCGATGCTCTATTGTGCGAAAAACTTTACGCAAAATATTTATATATATATATATATGTATATTATATACATATATATACTATGTTTATATGTTCTACATTTATTTACACACATATATAGATTATTTAGCTATTTAATATAAAATTTATTATTATTTTTCTAATATCCTTTTTTTCTTGTTTTTTTTTTTTATACTTTTTATATACTTTTGGACTATTCCTGTTGATTCATCTGGGAATGAAAATTAAAATAAATAAATGGAAATATAAAAAAAAAATATTTATAGCATCAACCTCGTAGCTGGATTGAAACGAATTTCCAAAAACGGGAATGTATTAAATTTGTTCCATTTCCGAAGGACGAAACAAAGTGAGTATATAAAATTGTATTTTTTTTTTTTTGTTTTTGTTTTATTTTTTTGGTTTGATATGGAAATTTTGAATCCGTAAATTTTATTTTAAAATTTTTTATGAATTCTAATTTTTTCAATAGAATTATAAATAAAAAAAAAAAAACAAATGTACTTTGATTTGAATTGATTTTTTATTAAAGTAATTTTGTTGTTTTAAGAGAATTATTAAAGAAAATATTTACATTTTGTAAAATTTTGTTTAAAAGTATATATGTAGGTACTCTGATGGTATATTATATTTAAATTAGATTTATTTAAATAGAAAAGGAGTTTTTGAGAATTCGAATTATCAAATTATGAAAAGTGGGAAGAATGAACGTGTTGTACTATAGAAAATAGAAAATTATTGAATGAAGTTCTTGTAAGACTATTTAAGATTTTTAAATAGGAGAAATTGAATAAAAGTTTATTAAGTTATCCAATTTCGATATTTCAGCCCACAAAGAAATATTATTATTAACAAAAAATATTATCCTACAAAAAAATATTATTCAGCCTACAAACAAAAATTAAATTAAATTTAAACTGAAATATAAAGATGCAATAATATTAACTCTAAAAAATTTATTTTAGTAAGGCATTACATTCTTATATTCTCCCATTGTTTCTGTTATTGACTTACCTATATTTTTTTTTACATTCAATTTAGGAAACTTTAGTTTAGTAGTAGTCATTATAATCTGTTGATGCTACAGCTCAAGTTGAACCTTTATGTTATTTTTTGGGATTAAAGATGAATAAGTACATCCAAGCATCTTCTATGGACAGCTTCGTTCATTCCATAGTTAGAGTGCAATGATATTAATCCTTTATAATGCAAGGTATTTATCCTTGTTAAAAAAGTGGATGCGATTGTTAATATTAATCCGGTTTGAAATTTATTTTTTATTTATTTTATATATAATTTATTTATTTTCTTATCTATATTTTTCAATTACATTTTTAAATTTTTACATTGACTTAGGTACAGTTAATTTATTTATTATGGAGTGTTAGTGGGGTGAACAAAAATCCTAAAATAAAGTACAATTATAAAACTAAGCAAAAAACTATTTATATGTAGAGTAAATACAAAAGAGCAAAAAAAAAAAACAAAATTTAAATATAAATTTAAAGAAGAACTAACAAATTTTACAAGTCCATCAACAAAAATTATCAATGCCAAAGACTATAGAGCTAATTTACAATATCTAACAAAACTTCAATACCACGGTGATCAATATTTTCAAAAGCCACATCTTCATTTCATCTATAGGAACATATTCTTATTTCTAATTTTTGTAATATATTCTGGGAACTTATTAAATAGTTTGCATAAGGCAGAATACGAAATACTGAGATATTAATAAGGAACATATCATCGATTCTTAGGTTATGAATTGAAGAACTCCTGTTGCTTAGATAACCTATACTCTAATAAAATATTTTTAGACCTTATAATAATACAAATTACCGTTAATACCGTTAATATTCAAATACTAGCTTTGTAACCCGTCATAAATGACGGAAGCAAAATAAATCCTAGTTTCTTTTTTTCTTTCATTAGATTCTTTATTCCGAAATTACAGTACTTATGTTTATATCACTTTTTATTTATTTTTATTTATGTTTATATTGGCCTAACACTAATCTTTTTTTTTTATATAACAGAAAAAGAAGTACCATACCAATAAATTTGTATAAAATGTTTGTATTTTTGTATGGTATACTCGTACTCACTTCCATTTAGTTATAATTCGTTAGTTGGGTTCCATTTAGTATAAATTATACCATATTAGCGTTATTGTGGCCTCTGGGAGAGCAAATTTAAAAATGGGATCTTATTTTCATATAAATTTTGTCTTTTGTATACTATATAGGGATCTTATTTTGCTATATGAATAAACTGTTATTATGGTATTGTGTTATTTTTAAAAAAATATTCAAAATTTTGTATCTAAATTGGTAAAATTTACAAAAAATACAAAAACATTTTCATCAATAATTTTCAATTTAAAAAAAACAATGTTTTATTATCCGACGTAGAAGTAGAGTTTATTATCCTACTCTACTTCTATCAAGTTCTATTGATTGAACAATGAACCTGAACAGTGAAGTGAAATGTGAACAGTTAACACTGAAAATAAAATATTATTTTTGGAATGGAGCATATAGAACATACAGAATACAGATACAGCAAATAATAAAAAAAAAAAACAAAAAAAAAAAAAAATAATTTTTTTTGAGTGAAGTGAGATACGCACACAATAATGCCAAAAATAAAAGGTAGAAGCAATAAAGTAGTATAATGTATAATATTATACAATACAAATATGCTGATACACATGCATATTATTATGTATAATTTTAAGTAATAAGAATAACCTTTGAGTGAATTATGTTTTTTTTTTGTGTTAAATGCTGTTTGCCTTTTGGTTATTATACCATATTAAACTATTGATTAAATTTCTATTAGTCCTTATTATTATAAATCAAAAAAATTGTTTGTTTTATTTATATTATTATTATTATTTTTTATTTTTCCTTATTATTTGCGAAGAAGACTAACATTAAATTAAAAAAATATATTTCATGCAATGGTATTTTTTCTTGCAAAGGTTCAGCATGGTAGACAGGGGTTAAAAAAAAGCACCAAAGCAATTTGTATATATATGCATTTGTATACATATGCAATTTTTATATGTGTTGGTGCGTTCCGTCGGACGTACAAACATCCAGATAAATGCAGAATAATATATATATAATTGCTTGAACAAATCAAAGAGCTTTTACCTACCATAGTGCTAATGTCAGACCTTTTCAGAGTTAGCAAGATAAGGGATCGATTCAAGTTCAGCATAGGTCAGATTTACTTGGTGATGTTGCAGTCTGGGGTAATTGACCATCTGACGTTTGAAGCTTTTATTACATCTTTGCGAAACAATAAGTTACAGGTAGATAGAGGTGCACCCAGATTGCTCCGGAAGGATTTATAATATAATACCCTCTCTAGCAAGTAGATCTGCAATGCAGTTACCCGGAATATTACTGCGTACTGACACCCATCGTAACAATATGTTGAATCTATTCGCTAGTTCGTCCAAAGAACTGCGACAGGCCAACACGATTTTTGGATTCATGGTTACCGACTCCAGTGCTTTAATTGCAGCCTGACTGTCTGTGAGTATACAGATATTTATAACAGATAATACGCTGGATCTCAGCCAGTCTGAGGCTTATCACCTTCCGCCTGAAACACACTACAATGTGTTGGTAGGCTGAAGGATAGACTTATATTTAGGTTTTCCGAGTAGACTCCAGCACCCACTCTATCATTCAATTTTGAACCATCATTATAAAGGTGTACGTGTTTAACATATCATAGTTGACATTGTTTTTATTCTATTAAACATTGTTTACATTGTCAGTAAATTGCTTGTTTACACTAAAGTCTACTTCAAAGTGTAGATAAATTTTTAAAACATTACATGTAAAGGAACAACACTGAACATAATATTGATTTAAAGTAAATATTGAGACACGTGGCTAAAAAACATAGTTTTAATCTTACTGCAAATGATTAACTTATATTCAGCAAATCAATTTCTCAGTTTGCTTAACTCTTCATTTATTTCATATATCTCCTTTGACTATACTTCAGTGATAAAAAATCACATCGGCAATGTCGCGTCTTTTCTTTGGTGTAGCAAAAGAGATTAAGTTTAATCTATGTTCATATGGTGGTAAAATTATAGGGTCAGACCACGGAAGTTGACGTACGTAGTGTTAATCTTAAAATTTTTTTTTTATTGCCTCAATCCTATGTATGTGAATTTCATATGGAGACCATACCTGATTGGCATATTCTAATTGGGGCCTAACAAGACATGTAAAAAGTGAGTTTGGAATATAAATCGATTCTTAAATTCACTAGACCAACGATTCATAAAACCTAACATTGTATTAGCTTTATTGATGATATTACTGTTAAGTAATTTAAATGTGAGTCTATCATCAAAAACTACATCTAAATCTATTATAGAGTTAACAACTTCTAATGCTTGTCCGTTAAAGAAATAGTTATTTGAAAAGTATGTGGTATGTCTTTCATAGGTCATCATTGCACTTTTATTTATATTCCAAAGAAGATTCATACACCAAATATAGAAATTTTCAAGGTCAATTCGGAGTAAGAATAAATTATTTGGTGAAGAAATTTAATTGAAAATTTTCATTTCATCAAGCATATATCTGAACTTTATAATTTTTAATTACTGATGTAACATCATTTATGGAGATTATAAATAACAGGGAACTTAATAGTATGTTCTGTATTACTAGAACAGAATGTATGAATATTGCGTATGACATATATGCTTCAAATGATGATAATACGGAAGACCTAAACTGTACACTGTATATTCTAGTAATAAGGTGAGACGCAATCCAAACATTTCGTAAACGCTAATGTTAATACTTTAAATATAATTACACTATGCGGTAAAAAATTTTACTAAAAAGTGCTTTCCTGTAGGCCTCATTTTTCTCTACCATCGATAGGTACGTACATCCGACACACTGGTAGCATGTCGGGCGTCAATCATAATGTGGTCAATTTGATTCGCTGTACGTCCATCCGGAGATAGCCAGGTAGCTTTGTGGATATTTTTATGGGGGAAATTTGTGCTACTTATAACCATATTACGAGCTGCTGCAAAATCGATTGTTCGGTATCCATTATCTGTGGTGGTGGGGTGAAGACTATGGTCACCAACAGTTTTGCCGAAAATTCCTTCCTTACCGATTTTAGCATTGAAGTCTCCAAGCACGATTTTCGCATCGTACTCAGGACAGGACCCATATGTTTTATCTAAGATGTCGTAGAATTCATCCTTCATTGAGTCCTCCGCTTCGTCGGTTGGTGCGTGCACACATATTAGGCTGATGTTGAAGAATTTGCCTTTGATACGGATGACGGCTAGACGTTCATTAACCGGTGTAAAATCAATGACGTTTCCTCTAAGCCGTTTTCTCACTACGAATCCGCATCCAAATATGTGATGTTTTTCGTGGCAGCTGTAATATATATCGCATGTTCGTTTTTTCAACATGCCAGATCCTTTCCATCGGATTTCCTGTATCGCAGTAATGTCTGATTTATACTGCGAGAGAATATTTTCAATTTTGTTAGATGCAGCTGGATGATAGAGTGTTCTTACATTCCAACTGTAAATTCTTAAATCGGAGTCCTTTAAACGTTTGCCGGGTCTGTTTCCAATAATTTCGATCGTATCCGAGGCTTCAATTGCGTCTCTCAAAACTATGTAATTTTTACGGGTAAGGGAGTCAGCCTTACGCCAACCTCAAAATTTGAGGATTTTGGCGCACTTACAATTTTGGCCTGCTTACTAGCGGATGCTATGTAAAACAGTTCCCAGGGGTCACCAGGTGGAGGTAGTGTAAGCACTTGAATAGGAACTTGACAGTTGCGCATCTGGGTCAGCGACCGATCAAATGTTTCCCTGTCGATCCCAAACCAGACCCCCTTACTAAAAATTATGTTTGGTAAAATGTAGATAACATCGGTTTAAAAGCCTTTTTTCAAATTATTAAGAAATGTAGAAGTAAATCCAACTAAATTAATTACTGATGTGGACTTATGTTTTACAAAACCATGTTGGTTTGGTGTTAAGAACCAAGTGCAATAGTGATAAAAGCTGATCAAAAACAATTAGTTCAAATAATTTGGGAATACAAGATAATTTAGCAATGGGTTGATAGTTGCTCATTTTTCTTGTGAACAGGTCTGATGAAGGTTTTTTTCTATAAGGAAGTAAAAATTATTATTTAAAACTCTTATATACTTTGATATTGTATTTGAACACATCCAGTCAAATGCTTGTACTCAAAAATAGTATTAATTATAGTATGTTAAATCCTTTTATTCGACCAGTACCCAGGTTTGTCTGTTTATAATATTACAACCATATTCGGTCGATTAAACTAGAGCATTATTCTATTTTAAAATCAAACTAATAAATTATAATAATAGAATGAATATTTAAATTTAAATAATAAATAATAATATATGCAAGTCTATCTAAAATAAAATCGAAATATGTAATATACAAAAATATATACCAAATAATTAATATAATTTAATAAAAAAGCCCACATTTCGAAAGGGAAAAGGACCTATAAAGTTGGCCTACATATTTATTTAAAATAAATGAATAAAATTAAATTTTTATTCAATTAATTAAATTTTGTAAAATATTTCATATACAATTTTAAATTTAATTTTATATAAATTTTGATTAAAAATTGAATTTGAATAATTTTATATTGAATATCGATACCCAAATTGAAAATGTCTTCTATTATTTTCATTAAATCAAAATTCAACGTATAACAAAACTTTTAGTCCCAATATTCTGTAAAGAAAATCTATTGTAAAAACTCAATTGGAAAAAATATCCTTACACAATAATTTTCTAAAATTAAATTTTAAACTCTTATAACAGAAAATAAATATCATTCAGAAGAATATCTAGTGTACTAACTGATATTAGAAAAATGTAACAAATTATATCAGTATTCAATATAATATAAAATATGCAAGAAATGTATTTTAAATGTAAGACACACAAAAAAAAAATCAACAAAAAAAAAATATAATTCTCTATTCTTGAAAATTTTCTTTAAAATTTACTTTCTACATTTTTCATTTAATTTTCTTGAAAAAATAAGCAAAAAAAAAAA
Source organism: Argyra leucocephala (assembly GCA_963942445.1). Lineage (NCBI taxonomy): Eukaryota > Metazoa > Arthropoda > Insecta > Diptera > Dolichopodidae > Argyra > Argyra leucocephala. Next base: position 140,749,888 of record OZ012678.1, on the reverse strand, counting down.
AAAATAAAGAAAAGTGAATCCTTTTTTATTTATTTGTCATTCTAATATTTTTTTTTTTTTATTTATTTATTTTCTAATAAATTTGTTACAGATGCTGTTGCGGGCAATCACGACTAACACATCAAACTATACCAGGTATAGAAAGTGGATCACCAGGTGATATATGGGTACCTTATAAGCATACACGTCCTCAACCAACAGATGCTTATGGTACAATTGAGTTTCAAGGTGGTGCACATCCCACAAAAGCACAGGTATACAAAATAGATTTTTTGTTCTTGCTATTCTTTTTATCTCAAGTCTATACAGTATAAAAGAAAACTCTGACTTTTTTGTTTTTTTTTTAAATTAACCTTCTCTATTTTTCGTTTATTCTCATTTGTCTTCGTTGGAATATGTTGGGTTTTTATGTTGTACAAGTATATTATGGAATAAATAATGAAAATAAGAAAATATTTCACAAAGTCTGTATGAAAACTTTATGTTGCCATTACCATATTATGGTATCTTAATGAAATTTTCTCTTCTAGAATATTTCCTGTTAGAGGAAAGAAAGGAATAAAAGAAAAAAAAAAAACAAGTAGATTTTAAAATTTTTCTCTGTATTTATAGAGCCCATCATTAGGTGTTTGTATATACAAGGTGATTCGAAAATAAAAAATTAGTGAAATAAATATTATTGTTGAGTTGATGGTGCAGTAGTTTTTATTCTACTAATGGTATTTCAAATAATTGTTTTTTACTTGAGGAACACGCGTGTATCTTAAGATATTTATTTTAAAATAGATATAAGAAAATATTATATACTCTGTACGAGGTCCTTTAGTTCATTTTGAGAAACTTGAATAAATAAATAAATAAAAAAAAATATTATTGTGTTAAGTATAGGTAGCTAGGTATATGAAAGATGAAATAGAGTGTTGGAAGATGTACTCAAATGATCAATGCATTTGCAATAAGTTAATATTGTGTATTAATTTTGTTTATTAGTACTTAATCGGTGGCTGCTTATAATACAATTGACAGTTTATTTATACTTTAGAAAAATATTTGAAGCCGAATACAGTTTTAGTATTATTAAATTGTTATATTATTGGGATTATTTTTGTATTTGTTCTACTTTTACTCTTAAATTTAGTTTTATTACTTGTGGGAATCTATTCTCTAAAATATTTTTTTGGAAGTAATGCTATTTTAGGAAAAAGAAGGTCTATTAAGCATTTCTTTTTGTGGCGAAGTATTAAGTATAAAGTTCGGACTTGAAACAGAAAAAGTGCATCTAATTCAAAAAATATTATAACAAAAAAAAAAAAACATTGTTCTAGAAAGGTATTTGATCGTACTATAAAGTTCTGTAGATGGACAACTTTGAAATTTTATCTGCGCGCTCAGGTAGCAAGGAAAATCAATTATATGGTTTGACGTAAAAACACAAAACTATTTTTTAAATTTTATAAATTTTATTGTAAATATTATTTTATTTCTTCAAATTTAAACCAAAGTGTCAAAATACATTGAATTACAAAAAAAGTGACGGTTTTTTCATTAATTTTTTTTCATGGGAATTTACTAAAAAAAATACAAAAAATAAAAAAAAAAACAGAAAAAAAAAATAGTTCGACACGGTACAAAATATACATTTTTGTAGTATTTTAATATGCAGCATTAGGTACCGAGCTATTTTATGTTTTGATGATAAGACATTTTCTGTCCAACTGTACAATAAAATAATGATAAAATGATATATTCAATGAGACATATCCAACTACCGTTAGAATTTTTAATTTGTTCATTATACCCACTTTGGATGGTAAACGTTTCAGGTCCAGAAAGATTTTATTTCATTTTTATAACAAAATTATGATTTGGTATCGAACTATTATTGTTTCATGTTTTGATGATGAACTGTCCTTTGGCTACCCAAGTACCGTTATTTATTAGAAAAACTGTATATAAATGAAAAATGTAAAATAATGTAGGTATATATAAAAAAAATTTTGTTACAATAAATTATTTCTGTGATATAAAAAATAATATTTTCTTATTTTAACACAAAAAATCATTTAAAATGCATTATAGGTACAGGCAGGTGTACAGTTCCTGGTTTACCCACCGCTTAATTATTTTTTTTAAAGAAGAAATACATCCACACAATATTTTTTATTTATTTGCGCGTTCTATCAAGTGACAACATGATTCAAAATTGTTTCGTCTTTATTTTGTTTAACTTTTGAAGAGGAGAAAATTAAGATATTCTTTCATACCTATATCACTCTCTATAGAGTCAAAAATTTCATATCCCATGCTAACAAAATAAGTAATTAAAGTTTCTGCATCTGATCCAAAACTTATAAAATGCGCATTATCTCACAAATTACATGCATTTGCTTTTGTTTACTTAATGTGCATTTTATGAGATTTGGTTTCGTAGTTGATATTTATATAAAAAAAAAAATATTCAAAATTTTAGGTGATGGTGATGCCATTTTAATTTCACGATGCATAAAATATGTTCTCACTTTAAAAGAGCACATTCTACTGATCAATGATCATATCAAAATTCGTATATGAACTTTATTGTTTAAACTTAAATTTTCAATGGATATTGTACAATATAATTATATACAAATTCAATATTATTTTATTCCATATCCGTATAATTAAAGTTGCGTATGGGACAAAATAATATTAATATTATTATTTCATTCCAAAGCCATGGCAAATGAAAGTAGATGAAAATAATACTAACAAAAAAGGATAAAAATTACATTTTTTGGCTTATTGGATAAAAATGTGCCATATACTTGTAAAAAAGATGGATATGGGAGAACATTATTACTCATTGTTTCAAAAACTAAAAAAGATAGATGAAAATGGACCAGAAATTCAGAAAGATCTGAATTTTCTAGATCAATTATTAGGTCAATTTACCTAAACTTCGCGTATAAGATAAAATAATATTCATGCGACGATATATATATAACTATGTAAATGACATATTACGCCCTATGCCACATGACTGGGATTACAATAGAATAACGATGAAATGATATATTCAATGAGAAATATGTATGCTTGAATGTTGTGCCTTAGAAGAGTGGAGAATTTAATTAAATTTAATAACAATATGTTCGATGAATGAATTTTGGTTCTTTTTTTTCTACTCAACAGAGCACACAGATCACTTTACGGTACTTTTCGATCTCACTCTTTAATATGATATTTATTTGTGTCCTTGAGGTGCATTTGAAAGTTGTTTGTTTTCTCGGTTAAAAATTTTCTTCTTTACAATTCTTCTTTGTCTTTGAGTCCATCTATAAATCTACCTTGCTATGGAATGGGTCTACTTGTATATTTTTATTTTTATTTCTTTGATTCCTTTTTTTTATTTTTAATGAGCAGATGATATAAAATGTTCATTGTTATCATTTATATCTTAAGTGTAAAATAATTACTATAGCACCTTGTGAAACTATTTGCTATTGATCAGTTTTTTTTCAAAATGTTTCAAGTTGTTTTTTTTTTATTTGTTTGTCTTGTTTTTTTTTTATGAAAAATTATTAAGAACACATTTAAAGAATATAACAATTTGTTCATATATTACGTGATTTGAAAGGATTTTGTATTTTATCATAATATAATAGTTGATATTACTTAAATTTATATATGTATATAATGTATATATATATATATATATATATATATATATATAATATACATTTTTAGTTTTCTAAGAAAATAAATTTAAAAAAGTTTTTCCATTATAAATATTTTTCTTATACTATACTATTATTATTGTTGTTACAAAAATAATTCATTTAAATTTTCTTTCTTTTTCTTACTTTCCTTTTTCTAATTTTCTTCTTTTATTTTGTTAATATTGATGTATTTATTACAGTATGTTCGTTTATCTTTCGATACCCGTCCAGAATTACTAGTGCAACTTTTAACAAAAGAATGGAACCTTGAATTACCTAAACTTTTGATAACAGTACAAGGCGGTAAAGCTAATTTTGAGTTACAACCTAAATTAAAGAAAGTAAGTATTAATATAATTATTAATGTTTGTAAAATCTGGTAAAAGTGAATAATAAAATTGTATTATAATATGTATGTATGTATATATGTATGTAGGTGGGGTAGTAACAGAAAATAATTTACATTTACAAGTTTTGTGGTATTATATTGTATATAGAGGAGGAAAAAGTATGAAATGTGGGTGAAAAACTGATAAAACTTTTTAATCATCTCTATTTAAAATTACTTTTCTTTTCTAGGATAACATTGAAAAGTTTTAATTTTGCTTTATGTTCAATAATTTTCAATTTTGAAGTTTATTTAGAGCTTTAGTGTAAAATGTTTATTGAAATTTTGATGAATTTAATTTTTTTTGTGGTAATGTTGTTGTTTTTTGTTTTTTAGGTTTATAAAAATATATTCGAAGACAAGAAAGTTCTGTTGAATTAAAATCGCACATAAAGTTTTCCAATTAAAATTAAATTTCATTAAAAAATTTAATTTGTAAAAGCTTAAAAAACAAAAAGTTGAACATAAGTATGGATTTACAGTATGTTAATAATATATAAAAATAAAAATTATTTTACAGTTATATATGCAAAAAAAAAATAGTTTATTTTTATGGTGCTATAACAGGTTCAATCTTTGGGTGAGCTTTGACCTTCATCACAATATTCCTTCAATATGTTTTTTCAAATAAGGATTAAATCAAAGCCCTACAAGGAAATAATTTTGATAATTGTCTGCCCCTCTTGTCCTTGGTTTTCCGTTATCACTTGGTTTTCCCTTACCCCGTGAATATCAAATGTTTGAATATTAATTTTTATTCTAATTTTAAGAAACATTTTTTGTAATATGCTTGTGTTAAGTATAATAAAAATGAAAAAAAAAATAAATGAAATTTATCTCGGGCTTTCTATTTAACACTATACTGCCTGTTTTCGAGTTTCATGCATTCTAATTACATGACCATCTTAGTCTTTGAGTCTTTGCAAACATTTTTTTTTTTTAACGGTTTAAGTATTTATTGAATTTTTCCATTAGAAATTGACAATAATTTAGCATTTTGGCTTATTCAGAAAGTACAAGTTTATTCAAATCCTACATACTAAAGTTGGAGACGTATAAATCCAGTGATTAGACATCAATTCAGGTTAACCCCACCTACACTGCTAAGGTACTATTTTTTAATCTGCTCGCTAAAGGTATGCATAAAAGATTTCGCGCTAGATAGTTTGGATGGTTTGACAATCTGACAGCATAGTTCCTTGTTAGTCTTTGGAGCTCATCCCGGACCATAGGTATGTTTAGATTGTTGTGTATGTTGCAATTTTTTACGTACCAACGAGCTTTGGTAATGATTCTTAGTATTTTTGATTGTAATCTTTGTATAATTTTCATATTACTTTTAGAGGTACTTTGCCATAGTTGACAGCCATAATGACCAGATTGGTTTCAAGATTGAATTGTATAAAAGTATTTTATAGTCAATATCGAGAGGAGAGTTTCTGCCAATTAGTCAGTACATACTATTTATTTTTAACTTCATTTGTTCACGTTTCGTTTCTATGCTTTTTCCAAGTGAGCCTTTTATCATGATGGACTCCTAGATACTTTACTTCTTTTGCCTGTGGGATGATAATTCCGTTTATTTTTACTGGGGAATATGTGTCTTAATTTAGAGTGAAGGTGACATGAACACTTTTATTTTCATTTATTTTTATTTTCCATTAACTAAGCCAATTTTCAATAAGTTTAGTATGGTCCTAGAGATTTTTGGAAGCAACATAAGCGCTTATGTGTGAGCTCAAGATAGCTATAGATAGTATGGCGCAAGATAGTATCATCTGCAAATGTGGATGTTAGTATTTGCCTACTATCTGGTAGATCGGCAGTGTAGATTAGATACAAAAGCACACTAGGCCGGAGCACACTACCTAGAGGCACACCACCTTTGATAAAATGTTCTTCAGTTAAATAATCATTGTATTTTACTTTAAATCGCCTATCAGTTAGGTACGATTAGATTAGTTTTATTAGGTACGATAGATTAGTTTGAATTTTAAAGTTTAGACCATCATGCCAAACTTTATCAAAAGCCTGTGCGACATCGCGGAAGACGTCTTAGCAAAATTTTTTCTGATTTGTGCAGCTATTCTGTGCACCTGTTCTATTGTACTGTGTTCGGCTTGGAATCCAAATTGATGTAGTGGGATTAAATTACACCCTTATTTTTATTTTGGGCATTAGTTTATGTACTAGGACTTTTTCAAATACTTTAGCTAGTGTTGGTAAAAGACTAATAGGTCTATATGAATCTATTTTTGCAAACATAACATAATTTCTTCATTCTCAATTATATTATTAATCACGTTATTATTTCTAATTACTTATATTTCCCATTCTCCAATATTTTACCAGTAACATGTTGAAGGAGACCTGTGTAGTCTAACTAAATACATATTGATTATGTTTTCTGTTGAACAAGTAGATATTATTCAAAAAACCTCTTGCAAGTAGTGAACGTTATGTAAAATGTATTCATGTTAAATATTATAGTTTTTAGTAATAGTTAGTCAAATTAGATTAGATTAGATAGATTACGTAATTTCGCGAGGGGATCTCTCTCCTATATCACCACAGCCTCAAATAGCTTTATTATGATTATCCGTGTTAGTTAGTGCTCTCGAAAATCTTTCCTCTAAGAGTGTTAGGCTCTTAAGAGATTCAAGGGCATGTACTATTTGCCTCTTATTATCCTTTTCGATGACAGTATTATCTAATGTTAGCGTTTTATCTGATGCTGCAAAAGAACAAGACTCAGTGAAAAGTGTTCTAATTCTGGCCACTTTGCAACCGGCGACATCTAGATATTTACTTGGTTCTTTCTATTTACTTTTTTTACTATTGTTTGTGTTCATTTTTTATCCTATGAGTATGGCGAGAAGTATCACTTATAAGTACGAACTGAGGGCCTGAAGATATCTGCGGTCACCATATATAACTACGTAATCCAGTAGTCATTCATCCCCTCGACTTCGCACGAATGACACTTTGGTATTGGGGCTTTTTTCTCGGATTTTGTTCCTGCAGCCCACATTACTTAGCTTGAAACTAAGATTGTCAGAAAGGAATTATTTAGAAACTGATTGAAATTATTATTTAACTAGTTTTAGGTCAACTTCTTCCTTACCATTTCAGTATTACCGGTAGTTACCACAACCACAACGAAGTGTAATGCGCACTTGATGGTAACAGACACAGTTGCGGAAATGCAGATAAGACTTTCCCTGTCATTTTCAACCAAAAGTTAATCAAATTACTATTTCTAAATTCATATTTGTGTAAAAATCTAATTTTCCAGGATATTTAATCAAAACATCAAAATTGATTCAATCGAGTTTATTTAAAACAAAATTATTTTTTAAATAACTTAAAAATGTCACTCTAATATCCCTACTATATAGATAATTATGTATCTTACAACTAAAGAGCATAGTCTTGTAATCACTTACATTTCAATGAGTAAATAATGGATAAGAGAAGAGTGTTATGACTTTGTGCAACGACTGATAAATAATACAGATTAATGTGTTAGTTTTCCACAGTTACTATAAAAAATATACAACACTACTTACATTTTTTTTTTTTTATTTCAGTTGTTTTGATACTCAGCGTGATTCTGCTATTTTTTTTTCTCATAGTAAATTATAGAATTTATCAGTTATTACTATCTCTTTCGCACTCCAACATCCTGGATTGAATATTTGTTATTTTTACTAAATATCTATAACTAAATTCACTTAAAGTTTTACATTGGAAAGTTTGCAACTTATGTTAACTTTTCTTTATTTTCATAGTAACTGTTTTTATATATTTTCTTTTAGTATAACTTTAATTTACCGTTATTATATTAATGGTTTATGTCTTTTGCAAATTATTGGGAGTGTTTCATTTTAATAGTATTAATCAATGTCAGAATCATTAATAGCATTCATCACTTTAACTTTATACTCTTCAACATGTGGTGATTTTTGTATGAGAAAGAAAAATGCTGTTACATATTATTATTATACAGAAGCATGAGTTATCCAACTATAGTGAAATAAAAATCATTTTCTATCTACATATACATATAACTGTTTAAATATGTTGTATATATGCATAGTAATGGAGTAAAACACTAATTTTCTTGTCTTTTTACGAATTGGATTGAATTTTAAAAGTAAAATGGATGTTAGCAAATCATTTAGAGTGGTTTGTTAGTAAGCGGAATGGTTTATGTCATTGATAAGCTCTCTCATTAATTAATGTAATTAGCAATATTAACTTATCAAAGTGTAAATAAGAGATTAATTCATTGAAATGGAAAATTTAATAAAAAAAATTTTGACTAATTTTTTTGTGTAGAAAACTTTTTATAAATTTTTTATGTTATGTTTAAATTTTTTATGTGAACAAAAGTTTTAATAAAATTTTGTGTATAATGGTAGTTATTGCTAGAAATCATATAGAAAATGCATTGAATTACAAATTGAATTTTAGATCTAATGAAATTTTTAGTTGTTTTGACAAATATTATACAAAGTAAAGTTAAATCTGCTTAATTTAACTGTCATCATCACACAAATTGCTTCGAAGTGTGTAAGGAAGTAAGGCAGGGCTGTATTTTATCACCCATTTTGTTTTTAGTAGTAATGGATGACATAATGACGACTACTGTGGGTGTAATCGAGAGAAACGGTATCCAGTGGAGTCCTTTCGAACGTATCAGCCACTTTGATTACGCCGACGATGTGTGTTTATTGTCACATACGAATGGAGGTTTGAACGATATGTGCCAAAAGCTGTATGACACTGGAAAGTATGCGAACCTAAAAGTCAGTTCAGCTAAAACTAAAATAATGCACACAACACACAAATCACAAATAATCATCCATGAAGAAATGCGAATCGAAGAGGTGAGTACGTTCAATTACTTGGGCAACATTGTGTCATCAGATGGAGGCGCCGATTTGGATATTGAAGCCCGCATCAGTAAAGCCTGTACTGCTTTCGGCATGCTTTCAAAAATATGGCAGGCAAGCAACATATCCCTGCGCACAAAAATAAGAATATTCAACGCAAGTGTAAAATCTATTCTCTTGTACGCTTGCGAAACATGGAAAGTTTCAGTAAACATCACCAGGAAACTTGTGTCCAATTCTAAATAAATATTCATTGGCCACAAACCATTTCCAACAGAACACTGAGGCAAAAACGAGAAAAATACAATTAGACGTGAAAATCCGACAGAGGAAATGGCGTTGGATCGGGTATACTTTGAGGAAACCTGACAACAACATCGCGAAACAATGTTTCGAATAGAATCCTCATGGTACACGTCGAAAGACGTGGCAAACAACTGTATTAGCCGAAGCAAGTACCCAGCAAAGAACGTAGCCACAATTGAAGAGGTTAGCCGCAGATATGAGCCGATGGAAAGAATTTATTTCGGCTCTATGCCCCACGGATGAGGTTGCAGGATAATGATGATGATCACACAAATATGTGATTTTATTTTCAGTAAATTTAATTTATTTTGAAACAAACACTCAATTTGAGACCATACGATTTTTGAGTGGTTTTAATCCCTTTCTTGGGGGATCTACAAACCTTAAAGGGTCTTCTAGGCCATGTGTAATACTACTTTACTTAGACTACTTGCCAAAGGGATTCTCTCTTTCTTATATTTAGGTATAAATAATTTTAAATACGGATGTAGGCTTGCTCACAAAAGTTTGACTTTGAATATTTTCTTAGTCTGACTTTTTCCGTGTTTTTGGTTTTTTCGTTCTGTCTAGAAATAAATCGGATTTAAGAAGCTTTTGTAAAATTACTAAAATATTACCATACAAAATTATTATCCTACATATTTGCCTATATAATTCTGATATTGTGTTTACGACTGGCTGAATTGTGGAAATTACTGTCTTGTTGACAAATTTACTGTCATATCACGGACGTACGTAGACGGTGTAATTGGTGAAGTTCAGAAAAATTAAATATGCTTTTAAAAGAAATATAATTATAGAAAAAAGTTTGACTATATCATCAAATCTATCTTCATCAAATAAACTAACAAATTATTTCTAAGATCGTTATCGTACTGGGTAAAAAATATATATGTATATATCAATATCTTAATATAATAAATCAACCGATATAACGGTTTATATACAAAAACGTGAAAACAACAACGTCCTTTTTTTGTTTTTTTTTTTACACTTTTGACAGTAACTTAATTGCTTAATTAAGTACGGTACTGCAATTTTACACTACATCTAATATTCTGAGTATTTATGTAACAAATTACTGGCTTTTCTACTTGTTAAATGTGGAAAACTACTGCTATTGTCTGGAACTAAGGCTTCTCTTAAATAAAATAGTTTCATTTTATTTAATTTGTTACCAGACTATATATACTCTCAATTATTTTTTGTCATTTATTATATCCCAATGACAAAGCGTACTAGACCAGGTCGAAAAACCAATAAATCCTTTTCGTCCTTAAAGGGTAAGATTAAAAATATATATTTTTGGGAAAGCTTGCAACACCATGTAGTCATTTGGTTCAACGCGGGTACAACATTTATTTCAGAATCCCCGTCGTTTAAAAGATAAAGCCCATATGAATACATAACACATATGAATGAGAATAACTAACTAAAAAATATTTGTCAAGTTTCATATCAAAGCAAAAAATAGACTTGTATCTGCAACAGTGCATTAATGCTTCATATCTGAAAAGGATACACCGATATAACTATTTTTTTTTCTTTCTTTCAAATATTTTTTTTTTTTTGTGTTAATCCTTCTCAATGTCAAATCTATTTACACTTTGTTCTACCATTAATAATCGTAAATTAAATTTCGAATTGAAAACAAATTCTACATGACATTTTCATGTAAATTGTCAATAATAAGATACCAAATTAAATTGGGAATCAAAATATCAACTTTCAATTTCATTATGAAAATGCCTAAATGAATTTCATTGATAAAAGCATTTTTAATTTTTATTACATTTGGAAAATATATATATTTTTTTTTCCTGTTTTTAATTTTATCTCGACATAAATGAATCGAATGACGTCATTAAGACAAGCGATAATACAATGGAAATTTTTCATCGTTAATTAAGAATGAAGTTACCAATTTAAATCCCATTCTCATTCTCTGTTATTTGATGTTCTGGAAAAATATTTTTTTTTATTGTTTTATTTTATTTCTAAATTTCATTATGAATCCATTTTTAACAAAATGGAAATGGAAAATGTTTGTAATTAATTCAATACGTAAATTGAATTGCAGATTATAGAATATAATATACTAGGATGGATTTAATTTTGGATTTTGAAAAATTGAATAGGTACTATTATTATTGTGATAATTTAATTTTAGTTCTGGGATATTAAGTGGAATGTATATCAATGTAAAATAAAATGTATATATTATATCTATTGTATGATTTGGAGGCTAAAAGGTTAAATTAATATAAATAGCAAAATACAAAGCATTAGAGTAGAAATTGCTTAAACTTAATTAACGTGAACAGAATCAGGATTAAAATAAACTTAAAGAAAACAGTTTTGGATAAATAAATTTAGATAGCTTGTCTAATCTTGATTCTTATGACGAGTTTGATCCTTTTGTTGCCGATTTACAGCAGATTATCATAAAGTATACTAAAACGATCGAGGTAAGAATGGGCAAATTAAAAAAGAAATGGATGACGAAAGAAATTTTGAATAAAATAAAGATTAGAGACTCTTATTACAAGTATTCTTGTAAATACAAAAATAATATACGGATTTTTGACTTATATAAAAAAATGAGACTTGAAGTTAGCCAAATGATTCTTGAAGCTAAAAAAACCTATTTTTCAAATGACATCCACTCCGAAATTTCAAATTCTAAAAACTTGTGGAAATTTTATAAAAGAATAATTCATAACACTGATTCGTGTACTTCTAACACAATTATTAAGTCCTTAGACTTTAATAATGAAACTATCAGTGATGAAAGCAACATAGCTAACAAAATGAACTCCTTCTTTGTGAATGTAACTGACGAAATAAATATCTCTCCTTTCCAAATAGATTTTACATATATAAATAGTACAAAAAGATTTATCTTCAACAATTTCTGTCTAGATTTAACAAATGAAGAAGAAATCAAACAAATAATTGATGAACTAAAGTCGTCGGCTGCAACGGGCCATGACAATATCTCCTCTAAATTCATTAAAAAATTCTCATCTCAATTATCACCATTATTAGTAAAATTAGTAAATAATGCAATTCAAAATTCTGTTTTTCCTAAAAGTCTCAAAATAGCAATAGTTACCCCTATATACAAATCAGGTTCAACTACAAATCCAACAAACTACCGACCGATTTCTGTACTAAACGCTTTGTCAAAAATTTTTGAAATAATCATCAAACGCCGCCTTAATTTATTTTTTACAAATAACAGCATTTTACATGAAGAATAATATGGTTTTGAAAATAATTCTAACACTACATCAGCATGTCTTAGTTTAACAAATTTTATATCAAATAACATCGACAATGGGAAATTTGTTGCATGTATATTTTTGGATCTACAAAAAGCATTTGACTGCGTTGACCATGAGATACTGTTATTAAAATTGATTAATCTTGGTTTTAGTCCATCCAATATAAGCTTTTTTAAATCATATTTCAATGATAGGCTACAAAGAGTCAAAATAGGAAATTCTCTTAGTAGTTACCTTACTATTAAAAAAGGGGTACCACAGGGATCCATCCTAGGACCAGACCTTTTTAAGCTTGATAATGCAGTAATACGATGATGCAGATACGTAGATGATGCAGTAATACGATATTCAGCAACAAGCGAAATCGAATTGAGGAGGGATATTGAAAACGATCTAAATAATATTGAAATATGGATTACTAAACACAAATTAAGCCTAAATGTAAAAAAAAACCAAAATTATTTTGTTTGGAAATAAATTATATAACTCAGAAAATTTCTTTTATAAATCAAAATTAATAGAAACTGTAGATAGCTTTAATTATCTAGGGTTAATTATCGATAAAAAGTTGAAATGGACTGACCACGTGCACCATATTATTAGCAAAATATCACCCTATCTTTTCATATTGCGTAGATTACGAAACTTTATCTCAACCAAAGCATTATACGCAATATATTCGTCTTTTATAGTGTCACACATTGTATATCTCAATCCCGTATGGAACGGTGCGAGCCATCAAACTTTAAGTCAGCTGGATGTCATTCATAAGAAATCAATAAAAATTATTCACTTCTACCCACGTATATATCCAATAAATTTATTATATTCTGATAAATATTTAAGTTTCACTAATATTTGTAAACGAGAACTATATCTAGTAGCGTTTAAAATAATTAATAATAAAATCAAACATAATTTCATTTTGAGTAGAATGATAGACATCCATACACACAACACACGAAACAAATCCAATTTCTACCTGTCCTTGTTTAAAACAAATCAACAGAAAAACAACTGGGGTAGCATTGTGTAATTTGAAACGTCGTTTTGTTTCGACTATTTTCAAAAAGTGGCATTGCATAATTTTGTTTCGACCATTTTTATTTTGTTTCAATCTTTTCAAAATTGCTACGACATATTTTGGTATTGCGTAAGGTTGAAACGCTACTTTTTTTTACATTTGATACGACCAAATTTTGGCGATTGAAAAATAGTTGACGCTTTTAGGTAAATTTAAAAAAAAATAATAAATTAATACATGATTTTTATTGGAATATTTATTTTAGAAACGCACAGAAATAAAAATTCCAATAAAATGAAAAATTAAGTAAATTTATAATGATTTTCTGTAAAGAAAAAAAATTGTCAGAATAAAAAAAAAAAAATGTTGGTATTATTAGCTTCTTTTACTTGTATCCAGTTGCAATTTCTTTCAATTCCATTTTTTTTATTTTAATATTATTTTCTAGCAGTAATTGTTGAAATTTTAACGAAACAAATCAAAAATGGAATTATGTAAAGTGTTTCACTGTTTTTTCGCGCGTTTCAAAATAAATTAACGTTTCAAATTACGTAATGTCATCCAAATTTTGTTTCGACAACATTTTGTTTCGACCGAAATGTTTGAAACAAAGTTACACAATTCCACCCCTGTCTGTATAATTGTTTGAAATTGTTTAATGACCTGCCGGTACAACTTAAAGAAATTGATTCTTTTAGAGTTTTTAAAACCGGAATACAAAAATTTATATTAAATATTAGTTGACAATAAAAATAAAAAAACAAAAATAAATAAATGGGAAAAAGTAAAAATAAATTATAAATAAACAAAAATAATTGAATATAAGAATATTTTGTATTATTACAACAACAATAATAAAAAATTAAAAATGTTTGATAGTAGTAATTGCAGTAAAAATGTTAAAGTTAATTTCATAAGTAGTATTAAATAGTCTTTATATATAATTTTTATAATAGAATTAGTACTTTTTTGTTTTCTTTTTTTTTTTTTTTTTTTTTTCGTTTTATAATTTAAGCATTGAAGTTTATCTTATTTTTTAAGTTTTCCTATAATGTAATTTATTTTATTTCATATTATTGACAGTTCCATAGCTTTTCTTTGTATATTAACTTTTAAAATTTGCACTTTAATTTTTTTTAAATTTTAAGATCAGACAGCCTAGGCTAAGATCTACAACTTACAATTTAGTTTTAAGTTAATGAAATTTTATATTAAATTAGTATGATTGAAATAAAGAAAAGAAAAAAAAAAAAACTTGATATTTATAAAAAACTAATAAAAAAATAATCTTATAGTTATTTTTTTAAAGTTCAATGTACAAATTCACTTTTGAAAAAAAAAAATTATATTTTAATTCAGATGTCAAAACTGGCAGCTAAAATGTATTACAACTTTATTAACTTATTTATTTATTCAAAAAATAATCTCAGAAGAGCTATACATGTAAGCGCATCTAAAGTGCTTATAATAATAGTTATATAATTCAAAATTATTCTCCATTATCAAACATAACAACCCAAAGAAAAAATTAAATTAAAAACAAAAAGAAATTGATTAAGAACATGTATGAGTTATAAATCAATAAGCTAATAACTTTCAAGATAAATATTTCTTAAATATTTTTTTAATTTTATATTATTGAAATCTTGAACACTATATGGTAATCTATTGTAGGATGTAGTTGCTGTATTAACTATTGTGTCTAATCCATTTAGATTATAACCAGGAATAAATTTTAGATGATTTTGCATTTCTTGTGTTGTAATTGTGTACATCAATGTTGGAAATTAGAGATATGTTTGATTTGATATTGTTTTTTCTAATATTATTAATGTGCAACATCTGGTTCATTTCTTTAAAATCTCTTATTTTTAAAATGTCGTACTTTTTATGTATTAAGTTTGTTGATGTTAGGCAGTGAAGCAGAAAGGGTTCTTAATTGCTTTGTTCTGGATAATCTGTAAGGCATTTAAGTTTCTTTCATATGTATTTCCCCAGACTCCAATACCATATGTTATTGTACTATAAAATAAACTGTAGAATATAGATTTATTTGAGTTACGAAGAACACGTGAACCTAGCTTCCTAAATACATTAGCTATTCTTCGTGTTTTGATTGATAAATTCTTTATATGTTCATTCCAATTCAAGTCATCATCCATAACTACGCCAAGATATTTGTTTTTATTAACCCTCTCAATTGGATTATTGTTATAATGTGACACCGTAATTGTTTGTTGTTTAACTTTGATTAACATCAATTTATTTTTATTTGTATTAATTGTGAATTTGTGATGATACATTCATTTATACACATATTTCATATCTTCATTTGCCTTAGATTCGAGAATGCTACGGTTTAACTCCGAATATATTAGTACTAGATGATCGGCATAAAAATAGATTTGCCCATGCAGGTTTAGTGAGGAGAAGCTATTTATACAGCAAGATAATAATACTGGTCCTAGTCCTATTGAACTTCCTTGAATGACAACAGGCTTTTAAATCCTCCACATTCAGAATACTGTTTTCGATTTTTAAAATACATAGTTATTGAACCAATAATTATATTTTTTGCCTTGAACACCACATTCAAAAAGAATTTTCAGCAGAGTATTTCTGTCTACGGAGTCAAAAGCTTTCGTCAGGTACGAAGAAAATTACACCAACCTTATTACCACAACTAATTGCAGATTGCATATGTGATACAGCGTGAAATAAAACTGTATTTGTATTAGACATTTTCATAAAGCCATATTGCCAATTACAAATTAAATTGTTTACTACCAAATGTTTTACCAATTGATCATTAACATATGTTTCAATTATTTTTCCTAATACTGAAACTATTGATATTGGTCTAAAATTATTAATAGCAGATTTATCGCCTTCTCTCTTATAAATGGGTATTACTTTGTTGATTTTTAGCATTTCCGGAATGTTACCTTCTATTAACGACTTATTTATCAAGTATGTAATAGGTTCAGCTAGCTCAGATCTTAGCAATTTTACAGTTGACGTTTCGATGTTATCAACACCAGAACTGCTATTCATTGGTAGTCTTTCAATAAGTTTTTTTCGTTTTAGTTACTGTAATTCTAGTAAAATGCATTCTACTATCAGTTCTAAGTTGTAAAAGTGTAAAAGTGGTATTTTGGGTCATTTTTAGAAAATTTATCACAATTTTTGCAAATTGGATTAGAACATTGAAGAGACACAGGCTTTTTACAACAAGTGCATAAAAATTATAGTCAATTCATGTTATCCCCCTCCTAAAAACTGATTAATTTTATAAAACATTTTGGAGCTCTACAAGTGTTCTATATCAGTGAAGAAAACCTCTATACCATCGCCATTTTTTATTGCCATTAATATTGAATTAAAGGAAGGTAAACATTGAAAAACTTGGAAATAAATTAAAATAAATATCTAATTTAATATTTAATAATAAGCATCAATACTAATAAAAAAATATTAATATATGTCTTTATCACAATAACAATAATAAAATAATACATACTTATTTATTTATACGTTTAAAGAGAGAGAAAGACACAGACTGCTCTAAAAGAGGACCGCAAAATACTTTTGTAGAGTTAAAATTAATAATTAAATTAGCTCTATAAACTACACTTTTGTTATTATAAGAGCTATATAAAAGCTCCAAGAACGGATATAGAGCTAAAAGTTAGAGCTCATAGCTCTAAATTTAGATCTAGTGCAGCACAAGAGCTTTTATAGAGCTAAAATTGTTACTTGGGGAGTGATTAAATATTTTTCCAACTGCTTTATAAAATTTGATTTTGATATGCCCTTTGTAGAATAATTGTGGTTGGTATTTACACTGCAAATATTCGGTAAACGATAGAAAACTGATAAAGGCCACCTTCAATATACGTCGGCCACAAGAATAATTTGCAAATAATTTGAAGTTATAACAATATTATAAGTATTGACAAAAACGAGATACTTAGGAACATAAATTTTATTTCGTCTCACAGATGCTGTTCAGTATATATAAGGATTAAATAGCTTAGTTCTATTATATTCAAGTTTTTATTAAATTATACTCACAATTATTTTTTGACATTTATTTTATCCCAGGGATAAAGGGTGCTACACAGAACTGAAAATTTCACAAAGCCATTTGTTTTTCTTTCATCTTCTGAAATTGAATCTGGGACCGCAATATTTTGTTGTTTCGTCAAATTAATCCTTGGAGCAATAGAAGACGTTTACTCCTAGACCTAAACTTACTGCAATTGATTGTCCATAATATAATCATCATTCGGTAGGGCAAATAAAAGTTATTGTCTGATATTGTTAGTATACCAAGAAAAAAAGTAGTTAGCGTGTTCCACCCTATTAAGTAATCTTTGAATTAAAAAACATGAAAAAAGACAGCTAGACGAGCTTTTTGCTAAATTTGCAACATTTAAATTTTTAATTTTCCGTTGAAGCAACACAATGTAATCCCAAAAATTTATTATTTTGTTACAACAACAATTGTATCATCATCAATTAGTTTAGCATTTCACAGAGTTTCCCTAATTGAATTTTCCAATTTTTCGCTATCATTTTCCAATTGAATTTTATCTGTGTATTCTGTTCCATTCTTTTATTAATATTTTTTTTTTTTTTTATGAATTATGCGTTGAAAAGTGTAGAGTGTAACATATATAAAAGTATTACCTTTTGATTTTTGCAATGTGCTTAATTTTAAAATGTTTTTCTATAGAAATGTAGAATTTTAAATTTTTACTAAAACGTTTTGGAATATTTAATTAAATTTTTGATTTTTAACAATGACAAAATTTTAGAATGAAAAGATATAAAATTTAATTTTCCAATTTATTCATTGTTATCAACATGTTCCTGAGTTGTGTTACACTCTTGTATAGCGAAGTAAACATTATGTATTATATTTTATGTTTGATTATTCTGAAATCATTGAATTATTATGATGCAAAATGCGTGAAAATTAAAGAAATGTTTTGTAAATTGTTGAAGTGCCTTCACGTTCAAAAGAAAAACCAAAAATTTCAATTAGGAAAAAAATCGTATATCATACGAACAAAACCAATGTCGTTGATCGTCAATATAACCTCACTAACTCTACAACTATATAGCTTATGAGCAAGAGTCTATAATGAAATTAATGATTTCTAGAATCTAGTCGTTGATGAAGTTTGTTTGAATTATGATAGTGTTATTTTGAGTATAATGTCTAAGTAAATAATTGATACCATATTTTCTGGTTTGTTGTAGGTAATTGATTGATATGATAAAATCATGTTTTTGTGAGCTTAAACTTATCGTATATAGATTATTATTAACTGATGTAAGCATCTACGACTACACTTCTTGGAGTTGGAAAATATCCCAATTTTAATTGCTAAGTAGAGTTCTAATTTGAAAAGTTATACTCAATTGATTTGTCCTGTGACTGTATGACTGTGTGACTGGGAGTCCACACAAAATTTGAGTATTAAAATCGTAAACAAGCCTTGGTATGTTCAGAATTTTATAACTAGTAAGAGTTATTTACACAAAGTTTCTCAACCTAATCTAATTTTTTTAGTCTTACTGTAGATACAGCAGTTATAAATACCTTTAGTTGGCTACAAATCCAACTTCTAAGAATTTAATGGCTAAATATAATATTATGTAATTTAATATTATTATTATTATTATTACCTGTAATAATAAATAAATAAATTTTGTTTTTCGCATGTCAAAGAATTTACTTCCGCTCTATGCCCAACGGATGGGGTTGTAGGACAATGATGATGATGAGGATTATATGGGATAATATATAGATAAGGCAGACATATTAAAGTCTTGTGATGAAATGAAATAGAAAAAAAATTTTCTGTCTTTTTATGAATGGGTGAGTGAAATGGTGACTTCGAATACTGTGGCACTTCCTGCACATTATGTCAAATAATACCTTTAAAATATTCAAAGGAAGATCGAATGGAAAAACGTTATGTTTAAAAGAATTTAAAATTGCTGTTTGTACTGGATTTGTTGCTGCTTCTTGTCAACCTAATTCCAGACAACCACTGCATTAGAATCAGCAACTGTAAGTCACATAAAAAGATTTCAATTACAGCAACTATCCTCTAGTCATTTCAAGAAATTTATTTGTGGAGAAAAACGAATCAAACCAAAATGCTCATATGCCAGAATCTGGAACTTCCAGAAAATGTGGGGTTTTTCACACTAAGGCGATGTTTTATGTTTGACAACTACGCCCAAATTATTTCAAAAACTTTCATACCAAATAATTTTTTTTATAAAATAAAAATTTGTGAAGAGCGTTTTTTGCAAACATATTTTAAATTTCTAGTTTGATTGTGGATTCGACGCCAATATTCATAAATTTCTAAAATTTAGCAAGTTAGGAATTCATTTGCAGCAATTTGTCTCTAAACATTGAAAATCAAGCAAAATATAAAAAAAAAAAATAAAGTATTTCGACATCCGGTAAACAAAGGGTTAAGCACTATTTCTCTTCACTATATTAATTTATCAAGGACAACAACCACATACGTAATTTCTCTTAACAAATTTAAGCCGGGTGAAAAAAAAATATTTGTACATGCATAAAGTGTTGCAATTTGACAAATTAACATATTCGTTCCTATTTTACGTTTTTCCTGTATTTGTTAGAATGTATGTGCTTCTTTTTTATATGACATAAAATTTTAATTTTCCATAAATCGAAATTTGATAAATTTTTAAAAGAAATTCCATATCAATTTTTATAATTTAAAAAAAAAAAAAACAATAACTAAAATTGGTTATGGAATGGGTCATATTATGAATGATATGATGATATAATTACGGTAGTACATAATGTATATTATACTACCCGTTTTGTAAATTTAAATTCAAATAATAACCCGTATAATAATATCTAAACCAAAAATATAGTCAAATATAAAAAATTAAGATAAATAATGAAAAAATATATATCATAGGGTACTTATTTATATCAAGAGAGGTTACAGATATTGTTATTTAATTATTCGTTAAAAAAAAAAATCACTTTTGCTAAGTAAATATGAAATATTAATATTTATTTACTTACATAATATATCTATTAAAATCCTTTTATCAAATATATTTTTCATAATTTTAGGAAATTCGGAAAGGCTTATTGAAAGCAGCAAAAACTACAGGTGCTTGGGTATTTACTGGTGGTACAAATACAGGTTAGTATATAATATTTATATAAATTTATTAATTGCAAATGTAGCAATAATAATCAATTTTCCGAAAATATAAACTGATGTGTTTAGAAATTAACATTACCAAATACATTTATTATGTACAAATTGTAGTTTAATTGAACTGTAATAATTAATAATTATGTAAATTAGTTGCGGTGACATTTTAAATTGAATAATTTCGAACTTGTAATTTTTTATTTAAATTGCGGTTATTAGGTATTATTGTGTGGGTTGATTTTAATTTAGAAAATTAATTTAAATTTTAATATTTATATTGTTTTGTGAGACTGGGAGTGTATCAAATTTCATCAAAATGAAATCCGTAATAGAAAAATTCCATAAAAATTTAAAAATCTGTAAACATTGAAATATATTATAATTAAATTCAGAAATATTAAGATCCATCATAGTTTCAAAATCTGTAAAGCAGAAATGCCTTATAATAAAACAACACATGGTATGGTTAATATTTAATATTAAATTTTCAAGTATGCAACCAAATCAATAAAAATGAAATCTCTAACAGACGAAATCCATATAGTTCAAAAATTTATATACATTGAATAATAGCAAAATTTGTAAAAACCCAATTATAATTTCAAAATCTGTACAAAATCACAAATGCCGAAAAATTCGGATAACAGATGACAGTCAATATTTTTTATTAAATTTTAAGCCCTACTGTTACATAATTTGTGAATTGTTATACTTGTTTTTGAAATATTTCGAGATATTTCTGTTTTAATAGACAATAAAATGTATTATGTTCTTGAACTTAAATTTAATTTGAGATGAAAGATAGCTTTTACTTGTTATATTTGAAAGTTGTTACAAGATAAATATTAAATTATTATTGGATCTAAAAGCTCTCTTATCAGGATACACATAGATTTTCCACAATTGAGGATCTGCCCGGAGAATAGGTCGTATAATGTTTTAAAGCGAATCGCTATAGATCCACATATTATCGTGGCGACGACGAATCTCTGTATCTACCACCACCTTCTTACCTAATTAATTATGGCAAAAGTCTTATGAATTTAAAATTATTAAAACAATTATTTTTATATTGTATTGAATGGTTATATGGATTAAGCATGACAAAATGAAAATAACACGAATCGGAATGAAAAACTCCGACACAAGTTCGGCATTTAAGTGCTTTCTAATGTTAATTCATGTCAGAAACGATTTCCGATATTCGAAATTTCAATTTATTCAAATTTATAATATACATCTATCTAATCTATCTTCTAAATTATGTTTTTTTTTTTTTTTTTTTTTTAATAATAAAATTTATTTATTGCAAGAACAAAAGTGAATAAGTAGAGGATAAGTAATTTAAAATTTCTTTGAATGTAATTTTATCATATACATCTATATAAAACGTGTCTTAAAGAAGAGCAGAAGAAGGCTACTTCAGGTCAGATATATTATTACTGATAAACCATTTATAAAAATAGATTTCACAAAATTTAGATGAAAAGCTACTTCTAATAGTTCCAGTGAAGTTTGAAACTTGAATAAATAGTCTAATTGACGTAATTTACCTTAGCAGTTCAATTTCGTAATAATTTATATTTAAAAGACATTTTTTGCCCAGTTTAACTAATTTATTTAAACAATTTGAATTTTTTATATTCATTGGAAAATTATTAAAGTATTTTGATGCTATAATAAGGTAAAACTTTTCATAGTGTGTCTTATTATAGAAAGGTATATTGACTATCATTCTATTATTTATTCTTAAGTTATACTAGTTTGAATTACGAAGTTTCAAATGATGTTTGTCCTTTTAAATCTACACAATTTGTTGAAATATTTCCAAAAAAAATCAACACTAATAATATTCAAAACTCAATTTTCAAAATTAGCAAAACTTAAATAAAAAAAAAAAAAAAAAATTCAGATAGCAAGAATGTAAGCTAATATTTTCCAAAAGTATTATTGCTATTTGTATTAAAATAAAAATTTATAAAATTAAATAAATAAAAACAAATAAATAATTAAATCCTATATATAAAAAGAAGGTAAATAACTGAATAACTACGATTTTTGTCTGAAATACTCCCAACAAAGTTCAATAAGTTTACAATGAAGAGTTGCACACCTAAAATGGCATTCATCCAGTATTCCAATGCATGGAAGTTTTTACAAAGATAAGTAAAACGAAAGCGAAATTCGGCAGTAACGAAATCCGCAACAGAACGAAATTCACAAAGAACAAAACCCGTTGGCAACAAAATTCAATTTCGTAAAAAATTCACGCAAACTATTTTTTTAAGGTTTGGTTATTGTTGTGCTGATTTAAGCTTTTTTTTTATTTTTGTACAATACCCTTTTATTATAGATTATGCTTTATTGTTCGTTAAGTTTTTTTTACGGACTATGGAAATTAAAATACAAGTAAGCGAAATGTGAAATCATCTGACACGTCGTTCATTGTATTTAACTACTTTAAAATAGTAGGCAGCATCTAAATTCATAAAAAGAAAGGTCGTAAATCAAAATCTGTAAACTAAAGGTATAAAAACCAAATTTCAACAAAAAAATAAAATCCATGAAGAATTAAATACATTAACCACAAAAACCATTTTATAAAAGTTCACCCAAATTATTTGAGCCGCCGAGTCCGCGCAGATTTTGTACGGATTTTGAAAATACAAATTTTACATTTTTATGAATTTTGTTTTATAGATTTTGTAGTTAAGATATTTTGTTATATAGATTATTGATATTTCGTATTTATGAAAATTTTAATACCAAACCATGTTGTGAATTTGTTTATAAAATTATTTTTTACTCATAAAAGAAAATTATTCATATTTTTCAGTATATTTACAATATGGTTTTTTTTTTTTTAATTTTTCCCTTTTTTTAATAACATGATTATGTTTTCGTTTTTCATTATATTAAAGTAGATATCCTTTTTTATACCTATGGGAGTCAACCCCAATGCAACAATCCACTTTCTAGAGAGTCCTGAATGAAATATTTCATATGAAGAAATAAAATATTGCTAACATTAACGCACTATGAATTTTAATTTAATTCTATATTATTGTAAACGTCTGCGTGTACACATCAATAGGGAATTTAGTATAGACTGTTGAAAATTTACGTTATTCAACATTTCATTTTTTTCCTTCAACTTCAATCCGATTTTAATCAGATCAAAATCTAAAGAATATGTTTTTACAAATGTCATAGGTCACTCAGGATGTCAGAACAAAACTGTTTTGTCATATTATTTAATTTTTAATTTTGTTCATGCGAATTAAAAATAAAGTCAGTTCGTATTTCGAATTGCAAATGCTTCGTGTTTTAAGTATAGGAACTACTGAATAATAACAATTAGAAATACAGTTTGAAATACATTTTGTTTGTAGCTGTATTCAGAATTGCGAATTAGACGCAAGGGCAAAATAATTCGTTCACTCTTTATTTTTTAGTAAACTTAAATTTAAGTTAGTCGTCACAATTTTATTGTTTAACATATAAACAAAATTAAATTTAGTATAATTACGATCATATAAAAGTAACTATATTGACTCGTATTAAAAAAAAATATATAGATCGGATTATGCTTGAGAGCAGTCTAAATTTGAACTCTGTGTTGATGACAGTATAAGATGAATTATACGAATTAAGGATGAACCCCTCAGTACATAAAGACTGTTCGATACATCCTGTGAAATGTTTTTTTTTTTGTATATAATTCTAAGTCTATGGGATGAACACCATAACTGCTTTTACACAGAGATTTGGAATACACAATCACGTAAAATAGCTTTTTCTGTAAAGCTTTTATGGTATATTTAGTAGTTTTAAATGTGGAAAACTATATCTACTGTAGAGTACTTCGCCTTCATAATAGCATAGTTCCATTTTATTTTAAGTGATAACCAACTCTGTCAACTATTTATCATTTATTTTATCCCAATGATAAAGGGTACTGGACCAGGTCGAAAAATCCAGAAAGCATTTTTTTTTGTGCTTCGTCGGGAATCGAACCTGGGACCTTTCGGTTGAAAGGCAGGCGCTCTACCTACTGCACCACCCAGCGTGTTAAGCATTAATTTTAATTATAGTTTAATGATGCATGTCAGCTTAAGGAGTTGTTAAACGCATTATTTTGCTTCATAATTAGGCTGGACCAAATATTTTGCATTAAATTAAATTTATTGGATTAGTTTTTTTTACTGTTATGTATATGTATATGTGAAATTGATCTTTGTATTTATTAAATAATTTGTTGAGCTTAAAATTGTCTAAAATCTTTTTTTGATATTTTAACATTAAGTGGATTAGTTTAAGTTTTTGTTTGTTGAAAAATAAGGTGTGGGTGAATTGATTTACATCTGTACTCGTAATATGAAACACATTTTTTGTTTCAAATGTAAGCTGTTTTACAAAATCTACGAACTTTGTAATTGTATAAAATGTACCACAAAATTGCTGAATAGCTCCAGTATTGCTTAAAAAAATTAAGACATTTTGTGAAGCAAATCCTAAATTTTTACTTGTGATTCATAAAATCTGTAAATTCTATTGAGATATATTTTTAGATATACTTTTATGGACATATCACGTAGATTTGTGGCATGCAAAGAACTCTAACTAGTTAATTTTATTTTGTAATATTAAGCCATTAAGACTTTAACAGTGTTTTGTGTTTACATATGGATTGTGAGCTCTCGAATCATCGTTGATTATCAAGTGTTATTATTATTATTTTAATACAATATTTTATTTCTATTTAATTACTGCATAACATTTAAATGATTCATTTCGATATTATTTATTCTTTTCATATTGTTCTAACTTTTTCATTAACTTCGTTATGGACTAATGTGAGTTGGGTTCATGAGTTATACATTACTAATGTTTGATTAAATTATTCTAAATTTAATGCAGATTGCAGGTAGCATATTAGGGGGACTTATAAAAATGTTTGGTATATGCACAAAATGCTACTATAAGTCAACTGGTATGGAAAATTTGCTGTTACCATCAGTCGGTAGTTTGATAATGATTGTATTTACGGTTATACATCGTTCTATTTTTTGAAATTTGTTTTTTACGAAACGCTCACAACTTTTCAATGCTCTACTTGTTTCAATTCTGTTCTATTGTGTCTATTGTTGATATTTGGTTTTAGTTTATCCTGTTTTCTCAATTGCACTTTTTAAATATAATTTAAGATATTTATTATTGCTTTTGTCTCTAAGACATGTCTATATATAATATTTCAAGTCGTGGTAGCTTATTATAATATTTATGAAATTTTTCTTATCAATAAACAACGTAAGATAAAATAAATTTTACACAATAATATTAACTCAGGAGTTACTGTATCAAAATTCAAATGTAGTAAACTTTCTTTGTCTACCTGGCCATGCGAATATTGCCTGACTGAAATGAATAGAATAAAATATAAAGGTGTATTAGAAAGAAGCTACAATGGAACCAATCGATATGGAACACAAACACAATAATCAGGATTGCAAATAATGCTGTACATAATTATATTAGGAAGATATACTTTATAATAGAAAAACCAACCTTCTGCAAATAAAATTAAGACTTGTAAAACTTAGTAAATTCATTTCAAAATCATTCATGCTGAGAACATTAAAGTAGATGAGTGTGCCCCAAAGAATAAAAATGAATGTTTTGATAATGGTATATAAAATAAAATATAAAATTATGACAAATTATTTAGCAAATAGACTAATTTATGAAACACAGAATATGCTAATGTATAAGGGTCTGTAACTGTTTAATAATTTACCACTGAATTTGAAAATGGAAAAAAAATTTGTCAAATATAAGAAAGGCTTGATTAAATACTTGAATTATTTGGTTGATTGGAATATTCTGTAGTACAAGTACAAATGAATTGTTATACCTACCTAGTAGATAAATAAATAAATTGTTAAAATAGATTAGAATTAAATATAATTATTAAAATAGATAATATAAATTAATTGTTAAAATTATAAATAATATTATAATTGTACACTGTAAGTGGTGAACAAAACTAAATAAATGAAATAATAATAATAATAAAACAAATGTTTTCAAATGGAGAAACATTCAAAAATTAAACTGTACAACCTTCGTCATAATAATTAGACTGCACATAAGAAGAATAAGAAAGCAGAATAACATACAGTTACCTCTTTGATGGCTAACAAACAAACAAACATACATGTAGTTGTTCCATAGTATCCATTATCACA
The DNA here is from genome assembly GCA_963942445.1 of Argyra leucocephala. Classification (NCBI taxonomy): domain Eukaryota; kingdom Metazoa; phylum Arthropoda; class Insecta; order Diptera; family Dolichopodidae; genus Argyra; species Argyra leucocephala. Next base: position 140,722,804 of record OZ012678.1, on the reverse strand, counting down.
ATACAACGATGGCTAACAAACAAACAAGCATACTTGTAGTTGTTCCATAGTATCCATGATCACAATACAACATATTCTTGAGACTTGAATTGTACAACAATGTATAAGAATCGAATTTACTGTTGAATTATGATAATTTTGCTAAACTAGTTTTAAGTAAAACTAAAACTAGAATTAATTAGTTTTGATTTACAAAAAAAAACACACCCACAAAACCCTGGAGGTTGTTAGAGGCCCATCATACAACCCTATAAATTATTTAATTAAAATTAATTTCAACTTATCAGCGTATTCTACGGCTAGAGTTCTGAAATCATGTAATTTTCATGTGAACCACACGATATTTTAATTTTTGTTATTTTAATTTCAATTTAATTTTTAAATCCATCCATCATGTTTCATTATTCCAATAATTTACATTATAATTATTTCTTCAATACCACTAGATATACTATATTGTACTATCTAGAACTAGTAACAAACATATTGTTTATTAGTAGTACATTTTTCTTAAATAAGTATACATTTTTCATTATAATTTTCTTTCGTCTTTAGGATAATATTTTTTACCTTAAACAAGCATCAATTCAATGTAAAAAAAAATGTATACATAATATTATATTCTTTTAAAAAATGTCAATCTTTAAAATAAAATAATATCTAATTGTATATCAAGTTATTTTACGTGAATATTTTTAACAAAATATTTTTACAATTTTAATGAAGAAATTTTTTACTCATTTTACTTACCATATAAGATATCATTGTATTATAACAATCTAAGGCAGCAACAATAATTATTATTAATTTAAAAATTCTAAGAAAAATAAATCCCAATACAAATTCGTTACGTAGTATGATGAGCCCATATATTAGACCAAAATAAATTTACATTGAATTTAAAAGTTATTTTTTTGAAATAAAAAACTCAAAAAAAAAAAAAAAAATTATTCTAAAAATTAAATTTTTCACATCGAAGTCGATGTTTTATATACAAATCCAACAATTACATTGTCGCTCTCATTCCTTTTCTTGTTGCTGTCATCAAAAGAATAGCTTATAAGGATAATAACCAAAACAAATATTTCTAAATAAAATAAAAAAATGTGATTTATCGCGAAAATAATATACTTATGTACACATTAAACATCTTCAATTTCTGATTCAATGGATGCTGTAATATGTGTAACACTTATATAATATGTAACAATTTATGTACACGTACAATTTATATATGAATAAATCGTATGTAAATGTGTATAAAGAATTTTGGGAATAAATTATATCCATATTTTTTTTCTTTTAAATTCTTTTGATTTCTTTTTTATTGAGTTATTTAAGATAACTTTGAAAGGATACACTCTTGAGAAATTTGATATAGAAGCAAAAAAAAAATTAAAGAGAAATAAAATCAAAAAAAAGCATTTTTGTGATGATATTGTACCTAAAGCATTAATCATGATATATTAAATATTATTTAATGTTTAACTACAAGAATAATAATATGATTTTTTGAATAATACATTTTTTTTATATAATATAATTATCACGTTCTAATATTAACCCGTTTCTAGTAGTGAGCTAAATTTAGGTATAATTGTTTTCCCTATAATTATAATATTTAAAAAAAAATAATAATAAAAAAAAAATAAAAAATTTAAATTATTTATTTATTTTATTTACTTATGTATCTAGTGAAAATTAACCCTTACATATCTTACTTAAAAGCTAAAATTCATGAAATATTATATATATATTATTCTGCATTTATCTGGATGTTTGTAAGTTCGACGGAACGCTCCAACACATATACAAATTGCATATGTATACAAATGCATATATATACATATTGGTTTGGTGCTTTTTTTTAACCCCTGTCTACCATGCTGAACCTTTGCAGGAAAAATTGATTGCATGAACTATATTTTTTTAATTTAATGTTAGTCTTCTTCGCAAATAATAAGGAAAAATAATAAATAATAATAATAATATAAATAAAACAAACAATTTTTTTGATTTATAATAATAAGGACTAATAGAAATTTAATCAATAGTTTAATATGGTATAATAACCAAAAGGCAAACAGCATTTAACACAAAAAAAAAACATAATTCACTCAAAGGTTATTCTTATTACTTAAAATTATACATAATAATACACATGTGTATCAGCATATTTGTATTGTATAATATTATACATTATACTACTTTATTGCTTCTACCTTTTATTTTTGTCTATATTGTGTGCGTAACTCACTTCACTCAAAAAAAATTATTTTTGTTTTTTTTTTTGTTTTTTTTTTATTATTTGCTGTATCTGTATTCTGTATGTTCTATATGCTCCATTCCAAAAATAATATTTTATTTTCAGTGTTAACTGTTCACATTTCACTTCACTGTTCAGGTTAACTGTTCAATCAATAGAACTTGATAGAAGTAGAGTAGGATAATTAACTCTACTTCTACGCCGGATAATAAAACATTGTTTTTTTTAAATTGAAAATTATTGATGAAAATGTTTTTGTATTTTTGTAAATTTTACCAATTTAGATACAAAATTATGAATATTTTTTAAAAATAACACAATACCATAATAACAGTTTATTCATATAGCAAAATAAGATCCCTATACATTATACAAAAGACAAAATTTATATGAAAATAAGATCCCATTTTTAAATTTGCTCTCCCGGAGGACTCAATAACGCTAATACGGTATAATTTATACTAAATGGGACCCAACTAACGAATTATAACTAAATGGAAGTGAGTACGAGTATACCATACAAAAATACAAACATTTTACACAAATTTGTTGGTATGGTACTTCTTTTTCTGTTATATAAAAAAAAAGATTAGTGTTAGGCCAATATAAACATAAATAAATATAAATAAAAAGTGATATAAACATAAGTACTGTAATTTCGGAACAAAGAAAATAATGAAAGAAAAAAAGAAACTAGGATTTATTTTGCTTCCGTCATTTATGACGGGTTACAAAGCTAGTCTTATAATAATACAAGATAAACGATGTATGGAGTAAAAAAGCATGAATATTCGAATAGTAAATTACACCACAAGAAAAGTAAAATTTTAGAAAGTTCTTGGTGGTGAATACTTAAAACATTTAAAATAGTTACACCAAATAAATGACGGTTATGACCAAATAAATAGTTACACCAAATATAGTTACACCAAATAGTTACACCAAATAGTTACACAAAATAAATGATGGTTATTTCCGAATTGAGCGACATCTATATTCTAAAATAAATTTCAATCACAGACAATTTTTAAAAAGGCTTCATAAAAATTCTTTCCTTTTAAATAGACACACAAACTTATAGAAAAATGTAGAAAAACGAAAATAAAAACTAAATTTGAAAACAAAACTTATATAATAAATGTTAGTTAATTTGCTTCTGCTATTTAAAAAAATACAGTAAAACACGCTTATAGTATATTCGCAAAATTTCAGTAATATTTCTGACTATAACCGTTTTGTGACTATAGGCGTAGTAAAAAAAATTGCATCTTTTCAAACAAAATTCAATAAAATATCTTTCGTATAACAATTTTAAACTTTGCAATTCTGTTATGTAATCACAAAACATATATATATTTGTAATAAAGAACAGAAAAAGACAATATAATATATAAATCAGTTTTTTAATAAAATAATTCACATTTGACTTATTTTTTTGTTTTATTGAAAAAATTGGCGTTATATTTTAATGCGACGTGACTATAAACGACATCGATTGTATGAGTTTATGAAGTTTATTATGTACTTTCTTTCAAAATTTTTTTTGACTATAACAGAATTGTGACTGCAAACTTGTTTTTGACTACAAACGAATTAAAATACATACAAAAATATTAAAAAATGTGATGATAGTAAAATTGTTGAATAAAATTGTGTCTATAACCATCAATGGTGATTATAACCAATTTTTACTGTAATTGCCGTCAAATTGATAGAGATAAGATTTAATTTTCATGGTGCATATTAAGATTAGATACTTCACTTGGGCAGGATTAACGTATGTTAATATTTACTTTTTTACTTTTGTATAAAAATTTCATTATTTGGCCGATCTAAATGAAATCAGAGATCAGTGCCTAATTTTTTTAGTAGATATTGAATATATAAAGAAAAGTTCGGAAAAACGTGTATATGCCCAATTTTTCGGCAATTTAATTTTTTTTCTTCGTTGTTGGGCATAAGTTAACATAAGTTAATATTTTTTTTATTCATACAAAATGTATGGTATTCTATAAATTGATTATTTCGATAGGAGTTGAAAAATAAAAGGTTCTGAAATATTTTAAATTGAAATAGAAATATACTAAAATTAATATATTTTAAAACATAAAGTAAATAAAGCACCAAATGTGCCTAATTTTGTTTTGAATATTTTTTTTTTGGTATGTTATAAAAAAGAAAAATTCTGTTACGAAGTTAAATTAAAAATTTATGTCAACCATTGATGTATTGAAAAATGCGGCGAATGTTTTACAATCAGTTAAAGTTTTTGTTAATGGATAGCGGATCTATCGATTTTTGTCGGAAAATATTTTGTTGTCTAGCCCTTTGATATGTTGATGTAATTTTATTCCACTTTGTGCCATCCTTTCCAATAAAATATTGATTTGATTCAACAATGTGATTTTTTTCTTCTTGTACTTTTCTGTCATCATCTAGTGACTCATCCTCAGAAACATGACCATCACTTACGTTTGAACTCTTCCATATTATTGCAAAAAATTGAAAATCCAATAAATAATCTTTCCAAAATAATATATATTTTATTTATATATAACATAAGTTCGTCTTGCCCGCTTATGTATATTTCATTTACCGCCTAAGCGAAGGTTAAAGAGATATAATGATAGGCTAATAGCAGGAAAAAGTTAATTAATTCCAATAATACGATGAAATACTAAAAATAAAAAAATACATTCATTTTTTACACTTTTAAATTTTGTTTAATTTTTAAATCACTTTTTAAAAGCTTTTAATTAATTTTAATTTAAATTTACTTTAATATTTTACGAAAAAAAAGGTTAATTAATAATGCAGAAACGTAACCGCAATTTGAATTATGTAAATAAAATATATAATTTTTTTTTGTGAGAGTAAGAATTCATTAATTTTAGTCGATCTATCACCATTGTTGGTTTGCGCGAGCGTAACTAAAACCACTTGGTGTCCTTCGAGGATTGCTACCTACCTACAGAAAAAAAAAAATAAATAAGTTTCATATAAATTGATATGAATCAATGATGATGTTGTTATCCAGGATTTTTTAAATAAAGCTACTACTGTGCAATTGCACAGGGGTCTACTAGTACATAATATATAACTATAATATGCAAATTATTAAAAAAAATAAATATTACATAATGAAAAAAGTTAAAAAATGATAAAATTATTATTAAATAATTAAAAATAAACTCTACATAATGACTATCAAAAAACTTAATAATAGAATTATGAATTTTTTTGAATTATTAATAATTTAAAATCAATTATAGAATTATTGAGAAATAAATAAATAATTATTATTCTATTGTTTCTAAACATTATCAGTGAATAAGTAAATATGTTCGCAAGGACTAAGGCGGCATAATTTATATCAATATTAAAAACTATCTAATATCTTGACCAATTTTGACTTTAATACAATATCTGTTCTTAATATATTATACAATTTAATTTGACGTAATATGACTATCCTATGCTCCATATTTTGATATTCATTTCACTGTAATTTTATATGAAACACCACAAGTTTTTTAATTTGGGTAGTCGTGAAAAATCACGATATTTATATAAATTAAAAAAAAAACACAATAGTCATTTCTTCTTTTTTTAAGTATATTCGGAACAATATCAAATTATTTTCATTTTGAAATAATTGCTAAAGGACTATTTGTTTTGGTCATAAAATATTTTAAATTGGATATTCAACAAATTAATTTAAATACTTTAAGAATACGGAATAAAAACAAACAATTTTTATTTATATTGCATTTTATTTTATATATTTTTGAACATTTTTTTTTTTATATTTTTCAACCTTTAAAATGTTCATATTTTTCACAAATTCGTAACTACATAATTATTATTTACTTTTATTTTTTGACTTTTATTTTCCAACAATGCATATTTACTTTTGAATTCAATAATTTATTAAACAAAATATATAAAAATATACAAAATCAATACATTATTATTATTAAAATTATTAAAATAATCCATTTATTTCAAATATTATTTACATAATGTAGTACTTATAATTAATAAATTAACAAATTATTAGATTCCAAGAGATCATTCGAAATATGCATACTAATAAATTAGTTATTTAAACGTTTTATATAATTACACTCAACCAAAATTTTTATTTTTATTAAATATAAGAAACAAGAATGTAAAGTATGTATTAGAAATAAGTTGAGATCATTCAGTTGCTACAAATAAGCAAGAGTTAAATGACCTTATATACAGTTCCAATGATCTTTGAAAAAATTTAAACATAATTATATTCAAGTTTCACGACAATAGCAAAAAAAAAAAATATATATATATAAAAATACTTAACTTTAATTTAGTTTTTTTTTTTTTTTTTTTTTTTTTTTTGTTTTTATAAAGTAACAAAAATTTTACAGATTCTAAAATTAAATTTAACAAACAAATTAATGAAATAAAAATTTAAAGAAAAAAGTAAGCAAGAAGTTAGCAGTCTGAGAGAAATTAAAATTTAGTTAATAAATAATTCAATTCGAGAATTGTCAAATTGAAATAACCAATTCTTAAGATTTTTAGAAAAGGATGAAAAGTAACGTTCCAATCTTAAGCTTTCAGGGAGGCTGTTAAAAATTCTGGGAGCCAGAGAAGTATAGAAATGTTGAAAATGAGCAGTATGAGCTCTAGGTAACAATACTAAATTCCTGTTATTGATTCTAAGATTATAATTTAATACAAATCGCTGATTTAAATAGCCCGACCTAATAAAAAATACTTTCAAAGACTTATAAAAATATAAATGGCGAAGGGGTAAAATTCCAAGGTTGACAAATAAAGGGAAGCTAGGAGTAAGTCGATTTTTCTTGAGAATAATCCTTACTACATGTTTTTGTGGAACAAGAAGTGGGGAAATTTTATTGAAATAAGCACCTCCCCAACAGGCGATACCATACTGAAGTTTTGAGTTAAAAAGAGCATAGTAAACCATTCTCAAAACTTTAGTTGAACAATACAGACTTAAATGTTACATATATCTTGTAACATTAGTACAATAATTCATCAAATTACGTGTATGATTAGACCAGTTTAATCTATTATCTAGAACAATACCCAGATATTTAAACGATTCAACAAGTTCAAGCTCAAAACATTGTTTGTCACAGGCTATTGAGTCATTATAAGAATAAATATTATTATTATATAAGTTAAGAGAAAATTTACAGCAACTTGGAGAGTGATAGAATAATTTACAATCAAGTGGAATATTACCGCTTAAGTTGAATAAGATGTACTTAGTTTTGTGACTAACAACGAGGTTGTGACAAAAGAACCATTTCCTAATCAAATCTAAATCATAATTAAGATCTATAAAGGTATTTAGTAGGCTATTACTATTATAAGAAAAGGCGGTATCATCCGCAAATGCAGTCAAATTACCTTTAAAATTTTGGTGAAATAAAGAATTTATAAAAATGAGAAATAGAATAGGACCAAGAACCGAGCCTTGAGGAACGCCCACTTTAATATTGTTAGAAGAATTGTTGGTGCCATTTATTCTAACTAATTGATTTCTGTCTTCGCGAAAAGATTCAAACCAATTTAGAATGAATCCTCTAAAGCCTGCATTAGAGAGCTTTTTCAGTAACAGTTCATGACTAACCGTATCGAACGCTTTCGTAATATCAATAAAAAGAGCCGCACTACACTTATTTTTATTTAGACCACTATAAATTTCAGAACAGAGTTTAAGTAGCGCATCTTCTGTAGATTTATTTTTTCTAAATCCAAATTGATTATTACTGATACATGAAAGTAATCAAAAAATTTGAAAGAAAAATAAAGTGCTGCCGGTATATAACAATAATACATTTTTTTTTTTTTTTTTTTTTTTCCTCCTATTACTCCGCGTGGTAGCATAGGGCTTCGATAGTGAACCTCCATTCCTCTCTGTTGAGTACTACTTCCTTAATATCGTCCCAGGTATAATTGTTGATTGTTAATTCTTGATCGATTGTGCGTCTCCATGTGTTGTATGGTCTGCCGGGTCTCCTTTGTCCTTGTGGATTCCACTCTAGAGCTCTTCTTGCTATATCACTTTCTGATTTCCTTAGTGTATGACCTATCCATTTCCATTTTTTCCTATTTATCTGTCTGTTGATAGGTTCTTCTCCAGTTATCATCCATAAATCCTCGTTGCTAATTCTTGCCGGCCAGAATATTCTGCATATAAATCTCAAGCACTTGTTGATGAATACTTGTAGCTTCTGTTTGATTCTGACCGAAGTGAGCCATGTTTCACTGCCATATATTAATGTTGACTTAACACATGCTCTGAATATTGTTAGCTTTGTTGTTCTCGATATTTGGTTGCTCCGCCATATCTTCATTAGGCTCCCAAATGTTCTTCTTGCCTTATTTATACGGCTGTTGACATCTTCTGTTGCACCTCCTCTTGATGTTATAATGCTCCCTAGGTAGTTGAATTCTTCTACGTATTCTATCTGTTGTCCACTCACTGTTATTGGCTCATTATAACTGTTGTTTGTCCTCATTCCCTTGATTTTCTCGATATTTAATTCCAGTCCCGATTTCTTTGCTTCTTCCTGTAATCTGTTGACTTTGTTCTGTAGGTCCCTTTGATTTCTTGATATGAGGCATACATCATCTGCGTAATCTAAGTCTTCTAAGTTTCCGAAGAGATCCCATTCTATTCCGTTTATTCCTGTGCAAACTTCTCTTAGAATGTCGTCTAGTATTGTGTTGAACAGAAGTGGAGATAGTGGACATCCTTGTCTAACTCCTATATTGGTGTAGAATGGATCACTGATCTTACCTCTGTGTTGAACTGTTGTCTCTGCATCTTTATACATCGCTTTGATGATGTTGATGATTTTTTCAGGAACTCCCTTCTTTGTAAGTGTTCTCCATATTGCGCATCTCTTAACTGTATCGAATGCTTTCTTAAAATCTATGAATAGTAGATATAGTGGGGCATTCCATTCTACTGATTGTTCAACTATGACCCGTAAAGTATTTGCCTGGTCAACACAGCTTCGGTTTGGTCTGAAACCTGCCTGCTCTTTCCGTAGTATTGGTTCTAGTACTTCTTCTAATCTTTTCTTTATAATAATTGCTATTATCTTATGAATAGTATTTAGAACCGTGATTCCTCTCCAGTTGCTGCAATTTGCCAAGTCTCCTTTCTTAGGTATCTTGACAATCATTCCTTTCTTCCATGATGGTGGTATATTCTCCTCTATCCATGCTTTCCTGATGTGGGGTTCAATTGTTTTTGCGAATAAGTCAGGGTCCAGTTTGGCTATTTCTGCTGGAATTCCATCTTCACCTGTTGCTTTGTTGTGCTTCAGGATATTGATTGTAGCTTTGATTTCTTCTATATTTGGAGCTTGAGTAGATATTGGCAGTCCCTCAGTTGGGTAGATATTTGCATTGTCTCTGTTTCTTATGTCTGCTTCATTATTTGTACTTTCTTCGTTGCGCAGTTCTTGGAAATGTTCTCTCCATCTCTTTAATTGATCCTCTAAGTTTGTGATGAGCGCACCATTTTTATCTTTAATTGGTTTGTTTTGTTGTTCCGACTGGTTTGTTAAGTTCTTGATTATGCGATGCAATTCTCTCAGGTTATGTTGCTGTGCTGCTTTTTCTGCTTCTCCGGCTAAATTTTGTAGAAATTTCCTTTTATCTCTTCTTGCTGCTCTTTTTACTGTTTTCGCTATTTCTTCATATTCTCTTTTTGATGCCATCCTGTTGTTTATCATTTTCTTCATTTCACCTCTTCTTTTAATCAAGGCCCATGTGTTATCGGTTATCCAGATTTTTCTTTGTGGTTGTGAAATTCCAAGATTTTGTTCGCTTGTTTGGTTGTAAATTTCCAGAATCTCTTCCCAAGTGTATTCTCTATTATTTCTAATATTTTCTTGTAACGCCGTAACTATGTCAGCTCTGACTTGCGGATTTTTTAAGTTGTTTATATTTATTTTCTTCTTTCTATTTCTTCTGCCTCTTCCTTGTTGGCTTAGTTTCATTCTGAAGTCCCCAGTTAGTAATTCATGATCGCTGTGTATATCTGCTCCCCTTCTATTTCTCACATCTAACATTGATTGTTTCCACTTCTTGCTGATGCATATGTGATCTATCTGATTTCTTGAGATCCCGTTTGGTGTTGTCCATGTGTATTTGTGGATATCTTTGTGTGGAAATAGACTCCCTCCGATTGCTAGGTCGAAAGTCAATAATACATTAAATATATTAATTTTTCCGCCAATCGGAATCAGAAAAAGTCATTAAAATTATATGAGATTTATCATTCTCATTTTTATAAGATCACTATTATAATACTATCCACAATTTTTGTTAGCAATCCTTACAAGAAAAAGAAATTATTGTAGAATTGCTGGCGTAAAATTGGAAGCAGAATTAAGCAAAGCAAACTAGTGTTTCAAACTTGATAAAATAAACACAAGGACACTGATAGGTATAGACCAGGTTATAAAAAACTGGGAGATCGCTAAAAACCGCTACTCTGAAGGTAAAATTTTTGTACATGCTTTCAAAGTGTCATCATTTTCTAACATCTACATAACAATTTATGTGAATGTAATAACTTGCATTTCAAAAAGTAAAACTTCAACTTAACGGCATATAGTATGTTAAGGAGGAACCCTTTACTTGAAATTTCATAAATTTATATAAGTAATTGTTATAAATTAAAGTTATATTATTAATTATTGTTAAATTAATTTATTTCTTATAAAATAATGCAATTCATACATACTTCATGGAAAAAAAAAAAATAATTCATATTAAAACTAAAACAATAATTCAAAAAATATTGCACACAATAAAAAGTATTAAAAACATAACAGTGCCTAATAAAATTAACAATATTAATTGTGTAAGCAATTTTTGCAAAGAATTGTTTTTTGTGAGTGTTCCCGGCATACATTCCTATTGCAAGTTTCGCAGCGCTGTTTGCAGTTCCGGCGAATTTTACTTGGGCACATGTAACAACGTTTCTTGTTTCCTTCCCCTCCCAAAGTTGGTAGATTATTTTCACAATTTCCTTCATTACTATTTGTTAGTACTGAATTTATTACTGCATTAATGAGATGCAGTAATACCTTTTTTGCCTCGAAAACGAATGTGAGGCCTAACAATATCGTGAGCAATTTCCCGAATAAATATTTTTCTTTTAGACTCAGTGTTGTTTTGTTTATACAAATTTCTTCAAATTACAAGGGCAGCTAAACCACTTACATCAATTAAGTTTTGAAAGAAAGCCATCGACAAGCGATTAGTTTTACGCCTTACACTATATGAATGTGATAACTTGTCCATAGTGTCTACTCCACCCTTTGTAACATTGTAAAATAAAATTTGTTCTGGTTTATTTTTTTTTTCTGAGAATCTGTTCTTGTTGTGTTATGTTTGCTGGACATTGATACAACACATCTGTTTTTTGTGGTCATATAAGAAGTCAATGACATTTTCAATGAAGTATAGAGAAAAACAGTCTTCAGGTGTTTCCATTTTATGCCCACAAGGCAACTTCACTTTTTTTTTTTTGTGGATTTCTAAATAGAGCTGGCCATCTTCGAGTTGGTAATGGAAATGATTCCCACAAAGTGCCATCCTTACCCAAAAAGGTTTATCTTTCATTTTCTTCTTCATCTTCTGCTCTACTTAGATTTAATACATCTTCTTCCTCAGAATCTACTTATATATAGTTGGATTCATCCTCTTATACCTAATACATCCAACCATCTTTTTCTTTTTCATCTCCATCTGTTGCTGTTGCAATCGCACGACGAATATCTTCTTCATTCAATCCTTTATTATTTGCTGAGTCCATTTTAATATTTATAAATATATTTTTAGAAAAAAAATAATTTTTTTATTATAATTATTATTATTTACACCTTCTTTTTGATAATAAAGATAACAGTATTTTATGTATATTCAATATCACTATTTACATATTATCACGATTCTATTTACACAGAACACTGTCTTCACCCGATAAAAGCTTTTCACACATGAAACATTAAAAGTTCATATAAAAAAAGTTATTTCCTAAAAATAGGAATTTCCCGAATATTCAAAAACTAACGAACATTTTTGAATATTTGAAAAGAAAAACAGAAATTAGTAAATGTGGAACAATTACTGATATTTTTTCATAATCGTCCCCGCAATAACAAACTATCGAATCTGCAAAATCAGCGAATTTGAGCTGACATCGTAGTTTTACTAGTTTTTTTAAGTTCTTTACTGTGACAAAGTCCCGAATCTCTATCTTGTCTCTAAATCGATGTAATTGCCTGTTGTAATTTGGTGAAAGTACATATCTAACATTTATCACTACAACAAACTGTCGAATGTGCTTTTGGGTTAATTTACTTTTGTCATTATTTTTTAAAATGCTAATTTTCACTTTGAAAAAGTAGCAAAAATGTCAGATTAGTGTCTTTGTCGTGAATTTTTAATTTAAACTTAAAATTTACTTAATCTACACTCAGTAAAGTGACGAATCTTTTAATTATTATTATATTTCTACAATAAACCCTATTTATGCATAATAAATAGCTATTATTATTTCTTTGACCTTATGTATGTATTTAAAAATTGTTTTAAAATGTTTAGTTGATTTTAAATAGAGAACCAGAATGAAAAGATTTTGTTACAGCATGAAAAATGTCACGTTAAAAATTGTGATTTGCAAAGAATAATGAACATTATAAATATATGTTGTGGGTGTTCTTTCGGTATTCAATTTATAAAATTGAATTGTGATCGATTGTGATCGAGTTATAATTAAATGTCAAGTGAAAATTTATAAGTTTTAAACGTTTGAGTGAAATTTATTCCGATTAAAAATTTTAGAAATTTTTATTCATTAAGTTTAGCAAAAAACAGGTGAAGGCAGCTAAAGAAAAATACCAACTTGACATTCACATAAAAAGAAAAGAAGCTGCTCGTAATTTAAAAAATATTTAAAAGGAAAAGGCTCAAAAAGATAATATACTTTTGGCGTTTAAATTTGATTTACAAGCCGTTTTGATTACCCCTAAGGGAGCTACTAGTCCATTTTTCTACGTAAAGCTAGCAGTATATGTTTTTAACAGTATATAATTTGGGGGATGCTTCAGTAGAATGCTTTTTCTGGGATGAGACCGAAGGAAGCATTGAAACTTTTACCAGCATATATAAATATATTATGCAGTATCCTGAAGTAGAAACTGTATTTATGATGTCTGATAATTGTGGAGTATACAACAGAAAAATACTAAATTTGTGTGTATGTGTTTAGAGTTAGTTAAGAGACACACACGTTACGTTAAAATAATAAATCACATATATTTTGAATCAAGAAAAAGCTTCATAAAATGCGATTCAATACATCAAAAAAAATTTATGACGGCAAAATGAGTTCCGGTGTGTACTCCAGAAGAATGGGTTCAGCAAATAAGAACTGCACGGAAAAATCCATCTCCGTATAGCGTTTCTTCGCTACCACACACAGATTTTATAGACTATGTATAATTCAGAGAAAGTTTTTTTATAGAAGACGAAAACAACACATTCCCTTTCAAAATTTTTGTTTGGTTTCAGTATTCGAAGGTCACCCCCGGATAAATTGCATATAAAAACTGATTATGAGCAAGTTTTTATACAATACAGTTTAAAGCAAAGGAGAGGTTACCCTTCGAACTTACAACAAATACGCGCCTATTCGATAAGATTTCAATATCAATGGGATTTAGAAAAACTGTGCGATGAATTGCAAATTCCAACTTATCACGGATTTTATGAGAATTTGAAGGCCTCTGGTTCAGTAAGAGACGCTTTTGCAATAACAGATATTTCTAAAGAATCTGATTATGAACAGCTTCAAAATTGAAATCTTTTCATAAATAAACTTATTTAACTTTTATACTTAATAAAATGAATTGTTATGTTTTGTTTATTATTCGTTATTGGAGATAGAAATTTTAATTGTTGTTTTTATTTATTTTTATATAAAATGTTTTGGAATAAAATTTATTTTGTATTTTCTATTCCAATACAAAATAAATTCTATTATATTCTATTACTTATATACTTTTTACTAATTTTTTAAATATTAATTTCAAATTTTTCAAAAATTATATGCAGATTCGCTACTTCATGCAAAGAATTTAACTCGAAAATTTGAGGAACTCTGAAAAACTAACAACAGCAAACTAACGAAACTGCAATTGCTTTTCATCTCTTTCGTAAATCTTTGCTTTACTCAAATATTTTTCACACTTCAAAAATAACTTAATAAACAACTATTAATAATGAAGCCTATGCCAAAAAAATCAAAGCGAAAAGTATAAAACCTGATTTTACACGAAAGGTTAAAGTTTTTTTTTCTCCTCCTGAAAATTTTGAAATTTACACATTCGCGAGTTTGCCATTGAGGGGACGATATATAATAAATTATATTTTTTTGCTTTCTTAGAATAGAATATTTTTTAAATTTCTTTTGTGAAGTTTTTATTACTTTACTATGATTTTATATAAGGGGTCCGTTGGACTCTTCTATACGTTTGTGTTATTTTTTTTTATTTTTCAAAAATACGCTATTTTCGAAACCTCTACAAAATTTGAACATTGTTTTATAAAAATTCCTGTTTGATTGAAAAAACGTGCAGTAGAAATGAATCCAAAATATAATTCAAAATTTTATAGTTCTACCATAGAGTAATCATATAAGTAGAGTATTCAAGTGGAATAAAATTTGCTAGTCACTTTTTCAAATATCAAAATTCTGTGTTCACTCAAAATAATATTACTCAATTTTTAACTGCTTATAAGTTGAGCGCAATGTATTTTGTACTCATAAATAAAAAGATTTTGTGTACCTACTACTTATGAACATATTATTTATTTGTTATTATGCTGCCAACAGTGTCAACAATATAAAAGTTGTATGTATAGGTACTCAAAATTGTATAGTTATATGCGAATGTGCTAGCTAGCATTACAGTATATACATACTTCTTTATTTCGCTGCTCGCATTTCTACTTTACTTAATGTGATAAAAATTAAAAATTACACAATGTGTATAAAAAAATATACTTGCATTTAAAGTCCTTTCAATAGACCGCAAATAATATTACAAATCAAAGTATTGAATTTTTTTTTAAAAATTGAAAGAATTCAAGATTATTGTGTTTGTATTGGATTTGTTCTTATTTTGCTTTAATTTTTAAAATTTGAAGAATTAATATTTTTATTTGGATATCTTTATTTGGTCAATGTGATTTATGAAATTTGTGATTTCAAATTTTATAGAAGAAAGGGACAAAAAATTAATGTTGGTTTTGTAAAATTAAAAATAATTCAAATTGATTTCTATTGAAAAGTATACTAAAAAGTAGGTACCTTTTACATTTTGCTATATACATATTTTTTTTATATTGAATTAGACATGTAAATGTATGGTGAACTCATATACGATATTACGATATACACTCTTCATATAAATCAAAAGTACATGTATTTTTAAATTTTCAGCAATTGTGGTTTTGTTAATTTTGTCTGTTTCTTACCGTAGATAATAATATGAATAGTATGTATATGAATACATAATATAATTATGAATACAAACAAACAAACAAGCTATCAAAATTTAAAAAAGTAAGTAAAAAAAATAAAACTGGACATTTTATTCTTTATATGGATTGTTGGCTGTTTTTATTTCTTCAAAAATTATTTCATCTAAAATAGAAATACGATTTTTAACCAACTTCTGAGAAAAGAAAACAAAACGGTATTCCGTAAAGAGTTCACGATTTCTAATGCATTACTAATAAATTTTATTCTTTTATTAGCATTATTTTTAAAAAAAATTTCTGGATTATATGATGCTATCATAGACCTATTATTGTATGGATACAATTTCATTCATTATCTTTGCGATTAATTGTGTTTTTTTGTTTACATTTTTCTATATACATATATTTTTTTTATTGAATTAGATATGTAAATGTATGGTGAACACATATACGATATTACGATATACACTCTTCATATAAATCAAAAGTACATACGTATGTAAATACTTTTCAAATTATCAAACAATGCCTCTATACTCCTAGCCTAGTCACTGGGAGAGCAAAACTTTATACACAAAACTAAAACAAAACTTAAAACGAAATCGTAATTGGATAAAATTCCGAAAAAATCATTCTGTAAATAGGCTAGAAGTATAGAGGCATTGTATGAAATATTCTCCTCAATAAATAAAAAATTTTGAGTAAAAATAATTGAGTTTCGAAAATTATATTTGAGTGTTTTGGGGTATTGATTGAAAATGGGACGGCATTTTCGTGTTTTGAGTAAAAATGGTACGGCATTTTTAGAAGAAAATGATTAACAAATATTGTTCTATAATTACTCTATGGTTCTACACTTGAAAAAAACGGTCCCACGGACCCTTCTATACGGTTAATAGTTAAAAAGGAAAACTTGAATTTAAAAAGAAAAACTTCCACCTGCAATCAAAATGCAAAAAAAAAAATACTTGCACATAAGGTGAAAATCGTTTTTTTTAACACGTTTCTTACGACATTTTTATTTCCTACAAAACCTTATTGTGTTTAAAGAAAACTACTTAAAATATAATATTTCTAAATTTTTATTGGAAATTTTCCTCATATTATATTAATTTTCCTCCTTTCCTAATTTTCTTTTTCCACCCTAGCCAAATGTACCAATCGGTATAAAAGGTCCCCACCTAGTGCTTTGGTTATGTGTAAAAACAATAAAAAATAACAATCCCTGATAATGGAAATGGGAATGTTCAAAGTTGATAAATTAGTAGCCAGGATTAAAAATAAGTTTTGATATAATAGTTCTAAAAGTGTTAAATAAATCATTATTGGCAATTCAATTGTGGTATTCAATTTTCAAATATAATAAAAATTCCGCTATTCTATTTCATCCGAATGTATTTTCTATCTCTTTTTGACTTTTTTTTTCTTTTTAAATTTTCTTCTGAAGTACGAACAACTTTTATATTATGAAAAATAAAATAAATTAAAAATTTTTGTTTATAGTTTTCTCTCTTCTAATATTTTTTACGATTCCATTTTGTAATATAAAAAAAAAAGTTTTATTTCACCTTTGATTCAAAGGTGACTGAAGAGTGGAAGGAAAACTACAGACGAACAAGACGTAATAGTGCAGCATTTCTATTTTTTTTTCTTTTTTTGTTCTTTTTGTTCTTTTTTTTTCATATCAATAAATTAATGTTACTTTTTGTGTATAAAAGAGAAAATTGTCAACGTATTTTCTTTTCTAATTCAATTTGTAACAATTCATCAGTCTTTCCGGGGATTTAACGCTAACTTTTTATTTCTCACAATAATTTACTTTTAAAAGTTTTAAACTTTAGTGATACTTTTGACGAGGCATCCAAACAAAATTATATCAATTTTATAGAATTGAATAAATCTTTTGTTCAAAATTTAATTTAAAGAATTTAATTTAATTTATTTTGTTAAAAAAGAAGAAAATATTAGTAAAAAAACTATTAATTATTTGTGAATGTAGTAAAATTATTATGAAATAACTTAGCATAATGGAGGTATTTGGCTATACTTAAAAAATCATTTCAAAATTAAACAAAATTTGGTTTGAACAACACTGTAAAGGATATAAAAAGAAGTATTCTTATAATCAATGCTTCCAGTTACAATTAGTTCACTAAACTTGACTGCAATGTAGCCGAGTATATCTTTTTCATATTAAACCAAACACATTCCCGTAACCTAGTATCATTAAAAACCCGGTCTACACTAATAAAAAGTATCAGTATAGTAATTTTTAAAGATTTTATTCTATTATCAGAAATTTATATAGAATACATTTTCGTACATTAACTACACGGTACTGTATGTAATTTATGCCATTAAGTGGAATAAGTACGTTCTATGTTGGAAATTAAGATTTTCATGCAAGTTTAATCTGGCCCAATCCTTGGGCCTGCCCCAAAAAATCGTTCTCGAAACCATACTCTAACTTATCTATATGGCAGATATCCCAGCAACGACAAATTTGAAACTAGCAATCTCTGCTGATGATACAGCAAATATGGCTTCATTCATTCAACCATTTTGAATCCATGTCGAACGAAACGTTAATCAAATTCAAAGCTGATTTCACAGTTGGAAAATAAAGATCAATTAAAATTAAAAATGAGTCCAACCAATATTAAAAATTTTACACTGAGGAGGAAAGTTAACTGCCCTTCAGTAATTCCGCGCAGTCATACCGCAGGAGTATTTTGCCAAGTAATTGAGGATTAATCTTGATATGCGTCTAACATGGTAAAACCACATAATTTGTAAGCGAACTTAATTTACTCAAACTGAGAAATTTATATTGGTTAATAGTTAAAAGATCTGAATTGTCTTTGGAAACTAATACAAAGCTACACTTCAAGTGTAGTGCTGTACAAAGGTACATCTAAACCTATATGGTCGGTATTTAACTCTGCGGCGCTGCAGATAAATTCAGCATTAATTTAATTCAAAAATTTCAGAACAAAGTCCTAAGAATGGAGCCACATATGGTTCGTGCAAATAGCTTCATCCACAACACTTACTTAAAGTAGATTAGAAAATATCAAATAATAGTACAGAACTAAATTGGATTCACCCAAACATTTTGGTAAATAATCGTATGAGGAACGATTGAAATGTAAAATTCAATGCAACTTGTAAAATTATGTAATAAAGTGGTGTATATTATATTAGTAGTGCTGTCGTAGGATACATTTGTGATAGCCTATATAGTACACAAAATTGTTTAAACTTTGAATTTTAAATTATTCAGATTGTAAACATTAAATAGGATGAAAAACAAAGTGGAATAAGCAATGTTTTACGAGTTTTTATTATTATGTTTTCATTTTCTGACGTATCAACTAATTATTAAATGTGAGAATCTATTACTATTTTCAGGAAGTAGGGTTTCCTATTTTGATAGTTTCATTTTACCTAAGTTATTACTAAATTATGTACTCTCAACAAATTTTATTAAAATGCTTTATTTTAGAAATGAAAGAAAAATTTAATTAAACATTTATGTCCTGAATGGGATTCTAGACCAAGATAGAGTTTTGTAACAATTTTTGCAGCTAATTAGTTTCGAGAAAGCCAATTTGCTCTAGTACTGTTCTTTAACATATAATTTCCTCTTTAAACTAACATTTTGATAACAAATTAGCATTTAAGATTTTCATGTAAAATGATATGCTTTATAAGAGCTAAATGAGCAGCTAATTAGCTTTTTTGTGAAATTTTTTTTTTCTACTCTTTAAGAATTGCAATATTAGCTCAATTGCACCTCTAAAGAACAACATTTGTAGATCTTTAACTTCAAAACTAGTTAAGCTCTATTAACATTATTTAAATTTAATCGATCACTCTTAGAACAGTACAAAATATGAATCCGAAGAAACTCGACAACAAATTTGTTTTTTTAACATTTTTTTTTACACCCATTTCGTGCTTAATTAAGTACGGTTCTGCAATTTTACATTACAATATTTACAATATTTCGAGTACATATTTGTTTAACAAATTACTGGCTTATCTAATCATTAAATGTGGAAAACTACTGCTATTGTCAGGAAGTAAGCCTTCCTAAATAAAATAGTTTCATTTTATTATTTATTTGTCACCAGATTATACTCTCAATTATTTTTATTTGTTATATCCCAATGAACAAATGGTACTAGACCAGATCGAAAAACCAATAAAGCATTTTTTTTAATCATCGGGGATCGAATCTGGAACATTTCGGTTGAAAGGAAGGTGCTCTACCTATTGCTTTACCCAGCGTGTTAGAGTAGGTAAGGGCGTACACTACTTATAGAACATAAGTTATAGAGGATAACATGACGCTCATAATATGTCATAATTTCTTATTCTCTAGTTCTTTGGAAGTTTTTATACGAACTAGAAGCAAAACACGCGCTACTAAAATATGGATGGACCCGAAATGGATTTTTTGCTTTATACTGTAAAAGGAAGGTTTATACTACTTCCTAAATCTAACAGTATCCTATTTTCTGAACTCATTAATTGATCGAGTATGTATACCAATATTATTGCTTGCATTTTGCCCTATTAAAAGCTTAGAATATTTATGGCAATAAAATAAACGCTGTAAAAGTTTTCATTCCCCGCAATCTACATATTGATCTGTCCAATCTAAGTGTGCTGGAATAGGCAACACTATAGTCCACTTTTGTTCTAAATTAAATAAATAATTTTTTGCATTCAATTTTTAATTGAATTTAGAACAAAAATACACTATAGTGTTGCCTATTCCGGCACACTTAAATTAGACAGATCAATATGTAGATTATATCAGGAAATATTTATGTAATATCAGACAAATTGGCTTCTCTATATAGAATTTGTTATATAGATCATAATATTATATATATATAATATATATTTCTATATATATACATTTAAATAGATTATACTTGATTTTATTTTCATTCTATAGTTTTCATGATATTCATAATTCTTTGAACGTAAAGCATTTGAATAATACTCGTAGGATTGTTTTGTTTTGTATTACCATAGTTTTGTTTTTAATTTTTCGTTTGTGACCTAGATACGCTTTTTAAAAAATAAATAATTTTAATTGTAAAAAGCAAAGATGTGTTGGGAGTTTTTTTTATCATTGAACTTGATTTAATAAGATGTAGTTGTGGTGTAGACAACAGAAGAAAAAAAAAACAAATTTAGACTTGCAAAACAATTAATTAAAATTTGTGTTTTTTGTTTAAATTTGCATTCTTTGGGTTCTGCCTTTTGAATTTAATTTTGTCTAATTTGTAATTTCACCAATGTAATTGGACCATAGTCAAACCAGTTGCTTCTTACATCGCTGTGCAAATTTAGTAGTCATTGAATGTAGCAAATTCAAGAGTTGCTCAAGGAAGCCATCTAGGTCCCCTTCTATTCATAATCTCTATTAATGACGTTGTATCAGTAATAAAAAATAGTGAAGTTCAAATTTATGCTGATGACATGAAAATTTTTAAGAAAATCACATCAATTCGAGACTCAAGTTTGTTTCAAAATGACCTCGATAATTTCTTTGCATGGTGCCGTAACAATAACCTTATGCTTAATACGAATAAATGTCAGTATATCAGTTTCTTTTCAAATATCTGTTCACCAAATGGACATGTTCTTGAAATAGTTAGGTGAATCAAAGATTTAGGTGTCACTTTCGACGAAAAACTGTCTTTTAAATTCCACCATAACAATATTATTTAACTCAATGTTAGGTTTTATAAAGCGATGGTCTAAAAAATTTGATGACCCTTATATCTTAAAATCTCTATATACATATCTTGTGAGGCCACAACTGGAATATGCTAGTCAGGTCTGGTCACCCTATTACGAAATTCATATTAAAAGAATAGAAGCAATTCAAAAGAACTTCATAAGATATGCACTTCGCCACCTTCCTTGGTCCAATTCACTTGTCCTGCCTCCATATGAATGCAGGTTAAATTTGCTACATTTAGCTACATTAAAAACTAGGCGTGATAAACTGCTGATGTTCTTCTCATCATCCAAGTAGTGAAGGGGAATATTACATCCCCATTTATATTGAATTCTGTCGAATTTCCAATAACACTCGACTTCGATCACCTAATATTTTCACACTTGTATTTCATAGAACCAACTAAGGTATGAATGAGCCTATCCACAGAATGATGATAATAGGGAACAAATATAAGAACGTGATTGACTTATCACTCTCAAAAGATGTGTTAAGGAATCGGCTATATCTTTGTAATCAGAATCCTTCTAACTAACCCCTCTAACCATTAGGTAGTTAATATTTGTAAATTTTTTATTGTTTTTTAAAATTTTGATTCTATTAAGTGTTACTCTTATATTAAAA
Organism: Argyra leucocephala; assembly: GCA_963942445.1. Classification (NCBI taxonomy): domain Eukaryota; kingdom Metazoa; phylum Arthropoda; class Insecta; order Diptera; family Dolichopodidae; genus Argyra; species Argyra leucocephala. Next base: position 140,700,557 of record OZ012678.1, on the reverse strand, counting down.
GAAAAAGGGTAAATTAATTATTGTAATTTGTTTGAATTAAACGAAATAAACAAATAAATAAAATTAAAATAATTTTAAAATCAATAGTGTAGCTTACATAGCTATTTATATTTTACTAAACCGTGTGAAATTATTTGAGCTGCTGAATTTATATCAAAATATCACATTATTAGTCTACACTGCATTAATCACGTTGGGATTCTAAGTGGTGTAATTCATAAGAAATGAAATTTTTTGAATATTTGTTAAAACCTGATATGATGACAATTTTTAGATCCTTTTCTGATTTACCATAATTTATTCTGGACTTTAAATTTAATTTTGTCTCACCCATTTTGACACGTCTTTTCTTGATCTTGATTACACTTTTATAAGATTTTCATTTCTATTAACTTTAATATGACAACGATAATTGAATCTTTCTTTCTTTCTATTTTATTCAAAAATGTAAGACTAGAAGAAAACATAAAAACTTTGAAGAAAATATTATTATCATGTATATTATGATCATGTACACATAGACTTTAATAAAAATAAATAATAAGAGGATAATAAAACATGAAAGAAAAAAAAAAAATATTTTTTTTGTTATGTAACACACACCATTACCGTACATGAATAAAGAAATAACACCGTGAGGTCACATATATAAATTTCAAATACGAGTTAAATCGAGTCCTTTTTTTGTTGATGTTTTTTTTTTCTTTCTTTTTTCAAATTTTCTATATATATATATATATATATATACATATATATATACATATCAGATATTATATACAGTTAAATGTAATATTTATGTTATGTTTTATAGGAGTAACAAGACAAGTTGGTGATGCATTATCATCAGAAGGACAACAGAGAACAGGACGTGTTGTTAGCATTGGTATCGCACCATGGGGAATTGTTGAAAGAAATCATGAATTACTAGGACATAATCGTGAAATACCATGTCATAGTATCAGTTCGCCAAGGTAAGTGAAAATTTTGTTTTTATAGTGTTTGAAATTATATTTGAAATAAAATTTGAAAAGAAAAAAAAAAACAAACAAAAAAAAAATTACTTTGGAATTTTGTATTTCATTTGAGAGAAAATTTTCATTTAGTTTGTGTTTTTCTTTTCGCATATTATAATATACAACAGATTCATTATTATTATTGTGTGAGTTGAGTGTGGTACTTGAATATTATGAAAATATCAAATTTTTGATTTGATATGAATATAATGGAATTTTTCAATTATGAAAATATAAAAGGACATTTTGGAAAAAGAAATCTTATGTTTTTTTTTTCTCTTGAAGAACCCTTCAACCTATTCTTATTGTAATAATTGTATAGACTATTAAAAGTTGTATTCATTTCATTATTTCGATCTAAACAATATACCTTTTTTGATACAGTCTGGTACGGTTTTTATTAAATTTTTGCAGTTCAATTGTTTACAAACTGTTTAGTTCGTTTTGTATCTTAGATAGTCTAGGATTGTTTGATATTAATACAATATCACAACCACTTATTGTAATTTCCAAAGTTTATTCATTATATATAGAATTATTATTTATTGTTTATGTTATTCTTCATACATTTTTAATACTGCATATTATCTTATTCTCATATATATATGTTGCGGTTAAAGTAATAAAATGGTAATTATTAATAATAACCGGTCATTATTAATAATTACCGAGTTGAAAAGTTAAAGTTATTTGGGCAGAATTTATTTATTTTATCACATAAGCTCTATATCATGTGTTTAAATTGTATTTTGCTGAAAAAAAAATTATTAATAACTAGTTTTTACAAAAATTTCAGATAGGTCCGACGGTCCGAAATTCGAGATCACAGACTTAAATATTTCAAAAAGATGTTATATTTCACTAAAAGCTTACTGTCGGCGTTTACCTGTCGTTTGCGAAAACAGCGTTTCTATAAATAAGTAGCGGGGGTCTAATTTAACCATAAAAATATAACTTTTTGTTTTTTACAGGTTTTGTCATAATTTAAAAAAAATTATAATAAATATAAGAAAATTAAAAGAAATAGTTTTAATTTTAGTCACGTTTACCAATTCATAAATGGTAATTATTAATATATACCGGTAAATGTAATAAATTCTACTTATTTATCACATTTACCAAAATACGAGACTGTTATTAATAATTACCGGATTTATCACATTAACCGTAACATCGTCCCCTCAATGGCAAACTCGCGAATGTGTAAATTTCACAATTTTCAGAAGGAGAAAAAAAAACTTTAACCTTTCGTGTAAAAGCAGGTTTTATACTTTTCGCATTGATTTTTGCGGCATAGGCTACATTATTAATAGTTGTTTATTAATTTATTTTTAAAGTGTGAAAAATATTTGGATAAAGCAAAGATTTGCGAAAGGGACGAAAAGCAATTGCAGTTTCGTTAGTTTGCTGTTGTTAGTTTTTCAGAATTCCTCAAATTTTCGAGTTAAATTCTTTGCATAAAGTAGCGAATCTGCATATAATTTTTGAAAAATTTGAAATTAATATTTAAAAAATTATTAAAAAGTATATAAGTAATAGAATATAATAGAATTTATTTTGTATTGGAATAGAAAATACAAAATAAATTTTATTCCAAAACATTTTATATAAAAATAAATGAAAACAACAATTAAAATTTCTATCTCCAATAACGAATAATAAACAAAACATAACAATTCATTTTATTAAGTATAAAAGTTAAATAAGTTTATTTATGAAAAGATTTCAATTTTGAAGCTGTTCATAATCAGATTCTTCAGAAATATCTGGTATTGCAAAAGCATCTCTTACTGAACCACAGGTCGTCAAATTCTCATAAAATACGTGATAAGTTGGAATTTGCAAATCATTGCACAGTTTTTCTAAATCCCATTTTTTACCATCAGATATTGAAAATCTTATCGAACAAATACGAGCCTATCATATTTGTTGTAAGTTCGAAGGGTAACCTCTCCTTTGCTTTAAACTGTATTGTAAAAAAAATTGCTCATAATCAGTTTTTATATGCAATTTATCCGGGGGTGACCTTCGAATACTGAAACCAAACAAAAATTTTGAAAGGGAATATGTTGTTTTCGTCTTCTATAAAAAAAACTTTCTCTGAATTATACATAGTCTATAAAATCTGTGTGTGGTAGCGAAGAAACGCTATACGGAGATGGATTTTTCCGTGCAGTTCTTATTTGCTGAACCCATTCTTCTGGAGTACACACCGGAACTCATTTTGCCGTCATAAATTTTTTTTGATGTATTGAATCGCATTTTATGAAGCTTTTTCTTGATTCAAAATATATGTGATTTATTATTTTAACGTAACGTGTGTGTCTCTTAACTAACTCTAAACACATACACACAAATTTAGTATTTTTCTGTTGTATACTCCACAATTATCAGACATCATAAATACAGTTTCTACTTCAGGATACTGCATAATATATTTATATATGCTGGTAGAAATTTCAATGCTTCCTTCGGTCTCATCCCAGAAAAAGCATTCTACTGAAGCATCCCCCAAATTATATACTGTTAAAAACATATACTGCTATCTTTCTGACGTAGAAAAATGGACTAGTAGTTCCATTAGGGGTACTCAAAACGGCTTGTAAATCAAATTTAAACGCCAAAAGTATATTATCTTTTTGAGCCTTTTCCTTTTAAATATTTTTCAAATTACGAGCAGCTTCTTTTCTTTTTATGTGAATGTCAAGTTGGTATTTTTCTTTAGCTGTCTTCACCTGTTTTTTGCTAAACTTAATGAATAAAAATTTCTAAAATTTTTAATCGGAATAAATTTCACTCAAACGTTTAAAATTTATAAATTTTCACTTGACATTTAATTATAACTCGATCACAATTCAATTTTATAAATTGAATACCGAAAGAACACCCACAACATCTATTTATAATGTTCATTATTCTTTGCAAATCACAAGTTTTAACGTGACATTTTTCATGCTGTAACAAAATCTTTTCATTCTGGTTCTCTATTTAAAATCAACTAAACATTTTAAAACAATTTTTAAATACATACATAAGGTCAAAGAAATAATAATAGCTATTTATTATGCATAAATAGGCATTATTGTAGAAATATTATAATAATTAAAAGATTCGTCACTTTACTGAGTGTAGATTAAGTAAATTTTAAGTTTAAATTAAAAATTCACAACGACAAAGACACTAATCTGACATTTTTGCTACTTTTTCAAAGTGAAAATTAGCATTTTAAAAAATAATGACAAAAGTAAATTAACACATTCGACAGTTTGTTGTAATGATAAATGTTAGATATGTACTTTCACCAAATTACAACAGGCAATTACATCGATTTAGAGACAAGATAGAGATTCAGGACTTTGTCACAGTAAAGAACTTAAAAAAACATGTAAAACTACGATGTCAGCTCAAATTCGCTGATTTTGCAGATTCGATAGTTTGTCATTGCGGGGACGACATATACATTAATGTTACACTCATATCAGGTGTACAATTGTCAAATAATAATCTTTGACAACACATTTTGACATGACAACTTGCATGCAGTAGAAATTGTATAACCTTTCATCGATTCAATGAAAATTTACAATGTGTGACCAGAGTATTGAATTTCAAAAATGATATGGAGAGAAACGAATCAGTTTTTCCGAAATTATCCAAACATCATTTCAATTTAAATTTTGAATTTGTATAATTTTAATCTGAAATTACCAATAATAGAGTCATTGTTTAAAAGAGTCAAATAAAATTGACGTGCTTAATTGTAAATTAGGTAAATAAAAATGAATATAATCCAATTAATGCTGAAAACACAATTCCGTCGAGTGACGAATTTTTTGCGTTTAAATAAATGAGATTATGACATGTAAATCGCAACGAATGACGAGCAGGGGTATACTGGTAAATCGATAATAACCGGCTCGCATATAATTGATGTAGATAAAAACATAATTCATATGAATAAATATCGAAACAAGAACAATATTAACAATAAAGAAATTAGCAGGAATAAAATTAAATAAACTTATTAATGTAAAGCCCATGTGGCGTGTTCATTTGCAGATATGGACTTTTCACTTCTTTGACGAACTCTTGTATCTGTTGCCCATCTATGGTTCTCATTCATCCACGAAATAACAAAAGGAACTGCCAGTTCCAGTTTACTATCTGCTTCCCCAATAAATTTATTGTCATTAAATTTGATTTATGTTCCACAGCAAGACTCGTTCTCATTTTTGTGACTATCAAATTCATTAAGCTAAAACCTCTTTCTGAACTTAAACCTGCTTCTGAACTACTAATTGTAATAGTATTTAATATTTTTTAGCTTTTAAAATTGAATCAGATAATTGAATATTTCGTGTTCTGATATTTGCATCAACAAAAAATCTCGGAAATCATTAAAATGTTGTATTTTAAAATTTGATTCAATTTTGAAACTTTTCTTTCATCAAACAACCAACTAGACGGATCTAATATGTCAAATAGTTTTATAAAATCTTCATAATTACCATTGGTAGCATTTTTATCCAAATTTTGCATGGTTGGCAGACAAAATCAGACAAAATTTATCCCTGGCAAGAAAAAATTATTAAAACTCATTTGAACAAACTAAATTCGCAACTTTATGTTCATAGTTACCAGGATTATTTTTGAACATTTCTATTGCTCTTATTGATCGTTTCATTAATTTATCTCCTTTCTATTTGAATTTTTCTTGATTGTAATGCATTTGAAAGTATAGAAATTTAACAACCGAAGTTTTTTATTGCCAACAAACGGCTCGCGCGAGCCGGACTTACGTTAAAAAAATAGATCTATTTCCAATTTACTCGTCGACGATGATTTTAAGTGATACCAACATAAGTTGGTTTTACTCGATGTCATTGGTTTGTTGTTGTCAGTTCAAAGCTAAATTTCTTTTTTTTTTAAAAAATAAAGAAATGAAATAATTATTTTTTAATTTATATATTTAAATATTCATATTTGTGTAAAATACATATATATATATTTTTTTTTAATTTATTATTTTTGTTTAACAAAAAAGTGTAAATAATATTAAATAAATAATATTTAATATAATATTTTAGGTTAAATAATATTTTAATAAATAATATCCATATGTCAAAAAAGCAGTAACGAATAGCTCGTCGTGATTAGTTAGGTAAAAGTTAAACATAATTTTTCAAATATTGTTGTGAAGTTAGTTAATTGTTAAGAAAATATGTTGTTAAGTTATTTAATACAATTGTTTTGATATAAACAATTTCGGGTTCTTCTAATTTTAAAAGCAATTGTGTAAATTAGTATAAAAAGAAAGCGTTACTAATAATGAGTATAGTGTTTTTTTTTTCATTTGCCCACCAGAATAAACAAAATAAAATATTACCCTTTCTTATTCATTTTTTCCATCCATTTCACGTTTTTTATTCATTCTATGCTGTATGTATAATTTTTTCAAAAAAGAATCAAAGTTTGGCGCATCAAACTTTAAAAATGTGGGAATTTAAATTTGTACACAAAATTTGAACATGTTTTTAGATTCACCAGCTAAGTGTTCAATAGCCTTTTCTCTAAATTGTAATATTGACAGTTTTTTGTTTGAATTATTTTGGGTGTAAAGTAGCCAAGCATTGTACCATCGCACAAATGTACCATCGCACAAATTTTTTTAATGATGAATAATATGAAATGTTTTGATCGCTACGATCTACTCCAGCCATTCCCAAGGTGTAGTCCCGAACAATATCCGGTTTTATGGAGATTTTTGTATTTCTATTCATTACCTCCATCATGTTTCCATAGTATTTGTTGGATATAGTGAGTACGTCCCTTTTGTCTTTCCACTTACAAACTACGACCGAATCTAATCGAGCCCATGTTGATTCGCGTTTTTTAAGCTTTTTTTGAATTACATTTTTCGGATTTTCTTTTCTATTGGCCCTCAAAGTACCACACACATACATAGATCTATTGGTTAAGGTTTTTGTTAAACCCATGGAATTATAAAAATTATCCATGTAAAGATTATATCCTTTGTCAAGAAAACCTTCCATTAGGCTCATCGCAACCTCACTGGCATAATTTTTACAACCGTCAACTTGTTTTCCTTCATAAATTTTTACCCTCAATATCATTCCTTTTGATACGCAGAGTTCAAATAATTTTATCCCATATTTATGTCGTTTGTTTTTAATATATTTGTTTTTAATATTATTTGTTTTATATATTGAAAAATTAATCGGCCTCTCCAAAGAACCATGGACTCATCAATACACAAGTCCTGCTTTGGATGGTAAATGTGATCCATTGTATCATTGAAATGTTGTAGGATTGGCTTTATTTTAAATAAACGGTCGGCGGTTTGATGTTCGTTGTTTGAAAAATGAAGAAATCGAAGAAGCATTTGAAACCGATTTCTTGATATTCTGTTCGGAAATATTTCAGACCATAGAGTTTACTTGTGTTCCAATAATGTGATATACTTGGTAAAGTGATAGGCCCCATGTGTAATAATAATCCAAAAAACACTCTAAGCTCTTCATTGCTTGTATCTTTCCAATTTTTTAAACGAGATGATATCAGCAATGATGCTTTACTAATTTCTTGATTGGCATAAAGGTTGGTTTGTTCAACCAAGTAAGTTAAAAAGTTTTCTGTTAAAAATAAATCAAAATAATCTCCAGGTGTTATACAATTTTCAGAAACATTTATAAATGGTATCCGTTTAAATGGAAACTGAGGAGGATCTTGTTTTATTTCACTCCAATCATTATCTGAAGATGTTATATTCTCACCAACGCGAATTCGTTTAGGTGTGATATTTTCAATATCACTGTCAGACTCAGAACTTTGACTGTCAGAATTGCTACTTTCATCATCATTATCATCTAACAAATATTCATCTTCATCAGCAGAAAAATCGTTGTCACTAGATACTTCTAAACTATCTAAATATTTTTCTATGTCTTCATCCTCCATTTCAACACGATAAAAATTTTATTTAAAAACAAATACTATTTAAGAAAATCAAAAACAACCTTTAATCTCAAAAATCTAAGCACGACTAAATTTTATATGTATAAAAATTCAACTTCAATAAAGCATTACTTTTTGGGGAATTCCCAATTTGATAAAACCGTTACTGTTTGTTTTTTTGAAAAAAGCACTTTTTCCATGTGCCAAAATGAAATAATAAAGTTAATTCAATAAGCCATATCGAAATTATGTTCAATATAATCGCAAAGTTCTTGCTACGAGTTATCTCGTAGTTGGCCTGTTGAGTAAGGTTTGCTACTACGAGATAACTCGTAGTTGGCAGTGAATGCGTTAATAAAAAAAATAAGATTAATATTGCTTTTGAATTTTGAAACATTGAACAATAATTGTATTTATTGTCACTAAACCGTCCAGAAACAAATTTCTTCTACTCTCTGTAATTTTAGAGTTAGTAGAAGCAACTTTGAGAAATTAAATAGAATTGCAAAGATTGAACCAAACGTAACATATACATTTTTTCGATTATATTTTACAAATGAATAAATCCCATGACAAATAATCCCATTTCCTTAACTTTTCTATAAACATTTATTTAACAGTAGTTTTATTTTGACAGCCCAAAAAACCTTAAATCAAATAAATTTTCCAATATATTTATTTTTTTTTATAAAATTTCCAATTTAATATATTAAAAGAAATTTTCTTTTATAAAAATAATTTCATTAATTTCAAAATAATTAAATTTCAATGCTGTAGAGTTGATAATTTCAATTACAAATTCATAAAAAGTTTTTCATTCCGCGTACAATTAACAATATTTAATCTAATGTAGGTACTCGTATACATCCTCTTTTCACAAAATTTACTCACAAAATTTCAAACAATTCAGTTGAATTACTTTAAATAATATTCCTTCCCCTTAACAAATAAAAGTATATATGTATGTATCAGGCACGAAGCGTCCATATATTGAGTTGAATGAGTGCTTCCCCAAATGAAATATTATTTATTATTTCTTACAGCTTAATATAAAATTTATATTTAATTTAATATAAAAATTACTTAAATACAAAAATTCAAAACGAATGAAAAAAAAATTTCAAGCAAAAATTATATGCATTGATATTAACTACATTATGTATGTTTAGAAAATAATGCCTATATAAACATCATTATTTTCTATTATTCTTTTAATCATACAAGCCAACAAGAGATATTCAACAACCACAAATTTATAATATTTGAAAATAATGCCTATTAAAAATCATTATTCTCTTACCAATATGCTATAATAATTATACATTGTAAAAAAATGTAATGACAACTTAAATATCATTCTCCTCAGTTCTCTTCTCTTTTAAAATCTTAGAAGGAAAAAAAATTGAATTTTAATGAGTGGCTGATATTCATTCCAAATTTACCTGATATAATTAGAAAATATCTGATAGAAAATATATTATCTAGGGAAACAACAACAAAATATCGCATGACACAAAATGAATTTACAAATAAAAAAAGTATCAGGGAATGAATTAATTTTATGCATTATTGTGGTTGTTGACTTAAATGAGAATTAATATTTATATTAATAATGTATGTAGTTTTGGGTTTTTTTTAGAGAGTAGTATTGATTTGTGTTAAGTAATTCTGTAGTTTTTTGTTAATGCTACATTGTTTATTTTCAGCCATAATTTTGTTTTATGCAGTTTTGAAACAATTTGTTAACAATTGTAAAAATTTAAAATGTTTTTTTTTTTATTATTTATAAATAATTAAAATAGATAATTGTAATTGTGTTATTGAAATTTTAAGAAAAAATCATTTTCGGTTAGAAGTTTTGAGGAAAAATTATTAATTGTTAAAGATGGTAAACCAGTGCTTGCTCTACTAATAACAACAACAACAATAAAACGATGTAATCAGCATTTTTCAGTAAAATCTTTTAATTCGTATACGTGGTATTTTCCAACATAAATATAGAAAATTCGTATTCACACTTTTTTACATTCCTTTCTTAAAGTCAGAGCTTAAATTAAAGTTATATTTTCAGATGAAAATTTAAATAACAAAAACAGTATATGCAAATATTAACATTTTTAATTCAAACTGGATTAAACAGTTCTTTTAATAAATATTCCCAACTTTGTAAATTTATAATAACATAATAACTGCTTCAGTTGAGCGATCGTTTTTTTGCCTAAACAGAATTAAAACTACTTTGAGAAGTAGATGTGAGTAAAAACTTTGACTGTCGAAATTAGCAAAAATTTCAATAGAAAAAGAAAAGCCAAAGCAAACTGATGCTTCCTTTTATAGTGTTTCCCCAGTTGAAAATTCCACGCCCCGTCACTGGTATGTATATATACCTATAATTGTTTATAATCCAATAAAACCGTTTTATAATTCCAATGAATTGCAATAGAGAAAAAAATTGATAATTTAATAAAAGTAAAAAGAGTAGAGAAAAATCTCGTGGGAAGATATTATACGAATCAATGAGAATTTTCTAATTCAATATACGTCATTTCGGGATCTTAGATAATACACAGAGGATCTATGCATGAAAATGTTAAAAATAAAAATGAAAAATTTTACAATTTTATATTCGATGTGTAACACAATTTTAAACAATTGATTCTGAATGCGTTTTAAATTATCTTCTATGTGCCTTTATTAAATCACACAGTAATCATGAAAAATGTCAATGTAGGTTTTTGTATCACGCAGCGAAAGTTGTATAAGAATTAAAAAAGTCATGTATGGAGGAGGGTTTAAAAAAAAGTTATAAGTCAGAAAGCTACCAAAAGGTAAGTATCAAATATCTTCCTTATCAATATATAAGCCAAATATTGGGATGTATTGATTTCTATTAAAATTTAAAAAAGTCATGTGACACAGGCAAATTTGTATTGAGCAGAAGATATTCAGTTACTGCATTTATATGACAACTTTAGTACTTTAATTGAAATCAGCTCGGCAATCAATTTCAGTTTGACAGCTTTTAAAATATTTTACTACAGAATATGTAAATGAAATAAAATGAATATAATCAAGAATTGTATACAAATACTGTTTAAAAAGTTGTTTTACAGTAGGCCTTTTGATTTAACAATCCATCTATTGCCCTATAAAATTTGCTATCATTCGGTTTGCTTCCATTTATTTTTATATTTTTTATTTTTATATAATTAAACTTCAAATTATTCCATCTTTCTTCTATATTTTTTTCGTTCATTTTGATTCCTCAAATTTGTTTTTGCCATTTCTGTCTCTATAACTATTGTATTGTATAAATTACGCTGTTTACTTATTTTTTTCCATCTATTTTTTAAATAATTCCCAATCTATTAAATACTTCCAACAACTCTTTTATTGCTTCGATACTTCATATATTTCTTTTTGACATTTTTTTTGTTTTAAAAAGATTTCGACCTTTAAAGGAGCGTTTTACTCTTAAATGTCCAGTCAGTTACACAAAATTTCCTTGACATCGAAAATGTTCCAACATAAATTTGAATAAAACGTCCACATGATCTTAAATGTCTACAAAAGCTTAGAAAAGCTTGAGACATTGTCAACCTGATCACAATTGTTGTTGACGATGTCTCCGCGACCGGTTTGACAGGTATTTGGGTTTACAAAAATTTTTAAAAACCCAATATTGTACAGTGTTAATAAGAATTGTCTGTTGATTTTGCTTGATCACAAATGAATTAATGTACAATGTCTCAGAAAGCTCTCATTACACAATGTCGCCAACTTATTTTACGGATAAAATTGACAATTTAGTTTTTTTTTACATTGTATTATGTTGATGTTTTTTTTAAGACATTTACGATGTCACCGTATGTTGATCGACTTCAGTAAACCCGGCTTCAAGTCAATCCGAATTTATATGAGCTCGAGGTAGACTTCAAGTAAATGACTTGAACTAATTGAAATTTTTTTAATTGAAATATCGTCGTTACCTTATTACTGCAACATTAAGGGTAATATAGAAAGACTTCATCTCTAGTAAAGTTAGTTAGAGAATGTAATTCGATGAGAATCGTTTCAGCAAAATAAATAATGGAAATAAGCCAGTTGAAACACGAATACAGGATGGACACGAATATTGCAACAGAAACAAATGTGAATATTTCTGTTAATATTTTGTCTTTTATTTCTTTATTGTTTTAAATCAATTTTATTAAGTTTTTCTCAGAAAAAGACTTCTCATCATCATTATCTGTTGGTTCTGTCGTTCGGGTATTTGGCATATTTTTTTTGCCAACTTTTGATCATTCATGTGCATCACATGTCCTGTCCATCTTTGGCTTTGGCGCCTTAGGAAAATTTACAATATTGTGTCCTGCATACTTAGTGCATCCTCGTTCAATCTAATTTGGTATTCAACATCGTCTTTAATTTTTGAACAAAATATTTTTCTGAGTATTCTTTGTTCGATCTAATTTGGTATTCAGTGTATGTTCAATGTCGTCTTTGATTTTTGGGCCAAACTCAGTATTCTTTGTTCGATCTACTTTGGTGTTCAACATCGTCTTTAACTTTTCAACCAAATATTTTTCTCAGTATTCTTCTTTCGAATACAATTAATTTATTTTCGTCACTAATTGTCATTGCCCAGACTCCGCACGCATATGTTAAGACGGGTTGTATTATAATGGTCTTATACACTAATTAAAATGTGACAAATAATCCTAGATTCCTAATTTATTTAAATAGTGAACATTTTTTGTAAAATACATTTAAAGTTGTTCACTAGACTTATTCAAGTACTTAGAACGCTAATTTCTTACTCGAAAGTCGATATGAAATTAAGGCATAATCTTTTTTCATATTTTATCTGTTGTGCCTTCTTTTTGTCTACAATTTTACAAGAGCTGATTAAAATAATTAGTAACATTCTTCAACCTTTCTTCGCACTATCTTCGATATTGTCTAAAATGAATTAAAAATGAGAATTCAATTTTTTATATTTAGTTCTAATGTTTTTCCTTTCCTCCTACGACTATATGCAAATTAATTCAATATTTTTGTATATCCTTAATATTACTTCATCAATTTATTCTCTTATTAAATTTCTTCAATTTAATATGTTTTTCCTTTTATTTGTTTTTTTCTTTTATTTTTCTTTTTTAAGGTCGAAATTGGCTGTACTCAATAATCGACATGCTTATTTTTTACTAGTTGATAATGGAACACAAGGAAAATATGGTGCTGAACTTATATTAAGACGGAAATTAGAAAGATTTATTTCGAATTTGAAATTACATCCGTGTGAGTATATTGAATATAAAAATAAAAATATAATAAAAAAATATAAAAAAAAAAGATTTAATTTTAAATATTAATAATATGAATATAATGATGTGCATATGCAATTTACAGATTGTTAAAAATACAAATATGTACATAACAGACATACATACATTATAATAATGTATTTATGTATGAATATGTGCTGTATAAGATTTAAAAGTAAATAAATTATATATAGTTGTTCAGTGCAATATTCGGGTATTGATGAAGGTAAACTTACATATGTGATTACCGTTCAAGTAAACTTCAATAATTATGTACCTATTGCAGAATCGATTATTATTTTAATATAATAATGCATACATAACGCCTGAATCACTGAACGTATCGTAACTATATTTACATCATAGGTTGGTTTGGTACTCCGGTTGGTTTAAATCTATATTGAATACAAAAGTGTTACAAACCAGAAAATTGGTGCTCTAGATATTCTTACAAAAATAAACAAACACTTATTTTATTATATTTCATATCCTGATTGTTTTGCCAATAATATCAAACATTGCCAATAATATCAAAAATTGTATCCAGAGGAATGAACACTTAGGAAATTCAACTTAAATAGTCACAATTGAATAAAACGAAACTATAGGCTATATTTCTAATTGAATTTTATAGGGCTTTTGAAATTTTTTACACAACGTTTAGAACTAAAAGCTGGACCTTAAATAATGTTACCGCATTTTCAATCAGCCAAAACTACGTCCCAAATGCACTGCCGTTCAACATCGATTGACGACGGAAAATAATTAAAATTCCGTGTTCACCGTACTTAAAATTCCGATAACATAAAAATAAACTTACGTTAAGCCCTAATGTAGCACCAATGAGCTTTTTTTAAAACTTTCAAAAACCTTTATAGCTAAGAAACGGAAAAAGATAGTTAATTTCTGTGAATGAAAAGAAAAATTAAAAATTAAAAATTTCATATTATTTATATTTTTTTTGTTTATACGCAGGCTGGTGGCAAACTTCAAAAGACACAATGAGCCCCGTAGCTTGACATTTTGTGTGGGATTCTTACCCACTAAACCACACCCTTCCTATATTGCGATCTAGTCCTACAGGACTAATGAGCAATTTTTTCTTGGCTTTATTTTATTTTTCAATGTAGACTACATCCAGCGATGTCTATCTAACATTTCCTTTGGCGTATTCATCCATAACGTTGAAGAGCCATCGCATTAGCAACGAAAAGCCAACCAGCTCTCCGAACGAATTTATAATTATGGAAGACTTGTGAAAAACCTCCTTTCGTTGGCAGTCAACATAACGAAATTCTCCACAAATCCCGTAAAAACAAATCTATCTAAACGTGGGAGCGGGTCAACCTCCGATTACTAGCGCGACGAGTCCTCAAGAATGTGGGTGATTATTGCTGCACTAACTCAGAAGGTTTTACTCTTTTTAGCCGTCTGGCTTTATTTCTATTATTCAGGAGCTCGATTACCTCCATATTTACATTGTGCTGAAGTCTTTTATCGTGACTTCTTGCAAATTTTTGTGTTTCCTTATCGACAGATTCTATTTGCAAATCTCTATGTAGGTCATAGTTTCTGATGAACCAGAGCGCGTTCACAATGTTTCTTAGGGCGTTATTTTGGAACCTCTGAATAATATCTCTATTATTTTTTTTGCTGCATCCCCATAGCTAGAGGCCATATGACCATACTGGTTTCAGTATTTGTTTATAGATCAAAAGTTTGTTTTATATTGTTAAGGTAGAATTCTTACCTATGAGTCAGTTCATTTTTCTATAGCGGATTTGTAATTCTTCTTTCTTGTTTTTCAAGTTTCGCATCTAACGTCATACCAAGGTATTTGGCAGTATTTGAATGAGGTATTTCTTGACCATTTATATTTACATAAACCAGGTAAATTTTTTTATTTGTGAATTCCACATGTACTGACTTAGCTTCATTTAATTTTAGCCTCCATCTTTTTGTATAATCTTGGATTTTTGTTATAGCTCTCTGCAGCTTTTCTGTGGATTCTTTATTATTCTATCTCCAATAGCCAGAACCGCTGTATCATCTGCAAACGTCGCAATAATCTTATTTCCTAGTGCAGGAAAATCACAAGTGTACAGCAGAACCAAGTACAATTTCTTGAGGAATCCCGGCATTAATTTCTTTAAGATCGGAATATGCTTCTTCCTGTTTTATGTTGAAGTATCTTGTTGATAGGTAGCTTGCTATGATTTCCGAATGTTCTTTTAAAAGGATTGTTTTCATTTTACAATTCAACCCCTTATGCCACACCTTATGGAATGCCTGAGCCACATCCAAACAGATCTTCTTTTCCTCTAGAGCGTTTTCAATAGTGTTTGTTATTCTGTGTACCTGGTCTATCGTAGCATATTTTTCTCTAAAACCGAATTGGTGGTCCGGTATTAAATTCTGTCTTTCAATAATAGGTTTCAGTCTTCTTAGATAATTTTTTCGAACAGTTTTGACATTATAGGCAGCAGTGAAATTGATTTATAGGACGATACTTCATTCGGTGGTTTTCCAGCTTTGGGTATCATGATGACTTCGGCGAGTTTCCACAATTATATTATTTATATAAAGAAATAATTATATTTTCACTGTTTTTCAAAACAAAAATAATTCAAACATAAAAGATTCGAATTTTTAACTAAACAGAAATAAATTGTATACAATTCAACATTGGTGATACACGTTGGACTAGAAACTGGATTTTAAGTGACTCAACGTGTCAAAATAAAAAAACTGTAAACAAACGAATAATCACTACGATCATACAAGTAAATTTTCTTTTGCAGGATTAAAATAAATATCCTATTTAGGATAAGTGGAAAATCAGGATGTATACCAGACTAAAGTAAAATTGTTCAATTTAATTTTTATATACACATATAAAAAAGAATAAAATATCAGTATTTGTATACATCTTCCTTTTTTGATTTAATAAAAATTTAATTATTAGAAAAATGTAAAAATGTAAAAAATTTTCAATTTTTTTTTCATAAATGTAAAATTTTCTGTTTACCGAAATTAAATTTTCTCAAAATAAATATAAAACAAATCTATAGCTATTTTAATATAGCTAGCTAATGATGAATAATTTTTTGTTTTGTTTTTAAATTGTCAAAAGAAAATAATTTTATATAATAAAAAATTTATTAAAAATGTTTGCTTAAATTTTTTTTTTGTAAACATAACCTAATTTAATAAGAACTGGACTTATGATTGTTGAAAATCGGAAATCTTCTTAACAATACCACTGATCACTAAAATAGATTTTTCTTTTTTGGGTTTAAAATATCACGTGCATGTCAATGATGTTCAACCATAATAGTAAATTCTATTTAAGTTTAATCCTCTTTCTGTATTAGTTTTTTTTTTTGTTGTCAGACCGTTCTTTTATAGAATGTCACACCGATTACAATTATAATAAAAAGTTACGTTAAGCTGTTTTTAATGAAAATATCCTTTTCATTTTCTTTTTAGGAAATTTCTGATTTGTTACTTTCGTCCTTTTTTTCTTCTTCAATATTTTTGTTATTTCACAAAATTTCAAAATTCTATTCAGATTTACAAAAAAAAAAAAAACAGTTGCAATAAATTTGTTTTTGCTTATCATTTAGGAGTACAAGGACGTTTTTTTTTTGCTATAAGATAATCCTTTCTCAATTGATAATAAAAAAAGAACATTCCAGGTATTGTGTTGTTTCCATTAGGTGTCGGCGTTTTTTATTCAACAAACATATCTTTTTTTTTACATTGACGATTTACATGAAATGCTCTTTTATGTGAGAACAAGCGTACTCTCACTCAATTAGAAGGTTAGTTTTTGCAAAAAAAAAAAAAAGGACGAAATAATAATTAAAGGATGGTATGTTGAATATTTACCATGAACAAATGGGATTAAAAAGGTTGTTTTCCCTATTGAATAAATATATTATGTATGTTTTTATCTCTTGATAACAACAAGTTAGTGGTTTTATTTTGTTGGTCAAAAATGGATTATTTAAAAAGAAAATATAATTATTTTAATTTAGTTTTAAATTTTGGGTTTACTTTCTTGTGATTCACGTAGATACTATTGTTGTGAATATATATAGTTGTAGAATAAATGTAGAAAACCTCTATAATGTTAGTTTTTTTATTAAATCGGAATCCTTTTTGAAGTTTTGGTTAATTTATTTGTTTCGTATGTTATTGATTTACATTTAATAATAGATTTACATTAGGTTTGTAATAATCGATGAGTTTTTCAATTACCTAATAGTGAAGGAGAATGACATTTAGAGCTGCGGTTAGACTTGAATCCAACTCGCAGCGGAAGACACAATTAAATTGGCAGTCTTTTATTGTAAAATAGAAACAATTTATTTCAGAAGATCTAGACCATACTCTTACAAAATACTTCTTCATCGATAACATGGAACCGTAACATTAGATTGGTTTTAACTAAAGAGTATGTACTTCTGCTTATTTAAAATTGAATGACAGAGTGGGAGGTGATGTCTTTTCAGAAAGTCTAAATATAAGTTTTTCATTCAGCATTCCAAAACTCTGCATTAGTGTATTTCAAGCAAACGTGATGGACATAAAGGATGCCACGTCCTGGCTGAGAAATTATTTTTTGTGAGAAATATCTGTGTACTTTTTTTTTTTTTTGTTTTTTTTTCATTTATTATATTTTATTAAATATTAGAATTCATTACAAAAACTAAAATTCAAAACTTAAAAATAGAAAATAAACAAATATAATAATAGTACTAAATTAAAAGCATCTACAGAATTCAAAATATAAATAAAATAAAATAGTTAGGAAACATTCTATTGCAAAAGCAAGTTTCAAATGGTCCATCACAAGAAATAAACAATTCAAATTATTCAATATTTGTGGAGTAACAAATTTAGATGTAAATATTAATTTGAAAAACTAAATTCGTAAAGAAACACAGAATACTAAAATTAATCTGGTTAAATATTTATGTATAAAAAAATAATTTAATTTAAGAAATAATTAATATTAAAATTAAAAGTAGAATATAGAAATGTGAATTAAATTTATAGATAAAACCATTGATTAATAATACTATAAAGATAGACATTTTCATACAACAGAAAATGTTCAGCTCACTTTTTCCATTATATATATTTTCTGGGATATAATCAATGTGTTGGTGCATTTTCTATATTCAATTTGAATTTTTAAATTTTTGAGCGTTTTATACGACTTTATTCTCTAAATAATTTGTATGTGTTTAGTTTCTCTATACTGTTCTTGAATATTATTGTTTTTAACTTTTTGTTATTTGAATTTGTATAGGTAATTTGAACTTTTTTTTAATTGATAGGTACAAAAATTTCAAATTGGATAGCATTTTTATCGAGTAGTCTTTTAAGAATATTTTTTTTTTATTTTTCTCTCAATATACATTGTAATAAAAGGATTTTTATAATTGTTGATATTGTGCATGTATATTATTTGTAATAATAAATTATAAAATTATAATATAATTTTATAATGTTTAGGAAACGAAAATATTTTTCTTGTTTTAATTGAATAATTTTCAAAAATAAAACAATTTCAAAAAATTCAAATAATAGTGAACATTCATCCACGTAATGATTTCTAATATATATTCATACATACATATACATCAGGCACGAAGCGTCCATATATTGAGTTGAATGAGTGCTTCCCCAAATGAAATATTATTTATTATTTTTTACAGCTTAATATAAAATTTATATTTAGTTTAATATAAAAATTACTTAACTACAAAACTTCAAAACAAATGAAAAAAAAATTTCAAGCAAAATTTATATGCATAGATATTAACTACATTACGTATGTTTAGAAAATAATGCCTATATAAACATCATTATTTTCTATTATTCTTTCAATCATACAAGCCAACAACCACAAATTTAAAATATTTGAAAATAATGCCTATTAAAAATCATTATTCTCTTACCAATATGCTATAATAATTATACATTGCAAAAAAATGTAATGACAAATTAAATATCATTCTCCTCAGCTCTCTTCACATTTAAAATATACATACACTCAAACACACTGTCTCTATTTAGTTTCCTAGCAACAACAACAAAATAACAAATGAAGCGACAATAAAATAAAATCTTAGAAGGAAAAAAAATTTAATTTGAATGAGTGGCTGATATTCATTCCAAATCTACCTGATATAATTAGAAAATATCTGATAGAAAATAGATTATCTAGGGAAACAACAACAAAATATCGCATGACACAAAATGAATTTACAAATAAAAAAAATAGCAGGGAATGAATTATTTGTATGCATTATTGTGGTTGTTAACTTGAATGAGAATTAATATTTATATAAATAATGTATGTAGTTTTGGGTTTCTTTTAGAGAATAGTATTGATTTGTGTTAAGTAATTCTGTAGTTTTTTGTTATTGAATGCTACATTGTTTATTTTCAACCATAATTTGGTTTTGTGCAGTTTTGAAACAATTAATTTGTTAACAAATTTAAAAATTTAAAACATTTTGTTTTTTATTATTTATAAATAATTATAATAGAAAATTGTAATTGTGTTATTGAAAGAACAAATAATTTTCTGCTGGAAATTTTGAGGAAAAATTATTAATTGTTAAGGATGGTAAACCAATGCTTGATCTACTAATAACAACAACAATAAAACGGTGTAATCAGCATTTTTCAGTAAAATCTTATAATTCGTATACGTTGTATTTTCCAACATAAATATAGAAAATTCATATTCACACTTTTTTTACATTGCTTTCTTAAAGTCAGAGCTTAAATTAAAGTTATATTTTCAGATGAAAATTTAAATAGCAAACACAGTATTTGCGAAATATTAACATTTTGAATTGAAACAGAATTAAAGAATTCTTTTAATAAATATTCCATTCCTAAAACTTTGTAAATTTATAATAACACTTCATAAAAACTACTTCAGTTGAGCGATTGTTTTTCCTAAACAGAATTAAAACTACTTTGAGAAGTAGATTTGAGCAACTTTGACTGTCGAAATTAGCAAAAATTTCAATAGAAAAAGAAAAGCCAAAGCAAACTGACGCTTTCTTTTATAGTGCTTCCCCAGTTGAAAATTCCACGCCCCGTCACTGATATACATATATGTATAAATTTACAAATAGAATCAAATTTTTGTTAAAGTTGTTTTAATTACAGTTTTAAATTTTAAATTCAATTCAAATCGGTTTTTAGGTACATTCGTACTTATATACCTACGTTCAATTATTTCATCTCTAATATTTCATTATGAATAGTTATTTAAATTTCGTTTTAAAATTTTGTGTTAATTTTTTAAAAATAGTAGTATAATCCACATGTATGGCAGTTTGGCACTTTTTATGTGCAAAATCCAGCAAAATATCTAATTGCTAATTCTTCAAAATTACTAAATGATTTACTATGTGATTGAACTGTATTTGAAGTTGAAGCTAAAATATTTTCCTTCTCATTTCTTCAGGACATTTTTCAATAATAAAATCTTCATGTGCCAAATCATTGGCATCAATGTCCAAATAATTGTTGTGATCTGTTTCACAATTTGAGGATGTATTTTCGTTATAAATACTCGCCTCGTCTTAGCAAAAATATTCCCAATTTGTTGTTCAGATGGATTTCTGCAATAATCACCAGCAGATCTTATATGAGAAAACATATTTTCTAACGGATCTTGGTTCAGTCTGCGCGTCATCAAGAAATTAATATTCTATCAATTTGATCTTTTGATAAAGATAATACAGCAGTTATTCTTTGGGCAATTCCATTAATGGAAACATTTTTTTTGGTACTTTTAATTTTTGATTTTTTAAGATATTCTAACCTTTCCTCTAAGAATAAAAACGGAGAATTTTTAACGGTTGTGAATTCAAAATTTTTAATTTTTTGTGTTAAAATTTGAAGAATTTGAATAATCAATTAACTAGTTAACTCTTAAAACAAAATCAACAGTCAGATTGGCTTTATTACTCAATAAATTAAAAAAAAATCGATCAGTGTTATTTATTGCTTTTATGGCTGCATATGTACTATGACTAAATAATTGAAAAGCTGATTTTACTGATATTTTTTCAAATGTGTTAGAATTAATATGGGTGCTACGAACTTTAGGTAAAATTGTTGAAAGCTAATAATATCATTATTCCAGTTTTCAAAATCGGGGTTTATAAAAGAATTTCTGACAGATTTTATAAGATGCCATATCAAACTAAGCATAAATTTTATTTCCATTCCAATCATAAAAAAAGAGTCTACCTTATTGACACCAAGTAATTCATAAGTATTTCGATTTGTACTGCATTAGTCACAAGCAGGTGCAACAGTTTTAGAACCAATCTTTGTTAGCTCCTTAAGATATTTTAGTAGTAAATTGATAAAAAAATGAAAGGTTTTAAAGTTACTCTTTTCAAATTATTTTTGGATAAATTGTAACCCTATGCGTACTTATAACTTTCATGTAAACTTTGAGTCATAAAGAAATGTGCTTCTGTTGCTAGCTTTTGTTTTCTATCCCCATCTAAATCTTCCACACCATCTATACAATCCCTTTTTATACTTTAAGATGTTTCTTTTCCTTTATAAATTATTTCCTTTAGAAATTCATTTATATAAAAAATGATTTTGGTAACTGGTACATTTTATGAAATTATTAACTGAGATATAATTAAGAAAATTGTTTCCAAAGAGAAAAGTGCTCATCAAAAATATTGCCCAAAACTGGAAATACTCATATCAGTCCCAGTACTTTGCAAAAAATCTTAGCTGTTTTAGCTTTTCAATTATTTACATATGCAAATATGCAGCTACGAAAACAAAATAATTATATTTTTAATTTTTCCATATAATAATGAGTAATAAAGTAAACCTGCTGTTGTGAGTAATATGTACACTGCTGGTCTTTCTTTAAATTCTTCAAATATTTATACTAAAAATACGTACAAACAACTATTAAAAATTGTCCATATTTGTTCGTAGAGAAAATGTTAGATTATCTTAAAAAAATAAAAGTTCTAAAGAAATCCACCTGCACAATAAGTTGCAAATATTTTTACAAATATATGACGAATTTGATGAATTTTATTGACAACAACAATATATTTTCAAAGCTGGAGTAAATCATGACAAGCCTTTGGATATTGATATTTAATGCTCTTGTTATGAAAATAATGACAAAGTAGAAAATTCTGAATTTGAAAAATACTATTGTAAAATTGTGCGTTGCAAGCTTTAATTATCTTAAAAATAAATTGTGTGCTTACTGCAACAAAAAAACATATTAAATATACTTTTCAATTTAATCTACCGTTAAGATTTTTTATAAATTTTACAAAAATTAATGATGAGTTTTTCAAATATTTTTAAATTCTGTTATAATTTTAAAATCCATGCGTACATACATATCCACATATTGAAAAAATCAAAAAGAAAGCCTTTTAAAAATAAAAATTTGATTCTATTTGTAAATTTATACATATATATGTATATGTATGTATGAATATACCAGACACGAAGCGTCCATATATTGAGTTGAATGAGTGCTTCCCCAAATGAAATATTATTTATTATTTTTTACAGCTTAATATAAAATTTATATTTAATTTAATATAAAAATTACTTAACTATAAAAATTCAAAACAAATGAAAAAAAAATTTCAAGCAAAAATTATATGCATAGATATTAACTACATTACGTATGTTTAGAAAATAATGCCTATATAAACATCATTATTTTCTATTATTCTTTCAATCATACAAGCCAACAAGAGATATTGAACAACCACAAATTTAAAATATTTGAAAATAATGCCTATTAAAAATCATTATTCTCTTACCAATATGCTATAATAATTATACATTGCAAAAAAATGTAATGACAAATTAAATAGCATTCTCCTCAGTTCTCTTCACATTTAAAATATACATACACTCAAACACACTGTCTCTATTTAGTTTCCTAGCAACAACAACAAAATAACAAATGAAGCGACAATAAAATAAAATCTTAGAAGGAAAAAAATTTAATTTGAATGAGTGGCTGATATTCATTCCAAATCTACCTGATATAATTTGAAAATATCTGATAGAAAATAGATTATCTAGGGAAACAACAACAAAATATCGCATGACACAAAATGAATTTACAAATAAAAAAAATAGCAGGGAATGAATTATTTGTATGCATTATTGTACTTGAATGAGAATTAATATTTATATAAATAATATATGTAGTTTTGGGTTTCTTTTAGAGAGTAGTATTGATTTGTGTTAAGTAATTCTGTAGTTTTTTGTTACTGGATGCTACTTTGTTTATTTTCAATCATAATTTTGTTTTGTGCAGTTTTGAAACAATTAATTTGTTAACAAATTTAAAAATTTAAAACAATTTGTTTTTTGTTATTTATAAATAAATATAATAGAAAATTGTAATTGTGTTATTGAAAGAACAAATAATTTTCTGCTGGAAGTTTTGAGGAAAAATTATTAATTGTTAAGGATGGTAAACCAATGCTTGATCTACTAATAACAACAACAATAAAACGGTGTAATCAGCATTTTTCAGTAAAATCTTACAATTCGTATACGTTGTATTTTCCAACATAAATATAGAAAATTCATATTCACACTTTTTTACATTGCTTTCTTAAAGTCGGAGCTTAAATTAAAGTTATATTTTCAGATGAAAATTTAAATAACAAAAACAGTATTTTCGAAATATTAACATTTTTAATTGAAACAGAATTAAAGAATTCTTTTAATAAATATTCCCCAACTTTGTAAATTTATAATAACACTTCATAATAACTACTTCAGTTGAGCGATCGTTTTTCTGCTTAAACGGAATTAAAACTACTTTGAGAAGTAGATTTGAGCAACTTTGACTGTCGAAATTAGCAAAAATTTCAATAGAAAAAGAAAAGCCAAAGCAAACTGACGCTTCCTTTTATAGTGCTTCCCCAGTTGAAAATTCCACGCCCCGTCACTGGAATATACATATATTAGAAATCATTACGTGGATGAATGTTCACTATTATTTGAATTTTTTGAAATTGTTTTATTTTTGAAAATTATTCAATTAAAACAAGAAAAATATTTTCGTTTCCTAAACATTATAAAATTATATTATATTATTATTTATTTATTTATTTTAACAGTTGATCCTACAAATAAATCTGTAGGTCAACTTTATAGGTCCTTTTCCCTTTCGAAATGTGGGCCTTTTTTAATTAAACTATATTAATTATTTGGTATATATTTTGTATATTATATATTTATATTATTTTTTTTTTTTTTTTATTAGTTATATTATATCTTTATTAATTATTAAATTATATTTGAACCGATGTGGTTGTATAGAAAATTACATTTTTCAGTAATTTTCACCATTTGAAAAATTTTTCGGTTCTCACGGGGTTTGAACCCGTGCTCCTTCGGTCGTTACATTACTACACTCGAGTGCTTTACCACTCGGCTACCGAGGCCACAATTATATTATAATTTTATAATTTATTATTACAAATAATATACATGCACAATATCAACAATTATAAAAATCCTTTTATTACAATGTATATTGAGAGAAAAATAAAAAAAAAATATTCTTAAAAGACTACTCGATAAAAATGCTATCCAATTTGAAATATTTGTACCTATCAATTAAAAAAAAATTCAAATTACCTATACAAATCCAAATAACAAAAAGTTAAAAACAATAATATTCAAGAACAGTATAGAGAAACTAAACACATACAAATTATTTAGAGAATAAAGTCGTATAAAACGCTCAAAAATTTAAAAATTCAAATTGAATATAGAAAATGCACCAACACATTGATTATATCCCAGAAAATATATATAATGGAAAAAGTGAGCTGAACATTTTCTGTTGTATGAAAATGTCTATCTTTATAGTATTATTAATCAATGATAAAACTTACAAATAAGTGAATTGAAGGAAAATTTACAAAAAGAAAATAAAACAATTAAACAATTATATAAACTACTATATGTTTTAGAACGAGATTTAATATTTAAATTAATTTAAAGGAAAAGAAATGAAAGAAAGCAAAAAATTAAGCGTAAGAAAAGAATAAACAAAGCTGCATAATAATAATATAGATAGATATCAGCAACAGGATACTATAATATATATATATCAGTAATAATATTATCTAATGACTCTTATTAGCTCTTCAACTTCATGTCAACTAATATTTCTAAGCCAATTCTTAGTTTTTGTTAAAAATTCGGATAAAACTCTGATATTTCTGATTTCAATAGGTAGCTTATTAAAAATTCTCGGTGCAATAATTTTAAAGAAATGACAAATATGAAACTTATAAAAGCGGGGTACAACAACTAAATTCTTGCTATTAATTCTTAGATTATGGATAACGGTATGTCTCCCATGAAGATATCCTGATTTAATAAAAAATACTTTCAGGGTTTTATAGAGGTATAAGTTCCTGATGAGAAGAATACCTAAACTACTAAATAAGCTTGCAGTGTGTGTAAGACGGTTAACCTTAGAAATTAATATAATAGCATGCTTTTGAAATATTAGAAGTGGTTGTAGATTGAACACACTTTAGCAGAGCTATATAAATTTACATAGTATAGTTGCCGAATCACGTTTTTGAAATGGTTCTTAAGGTAAAAAATGTGTCCGCTCCAATCAAGCTTAGAATCAATTAAATAATCCTAAATATTTGAAAGTAGAGACAGGTTCAATTAAAAAACAATTTGAGTCACATTGATAATTATTAAAACAGTGAGAGGAATCATTGACATTAGAAACAGAATTAAGACATAGAGGATATTTTTTACAATTAGGTGAATGATAGTACAAATTATAGTTATCGTCATTAGCGTTACCGATATTAAAATTCATATACTTAGTCTTAGAGTTAATAATCAGTTCGTGTTTACAAAACCAGTTACGGAGTATATTAATATCGTAGTTCATGTTAACCACAACATCAAAGTTATTTTTACAAGAATAAGTAAAAGCTGTGTCGTCTGCAAATGCGGTATGACTTCCTTTAAACGGTTGAAGAAATAGAGAATTAATAAATATCAAAAAAAGTAAAGGCCCAAGAACGGAACCTTGAGGAACACCACTGCTTATAGCTAGTAATTCACTATATTCATCCTTTATTTTTACTCTCTGTTTTCTTTCGAACAAATACGAACGAAACCAATCATTTATGAAACATCTAAAACCAGCATTATGCAGTTTTGTTAATAAAATGTTATGATTTACAAGATCAAACGCCTTTGTAATATCTACGAATAATGCTGAGCAAAAATTATTCTTGTTTAAAGCTTCATATACCTCGGTACAAAATTGAAGAAGTCCCCCTTCAGTAGATTTCTCTTTTAAAAATCCAAACTACTTTAACAGTTTTTCTAACAGTTTTAAAAACTAAACTACTACTTACTGGAAGTCAGATTGCAGTTAAAACACTAGAACTGCCAATCATCAAATATCGTGATAGATAGACTTCTGCAGTTTTCTCAACGACCTGGCGGATCGGTTCAACATACGACTATATATACACATAGAGTGCCAGAACAGAGTGTGAAATTCCGGAAAACTGTAATGCAATCTGTACCTGCCCCAGTTTTTTTTTTATCAAAAACATCGAAAAATAGGGGCAACAAATGTGATAAATAGATTAAAAGAAGTAAATATTATGACGTATTCTGCATAAAAGAAGTCATTATATTTCTGAAAACAATAAACGTTTCAGATTAAAATTTGCTTCAGAATATACCGGGTGTGACAGAACATGCGTATCAGCTTTTTACGAAGTAAAGGAGCCGTTATTTTAAAATTTAAAAAAATGTTATTCACTAAATCGAGGGTACTCTATCGATTGGTGATATAATTAAACTTTCGGGAAGGACCGGAAAAGGGTTTTTTAAGACCAAAAATCATCAAAATTGGCCGAAATCGAGATGTTCAAATGAGAAGAACTGTTTTTTTTTTCAAATTCGGATTCTACGACAAAAAATAAGAAACTTATGTTAAATGATTTTTTTTTGTGGTTTTTTCAGTATTTCTCCTTAAAATTAATAAAAATAAAACAAAAATCCATTTTCATAAATAATAAATCATTTTTATAAATAAATTTGTTTTTCATGTTATGATATTTTTTATCTCAGGTTTGGGTTCCTGCAAAGTTTAAACTAAAAAAAAAAAATCGCCCAATTTCGTCGATTTTTGGCCTAAAAGATCTTTGGCTCCTTCACGGAAGTTGAAAATATCACCAATCGATAGAGCACCTTCGATTTGGTTATTAATTTTTTTTTTAGGTCTAAAATAACGCTCCTTCCCCCTTTTAAAAAACTGATACGCATGCTCTGGACAACCTGGTATAGCTGAGCCTCCTGCATTTTGTACAGAAATATTCTTTTGGCAAATTAATGTTTATTTGCACTGTATAGTACCGTACGGAAGAAAATTGTACCATTCCACCAGCATTGAGAAGAAAATACGAACGATATACGTCTAGTTGTACAAGGCACTGAAATGGTGGGAAAATAATGGTCTGGGGTAGTATTTCTTATTGTGGAAAATTCGCCTTATTAGAGCATCCAAAAAGAGTCACATCAAGTACTTACTTTTATATTTTGCATTAAGAGTATTACAACTTAAAGACTATTTGATAACTTCTTTTATATTACAACAATATGATGCACCGATACACAAGACTGCTATTATATTAAGTCATATTATTTGAAGTTCATTGCTCAAAGTGTTTTATATTGACATCCTCAGAGTACCTCAGATCTTAATGTTAAATTAAAAATGTTTGAAATTATATGAAAAATAAAGTACCACAATAAATTGAAAGATCAGAAACAGTGATATAATACACAAGATCACAAGACATGGGGAGTATAAAAGCAAGAATAGTTGAATAGTAAATTACACCACAACAAATATTAAGGTTTTGGCAAGTTCTTAAGACCAAAATAAATATATACAAAACGGTGGTGGATACTTAAAACATTTAAAATAGTTACACATTCCACAAAGCAAAAATAAAAAGTATACAAAACTGTAGAAAATACTGGAAACATTTCAAATTAAAAACCAACAAACCAAAAATAAAAAATAGAAGTAATAATTAATATACAATTGTATATTTCACGGCATTCAATAATGGGGTTGTCAAATACATTGGTAATACAAAAGTGCAAATAAATTTGCTCCTACTAAAGAAGTAAAAAAATATGGGATAAATAAAATACAATCACATTAAAATTATCTAAAAAAAAATTGTTTATTTTTATAATTTCGAGACTGAATTTAGGATAAAATCCTAAGACTCTAATTTATCGATCTACTACGTTGAGAGTAATAGGATTTTATTGTGTTAAGTTATAATGAAATTAGTACTCATTTCGTTACAAAGTATAATACTTTGATTTCATTATAAAGTATATATATATTCAAGAATGAATCGATTAAGAAAAAAAAAAACAATTATACCAAAAAAAATATTTTTTTTGATATAAAATCGTGTCTGAAATAACTACTTCTGTGAAATTGCACAGGGTATTCACTAGTACTAATATAATATAATACTGCCTATTATTGAAAATGGCGTTTCAATCTCGGCTCGGATGTTCATTCGATTTTGTATAGATGGAATTTTGAAAACGCTCGTTTTGAAAATTAATCGGTAAAGTTTATTGGTATTTTTGAAAACGTTGTAGAAACGTCGAGCTTCAAAGATATTATAACGTTTCATACACGCTATTAATTTAGTGCGTTTTATAAAATGGATATAAACAAACTTAGTTAACTATATTAAATATTTGTTTATTTAGTTTTGTTTTATATCAATATTATTTAGAAATATCGAATGTCTGTTTTCTTTTATTTAATGTGAATTTTTCAATTTTTAAATGTATAACAATTTAGAGTGGAGGATTGATGGATCAAATTCTATTTCTTTTAAAACATATTATTTAAACGAATTTTTGTTTAGTCAAAAAATATTTATAAACTTATTTTGTTAGTACATCTTTTATAAAATAAATTTTAAATATTTTGTTTAAACAATTGATTTTATTACTCTTCATTAATTAAATTAAAAATATGCTTTGCAATGTATTATTAATAAAATCCAATTTTGAAATATTTTATTCTTACTAAATATTTATTACATACAACAATACAACAAAAAAATATTTACCGATGATAGATAAATTTTACCAATTACTGGAGCTGTTGACGTTTTCAAAAATACCAATTTATCATTCGATCGAATCGAACACGGTTTTACTCAATATGAGCTGCGATTGAAACACCGTTTTCAATAATAAGCACTAATACAATAAAATATACTTGGGAATCAGTAGAAATTTCAATTTTGAAAAATTTAAGCGATTCAATGTCTATAGAAGGCATTAGAAAGTTGTAAAAGCAATAGCATTAAATACTTCTAGGTATCGTAAAATAGATCCATTATTATTTCAAATATTTGAATATTTTTGACCATTTTTGACCATATTTGTTCATGCAATATTTTAATTTTAAATTAATTAGTTTTCCAATTTATTTCTTTTTGTTTGGGTGGACACGTTTAAAATTTTGTTATGTTGCACGTTAGCTCATTACTGTTCTTACTTATTATTATATTTTTTTTCTTCTCTATATTTATGTTTATATAAATTTTAGATTTTCGTAGTATTGAATTAATTGTACATATTAATAGATTTAGGTAATTTTTCAATAATTTGTACAACTTTATAAGGCCAGGCCTTTTCTGTACATTTAATTAAATAAAAATAATTAAATAAAACATTAAAACGTGCACAAATAATTTATGAAATTTTGTTTTTCCTGCCACTAATCGAAATGAATTATTTTAGTATTTTATGGAAATATTTTTGTTTTAGCATTAAGTTAATAAGATTAATTAAATCAAATATTTATTTTACTCTAATAGATTACAGTTCATTTTGTTACTGTTGTCTATAAAATTCTACTATGCACAAATAATTTTTAAGATGACTGTATTTAATAGATCTTTATCAAACAGTTATATATAAATTTAGTCAAAAAATACTGGTTTAAAGCTCATCATTTTGAAGCTTACTATAGCGTATAATAGCCCCCTTCCCCCTGTATGATAAAAGACTGATGACGATAAGCCAATCAGTCAACTAATTATTGATACTTAACTATTTACAGAATGTCAAATTTAATTTCAAAATTGGAACTAATAACAGACTCCTTTACTTTTTACTAATTCTCCTTTCTTATTTTATTTCTCTCTAATTTTCTTCCGTTTCCCAAATGATTTTTAATTCAGTTCTATTCAATTGGCTATACACAGTGTACAAAATTTATTTCTGTTATAATAATTTTATTAACGGATATGCTTGAATATCCTTTATTTTCTAAATAAAATTGTTTATAATTAGCAGTATTGATTCAATTATTACAGTTATTTTTTTGCAAATTTCACTATGAATTTTAAGTGATCATTTGTTTTTATATAATCCTTATTGTTCAATAAAAAAAAATGTATAGCTATATATTATTATCGTATATACTTATACATTTCAATTCTATTTAAACTTACAAAATAATATCCTTTTTTTTTATTTATTTTGTTCCAAATTTCGCATAATAAATTTAACAAAAATTATGAATTATTCAAGGATTTTAGAGGAAATTATTAAAAATCATCCAATTATTATGACTGGAATAATTGAATTTTAATTTGAATTTAAATTTGAAAATAAATTTAGTTTTCCAACAACAACAACAATTTGATATATAAAAGAAAATTAAAAAGATTAAAGTGACTTGTTTACAGCCCTTGGATTTGAATTTTATAATAAAAAAATGATTTGAAAATATTGGACCATAAAAATGAGGTTACATTTTATACGTTTGGTTTTTAAGTCAAGTTGATGAAATGAGGTTTATTCTCTTTGAAAAGAAAATTCAAATGAAAATAATTTTTAGAGTCATATAAATTAAATTGAAATAAGTGAATCAGAAAAATTATATTGGTATTTTTGTTTCGGAAATATTTAAAGGGAAGAGTAAAATATATAAATATATAACTCTTGAATTAAATTGATATTTTATTGTATGTCGATTATCTAACGTTATTTTAACCTTCACTACATAAATCTATTTTTTAGTCACAAAAATCCTAAAACTACTTTAGTTACTCAATTCTAAAAAAATATTTGCTGGGTATTATATATCCAAGTGTAAGTAGTGAGGGTTAAAAAACTACACGTAGATAATTGCATTGACCTGATAAAAGCCGAAATTTTTCTGTTGGTGTTCAATTTGGATTCATCAAAATGTAGAAATGTAAAAATGTAATTTCGTGCTCTTCAGGCAATACTTTTTGATCACTTATAGTGAATTTTGATAGTCTTTCTATACATGTTGATCAAATTAAAGACCTTGGTGTTATTATTATTGAAAGTAATTTCATTTTCGTTTTCTAAACATTTAGATGTCATGTGAACCATTATATGAAATTGGAATTAGTCAAAAGAGGACTTTTATAGCCTTGTTAGATCAGTGTTTGAGAACTGTTATCTGGATTCCATAGTATACATGCATATTGATTGAATCGGAAAAGTTAAATAATATTCTCTACTAAATTGGTCCTATATATAGGAAGAATTTTTTCACCTCACTGACTCAGTACGGTGGTAAGCTTTTGAAACTGGGTCTTTGTTGAATAAAAGTCGAGTTTCGTTTCCCTAATCATTTATATTAATTATTCTGCAAATATCGATATTTCGGAAGCAACTTACCTCCTTCATCAGTTGTTGCGACTAACTAAAATTTTTACAATAATACTAATATTTATATATACTTTGAACCCTTAGTAATATGTTTATTTTGTGTACAATATGGTAATTCCTTAATATGTTTGGAAAAACTTGGGGATTATCTCCACAGATGACTGTATATGGCTCTACAAGTTTATACTAAGATTTATGATATCTTACGCGACATTTGTATGGTGGCCAAAAATAGAACAGACGACAGCATGTGCTAAGCTTTCAAAAATACAAAGAATAGCATGCCATGAGGCATACTTTAACACTGGACAAAATTCTGGAACTCCTACCGATTCATCTATACTTGATGAAGACGGCAGGAATGACAGCAACGACGCTGCATCTAACAAAGAATTTCAAACACAAAAAACCAGGATACAAGATGATCCTGCAGAAAACTAAACTGGGAACCGAATCAATTGCAATATCAGTCTATATGACAAAAGCAATTGATTGTTGAAGGAACTTCACTGTACTAATACGCAAAAGATAAAAAGTCGAAGATTTAATAAGAGCTTTACCTCCAGGAGCTTCAGTATGGATCTGTATACCATACTGAAAAATCGGGGAGAACACCGGTGCCGGGGTATTTGGACCAAGGTTCAGGTTTAGCGCGGCATTTGGCACATATACCACTGTCTTTCAAGCTGAGACCTATGCCATCGAGGTATCGGCATTACAGTGCAGTAAAATGGGGCACAGAGGTGCCAACATATACATAATTTCAGATAGCCAAGCTGCTTTAAAAGCTCTGGCTTCCCCAATTTTTTAATCATAGATAAGCTGTTACAGTAGCTTAATAAAGCTAGCCGAACGAAACAAAGTTACTCATATGTGGATTCCTGGACATTACGGAATAGAAGGCAATGAAGAGGCAGATTACTTTGCAAAAACATGTGCGAATAGTCAATTCTTGGGACCACAGCCAAGTATTGCTCGTTCAAACGCCTATCTACAAAGAATTGTTTCCAAGTGGGAATCCTCAGAAACCCAACACATATGGGATAGTTGCTAAGAATATAGGCAGTCTAAATTTTTTTTCAAACTAAATATTCATAGATTGAATCAGATAATCAGGGAGACTAGACTCAATGTCAGAATGCTGACATGGTTTATCACAGGTCATACCCATTCAACAAACATCTTTTCAAGATTGGTAGATCGAGCACAGACAGATGCAGATTCTGCTTAGAAGAGGAGGAGTCCTCCTCCAATATTCTATTTGATTGCGACGGTGTAGCTCGCAAAAGATACAAACACTTCCAGGGATACAAATCGCCTGATTCTGAATTTGACATCAAAGCGTTTATCAAGGACATAGACCTGCAATTCTGAAATGAATGGGGAAATACAATAGTTCTTAAGAGGTCGCGGTTACTTAGAACTCCCCAATTTCCACAAAAAAAAAAAAAAAAATCCTTAATAGTGCTAACTAAGAATGTTTTTTTTATTTTATTTTTTGTTATTAAATTTAAACTAGTCTTTAATTAATTACGTAATTTTACGTTAATTTTAACGTAACTGAACCCAATTTTAATTTCGAATTAGTCGCAATATAATGGTGAGAATTCACTACCTACATCATTATTAAGTCTCTTGTTAACGTGTTCTGTGGATATCACCAAACTTTCATACATGTCTAATTTATAATATTTAATTTTAAACTATTCTTGTTTATATGATGTTCGTCTTCAGCCATATGCTGCGCTACCGCTGACCTAAAATTCGCATATTTTATTTTCGTCGCCAATTCTGCTTCCCTCATATGTTCCCAGAATCTAACCGGAATTATTAACCTCTTGGATTGTCCTATGTAAGTTTTTGTGCAATCTTGGCATGATATTTTGTATATGCCACTTACTTCTTCTATACTCTTATTATCTTTAGCAGATGCTGACAGATTAAATAATTTGAGGTTTCTGCTAGGAGTGACTACATTTAAGTTGCATTCCTTAAATATATTACTGATTTTTTTGTGTATGCTTAATGTGTTACACAAATTCTTTTTGACTTCTCCATGTTCTTATTTTGTTCGAATAAAGTTGGAAGATTTTCCAGTTCGTTTCATCAAATAAATGTTAAAATATGCTCCAGACCTTTATATTTCTAGAATATATAACTGAATATATAATATATTTAATAGAACAACAGATATAAGGATTGTATAATATTATACAAAAACGTCAAAACAACAAGGATACTTTGGAATGTCCTTTTCGTCCTTAAAGGAAACCTAAAGCTAACAATTCCAGCTATCCTATGGGATATGGTATATGTCATTAGGTCGTACGCCAATACAACATCTCCCTCAGAATCCCCCTCTAAAAAAAGATAATTGAGTTTAGTTGTCCATCCATTCCATTTTATAGCAAATAATTTTATACCAATCTAACAATCAGTACTCTAATTAGCACTACTTCAATTTTGTCAAAAATAATGTAAATCGTAATGAGTAAAAAGCTATAAGAGATATCTAAGTGTATAGTTCTTATAATTTAAAAGATCTCCAATACGACTTTAGATCGCCCATACGACTTTTTTCTCTTTACCAGAACCTACAATAATGTTATATACAAAATGTTGTTCTTAGTGTATGGTTAGTTTGTAAATAAAAATTAGTTAATGTGCTAACGGCCCTGTTATTAATGTGAAAATATTCTAATTAATTTTTGCTGTTATTAAGATGAACGATTTTTACTGAGATTCATACAATATGCTGAATCCAACAAAAATATTTTTCGAATTAAACATCAATTCCATAGAAAATATAAACTCAACTTCAAAATGAAGCAAATAAACAACCTGGAATATAATCCCCAAGCCAACCAAAATTACGATTATTGAAATTTGTTCTGCCAAAGTGTTTTGTCAAAATTGTTTACAAAAAACAAAAATATGTAGAGTGTCCGAGGACCAGCGATCAGTGCAAAAAGAAGTTGTTCGAGAAATTAATATAAGTAAAAAAAATTAGGCAAGCTGGACGGTGGTAGGGCACCTCCTTTCAAATGAAAGAGCCCATGTTCGATTACCGAACAAAGTAAAATGTTTTATTGGTTCATTCAAATGCTCCAACAGTTTTTGTTATTTTGTCATTCCGATAAAATAAACGCAAAACAAAAATTAGTAAAACGGCGCACATTCTTGAAAGGGTGCCTGAAAGTTTGTCTGCATTCTAATATGCACTTAAGCTGACTTATAAATAAATAAATAAATAAGTTTTATAATAAATAATTTTTTTCTAATGATTTGCTTGCATCTTTTATGAGTCTTAATTTCTTATTAAGATTAACTGACTTGAGTTTAATTTTTAGCTTAACTGAAATTTTTAGTAATTTTTAACTTTAAATTTCGCAATCAAAATAATTTTATTTAATACAATTTTTTGTTTTACTTATAATTTACATTTTCTCCAACAACTTCTTTGTACTGATTTCTGGTCCCCGGACACGCTGCATATATGTTTGTTTATATATAAAATCTTATTTACAGTTACACATTCATGTACCCCAGTGGTTTGTTTAGTTATTGAAGGTGGAACAAATACGATACGTGCAGTTCTGGAATATGTTACTGATACACCACCAGTTCCTGTTGTTGTGTGTGATGGATCAGGTCGAGCAGCAGATTTAATAGCTTTTGTACACAAGTAAGTGTTGTTAATTTTTTTTTTCTTAATTAATTTTTAAATATATTTATTATTTATTTATTTTAACAGTTGATTCTACAGATAAATCTGTAGGCCAAGTTTATAGGTCCTTTGACCTTTCGAAATGTGGGCCTTTTTATTATATTATATTAACTAGCAAAGTTACCCGACGTTGTCGGGGTCGACCACAAAATGAATCAAATTTAATTCAATGAAGTTTGATTTATGAATCGAATTGAAAAAAATTGGTTTATCAAAAATATTCTAATATTTTTTTTCACTACGATAAAAAAATATCAACAATACTCCAACTTAAGTTATACTTATATTAAAATTATTTCTTTGTAAACAATATTTTAGTGATCTTTTCTGATGAAGTATAAGCAAATACGCTCCTTGCTGTTGAGGTATTCTTGAAATAAAGACATGTTCGTTTTTTCCACAATCAATTGGAATTTGTACTTAAATGAAATTAGGATGCCAAGTTCTTATTCTTAATCTAGTACCGTAGTTTTGGGTTCTTCAAGTTTCGTAGAAGCACTATTGAAGCTACTAATTTTAATTCCAATTGATGAGGAGGAATAACTTCATTCTCATCGATAACTGTATCTATCGATTTGTACATATGGAGCCCCTGGAACACTGCAGTATTTTCTGATTAATAAAGCGAATCGTCACATTTTTGTGGCTAAGTTACATAGCCACTTCACATAGTCATGTAAAAATTTTATACTGATTCCTAAATTCGAAAATACTTTTTCAGGACAATACATGTTTTTTTATATTTCATAGAATACCTATGAATAAATTTTCAAGTCTGTAACACAGTTTTTTTTTTGAAACATTTTTGATAGAGTATGTAAGTGTAAATTTTCATGCCTGCAACACAATTGGTTTTTGAAATATTCCTGAGAAGTACGTGCTGGGAGTTGTACGGTAACAACTCGAACCAGTCCAAATTTTCGAAATCGGTAACAGTCGAAGAATTTCTTTATTTGTGAAAGAGTATCTAAGTGTAAGTTTTTATGCCTGTAACACAATTGGTTTTTGAAATATTTCTGAAACGTATGTGCTAGGACTGACTTGTACGACAGCAACCCGAACCAGTCCAAATTTTTGAAATCGGTAACAGTCGAATTTCTGTATTTGTGCAAGAGTATCTAAGTGTAAGTTTTCATGCCTGTAACACAATTGGTTTTTGAAATATTCCTGAAACGTATGTGCTAGGACTGACTTGTACGACAGCAACCCGAACCAGTCCAAATTTTTGAAATCGGTAATAGTCGAATTTCTTTATTTGTGCAAGAGTATCTAAGTGTAAATTTTCATGCCTGCAACACAATTGGTTTTTGAAATATTCCTGAAACGTATGTGCTAGGACTGACTTGTACGACAGCAACCCGAACCAGTCCAAATTTTTGAAATCGGTAACAGTCGAATTTCTGTATTTGTGCAAGAGTATCTAAGTGTAAATTTTCATGCCTGCAACACAATTGGTTTTTGAAATATTCCTGAAACGTATGTGCTAGGACTGACTTGTACGACAGCAACCCGAACCAGTCCAAATTTTTGAAATCGGTAACAGTCGAATTTCTGTATTTGTGCAAGAGTATCTAAGTGTAAGTTTTCATGCCTGTAACACAATTGGTTTTTGAAATATTCCTGAAACGTATGTGCTAGGAGTTGTACGGCAGCAACCCGAACCAGTCCAAATTTTTGAAATCGGTAACAGTCGAATTTCTGTATTTGTGAAAGAGAATCTAAATGTAAATTTTCATATCTGTCACACACATGGTTTTTAAAATATTCCTGAGTCTTGGTAAGAGTTGTACGGCAGCAACCCGAACCTGTCATCTGATGGCTTTGTTAAGTACCGCGTTATTTGCATACCGGTACCATGAATAACTGTGCAAAATTCCAGAACTCTATCTTTAAAACTGTGGGCGTGTATAGCGAACAAACAAACAAACAAACAAACAAACAAACAAACAAACAAACAAACAAACTTTCCCTTTTATAAGTATAGATTAACAATTTTTTTTTGTTTTAACTTCGAAAATTTATTTACAATATATATCAAGTATATGTGAATGTGCATATGTTATATTAGATTAAGTGTATGTTAAGTATGTGTACTAATCAAATATTGGTACATAATTTGTATGGATTCGGTACTTAAAAGTACTTAAGTCAGAAATCGAAACAAAAATTTACTGCATAATCCCCCAATTTCATATACCAAATGCATCTAAATATTAACATATCTATTGCGTCCTACAGAGCTTCTCAAAAATGTTTGAATCTTGTAACTTTACTAAAAAGTCTTTTCGCGCACACATAACGAACCAGCCCATTTGATTGTCTGCTGCCGCGCACACGTAGCGATTAAACAGTTGTCTTTCGTTTAGTTTGAAAATGGATCCTGTGGAGTTAGCTTGCATTTGTGCTCTTGAAATAAAAAGCAAGAAAAAGTTAAGAAAACGACGATATTGGGTTCACCCTTTATTAAAGATAGAGGTTTACCAAATTCATGTATTTTTCATGTATCTTTCAGCGGACCTCATGTATTACATTCAAAATTTCAAACGAAAAATAAATTGCAATTGATTTTAATTTCAAGTGTGTGTGTGTGTCACATCTAAATACATAATTTAGAAATCGATTGCTTCAAGTAAAAGTTGTCGTCAGTTTGTAAAAAATTGTAATCACACTTTCATATAAAGTAATGGAACACAAACGTGCAATCAAACAGTTATAAAACTAAAAATTGCATGTGTGCGCCTAGCCTAAAAGCTCAATTTCTTCGTTCGGCTAAAAGTGTATTTTTTAGTATAAGTTTAAAGTTTAAACTTTAGTAATATGGATTAGTTGCTAAGTAGTAACGTTCTCCATCGTGAATTCTCCATTTTTGTTTTTGCTGATGCCTTATAGATTGCAAAGAGTTCTTCTTCTGTAACCTCTAGCTGCCGTAAGGTTGCAAGCCGAATTGTTTTGATGTAGATGTACTTTATTTCTGTACTTATAACGGTGGTCATAGCTTTAATATTTAAGTCGTATTCAATGATTTTATTTAGCGAAAACAAATATGTACCAGTGTATTTGACAGCTCATATTAGAATATTTGTATTATGTTGATGTTTGGTTTTCTCTATAGAATCTGAATCTGATAGCTAGCTTCCGTATGTTGGAATATCTTATTTGTTAAGATCTAATTTTTTAATGATACCTCTGTGTACTTTTAAATTAACCCAAGTACATGCTTCTAAATTTGATGTTCAACTGTTTTATTTTTAATGCAATATATTTACATCTAAATGTATACCCATAAGTATTTGACGTAATTTTTTTTGAGGTATATAATTAAATTATTTAAAATAAGGGCAGATATCTTTATTTTTAGACTGAAAGTGATGTGTATTGACTTTAATTCATTTAACTTTGATGCTCCATTTTTACAGTCACCAGTTGAATGTTTTTGTTGTTTGACTGATGCCAATTTAGCATTCTGATTTCAAACCATAAGAGCGGCGTTATTGACGAATATTGAAATTTTTACTTTTAATTACTGTTGGGATATCAACATCCAGGTACAATATAGGCCTTAAAATACCGCCTTGAGGAATGTCAGATTGTATATAAAAAATAGTTCTGCGTATACTTGTTTCACAAAAAATATTCAGTTTTCAAGGCAACATTTCAAAATTTCTTAGAATTGATAGGGAAGATTTTGCTTCAATTTACACGTGCGGTCAGAATCATCGATAGTGTGACTTAAAAGCAGGTCTTTAAAATTCTTTTTTAATCAATAAATTCAAAAATTTTCATTCTACTTCATCTCTTTTCTTTTTTCAATCGTTCATCATTTTTGAATTCAAATTCATTCGAACAGAATTATTTTGTTAAAATAACGTGTATATTTCGAATTTTATAATAACGGAAATTTATTTAAAAATGTAATTTAAAAATTTTAAACACGTAAGACCTATAAATATACCGATATAGAAATTAATTATAGACACTCGTGTACTTTTTTCGAA
Organism: Argyra leucocephala; assembly: GCA_963942445.1. NCBI lineage: Eukaryota > Metazoa > Arthropoda > Insecta > Diptera > Dolichopodidae > Argyra > Argyra leucocephala. Next base: position 140,660,686 of record OZ012678.1, on the reverse strand, counting down.
TTTTCTGATATGTCATTAGAATGTTTTTGAAATAATAGGAAAATTTTATTTGAAGGATCTAAAGTCTATCAACTAAATGTGTTCTATTTCCTATTCATTTTTAACATTCCAAAAAGAAAAAAAAACCTAAACCTACCATCATCTGAAATTTTTATCAATAGAATTTTGTTTTGCTCTTAAATTCTCTAATTCATACAGAGGTTATCGCGTTTATAATAAAAAGAAAAACAACAACAACTCCGAAGAAAATCTACAAAATAATAAATTCCACTTCTTCTTAATCTTTTTATTTTAACAATTTGTTGCTTTTATTAAGTTTTTTCTATAACAACAAAGCAAAACAAAAAACATAAAATTTTACTAAAAAATTCAAAAGATGTTTTACAGAATTTTGCTAGCTATGTATTTTATTTTTTAAATTTTTATTATTTTCTATTGGTTTTCTTAAAATCATTGGAAAATTCAAAAATTGATAAAATATTCATGGTTTTCAAGAGACAAAATTCTGAAGGTGAATATTTCAATAAAAATAAAATTAACATTAACGAGGAAAATTCGTGTTATTTTGAAAAATATTCATGAGATATAACGGTTTTCAATATTTTATAAGACAACAATATTATTGTGGTAGATCATAGTGATGTTGTCTTCCGAAGCTTCTATTAATTCGATTTTATTCTCTTCTTAATATTTGACTTACTCTCTTTCCATTCCATACTCAATCGGTCAATACATAATTTTGCTGACGACAACAACTTGCTGGCTTTTTACGGCTTCTTAAAGAAATCTAACGCCATTTCTACCGCATATCAGACTATATGATTAACTCACTTATTTATGATCTAGTAAGTTAATAGCTGATTGCGGTAAATCAAACACAGTTGACTTAAACACGTGCAAAACTGAAACTGTTTCATCTTTTGTAGAAGAAACTAACTCACTCTGGAGAAAATTTAAAACGGTCTAAATATTTTAGGCATACAACTATACCAAAAAATCCAGAGTAGAATGAGCATATTTTTGATATAGCTAAGAACGTTGCCAAATATTTGGAATTTCTTGAACAATATATAGTCTATTTTTCTCCAATCTATTCAACATCGATCAAACTTTTATCCAATTTAATATGGAGTATAATACTCACATGTATGGGCTGATCCATCCATATAGCCCCATCTTCATTAGGTTAGCTTGATAAGATCCAAAATCATTCTATATGCCGATTGACGACATCACTGTCCATGTATAATAGTATATCTATAATGTATAGATATCTTGTTGGAAATGGCACTTGTATCTAAGTTCAAGCTAAATCAATAATTATAAAATGATGAGCACAATAAATACCTCAAGACTTATTAAGAAAATATATTGTATATTCAAAAGAGAATATTAGACCACAACTAACGAACATCGATGAAGACAAAATTGCAAAAACGTACACCACATTGTGACAAGAATCAGCAGCAAGTGGATCATTACCAATTACGGTACGTCACATTGAATCAGTTATCAGAATGTCAGAGGCTTGTACTAGAATACATTTACGTTAAAATGTTCAAAAATCTGATATTAGTATGGCTATACGAATGATGTTGGAGAGCTTTATTGAAGCTCAAAAATTCAGTGTTATGAAGAAAATGAGAGAAATGCAACATTCCAACATTTGGCTTTTCAAAAAGATTATTCAGAATTATTGTTCTTTATTTTACGTCAACTTATTTTGGATCAATTAGAATATATTAGATGTAAAGAAGGTCCAACAGCAACACAATATGTTGAAGTTATAGAACGTGATTTAATTGAAAGAGCAAAACAATAAAATTGAATTATTTAAAAAGAATGGATTCTCATATGAGCCAAAACGAAAAGTTATTTTACAGATAGTGCTGAAAGCAGCTGTTTAAAGATTAAATTATTTAGCTTATTCTATTTGTTTAATTTTATTGTAAATTACTGTAAATTTATAATTAGATTTTTTTTTGTTTGTTTTTCAATAGCACTCCGACGTACAATATTTTTTAAATTTAATATGATAGTTTTTAATTAGAACTTCTATTTGATTTGTATTGTAGCAGACGTTTTTCAAAAGTAAAAATGTAATCTGTAGAAAATAAACAACGTCTGTAATTAGTACAGATACATTTTTTTTAAATTAAAAAAAAAAAAAAGAAAAAAAAAAATTAGAATGCTTCCCATCAAAAATTGCAGCGTAACACTAAGGAGTCTTCAAATGCTCATTTCTACACATTTCAAATGCCCACAAGTGGTCCACAACTGGTTTCGAAATTGACTTATTGCAAGAACTTCTAAAATGTGGAATACTTTCTTTCATTTCATATATTCCCCTTCGATAGAAATGTTCTATTTTGCAATTTGGTGCGTTTCTTGGTATTTGGGTAGTGCGTAAAAAAGAAAACCAGGGTCTTTGAAATTGATCTGTAATTCAATAATTTTGTTTTTTAAATTTTTCAAATAATAATAAAAAATCTTTGATTGAATCGATGACATACATACATGGTGGGCCAAAAGTCACGTGTAAAAATTTAATAAATTTTTTGTTTGTTATTATTTTTGTATGTGTGCTATTGCTACATCCTGCTGGAACCACTTGTTGGCTGCCACAGGGCGTACAAAATTATTAATCATAGTACAATACCTGTTCCCATTCACCGTCACTCCATTCTCGAATAATTAGGGTTCTCTAACTCTTTGTGATGTCACTCCACACCATAATGTACACTTGAGCGAATGCAATTGGCGCTGGTGAACAACTCTGGGGTTTGCAATACCCCAAAATCGCATATCTTGTTTATTTACATTTCCATTAAGATGATTATTCAATTTTTACACGCAGGTGTGACTTTTCGCCCACCCTGTACAATTAACTATTTAAGGAGAGATGTATTCCATTCTACTTTTTACTACGTGTATATTTTCAACCCTTAATTTTTCGTCTTTAACTGCCGGTGCTTTCACAAATTCTTCTGACTTTTTCTTTTTCTACTTGTTTCTTCTTCAGTCGTTTGACGGTTTTTGTTTTTATTGATGCTTGCTCGTTTCAACATTCTAATTTTTCATTTATTATTTTTTTTTTTTTTAATTTACTTGATTGCGCAATTTATTATTTAACATTTCAATAAGTGAGACCACTTGGAGTATGCAATACGATTATTTCTTTATTCTATTAATAATAATTTACAGCTTGTAACAGTAGGGCATGTATAATCAATAGTTATATATAAGAAAGAGGCTAATCTAATAATACAGTATATAATTTTAAAAGTGTCGTTAATAAATTACATTAAATTATATTACAAATAACTAGCCTGTAATCTTTATCAGAATTTGTTGTATAATTGTGAAGCTTGGATATATTATAAATCACTTATAAGTTAGCCGTTGCAATTATTTACATGGCACTCAATATTATTATGTTTATTAGTATGTTTATAATAATATTTTTTTTTATCAAATTCGTAAGTTTGGATGGAATAGACTTCAATCAAAACAAGCTCCACCAAAGGTTGTATTTGTTCAAGTATCCATTAGATCCTACAACGGTTTTTTATATAACTATATATGATATACAGTTAAAAAAGTTATTCTTTAGCGTTAAAGTAAAATTATTATTATAATTAATTGAAACTTGATTATTAAAATTAGTTTAGTTGACAATTAATTAAAGGTTGCGAGGTTCAACAAATATCCAGAAAAAAGCATTTGTAACTCATTCAGCAAACACAAAAAAAACTTGTACCGGAAGTCTTTCACTAAGTCATACCCACTGATTAGCAGCCCAAAAGAGGAATAGCCACAGATCGAAGGGAAAAAAATATGGGTTACATATATAGTAACATTGGAACCAATCAACGCAAGACTCTTATGGGATCAACTGGGACGAATTTGATTAACTAGCAAAATCGGGAATACACAAGTTCACTTGCAGTTATTGCAACAAAGTCTATATAGAACAAAGCGGACAGAACTAATGAACATCTGGAAGAAACAGAGCTAGCTAAGAAGAAGAATTTAACCAAATTCAGATCCAAATTAGGATAATATCCCATCTTCTAACAGAGCCATAATATTTCCAAAGTATAAGAACGACTCATTCCTGAATAAAAGCCCAAGGCAATGGATACTATGGATTATTTAAATTTATGGAAAATTAAGTTTTAAATAACCGTTATTAAATCTTCTACATCTTCCAATTTGATTGGAAAGTAAACACCCAACCAGCTGTGAAAATTTGAATTGCTAACTGTCCATAGATGTAACTAAGACGAGTTTAGATTTATTTCCTGAATACAAAACATTGAAGAAGCCTTCAAGTAGTAGACAGAATGCGTGTATCTGCATGATAAGCATTATTTAGTTAAAGAAAAATATTCGGCCATATTCAACAATTTTAGTATACAATTTTCTAACGTTTTAATATACAATAAGTCTGTTCCAATAAAATCATTTTTACATATTCTTTTTTCCTATAACGTAATAAGGCTTAAATCTTCTCTTAGTTTGTTACAGATTAATTCTGAACCTATATTATTTACTTTGCTTCGGCATTTCGTTTACACGATTTGGTTTACATGTTGGTATAGTTGATCCAAGTTATTAAAACTGCATTCAAATTACGAAATTTGTCATTAGAACTTAAGACGATAAATTTTTGTTTGGTGAGGAAAATATATTTTTTATACTAAATAATGACTAAGTAATATATGGCAAAGTAAGTAATAGTGGCACAATAAATTGGTCACAAATATTATATAAAATGAAGGTGATTTACAGTCGAAGTAGAACAATAATATCTGGATAAAGCTAGTTTTAAACATTTGAACAATAATTTAAAGCTGAATAATCTGAAATATTTTTTCGTATACAGACCAATACTACCAATATTCTGTCTAAATCCTTTTATAACTTAAGAATATTTTTTTTTTCTTATTATAAATGTAGTCTTAAATTTATCAAATATTTGAGTAAAAATTTATAAACAAAAAATTTACACTCTCTATATTTCAATGTTGTTGTGTTTGGTTAATATTCAGCTCCCGTGGTTGAAATGATAATTTAACACGATTATTCTTATTACATGCTGTGTTTCAGATAATTGAGACAATTCTCGTCATGATTTTGTGTTCTCTGTATTTATTTTATTTTTTGTTATTATTACAATAACAGATATAAAATATTAAATAAATGATACAAATATAATTTAATCTTCATTTATGGTCTAACAGTGTTATCAAGTTAATGATAATTATAATATAAAACACAGTTTTGTTCACTTGTAATTGTTCTTCAACACTGTAGGTTTGACCACTTACACACACAATTTAGATAATAATATTTACTTTGTTATTATATTTATTTTTATGATAATATTCTGTTTTAAATATACTCCTAAATAGATTTGTAAATCGTATAAATAAGTATAAGTAAACAAAATATTGTACAAAAATTATTAACACTGATGGTTAATTTAAAAACATAGGAAATAAATTTTTCAAATAATAAAAAAATGTATGTTTTTGTAGTGTTTTGTGTAAAGAAAAGTGAAAACAGAAATTATGGGTAACATATAAGAAGTGGATCGTGAGATTTAGCAAGGATCATAATTATTTAATTAGCTAATACCACCGTAAGTGTTCACCGGTCAAGCATTAAAAATATTTTTCTTTCCTCTTTAATTAAATATTCATCTCAAATGGAAGTTTTCTATTTCCGCAAAGCAATTAATTTTACTTGACATATCGTCCAACTTAAGTTTAAAATGTTTTTTACATAGGGTATTTTTTTATTTCTCTAATCTGTTTGTTGTTTTTTTTTTTTGTCGAGACATCATCAATCTACAATACGCTCCATTCTGGTTTAAAATTTTCTTTTGCATACAACGGAGACACCATGTTGAGATGAATAATATGGACAGACGGTAGTATTGTACAGCGCCAATAGTCAATATTGGCCTTTATATGTTCTCTATAACATTTTGGTTTTGAGCTTTGCCCTAGAAAAACGATTTTTGGAAAATCTAGTGAATTTTTAAAGGTGATAAAACAAGATTTACCACCATGTTAATATTAGGTATATTTTTTTGATACTTATCTATATTTTGCTTTACAAAATAAACATTGATCTGAATTTAAATATATGGCTGCATTATTAGAAGCATTTCGAAATGGCTAGTTCAAACACACAAAGACAGGGAAGTTGTTTTTTAATATATATTTTATTTTTTGCGTAATATTAATTGTTTTAATGACTTTCAAAAATAATTCTAATTTTAAAAAGTTTCATATTTGATTGATTTTATGATTTTTTGCTATAATTTGGTTCTTGTATTAAATATATAATTTTCCTATATGGGTAAAGAATTGTGCTATTTTTTTCTACAAATGATTTATTTGAAATATGGAAACAAAAATTAGTATTTTTTAATTTATTTTATTCTTAAATCGATACTTTTTTACGGTTATATTTTGAAAATGCTTCACATTTAAATTTTGGGTCTTGCTTTATTCCTTAAACTTTTACAGACATTATTAGCGTGTATTATATATCTATAATTATAATTGACAAGCATTTAAGGTCCTGCGCAGTAGACACCTTTTTATTTTATTTCGATTCTCCTACTCCTTAATGAATTTCTAATATATATAATATATAAGATTGTATACAAAACAAAAATGCGCACACAGTTGAAAATTTTGTAGCCATATGATTTTATTATTCAGCAAATACATTATGCATACGTGAGATCTTATGAAAATATTAAACAAAAGCAAACAAATCAGTTATTATATTTTATACTAGCAAAGTTACCCGACGTTGTCCGGGTCGACCACAAAATGAATCAAATTTATTTCAATGAAGTTTGATTTATGAATCGAATTGAAAAAAATTTGTTTATCAAAAATATTCTAATATTTTTTTTCACTACGATAAAAAAATATCAACAATACTCCAACTTAAGTTATACCATTTAAAATTATTTCTTTGTAAACAATATTTTAGTGATCTTTTCTGATGAAGTATAAGCAAATACACTCCTTGCTGTTGAGGTATTCTTGAAATAAAGACATGTTCGTTTTTTCCACAATCAATTGGATTTTGTACTTAAATGAAATTAGGATGCCAAGTTCTTATTCTTAATCTAGTACCGTAGTTTTGGGTTCTTCAAGTTTCGTAGAAGCACTATTGAAGCTACTAATTTTAATTCCAATTGATGAGGAGGAATAACTTCATTTTCATCGATAACTGTATCTATCGATTTGTACATATGGAGCCCCTGGAACACTGCAGTATTTTCTGATTAATAAAACGAATCGTCACATTTTTGTGGCTAATTTACATAGCCACTTCACATAGTCATGTAAAAATTTTATACTGATTCCTAAATTCGAAAATACTTTTTCAGGACAATACATTTTTTTTTATTTTTTATAGAATACCTATGAATAAATTTTCAAGTCTGTAACTCAATTTTTTTTTTGAAACATTTCTGATAGAGTATGTAAGTGTAAATTTTCATGCCTGCAACACAATTGGTTTTTAAAATATTCCTGAAACGTATGTGCTAGGACTGACTTGTACGACAGCAACCCGAACCAGTCCAAATTTTTGAAATCGGTAACAGTCGAATTTCTTTATTTGTGAAAGAGTATCTAAGTGTAAGTTTTGATACCTGTAACACAATTGGTTTTTGAAATATTCCTGAAACGTACGTGCTAGGAGTTGTACGGCAGCAACCCGAACCAGTCCAAATTTTTGAGATCGGTAACAGTCGAATTTCTGTATTTGTGAAAGAGAATCTAAATGTAAATTTTCATATCTGTCACACACATGGTTTTTAAAATATTCCTGAGTCTTGGTAAGAGTTGTACGGCAGCAACCCGAACCTGTCATCTGATGGCTTTGCTAAGTACCGCGTTATTTGCATACCGGTACCATGAATAACTGTGCAAAATTTCAGAACTCTATCTTTAAAACTGTAGGCGTGTATAGCGAACAAACAAACAAACAAATAAATAAACAAACAAACAAACAAACAAACAAACTTTCCCTTTTATAAGTATAGAAGATTATGTACTTGCAAATGAATTTATTATTTATGTACATATGCCAAAAAAAACAAAGAAATAAATTCATTTCAAATAAAAAATATAAAAAAGCAAAAACAAAAAAAATCAGTTGAATTGTTCATATGACTAGCAAATTTATTTTGATATAGTAGGTCACTTGAATTCTTCATTTTTATCTTTTTAAGTAACTGTTTCTAAATTTTTTTTATTTGTAGTAATAATATAGTTTATTATGTATTATGTAGGTATATATATACATACCTCTTTAATAACAAAACTTTTTATTTTTAGTAATTTTATCACTAAATGCTTCTTACTATAGGGAATATATCGGAAACGAAGCATAGTATATGAGGGACGTGTATTTATGTGTCCTAAATAAAACTTACTAACCACAAAACTTTTTATTAAACACGAGTGGTTTCTGCTATATCGTGCGAAGTCTATGTCAGTACGTAAATTATTGTTTTTTTAAAAACTTTAAATTTGACTTCAACTTGAAATATAATTACTCAACAGGGGCCCCTAGTATATATATATTAGATATTTCGTTACGCTTTTAACAAGCCGGAAGTTGGCAACTTGAGATGAAGTTTTTATTTTTACAACCCGACTGGTTCGGGTTGCTGCCGTATAACTCCTAGCACGTACGTCTCAGGAATATTTCAAAAACCAATTGTGTTACAGGCATAAAAATTTACACTTACATACTCTATCAGAAATGTTTCACAAAAAAAATTGTGTTATAGACTTGAAAATTTATTCATAGGTACTCTATGAAAAAATTATGTATTGTCCTGATAAAGTATTTTCAAATTTAGGAATCAGTATAAAATTTTTACATGACTATGTGAATTAGCCACAAAAATGTGACGATTCATTTTATTAATCAGAAAATACTGCAGAGTGTTCCAGGGGGTTCATGTGTACAAATCGATAGATACAGTTATCGATGAAAACGAAGTTGTTACTTCTCATCAATTGGAATTAAAAGTAGTAGCTTCAATATTGCTTCTACGAAACTTGAAGAAGCCAAAATTACGGTAGTAGATTAAGAATAAGAAGTCAGCATCCTCATTTCATTTAAGTACAAATTCCAATTAATTGTGGAAAAGGCGAACATATCTTTATTTCAAGAATACCTCAACAGCTAGGAACGTATTTGCTTATACTTCATCAGAAAAGATCACTAAAATATTGTTTACAAAGAAATAATTTTAATATAAGTATAGTTTAAGTTATTGTATTGTTGATTTTGTTATGGTAGTGAAAAAAAAAATTAGAATATTTTTGATAAACCAATTTTTTTCAATTCGATTCATAAATCAAACTTCATTGAAATAAATTCGATACATTTTGTGGTCGACCCGGACAACGTCGAGTAACTTTGCTAGTTTACAATAAAAGAAGAAAAATATTAATTTATTTCGCAACACACTCAGTTCATAATCGATTTAAGTTCCTCTATTTTTTGAGTGAATCTACTAAGATAGTTAATTCTGTAATCTATCGGCTTCATCATTATGTTAAGATAAAAGTGACGCACAATATTCCAGGAATTCAGTATTATTATATTACAATCCAGGTATTGCTAGATATTTCCTGCTTTAAGTCTTATATTTTATCGCTTTGCATATGTTTTCGTAAAATTTGGATTTTGAGATTGATGGACATTGATTGGTGATGTTGAAAGTCAGAATTATAATTAGTACTTTTTTGTCAAGATATTATTGGGGTATAGTGTGGAAACAAAGTTCAACCATTGTCTATTTGTTATGTTATTTGCAACTAGTATTTTCAGTTGCGGCCACGTTCTATGTCAGTAAGTTTCGAAAACTGTTATCATTAAAATTTTTCTCGATCTTCAATATTCCATTCGATCAAATATTTTAATATTTTCTTTGATGATTTTGAAAATTATTACCGAACGATTAAATGATATACAAGTAAAGTAACAAAATTTTGAAAATCTAATCAAATAAAAACATTGAGTTTGTTTAATAACCAAAATATATTTATATTATATATTTTTTGTATTGTATCAAATTCAATTAATCTTTGCAATAAATGTTATCCTTTTTAATATATACATTTACAAAATTTTAACATTCCAACAATATCAAAATGTGTTGTAGGTAGTTATGTACATAAAAAGGATTCAAGAAAATAAAATGTTTCACAACTTATTTATATGGTTTCATTATTTATGTAAAATAAAGTTTTAATATGTCCTGAATTTTCCAAGTTTTGCATCAAGTATCCATGTAACGATAAAACTTAAAATACTTTATAGGATTTACATAAGAGAAAATTCTCAAACAAAAGAACATTTTTTTTTTTTTTTTTTTGTTTTAAATGTGGTTTTAAAGAATTGTGAAGAGATGGGGGTAAAAAATTTTGTTTAGAGTCAATGAGAATTGAATTAAATTACTGAAAAGTTGAATTTTGAAATAAAAGCTACTAACCACTTATCAATTTAATTAATTCTAAAATAATTTTTTTTTATAGATATGCTTCTGATGGAGATGATCAGCCAGTATTAGAATCAATGCGAGAATATTTAATTGGAACAATACAAAAAACATTTGAAGTTTTATTTGATCAAGCGGAAAAACTATACCATGAACTTCTGCAATGTACAAGAAATAAAAATTTGGTAAGCATATAAATAATATATAAATATGTAAAAATGATAATAAAAAATTAAATTTTACAAAAATAGAACAAAATTAAAACAAAAGAAAAAGGAAAATCAAAAAGATATGCGATATTAACCCATTTTCCGGAGCGTTTTCTACTTTGTCACAATGTTTTCGAAAAGAATGTTAGAAAAATTAAAATTATTTTTTTTGTAAAATTAAAATTTAAAATATTTTATAATTTTTTAAAAATATAATAAAGATTCCCATTTGAGCTTATCTAAATAGCATTTTCCATATTGGGACTCAGTAGAACAAATAAATAGTGAATTATGATACATTGAGATCATGATTGTGATCATTGTAGTTTTAGTTGTGGTAAATTTTAATGTTGGCTTAATTTTAATACCATTTACAAATCCCAGAAAATAATTTAAAACCATTTAGAATAAGTATTAGAAAAGAAAAACTAATAGCAAATATATCGAGATACGCTGATTATGTAGCAGGATGATAGTTATATAAAAAATATTGTCAATAATTTTCAGGTTATATTGAAACAAGTTAATTAATAGGTTAATTGATCATAATATATGTCGGATATCTACAATTAACAAAAATAGTTTTTTTTAATTAAATTGTCCTTATCACATATGAATATTTTGAATTTTAAATGTTCTCCGTTGATATTACTCGCGTTATACATAATAATTTTACATGTAGCTCGTCCATAATAATGGTATATATAGGAGACATGATTAAAGAAAATGGTTTTTTATATAACCGTTTTTGTCTAAAAAGATAAAATGCTCAGAATCTCTAACACCAATGAGAAAAATCTTTTCTACACCACCCATTCCTTAGTTATAATTACGCAAAACCCATGGTTGTTTATGCTGAATAAATTGATGTTTGTAGCAATTGCTGTTTATGCTGAATTTAAGTATGATGGCGGATATTAATTCTGATTTAAGTATCTTAAGAAAGTGGTTTGCTGAACATAGGTTAATAATCTATACTTATAAAAGGGAAAGTTTGTTTGTTTGTTTGTTTGTTTGTTTGTTTATTTGTTTGTTTGTTTGTTTGTTTGTTCGCTATACACGCCCACAGTTTTAAAGATAGAGTTCTGAAATTTTGCACAGTTATTCATGGTACCGGTATGCAAATAACGCGGTACTTCACAAAGCCATCAGATGACAGGTTCGGGTTGCTGCCGTACAACTCTTACCAAGACTCAGGAATATTTTAAAAACCATGTGTGTTACAGGCATAAAAACTTACACTTAGATACTCTTGCACAAATACAGAAATTCGACTGTTACCGATTTCAAAAATTTGGACTGGTTCGGGTTGCTGTCGTACAAGTCAGTCCTAGCACATACGTTTCAGGAATATTTCAAAAACCAATTGTGTTGCAGGCATGAAAATTTACACTTACATACTCTATCAGAAATGTTTCAAAAAAAACATTGTGTTACAGACTTGAAAATTTATTCATAGGTATTCTATGAAAAATAAAAAAACATGTATTGTCCTGAAAAAGTATTTTCGAATTTAGGAATCAGTATAAAATTTTTACATGACTATGTTTAGTGGCTATGTAAATTAGCCACAAAAATGTGACGATTCGTTTTATTAATCAGAAAATACTGCAGAGTGTTCCAGGGGCTCCATATGTACAAATCGATAGATACAGTTATCGATGAAAATGAAGTTATTCCTCCTCATCAATTGGAATTAAAATTAGTAGCTTCAATAGTGCTTCTACGAAACTTGAAGAACCCAAAACTACGGTACTAGATTAAGAATAAGAACTTGGCATCCTAATTTCATTTAAGTACAAATTCCAATTGATTGTGGAAAAAACGAACATGTCTTTATTTCAAGAATACCTCAACAGCAAGGAGCGTATTTGCTTATACTTCATCAGAAAAGATCACTAAAATATTGTTTACAAAGAAATAATTTTAAATGGTATAACTTAAGTTGGAGTATTGTTGATATTTTTTTATCGTAGTGAAAAAAAATATTAGAATATTTTTGATAAACCAAATTTTTTTCAATTCGATTCATAAATCAAACTTCATTGAAATAAATTTGATTCATTTTGTGGTCGACCCGGACAACGTCGGGTAACTTTGCTAGTTAGTAATAAAACTAAAATCATGTTTTTTAGTTTAACAGCGCAACATCCCCCAATTATTGATATTATTTATTTATTTCAATCTACTGGGTAGTCCCTTACAGATTTTGCTTCTAAAATATTAAAAATTAAAATAAAATAAAATTAGAAATAGAAAACAAAAATTCTAAAATACAAAAATAATTTCAAATATAAAAAAACATTAATAATAAGATGCATTAACAATTTCAAGTTAAAAATAACATTAATTCAAGAAAAGAAGTTAAAAAAAAATAAACATTCAGACTTAAGTAGTATAAATAAATATTAATAGTAATAGCAATAGTAATTATAAATGTAGGCAGTACACTCAAATGATAAAAGAGACTAATTTTAATAAATATGTAGAATAAAATTATAATTAATTAAAATTAGAAGAATTATTGTAATGTATCAAAAAATGTGATGATTTTTCTCCTAAAAACGACTCTACTGTAGTTGAGGTCAATTACTGAAAAGCTGAGAGTTTGCTATAGGTTCGGAAAAACCATAGTTCGTTCTATGACTTTGAAGATATAAAAATCTTTGGCTTCTGAAATCGCGCACTGGAGCATAGACATTATAAAGACGAAGAATAAATGGATATTTTATTCTGACAGATAAAATATCATATGAAAACATCACGGAAGCAGCATTTCGCCTAGCCTCAAGAGTAGAAAGCTTAATAAGTTGACATTTAGCTAAATATTCAGTAATATAAGGTTGCCAGTTGAATTTACGTAGACAAAACCTAATCATATTCTTGTGAACAGACTCTGTTCTCTTAATATGTTTATCATAATAAGTCATCCAGATCGGACAAGCATATTCGAGTTGAAGACGAACGTGTGCAGTATATAAATTTTTGAATGTATAAGGATCAGAAAATTGCTGTGAGTTACGCTTAATGAAACCTAACATAGAAAAAGCTTTAGAAATAATTCGATCTATGTGAGCTAAAAGTTAATTTATTATCGATAATGATACCCAGGTCTTTTGTTTCACAGACATGTTCAATAATAGAACCATTGATATTAGAATAAAATTCAATTAGAGTTTGCTTCCTAGAAAATGGCATGTAACTGCACTTATTAATAATTTATGGTAAGGCTATTAATGTTACACCAAGAGTAGAATTTGTCGAAATCCTGCTGCAGGAGATGGCAATCTTGGTCCGACTTAATAACCGCAAAAAGATTAATATCGTCAACAATTAATAAGATCAAAGACTTAATATCGAAGTCGATATCGTTCATAAACAATAAAAATAATAGTGGCCCCATATCAGTTCCTTGTGGAAAACCAGACGTAGCCTCGAAGTATACCTTGTGCAAGACGTGCAATTTTGTATTTTAACGCACAGTTTACGACCAGTCAAAACTCATAGAAGGAAGGTACCATGAATACCAAGAGTCTGAAGCTTAGAGAGTAGTAAAGAATGGTCTACTTTGTCAAAAGCTTTAGAAATATCCGTGAATATCGTATCTACTTGATAGCCTTTTTTAATTGCATTGAAAACTGTGTGAAGAAAAATTGCTAAATTAGTGGATGTAGATCTTCCATCCATAAAGCCATGCTGATGTGTTTCACGCTTCAGAATTGCTTAAAACTAAAATTGTTTAACCCCAATTGTTCTTTAATAATTAACCAATACTCTTATAATTGTAGTAGTGACTGTAGTACAAACTTGAAACAGTTAATAAATTCAAGTATTTAGGAAGGAGTTATAATTGATAATAATTTGAGTTGTACTGAACATACTACGTCTTTGAAGGTGTATTTGCGTTCAACTCTACGCAGTTTTTATTATTTAAGCAAAGTATGTTCACAATCTACTTTAAAGACATTTTATTACGGTATATTTCAGTCCAAATTGCCATATGGAATAAGCTGTTGGGGAGGTACATACCGTAATAATTTGTATCCTTTATTGGTATTTCAGAAACGTGTTGTTAGGATAATCTGTAATAGAAATTATCTGGATCACACTTATGAATTATTCAAGCAATTAAAAATTTTGCTTGTACGTAATTTATATTTTTATAGAGTTTTAAAAATATTTTTCATTAGAGGTGGTCACCTAAATAATAGATACCCTTCAACGTATAACCTTAGAATCAACCAAAGATTCTTTGTTGATGTACCAGTATTCCGTTCTACCAATTTTCGAAATTTGTTTACGGTAACGTATAAATTATTTAACAAGCTTCCAGGCTCAATTAGATTACTAAGAAATCAAAACGTTTTTCTTAATAACATTAAGACATGGCTTCTAAATATTGATCACGGCGGAATTGAAGTTTTGTTTTGGATACTGAATTTTAGCTTACATTTTTAGTTTTATTGTTTTGTTTTGTTGTTCTTCTTTGTTGCAATTTCTGAAATATTCTGATTGACTCGTAAACTGCTAACTTATTATTGTTTTACTATATTTTAATTTTTACTACCTTCTAGTTTTTTCTTCTTTTTAAATCTTTTAATCTTATCCTTCCGAACTTTGCACTTCATATAAACACATTTTTTTTTTTTTAGTTTTTCCTATTCACTCTTATATTTCTTCTTAATTTTTAAAACCACTAAATTTTGTTGTAATTTTTGTTTTTTTTTAAACATTAAACATTTTGAATTTTTAATATTTTAATTTTAAAATTTATAACGATTAAATTTAAATTCTTATTTTTAAATTTTGTGTAAATGTATATATTCTTGTAAATCTTAAATTGCTAAGTTTTTAAATATTATAATATTATATAATTATTGCTGAACTTGAGCTCCACATTTTGAATTTATATAAAATAATTTTTGCTTTAAATGGTGCTTTCGATACAAAATTTTTCAATTTACTGAATGTATCCTATCTCTTTTTTTTATTTATAAGATACGTTTGAAATCTATGAAAAAAAGTGTTGTATTCTTGTATTAAGTAGAAATCTTATACCTTTAAGAAAAAATAAAGAAAGAATAAATAAAAAAATAAAATTGGATCGATTCTTCATTCCAGACTTTTACATTAACAATCGGTTCTACTTTATTGAAATTGATCCAATGAATTTTAAGAATTTTAAAGTAAGTGGAGTGTCAGAAAAAAGAAATGGTGCTGTTGCTATCTTTTGCGATGACTCGGAAGCAGTAGAGAGTTTTAAAACAGAAGCTGCAATGAAATTAAAGGATGAATATGAGATTATTGTACCAAGGGACAAAAATCCGCAAATATTAATTGTGGGTATTACTGAAGATTACAAGGGTGATGAAATAATAAAGAAAATTAAGCAACAGAACAATGTTATAATTAAAGAGGAGGTAAAATTTATTTGATCATACAGAACTAAGAGATATCAGGCATATAATGCTATAATTGAATTGGGATTTGATGATTTCAAAAGAGTGTTGGAGTTGGGTAAGATTATGGTCGGATGGGATAAATGTAAAGTTTATGAAAATTATGATACTAGAATGTGCCACAGGTGTTTAGCTTTCGGGCACAACCTGGATAAATGTAAAACTTCGGAAATAGTTTGCATAAAATGTGGGGAAAATCACCATTCAAAAGACTGCGCAAATAAAGAATTGAAATGCATAAATTGTTGTAGAGCAAATGCAAATCTAAATTTAGAAATAGATATTAAACATAGTGTTTTTGATAAAACTTGTCCATCTCTATTAAGGAAAATCAAAGTTGAAAAAAGGAAAATGTTTGTATAGCAACCAAAAAATAAAATTAGCAATGTCTTAAATGGAATATACCTTAATATTCAAGGCTTATCTAGTCATTTTGCAGCTTTAGAAGAAATGGTGAAGAAATATAAATTTGATTTCGTTATTCTATGTGAGACTCATATCACAGATGATATTGAACAACACGAATATTACATTAAGGGATATAAAAGTTTTACATGTTTATCAGATTCAAGGCACACAGGAGGTGTAATAATATATGTAAGAAATTGTTTCAAAGCAATAGAAATAAACTCGTTAAGTATAAGTAAACATTTATGGATTTTAAATATAAAGATTAAATTAGGTACAACATTTTGGAATATATTAGGTTTGTACAGATCAAATAAATTAGGAGTAAATGAATTTTGTATTAAATTAAGGGAATATTTAGAAACTAGCTTTGTAACCTGTCATAAATTACGGAAGCAAAATAAATCCTAGTTTCTTTTTTTCTTTCATTAGATTCCTGATTCCGAAATTACAGTACTTAGTTTATATCACTTTTTATTTATTTTTATTTATGTTTCTATTGGCCTAACACTAATCTTTTTTTTTTATATAACAGAAAAAGAAGTACCATACCAATAAATTTGTATAAAATGTTTGTATTTTTGTATGGTATACTCGTACTCACTTCCATTTAGTTATAATTCGTTAGTTGGGTTCCATTTAGTATAAATTATACCGTATTAGCGTTATTGTGGCCTCTGGGAGAGCAAATTTAAAAATGGGATCTTATTTTCATATAAATTTTGTCTTTTGTATAATGTATAGGGATCTTATTTTGCTATATGAATAAACTGTTATTATGGTATTGTGTTATTTTTAAAAAAATATTCAAAATTTTGTATCTAAATTGGTAAAATTTACAAAAAATACAAAAACATTTTCATCAATAATTTTCAATTAGAAAAAAACAATGTTTTATTATCCCACGTAGAAGTAGAGTTAATTATCCTACTCTACTTCTATCAAGTTCTATTGATTGAACAGTGAACACTTAACACTGAAAATAAAATAATATTTTTGGAATGGAGCATGCAGAACATACAGAATACAGATACAGCAAATAATAAAAAAAAAAACAAAAATAATTTTTTTTTGAGTGAAGTGAGTTACGCACACAATAATGACAAAAATAAAAGGTAGAAGCAATAAAGTAGTATAATGTATAATATTATGCAATTCAAATATGCTGATACACATGTGTATTATTATGTATAATTTTAAGTAATAAGAATAACCTTTGAGTGAATTATGTTTTTTTTTTGTGTTAAATGCTGTTTGCCTTTTGGTTATTATACCATATTAAACTATTGATTAAATTTCTATTGGTCCTTATTATTATAAATCAAAAAAATTGTTTGTTTTATTTATATTATTATTATTATTATTTTTTATTTTTCCTCATTATTTGCGAAGAAGACTAACATTAAATTAAAAAAGTATAGTTCATGCAATCAATTTTTTCTGCAAAGGTTCAGCATGGTAGACAGGGGTTAAAAAAAAGCACCAAACCAATTTGTATATATATGCATTTGTATACATATGCAATTTGTATATGTGTTGGGGCGTTCCGTCGAACTTACAAACACCCAGATAAATGCAGAATAATATATATATAATTAATGTAAATTTGGCTGAAAATTGTTTTATTGCTGGTGATTTCAATATAGATTTCAAAAATGAAAATAGTGAAAAGAGGCAAATACAGCAACTATTCCAAGATTTTGGTATCCAACAAATTATTAATGACTACACTAGGATAACTAATACAAGTCAAACTCTCATTGATTATGTACTAACGGATTATGTTTCGAACATTGAAGCACTAGTAAATAAAAGCTTTTCTATTTCTAATCATGAGGCTATTAAAATAATGAATAATAAGTACGTGAGAAAAGAAAGCATAATTAAATACGTCAAATTTGATAAAGCAAAATTTTTGACTGAACTAAATAATTGTGGGTTCACTAGCTTAATAAACTGGAGTAACTTAGATTTAACTGGTGAAAAATTTAGCAAGGATATAATAAATTCGATTGAGAAATTAACAACATCATTTATAGCGAGAAGTAATACAGCAGAGTGGTATTGCAGGGAGTTAGAAGAAATGAAAAGAGTTAAGATTAGGTTGTACAACAGATACTCATTACTAAGAACAAGCGAGAGTTGGGAAGAATATAGGCTCGCAAGAAATATTTATAAAAGGAAATGTGTAGAAATTAGAAATAACTTTATAGAAAAGAAAATTAGTGCTAAAGCAGGAGATCAGAAAGCTATGTGGAAGCAAATAAAGAAATATGTGTTAGGAAAGAAAGAAAATTGCATAAATGAAATAGAAATAAATAATTAAATTATTAATAATAACAAAGATTTAGTGGATAAATTAAATGAATATTTTGTTGATAGCGTTAATAAGCTAAATAAGCTAAATAGGAACATTCCACATATAAATTATAGTGATAGTATACAAAAAATAAATAAAATATTTAAGTTTAAGGAAATAAATGAATCTGAATTAGATAAAATTATGAAAAGTATGAATAGTAAAAATGATTTTAATGGAGTGAATATAAATATCATGCTAGAATCTAAGGAATTAATGTATCCTATCTTAATGAAAATTATTAATACCTCATTGACACAAGGAATGTTTCCGAGATCATGGAAGGAGTCCATAGTAGTGCTCGTAGAAAAAATTAAAAATGCAAAAATGGCATGTGATTTAAGACCTGTAAATATGTTACAAATGTATGAAAAAATTCTCGAAAAAGTTGTGTGCTTTCAGATGGAAGAATTTCTAACTACAAAAAATATTATCTGTGAAGAACAATCTGGTTTCAGAAAAGGATTTTCAACTGAAACATCTTTAAATTGTATAATAAATGAATAGAAGAAAGAAACTGATTCTGGGAAAGCTATCATCGTGGTTTTTTTAGATTTAAAAAGGGCTTTCGAGACACTGGATCGAAAAATTTTAATAGAAAAAATGTATAAATACGGAATAAGAGGCACTGAAAAGAAGTGGTTCGAAAGTTTCTTAAATGAAAGATTCCAAAAAACAAAAATAGGAGAGGATGTATCAGCCAAAAAACGAGTAGAACTAGTAGTTCCACAAGGATCCGTTTTGGAAGTAATGTTGTTTTTATTATACATAAATGACATAAAGGCGATAGTGTTGCCTTTTCTTCAGTGTCTTTGTTTGCGGATGACACATTAATTTACTTAGTAGGGAATAAGTTGGTAGACTTAGAAAATAAATTGAACAGGGACCTAGAAACATTATATGAGTGGTTGTCAAAAAACAAATTAAAACTTAATGTAAGTAAAACAAAATGTATGGTGATAAATTCTCGAATAGAAAATTTAAATTTAAATATTAATAATGAACGATTAGAGTGTGTTACCAGTATTAAATATCTAGGCGTCATTGTAGATAAAGAGCTTAAATTTAATATGCATTCTGATAATATTTGTAAAAAAATTTCGAAAAAACTTGGTTTTTTGGCAAGAATCAGAAATAAAATATCACTAAAGTGTGCAATATTAATTTATAATGCAATTATTTTACCACATTTTGAGTACTGTTCCTCGATTTTATTTATATGTAATACTGAAAGCTTATATAGATTGCAAGTACTTCAAAATAGAGCTATGAGAATTATATTAAAGTGTGACAGAAGAAGACGAAGTAAGGATATGCTAAATAAATTGGAATGGATGAGCGTAAATCAAAGACTAAAATTTAATGCAATAATGTTCGTATATAAGTTGAAATATGATAGGATGCCGCAATATTTACAAAAGAATATTAGATATGTAGGTGGTTATTACTTTCTAAGAAATAGGGGTGATTTCAGACTCCCATTATACACAGGAGAACCAGAACACAAAATAGTCTACTCTATAAGGGTACACAATCTTTTAATTTGTTACCCAATGCAGTTAAGAATGATATGGATATTTCAAGATTTAAAAGAAAATTAATTGATATTATAAAGAACAATGAGATTTAAAGTATTTAAATTTTATTTACTTTTGAAATTTTAAATATTTAAAAATTAAAGATTTATATACGAATGTTTAAAATTAAAACTTTCAATATTCCTTTAAATTTGTAAATTTTGTTTTAAATATGATGTTATAATAGTTTTTTATTGAACTAATAAAATTAAAAAAACAAACAAACCAACAAACAATTAAAATAAATTAAATTTGTACATATGGTTACTTCTTTATTATCTTGCCAATGACAAAGTATTATTTTATTTTTCGATTCAAATTAATTATCATTTTGTAATAAGTTTGTATTAATATGTCCAATGCATGAGTAATTTCATTTGTTTTTTTTTTTAAATAATAATCGCCACGTTTTAAAACTTTTCCTGTAGTTGTTAATGGTGCATTATGGCATTTGTTTGTTCCAACTGCGCGTGTAAATGTTTTTCCAATAGTAAACACACGAAGTAATACAACGTAAAAAAAATTATCAAAATAAATCTTATAGAATTCAGGAAATTCAAAATTTTGTAGAAAACGCATTGAAAAAGCACGATAAATAAAATATTGTACTTGACTTTAATACCTACCTTCTACATAAAAAATTAACTTTCTCCAAATAATTTATTGGAAAATATATTTTATTTGTGGACATTTTTTTCTACCTACAAAAAAATTATCTAACTGTTAACAATTTCAAAGAAAATCAATTTTTAATTTTATTCATCTGACAACAACTCCTCTTTATTGTTCGGAAAATTAGAAAATTTCTTCTTTACAATGTCACAAACATAAAATAACAAAGGTTTTCTTGTAATAAAGAATTAATTTGCAGGTCACAAAAAAGGACAAAAATTAATTGAAGAATTTTATTTTGGGGGTTTTTGTAGGATGAAAATATGTCAAAAACATTATTTGTTCACCGAAATAGGTGGTGAATCTCTCTTCTATATCTTGGTGAAATTTAATGTGAAATGAAAAATTTTGGAATTTCAAATGATTATTTCAATAAAATCTTGAAGGTTTTTTTAATTATCGTTAATAATAACAAAAATTAAATTAAATGTTGTTAATAATGATTTTGTAATTTTTAATTAAAATTGTGTGGGGAAGTGAATTTTATGTGTATAGGTACGTACAGCTTGACATCTACTTCAAAATTACTGAATTCTTTTGCAAAATCTGGAATTGTTGAGAAATAATAACATTCTATAATCTTATATATTAATACGCTTAAACGTCTGTTAAGCTTTTAACAAAGTTTTTACAACACAAAGCTTTTTTCAACTAGATTATAGACAACTTTATTAGAACTATTACGAATTACGATAGAGTGCAAAATTTAATTTAAGGACATAAACCACAAAACAATAAAACCAAATAAAACCAAAAACAAATTCAAATTAACCTAAAAACAATTCACCTACTGAGCAATAGCATTAATTATATCTGATTATATGAATTAATTTAAAAAAAAAAAACGAAGTAGCAAAGACAAAAACCGAATTATCAGAATATAATTATTATATCGATAAAATAACTTTGTTAAAATATTACGATATTACAAAAAAACTTGTCGGTAAAACAAATAGTAAATTTAGAAAATATATTTTTTACCTCACCCAGACCATGTTCACAAATTCCAAAAATTGAATTTTATTTATTTTATTAACAAATAATTCAAAAGTATAAATTCAAATGCGCAGTACCATTGAGTAAATATTATATTGTACATGGAGAATCATAAACCGAAATTTACGATCTGCTAAGAACAAGAAAAACAAAATATGTTATGACATTATTATCAAGTTGCAATTCAATACACGGCAAATTTAGTACATATAAAAATTACAAAAACTTAAAAAAAAAAAATCACAGACTATCCTTACCTACATCAGAGACCCTATCGAGATAACAATATAACAATAAAAACTGAAAAAAAAGCATAATTATTGGCTTTACCCCTAACTATAATAGTCATAAGGCGTCATATGATACTACGTTAAATGGCCTATATGATTCGATATGATTTAACAAAGCCATAACCAATCATAACCTTCACTATAATGGTCATATCTAATCATACCAAAACGTCAAAACCAAAATTTAAAAGAAGTGAAATAAAAATATAATTTCTATAAATAAATGTTTTTGTTTTTTTATTTTGAGTTTTGAAATAGTTAGGAAATAGTTAGGGCTATTATGATAATAAAAAAAAAACACAAAAAACGTGTCTATGACTATTTTAATGTGTTTTTTATGAGAGTGTGGTATGTGTTTAGTTTAAATGCATTTAATTTCATATCTATACTGCCAGCGACATCTCTATTCGCCACATTTTGTTGAAATATATGTCTCTATTAATAGTATTTGTTAGGGAGCGTTTAGATATCAGATTTTGTTTCATGAGAGTTTTGTTTTACTTATTTTTATTACATTTACAAATTTTATTGCAATCACATCAAATCTTATTTCAAAAGTTTTAATTACATATCTCAAAGATAAACAAAAATAGTTGCAAAGTATACTATATTTCTTCATGCAAAATCCACTTTCTAAACTTGCAAAATACGAAAATACGACTATGCGTGACGAGTACTAATAATAAATACTTATAAACAAATATAAATATACAGTGTAATTTCAGAACATTTATGAAATATAAATATTTAAATAGTAAATCAATTATTCTAAGTATTTGTATTGATAAATAATAATAATATAGCATTAGCATTTTAAATGAAACAATTTATTTTATTTGTTTATTTTCTTTATTTTCTTAAAAAAAATCAATGTTTTACAATTATAGTTTTAAGATTTTCAATTTAACGTATTTATTACGTAACAAAAAAATATGTAAAACATTGATATTTTTTTAAGAAAATAAATAAATAAAATAAATTGTTTCATTTAAAATGCTAATGCTAGACCGGCGAATGTTACGCCGGAAATAGCTAGTATTATGTATACTCTGAAATAAATTAATGCATATATCAAGCAGACACCACCTATTTCAATAGGTATTCTGAAATGAATGCTTAGAGCAAGCACATCAAACTTTTATTACAATAGAAAAAAGCTTGTGCAATATATTGTAATCCAGTAGGATTATTAAAAATACCGAAGTCGTTAATAAAAGTGTAATAATATGTTAGTAAAATAAACTGAACCAGAAATATGCTGTTAGTGGTATATACGGTTAGTCGTAGTATAATTAAATATATTTGTAAATAATTATTAATAAAATCGAATTAAAATATGTACACGAAATAACTCGGCCATATTAGTGCGTAAAGAAACTAAAAACAAAAATTCTCAGCCATACCTACATTATTACCCAATCTGTATTTAAGAGTTAGGACACCAAATTTGACCATCAACAAGCAATTCTTTTCAATCAAACAATTTGAAATTTCAGAATCTAACGTGTTGTCCGAAAGGAATTTTGTGAATAAAAGAAAGATCTAGAGATTCATAAGAGGGAATTATTTATGAGTGGAAATAAGGAATGGAAGTTGCAATGGACCAAGACAAATTTCTTAATTTGTTAAAATTATGCTTGAGCAGATTCTAATCTATTAATGTCAGTCAAGTAATGAGAGGAGCATATATTATTGTGGTCTCGCAGTACCGTGCTTAAATTTAACACAAAAAGGTGATTCTACCAAAGTTATTGTCAAGAGCAAAATGCCTGGCTATATTTGTTATATTTAATGGTAGGCCTCTTACATATGTAACACATAAAGATATTTCATGTGGTAGGACTTAGAACATTCTTTAGATCAGGCCTGGCCAATCCAAATTGAATAACGAGCCAAAATAAAAAAATCTATAATTGCATGAGCCGAAAAAAAAAATTACGAAATAAACTTTGCAAGTAAGATTTAATGCATATTAAGTTACTACCAAAAACACTTATGATTTTCGCAGCGAATTTTCTTATATTTGGATATTTGGAAATTTTAATAAATTTTGCATAAAACTGTACTTCAAGATCATCATAAATGTTTCAAAAAAGATGGTTTTTAATTCGGGATGGCATTGGAGATTAATTGTATTTGCAAAGCAGAGGGTACTGTGTTGGGATTAACATTGAATGGTGATTGAAATATTTAAAAATGTTTATCGTATAAGGCAATTTCATTGAACCTTTACATGATATATTTTTAATCTTTTTCTAATTCTTCAAACAATCAGCATATTTTTCAAACCCTTTTGTACCGATAAACAAATATTATTTAATTCAGAAAAATTAGTTGCGTCACCATTCCTGAATTGATTTTTCTACAAATATAATTTGAGCATAAAAGATTTAATTTCACCACAACTTTTAGCAACAGGTTATTTTCACCTCGAAGTTTTAAATTAAAGCTACTGAGGTGACCAGTCACGTCTACCAGAAAACATAAATCTAGCAACGAATCATCGCCAGACTCCATAAAAACCTTAATTTCTTCTTTTACATACACAAATTTTGTTAAACATCGGCCTCTACTTAGCCAACGAACGTTAGAAAAATAAATAACATCTCCGTAGTGTAAATTTATTTCTTTCAAATATTCTTGAAAATGACGATGGAAATATAGTCTGCGACTACGAATAACATTAATAATTTTAGCCAAGACATTCTTTACATGATATATTTTTAATCTTTGGCTACACAAGCTTTTTGATGTATAATGCAGTGAAATGTGGACGCCTGTTCAATATCTATTCCAGCTTCTAACAGTTTCGCTTGCATCAGGCTCATAAAACCCTTATTCTTCCCTATCATGTTAGGAGCACCAATTGTAGCAATGCCAGACAAAATAGTTAGAACTAAATTATTTTAAGTGAAAATCTGCCAAAACGCAATAAATATATCTATTCTTGTGGTTGTATCCTTGAGGGTTTTTAAGTGCAAGCATTATTTTAACAAGAGCACAAAATTCAAAACAATTAATTTTATATTTCACTAAAAGGACATAATTCACAATGAAAAATAATATTTTACTGTCGTCTCGTCTGTGTGTAATGTTTTATTGTCAAAAACTAAATGTTAAAATTCCATCGTGGAATAATCTTCAAAACACTATTTCACTATGCGTCAATAAATGCTTCGGTTGGTTAGCCATAAACAAATGCTGTTATTGATTTTGCATAATTTTAAGAGGAAACAAAAATGAATCATGTTTTATTCATACTAACAATATGGCGCTAAATTCGCATACTTTACAAATATTTATAAATTATTTTGTGAGCCCCAAACTATTTCCGAATTATCTGCATGCGGCTCATGAGCCGCGGGTTGGCCAGGCCCGCTTTAGATCATCGTTTGATGAAGAAGAAGAAGTTTTACTCATTATATCATAGTACCTACAGATAATCGAATTAATTCTTGTAAGCGCTATTTAATAGATTTGAACTTGAGCATGATTTCTATACTATAGAAAAGGTAGTTATTTGGCATGTGAAGGCGTTTAATTCACGTCCATTTTTTGAATACAATAGAACGAAATGTATTAACAAATTTAATAATATATAATTGCATGAACATAGTTTGTATATGTATTTTTAGTAGTCGTATTGAGTTCTTTTATTTGAAGGGAAATGAAAATGAAATTGAAGACACGAGAAGATGAAGGGGTTATCTAACAAAATCTACAAAAATTCCGAGTAAATTGAAGTCAAAGCTTTTTTGATATAATTTTTTTTAGACTAGTTTTATTAAAGCCGTAATATACGAAAATTGTCAATAACGGTAGTACTTTTTTACTAATAACAGGCTGATTAATATGAAACTTGTATTTTTTCTGTTATTTGTTAAAAGGTGTAAATAGCTCCTTCATCCATTGAAATAAACCAAAAAGAAAAACCAATATAAGTGTGAAAGAAAGGTTTATTAAATACAAAATGACGTAATATCTTAACAAAATACAATAATATTAACCAGTAATCACCGTTAGTTTTTAGTAAATGGAAGTTTAAATATATTTTATTCTTTAATATTTCAAAATTAAGCCTTTTTCGTCATAATAAATAATATTTTTATTAACCATTTTGCATCATGTAATATCTACTAATCACATTTTTTAATTTTTAATATAATAATAAACTAAAATTAATTTTTTTATTTTTCATTATTTTAAAATTATAATTACTTTTTCATAAACCTAAATGATATAAGAAGAAACGAAAATATTAATATTCAACTCAAAAATATAGCTAAATAGTTACCTATAAAATTTTAATAATATCGCTTTATGTCATATTTTTATCATATGACTCTTAAGACTCTAGAGACATCAGAAGACTCTATAAGAACCATATTCTTCAACTCGAATCCATTTAATACTGTCTAAATCTCACTTTTCCATTTAGTTCATCTTTTTTTCTGTTCGTTATATTGTATTTATATTTTTAGCTAAATTTCCGATATCTTTAAAATGTTCAGCCATATCAATTATTTCATTATTTTTGGATGTACTCCTCCGAATAATTTGTCGGAACTGCTCTGGTAGATGTATAGAGCCATGCTTCCGCAATACCTTCTCTATTCTTTCAAAATCTCAGTTCGAATCTAGATAGGAATGGCCAACGTCCGGAAATTTATGATCGATGTTACGAAAGTAACCTCTTAAAATCAAATATTGGTACAGATCATTGCAAAATTTTTATTTTGTCCTCCACAAGAATATCAGCCTAAATTACTTATCGGTCCTATCTTAGCAATGAACTATATATTTCTGAGCTTCCTCTATTAGCCATGTCTTCTATCCAGGAGCAAAAACAAGCTTTTTCAAATTTTTTTTGTAATAATGTGAATTCCAAATTTATAAAACCACATTTGCCTTAAATAAAACGTTTTGTATGTGGTTATTTTTGGAAAAGGCATAGTCTACTGTTTTCATTGTTATGAAAACAGTATCGTTTGATACTTTTCTAGTATTTTTATCGTGCTGCATTGCTTCAAAAACATGAGTAATATTTCGTGAATGCTCCTCGTTATTTTTGCCAGCATTACAGGTATACATACAGTGTCACTTTTGGGATATCCAAACTACAAATTGAATTTTGTGTTAAAAATGTTTGAATAATATGGTTTTTTAAATTTAAATTTTCCCGCCCAAGTTTTTGTTAACACATTCTTCAAGATAAAAGTTTTGCTTTGATTTAGTAGAGGGAAGAGATACACTTTATGCGGATTTTTATTACGCGAATAATGTGAATCCTCCACAGGAAATTGTTTAATAAGGACTATAACAAATTTTCTATTTGCTTCATCGATTTTGTTTGGTCTGTTAGAATGTCTTCCTCTTTTATCGGGAGGTGGTGCAGTTGCATAATTATCTACTCTTTTTTTTATAATGTGAACCTTTTGGTTGGTAAAACTCCTTTAAAAATTTTATTCTATCTTCAGCTATAAAACGCAAAGTACATTTGAGTCTACACTCTTCTCTGCATAAAATACCTTTTGTTGGTTTTTTTCTGCACATCTTTATTTTTGTAAGATAAATATTTCTCATCGCTCTCTCTTGCAAGACTGGCCTTACATTTTTTTTACATATCTGGGTTACATTTTCTCTTTTTGGAATTATAAATTTTAGCAGCAAATATTTGTTTTTATTTCTGATTAGTGTTTTCTTCAGTAGATTCCACAACTAATTCTCTGGTTTCTTTATCATTCTCCAACACCATGATTACTCCAATATTTAGAAAAACACTATACACCTACACAACACTGAGCACTGAATTGAATGTCAATTGTTATTAAAACTAACTGCCAACTTACATATTGTGTGCTGTTGTGTGTCATATACATAAATAAAAAAAAAAAAAAAAACATTTCAAATAAACTTAAACTTGTCAAGTTTTGATTGATATGATCCGTGGAAAAAGGGTTTATGTATCGCACATAGCGCGGTCATTCCTTCAAATAATTTGCAACAATTTTGAAATACGTCTGGAAGAAGAGGTGAAGTAATGTTAATACCTTCTTCCATTTGAATACTCATAAAGTTTAGTACATAACCCATTCATACATTGATTATCTCAGAATCTATTGGAGATTTAGCTATTCTGATGATTGCATTTGATAGAGGAGGTCATATAACCTAGACTTATGCAAAAAAACCCAATTTTGAAAAAATGTCAGATACCTCCTTCATCCACTCGTGTCTTCAATTGTGACCTAACATTATTCAAAGTATTTTATATACAGAATATTATTATTGATATTTTTATTTTTCATATAAAGTTATTTTTATTTCCATTATCCCCCCATCATCATTTTCCAACGATATGCGATTAAAATTTTTACTATTAATATTAGAAAATAAATTTAAAAAAAAAAATTAAAATAATATTTAAGAAATTTTTCCCATGACATTTTATATCACTTTAAATACGTAATAAATATATCCTAGTCATAAATCTTGATGCCATTAAAAACTGTAACAATAAATCAAATTAAATGTCTTTTTTTTTTCAAAAGAAAACTTTAAATTTCCCAATTAAATTATTGAACTCTTAAAAATTTAATTAAAAAGAAAAAATAATGTAATGCAATATTTATTACCTATAGATTGATTGATAGATTCAACTTTCTATAATTGTTACCATCCCTTTAAAAATTTTCAACTTTCTATAACTGTTATTTTCCCTCTCCATATACCCGCACTGAGAGTAATTAATATTTTCTTTAAACAGTTTTTCTCTATATATATAAAAGGAATTGCAATTATTAATTTGTTCTTACTACTCTTCACATAGATATTATTGAAGAAAAATTAATTAATTTGATCTCAATGATGAAAATGCATGCAATATAATAAAATTGAATCCTTAAGGATATTAAAATTTTACATTAAAATTGAATGAAATATTTAAAAGTATGATAAATAATTAAAATGAGATTGTAACATCGCTATTTGATTTTGAAATAAGCAATAAATTAAAAATTATTTCAATATGTGAAAGGTAAATTCGTGTATAAAAGTATACCGTTACACAATTCGGTGTATCCAAATGGTGTGGTATGTCTTTGAAATGATTTTCGATTGCTATAAATTAATGAGTTATTAACGAAATAATATAAAAATTACTAACAAAATAATAGTTATACGAGTAATGGTCTCATTTTCAAACATTTTTTCTGCCAATAATTCTAACAATTTATATTCGATTATTGTATGATTTAAAACATACATATTAAGTAAGCATGAAATTAAATGTTAGTTAGAAAATTTTCCTAAAAGTTGGTTATTATGAACTGATAAAGCAGTCCAATACTTAAATTAAGCTCCATAGTATTTTAAATTAGATTACGTGTCTTACGTCAGCTTTAGTTGGCAATAAATTTCCATTAATACTTTTAATTTCTTGAATACTGTAGCCTACGTATATTATACATATATTATACTTTTTTATATATTTTACCAATAGTAAGAAGTGGAAGTAATTTTTTTATAATATCACATAATTTTGTTTTAATATCACATTCTACATACGTAGTTGACAAATTATTATAAATTGAATATACTTTATATATTTTTATAAATTAAAATTTTCAAATTATTTTTTTATATATTCCTAATAATTAGATTACAGTTTTTCGAATACAAGAAAAACCGGATGGTGAAGCTCAAGAATTGGATCAGACAATATTAACAGCCTTATTTAAATCACAACATTTAAGTCCACCAGAACAACTTAGTTTGGCATTAACATGGAATCGTGTTGATATAGCTAGAACTGAAATTTTTGTTTATGGACAAGAATGGCCATCGGGTATGTTCAATTATTATTATTCATAAGTATGTTTGTGATAAAAAATTTATATCATTATGTGGTTAGTAGGTATATATTCATCGAGTTTAATTTGATATTGTTATATTATTTGTTGGAAGTGAACATTCCAATTGCCCTCTTATTTTAAAACGTATACTATAATTCATTTGAACTTAAAATATAATTTTATATACAAGGTGGTTTAGCCTCACCTAAAACTCATTATAGTAATGAGTATTTTAGAAAAAATAAATATCCTAGTAAATTTTTAAACTTAATCTTGGCTGCAAAAGATTAAAAAAATTGGATTTAAAAAATTACGTCTAACAAATATCAACAACAGCTTTTAAAATTTGTTGTTTGCAGATCCATTAAATTTGCTTTTTGATCGTATCAAAGATATGTATTAAAAAATTTTGGTATTATAAACCTTTGATTTTGCACAATTATGAGTTAATAAAATGTTGAGTTAAAAGATTCTGGAAGTTTTTAAAAATACTTTATGCTTCTTTCAGAGAAAAAAAATCTAGTTTCGAAGCTTAGAATTTGATTTTTGTAATTCAACTTACATAACCCACTTATTACCTATCCTTCAATTATATCAATGTTCATCATTTACTCATTAAATAACATGTCATATTATAACAGATATTACAATTTATGAGATTGTAACAATAGATAGTACACGTTACATGTAAGCCAATTCGTTTTAAATATCCAGAAAAAACAATGAAAAACTCATTGCTTATCTTATTCAAAAATCCCTTTAAATCAAAGTCAACAATAAAAAAAGTCGTTAAATATTAAATAGGTTTTTTGAGATAATGGACATTGAAGTCATAAGATTGAATTTAATAGATGGTCAATTATATATTTATGAAATTATATAAACTTTCAAATATATTAACATATATTAAGTAGCTTGTACGCTACTAGCATAGATTATTTACACATTATCTTTACTACTAAGACTAACTTTCAATTATATAACAAACAAGAAACAGTAATATGTAAAGTAATGAATAATTCTGTAAGATTAACATTATGTTTAATAATGATAAATAATAGTGACTGAAGCTAATTTTTCTTTAGATTTTAGATCAAAGCAACGTCAAAATAATTGTCAGACTCTTACAACATCTTAACTTAATAAATTAACGATGACAAATTTGTAATTAATTATAAATATTTTGCGAAAATTTTTGAATTGTTTATGGTACATACGTGAGGTAAATACGACAAAACATTGTCCCCTGTAATTTTTTTTTTTTTTTTTTTTTTTTTTTTAAATTCAATATTTTTATTTTTCCGTATTTTCTTAATCTATGATATTATAATATAATTCATATAGTAGGTATATACAAATAATAAAATTAATCTTATAGCTATAAGTTATATTAATTCAAAATTATATCTGTACAATACAAATTCATTTAGTATTAATTAATAGAGAAAAAAAAATAAAAAATAAAAATAGTTAGTCACCATTCTGTTGCATACAGCAAGAATCGAATGATGCTTATTTCTTAAAAAAAAATCAACAAATAACATTAGTGGGGAAAGTGCAAAAGAGAAATTAAAAAATAAAAAATACAAAATTTAAAATAATTTTATGCAGTGCAATATTAAGTAAATATGATAAAAGTTGAAAAAAATTGTACTTAAGCTAATCATGAAAATAGACACCATATATAAATCGCCAGAACTTCAAAAATCTTACTCAGCTAAACAGCTACTCTTAATAACTCCTCACTACTACCAAAATTAATTTCCAAAAGCCAAGCTTTCAATAATTTTAAGAAATTCGATAAAATTCTAATTTGCCTGATGTGGTCAGGAAGTTTATTAAAAATTCTAGGTGCTACAATATCATAGAAACGACAAAAATGACTTTTCCTACAACGTGGAACATGAACCAAATTACGATAATTAACTCTCAAGTTATACCTATTAGTATATCTAACATCTAAATATCCAGACTTCATAAAAAACATTTTTAAAGTTTTATAGTAAAATAAATTTCTAATGGGAAGTATTTTTAATTTAAAAAATAAAGGAAAAGACGGACAAGTACGTCTTTTCCCGCAAATTATTCGAATAGCATGTTTTTGTGACACAAGTAATTGACTAATCTTAGTAAAGTATGCTCCTCCCCAACAAGTAATACCATACTGAATTTTTGAATGAAAAAGCGCATAATAAACGGAGCATATAATTTTTTCCGAACAGTATAGACTTAGATGATAAAGCTGTCTAATAATATTACGGAGATAATTCTTCAAATAGCAAGCGTGATCATTCCAATCCAATCTGGAGTCAACCCATAAGCCAAGATATTTGAACGATTTTACAAATTCAACTAAAAAACAGTTATTATCACATTGGATAGTACCACCAAAACAGTTATTAATGCAGTCTATTGGAAATTTGGCGCAATTGGGAGCATGATAATAAATATCAAAGTTATCACAAGAAGGATTATAGATACCAAAATTCATATGCTTAGTTTTGCAGCTTATTACTAATTTATGTTTATTAAACCAGTGCCTAATTAAATCCAGATCAAAGTTCATGCATGCAGCTATCTCAAAATTGTTCTTACAAGTATATGTAAACGCAGTGTCATCTGCAAATGCGGTTACCATCCCTCTAAAATGTTGCAAAAAAAGCGAGTTAATATAAATTAGGAACAAGATAGGTCCAAGCACAGAGCCTTGAGGAACACCACAGGATAGATTAAGTATGGCACTATAAATATTCCCAATTCTGACTTTCTGTCTTCTACCAGCCAAATAAGACCTAAGCCATTTATAAATAAAACCTCTAATACCAGCATTATATAGTTTATTTAATAAAATATGATGATCCACAAGATCAAAAGCCTTAGTTATATCAACAAATAATGCTGAGGATACTTTACCCTCATTTAATGCACCATATATCTCTCCACAGAATTTAAGTAACGCACTTTCTGTTGATTTGCCTTTCAAGAAGCCAAATTGATTTTCACTGAAGAAGTTGGTTTTGTTGAGAAAATATAAAAATCTCCGTTTCATTGCTTTTTCAAAAATCTTCGAGAAAGAGGATATGAGAGATATAGGACTATAATTGTTAACATCCAGTGTATCGCCTTTCTTGAATAAGGGAATAACTTCAGCAATTTTTAGTTTCTCAGGAAATTGCTTATAATTGAAATTGCTTTCTCAGGAAATCTTATTAAAAATATGTGCCAAAATGTCCACAATTTGGAAGGAGATTTTCTTTAGGATGTTATTTGAAACATCCTCAGATGTCTCATAGTTCGAGTTCTTTAAACTAGTTATAATTCTATGAATCTCAAAAGCTGAGATACTGTCAAAAAAGAAACTAGTACGTTCAAAGTTCTCCTGAACAACAACATCAGAAGAGGAGTATGTACTAAAGTAATTTTCATTTTCAAATTGTTTGGAGATATTTACAAAGAAACGATTAAAGTTATTAGCAACCTCAAACGAATTATTAACAATTTCATTATTGACAGAAAGACTTAGTCCATCACAACTAGTTGAGTCCCTATTCAACAAACTATTAACTAGTTGCCACTCCTTTTTCTTATTTCCCTTATTAGTTTCAAAGCCTGTAATATAGTACTTATCTTTACAGCTGTTAACATTGTTTTTGATTTCTCGACAGAGTTTATTATAAAAGTTCTTTAGGCGAATATTATTTGGATGCTTCAAACATTGTTTCCTTAGATTATTACGTTTATTGATTTTATTTAACACCGAATCAGTAATCCACGGTTTAAGTTTACTTGATTTATTCCGGCCGACATTAGTATTCGAAGAGCAATCCCTAACATTTATGAACAAAATATTTAAAAATTTATCAAAAGCAATCGAGGGATCTTCTTCAGAATAAACATTCTCCCACATCTCACAATTTAACAAATAAATTAATCTATCATAATCAATTTTCTTATATTGAGGTATGTTATCTTTAATTTGCTGCTTAATAGAAGGAATATGTAATTTAATAATTATCATAGAATGGTCTGTTATTTGAAAATTATAAACCGAACCTTTAATTTTATGATTATTATTTTTTTGTGTCCTACAAAAAACATGGTCGATACATGTAGAAGAATTTGATGTTATTCTTGTCGGTTCATTAATAAGGGAAATAAATCCATTTGATGCCATCAAAATTAAATATTCTTCCATAATTTTTGAATTACCAAATATATCTATATTTATATCACCCAAAATAATACAATTTTTATTCTTAACATTCATGACATAGTTAGAAAATTCTAATAAAAAATCCTCAATTTTATATTCATGGAACCTATACACACATATAAAACAATACGAAACATTATCAATCTCACACACCACATTTACAACATCAGCACTAATAAAGTTAACTATTGAGAAAAAACTCTTAATATCGTTTCTAATAAATACAGCAACACCTCCAGACGCATAATTTTCATTACAACAAGCATAAAGTTTAAAATTTGGAATATTAAAATTATTCAATTTATGTTCAAAAATCCAAATTTCGCTTAAAAAAATAATACTCGGCATTGTATCAAGAGCTTGCAATTGAACCAAGTAAGCATCAAAGTTCTTACGCATACTTCTAATATTTTGATGCGATATAAAAAAGTTAAAATTTTCAACATAATTATCACTATCACATACATTGAAAGTTAAATTATTTAAATTTAAATTGAAAGAACCAATCGATCTTAGGAATAATCTTAGGACCGCTGAAATGTTCCACATTCAATTTCAACCTACAGAATTTATCAAATATGAGTTTGTTACTAGAATGGTTCGTGAAATAAATTTTAATTTGTGAAATAAATTTTTTTGTTGCTACTTAAGCTTTGCGACTGTTAGAAATAGACTGCGTAATAGTATACGCAATGCTACCAAGCTAAATTAATTTATTTGTGTCCATTGATTATTTTTTTGTTCTTCATTTTACTTATTTTTAAATTTTATAATTATTGGTATTAACTTAGTCTTTTAATATATTTACAATTTTTGTAATCTGCTAACAGTATGTTTTATCTATACTCTACTAACAGCATGTCTTGGAAGCTAGAGCAAGGATCTTAAGAACATTAAAAAAAAAATCTAAGTATATATTTGTTGGATGGGTATCAGGCTTACCATTTTCGAGTAATAGATGCTATAAATTTGGATAAAATTATATTAAAAAAATATATTTATTAAGAAATAATAAATAAATTAAGACCACTTTAGTTTTATATTTTGGTATATGAACTGATAGTTTTTGTAAAAACGGTGA
This sequence comes from Argyra leucocephala, assembly GCA_963942445.1. NCBI lineage: Eukaryota > Metazoa > Arthropoda > Insecta > Diptera > Dolichopodidae > Argyra > Argyra leucocephala. The sequence goes on along the minus strand of OZ012678.1, from coordinate 140,625,011 downwards.
TTACCTCGGTAAAGTTCGGTGAAATTTTTTTTGTAACAATTGATTTGATATTGTGCGGCCTCCTGCAACTTCGTCCACATACTCCATTCATATCAGACTTGCCGTTTCTTCGGTAAAGTAAAATATAAATTTTATGTTAAAAAATCATCTGTTATAGAACAATTGTTTTTCTAAAATACGCCAATGAGTCGTCACCCATCAACATATTTACAGGTCAGACATCGAACAACCCTATTTTATTTTATTTCTATATTATAATAAAAAATTCTTAAATATATAGTTAATCATATTATTTATATTAAAATTTATACAATTATGGATATATCTATGTATACATATATTAAATTATTTGACTTTATTCTGACAAAGGTTAATAATACAACAACAACAAACATAAATATCTATGTATACATATATTAAAGTATTTGACTTTATTCTGACAAAGGTTAATAATACGACAGTAACAAAAACAACAACAACAAACAGAATATATAAATTACAGAAATTTAACTATAAAGTAAATAAAATAATTAATTTTAAGGTGCACTTGATGAAGCAATGATGCAAGCATTGGAACATGATCGCATCGATTTTGTTAAATTATTATTAGAAAATGGTGTTTCAATGAAAAAATTTTTGACAATACCCCGTCTAGAAGAACTGTATAATACAAAACATGGACCAGCTAATACATTAGGGTATGCTATTATAGTAACAAAAATCTTTAATTATATATTAAAAATATATTAAATAATATTTTCTAATTAATTCTATATTTTTATTTATATTTCTAGTTATATTCTAAGAGATGTTAGACCGCATATACCAAAAGGATATATATATACTCTTCATGATATAGGTTTAGTTATTAATAAGTTAATGGGAGGTGCATATCGGTAAGCGAAATTTATTTTTAATTTAAAAACATTTTTAAATTAAAATTTTCAATGTAATGTTTTTGGAATGTTTTGGAAATTTTATAAAATTTTTAAATTAATTTTTAATTAAAATTAAGATAAAAAATATTTTCTGTTTTTTTTTATATTTGAATTTTTTCATAAGAAGCAACACTGAATTTTTATTAATTTATTTTTAAATATCAATGTCAACGAACAAATACAAAACATATTTTAGCTGCTCTAACAAAAAATGTCAAAAATCAATTCAACACTGACAACACAAAAACCATTTTCAGTTTTGGAAAAACTATTCAATTCGGAAATTTACTTATCTAACTAACAAATTTAAGAAAATAAAATAATTATTGTTGTATTTTTGGATTTTCCATAAGGATAATGTATTAAACAGAGAATGTATATTCATATTCTGATGTCCTTGAGATTTTTAGCATTTAATAAATAGAGAAAATGACTATCTAAAAATTTTATTGTGTAGTTTTAATGTTAAATTCATTATTAATGAGTTTTTTTTTTTTTTGTTGTTTTTTTTTTTTTTTTTTTAATTATACTTGCAGTGAAAGGAATTAATTTAAATAAAATTTTGAATAATATTGTCTTTTGATGTATGTTTGTCATATAAAAACACAATAGAATTTTTTTTTATTTTCACCATCATTTTAATAAAATCCAATATAGCCCAAGCCCAATTTATTATTTTGTGTTTTTTTCTGTATCGTAAACATTATGGTTTTAACGTCACTTAAATGAATAGGTGAATTATTTTTTTTTGCGATTGAATTTTGTTTGATTTAATTGCATTTTGTATTTTAATATCTGATGCTTGGTGGCAATGTCATTAATTTTCTAATGAAACATCAGTTCTTAGAGTAGGAATCACTTTTTGAGTCGTTCAATTTAATTTTAGATTGATGCCAAAAATAGAGTGAATTAATTAAGAAGTGTTCACTGCAAAAATGATCAATAAATTTTTTTATAGACTTATATTTGAGTCGATAACGTAATTTGTCGACTCGCCAATATAAAGCCATATATACATGACAAAATGAAGAAAAACTAGTTAGGAATGAGGTGTTGAGGTCTATCGAGTAGGTGTAATCGAGGGAATTCTAGCTCTTATAAATTCTTAGATCATCAGTATATATTTTGCCGTTCGCCGATTTTTTTAGATATACGGCAAAAAATCAATATTAAAACATTGAGTAAAAAGCAAGCAAATATTGTACCGTAGTGATCATTATTGAGTAATCTACCACGAAATAATAAATATTTAGATAACATGTTATTTTACCATATGTGCATATCTTTTTACCGCACGTATATATGTCCTATATCCTATATCCCTGGTTCTATATCAAAGCAGCTGAAAATTGGCTCATTGTGATTACCTGTGTTTGTTAGAGGTAATTAGTCCTCAAGGATACCTTATTTTGTAATCACACTCAATATATTCTCCAACGGTATGTTGGATAGCTCCTATTGTTCCGGAAATAACGTTTCCAGGTGGCGAAATCTGCTAAAGATGAGCTCTTTGCATTCACATAGAAATCACATATTAAATAAATTTGTATGGGTGAAAAAAATTACTTCAAAAATGGCAGAAACGGCAAGATATTTTCGAACAAAAAGTCAGTCAACTCGAATTTTAGTTCTAACAAGCATTATTTATTCTATTAAATGAAGCCAATAAATACAGCCATAGGAAGGAAAAATATCAAACTAAGTTTTTCAGTCTAAATATGTTTTACCTTGCTCCAAACTTTAAAGTCGTCTCGTCGACGGTATCTAGAAATCTAGAATGAACTCAATTGGATTGGATCAACATCCTTTTTTATCATTTGTATGGTACATAATTTTCTGATGTGTAGATATCAAATTTTCAGATTTTTAAGAAACGAATTGTATTTTATAGGAATAAAGCCGATAGCGCAATAGCTAGTGCTTGTAAATCACTATTGTGTATAATTTAATTTATGTTCAATAAAGAAAATTAATAACAATAACATTTTTGAAAACAATCTACATCTGCATTTTCTAAAAAAAAACATTTTGACACATTTTTTATATTTCTTATGTTGATTCTGCGAATCCAGTACAACTCTTATCTGATATTTTCATTTATTTTTTTTTTGTATAAATCTTTATTCGCAATATGTATATGTTTTAATTAATACAATAATCAAAAATTAATTGATAAATATTTGTGAATTGACATTGTGAGACACATAACTTCAACCTCCAGTGGCTTTAATCTCTATATTATGAGTTCGTCAGCGCTATACGCTGCATAGTGAGCTACACAATGTGTCAATCAGCACACTTACCATAGTAGTTAGATGATTTTACAATCTGTCACTATAATCCTTGATATAGCGCTGAACCTCTTCATGATCCATATTAAAATGTTTTCATTTCTGATCTTAATGAATTGTTCGTATAATAATTACTTAATTGGTCATGATAATTTTGTAACATTGTATCAATATATTAATTTTAATTCCTGTCTATAATGACAAAATATATGTCCTGAAAATTAATATAAATAATCAGAATAGTAACAATAATTGTATAAATATGTAAATTGTGTAAAACTGTAAGACGAGAAGATAATATGACGTGTATAAGCTCTATTTTGTGTACATATTTGTCATTCTCTGACTTAAATGATGTACTAAGTTTTTTTTTAGCGACTTTAATAACTGTGAAAGGGTGAATCAATTGTGTCGAATCTACAATACTTAGTTGGGAACTTTTAAGTGAATCATTTTAGTCACCTCCAGTTTATTCAATTTGTTTGAAATAAATTCTTATTTTTTAGTAAGACTATGCTGTGTAGCAATGCCTAATTTTCTTCTTTTCATATATGGAAATTTCAGTTTTCTCTTGATCTCTGTTGAAGATGTATTTGTGGTCGATTATTATTCGGTTTGTTTTGGTATACTATCTTTGCAATCCTATTTGATCCCATTCTCTCTATATGATCTATCCAATCACGTTTCCTTTTTATCACTCACCAACATATATCCTGGAAATATTGCAGTGCCCGAACTTCAGACACTGTTTCTAACGGTTTTATAAGATGTTGGATTCAACAATTTAATTTCATGATATCGTTTAGTGTGAAATCAGAGGACAAAGGATTTGTAGATTATGTTATTCATAATGGATTTTTCAAGATTATTCCAAGTATTTGAAAATGATATGGAGTGATGTTAATCATTTGTGAATTCTGAGTAATTAGAAAATAGAAATTTTGTAAAGTTCATTAGTCACATTTTGCCAGAAATGTGTTTACCAATTGAAAATTTTAAAGATTTTTATGTATCATATATGTAGGTCTTGAATGAGGTCTTGTTTTAGCTAGTTGTTTTTATAGTAGGTCTTTTAATCTAAGTACGGTTGCACGCTTTCTATATTTTTTTTCTCTTCAACAACTACTATTGTAGGTACTATTCAGTAGTATTCAAAATTCTTAAGGATATAAATTCAATTAGTACCTACTGTTCTATATTAATATTACAATCTATATTTTCTTATCAAAATTATTTAAAAATGTAGATATACATAAATTATAAATATTAAGATATCAGATATAATCTATATTCATAATATGTATGTATATATTTTGTGCACATTATATTGTATGAACATTTACTCATCAAGTTTCATATCTTAGGGTAATTGAATGTGATACCCAGACAATATGGTGATTATTCTTTAATTAAGAATTTGAATGAAGACATACCACTAATTAATTTTACTATATTTTATGCATCATTATCTAAATTCAAATAGAAAATTTTATTTATTAATTTTTTGATAAAACATTCTAATCTTTAAAGTCATTTAATAGGAAGTATATTACAATATTTATTTAATAAATCTAATTTAACCTATATCTAATATCAATCTTAGTGACATATTTTTATATAAATAAGTAGATATAAGATTTGTGATAGAGAAAGTCCATATCCTACACGAAGAACTGTCCTAAATTTTTACGGTATAATTATGTGTAGTTGAAATAATAAAATAAAATAAAATTAAATTTAATAAATCAAAATCAAACAAACGAAACTGTTTACAACTCATTTTGATTTTACCGCTAGGCTTGTGCTGAGGACATTTTGTGAAAATCAAATGCAGTCCATTTTATGACAATTGACCAAATTGAGCGATTATAATCGAACCAGAAGTGTCTTTATCTACAATTATATACATTGATAGTCTAAGAGCCCTAAAAATACGTAGTACAATGTAATATAATTTTTTTTTTACTGTATAACAAATTTCGAGGTATTTCCACAATTCTCACGTGAAATGTGAATACAGATTTTCTATACATTTTTTTATATATTTTTTTGTGTAAATTTTTTGATGTAAAACAATTTCATAGATCAAGAAGTTAACAATATGATACCTTACAATTCTTTAAAATAAAACGTAAAATCCATAAACATCGTTTAAGGATTGCAGAAAAATACAAAAATAGCAACAAAAAAATAATAAATTTTCCAAACAAATATTTTAACAATCTAAATTATCCTATTATCCTTTTTATTGTTTTCTATTAGTTTTTTGTTGCCTTTTATTTATTTGAAATTTCTGAGTTTAATTTTAAATTTTATGGTTCGGTTCCAATTTCACCAACAAAATTTGTTTGACTTTTTTTTTTCTTCTATTTATATTTAGAATTCTTATCATTATTTATAATAAAAAAAAAAAAAGTTTGTTTTTCTTTATTTTTTTATTTTCTTTTATTTTGATAAGCAAAAAAGGTTAACAAAATATAAATATCAGAAGAAAAGTGTAACAAAGTTTATGGTTTTACAGGAGAAACATTTAAGATTAGATTTGATCCTTTTCATATCATCTAATATGAAAATTAAATAAAAGAAAATTTATAGTACCAAAACAATTAAACATACTATACCCATGTAATGTTGAAAAGTAAAATGTCGAAATTGAAATTTTATGAAAATATTGACAATAATTTACGAATTTTGTTAATATAAATGATATTAACAAATATTTATATAAATCAAGTTTAATATAACATAATAAAATCTATTTGTTCTCTTTGTAGCTCGTATCCATGCCTTATCACAGAATCAATCTTTAGAGCATCTATTAGAGTATCAAAATCATATTAATTCTGTGACCTAAGATAAATGAATTGTAGAATCCTCTATTTAATTTTCAATTCTATTTGATACACTTCATATTACAAAATATCATAGTATTTAACTGTCATTATAACTGAATTGCCGTAATCTATTTATTCGTCATTAATTTTAGTTTTATAAATATCTGTTACTCTGTAATTGCTCTGACGGAATAAAATCTATTACTATTAAGCCCAAATTGTAACCATTCCAGCGTAATATTCACAAGGTATATACAGGGTGTACACTTTAAGGTAAGGCTCCTTTTCATAAATTTGTAGTAATCAATCGGCCCAATCAAACATATAATTTAGAAATTCTCCAAAATAGGTAAATAAATATATTTTAAGATGTCTGTAAATTTTATGTATACTAACTCTTCTATTCTATTTTATTTAATTCTATTTTATTATATTCTACTCTATTCAATTATATTCTATTCTATTCTATTCTATTCTATTCTAGTGTATTCTATTCTATTCTATTTTATTCTATTTTATTCTATTTTATTCTATTTTATTCTATTTTATTCTATTTTATTCTATTTTATTCTATTTTATTCTATTTTATTCTATTTTATTCTATTTTATTCTATTTTATTCTATTTTATTCTATTTTATTCTATTTTATTCTATTCTATTCTATTCTATTCTATTCTATTCTATTCTATTCTATTCTATTCTATTCTATTCTATTCTATTCTATTCTATTCTATTCTATTCTATTCTATTCTATTCTATTCTATTCTATTCTATTCTATTCTATTCTATTCTATTCTATTCTATTCTATTCTATTCTATTCTATTCTATTCTATTCTATTCTATTCTATTCTATTCTATTCTATTCTATTCTATTCTATTCTATTCTATTCTATTCTATTCTATTCTATTCTAATCTATTCTATTCTATTCTATTCTATTCTATTCTATTCTATTCTGTTCTATTCTATTCTATTCTATTCTATTCTATTCTATTCTATTCTATTCTATTCTATTCTATTCTATTCTATTCTATTCTATTCTATTCTATTCTATTCTATTCTATTCTATTCTATTCTATTCTATTCTATTCTATTCTATTCTATTCTATTCTATTCTATTCTATTCTATTCTATTCTATTCTATTCTATTCTATTCTATTCTATTCCATTCTATTCCATTCTATTCTATTCTATTCTATTCTATTCTATTCTATTCTATTCTATTCTTTTCTATTATAATTTTGTTTATTTATTTACAATCCTTCTTTTCTAAACTTTTAAAAGGCTTAAATTCTATGAAGGTAGTTATGGTAATTATAGCAATTTTTTCGGCAAATATAAGAAAATATTTACAATCATAAAAAAATCATAAACATTTATGAACATTTTATAAGCGGTACAATAGGTAGATCGTCTTCCTTCCAATTGAATGGTCTCACGTTCGATTCACGGTGAAATTACAATGCTTTATGAATTTTCCAGCCTGGTGCAGTACTATTCACAATATTATAAAACTTATATCCGACCTAAAATTGATTACATTTCTCACATACAGGCTAGCGTACCTAATACAAGAAAATGTTTAGTAATTGTATGTAGAATATAATAATATTAATACTCAAATGAATTAAATACCTAAAATAAAATAAAACAAAACTATTCGATATTTTTTAATTCGAAACAATCAAAGGAGCCTTCCTACAGATTCTCTTTCTTCGGTATTATTTTCATTTTACAACCGATTTAAAAGGTTACATAATATTGTAATGAATCGATTTCATTGTGGTTTTTCTAATAATTTCTAAGACACAAACCAGCTTTTTGATGAAAAAAAAACATGTACCGAATTCATTGTTGAAGCAATTGTAATTAAGTGGTTTTGTATATTAAATACATGTATACATATTGTATACAATATACATTTACATTAATATAATAAATGTACAATTTTAAATGAAAATTGACATAGAAAGTAATTAATTTATTTAATTAAAAAATAAATCAATTTTATAAAATGAAATTAAGGATTTTTAAGGATTACATATATATACATATATGAATTTTTGTACGAGGAATTCTATATACTAAATCGTACTATGAACATTTTAATTTTAAAGTCTAAATGTATTTCTTAAAATTTATCCATTTAAAAATTTAAATAAAAAAAATGTTATATAATCTTAAATATTAACCACTAATAGTATCAAAACTCTCCGGGCCAATCAATATCTACGTTATTCCTTCTAATCCAAACTACATCTTTATTCTAAACATATTAGCTTACTATTAATTATATCGAGACAATATTTTTATTTATATTTTTCGATAAAAGTTGCATATCTCAGGAAAATAACAAACCTTTTCTAAACAATTTGATAAAATTAATTATAGAGTTTTCAAATTAATAGAACAAATTTAAATAAAATTAATATTTTACAATTTAAATTTTCAATTTTATTATTTTTTACATTGTTGTTATTATAAAAAGCCTACGAAGGTTTAGGTAAAGTTAATTGCCGACAATTGAAGGTTATAACGACGTAGCGATTTCTATCAGGACAATATTATTTGTCAACATAGCTTAAAATTCAATTTCAAATTTAATATTGTCAATTTTTTAAAAGAGTTTACAATTTAATTATTTACATATTATCAAGAATTAACTTTATTTATAATATATTTTCTATTTATATAAAAAATTTATATACATAATACGGTTACATTATTCTTACAATTAATATTATAATTACTTAATAGTAGATTTTGTATCGGTGTAGGACCTAATGACCATGTCCCAAGGGTAGCTGGAATTCATAGCTTTCCAAAAATATATATCTTTAGTAGCGCATTTTGTTCTTTAAAGACAAAAAGGACATTATTTGAAAGTATCCTTGTAGTTGTGATGTTTTTGTATAAAAACTGTTATATCTGTTGATCTATTAAATATATATATATATATACATAATATATATTCAGTTATATATTCTAAAAAGACTAGCTATATACTTAATAAATAATCCCGCATATAAAAATTTCATAAGCGTTTTCAAATCTTTTGTCAGCATAATAAACATTTTTATATAAAAATTTGGGCAAGCACATGCTGTGTTCTCTTTCTCTTTCATTTATACGGCAATGCTAAAGTAGGTATAGTATCATCCCCTCAATGGCAAACTCGCGAATGTGTAAATTTCACAGTTTTCAGGAGGACAAAAACAAACTTTAACCTTTCGTGTAAAATCAGGTTTTATACTTTTCGCTTTGATTTTTTTGGCATAGGCTTCATTATTAATAGTTGTTTATTAATTTATTTTTGAAGTGTGAAAAATATTTGAGTAAAGCAAAGATTTACGAAAGAGACGAAAAGCAATTGCAGTTTCGTTAGTTTGCTGTTGTTAGTTTTTCAGAGTTCCTCAAATTTTCGAGTTAAATTCTTTGCATAAAGTAGCGAATCTGCATATAATTTTTGAAAAACTTGAAATTAATATTTAAAAAATTATTAAAAAGTATATAAGTAATAGAATATAATAGATTTTATTTTGTATTGGAATAGAAAATACAAAATAAATTTTATTCAAAACATTTTAAATAAAAATAAATAAAAACAACAATTAAAATTTCTATCTCCAATAACGAATAATAAACAAAACATAACAATTCATTTTATTAAGTATAAAAGTTAAATAAGTTTATTTATGAAAAGACTTCAATTTTGAAGCTGTTCATAATCAGATTCTTCAGAAATATCTGGTATTGCAAAAGCGTCTCTTACTGAACCAGAGGCCGTCAAATTCTCATAAAATACGTTATAGACTAGAGTTTGCAATTCATCGCACAGTTTTTCTAAATCCCATTGATATTGAAATCTTATCGAATAGGCGCGTATTTGTAGTAAGTTCGAAGGGTAACCTCTCCTTTGCTTTAAACTGTATTGTATAAAAACTTGCTCATAATCAGTTTTTATATGCAATTTATCCGGGGGTGACCTTCGAATACTGAAACCAAACAAAAATTTTGAAAGGGAATGTGTTGTTTTCGTCTTCTATAAAAAAACTTTCTCTGAATTATACATATTCTATAAAATCTGTGTATGGTAGCGAAGAAACGCTATACGGAGATGGATTTTTCCGTGAATTTCTTATTTGCTGAACCCATTCTTCTGGAGTACACACCGGAACTCATTTTGCCGTCATAAATTTTTTTTGATGTATTGAATCGCATTTTATGAAGCTTTTTCTTGATTCAAAATATATGTGATTTATTATTTTAACGTAACGTGTGTGCCTCTTAACTGACTCTAAACACATACACATAAATTTAGTATTTTTCTGTTGTATACTCCACAATTATCAGACATCATAAATACAGTTTCTTCTTCAGGATACTGCATAATATATTTATATATGCTGGTAGAAGTTTCAATGCTTCCTTCGGTCTCATCCCAGAAAAAGCATTCTACTGAAGCATCCCCCAAATTATATACTGCTATCTTTCTGACGTAGAAAAATGGACTAGTAGCTCCCTTAGGGGTAATCAAAACGGCTTGTAAATCAAATTCAAACGCCAAAAGTGTAGTATCTTTTTGATTCTTTTACTTTTAAATATTTTTTAAATTACGAGCAGCTTCTTTTCTTTTTATGTGAATGTCAAGTTGGTATTTTTCTTTAGCTGCCTTCACCTGTTTTTTGTTTTTCATTATATATTTTCATTACTTAAACTTAATGAATGAAAATTTCTAAAAATTTTAATCGGAAAAAATTTCACTCAAACGTTTAAAATTTATAAATTTTCACTTGACATTTAATTATAACTCGATCACAATCGACCACAATTCAATTTTATAAATTGAATACCGAAAGAACACCCACAACATCTATTTATAATGTTCATTATTCTTTGCAAATCACAATTTTTAACGTGACATTTTTCATGCTGTAACAAAATCTTTTCATTCTGGTTCTCTATTTAAAATCAACTAAACATTTTAAAACAATTTTTAAATACATACATAAGGTCAAAGAAATAATAATAGCTATTTATAATGCATAAATAGGGTTTATTGTAGAAATATTATAATAATTAAAAGATTCGTCACTTTACTGAGTGTAGATTAAGTAAATTTTAAGTTTAAATTAAAAATTCACAACGACAAAGACACTAATCTGACATTTTTGCTACTTTTTCAAAGTGAAAAATTAGCATTTTAAAAAATAATGACAAAAGTAAATTAACCCAAAAGCACATTCGACAGTTTGTTGTAGTGATAAATGTTAGATATGTACTTTCACCAAATTACAACACGCAATTACATCGATTTAGAGACAAGATAGAGATTCGGGACTTTGTCACAGTAAAGAACTTAAAAAAACATGTAAAACTACGATGTCAGCTCAAATTCGCTGATTTTTCAGATTCGATAGTTTGTCATTGCGGGGACGGTATGATAGTTTTTAGTTGTTTCAAATAATTAAAATAATATTTTGAAATATTTTGTTGTGGTTTATGTAAAAAATTGCATTAGGTTTACGTAAATGAAGAGTTTCCCTTCTAATATGAGTTGAGTTCATTAAGGAGAACCGAGATAAAATGAAAAGGTGTCTATTGTGCAGGTCCTTAAATGCTTGTATATTATAATTAAAGATAACGGTCTGGAGCACATTTTAAGATTTATTTGATGATGAAAGGTATATAAAACTAGGAATGTGCCTTTTACGAAATAACAATCTTCTGAAGTAAATGTCGACGTAGGCATAAAATATGTATGCATGAGTTATAGAAAAAAAGAGACCTTTCCAAACGTTATAAAAATATTAGGTTTTTGTGGTTTTGTGGTAAAGTCTTGAGGTATTTGGTTTTTCTACTTTGAACTACAATATCTCCATTACGGCAACACCAATCATCATCAAATAAATGTTAAAATATGTTCCAGACCGTTATCTTTCTAGAATATATAACTGATTATCTAATAGATCCACAAATATAACAGTTTTTATACAAAAATATCAAAACAACAAGGATACTTTCAAATATCCTATTCGTCCTTAAATGGTAAGATTCGCCACTATAGATATATATTTTTAGAAAGCTAGCATTTCCAGCTATCATTAGGTCATTAGGTTCTATACCGACAAAACATCTCATAGTGTTGCATATGTGAACAGAGGGATTAATAATATTTTTTTTCTAATGAAATAGAGCTTAATTTACTAATAAATACTTTTACCTGATTTTGGGGGGATATAACCATATAATATTAATTATATAAGAAAAATTTTTTTAATATAAAATTAGATATTTAAATATTATAACTAAGCCTTGCATAACATTTAATTTTAATATTAATTTTATTTTTACAGATCATATTATACACGTCGCAAATTTCGTCCAATTTATGCTAAGGTAATGAATAGCTATGCAAATGCCCATCGAAAATCATCAACTTATCAACGTTATGCTGGTGCAAATTCTATGAGTCTTGTTACTGGATTATTACCCTTTACATCTGAAATGGCACTTTTTGAATTTCCTTTTAACGAATTATTGGTAAGTTCAATAACAAGTATTAATTTTAATTCATTTTTAAAGCTTCATAAGTTTGTTTTAGTGCGAAGTTAGAGTATATAGGTTTTAATTTAAAAACATTAATAATTTGCTTCTCTTGATTTTGCTCCCCTTTGAAAGTAGTGAGGTTCCACAAAGATTCTACATAGTACTTTATTAACATTTATAGTAGGTTTACTTTAGCCCATGTTGTATCATATTAATTTATTTCTTTGATAGCCTCACAATACTATATATAGCTATAACTCAAACTATAGATTAATTTATAACAAACATATCCAATCAATCTATAATTTCAGTTGTTTGTGGGTATTGTGTAATATGGAAATCTGTTCAAGAATATTATCAATAAAATCGCATAACAGAGATATTTGTTAAAAACATATTGTGTTAGAAGAAGAAGGAGAAGTGGTCATTAGACCTAACCGCATAAAAAAATTCAAATATGCATAGTATACGAATTTTAAATACGAATATGAAAATGTGTCCATACCTCGTAACAAATACGCAACCCACTACAATAAGTAGTACAAAAAATGTATTAATATATAGTTTTTGAATAATTTTCGATTTAACATAAATAATAATTTCGCAATACAGAGTACGAAATATTAAGATACAAAATTAATTTTGCGAAAGCAGCTGTACGCGGTTAGGCCCCTGAATCGATCGAGATAACAGCTTTTTTTTTACTGTTTTTTATTGAATTGCCAGTAATAAAACAAAAACTTATAATTATTTTATTTTAGTTGCAAGTCAAAATTAATAATTAGTAAATCCAAAATCAAGCTGTAAAATTTTGTATTGGCAAGTCCAGAGTAGAGAAAAAATATTTGTGTTTATTTTGTTTTTGGGGATTTTATCTCCGAGAATTTTGTATTTGGGGAATTTGTATTTGGAAAGTTTGTCTTCGGAATTTTGATCGAACCCTCCTACATCCTAAAAGAGCTACTTTTAAATACTTTCTACCAACTTCATTTCTTTGACAACTTTTTTGAAAATGCTGGAAATCGGGCGATTTGAATGAATATTTTGATGTTTGATTTTGGAATTGTGTAGATATAAATGAAATTATGGAAATAGAATTTTTTTTTAATTTCGTACCCAACCCCTCTGAACGTTGACAGTTTGAAACATTAATTAATAATCAGTACATTAACATCTAAGATTGTACATACTTTCATACTCGTATTTAAAAAAAAACTCAATTGATTCACGATTTATTTTCTCTTTTCATATGTTTACAGTTTTTTTCTTTTTATTATTTTATTTTTATTTCTACAATATGGTAAATATTTAATTTTTCGGTCTCATCCCTATTAAAGAATAAAAATGAAATATTTCAAATGATTTTGTATTTTTACCCGAAAGGATGTTAAACAGGATACTTTTTTATACATATGTAAAAAAAAATAGAAATACAACTTTTTTTTTTCTTTACAGTAACTTCTAAAATCCAAAAAAAAAAATAAAAACAAAAAAGAAAAACACATGTTTTTTTATTCATAACATTTCTTTAAATTAAAAATCATTCAGAAAAAAAATGTTTATAAAGAAGAAAAATAGAAGAAAAAATAAATAAAATTTAACGAAAATCTTTACATCAATTTTGTACAAAAATTCAATCTGATTACATTATGGAATCGTAAATTTTACAACCAGTTCTGATACTTGTCATACCTTAATTTACTCATAGGTATGGGTAATTTGGATAAGTGTGGGTAATTCTGGGGAAAAATTTCAATTCAAAACCTTGATTTTTTACGTTAAAGCCTCTTTTGGACTCGATTACTGTCTATATATATATTTCACAGTTTGATTAAAACTAAAATGTTGTACAAGAGAATTCGTAATGTTCATTGCTAAACACATAGGTAATTAATCTGTTTCACATACTGGGTCTCATAGTATCTACAGTACCTGCCTTTCAACGGAAAAACCCTTAGTTAGATTCCCAATTAATGCAAAAACAATGTTTTATAGGTTTGTTGACCTGCTCTAGCTGTATCCTTTGTCACCCTTTGACATTTTGATGACTATTTAATATAAAATGAAATTATGCTATTTAAGAAGATTTAATTCTTGACAATAGTACTAGTTTTCCACATCTAATAAATAAATTGATAAATATATATATTACTCAAAAAGCATTAGATTAATTTTATTGTCAAGAAAAAAGGTTCATTACCTAAAAAATATAACCCCACATTGATGATTTCACACCTATCAGTATATTACCCAGTTTATCTAAAGCTTTTCGAGCTCATCCTACATAATTAAATAATCAATTATGTCAATGTATATATGTTGCTAAATAAATTTCAGCCAAGGTTCCGTAAGCGACACAGTACTTCACCTGCATTGCTTGAAATCACTGAAATCATCTATTTTGAAATTGATAAAAAAACAGGCAAGCATTTTGCTTTTTTTGACATATTTTTTCTCAACCATGAACTGCTTTGCCACAAACTAAAAACCCAATTCAATTTTCATGCACCTGCTGCTCTCCTCCTTAATAATTATTTGATTGATAGGAAGCACACAACGAAGTTATGTCGGATTATTTTTATTATCAAATGTGGACTGCCACAAGAATCCTTTTTGGGGCCTCTGTTTATCGGAAACCAAGTGCAGGCTATATGCTGATGATGTTCAATTGTATATTTGTGAATTCATTGCTAATATCAATAAATATAATGTATAACAAAAATATTAATGATGTTCTTGATGCAATTTAATTTTGGTCTGGAAATAATGGCCTAAGATTAAGTGCATCGAAATCACAACTAATGATTTATATTCGCAAGGTATAAATACATCAAATTTGCCTAAAATCAAAATGAATAACACAGTTATTCAATGTTGAAAGTGCTAAAAATCTAGGGGGGATTTTCAATAATAATGTAATTTGGCGAGACGACATTAGTCATATCTCCACCAAGGTATACTCAAACTTACGAAAGTTATGAACGTTTTTATTCTATCTAAACGATTGAATTAAGAAAAACGAGTACAATCACTCATAATACCACATCTATTAAATTACGATGTTGTTTACTACGGAATAAGTGTAGGAGAGCTCAATACTCTAAAAATTCTATTTTGTTGGAGTTGGTGGACCTTATGATTCCGAACTATATTCGTTGTGTGTCAGTCAGTACAAAAATTTTGTTGAGATTTTTTTAAAAATTAGGCATAAAGGTAATTCAATCGATATTCATTTTAATTTCAATAAAATTTAAATTTTTCTAATTTTTATTTTTTATTTTTAATTTTACCTTTAATTTTTTTTATTTTTAATTTTACTTTTAATTTTTTTTTCCTTTTTTTATAATTTTTTTAATGTTTTAATATTGTCTTTCTTTCTTTTGTGTTGTGTGGTTTCCTTATTTTTGTTTAGTTTTAATTAATAAGTTTTTTATTGCTCTTTTTTAATGTCAAACTTTTACACATACACATGGTAATGTTATCTTTTCTCCGAACAGCCCCGTGATTATGACGAATTCTTGTATCTTAAGAATCTTTGAGATATACCTTTTAGTTAAGTCCTCCACTAAATACCCTATACATGTGAAGAGTGACTTCAGACTGGCTTGGCTGACAATATAGATGGTAATATCCACAACTGTAACACTTGACAGAACAAATTCCACAGCCTGGTCCTTTTTCCAGTATTTTTCACTATTAGGTGGACACTATTATAGTTTGAGATTTTGATACATAACTAATATATTTTTTAGACTACGTCCTTCATGCTTTAGGTGAAATATTTCCTTCAAAAAATACACATTTCCTTAAATTTAATATTTTTTAATTTTAATAAAAACTTCAAAATCAACTTAGGCCTTAATTTTTTGAAACATTCGTGCAGATAATTAATATCATAGATAATTAAATAATTCCAATTCAATCTGAAACAACCATACAAATTTTACTTTAAATTGGGACTAGATGAAATGTTTGTACCTATGTAAGTAATAATTGCTTAAGGCATACCGATATAAAATATATAATCGCTGTGTATAATCGTTTAAGTCATATACCAATGACTATATATACATATATTATGTACATAGTCATTGGTTATACTGAACTAGATAAATATTTTATAACAAAATCTAATATATACAGGGTGTGGTGGTAACGTAAAGCGACACTTACTTAAAGAAATCCAAAATGAAAAAAAAAAATGACTATGGAGATGGTAGTTTTCCTCAATTGTACCGTAAAGATTATGTGTGTAATGAGTAGCAACATTTTATGAATTGGTTCATAATTATCATAATTGGTCCTATTATATTATAATATCGATACCTTATCGGAAGAGTATACTAAGCGACAAAATTTTCAAAACTAACTTTTTACATTATTCTTAAAGCTTAAACCAAATCCCACAGTTTCGCCTAATCCCCATTATTCTATGTAAATAACAAAAAAAGTTATAAGCAAAATAAATTTATACTAAGCGACATTTTAATACATTATTAATATTTATAGTCACAAAAATGTACTAAGCGACAAACAAAAAAAAAACAAAAAAAAAAATCTGTCGCTTAGTACACTTTTATGCAACACATGTCGCTTAGTATATTTCAATTTGTCGCTTAGTACATAGCCGATTAAAAGTTTCATACAATTGTTGGCGCTTAGCATGTATTTTTTTGGTGAAAAATTAAATGATTTTAGTTTTTACACCTTGCAGAAACTTCTTGGCATTCCAAAACCCTTATTTCAACTGGAAAGGTACTCCTGTACCTTCAAACAATTTGTATGGATATATGATTTTTACTATTTTTGTTATTATTATTGTGATTATTTTTGTAGTTGTTCTAGTTTTACTCTTAAATTTAGTTTTATTACTTGTGGGAATCTATTCTCTAAAATATTTTTTTGGAAGTAACGCTATTTTAGGAAAAAGAAGGTCTGTTAAGCATTTCTGATTTTGATGAAGTATTAAGTATAAAGTTAGGACTTTAAACAGCAAAAGTGCATCTAATTGCTCAAGTAGCAAGGGAAGTCAATTATATGGTTTGTCGTAAAAACCCAAAACACGCAAAAAATGTTTATTAGCTAGTGTTTTTTTCATCAAAAAAACTATTTTTTAAATTTTTTATATTTTATTGTAAATATTATTTAATTTCTTCAAATTTAATCAAAAGAGTTCAAAATACATTAAATTATAAAAAAAGTGCCGGCTTTTTTTATAAATTTTGAAGGGAAAAAAGTCCAAGTTTGCAGACAGTATTTGCTTAAAACTTTAAATATTTCCAGTCAAGTTGTAACTTATCCTCTTGAAAAATCATCTTGCTTAAATACAATATCGAAGGATAATAGAGGTTCAGCTACTCCTGCAAATGTTACTTCTCAAGAATTGACAGCATCAGTTTATAGTTTTATAAAAAACTTGCCGACAGTCACTTCACATTATTGTCGATCTAAAACAAATTGCTCTTACCTTTCATCAGACTACCACAGCATTTCCAACATATACAGACTATATAGAGAAAAGGAGAAAGAAGAAGATAAGAAATACGTTTCAGAAAACATTTTTCGGCGAATATTTAAAACTTATAATATCAGTATACATGTTCCCAAAAAGGATAAATGTGGATTTTGTGAAGCCAACAAAAATTTCGAAAAAGATAAGCAACAAAATCAAAAATATTTACAACATATCAAAGATAAGAAGGACAGTCTACAATTATTCAAAGATGACCAGGAAAGATCGAAGACTTCTACTTCAAGTTTGTGTGTAAGTTTTGATATGCAAAAGGTACTGAATGTTCCACATACACAAAGTATGCTGTTTTATTATACCAGAAAATATTCTTTTTATAATGAAAATGTTTATGAAAGCGAAACCTAAACTGCTTACAATTTTCTTTGTAGAGAAATAGACGGTATGCGAGGAGCAAACGAAATTTGCTCAATACTATATAGATATTTGAGTATTGTTGATGAAAGAGGAAATATTACAAATATTTCTCTTTACTGTGATAGCTGTCTTGGCCAAAATAAAAATCGCCAAATGTTAGTAAAGATTTTCTTGTTTTTGAAGACTCAAGCTAAAAATATTAACGAAATTAAATTAACTTTTTTGCTTCCTAGTCACACTTACATGCCAGTTGACTCCGTGCATGCAAATATTGAAAGGTTTATGAAAAAAAGGACAATTTGGACGCCGTCAGAATGGATCACTATGATTGCTAATTCAAGAACAAATCCCAAATCATATGAGGTGATTCCATTAACCTTTAAAGATTTTCGAGATTGGAAAACTGAAACCTTAAAATATTTTCCAAAGCAAATTAAAAAGAATAAGGAAGGATGCAATTTCAAAATTTCGGAAGCTAATATTTTTATGTTTTCTAAAAAATCGTATAATATAAAATATTCAAAGTTTCAATCCGCCAAATGTCAGCTAACTTACTCTACTCTAGAATTGGGTCGAACCCGTAAACAGGTACAACATCTAAACTTTAAAGGAGCTGAATTATTATTTATTACAAACTTGCCCATATCGGATTCGAAGAAAAAAGACTTTGAATTATTATTTAAAAAGCAATTGATTCCGGAAAGGTATCAGAATGAATTCAAAGAAATTATAAATACCGTGGGTGAAATAGAAGATCAGTTATCAGAAACTGAAAAAGAAGATGTAGTTCCTGAGAGAGAGGAAATTTAGATGAAGCTGAAATAAAGCTTTATTATAATTATTAAAATTATATTTGAATTTAATTTTGTTGAGTTAGTTTTTATTTACATAATTTATTTTTGAAATAATTTTTAAATGCCTTTTTTGTTTTTTTTTTTAAATATACTATAATGAATTAAGCGACAAAATTGTTTTATTTTTTTTTTTTTTTTAAAGCATAAATGTTCTAAGCGACATTTTGCATTGTACTAAGCGACAAAAACTCAGCTCCCTTTCAAAATATAGTTTTCTGAAAAGGCTAGACATATTTGTAATTAAAAATCCTTTTAAAATCAGTATAATAACTTAAATTTGTAAAAAAAAAACCAGTGAGTGAGAAGTTTTTTTCGTTTTGTGAACATTTTTCAAAATGTCGCTTAGTACATTCTTCCAAAAAGGTATCGATATATTACTATAATTCCGGATCGGTGCAGGATCCATACGGATCCCTTGTCAACACGACATATCACAAGATAATACTACCAGGTACTACATTCACAATATTTTTTAAAAATAAGAATAGATTTAACATAAATATGTACACAATATAAATACGTTTGACAGGTCTGACAATTATTAATGAAATAATATTAAAAAATTAAACAGCACCCAATATAAACTCTTTGATAACAAAACAAAAAATTCAAATCCTTACTTTAACTGCAAAAACATTGTATCGAAAAATAATGTTAAATTGGTATTTTCATAGAACAACCCAAATATTTTTATATCCCTAAGGATTTTTATTTCTGAAAGGGAAATATTTTTATACGCAGTTATTAATTTACTTTATTGTTTACTGCAGTCTGTATGGTGAACTTTTGCTTCTACCATTCAATATAATATAGCATTTTTACAACACATAACGAAAATTAGAAATTTTAGTATATATCTAATAAATTAAGTATGTGTGTACAACCTGTACAAATTATGTGAGTTCACATTTATTTACAAAACTAAAAAAAAAAAAAATTGTATTTTCAAGATGTGGGCTGTTTTAACGAAACGTCAAGAAATGGCAAAATTAATGTGGACACATGGAGAAGAAGCTTTAGCTAAATCACTTGTTGCATGTAAATTATATAAAGCAATGGCACATGAAGCAGCTGAAGATGATTTAGATACAGAAATTTATGATGAATTGAGAAATTATGCTAAAGAATTTGAAACGAAAGGTAAATAAATAAATTTGATTTTTTGTTTTTGTTATGTTTTTAAATTTTTATTTCTAATATTATACAGGTATTAAATTATTGGATTTTTGTTATCGTCAAGATTGTGATAAAGCTCAAAGATTATTAACATGTGAATTACATTCATGGTCAAGTCAAAGTTGTTTATCATTGGCTGTTGCAGCAAATCATCGTGCATTATTAGCGCATCCATGTAGTCAAATAATTTTAGCTGATTTATGGATGGGTGCACTTAGAACTAGAAAAAATACAAATTTAAAGGTACCAATTGTTGTTTTAATTTTTTTTTATGTTTTTGTTTTTCTTATTTTGTTAAAAAACCTACTTTTTGTTAAATGTTTTTTACTGATAAGGTGTCTGTCTAACTTTATTTTATCATCTATTTGCATACCTAAATATTTAATTACGATGACGTTCTCGATGCTAACATCACCAATATTTCAATCAATGTTACTGTCAGTACAGTTACTGATACTCATATATTTAATTTGGTTAAATTTAACTTCAATTTATTCATACAAAGCCAATCAAATAATCTACTACCATATCCATTAGTTTTACAACAACAATCTTCCAAATTAACAGCCACTATGTGAAATAGAGCATCATATACAAAAAGAAGAATTTTACAATCTTGTATACACAACATAATATCGGCGAAAAAAATTCGTTCAGAATTCAGAATTGTTGCACTGCAACATTTCATTTTGACAGTTCTAAATCATTAAATTTAAAATGTTTTTATTGTTGTTTTTGAATTGTTGTTTGAAAATGAAAATGTCGCATTCATTGAACTTGTCAATCTGTGTCGACAATCTAGGACGTCAATGTCCTAGTTTTCATAAGACTTCATCTTAACAGGAATAAATATACACATGACAGTTTTAACATTTGCTCTTTCTCCGATTTATAACTGCCACGCCTGCGCCTAACAGAATAGAGAAAGATAGTTTAAGTGATATTTTCACACGATTATCTTAGATCTAATAATATGGGTTGTTTTTGGAATCTTATTAAGACCCATATTTCAATAGTCATTTTTTATGAAACATAAATTATCGATTTCGATTGCCGTCAAAATACAGTAAAAATAAAAACTGAAAATATGCCAATATTTCAACAGTCATTTTTTATTAGTTCTTTTCTTTGTTTTTTTTTTTTTATATATTTATTTGTAATAGCCAACTTGTTTCTATCTTGAATCATACAAAAAATTAACAAAAAAAAATTATTCACATTATAACTTATAAACTAACTTATTGAAGCCATTACGATCACTCTAAGTTATTACATTACACTTAAAATTACCATCACTTTCTTGAGTTACAATTTTATTATTAACTTTAACAAAGAGTCGGGAAAAGCTAGAAAACCCCGACTTTAATTTTACGTATTTTTAATAAAACCTTACAAACTATTTAAAAACTAACTTACAACTAATTAACCTACTGTCATTTTTTATTAGTATAGTCGAAATAATATCCAATTCAAATTTTGAAATTGTTAAATGACTTTTATTATTCTAAAAAATGGATTCAACAAATTACTTTGAACACTTTTTTGTTAAGAAAATGAAATAAAACAATTAATTTATATTTATTTGGTAGCTTATTTTAAATTTTTTAACATTTATCTAATATTTTTAAAGCGGTAAGCACATTTGCGACTACCGACAAAAAATTCGCGAAGAAAAAATTAAAATACATACGCTCTTATGTATATGCTCACAATTCCAACTACCATCGCTCAACCACATTTTCGTTGTCATCGAAATAAGGCTATATTTTTTATTTGTTTCGCTGGTAGTTGGATTTGACATTTTTGACAATCTTTTTAAACACCAAAAAATAAAAACAAAACAATTATTCTGAAATATTATTGTTCTGTTTTTTTTTTTAAAGTTTTATATTATGTTCTACAGTTTATAATTATAAATTTTTTTATTTATACATATATAAATTTAGATTTATTAGCGATGTATTTGGATCTGATGCTGCTACAAATAAATTAATAAATTATTCAAAATGATTTTTTTATTTTGAAATTTCTCCATTTGCTTTTCTGTTTTGTTTCTTTATTTTTATTTTTCGTTTCGCTGCAATTGTATTTCACTTGACGAAAAATAATTCAGCGAAGCGAATTTTGTTGGTAGTCGGTGGTCGGTGGTCGCAAACTGTGTTTACCGCTTAAATCTGTTAAATGTTTATATTTTTCACTAATTCGTTACAATTTACTTTTATTATTATTTTTCACCAATACATATTTACTTTTGAATTCAAATGATATTTACTGGCCAAAAAATATTACACATTGACACATTGACAATAAGTACATGATGTAATATAATTTATCTCGTGCGGGGTGATTTTTATTGATGGATATATAGTAATATTTTATAAGCCTATTCTACGATGGATGGGCAAGAGGTTAATTGCCAGTTTTGAAGGCAGCAAGTATCGATATTTAACCAGAAATATTTTATATATGCATCCGAAGGGAGTAATTCCTGTATCGTTGTAAGATTGTATGCAACCAGTGAAGAATATATATTTGGTTACAAGATTATATGCACCAAAATATAATTGATAAATAACAATGCTCTTTCTTTTAGTGCCCGATCAAATATGCTTTTATTTCCAAATTTTCTTTTTATTTATTCAAATTACATACATATAACCAAAAGAAATTATAATGTTTTCATATAATTTCTTATTACTAAATTTAAAAAAAAAAACATAAATCATTAACCTTAAACTAGGTCAGTAATATTACTCTTGAAATTCGTTACAATATATTAAAATTAGTTTATTCCTAATTTTTTATCTTTGTTTATTTTTCTTTACTTTCGATTTTAAGAATCTCAGTTTACACAATAATCTAAATTAAGAACATGTATATTTATAATAATTACTCATGCTATGGAAAGAATGCAATAAATAAAAAACTGTATTTCTGTAATATGATCTTTCAGATAATAGAATGAAATTTTGTGTGTGGCTTGGGTCATAAAATAGTTAATTTATGACATGATTAAATTGCATTTAAAAAAATGAATTTACTTTGACTGAACTTAGCCACATGTCACTTAGGTTCCATTTTACAGAAAAGTGTATTAATATGCAGTGTAGATAAACTACAATGAAAATAAACAAAAAATATGAGAGAATAATAAAGTGCGATTTATTACAATAAAATATCATTTATTTGTTTTCCGAATATCGAAATCAGACTATTAAAATGATATGAGCGTTATTCTTACTTTTTTCAAATAAAATAATATAAATTGTACAAATAATATTGTTGAATTTACATTAGATTAATAATAAAAATTAATTTTTTTATCAATAATTTCATTTACGGCCATCTTGATATTTAAATAATCTAATTTTTGATAAAAATTTGACAGGAACAATGGCAGAAATCTACCAGTTTTTTTTAGGTATGAAAATTAAGGTCGATTTCTGTGCAGATCTGCGGTAGATTTGTGCCTCGTATAAACATGGGCTATGCGATGACTATCAGAATTCAAAATACGTGCCATAGTATTGTTTTTAAGAGTAAATTGGCAATTCTAACGGTATTTTAACGTTTTTGAGAAAATCAAATTATTTTCGGTCAATTTAGAACATACATATAAAAGAAAATGTAGTGTGAGGTGCTATTTATGTATTTTCTCAAAACATACTAATTTCAACGCTTTTATAGCATGAGTGTTTTCTGCTTTGTAATAAGAGGTTTTGTTTTTTTTTTTTTTTTTCTTTATTATTTCAAACGAGTAAAATACAAATTTTGTTATAATTATAATCTTATTCAAATATTTATAAGATAAAATTCAATTTTATTATTAAATCTATTATTAAATCTAATAGTAACATGATCTTAAGTATAGAGAATATTTATATTTGATTTAATAAAAAATGAAAAAGATAAAAAAAAGTAGTTTAGATTAAGATTAACATTATATACTAATTAATTTAAGATTTAAAAATATATGTTTAAGACCTAGCCTAAGCTGTCTGGTCGAATTGTGTATTATAAATAAATTTTTATTTTCCTAATACGTGTTAGAACGATCACATGAGTATTATATATATATTATTCTGCATTTATCTGGATGTTTGTAAGTTCGACAGAACGCTCCAACACATATACAAATTGCATATGTAGACAAATGCATATATATACAAATTGCTTTGGTGCTTTTTTTTAACCCCTGTCTACCATGCTGAACCTTTGCAGAAAAAATTGATTGCATGAACTATATTTTTTTAATTTAATGTTAGTCTTCTTCGCAAATAATAAGGAAAAATAAAAAATAATAATAATAATATAAATAAAACAAACAACTTTTTTGAATTATAATAATAAGGACTAATAGAAATTTTATCAATAGTTTGATACGGTATAATAACCAAAAGACAAACAGTATTTAACACAAAAAAAAAACATAATTCACTCAAAGGTTATTCTTATTACTTAAAATTATACACAATAATACACATGTGTATCAGCATATTTGTATTGTATAATATTATACATTATACTACTTTATTGCTTATACCTTTTATTTTTGTCATTATTGTGTGCGTAACTCACTTCACTCAAAAAAAAATTATTTTTGTTTTTTTTTATTATTTGCTGTATCTGTATTCTGTATGTTCTGCATGCTCCATTCCAAAAATATTATTTTATTTTCAGTGTTAAGTGTTCACTGTTCATTCAATAGAACTTGATAGAAGTAGAGTAGGATAATAAACTCTACTTCTACGTCGGATAGTAAAACATTGTTTTTTTTAAATTGAAAATTATTGATGAAATTTTTTTTGTATTTTTTGTAAATTTTACCAATTTAGATACAAAATTTTGAATATTTTTTTAAAAATAACACAATACTATAATAACAGTTTATTCATATAG
Organism: Argyra leucocephala; assembly: GCA_963942445.1. Classification (NCBI taxonomy): domain Eukaryota; kingdom Metazoa; phylum Arthropoda; class Insecta; order Diptera; family Dolichopodidae; genus Argyra; species Argyra leucocephala. The sequence continues at coordinate 140,599,583 of OZ012678.1, read as the reverse complement.
CAAAATATACAGTACTATAAAAGACAAAATTTATATGAAAATAAGATCCCATTTTTAAATTTGCCCCCCAGAGGCCTTAATAACGCTAATACGGTATAATTTATACTAAATGGAACCCAACTAACGAATTATAACTAAATGGAAGTGAGTACGAGTATACCATACAAAAATACAAACATTTTATACAAATTTGTTGGTATGGTACTTCTTTTTCTGTTATATAAAAAAAAAAAAGATTAGTGTTAGGCCAATGTAGTTTTTTTAAATAGAAAATTAGTAAAATCTTTGTGAATGAATAAAATAAAAGGAATCAAAATCAATCTTAATAAAAATAACAATGTTTTTTCAATTTAAACTTTCTTTTACTTTATTACCGTATTCTATTATTACACAGAAAAGTATTGTTGTTAAATTATTTGAAAAAAAAAACAATAATTAATCATGTTTCTGAAATATTGAAAATGTAGCAGTAGTTTGTAATATATGAATATATGAAATTTTCAAAAAGGACTAACACTAGCAATCAAAATAATTTCCATTAAAACGAGAGAAAATATATTGAACGAATATATTCATCTATTAATAATATACATGTGTATCAGCATATTTGAATTGTATAATATTATACATTATACTACTTATACCTGCTTATACCTTTTATTTTTGTCATTATTGTGTGCGTAACTCACTTCACTCAAAAAAAATTGTTTTTTTAAGGAAGGGTGTGGTTTAGTAGGTAAGAATCCTACATACAGTGTCAAGCTACGGGGCTCATTGTATCTTTCTGAAGATCCCCACCAGCCTACGAAAAATACAAAAAAAAAAAAAATTGGCAAAGTTTTGACTACAAAAAAAATTTTTTCTTTTATGTGTTTTAGAAAATTAAAAAGTGATATAAACATAAGTACTGTAATTTCGGAATAAAAAATCTAATGAAAGAAAAAAAGAAACTAGGATTTATTTTGCTTTCGTCATTTATGACGGGTTTCAAAGCTAGTATAATAATAATATAGCATTAATATAAAATATATGCAAAAGTGCATTTTAATTATTTTCATACTTTTTAATATAATTTTACTTTCATTTAATTTTATTACTTTATTACCAATTATTTTTTTTTTTTTTTTGCATTGCTATTTCCAGTGTTATTTCTATTGTTTTAATTACATTTTATATTTTTTATGATGGATTGAAAGAAGTATTAAGACAAGATATAAGAGCCAGAAGAAGAAAAAAACAGAAAACAAAAAAAGAACAATAAATAAAAATTATATATTCCTGCTAATAGATCATAGAGTTGAAAATGTGAAAAGAAAAAAGAAAAAAAACTCAAAAATCAAAAATATACTTTTGAATGCTAAAATGCATGAATTTTAAACTGCAGTTAGTCAATCAATATAAACTACCCAATTTTCTAGTAATGTGTTACTTTGTTTTGTTTAGGTAATGTTATGTGTGCTTAACAAGAAACAAGTAATATTTTTTTTGAAGTGTGGTAAATTTTTTATTTCTTTTAACTTTGTAAGTAAGTCATTATAGGATTTTAGGCAGTTGTAAAGGCAGTTTGTTTTTTGTTTTTCTGTTCGGATTAATGAAAGATAATAGTTTGATTTATTCCTTGTATTGTGTGTATATAGATCAATATTTCTGTTAAGAATGAAGTTGTGTTTGATATAGTTATTTATTATTTTGAAAGCTAATATGTATAATTCTCTGGTGCATATAAAATCGAGGCTTGGAAATGCAGGGGAGTATATTAAGTTTGTTGGATGTAGTATTGGGTAATTATTAATAATTTTGATGGCTTTTTTATGAAGAGCATTTAATTTGCTTATGTGGGTCTTTGATGCTCTACTCCAGATTGGATTTAGATATGTGATGTTGGAAATAATATAGGATGAGAAAATAACAAAGAGGCTTTTTTATCTAAGAATTGTTTCAGTCTTTTTAATATGAATATATAGGGAACAATTTTTTTACATACAAAGTCTATATGCTCTACCCATTTGAGATTAGAATCAATCACCATTCCTAAGTAATTGTAGTTCTTAACAACATCAATTTGATCATTTTTAAATAAGAAGGTGGGATGAACAAAAGTTTTGTTTTCAAATAAGAGGATTTTAGTTTATCTGTTAGAGAGACGCAAGCTGCAGTTGTGTTTGAATTCCTTTCGAACCCAAATTGTTCCGGATGTAATATTCCATTTCCAGCCAAAAAAAAAACAGACAGTCGCTTTTTAATTATTTTTTCATAAATTTTTGAAATGGTACTCAAAACAGATATTGGTCTATAGTTTGTCGGATCAGTTGTATTATCTTTTTTATGAATTGGGGTTACAATAGCAGTTTTTAGTGGTTCCGGGAAGATGTGCGTTCCGAAGCAAGTATTAATAAATTTGGTCAATAAGGGTACAAGTCTATCAGCAAACCTTTTGACAATTTTTGCTCAGATATTATCATGCCCTGTTGCTGAGTTTGATTTTAAGGACATAATGGTTGTTTCCACTTCTTCAGTTGTAGTCGGTGTTAGCTCAAAAGACTTGTATATAGTTCGCAATGTATTGTCGAAGTAATTTTGATCAATGGGTTCATCTGATATGTTTAAATTATCTGTTACATTAGTAAAGAACTCATTCATGCACTCAGATATTTCACTTTCCTCAGTAACTGCCTGATTTTTATACTCGATTATTTTTATATGATCGTTGGATTGAGCTCCTCCAGTATTAAACATTATTTTCTTTTATAATTCCCATAATTTTTTACCATCATTAGGATATTTTGCAATTTCTGTGGTTTATATCAGTCCATGCAAATCCCTTTAATATGTAATTTTAAATTTTATTTTCACTTATTACTAATTACATAACAGCACCCACTAGTGTAAATATATTTAATTAAAATAGTTTAAATATTCTTGATTTCTTCATTGAATCAATTTAATTTTGTTAAAGTATATTATAATTAAATTTTATATTTTATTAATTAAATTAATTTTATTTTTCATTGATAAAAGATAAAATTTTCTAACTAAATTATATTTTCAGGTGATACTAGGCTTATTATTTCCACCGTTTATTAAAAAATTAGATTTCAAATCAAAAGAAGAATTACAATTAATGCCACAAACTGAAGAAGAACATTTAGAAAATCAAAATTTAGATTATGAAGATATTGATAAACATCATCCTGATGCAGAGGTGAGTTAATCCGATAACCAATTTTTTTTATTGTTTTATATTATTTTTTTTAGTTTTTTTTTTCTTTTATTTGTATTATTTGTTGGAAAATCTAATTAATTCCTATTTGAATTTAAAACATTTTTACAAAATTTTATATTATTTTTCATAAGTTTTTTTCTTTTGTTTGTGTTTTTTTTTTTATTTTTTTTTTTTTATTTCAATTTTTTAATTTCATTTCAATTATTAGATTTCTTTTTTTGTTTTATTTAATTTTTGATTTTTTCCATTTATTATTTCTTTTGTTTTCAATCTTCTATTGTTGTTATCCTTTTAAGTCCTGACAATAATATGATGTATGTAATATGATTTTTAGATGTTAAGGCAAAAACAAAAAATCCAAACAAATAGATTTTTTTTTTTAATTTTCATATACAATTTTCTTTTTTTTTTTTTCAATTATTTTATTCTTTGCTATGATCCACTCTTTGAATTTATTGGAAAAAAAAAATAATTATTTACTAAATTGAAAATCCGTATACACTTGAAACAATAAAAAACAAATTTAAAAAATAACAAAACAAAAAAACAAATATGAAAAAAAAAATTAATAAATAACTTCGAGTTTAGAATGCTCTTACAAAAGCAAAAAGATCAATTTCATTGAAATATCGAAGAGGAAATAATTCAGCACAGGTACAGTTTTAGTTTTTCTAATATCCTTTTTTTTGTTTTTATTTGTTTTTTGTTTTTTTTTTTGTTTTTTAATTTAACAATAGTATATTATTGTATTGTCTCCTATATATAGAGATAAAAAAAAAATATGTATGTATGTATAAAGAAATTTGCTTATATAGAATATTATATAACTGTTATACAAATAATATAACTATTATAATCAATTTAAAAACATAGTTTTTCGTTCAATGTTAAGTGTTTTAGTTCAAACGATATTATTATTAAATAATGTATCTGAATATTTTATGTCAACTTTAAGTTATAAAAAAAACTTTAAAGTATATTTTGTACATATAGAATTTATATAGCTATGTATATTTATAGTTATGTACGGTATAAACTTGTTGTATATTTATTGTTATTTTTATGTGGAATTAAATAAATAGATATAAATATATAATTATATATATAATCGCTATATAATATAAATACATCGTTTGTAATGCTTATATTATTGTAATATTAATATTGTGCATTGTCCTTTAATATTAATTTATTTAATTATATAAAGCAAAATTAGTATAACAAAAGTTGAAATCATGTTGACTATATGCAGAGATTCTGTTAATTAGAAGAAATTTTACAATAGATTAAATTTACAGTGATATTTTTATATAGTCAATAAATCACCGTAGTTTTTATGTTCATTTTCATATTAGAGGTCCTTCAATAAATGCAATAATGTTTTTGAAATGTTGATAGGTTAACTTTTAGTTGGATGGAACCGAACAATATTCAAAGTAAAATAATTATTTTTTTTCTAAAAAATATTTTTCTACAACAAAGCCATACATATTGTGTCGATGGCTAATGGAAAATATTTTTGTAATTATAATTTTGTAGATTACCTACAATTAAGCAGTGTCTCTTCAAAAGGAAATATGTTTTAATTTTTTTCCGAGTATATTACGCATAAAACCTAACTATCAAAATTTGCTTGTTTTAATCTTTTATGATTATCCCTGCCGATTTTACCACTACCGAAATCGAAATATTAAGTTAATGAAATTTTGATTTTTTAATTCTGAAAAAAAGAAAGTCGTGTTTTTATGAATTTTTTTTTTAACTTAGCATTTATTATAAATAATCGATGAAAAAAAAAAAATCCGCCTCAAGCAAAACTATAACCTAATAATAATTTAGTTCTTTTTTTACATCTAGTAAATCAAATTTTTTAAAGTTAATATTTGGTTAGATTTTTAAGAGGGTCTAATATTAACCGTTATCTCATTGAAAACAAAAATCTTCAGATTTAATGAAATTAATACAAGAACTCAAAATGTTTAGCTTAATAAAGCTTGTGTCAATTTCAGTAATGGTGAAAACTTATACATTACTTAGTAGTTTCACACTTAATGGACGATGAAGTACAGATTATATCAAACAAAATACATTATAGTAAATACATTTAGAAAATATTGTAAAATTAATATTATATATTTTTCTAATATTGATATTAAAATTAATATAATAGTTAAATAAATAAATATATGTAAAATATAAACATTAATATAAATATAAATATAAATATGTAAATTATATATTTTATGTTTGTAAAAAATTAGATTGAAATGAAAAAAAAAATGTTTTTCTTTTTCTAAATTGTCGAATTTAAAATGCTTCTTGGCTCTAATTTTCTAAATTTCATAAATTCTATTATATAAATGTGAACGCTTTAGTTCTTGTTTTTTTTTAATTTTTTTTCTTTTTATTTATTTTTTATGAATGTGATGATATGAAAAATTGGCAAATTTTTTTTTATTAATTTGCATTATTAGAATTTTTTTTTTAGAACAAATTTTAATTTTTTTTTTTTTAATTAAATACTTTAATAAAAAAAAACTACATAAACCACAATTACACTATACTACTTAGGTCCTGCACTTTGTATACTTTAAGTGTAAAGAAAACTTAATTTTTAGTTTCAAATCTAAATTTTACTAAATTAAAATATTACATTTTGTGTTATTTTTTTTTGTGTATATTACCTTCTAATATAATAATAATTAAATACCTTCTAATAGAATAATAATTAAAATATAACGAAATTATAATTTTGTTATTCCCTAGATCGAAATACATTCATTTTATATGAATTTATTAAATATCTCGATTAACTTTAATTATTCAAAATATATTATTCAAACCAGAGCTTTAAAAAATTAAGTAAAGCTTTTACAATTGAATTAGCATGGCAATTGAAGTAGCCTTAGATACAAAGTAGTTCAAAATAAATGCATTACCAATAATACTATTGTAATGCTACTTCAAAATAACAAAAGTACCATTAAATAATGCATTATTTTGTTAAAGTACTTTGAAGTAGGTATTGAAGTAGTTTTGAAGTACTAAATTAGTCTTGAAGTATTGACCTATACATGTTGAGTACTTTTGAATTACCAAATTATTTTCAAAGTACATGGTATATTATACATCTACATATTTAAAAATAATATTATATACAATGCATCTATACACTGATAAAAAGGATGCGCATTTTCGATGTCGATTCTTCATTGAAAAATATGCTGAAAATCGGATATGAGTTCATTTGAATTTGTACAGAGCGTCGGGAAAATTTTCAGCACAATTCTCCTCCATTGTAATACAAAAATACTAATACATTCTCACATAAATTTTCAGCGGTAGGCGCATCTTTAAGCGCATTTTTTAGCTCACAAATCAGCACGTTTTTCTGTGCTCATTCAAAAATATTTTGAGCACAAATTTCTGCTCCTTTGGAAGCAGATTTTTCAGCAAATGTAAATATATAAAAAATTTGTTATTTCAGATATGGAATTTTTAGATTTGAAATTCATAAGATAAATTGTAAACTAAAATTTGTTTAGTTAACATTTATAGAATAATTATAAATATTAACTAAAAAGATAGAATTTTAGTTTAAAATTGATCATAAGAATTTCAAATTTAAAAACCCCATATACAAACATAGACAAACAAACAAACAAACTTTTTATTTAAATTTAATTTAATACCAATATTAACACCCGCTTACATTGGGCATTTGGGCAATTTCTTACAAAATTTTTACAAACTTAACCTAAGCATGTTGGACTTGATGAAAAAAGTTTTTCTATCGAATTTTCGGGATGTGATCGAATTCTTTATTGTAGACTTCTTCAGTCGTACGAATATGCAGAGCTTTTTTTTTTACGCCAAACCTCTTCTCGGAATTGGTTCACCAAGGATTTTGGTTTTGACCTTTTCGAAACAAACTTTTCAAAACAACTGATGAATGATGATATTATACAGAAAAAATTCTCATTACAGAAAAATGCGCAGCAGTTTGTGCTGAAAATGTTCAGCACTTTTTTCAGCGCTGTTTTCATGATTGAAAAATGTAGTGATTTCACAAATTCCACATTGATTAATATTATCGCAAAATTTTACTGTTAACAATTTTTTTCTTTGATAATGTTTGTAAAAGTCAAAGAAATGCTGAAATTTTTTTATCAGGGTATGTTCTAGCCAAGTTACACGATGATTTTTCCGGAATATATCGAATTACGATTTATTTTAAAAAATTTGTTGTTGTTTTGTGTATAAATTTTTTTTGATAAAAATAAAATTTGAGAAAAACACAACTAACACAAACAAGAATATTTTGAAAATTTCAATACCAAAAATTAAATACAAACACCATCAAAGGTTTGGCTCAGATAAAAAAAAATAAACAACAACAATTTACATGCTATTTTAATTTTGCCTTAAATATTTTACTGTATCCACTATCCACCAGTTTTATTTTCAATGTTCATTAGAACTTGATAGAAGTAGGTAAAATATAAAATTAGATAAAAAATATTGAATATTTTTTTAACAATAACACTATAGCAGAATAACAGGTTATTCATATATAGTCAAATAAGATCCCTATAAAAAAGACAAAATTTATATAAAAATAAGATCACATCTTTGCTCTCCCAGAGACCATGCTAGAAAATATAGAGGCATTGTTATATATACATAAAAAATATATCAAATATTCATTTTGATGTAATTCACCTTTTAATATACAACTAGCTATAGTATTCGATCGGTCTTCAAAATTCGAAGAAATTTGATAACATATCGCGCTCAATTTCATTCTAAATTGTTTTCCATAATTTCAATTTGGCTATGATTTAACAAGTTAGTAAAAAATAGCAAAATACTAGGTTAAAAAATAGAAATGCTCATTAAAAAAATTAAATGCTAAGTAAAATTTATTGAACCCGCAGTTGAAAAGTAATTATTTGCACAGCAAAAAAGTATTTTTTTTCCACAGTATAAAATAAAAATTCTGCTCAGTTAAATGTTCTGCACACTAAAAAATTAGTTTTTGTATTATAAATAACATAAATGCACAGTTGCTAATAACCGACTTTAATATTTTTGAAAAGGGGGAAATTTCGTAACTTGTTTCAGAAATCTTAGAAGCCCATGCCAAATTAGCCAACCCGGGATATAGCTCCTTTACAGAAATGTTACAAAACGATTAAACATTTTTATTACATCTTCTGGAGAAATTGGATATATTCTATCTTCCCCGAAATTGTAGAAAATCGTTTCAAGTTTGGGTTAAACTTTTAAGAAAATGTGATAACCCGACGAGCTATTTAAAATTAGTTTTGAGGCCGATTGAAGTCATTGCAAAATCAATCGAAACAATTAGCCGTAACTTTCGTTTAAATTAACTATATTGCAGAGTTATTTACTATTAAATTAATTCTTTTCAGAAAGTAATTTTTGAGTTTTTATTCTTTTACTGTGAATTTAATTTTTTAACTGTGATTTTTAATTTATTTGCCGAGCATTTAATTTTTTTACTGTGAACTGAAATTCTTTAGGTGCTAAGAGTGTGAATTTTTTGTATTGCGTTTAATATTTTACTAAGCGAAGGGATATTTTGCTGTGAATTTCAATTATAAACCTTGTAATTTTTATTTACAATGTTAATTTTAGTTACAATTTAACTAAATTTTAATTATTGTGGTTTCAGTTTTTTACTATTCGTTTAATTTTTTTCAATTTATCTTTAACACTATATAATTGTTTTTATTGATTTGTTTTATACAACAAACTCATAAGTAAAGCAGGATTTACATGGTACAATATTGAATAAATATTGAATGGCAATTGTTGCGTGTAAATGATTTCATTCAATATTGATTGTACATTGCATGGCTGAATGGTCTTGATCGTGAATTACACAATATTGTATCAATATTACTTCCTTCATGTAGACACATACATAACTTTTTAATTAATTTGTGTCGTTAGCAACGATCTCAACTAAATCAGAAATGTCCATGAAAATCTCATTGAATAAAAAATTGTTTATTATAAATTGTATTGTGTATATATTATATGCTTTCACAACAATATTGAATCAATATTGTATGAAAATTGTTTCATGTAAATGCTGTCATGCAATATTTTACAACAAAACAGCTGTGTTCTTTTCATCCGGTTCAAGGTCCAGGTCAATCGTTTAATACGAAAATACAAAAACAACTCAAAACCCATATATTTATCTGGTTTGTTTTTTTTTTTTTTTTTTTTATACACTCTACTGTAAATTAGGTAGAATCACCTTTTCGTGCTTAATTAAGTACGGGAGTTCAATTTTACACTACAATCTACAATATTTCAAGTATTTATTTAACAAATTACTGGCTTATCAACTCATTAAATGTGGATAACTACTACTATTGTCAGGAACTAAGCCTTCTTAAATAGAATAGTTTCATTTTTATTTAATTTGTTACCAGATTATACTCTCAATTATTTTTTGCCATTTATTATATCCCAATGACAAAGGGTACTGGACCAGGTCGAAAAATCCATAAAGCATTTTATTTTTTCTTGTTGCTTCATCGGGAATCGAACCTGGGACCTTTCGGTTGAAAGGCAGGCGCTCTACCTACTGCGCCACCCAGCGTGTTATATTATAAAGGTCTCAAATATTTAGTAATGCTACTTGTCACGAGTGGCACTTGCATAGTTTTGTAATAGAAATTTTTGATAATTCTTGTTAATTGAATTTGCCAATTTAAAAAAATTATTCACATCATTAACCTACATCGTTCTTTTGGATTTGATAGAACCTATACCTTGAACCAAATGAGAAGAACACAGCTATTGATTGAATCAAAATTGATACAATATTGATTCAATATTGCACCATGTAAAGCCTGCTTAATATTTTATTAAAAAAAAAAGTTAAATTTAAGTTTAATTCTGGTGAGGGAAAGAAGAAACTCTCTACTTTTGTGAATATATTTGGTCAGCACTGTACTTTGGTGAATTTCATAAATATTATATTATTATTGTATTCTTATAAAGGGGTGACATTTTAAATTTTATTTTTGAATTGAAAATTAAAAATGTTTTAAATAATTTAATAATGGAAATCTGTTGTGAAATGGTTAAGATATTTGTACACCGTACTTTTTTCAAATAAAACAGATTACATATGCAAGTAATGATAATCAAAAAATCTTAATATTATAATGTATTGCCGATCAAAATGGCTATGTATCGAGGAAATTAATCGTTTGACAGTTCGATTAACCCAGTTACATAAACTTAAATAGGAATTCGTTTACTAGATATTAATATACAGAATAAATTGAGTAACATGAGTAATAAGTACTTTAAGTATCTGAGTAATATTATTTAATAGAGAAATTTAGATAACTTCAAATATTTTACCTGTATTTGAAAAACCTTACTCGAATACTGTTTAGAAATACTCGGTACTGCTGAATTATCCAAGTAAAAATAAGATTATATTTCAAATTCTCTTACTTAAATATCTTTAATCAAATACTTTTAACCAATTACTAGTATTTATATTTTACCCAGCTTTGACAACATATTGTGTTAATTTAATTATAATTTTTTTTTAACTTTCCCATTTTTTAAAATTTTTTTTTTGATTAGTTTCATTTTTTATAATTTAACATATTAAAATTCATTTTGAATTTATACTTCAATTCAACAAGTCAAATTAATTTTAAAAATTTATTATTCCATTTAAAATGGTAAAAATGGTACAGAGTGCAGAAAAGTTATTTTATTTAAATTTATTACACTGAAATAATTTAACAGTGACTCTTTAGTTGCAAAAATCATCTTGAACATAAATTGAAACTATTCAGATGCAGATATAGCTAGTTTTTGGTAAATATAAATCTCTTATCATATTATTATTTTCTTTTGAAATTTTACATATTTAATAGAATTTACAGAATTTATATCTTTTATTGATTTCGTTCTTTACTGATTCATATTCGTTTTGCGTATAGGTATAAATTTTATAAAAAAAAAATTTCAATTTTAATTTAGCGAGAGTTGCTCAATTCGTAAAATGTGATTACAACTTCACTTAATTAAATTACTTAATATACTTAGAATTATATACATAATTTTTTAAATTCAGCGAAGGACCGGAAATGGATTCTTTTAAACCGGAAATTCAGCGATATCGAGATTTTCAAATAAGAAAATTTATTTTTCGATGGAAATTCAGATTCTACGGCACAAAATAAGAACTTTTTGTCTTACTAATTTTTCTTAAAGTAGAACAGAATGTGTCGTTGTCGCTTTCATCCTGTCTATTCGCTATAAAAAGTCAAACGACAATTCAAAAACATGTATTTATGTTCTACGATGACAATATGTCGTTGCTGCCGTTGTATTTGAATTTGAATTAGGAAATTTTGTTCGTCGCGATTTAAAGACGCTTAAAATTATTAAGAATTATTGTCCGCATTTTGTTTTGAATTGGTAGTCTATAGCAGCATTTCTCAACCCATGGATCGCGAAGGATTTAAAATGGGTCATTTCTTATTCGTAAAAATAATACATGCCTTTGCAAAATTAAAAATGCATCGTTTTTTTTTTTACAAATAAAAATATAATGCTTTAATTATTCTAATTTATCTATCTATTCATATTCTTAAGTTGCATAATACAAGAGCATTTACAAAAATTGACAGACAAATTTCTTATTTATTTTCCTTTTTCTAATGATATCAGATTGGTTAATATTCTGGATACAAAATCCGTTTTTAGAAACTAAAAACAATTTAATATATTCATCTGAGGAATAAAAATGAATTGAACTGTCTTGCGATAAAACGCTGCAATTGCAGTTCAATAACCAAACAAATTTTGGATCCAAATACGAAATGAATATCTGATATTGAGTGAAAAAGCTATAAAAAAACTTCTTCCTTTTGCAACTACATATTTAGCAGAAACTGAATTTTCTGCATTAGTCGCTACCAAAAATAAATACATAAATCGACTTGAAGATATATGGGTGCTACTTTAAGAGTAGCATTAAGTAAATCTATTGAACCAAAAATTAATAAGCTGGTAAACGAATGTCAACATCAAATAAGCCATTAAAAATAAAAAAAAAAATTAAAAACTAATACTTTTGTTTCATTAATTTTATATAAGACATCTTAGAATGGGTCGAGTAATTTTTTCCTCATATTTTGTGGGTCGCAAAGTAAATAAGTTTTAAAAACGCTTTATAGTATAAGAAAATAATTAAAAAAAAGTTAAAAAAAACCTGAAATTATTTAAAAATCAACAAAATAATATACAAGTAATGAAAACATAACAAAAAATATTTATATGAACAAAAAAATATCATCGCGCCATATTTTGTTTATTTCAGCAACGGCAGCAACAACGACAGTGACAATATTATTGGCGAAAATTCAACGAGAGACGACACAGACAACTCTTTAGTATTTTTTATTAAAAATAAAACAAAAATCTTATATATTTTTCCTTTTGTAAACTAATAATAATAATAATAACAAACTTAAATTAAATTTATTTTTCATATTATCATATTTTGTTATCAATTTTTGTTGTGTATTTACACAGTTTCAACTAATAAAATATATTAAAAAAAAATTAATACCAAAAGTTATTTTTTTATGTTGAATCCAAATTTGCATTAAAAAATACCTCTTCTACTTTGAAAATCTCGATTTCGGTGAATTTCCGGTTTGAAAAGCCCACTTTCTGTTCTTCCCAGAAGTTTAAAATTTCGTCAATCGACAGACTACCATCGATCTAGTTAATAAATTTATTTTTAAATTTTCAAATAACAACTCCTTCTCCTCTTTAAAAATGTTACGCATGCTTTGAAACACCCGGTATATATTATATACATGTATTAAACAAGAATATATCTATACAATATAAAAATCAAGTAATTTTATTTTTCGAAATTATATTATTTGCCAAACATCCGTTTGTGAAGTCAAATTATACCAAACGACCCGTTGCAAAATTAAAAATTATGCCAAATATTTGCGAATTATTGCGAAATGTCAATTTTTTCAAAAAAAAAAAAAAAAAAAATGAGGAAATATCGTTTAGCGATTTCGCACTCGGCTAAACTTTACACAAATTTGTTTCAACATTTTTTTCAGACCACCCTTAAACAATTGTGCCATGTAATGAAATTCTTTTATACTGCGTAATAATTGATATTTTTATGGAAAATAACTGTTTGTGTTGAAAAAATCATCAATTGCATCGGCTACGTATTAAATTTTAGTTATATTAAACGAATCGGAATGAGATTTTTTCTTGGGTCTCAAAGTGATATACATATTCAAATTTTTTTCTTCCTATTGTAGGTTTCACTTAAATATAATTTTCTTCCTAACATTAACTAAATTATTAGTTGTTGTTAAAACATGTTATATCTCAATTGATTCTGCTATAAATAAAGTATACCTATTGATCACAACTGTAGGAGCCGATAAATAACTTTAAATCAATTACGTTTTATTCCGTTGAAGCACTTTACAATAGATATTGTTTTAGCTATTGTGTGTAATTATATATTATTCCAAATCTATATGTATAAAGGCAGTTAGGGTGTTCACATCCCACAGATTTGGAATTATATAAAAAAAAAAGAAAAATTATACCCATGGCTTATTGCTTCTGATAGATGGTTAAGTATAGTTTGTTTCAAAGATTCCAGTATTTAAATTTTTTTGCTATTTTCTTATTAACCCTTCAAAAGAATTATTGTCTGTTAACTACTCATTGATTTAGTTTTTTTATTTAATTGCTTTCTTTTATTTTATATTTATTTATTTATTTTAACAGTTGATTCTACAGATAAATCTGTAGGCCAACTTTATAGGTCCTATATTTTTTTTCTGTCACAAAATTTTCAATTTCAAATAAATGATTTTTGTAACTAATACCTAGTCAATAAAATATATATATATATACATTACATATTACACGTATACAAACACCATAGATAATTTGCTTTTGTAGCGGTAGTTTATATGATTTTATCTAGAAGATAAATAGTTATAAAATATATAAAGGTATTGTTTAATATTAAATTATTTAAAAAAAAAAAAGTATATTATTATGTAGGTAACAAAAACAAAAATACAATTTTTTCCTATGAATGCAACATTAATGTTTTGTTTGCAAAATTTTTATTTCTAAAAACAAAAATTTCTAAAATAAATCAGTCCTATTTATTAAGGTTCAGTTAAACTAAGCGCAAAAGCTATTATAAAAAATAATTTGTACAATTGCAGCTTCCATTCACATCTATACATGTTACGCAGTTATTAAGGCTGGCATAACCTTTTCTATTCAATCTATTCAAAAACAAATAATCCTTTGGCTGAAAAAGCATCAAATCGCCTCAATATGAGTCATTCTGTTGGCTTATCACAACAAATTATAATCCGTCCTTTTGCATATTATTTGTTCGATTTTCAGACATTTAAATGCCCCGACGATCGCAGTCTATTGAGCCTGATATACTACAATGGCTAACGTTTTTTTTTGTTTAAGGTACAGTTCATAGTTGCACCATATTTTATAATTTGTGGTTATTTCATATTACCAGCTCATACCTCCAGAAATTTAACCCGATATTAAAATTTTGTTTAGCTAGTGTTAGGGAAATACGGTGACATACTTTGTACAGGCTAAAATTGTATATTCAAATTCGCACATTTTCGAATTTTTATCACATTTTTTAAAAATACATGTTGTTTTTATTAGGATATAGGTTAGGCTTTAAACCTATGAAAAGACAAATTATAAGGTATATAAAAAAATTGCTTTAAATAACTGCTTCCAAAACCTACATTACTTTTCAAATAAAAAGAATTAGATTAGATTTGATTAAGTTTTATTAAGCCACATATTGGCCTAAAATTTTATAACAGAAATTCATAATAATAAAAAATAATAATAAATTCCAATCTACAATATTTAAACTTAAAGAAAATAAGAAACTCAAATATAAAAAGTTAAGCTTAAAATAACGACATAAAGTAAGAAATATAAAATTTAAACTACGAAATCAAACAAATAGGAACACACAGAGACAGAAGAAAAATATTTATTAAATTATTATATAAAAATAGATAAAATTTATATTTGATATTAGGAGCCTGTTACACTTATGAACTGTATAATGTGGTGCAGTGTTTCTTCACTATCTTCTCCGAGAATACTCAAACCCTCAAACTCTCGATACCATGTAATCCTCTATATTTCTGAACAAGAGGCTTCAAAAATGTGTTCATGAACATGTGTGCAGAAACATATCAAATTAGGTCAGTCTGTCAAATAGGTACTTATGCGACGGTACTTATTGTTTTTCTGGCTTTTAGAATAAATGGTTTTGCACTTTGCGGTTGACGAGTTTGATTTGTTTTAGTTTGTTGTTCGACAGTTCACTGTTCCATCTGGCTTCATGCATGTGCGTACAAATTCTTTTTATCAATCATCTATAATCTTCACTTACCAGCAACTGCAATGAATCAGATTTTCCAAGCATATGTACTTGTTCATTTCCCCTGGTACCAGTGTGGCTTGGCTAGCTAGAAAAAACAATTTTTTATTTCTGATTCATGCTAGTTGTTCATCTTTATTATCGTAGAATGGGCTGGTTAGGACATTATATACCTTTTATTCCACTAAATGAAATAGTACAGATAATAACTAATAGTTTATTGGAGTTGGCGCGACATATTCCATTGCTTTTATAATAATTGCGTAGAATTCTGCAGAGAAAAATCATCATTTAGTCTGTGTTGGTATAAAAAAGGAAGAATAAAATATATTACAAATCCTTACCCTAAAATACCATTAAGTATATTGCTTATATTTTACCATTAAGTATATTTTCTATAGTATTAGTAGAATAATTTGAATTGGTTGATGAAAAGTTCAAAAAATTATAAATACATCTTCTTAATCATGTTTTCGCCACGATTGAATTTAAATTCTATTTCTGACAAGCAATAACCAAAAACTATATAGTTTTGGTTATAATTTTCTATATTAGGATTAGGTAACAAAGGTAATGTGAATAGGATATAAATCCGTTTTTAAATACCTTTAAATAATATTAATGTTTGACTAACCTAATACGAAATAGATACGTATATGCATAAGTATTGAATTAACAGTCAATCATTCAATACAAAATATTTAATATTAAAATAGCATATTTTCTATCTCATGTGTTTTATGTTTGATGATATCATACCCACTCTGGCATGATGATTTAGTTAAAATATAAAACACATTCCTGTGCTTTTAAAATTATGTATATACTAATAGAACAAGTTGTGTGCCGCTTTGAAAAACGACAAATACAAAATCCTTATTTTACAAAGACAAGAAAATTAATTTGAGTGTCATGCGGTTTTGATTTTTTTATTAGATTAGAAATATGAAAAAAATTAATAAAATTGGTTGAATTCTACTATATTGTATAAACTATTCATTAAATCTCTGATGTATAGAATTAATTTGATCTACAATTTTTTAAATAATATTTAATCTAGGTTCACGTTCAATCATATTAACTTGTACAATAGCTTAGTTTGACTGAATTTATATATAAAAGGCTATTTTATGTTTTTCTTCATACTATTTTTTAAACTATAACAAAACTTTTTACTTTTCTACTCTATTATATTTCTATAAATATATATATATATATAATATACATAGAGGCTTTTCTTCTTTAAACACACACACATTATATTTTTCTTTTTTTCTCTTTCTCTTTATTCTCTACTATAAAAAATTATATATTTTATACTTAATTATTTTTCTACTGTAACAGTCTTAAATATTTTTTTTTTAGAAAATTTAGAACTAACTAAAAAAAAAAAAAAAAAAAAAAAAAAAATTACTAAAATAAATGCTCGTTTACTAAATTGTGTACGTGCCTACAGTTGCAAAAAAAAAAAAAAAAATAAAAACAAAGTTCGTCCTTAATTAATAAATTAAATTCAATTTCATGTAAATTAAAAAAGAAATCAAAAACAAAAAATTAAATTAAATTTTAGGCCCTTCTAGCTGACACTTATTCGCTGCGAGATACAAAAGTTCAAGAAAATGGAAAAGTAAGTTTTTATTTTTATTATTATTATTATTATTTTCTTTTTTCAATAAAAACTAATTTAAATTTTTCATTTTTTTATATTTTTCTAATTAATTTGTAATATAATAAATTTGTTCTTAATTTTTGCGAAATTAAAGAACTTAATTTTAGTTAGACAATTATTAATACTTCTAGCTTCTTCATGTGAACACATTATTATCGATCACAAATTTTTTATACAAACATTTAAGATTGAAACCCTTTAATTTCTATTGCTTTTTTTTTTCTTCTTAATTTAATTAATTAATAATTTTTCTTCTATAATTAATTTTTTTTAATTAATGTTTTTTTTTTTTTTTTTTGTTTTTTTATAATTGCGAATTAACATGAATGCTTTGTTTTACATGTAAATTCTTAATATTCACCTCAAAATTATATACAAAAAAAAAAAAAAAAAAATTGCTTATGCTTTAAAAATCATTATGGTAACAAAATCATTTTTTTTTTTTTTTTGTAACTTATTTTTATATTAGTACCTATATATTACATTAAATCACAAAATTCCTTTAAATTTTTTTTTTGTTTTAATTTATAAAATAAGAAGGTAGTAACCTAAAATATCACGAAATTTTTAAAATTAAAAAAATCTTTTGTTTCTTATCATAATCCTTTGGTAGTCATAATACCGTAAAATATTCCAAATTTTTTCTTATTAATAAATTTAGGTTGGCCTAACCGGAGCTGATGCACCATCATCTGCTAAAGTTAGCTTTGAAAATCAAAATAATGAGGTAAATGTCCACAAATTAAAAGCAAGAACATCAAATGCAAAAAAAAAAAAAACATAAGAAATACAAAAAATACAAAGAACCACAGAAATTAATAATATATATAATTGAGTTAAATATTACACTGTAATACAATTGAATATGAACAAACATTTTTTTTTGAAGTATATAACTTTCCTTGAGTTATATTATTTTTTTTTTTTCACATAATTCTGAATAAATAAAGCACATTTATGACATTTTTTGTTATCAATTTATAAAGTAGAGATTAATACTGAAGTTAAAGTTGAATATACAAACAGAATTAGGTACATACATACCTTCATAACATATGAAAAATATCTAATATGGTTACAGTTTTGTCCAATATGAATAAGCCCAAGAAACCATGAGAATCGCATAATTATCGCGGAAGTATCCCCTAGAAGAATGTATTTGTTCCGCGCGAATTCATATTTTATTCTTCTGCGATTCATTAGTATTATGAAAAGCTTTACATCGCCGCGATGATCGTAAATTAAATCGCATTAGTTTCCCCGGGAATGAGACAATACGAATGTTTAGAAGAATAAAAATAGAATTTTTAGAAGAAGATAGTATGTGTTCCATTGAGTTAATAATTTCCAATAAAATTCATCAAAATTTAATTACTAACATTTATTTATTATAAATATTGAAAGTTATTTTATTTTTTACCTTTTTTTTATTTTTTAATTTAGTTAATTCATTTTTAAAATTATTATTAATAGAAAAGTTCGGTTATTTCTTTAGAATTTTTCTTTGCTTTTTTATTGAAATATTGTCTGCTCATAATTATTTATGTTTATTATTACAATATGTGTAATAAATAATCCTAGAAGCAGAATGATATTAAGAAAATTACATATTAAAAAAATGTTATGTAGGTACATACTACATATTATAGATATATAACATAAATGACAATATTTATTAAGCACATTCATTAATTTTAAATACTCAATATATTTGATAAAACTTAATCTTACCTTAAATTCTTTTTAATTTTTCACTATTATTATTTTAAAGCTTAACGTTCTTTAAAAAAATTTTATTTAGTTATAACTTAACACTTGCACTTTAAAAAAAAATTTTCATATTAATACATATATGAAAAATAGACACGAAATGCAGAAAACAAAAATAAACATTCTCTTAATGAAACGTAATTAATTCGCTTTTAATTCTTCCAGACGAACATTCGCATAAAGTTCACCCGGGGTATTTGAATATGTTTCTTCTTAAAAAACACGTTCTTCCTATGGTTTGTTGGGGGGGAACAAAACAGATCAAGGGATTATCATGAATACATAGGTACTACAAAAACAAAATACTGTTGAAAAAAAATGTCCGGTATCCCTCCTATAACACGGTATCCTACAACACGATTTCACTGTAACACGACAAAAAAAATTCCCGAATACCTCTTATAACACGGTACTTCTACAACACGGTTTTTATTTTTCTTTAGAAAATTATATTATTGACATAAAATACAATTCGGGGAATACCCAGATTTTATTCTTTTGAGAATACAAGTCTATTTTTTGTGTATATTTTGTCATTTTGTGGAGACGATTGCAAAAGCGCAGACCATATTTTTTTGTGCAATATAAATTAAAAAGTTGAAAAAAAAAAATATTGTATGTATGGAATTGCGAAATTGGAAATTTAATTTATAAGGAATCGTTTTAAGTAAATTGTTTAAGGTAATTAATAAGGAGCTAATTTTTTGTTATTAAGTAACACTATTTATTGAAAAATAAATTTCAGCCCTAAACTATGTCTGTTGAAAATAGAAAAACAACTTGGAAGAGAAAATTGATTTCTTTAGAAATAAAAATACAAATTTTAGATCGTCTTTTAAAAGGTTAAAAAGCATCACACATTGCAAAAAGCCTAAATTTAAATGAGGCGACAATCCGTACAATTAAGAAAAGTGAAAAGGAAATTAGGAGTGCTGTTGTTGCAGGATCTTCAAAATCCGCAAAGTATTCAGCTCGTCCCCGTGTGCCAATAATTGAAAAAATGGAGAAAGCACTTAGCATATGGATTGATGATAGCTGTCAGAAAAGGATTCCATTGGACAGTAACATAATTAGGCAAAAAGCTCTTAAAATTTATAACCACCTTAAACAAAATGGAGAATCTTCTGTAAACCCAGATTTTTTAGCGAGCAAAGGTTGGCTTGAGAAATTTAAAAGGCGTTTTTCACTCCATAATATAAAAATTCAAGGTGAACTTACATCGGCAGATCATGAAGCTGCCAGGTCATATCCAGAAAAATTAAAAAAAATAATTGAAGAGCAAGGATACACATCAAAACAAGTTTTCAATGCCGATGAAACTGGGCTTTGGTGGAAAAAAATGCCCAATAGGACATTTATATCAAAAAATGAAAAAACTGCACCAGAATTTAAGGTAGCAAAAGATCGTGTAACCTTACTTTTATGCAGTAATGCCTCAGGGGATTATATGACAAAACCCATGCTAATTTATAGATCTTTGAATCCCCGTGTACTTAAAGGCATAAATAAAAACACTTTACCGGTATATTGGAAAGCAAATTCAAAAGCTTGGGTAACTGCAGAGTTATTTAGAAATTGGTTTTTAAATTGTTTTGTTCCAGAAGTTGAAACTTATTTAAAGCACAATAATTTAGACTTCAAGGCGCTATTACTAGTAGACAATGCGCCAGGTCACCCGCAAGATTTATGTCATCCTAACGTCCAAATAGTGTTTCTACCTCCTAATACTACGTCATTGCTCCAGCCATTGGATCAAGGTATTATTTATACCTTTAAGACTTATTACATAAGAAGATCCTTTGGATTTTAGACATAACTGATTCAAAATCTATTGATGTAAAGCAAGCATGGAAGCAATTTTCAATTAAGCACTGCATCGACATCATATCATTATCGCTGAAAGAAGTGAAAATTACAACATTAAATGCATGTTGGAAAAAGCTATGGCCAGCAGCAGTTGAGCTAGAAAATGTGCATGAATCAGGAGAAAATCAAATTGGTATCATTTTAAAACTTGCTAGGTCGATCGGAGGAGAAGGGTTTGTGGATATGGCTATTGATGATGTTCAAGACTTATTAGTGGAAGAAGAAATTGGCGAAGCAGATTTGGTAGATATGGCATCCATATCCCAAGTGAATGAAATCAATTCTAGCTCTGATGAAGATAGTGAACTTAATAATTTTATTCTAAAAAATTTGCAGGAAGGATTAAGCTTGGCCGAAAATTTGAAATTATTTTTTTTGAATGTAGACCCTTGCGCTGAAAGAAGCCGAAAATTTAAAAGGGAATTGGAAAGTTGCTTATCACCATATCAAGAAATTTACAACAACCTTGAAAGAACAAAGAAACAAAGTAAGATTACAGATTTTTTAAAGATATCAGAAGGTGAGCAAAATATAATTGCAGAAAAAAGTTCAGAAAGTGAAAATGTTATTATTCAACCGAACAAACGTTCCCGTTTAATTGAATTAAGCAGCGATGACGAAGAAAATTAATAAATTAAATTAATGTATTTATGACGATTTTTGTTTGTTTTTTATGTATTTACATGGATTTCTATTTGTTTTTTAAGTATTTAAGTGGATTTTTATTTCTTTTGTTACTATTAATAAAAATAATAAAAATTCTTCTATGTAATTAAAATATTTTTTTGGAACGTAACCCCTCTTTTTGTACCAGCTTCTAGTCTCCTATAGCACGGTTTCACATAACACGTCATATTATAGGAACCTATCTACCGTGTTATAGGAGGGATACCTGTATTTTGTTTTAAAGTATTTTTTCGAAAAGAAATAATTAGTTAAATTAAAGTGTTTTATTAATAAAATACAAATATGTCATCAATCGAATTTTTGTATAATAATTTGTCTAATCTCCAATAGTTCAACTAATCAATTTAATTGAATTTTATTTCTGCAAGTTTTCGTCATTTTGTCAAAAAAAAATGTATTTTTAATACATTTAAAGAACATAAAATAAAAAACATTTTGATTTGAATAAAAACGAACAACAATTTATAAAAAAACAAACAATTAAAAAAAAAAACAAAAACAAACAATTTAAGTAAAAAAAAACTTGTAGCTATATTATTTTCTTTAATACAATATATTTTGCCACGCTAAAAAATACAGCTGAAAAAAATTGCTTTAAAATGTCAGAAAAACTGACTCTTACTGACAATACAAATTTTTGTCAATATTCAGAATTTATCAGTAGTTTGCTGACAAATTATTGATAATCTCAAATCCGATTTTGAATATTTGCTGACACTTCTCGGATATTTACTGAAAACTGATTGTGTATAAAATTTAAAAAAATTTAAAATAGCCAAAAATACAAAAAAAAATATAATAAATAATAATAGTGTAAACCTTAAAATATGAAAACCAAAATAAGTTCAATAATTAGAGTAAAGTTGGTATTGGTGTCGAAATTATTTTGCGCAAACCATAACAACCGACTATTTCCGAATTTTCCGAATATTTCCGAAACAAACCCTTATTTTATGCTTATAAACTGCTTTCATTATTTATGCAATCTCCATTCAATTTTATTACAAAATTATTAAATTTAATATAAATTATGAAGCTATATTTACAAGTTCAAATTAACTCAGAAATGTTCTGTTCGAAGAATTGTCCAGCAATGTGGTATACATACATGATACTGTTAATATTTATTTTATTTATTTATTTATTAACCATCAGTATTAAATGTGTTGGACAAATCTGCATACTAACTTCAGGTCCTTTATATTAAATTATTTCACTAATATTTTATTGTTAAAAGATTTGATTATTAATTCAAGTATTATATTTAATATATATTGCATATATATATCAAGTACAATATCCATATTAAATTTAAAACAAAACAAATATCAAAAATAAAAAAAAAAAATTGGAATTTATATTACAAAGTTTAAAATGGTTTCAATAATCATAGTGATCGTAAGAGATCCAACTTGATATGTTTTTATGTGCAATATATAATTAAATAAGCGAACTGAAATAACACTATAAAATCAAATTAAATTAAATGTTTTAATCATTTTTGATACAATTGTGATAGTTCTGTTATCAATCCATAAATCATTATTTTTTTTTTGTTTTTTTTATTCGAAACCTGTATGTTAATTAAAAATAATACAATAAGTGAATATGTTTTTGACTGAATTAATCAATAATAGACATATTGTGAAATTACAATCCAATAAAAGTAATTTCCTAATTTATAATAAAAAATATTAATATTACATTTTTTATTTTATTTTTATTTCAAATACCTAAACAACGTATGTACCTAATATACATTATAATAATAATGAAAAAAAAAAACATGAAAAATCTTAGTGACTAATTTATATTATTGTTCTTATATGTAAATACAAGACTATAAAGGTAAACAAAAGTTGTACAGTATAAAATTTGATTACTTAAGTAAGTAAACCTACATAAAACTTAAATTCTTAGTAAATTTTGAATTCGTAAACAATAAAAATTAAAAAGTAAAAAGTACTGCTAAAAAAGTAGAATTTGATAACATAAGCAAAATCTAGTAAATGAGTAATAATGAGTTTTGTGTTTAATTACTATGTTTTTTTTTCTGAACTTGAATTTATGAATTGTCAGATGTCAGTTAATTGGAAAAGTGTTTATGTAAAGTGTTTTTAAAAGTATTTCTGGAAATGGATGACGAATAGAGATGACTGATTTTATTGAATGTAATACAATATCTGTTTATCGTTTCATTTTTTCCGTACTCAGTACTGTATACATTTAAAAATTTCATATTTCTGGTTTGTCTAACACTATCAATAAGTCTAAACTTAATGTTAAGAGATTTGATAGCAATACTATTTTTCAGAATATCGAAAGTAAAATGTGAAGATAATGTTTGTCTACATGAGGATAAAGACAACATGTTTAAAAGATTAAGTCTTGTTGAGTAGCTAGGAAGATTGCAAAAGACTGAAGAGTTATATTGATTTCTTAATGCAAAAAGAAGAAACTGTTTTTGAACTGACTGAATCTTATTAGAATTAACATGAAAAGCTGGATCCTATATAATGCTACCGTATTCTAAAATAGATCGAACTAGGGAAAAATAAAACGTTTTTGTCACAGCTTTTTTTTTGTTTTTTTTTGTTATATTTTAGCCAAAATTTAGGTTTTGAACCATGTCTCTAAATTCTTTAGCTCTTCTCTTAATGAAACCCAACATTTTATTTGTTCATGAAATTAATTGGTCTTGAAATATATTCATAATAATGTGAAGAAATTTTTACAGATCTCCTGGTGTATTTCGTTGTAATCTTGTATGTATATTCATAAATGTACTTGCTATTACATTGGCATGACTATTTAATCTATCACAATATCTCTGGCTGTGTCGGTGAATTTTGTCTTGAATATTTGTTTTTTTGGCTGCTCCCAATAATTGTATACCATAAGTCCATATTGGTTGGAGTATCACCCTATATATCAGCATTTTTTTTTCTAGTGTCATTTGAGGACTTCTATCGACGAGCCAATACAATTTTCTGAAATTTGTGCTTATTTGAATTGTTTTTGTGTAGATGTGCTTTTTCCAGGTCAGACGGCGATCTAAATGCATTCCGAGAGATACTTGACACTTTCTGTTTGGGGAACAGCATTACTATTTAGAAATACTGTAGGACGTGTATGTGACTAGATTTAGCTTCATTGGGTTTAATATTCCATTTGTTCTATTTGCTTTAATCTTCGATATTGTTTAAGCTCTCTTGCACGAGCTCAGAAACCACATTTTTATTCTTGTGAGATGCAAGTATGGCTGTATCATCGGCAAATGTAGCTATCATTGTTTTTTATGTTTGGGGTAAAGCGGCAGTGTATAGTAAGTAAATCACTGGACCTAGAACGCTACCTTGTGGAACTCCCGATTGAATTTCTTTGACTCTGGTACAATATTCATTTTGTTTGACAAAATAATGTCAACAATTCATAGTAGCGATATGGTAAATTTTCTTTTAATTTGTAGAGACTTCCTTTGGGCCAGACTTTGTCGAATGCCTCGCTTATGTTCAGAATTGTTCATATTCCAGTATTTCACCCTCCAGTATCAGTACCAGTAAAAAACCAGTATTGTACACTTACTGGAAAATTTTTCAAGTACTAATACAAGTATAATTTACTGGTACTTAAAATTACCAGTAACCAGTAAAAATAATGGTACTGGTCATCACCAGTATTTTTCCAGTACTACCAGTAAGAACCAGTACCACCAGTAAAAACCAGTACTACCAGTAAAAACCAGTAAATTAGTAAATTTTAGTGCAATATTCTCCTAATATATAAAGTATCTTCACCGAATGACTAAATATTAAAGTATTCTAATATGTAAAGTATCTTAGCACCGAAATGAAAAATTTTTAATGGTACATATTATATTAAATTTTATAACTAGCAATTATATTAAAAAAAAAAGAACCTAGACTAGAGTAAAAATATTTTTTTATTGATGAAGCCTGAGCTAACGTATGAGAAATCACTATAGACACTATTCGTAGTGCACTTTCAAAACTAAGGGAAGCAGAGTATAAACAAAACCAAAGAGTTTAAATTTGATCAACATTTTTTTATTTAAAAAAAAAATTATCAAACGATATTTGGATCTGAAAAAAAAAAGATTTAATACAGATTAAAAATATTAGCATGTTTTCCATATTCTTTCATCTCTTCGTGGATCTCAAACGAAAAAGTGTTTGTTTTTTTCTTTAAACTGTTTAGGCATTTTAATTTTACGACTGAACATAATACAGACGCCACAATAGCATCATCTGCATCTGCGGATAACTCAAAATATTGTTGAAAACGTTTTAAAAGACATTGTTCCAATTCCAATGCAACATCTTTCAAAACAAACAGTTTCTCATAAGTGACCTAAGTAACCATAAAACATTGTTTTTTCAGTTTGAGGAAAATTTAATGTGTCGGCTATAGGGCTAATTAAAGTGCAATATTCTTCCAAATAACTAATATCATTTAGGGTAAACTTTGAAATAGACAAATTTGTGCACAGTGTGTGCAATTTATCTTTTACCGATAAAATTTTCAATATCGAATCATACAAAGAGTTCCACCGTGTAATAACCGGATATTTCAAACCTATCCCAAATACTTCATGAAAAATCTCATAAGATTTAGGGCGACTCGATTTACTCCATAAAGCTGAACATTTTTTCATAACCTAAAAAATAAATTTGAGATTAGCGCATAAAAAATTACATAATTATTATTAAATTCTTACACTCAAATGACAAGATTCTATATTTGGTTATTTTTTTATAATTTTTAGAAAATCAGTTGTAGCTAATAAATTTAAAGTGTGGCTTGCACATCGTTGATGTTTTGGAAGTTTTTTGTTTAAATTTCCTGTATCTTCATCAACATCGGGTAAATCTACAACTTCTTCGTCATAGTCTACCGAATCTATAAATTGTTTCGCGTCTTCCGGAATAATATTTTTATTAAATATTTGAATGCCAAAGTCTTTAAACGCTTTAAGCCCTCACTTTATTTGAGTTTATGTTGAATTTACGAATAATTTCGCATAATGTGTGCGAACCCGTAAACCGTTTGCATGCTAACGCTACTTAGTGCCTTTTAATCAGAGTTAAATAAATAGAAATATTCAACCAAATTCTAGTTTTCATAAAATGTGGAAAAATATAAAACTATAGAAAGAATGATAAATTTTTAATCTTTAATTGAAATATTGACTGAAGTAGATCACAAAAATTGTCTAAAAATTATTTTTTAATAAAAAATGCTAGTTAGAAAATTTAATTTAATATGTACCATTAAAAATTATTCATTTCGGTGCTAAGATACTTTACATATTAGAATACTTTAATATTTAGTCATTCGGTGAAGATACTTTATATATTAGGAGAATATTGCACTAAAATTTACTAATTTACTGGTTTTTACTGGTGGTACTGGTTCTTACTGGTGGTACTGGTTTTTACTGGTAGTACTGGAAAAATACTGGTACTTGAAAAATTTTCCAGTAAGTGTACAATACTGGTTTTTTACTGGTACTGGAAAATGAACAACTCTGCTTATGTCGAGAAAAACTGCAGAGCAAAAATTTTTGTTTTCAAAATCTTAATTTATTTTATTTACAATTCTATATATTTGTTTGACTGTGGAATGGTTATGTCTGAAACCAAATTGGTGTGCCAGGATTATTTTTTTTTGCTCAACTATTGGCTAAAGTCGTCGTAGGATTAGGTTTTCCATCACTTTAGATAACACTGGAAGAATACTTATTGGCCGATATGATTTGACGTCTTCACATGTTTTGCCTAATGGTTTTAATGTCATTAGGATTTGCGAAATGTTCCATTGGTTCGGGACAAATTTTTAGACCTACGACCGAATTGAAGATTTCTGTCAGTTGAATAAGGCCCCGTGGTGAGATTTGACGTAATATATTTCCAGTGATCAAATCATATCCTGCCAGCCTGTTTTAAAAGAAAATAATTTTGATACTTTAAAATGATAACTATAAATATATCTAAAAATTCCTGAGTTTTAACTTTCTGTACCCCAGTGCAACTACGATATGAAGTGCTTATTGAAACTTGGTTAAGCAGTAATTATTATGTCTTCTGAACTATTTCCCAACATCTATTATATTTAATAGGTACCCTGCAACTGCTTTTTAAACAGAGGAGGTGATATTGGCAGTTAAATCCACCATTATATCCACTTAAAATTAACTTAACTTAACATTTGTTTAAATATGGAAATATTCAAATAAATTAAAACTTTACTGTTTTCGATTAACTTTATGGCAATACTTTTGCTTAATGACAAATGGTACTAATTTATTATAGTATGAACAGCTTAAGCGATATTTCAGCTTAGATTTAAATAAACAAATATTATTATACTAAAATTAGAATTTTTGGTTAACAGTACAGGCTCGATGGTACATTTCTATAACTACTTTATTTAAATTCAAGTTTTGGATAGAAAGTATATATATAGATTGTTCCAACTTAGTTTTGTATCCATTCAAATTTTCTACTCATTCAAATATAAAACAATCATTTATTTATATATATACATATTGATTCCTTAATGACTTTTCTTAGTAAGTCATTAAGGATGAAAACAAAAAATAGAATAATTTGGTTTAAGTTTTTTTTTCGTACAAATATCTATTAAGAAGAAAGAAATGAATAAAACTAAAACACATTTAACAAACAAAAAAAAAAACCTATTGATTCCTATTCAAATGTATTTTAGTGTTGTTAATTTTGTGACCAAAATTTCTTATTTATTTAAACTCAATTATATATAAAAAGGATATTCGGACATTTTCTTCGAAATTTTATTTCAATTGAATAATTTTTTTTTCTTAAATAATTACACCATTATTATTTGTAGATTGTAGCTTATATTTAATAATTTTTAAATTTATACACCAGATCCTAATTCTTTTAAAACAATTTATATAAAAATAAAATTCATTTAAAATATTTATCATAAAACTAGATATAATAATCCAAAATCATTAAGAACACTACTACTTACTACTAACATCCATTTTACATGTATTGTTAATTTTTTGTTTTAATAAATAAATATTAATCTTTAATTATAAAATCTAATGTAATACTGTTTTAATATTAATAAATATATTTTAATATTGTTTTTTTTTGTTTTTTTTTTTTGTATACAATTTCACATCATATTTAAATTTTTATATATTCTTATCGTACTCTACATTTATATTTAAAAATATCATAATTAATATTAAATATATACATAAATATACATTTATATGTTAATATATTCAATCATATTTTGTATGTATATACATATAGATAGTGAAAGAATATAAGTTTTTTAAAAAAACAATTCGAAAAATAATTACATAATATTATTTATTTGTGTGAATTTTGAAATTAGTTTTCGAATTATACATAAAAAAATATAAAATTAAATTAAAAAAAACATAATAAATTATGTATATTATAAACAAAAAAAAAATCAAATTTAAAATACAAATTAATATATTATATAATAATAAAATATTGTTTATGTAAGGTTTCTCTATCGGATTCAGATCCATCACAAATTCGAGACTTTTTTAATAATACACAAGACTATGAGGCTCGTCAAATGCAACCATTAAGGCTGAAAAAGAAAATTTATGAATTTTATACTGCACCAATAACAAAATTTTGGGCTGATTCAGTACGTTAATATAAATATAATGATTATTAAAAACAATAATAATAATAATAATAATAGTACTAACAATAATCATAATTTTTTTAATTTTTTTTCCTGATTCCAATAGATGGCCTATGCATTCTTTTTAGTTATGTTTACGTATACAGTTCTTGTTAAAATGGAACCGGTACCACATTGGCAAGAAATTTATTCAATAGCCTATATATTTACATTAGGCTGTGAAAAAATTAGGGAAATTATTTCTTCAGAACCAGTAGCTGTAACGTAAGTATTACTTAAGTTTTTAACTGTCTAAATTATATTATTATACTTGTAATTAGGATATTTTAAGTCAAATTTAAAACTAACATTAAATACTTGAAAGCATAGTAATCGAATAAATAATAAAAAAAAGTTTAAAATTGCTTATAATAAGTGTAGAATTCATTTATCTCACTATAAATTATTATTAATTTATATATTACACCAGTGACGGTTCGTCGTAATGGCCACGCTGTACACTGCCCACCCAGTAATATACAGCAAAAACTAAAAACAAACAGTTTAAAATTCTTGCGGTCGGAACTTCAATAACTTTTTTACTCCTATATCATTTTTTTTGAAGCGAATATGAATTGTTTACACTTATTGTTATTTGTACAAATTTTTAGAACTTTTCAACAGATGAGAATATTTTTTTTTTGTTAGATTTCCGCAAGATTTCTGGAATTTTATATCACGATACGATACTGTATCACACTATAAGTAATACCATAAAAATTTGTTTCCTAATTGCTTTACCATTCCTAACCAAAACATGCCAATCTGTATAAAAGATCTCCCCCTAATATTGTGACTTTGCATTATATTTAAAATTATAATTGACGAGCATTTTAACTTTATATTATTTTTTCATTTTACCAAAAATATTCTTAGTTTATAAATAAACACCGTTTTGGTTAATGAAAATGTAGACCCAATTTTTACTAATTTTGTTGCAGAATTTTGAGCTTAATCTGTTTCAGATAATACATACATATTTATATAACTACAATTTTCACCAAAATTATTTTTTTTTACTTTTATGAAATTACGTATCTACATAAATCTACTTCATTTATATGTAAATACATAGTACCTATATAGTATATGTACATTTGGAGTAGAAGATACAGCATTGATTACATGTACAATAATAACTTTAAATTTGGCTTTAACTTGAATTATAATTACTCAACAGGGGCCCCTAGTAAAAATATTACATTTAGATGCGCTCTCGTATATTAAATCATAATTAATTCATCAGTGTAAAAAATAATTTTGAGTGTTAAATTTATTTATTAATACTAATAATTTTATATTTTTTTGTTTGTTTTATTTTTCTTTTTTTCAGTCATAAATTTTCAGTTTGGGCATGGAATATGTGGAATCCTTGTGATGCGGCTGCTATTATATTTTTTGTAATTGGATTTTCTTTGCGGTTTCGTGAAAATACAATGGATATTGGTCGTGTGATATATTGTGTTGATAGCATTTATTGGTATTTGAGAATTCTAAATATATTAGGTGTAAATAAATATTTAGGTAAATTTAAATTTATAAAAACAATAATAAAATTATAATTTTTTAGAATGTTATTTTAAAACAAATTAAAATAATTATTGTTTTTCTGGCTTTTACTTTGTAATCGTTGTATGATTTTTTTAAATCAGGCATTATAATATTCCGATATGAATAAAGTTTATTGGTTATATACCTATACTTATACCTTTTAAATTATTGGATTTCTAGAATTTATGTATCGGAAGACCTGTTCATAGACTAATAATAATAATTTGTTTTCCAATATTGTATAAAATAAAATATAGTTTTTGTAAAATAGTAAAATAGTGAAATTATGTTTTATAAACTTGTCAACTCAAATCTTTAAATATTTGAATTTGAACTTTATTTTAGTTTTTCTAGGAAGTTAAACATTCTTCCATTGATTATTCTCAGCAGTGAGGGTACGATGTAAATAGAACAGTGATTATTGATTGTCACTGTTTTTTTCGTTATTAATTCAGAAAAATAGTTTATAAATAACAATTACAATAATCAATAAATCAACTCAACTTAAATTTTAGCTTATGTTCTATGATCTAAAAAAATTATTCATTTTGAAAAATTAAAAATTAATGTATTAATTTATATACCTTAAAGTGTTATTTTGTTAATAAAAGAATAAACCTTTTACTTAAACAACAAAAAGAATAGTCATTGTTATTTACCGATAATATTTATATTACTGTCACAAACCAAACCAGTCTACTCTTAGAAAAAATTTAATTTCGAAAGAGGGACAATTTAAATTCAAAATCAATTACATTTCTCAGAGACAACCAATAAAGAATGAATTTCTTGTCCAATATTTATAACTTAGGAAAGTGAAAAAATACTTGCTACTATTCTTTTTGGTAACAGTGAACAAATATTTGCTAATGGTAGTTTTGATAACAGTGAAAAAGTACTTGCTATTGTTGTTTTTGGTAACAGTGAACAAATTCTAGTTACTGTTCTTTTTGGTAACATTGAAAAAATACTTGCTACTATTCTTTTTGGTAACAGTGAGCAGACATTTGCTAATGGTCTTTTTGATAACAGTGAAAAAGTACTTGCTACTGTTGTTTTTGGTAACAGTGAACAAATATTTGCTAATGGTATTTTTGATAACAGTGAAAAAGTACTTGCTACTGTTGTTTTTGGTAACAGTGAACAAATTCTAGTTACTGTTCTTTTTGGTAACATTGAAAAAATACTTGCTACTATTCCTTTTGGTAACAGTGAACAAATATTTGCTAATGGTATTTTTGATAACAGTGAAAAAGTACTTGCTACTGTTGTTTTTGGTAACAGTGAACAAATTCTAGTTACTGTTCTTTTTGGTAACATTGAAAAAATACTTGCTACTGTTCTTTTTGGTAACAGTGAACAAATATTTGCTAATGGTATTTTTGATAACAGTGAAAAAGTACTTGCTACTGTTGTTTTTGGTAACAGTGAACAAATTCTAGTTACTGTTCTTTTTGGTAACATTGAAAAAATACTTGCTACTGTTCTTTTTGGTAACAGTGAACAAATATTTGCTAATGGTATTTTTGATAACAGTGAAAAAGTACTTGCTACTGTTGTTTTTGGTAACAGTGAACAAATTCTAGTGTTCTTTTTGGTAACATTGAAAAAATACTTGCTACTATTCTTTCTGGTAACAGTGAACAATTATTTGCTAACGGTATTTTTGATAACATTGAAAAAATACTTGCTACTGTTATTTTTGGTAACAGTGAACAAATTTTTGCTAATAATATTTTTGATAACAGTCAAAAAACACTAATTGCTACTGTTCTTTTTGGTAACAGTGAAAAACTTATAGTTAGAGCTACTGTTCTTTTTACGAGCAGTGATTTTAAATTACTTGTTCTTTTTAATGTATTTAAAATATTCCAAATTTTGAGAAGAGATAATTTTTAATTGAATTCAATAGATATTATTTGAATAGCATATATTTATACTGTAATATTCAAAATATTTTTGAGTATTTTTGATTATTTTGAGTATTATTTATGAATTAAGTGTTTTTAACATATTGATGAAAATAAATTTAATTATAAGGAAACTTAAAAACAAATCCGAATTAATTTTAGTTAATTTGCAATATCTGATACTTAGTAGTAGTAGAAAGTACCTACTTCAATTAATTAAAGTTTTAGTTAGATTAAATTTTTGGTATATTTAAAGCAAAATTAAAAAAAATTAATTGATATTCACTTTATTTGGCCCAGAACCAAGATATTATTCTTAAATAAATTAATTAACTAGTTTTCTTTATTTGTTGAAGTTAAAAATAGCAACAAAGTATTTCTTAGCATGTCTTTTATTAAAATATTTAATACTGAGCAACTGATTTTGAAGTGTATTGTGGTGATATTTTGCTTCATTCGCTTAATGTAGCGCTTTTTAATATTTCTTTGGATGTTGCAGAGTGCTTTCGAATAAAATATGGTTCAACATACCCCATAAATTTTCAATTGCGTTTAAATTATTTATTAATTAAATTGCGGGGGACTGTGCTGATGAATTTAATTGATGAATTTACAGATTTGGACAAAAAAAGCAATGGCTTACTTGATTAGGCAAAACAAAACGTTTTGTATTTAAACGTTTTTGATGTAAATTCTGTAATTTTGAAAGTTAAAAGATTTGGGGAATCACTTATGTCAAAATATTTTGCACTAGGTTTGTTTGTCAATTCGCAGAGATAGAAAGCAGTGTAGATAAATTTTTGAAATCCTAAAAAAATGGCTTTAAAATTGAAATAAAAAATGTATTTAAACTTTTTAGACTCACGGTATAATTTAGAAAATATTCAATTTAAATTCACATTCTATACCAGAAAACATAATGCCTATTTTTTTTTCTTCCAAATTTCCAAAAATCACGTTTTTTTGAAAATAATTAAAAATTATAATTGAATTTTCTCATTTTAGGCCCTTTGGTTACGATGATGGGTAAAATGGTTAAAAATATGATTTATTTCGTCGTTTTATTGTTAGTTGTTTTAATGAGTTTCGGTATTAGTAGGCAAGCAATTTTATTTCCAAATCAACCACCTAGTTGGAAACTTTTACGAGATGTAAGTATTATTAAATTTATAATAAAACAACAACAAAATCATGTTATTATTTTCAAGTATTATTATTTTTTTTTAAATAAAACGAGCAGAGAAAATTTATTTTCTTCAGTTTGTTTTTCTTTTGTTTTTTTTTCTTTGTTTTTGTTCTTTTGATTGATTTATTACAACGTTTTATTCTCATAAAATTATTTTTTCATATCCTTTTTATATCCTTTTTATATTTTTTTGTTTTTTATTTTCTATAAATATATATATAGGTATACTTTCAACCATATTTTATGTTGTACGGAGAAGTATTTGCAGATGATATTGATCCACCATGTGGAGAAGATCCATCTCAAAAGCCGTGTTTGACAGGTATTATAAAGATGAAAGAAAAAAAAATTATATTATTAAAATTAAATTTAAAAAAAAAAATATAACAAGAAGTGAAACAAATACAAAATCAAAATTAAATCACATGCTCATCGTTTGATCAACAAAATTTGATTTATATGTATGTGATATTTAAATTTTAAAAATATTATAGGAATTATGAACATTATTGTTTTTGAATACATACATTTTCGTCAGATATTAATAATAATAGGGTAATAAAATATAATTTTTTAAAATTGAAAAGTAATTTTATTGAATTTTTGTACATTAAGAAATTTTAATTTGCAAATCAATTATTTAGAAATAAATTTTAATAACTAAAACTCTTTAACATTTAAAGTAGTTAAGGTTACACAAACAAGACCAAAAAAAGCTGTAAGTTAAGTCGTTTTTGATGTCACGATTCACGATTCTAGTATTTCATTCGTTCTATTTTTTTTTATATTTACAATATTATTCGTTTAATTTCGGTATCACTACAGCAACTTGTACATTTGAAGAATAAATTTTATCTAAAATTTCACTCTAAGAAATATCTTCCATACTGCTTGGGCTCAAAATTTCTTTGAGTATAATTTTTAGATAAGGGAAACTGCGAGCGAAGTGCACTAGAATAGTTGTAGCTGTGACAATAACTACCTCTGTTGTGTTGCGTCTTATCGATTAGTGAAGCATACTGATGGCTGTCACATTTAATACACTCTACTATTAGTCACACTACTATTTATCCCGACCTCGTTGTATTACGATACCAATATTTTTCTACACATTGGATAGATAATTAGTAGAAATTACCTTGCGTTAATTTGTTTTTGATGCCAGAAAATGCTATTCATTCCCTCCTCATCAACTAGCTTATTTTTATCTACGACAAATAATAAAAGACAAAAAAATGTTTATTAAGATACAAAAATGGCTTGATCGTGATTAAAAACAGCTACCTTTGATTAGTTGTCAGTTGCCATAATATGTTTTAATAAAAAGTTATATGTGATATCGAGCCAGTTAACATAATTTATATTTAACAGTTAATTGCTTTAATAAATTATTTAATTTTTGTCAGGTTTCCGGTCACTAGTAATGTTTAATATTTGATTGCAAATATGGATATTTCGGAAGCAACAACTTCGTCTACAGTGCTTGTCATTAACAAATGTTCTTAATTTTTTTTTCACCTTTTATATCCTTACCCCTAACAGTTACACATTTTACCTGTACTTTTACAAATTAGATTATAATAGTTTAAATAACATCCATTTCCTAAATCCTTGTTTAATCTATTATCTGCCCATTCCTTCGAAATTTTTAAACTTTCGTTTGTGTTTAATTTGCTTATTTAATACCTCCTTCATAATGATAAATTGTTTAATTAATTTTATAATGCTGCTCAATTACATGTTTAGCAATATTGCCGATCTAAAATTGGTAGTACCTCTTATTCTTGTTACTTCGGCTTCCCTTAAATGTTCGTGGGATCTCACCGTAATTAGCCGTTTTGATTGCCCTATATATACTTTTGTTTTGCCTTATATAACAGTTGTAACATGATAATTTATATATGCAGTTAACTTCTTCCATGTTATTTTTATCGTTTGCTGAACCAAGTAATCTCCGCATTTTTTAACTTCTGCTAGTTGTTACTAATTTCAAGTTATGTTTTTTCCATTTGTTCTGCTCTACAGGAGTATACCAAAGGAAATGGAAGATTGCGACAAAAGCAATCCTCTCTAACTACAGGCCTATATAGCTTAAATAATGATCCTCTCCAAAGTGATAGAGATCTTAATAAACAAGAAGCTGAGTTTTAAGACTAAAACAAGGTATTGTCCACGATAGGCAATACGGATTTAGATCTTGCCGGTCGTTCGGTGATTTAATGACATACTTTAACGAAACGATAAATATCTGTTCCAACAATTCGGATGAAGCAAAAATTGTGGATCTGGATATTCCTAAAGCTTTCGAGCGAGTTTCAAGCTATAGTTCTGGGTTCTTCTTCTCTGAAATGGATTGAAATTTTTCTTTCGAATCGTACAAGTCAAGTTGATAGATTTAAGTTCGATCAATTCCAAATAAACGCAAGTGTTCCCAACGCTCAGTTCTCTCACCTTCGCTATTCCTTATATTTATAAATGATTTGCTTCAAACTACTTTCCATCCAATGCACACTGTGCAGACGACAGCAATTTAGTGACCTTCTACGATTTTCATAAAAAATCTGACATCTATCACTGTATCAACCTAAAGAGACATCATGTCCAGTACTCTCGATCATGGTTTGGTCGAATTTAATATACTAAAATTAAGTTTAACACTTCAAAAAGATGTTCAATCTCCATAAATATATCAATTTTTTATCCTACTCTTTAGTTTTAGAAAGTTAAATTTGAACGCTTTGAACGCTTAAGTATATTAGGTATGCACCTAAATCAGAAAATGATCTGGAAGGATCATATACTCGATGTTGCAAAAAACGCACCCAAATATTTATGTTTTCTTTCGGGCTTACTCTTGTGAGCTCTTGAAAATCTATAAAGTTTTTATACGGCCCAAAATGGCGTACAATCCATACATATGGGCTGGCGCTTCTAGTAATGCATTAAAACATTTATAGGATTAAGTTCAAAAACGGGCTATATTCTTTTTATCAATGACCCAAAGTCGTCGTATAGTCCGAGTTCTCTCCCTTTTTTATAAATAGCTCGTAGACACGGGTACATGCACAGTATATATTATTTATGTATTACATCAACTTAAGCTCTCTAGAAATTTCTAGATGGCAGAAGACCAGAAATTCCCTTATAACCTCAACATCCCGAATATGGAACCAAATTTCATCTTATGTGTTTCCCAAATATGATAAGTTCTATGTTTATGACCTACATTAATTCAAGAGCATTAAAACCTTCGTTCGTAATTGTCCCCCTTCCCTTCTACCTTCCTCCTTTCTTAATTTTCTTTTCCTACCCCTAATCAGACGTACCAATCGGTATATAGTGTTTTGGCTATGTATAGGGAAAAAAAATTTATTTCTAAAAATAAGTTGATTCATTTTATTGCCACCTATATAATGTTTTCTGCACAGTCTTATTCAAATTTCCAAATACTTTCGACTGGAATCAACTTTTTTTAAGCTAACAAAAATTTGACTTTATTATCTAAAGTTTTTCAATTAACTATTGATCAACATTGTAACAATTTCGAGATAATTTATAGTTGATTGAATGAAATAGAGTGTAAGATTTGGTAGGGTTGATTTTATAGATAAGGTCTACTTAACATATCTATATTCTTATATAATAAGTTACCTTAATTATTAACCAAATGATAGCCTTGGTTGGATATATTAAATTGTTACTTATAATGTTTAAAATATCATTTGATGATGATATTAGGTAAAATATCCTTAATATTATTTCTTGATTTTTTTATATTATTTTGTAACACATTCAAATGGTAATAGGGCGTATTTAATTATTTATAATAATATTTAAATTATACTATATTTATTTTTCAATTTATTAAATTAAATATATTTTTATTTATTTTTTATTTTTTATTTTATTTAGGTCATTGGGTAACACCAATTACAATGTCAATGTACTTATTGATTGCTAATATATTGTTAATTAATTTATTAATTGCGGTTTTTAATAACATATTTAATGAAGTTAATTCTGTATCACATCAGGTTTGTAATTTTATCTTCCAAATTTAATTATCAAACATAAATTTTTTATTTAAATTTAATTATTAATAATTATAGCTATTTTGGAATTTTATAATACAGTTATTAGCCATTTAATTGAATATAGAACACAGCTTGCATAATATTAAATGTTTTGGTTGAATTTATTTTGCTCAATTTAACACAGTCATAAAAACATAATTCGAGGGAAATTCTGCTATTTTAATAAATGAAAAAAATAAATATTTCAAATACATGCAAATTGTCTCTTATGTCATTGCCCTGATATAATTCCAGCTCCAAATTACATAATCAAATTTGAATTAATTGATCTGCATATCTCTTCAATGAGAAGTAAAACAATGAAATTATAAGCATAAATAGATATAAGAAAATAATAGAACAAAACTAAAATATTCAAACCCACATTCTAAAGAAAACGTTTTATGAGACTAAAAAGTAACTTATGTAGTTAGATAACACTGTCTGATGAACTGGCTGGGTTAGTTAGAGATTCATTGGTTATAAAACTTTAATTTGAATTAGTTAAAAAAATAATGAATTCATAACAAAACAAGACTTTACTGATTAAATGTGATTAAATGTTCTGCATAGTATATCAAGATTGAAATAACAGTAAATATAAGATGATTCATATAAGAGTTTAAGTGACATGTATCTAAAGTAATTCATAGATAGAATTCTAGTCGCAAAATTATAAATTAATGATTTTATGAATTAAGCGACACTTATTATTTTATTTGTAATATTAGATTGTGCAATGTTAATATACCAAAGTTCGAACTCTAAAAACAATTTAAATATATGAACACAAAATTTTATTTTATTTATTAGATACTATTATAATTTTTTAAAGTAGATTACGGGTAAACTATTTCGGTCTATTTCAATCACCATACATTTTTGATTATTGTGTAGAAAGTAGAATTATGGTGTTTGTGCATTTCTAAAGGAAGTAAAAAATAAAAACTAATATACTGGGTGTTCCAGACCATGCGTATCAGCTTTTTAAGAGTGGAAGGAGCCATTATTTTAAAATTAAATTAATAATAACAATTTTACTAACTAAATCGAGGTTGCTCTATCGATTGGGGATATTTTCAACTTCCGGATAGGAAGTAAAATCGGTTTTTTCAGACCAATAATCGCCAAAATTGGCCGAAATCGATTTTTTCAAATGGGAAAGGGTACTTTTTTATGCAAACTCGAAATCCGGAAGTTGAAAGTACCACCCTCGATTTACTTAACAGATTTTTTTTTTAAATTTTAAAATAACAGCTCCTTTCCCTCTTAAAAAGCTGATACGCATGCTCTGAACACCCGGTATAAAAAAAAATAAAAGATTTTAATTATAAGAAATTCATAGATTCCAAAGTGAAAACACTTGGGGGGAACAATTTAATTTTGTACTAAATTTATTTTTATATCAAAATAAAGTTTCATAAAAATTCTTCAAAAGGTCGAAATATGTGACAAATATTAAAAAAAATTATAAAATAATAAAATATGAACAAAATACAATTCAACTAAAAATTAATTGCATATTAAAAACGCTATTTTAAAATATTTTAAAGCTTGAATTAAATTTTTTCGTAACACAAAAATTATATTTGCACAAATTTATATGCATAAAGTAGAATCAAAAC
The DNA here is from genome assembly GCA_963942445.1 of Argyra leucocephala. Classification (NCBI taxonomy): domain Eukaryota; kingdom Metazoa; phylum Arthropoda; class Insecta; order Diptera; family Dolichopodidae; genus Argyra; species Argyra leucocephala. The sequence continues at coordinate 140,559,763 of OZ012678.1, read as the reverse complement.
CGTAGATTTCTCAATAAATTGGGTTATCATTATTATCTTGGAAACAAAATGTTAAGCGAAAAAATCATAAAAGTGTTGCAGTGCGTGATCAGAGTTTTGTTACTGAAAAAGATTTATAATCGTCTTCTTTGTCTCAGAAGCTGTACTGTACATATACAGAAGTGTATATCGGCTTTGGATATAAAAATAAAATAAACAACAAACCGGATTTTTTCAAATACTGGATTTTAAAATTGAATTTTGATCAAAACAGGAGAGTTTGGTTAAATTCGTATCACTTTTCCATGCTATGCTTCAGTAGAAATATTTAAGCAATTGTTATAAATCTAGTTTGGTATATCATCTTTGAACATTTTCGGCTTGACGTCTCTGTCTTTATTATATTTAAAATATTGAAGAGAGTACTTTGCCGTACACTATGTCTAATAATGTAATGGCTTTATAGCAAACAAATTTATTGCCTTTTTTGTTGATGATAACTAAATTGATTAAAAGCTAAGTGGTACCAACAATTACAAGAGTTAAATTGCCATTTTAAAAATTATTTGGATAATAAAAATTCATAATATATACAAAAGTATTGTTATTTCAAAATTTCTCTGCTTCAATTTTGTTGCACATAACTAAAGTATATATTGCAATAATTTTAATTACAAATAAAAATAATTTATAAGTAACAATAATAATTTGAAAAATGTATTGGTTTTGATTCTACTACACTAAAATGATTTTTTAATTAAATAAAAAAAATGGCTATGTACTGTTGCACAAACAAAAAACAAAAAATCAAATAATTTTTTTTAATCAAATTATTTATTTACATGCTAACAGTTATTTATTATTCCTGTTGATAGGAAATTATTTGCATAATATTATATTAACATCTCAATTGTTTATACATTTTATATTCTTTAACAAGGATATTATTTTTTTTTCTATTTTTATTTTTTTTTTTTTTATTGAATTTGTCTTTTATAATTAATATTTAAATTCATACATATGTATATAATTAATAATATTATTAAATATTATAATTAATATATGTATATTTCTTTAGGTGTGGATGTTTCAACGTTTCACTGTTGTTATGGAATATCAACAAAAACCAGTTTTACCACCCCCCATAATTGCTTTCTGCCATTTTTATTCTTTACTTAAATATTGTATTAGGAAAGCTAAAGGTACGCAAATGGGTGAGCAAAAAACGTTGATGTTGTGCTAAAAAAAAAAACCTAAATGTTCCAATAATGAACAACAAAACAACAACAACTAAATGCTAAATAAACAAATAATTTAAGGATAATCTATAGTCCTTAGATATTTAGTTTATTTTGTTTTATAATTATTTTTTTTTTATATTTTGTAAATAATTTTAATTGAAAATGAAAAGTTCTTCTATATTAATTTAATAATTTAAAATTAGACTGGTATTTACAAAATTAGGAAAAAACAAACAAACATACAATAGGACAGAATCATTTTTTATAACAAAATAAATGTTGACTATAATTCAGGCTAAGACCCTGTAATAATTAGATTATTGATTAATAATTGATTATATCGCGTTAGTCCTTTTTTTATGTTAGACTAAACTTGAAAACAATTGCATTCAGACTTTAAACTTGCATCGGATTTTTCTTACTTTTTTTTTATAATTGTGGCCAAAATAATTGGATAAAAACCCTAACTGACTTTGCAGAAATTATGCCATTTAAAAGATCTAGAATATAGTTGTAAAAGAATAGGTAATAAAAAATGTAAAAAAGAATGTGAATACAATTTGAACTCGAAAACAATTTTCCAAAGCATTGTTCCACATACAAACTACTGTGTATAACATTATAATAAAGGGCTTGATAAAACCCAGATGGTTGATAAGCCGTATATATAATAAATTAGTGTTAAATAATGCACTAGTATGAAGTTGTATACAATATAAGTTCCAATTTGAGTGTATGCATATTATTTAAAAACTTAATTATGTAAACATAGTGCTTATAATTAGCAGTACCTGTGTAAGATTATATTGCAACAGGTAGGTGAATAGAATATCAACATATTGGTATGATCAATATAATAAAAATGATAAAGGACGTTTAGCCTAATTATTGTACTTTTAATTAGTGCATGTACCTTAAAAATTATTAATAAATTAATTCCAATTTATGTATAGGATATTGCAGTATTATCCTTAATTTATGAATAATGTACAAGTAACTGAAAATATGATGAAAAAAAAAACAGTTTACAATAATACAATAATTGTATTCATCAAAAAAGTTCAAATTCTATTTTTGACTTTAATTTACAAATATTAGAATTTATATTATTTTTTTTTATATTTTATTATAATTCTTATAATATAAGTTTTTGACAATATTATGTCATTGAAACAAAAATATCTAAAATTCTAAGCTGTCGATTTTATGTGGTTTGCAACGCAATCCGAAAAAAATGAGCAAATTTTGTTACAATACCCATCAAGTGTGTTATCATTAGTCAACACTTTATTGTTCAGAGATATGATGAATAACGTTTGATTGTTTCTATATTTTATTTTTTAATCATAATATTATCTAACTCTTTCTTATTTTGTATGTATATGACATATTATGTACATTCTTATAATGGCCCTATAGTTAACTCTATATATTATTATCATTATATTTAATCTGGAAATTGAAAAAATTATGGTAGAAATAATTGAACTATTTCACAACTGATTTTCATTGTTATTCTTTTAAATGATAGATATTCAAAAAGAGACGTAGCGAAACTAAATATTTTTAATTTCCAATTAGAAGTTTCAATATAAAATTTCATTCAATGTTTTAACATACAAAAAATTTAATTTATCACATGCCAGAATTAAATTTAAATTTAATTTTTTTTATATATATTATAAATAATAATTAAAATATTACGTACGCGGTTTTTGTCTAAGATAATTCAATAAAAAAAATACAATATCGTTACAAGTAAAAATTGAAATGATGGAAATCAATGTTCATAATGATTTTTTTTGATCAAACTCCCTCGAATTTCAAAGATCGGGCCAATACTAACTCTACTCTTTGTTTTGTAAATATCATTTGTATTTAAATTTTTGTTAAAATTAGATTTTCTTTTTAAAAATTAAAATTAAATTTTCATTTAATAAAATTTTAATAATTTTATATTTTATATATTTTGTTTTAATCTCTGGGCAATACTATTTAAATATTCAAAAAAAAAAAAACGAAAAAATTTAATATCAAATATATATAGGATTAGAAGTTCAACGTGATAACGGCTTAAAATTATTTCTGGAAAAGGATGACCTCGAACGCTTATATGATTTTGAAGAAGAATGCGTCGAGGGGTTCTTTCATGAACAAGAAATAATATTAAATCAATCAACGGAGGCCCGAATTAGGACAACAACAAATCGTGTTGAAAATATGACACAAAAAATAGAAGATATTAATCAAAAGGAGAATATGCAAACAGCTACAGTACAGGTAAAATTTAATTTTTAAACCATATTAATTAAAATGTAGAATTAAATCGAGATTTTCTAAAATAGCATAATAATATTAGATCAAACGTATATAAAATGTATATGAGTTTGTATTTAATTTGTTCTTAAAAAATCTCTTTTCGGCATTCAAAACGACTGAGGTTGATATTCAACTTAAAGCATTTATTCAGAAAATATGATATTACTCGATAAATATAATTGATAAATTATTAGGTTTGATTTGATATGTAACAAAATTGAATTAGATTTAATTTGAAATTGATAAAATTTAGATTTAGATTTTTAATTCGTTTTTGAGTTAAGTAATTGTGATGTAGGAATTTACTTGCTCGAAATTGCTTTAACTAATTTTTTTTGTTCATGCAGAATGATGTTCAAATAATTGTTTATATCTAAAACTCATTCTTTAGATTTGAGCTTAATTCAATTTTGTTAACTCTATACCCATTATAATTAATTAAAACATAAGTTCAGTTTTAACGCTTTGGATAATATAAAATATTTAGAATTCATATTAATTTTATTGATAGTTTTTAATGGATATATTTTTTTTAAAAGTATCCGTTTACACATAAGATAAAAACGTATCAAAGCTCATACTATGAGATTTTTTTTGAAACTTTTTAAACAATATATTTCTCTTTTTTATCATGTTTAACAAATCATTGGTCATCCATAAGTTATCATTTTTTACCATTATTTTATTGTGTTTTCCTAATAGATATTTGTAATATATCAATATGAACATCTACACAATCAGTATTATTTGTCACAACTATGTTTCTAACATTATTTTTAAATATTTGATAATTTGCAGTAAAAATTTCCGTTTTGAAAATAGGTTCCACTTTTGTAATACCTTTATTTTGTTTGACGAATACAGTTTTGTGATCTAAATTTAAAATATCGTGTAATTTGTTCATGCTTCAAACATACAATCAAATTCATACTTTTTTCTTTTTTTTTTTTTTAATAGTTTTATTTATATTTCTAATATATAATTAATAATTCCAAAACAAAACTTAAAAACCGAATTTCTTATATATAACTTAAAGTATTCATATGCCTAAGGCTAACCTATATCTAGCTGTCTTACTTACATTTAATATTAATTGGATATTATGTACATATTTACATTTGAATTATATAATTTTGATTTTGTTATATATTATTTTTTTTTTTTAAATAACTAACGGACTAATTTTGGTACTGGAAAAGATTTATTCAGAACAAAAAAACCAGTTTTTGAAAAAAAAATATTTTTTTTGTAAAACTTAAATACTACACTACACTAACTAACAACTAAAACTTAACTAATAATATTATAACCTACCCTAATCCTAATTGTTTCCTAAATAAAGGTTTGGGATTTTTTATTTTGTGTTGATTAGGAACATATTTATCAAATGAAAATATATCTGTATCATTCACATCACTTATATTTATACTTACAGTGGTACTTTTTTATTCCAACTATTTTTTTTATATCCTTATCAGGCCTTATCAGGTTCTTGTAACAAAGTAGCTCGACTTTGCTTTTTCGAATAAAAAAGTTTACGTAATGTTAGAAAGGCATACGTTGCTTTTCTTATTTGATTTTTTATATTATGGTCTTATGGTAGTATAAAATGCCTAAATATTTGAATTTACTCGAGTTGCTGATTTTTGTATTGTCTGAAGTTGAATTTATATGGAATTCTGTCCAGTGTTTTTTAATATTATAATTGACCAAGTTGACAGTGTTAAGGAAAAGAATACTCTCGCATTTTTGGTAATTAATTTTAAGAATATTTTAATACTGAGTGTGGTGGATACTTGTATTTTAGCAGCTTGTGTAATATAATACCATCAAGCCAGACTGTGTCAAATGCTTTTTCAAAATCAATGAAGCAAGTTGCTACACATTTCTTATCATTTATCTGTCTGCAGATATCAGAAGATGGTTTTTTCATTGCATGTATTGTACTATGTTTATAACGAAAACCAAATTGATTTGATGGTATTATTCCTTATTTAACGGTTTCATCTACTGGGATTTTATTAACAATAACTTCGATAACCTTACTTATGTTGGGTAAGACACTGATAGGCCTGTAGCTATTTGGATCGGAGGGATCTTTGCCCGGTTTTTTTATTGCAATTACCAATGCTTTTTTCCAATCTTGTAGGAAATAACTTAAGTTTAAACAATAATTAAATAATATACAGTACCTTTCTATTAGCGAATCAGGGAGTTGTTTTAAGACAATGTTAGGAATTTTATCGTTTTTTATTTACTAAGTTATTGAATTTTTCCTTAAGATCCTGAATTGTAATAAAGTACTTATTTTGAGTTTGGTCTGCGCCTAATTTATTTGCCTTTAGTGTATTAATGAATTTTATTACCGAAATATTGATGTTTATACCAGCTTGTTGAATGTTGTGAATATGACTACGGTGAACTCTTAATTTCTGGATTTTTTCAGTATTGAACGACTTGTATATTTTTTTGATTTCCGCAAACATGATTTTACGGTTGCAAACTTTTATATTTGCAAACTCTATTATGCCAGTATCTATAATATTTAATCTAAAATTATGTTTTATTAAGCAATTGATATTTTTTAATCAAATCCATACTTATCAAGGTCTGAAAGAATGTGATCAATGATCGTTGAAAAATGTTCAGTAATTCTAGTTAGGTACATACTGTTTACTTAATTTGTTCTGAAAATTAATTTCATTAGATTCTAACATTGATTTATAGGATCTAATGTGCTTTACATCAACTAACAAATTAATATATTACAATCACCAATCATAATCTTTTTTTTATATCTGTCAAAGGTTAAGCTTAAATGTGCTATGAGTTCAGCATTATTTTAGTTTGGTTTTCTATAGTATACAATAACTTTTAAAGCTGGAATAGTGTCACTTATTGAGATAATTATTGTATTGAATTCAAATACAATCATTGTCAATCAAAATTAAATATAATTTCAAGACTTTATACTCCAATTTCTGTTTGGCGTAAATTACAATTCCATAACATGAAAATTAGTGCATTGAACTTTACATTTATTCAATTTAATTGCGTTAACATTTGCTGTATATGTTTATATAGTACCTACCACATTTTAATATATTTCTCTGGATAATTTGAAGTTTTTGCAGCTTAACAGCATGATACAGAAAAAACACAGATAAGCAGTAACCATAATGTGGCAATATTAACACACTGTACGTGGTAACTGTAGAATTACACAACACCTTGTCTCTTATACGTGTCAAAAATTCAATTTTCATTGAATGTTTTTTACATACAAAATTAACCTTCAATTTATTATCAATGTACACTCTTAAATATTCAATTTCTGTTACACATTCAATCTCCTGATTATTCTAGGAAGTCTTGAGATGAGATTAAGAGATTTGGTAAAAAGTTCGGCTAATTTGCTTTTTCCGTAATTACAATCTAACTTGCTATGAAAACATTATATCAAGCTGCGATTCTAAAGTTTATTTTTGTAGTTTTAGTACGCTTAAATTGAAGGCAAATATTTCTAAAAAAAAAATTTTTTTCCTTATTTTATTTTCGACTTTTTAGTGAAAATATTTTTTTAATGAAAAATAATATATTTTCAAAGAACAACACATATAATCAAATGGCACTAAAATTCACTCTAACGCAATTTGGTTATTATTGCTCATACTTCAAATGTATAATTATATTTTATATTACTGTAACAAATTTTATAAAAATATGTGTATTTTTAAAAAATGTTTGGAGATTTTTGATTAGATACCTTTGAATTTTTTAATTTACGTATTAAAAAATTACGCACTTTATAAAAAGAAACCCTGTTAAATACAAAAAATATTTGACGTAAAATCGTAGATTTAAATCTGTGGAAAAGTCTGAAATGTAAACACTCATCCGACTTTATCTACGATAAAATTCGATTTTGTCCGAGGTGTATACGCTGCCTAAGCATAAATTGGCATATAAAAGTATAATATATACATGCATAATCGAAATTGAACTTTTTTTACATGCGAGAAGAGTAATTTGTAACTGAGTGATAGATAACTGATACTTGATTGGTTCAAATTTTGTTTTCTTCCATAAATAATGTTTGCATTTTATTTTCAATTAACTAAGCCATATGATTATGTATGTAACAAATGCAAGCCCTATATGACACATGTACGTACATTTGCATATACTTAGTCAGAGAAAGAGAAATAATAAAAGAAAGAGATTAATAAAAGAAACCAAATTAAAAACACAAAAAAATATAATGAAAATATAATTGAATAGTAATAGAAAATGATTGAAATATAATGATAATGATTTGTATTGCACACATTTATTTTGTATTCCTTTTTTGTTTTTTTTTTTTGCTTCTTTACACCATAGAAATGTCAATAAATATAGTGAATTTAAAGAGAAACCAAATTTTAACTTTATCAAATATCCATATTTCATTATTAGTACACACGCATATGTAAATTTCACCTTAGTTGAATGCAAAGAATATCTATAATCTATATTGACAAGAATATACACTCCCATTTTACGTAAACCTAATTTTTAAGAAATAACAAACCGAGCAAAATATCATTAGTTAAAAGAGGTAAAATTTACATTTACTTATCGTATACCAAATTTATTGTGAGAGAGAAAAGGTACAAAACAGATGTTTGCCTTTTGCTTTATACTGTAAAATAATTTTGCGTTCTCATTATTCTCCTTTGGATTTGTTTACGTTCCCTCCCATTATTTATATGAGGCAGGCTGGCAAAAAATGTTAGTTCTAATTTAGTTTGTTCCCTTATGCGATGATTAATTCTGATCTTTTATTATTTTAATATTTTCGTTTTAAACATTATTATTTTCGTATATACCTATTAAAAATATTAAATTATAATTACATTACAATAATATAAAATATTATTAATATTTTTGTCAGTAATAATTTGGAGTTACAAACATTATTATTTTTTATTAATTATATTAGTAAACCTAAATATTTATTATATTGGTATACGATTATAAAATAATACTGAGGACAACATCTATTTACAAATCACAGAATTTAAAGAATATGATAACGCTGTTTTAGTTAGGTCTCCTAAAAATCTTATGCATAGTTGATACAATTTAGAAAATAATATTGTTAAATATTTCAACGAAAATTTTTGTCGAAAATATTTTTCAAAATTATAAACTTTATTTATTTAATTTCAGCCAACTTTTTTTGTTACTCTCTTTTGTTTACTATATTTTTTCTTTTTCTTACACGTAAAATTCTTATTTTCGTCAATTTCCGACAATGTTTATCAAATTTGCATATGAATTTGTGTGCAAACAAATGAATACATACATGAGTTCTTACTCTTTTTATGGATATACTTTGGTTAAATGGTTATTGAAATGGGTATTTTGTTGAATTGAAGCAAATTGAAACAAACATATAAAGTCCAAGGCAAGTTAATTAAGGCAAATATAATAAGATTTTCTAGATCAACACTTATTTTTTTTTTCTATATTTTGCGATACTTTTACTTTTTATCTACATCAAAGCAGCATCTGCAAAAAGTACAATTTTAGCATTGTTTTTTATTATTAATAGAGAATTCTATGTGACCGCGACCTTTTAAGATCTATTGTAGTTCCCTGTTTATCTTAGAACTATATGTTTATATCCTTAAATGAACGCTATTATTGCTTCGATGTCAATTTCAGAATCAGACAATGTGTAGTCCTGGAAATATTTTTGTCACTTACAATTTTAGCATGTCTAATGGTCGATTTTATAGAATTTATAAACAATTAAAAAATAAAATAGCTCCCATAATTAGTCGTTGCGGTACTCCAATGTTTACATCTATCGGAGAAGACAAACTATTACCAACTTTTGTTTTTTGTTGTCTTTCTGATAAATATTGCTGAAACCACTTCAGTTCCACTTCACCTATCACAATTTTTCTATCAATATGCCTCGCTTTAAATTAATAAACACGGCTACAATAATGTCGACCATCGTCGATATTTCTTTGCCATTCATTTATCTTTTATTTTTATTATCAGAATAAAACGAATTTTTCAGACTTTCCGAAGTGGTGATAATACATAGACAATAATATTATGATAAAAATTAATATTGTTCAACAATAACTATACTGATAGAATATAAAAATACAGATTTGAAATTGACTAAATTGAGTAAATAAAAAATTTCTTATTTTAGAATATTGAATTTCGACTTCGCAAAGTTGAAGAATCAACTGATGAAATTCTATCTCATCTGGCTGTAATACATCGTTTTATGTCAGCACATACTTTAACTCAAGAACCATTTCATGGTTCATCAAATAATCTTAATAATATGACAGGTGATTTAAGACTGAGAGCAATTTCTGTTACAGAACCAGTTGAAAGTACTTCCAATACTCTTCAAGTAGGAAATGTAAGTTATAATAAAAATATATTAATTTAATTTATTACATAAAAGTCATGCCATCCTATACGACAACTATTATTATAGGCAAATACAAATCGTCGTAAATTTATGCGTTCATTAACTGAAGTTCGTTCAGATGCTTATATATTTGATGATGGTGCTCATTTTGAAGTTGTACCAGTTCCTGAAGAAAATGAAATAATTCGATCAAGAGAAACTTTAAATATCAGTGGTGGTGGAACAAATCGAAAAGCTTCAATTCAATCTGAAGATTCAGATATTTATAGTGGACAACAACAAACACAAAAACAAAATTCATTAGTCGAAACAAGAAAACCACCATTTTTAAGTGTTAGACAAGATACAACAGCTAGTACAGAAAGTAAAGATACTCTAACACCTTTAGGACATCCAAATGATCATCAATCAGATGAACATGGTGGTTCATCTGAGAATATTATGGAAATTGAATATCCAAGTAATTAATTATTGTTGAATAAAATTTAGTCTATATAATTATGTTGAAAATATTAAAATAATAAAATTAATATAATTTATATTTTGTAGATGTGAAACAACGTACAATGCGACAAAGAACTCAATCTGCAGTATGTCGACGAAATTCAGAAAGTTGTTCAAATTACGATATAAATCGATCGCAAATTAGTTTAAATCAATTGGCTATGACAAAGAGACAATTAAGTTTGACGCAATCGGAACCAGAAAGTGGAAATGAACCAAGTAAGTTGAAACTCTTCTAAATATTTTAATGTCGGATTTTATATACAATTTTGAGATCATAGCTCCTTGCATTATGCACATATTAAAAAAATTATTTATAAAGTGGAGAAAAATATTTTAACTTTTAAATTTTATTTTAAATGTCTCAAGATTATACTAGATTTATTACTATCAGTGTTGTTCCTTTCCACGTAATTTTTAATTGTCTACACTAATTGTCAATTTAATGTAAACTATACTGTATAGAGTAAAATAGATATTTTTTCAGTATAGATTCGCTTCATTTCAAGTACTTTATTAAAAAAAATTAGCCAGCGTTTTTTTTTTTTTTTTTGTTTTTTTAATGTGTTTTATTTTTTTTAATCCATTTCTTTTTTTTTTTTTTTTCTTATATCTGTACAAAAAACACTTAAACCAAATTTTCTTATTTCTTATTTCCAAACTTAATGACCTTTTGAGGAAGGTACTCTAAGATTTAGTATTTCTTAAATTTATTAATTTACTTGATCAGCTGTTAGCTATTTATTATTATTTTATTAATGCGTAAGTGCATTCTTTCTTTGTATAATTTAACTGGAAAAACTTTTTTTCTAATAAAAACCAATTTTTAATTTGTATTTTGTTTTTATAAAACTCTATACTACTTATTCTAGACTATCACCTAATTATAACTAACTTACAACTATCCTAATCTAACTTATATTTACCCTAACTATACTATGTTTTTATGAGTTTATTCATTATTCTGTTCAAGCCACCAATACTTATCGGTGCTTAATAAGTCTTTATTTGTTATATACATATCGTACCTTAACATTTCTCTATTATCTTCGGTTTTAAAATTTGGTTGGTATTCTATTTTTTTATTTGTAGCTCTCCTAAATATATGGTATATTATGGGCACTTTATCATCATTTTGAATATATTTATTTTTATCCAGGTAAATCCATCCTTCTGGAGGTATATAACCGGTTCTCATTGTCATCTCAATGTACCCATCATCTGGATGTATTGAGTGAGCAATCAGACTATTTTCTGTCACAAATTCTACCCTAGAAAAATGCTTTCTCGTTAAGTTAATTATAAATTGATCTATTTTATTGATTTTGCTAGTCTCATAGAGCGTTTTGTTCGATATATAGTGTTTGTAGTCTGATTCCGGTTTTCTAAATTTACCTGTGCAATGCCTTATACACTTTCTTTCAAACTTTCTCAATAACTCCATACATGATGGACTTATATTATACCATATTGGGCAAGCATATGTAAGAATAGGTCTTATCATTGCTTGGTACCCTATGATTTTGACTCTGTTATTTATTCCTTTCTCATAGAAGAGCTTCCTGGAAGCCATAAAAGCTTTCCTCGCTTTTTCTAATTGATTGGAAATATGTTTCTTATAATTTAAATTGTAGGTTAAGTTTACGCCCAAATATCTGACAGACTTTTGGTTCGTAATTTTTGTGTTGTCTCTAGTTTTTATGTGGAACTTTCGCCAGTTTTTTCTAACATCAGAGTTAGCTTTATCTAGACTTGTTCTGAATAATATAACTTCACACTTGCTATAATTGATTCTTAGTTTCCAAGTATCAATATAGCTTTGTGTTTCATTATAATTTTCTTGCAGCTGTGCTTGCATTTTTGATACATATCTATTTACATTATAAATAATAAGATCATCCGCAAAGGCCAAGCTCCTTGTCAGAGACTGGTTTTGATTTAGTTTATTTAATAGCTCAGCAATATATAAATTAAAGAGCAAAGGTGCGTTTACAGTCCCTTGCTGTAAACCATTTGTTATTTTAAATATTTTCTTAGAACATGTTTGTCCATCTACTGTGATAAATTTTTTATCTTCTAGCATATTTTTTATCATTTTTATTATCTGAGTTGGAAAATTATATTTTAAAAGTTTGAAAATTAGTCCATCAATCCATACCGAATTGAAAGCTTCTTTTAAGTCTATAAGGCATGCTCCCACACATTCCTTTTTATTAATTGCCCAGCATATATCAGACGTTAATTTATTTATTGCATGTACTGCTGAATGTTTTTTTCTAAATCCGAACTGGTTTTCTGGCATAATTCTTTTTTCTTTAATAAATTTTGTAATGTTTTTGGCTATTATAATTTCTAATACTTTACTTATGTTTGGTAATAAATTTATTGGTCTAAAATTTTTTGGATCATTATGATCTTTTCCTGGTTTTGGGATTGGTACTATTTTTGCTATTCTCCACATCTTTGGAAAGTAACAATTATTAAGTATATTATTGAAAATTATACAATAGTTTTCTATTATGCTATTTGGAAGATGTTTTAACACTATATTTGGAATTTTATCAATGCCTGCGGAACATTTGTTGCTTAATGTCTTAAATATTTCTTTTAAATCTGTTATTTTAACGAAATAATTATTACATGTTTGAGCTGTTGTTAAGTTATTTGCTTTGCATGTCTCACTAAAATAAATTATTTTTATATTTGCATCCTTTTCTATTTTTATTTGCCTGTTAAATTCTATGATTGTTTGTTGTATTCTAATATCATTTTGAAATAACGAATTTGTATGTACTTGGTTATGTGATTGTTCAATATAATTTCCTATAATATCTAAAATATCTGTTTGATTTCTTATAATATATCTACCCTGTTCATCCTTTTCTAATTGTCTGATATTAATACCCATGCTCTCAATCAAGTATTTTTGATTTTCTTCTATCCTGAGCTTGTCGATATTTTTATTTGTTTTTTTCCTAAATAATTTATTAATAATAGGGAACATATTTTTGTTATTAGAGGGATGAATTTTTTTTAAAATGTTCTCCCAGTATTTGTTCTTTTGAATGTATAAATTTTGTTTAATGAGTGTATTAATATTTCTTAATAATGATTTTAATCTAATTGTTCTATTACATGAGTGTTGATTGTTTCTATGTGCCATTTTTAAGGCCGTTAATACTGTACTTTTATAATTTTGAAGTTTCCTAATTTTATAATTTAAAAATTTTTCTATAGTGTGTTCCTTAAATTTGGGGCTACATGACTCTACTGCATTATTTATAATTTTTTCTAACTCTTTTAACTTATTTTCTATTTCGATATTTTCTAAATTTCTATAATTAGGGATAAAAGGGTTTTCATTAGTTGAAATGCTACTCATTTTTTCATCTAAGATTTTTTGAAATTTTTTCCAATTTGTTGTTTTATAATTTAATTTATTTTTGTTACTTTCTTCTGTTAATGTTAGCCTATTAGTATCCAATATTAATTCTATTTCTAATGCATTATGATCACTATCATATGGAATCGTTCTCAGTTTATCATTGCTATTGTTACTTAGGTTCAATCTAAAATCAATAATTGCTAAGTCTAAATAAGAATTTGTTCTCGGATATGTTGGCTCTACGGTTCCATATAATTTTGATTTATGTAATATATCGTTTTTTTCTAACCAATTTTTAAATATGTTCCCTCTTGTATTGTTTGTGTTATTTGACCAGTTCGTGTGCTTAGCATTGAAATCTCCTGCGATTACATAAAACGTATCTTCCTGGTATAATTTTAAAACCTCAAAAATTTTATTTAATTCAATTTCAAACCTATCATTATGATTATGCCCTGCATATAATGCTACTAATTTTAGTTTTTTGTTTTGCTCTAATTTTAATTCTATTGTGCTTATCTCGAGACATTTAAATTTATCATAAATAAAATTTTGAGTATCTAAACAATACCTAAATATTTTTTTAATAAGAATACCTGTACCACCTCCTTGTGAAGCTCCCGGTCTGTCAGTTCTTATAAAATTGTAATCTTTAAAATTGAGCTTGTGCTTAGAATTTAATTTGGTTTCTGACAATAGTACTATATCTGGATTATATTTTTCTAGAAAATGTACTAGGTACGCTCTTTTATACATTGATATTATAGAGTTAACGTTAATAGAGATAATTTTTAATTTTTTTTTATAATTTATATTATTATTATTCATAGTATGAGTTGAATGGCATTGTCTCATATAGGTAGTCTATTTTTTTTGTATGTTCATTTATTTTGTTTTCTATTATTTGTAAAGTTTTTTTTAAATCGAGTAAAATATTTGTATTCTCATTATTTTGTATTAAATTTGTTAGTGTATTATTATTAGTTTTATTATTATTGTTATTATAATTGTCGTTCTTGTTATTATTATTATAATTATTATTATTGCTAATAGTGTTGCCATTAAAATTTCTGGTTGCATTTGCATACGACAACTGTGGTTGTACATAGTTATTTATCATTTTCATTTTGGCTTCATTTCTTTTATTAATTGCTGCCTTTCTTAATTCTGTGTTTTTAATTTTTTTCATATATTCAGGGCACCCTCTATACGATGCTGGATGACCGTTGCTGTTGCATAATGCGCAGTATAGTTCAGCATAGGCTGATTCTTTTGGCATTGTGCACATTCCTATTTCGTGTTGTTTATTACATTTGACGCATCGGTAGTCCATGTTACAATTACTTGCCGCATGGCCTAACCTTTGACATCTTTTGCATTGTGGTATTTCGTTTTTTGTAATTTTTTCCCACCTTACTATTTGGTAGTTTATTCTTTTAATCTTTTGTATTATTGATATATCACTTTCCGGTGATATTTGTACAATAAATATTGGCAGGTTTTTGTTTTCTCTTATTGAGCGTTTGGTTATTAATCTTGTTACTTTCACTATATTTACCTTCTCTAAGTTTAATGATCGTAATTCTTCCTTGATATATTCTGGTTAATCTTCTGAATTTAGTCCTTTCAATATTAATGTTTTATTTTTTTGTGCCTTTGGCGTATATGTGAAATAATTTGCGTTGATTTTTTTTAACAGTTCTTTTGTTTTATTATAGTCTATGATATTGTTTAAAAAAATTAAATGTTTTTCATCATTAATTTTTTTCACAGAAAAATCTTTTATTTGTTTATTTTTCAGAATATTTTTTAATTCTGGCATCTCTTGGTTGTAAATAATAATCGGAGGTATTTTTTCTTTACTCTTGTTACTTGTGTTGTTATTGTTTTGATTTTCATTTTCTGTTGTATTTGTCACTTCTATTGGTTCTCTAATTTGTTTATTATCTGTTGATAATATTATATTGGCTCTGGATTTTTGTTCTTCTTTTTTCTTTAAATTTTTTGTTTTTGCCGTTTCTATTAATTTTTTAAATTCTTCGTTATTATCTGTATTCGGTGATTCTTCTTCCATTTCTTCGAGTGTACCGAGTACCTCGTACCTATTTTGGTTATAAGAACCTTCATTGTCATTATTATTTTTTGTTGTTTTTTCTATTTTATTTTGTTTTAAATTTTGTATTATAGATTTTAATTCCAAAATTTCTTTTTTTAAATCTTCGTTGGATTGCTCCAATGTTTTTTTTGTTTTATTTGTCATTGTTTTTGTTTTTTTTTTTTTTTTATTATTTTTTATTTTAACACGTGCTAGATCGTTACACTTATTTATTATTTTATTAAAATTATCAATAGTTTGTTCTGTCCCTTGAATAATATTTTCACTCATAACTTTTTTTTTTTTTTTTTTATTTTTATCATTTTTAGTATTCAACAAAATACGTTGATTTTTACCCAAAAGCTTCACTAAAATTTCACGTCTTACTTCCACGAAGTCTTAAATGAAACTCAAATTAGCCAGCGTATTTAGATAAAGTTTCTAAAGTAGGAAAACACTGTCATCAACTTGGCTTGATAAAGCATATAAAAATGTATTATGTCACCTAAGGTTATTATGAGTTTAGATTCAGTTTTTTTTATTGATGGCTGGAAAAATTGTTCTATCAATGATAAAACGATTGTTTCAATGTTGCATATACACTGCTATCAGACATTAAGCTTTTTCTTACATGGTTCTAAATGGTCTGAAATTGTTGTGGAGTCTGTTGATATTGCAAAGGATCTAAATTCCTACTGTTGTTTATACTATTTCATTCGAAGCATAAAAAGATGGGAAAATTGCCTCAGCATTTCACAGTAGTAGTAGTATAGTAACTGAAACAGGCTACGTCGGCAATCTACTTGCAAAAGATGTTTTAAATAAAAAATTAATGGATCAAGCGTCATCATCAGAATTTAAGCAAGTTGATTTGGAAAATTTTTTGGTTGATTAAAGTAGAAATGGGATTAACATTAAACCGTGTCATCTTAGAATGGTTGAATCAATATATAGGAAATTTGATGATAAATTCTTAGAACATATTAAAGAAAATATAAAGCTTTTTGTACCGATTATGTGAATTGATTAATACATATCAATGTTTTAAGATACAGAGAAGCTGCATGACTCGGATTAAATTTATTTTACACATTTTATAATAAATATATAAAACTAGACTTGTAACCCGCCGTAAATGACAGAAGCAAAATAAATTCTAGCTTTTTCTTTACTTCATTAGAGTTTTCATTTCAAATTTATGTGATTGTGGGTCCTACTGGTCCCACAATATTTTTTTGATTTTCTTTGTTTACTTTTATTTTTTTTTAATATTGAATGCACTTTGGGTAGCGAAATTTATTTATTTTATGTTACAAAAACTAATCAAAGCAATTTGTATATGTATTGGAGCGTTCCGTCGACAGATATGTGTAGGAAACTTTAAATTAAATAATAATATAATTTTGTTTTTTTTTTTTTGTAAAAAAATCAGTATTTTCATTTAACTTAATTGTAATTCATTATTATTTAAACATTGTCGTGTGTAGAAAACAATGAAATAGCAAATAAAACATGTAGAAAATAACGTAATCTACATAATGTAGTTTACGCGGCACAACACTGATCACTATTCCAAAAATTAACTTTCCACAAATAATATAGGTTATCGTAATAGAAGGAAGAGAAGTAAGTAATTTTCACAAAAAAGTAGGTTACTTTTGTAATGTACGATGTATGGTGCAAATGAGTTATCTGTTTTACATAGTCTTTGTATTAAAGGGTATTCTAGTTAAATATGTTCTAGTTACAATATCAACATTTACCATATGTATATAGAAATGGTGTAAATCCTGATTTTCACAAAGCTATTGGTGATGTTTTATCATTATGAAAACATTTAGAAAAAGTCAGAAAAATTATAAACCAAATCAAGAAGCTCGTATCAAGCAATTATTTTTAACAGCATTAAATACAATTGCTTCTCTATCGTTCGCATATACATTTAATAAATATCGTTAGCAAATTTTATGTGTTGACTTAAAACCAGAAGAATTTAATTGTGGTTTTTGTAAAGGTGCATTTTAGCTAGCCAGATTTATTTTTTAATCAGCATTTTAGAAAGAGATAGTATATTGAGTTCTTGCTTAAAGAAAAATAGACTGTTGCAAATAATTTCCCAAAAAAATTAAAGCTACGGCAACGTTTATTTGTTACGTTAAAATTAGTTGTTTTGAAATTTAAAAAAAGAAAGAATACATTTTTTGTTCATACTTCTATTTTTACATTATTTTGACTCTTTCTTTTTTCACTCTTTTCACGGATTTTGAAAAAAATAAATGCTCTGAAGCTATTTTCATCCATTTTACATTTTGAAATGAAAACAAATTTTTATTTGAATACTATTCAATGTTACCGTTCAAAAAAACAAAACGTAAAATGATAACACTTTAGTAGTTTTAGCCTAAAAATGTGTTGCCGATATAAAAGAAATAAGCCCGATTTTTAAAAATCATACTTTATCGAAGTATGATAAAATAAAATTTCCACGATTTTTTTAAAAATATCACAAATTTTTTTAAAAAAATATCCCCAATTGTTTTTTGCCAGCGATAATTATCCCTGATTTATTACGTTTACTGTTCTTGTCATATATATTGAATTCTCATATAAAATCATGTTATCTCTTTTTAAAATGCTGATTAATCGGGCTAGCAAAAATGCACCTTAAAACGTTCTGAAACTGATTTTGATGCTCCAGCTAAATATCATGTTCAGCTTGAATATTTAAGATATTTTATTTCATTTGTAATTCAATTTCAATTTTATAAGGCTGTGTGACGTATAAAATCTGGTGAATATGAGCATGGTAATCCACTACTTCCATTAGATAATTGTAATTTTTATGGTTGTACTGGAGCTGACTTTTAAATCAGTATTATCATTAGGTGCATGCAATAGAAATAGAAGTATTGCAATAGAAGCAAGGCCCGATGCAATAGAAGTATTTACAAGAGAGATAATAATGACTGGATCTGTTATTCAAAAGTATGCTGAGCCATTAATTGTGTGGCTTAAAGGTGAAAAACAGAAAAATAATGTTTATATTGGATGGGAAAAATCAAATAAATGTGGGTGATTTTTATGAAATGATTGATATCTTTTATCAATTTATGTTTTATGTTAAAATGAATTTCGTAACTAATTTAATTTTAACAAAAAATGTTTTTTGAATTAAAAGCATTTATTAGTTTGTCTTTAGTTTGATAAAACAAAAATTCTACCTCTCCGATCGAAATCGTTCTTTGGAAGCTTACTAATATAACACAATTTATTTTTTCTCATATTTAGCAGTTCCTGCAAAGCCCGTTTTACCTGTGAAACATCCAAGGAATCTACTTTTACAATTTCATACCGAATATACTTCGATAACTGATGAGCTTGAAAGTGTCTGTCATATGATTACATCACCAACCACCTCAATTACAGGTATAGTGTATTATAAATTTTTCATCACTGTTAAATTTTAACATTAGAACATACAATTTGAAGGCTGATATGAAATATTTTTATTTATTTATTGCAGACTTATTAAATTCGCAACTAATTTTATGTTTATTGATTTTTTTTTAGGACCAACTGAAAGACCAAAAACTATAAATGAAATGTCAAACGCTGAGTGTGCAGCTTTAATGGAAAAACAACATTTGAAGGAATGTGAAGAAAATGATTATCTAATGCTTGAAGGTTTACTTCAAGCACGTGGTTCAGTCGACGAAAATAGTGGAACATCTTTGGAGGTAAAAATGAACGAACAGCTTACATTTATATCTTCAAACAAAATTATTATAAAATCCTGAATTTTTGTTTTTTTAGACATTTCCAGTTGATCGGCGTCCATCATTACGTCGTGAATCAGCTATTGAACTTTCACCATCTAAACCACCAGTTGGCGGTTCTGATATGGGTTTTAATATACAAAATGATCATACTATTTATGAATCAAATTCATCAAGTGAATCACAAACATTTCGTAATCAACAACATCATCAACAACAACTTCAAATGCAAGGTCAATCACAACCAGTATACTCAAGAACAAGCAGTGAACTTTTGAATCCAGGTCAACCGGATTCAAGAATTTTTAGAAAATCATGTGAAAGTTTACAAAAAAATTCTAGTACTGAAACTGATTATTCATTGCATCCATATCGTGTAATTAAACAAAGTTCAAATGATACAACAGCATCAATGACTGGTTCATTTAATATTGATACACCATCAATGACTGGAGAACCATCATTAGATGCTGTAAATGATATAGTTACAGGTACAACCATTTCACATCCAACAATTGTTGAACCTTCTATCGGTGTAAGTACAAGTGTTAGTGGTGTTATTAGTGGTGGTGGTGGTGGTGGTGCTGGTTATCATCATCATAAAACAACAACACCACTACGTACACAAACCATTGTTGGAAATGAATTGAGACACCCATTATCAAAACATTTATCAACTGAACCAGTTGGATTACAAACGCAACCACGTACAGCAATGTTAAAAAAACAATATAGTATGGATCAAACAAAATATTCACCAAAACGTACTGTTTCGGAATCAGATAAAACTGATGAAGGATTAGGTTTACCAGGAGATTTTAATAAAATTAATTCATCTACTGCCACACCAATTATCAGTTCAGTTACAACACAAATTCAACAACAACAACAACTACAACATCAGCATCAGCAACAACAACAACAACAACAACAACAACAGCAACCGACAAGTAGTAATTTAATTATAAATCAAAAATTATTACCATCTCCAACCACAACATCAGCAATGTTAAAACCATCAATGAAAATAGTTCCACCAACATCATCAGTTAAAATGAGTTTAAATGTTTTATTAGAAAGTAGTTCGAGCACTGAAGATGCCAAAGATGATGTTACTTGTAATACTACAGTAATGCCAACTATTAGCACAAATACTGTACAAGATGAAATTGTTAAATTATCATCAAATATTAAAAGTAGTACCGATTCTGAGAAAGATCCACCATACAACGAGACAATGTGCTGATTTTTAATTAAATTTAGTTATTTTTTTTTTTCAGTTCAGACTTTTTATTTTTAAAATAAAACATAATATTTGTTACTATTTTTCTGAACGGAATAGAATCAATTTAAAACTTATATTTACCAAATCAAATTTTGTAATTTTTTTTAGTATTTATTTTTAGTCACTTTTAGGAAAATTTTATTAATTTTTTTAAACTATTTTAGTACCCACTTAATAATTAAATTTTTCTGCACGATCAATGTCTACACTTTGAAAATACCTGTTGAAAATCTATTGGCAAATATTTGTTTGAAATCTACAGTACTACAAGTCAGATCATTCTAAGAACTATTGTAGAATAAACATGAATTTGGTAATTGATAATATTAGGATAATATTTGGAAGGGTCAAAAAGATTATATGAAGGGTTTAAGTCATTGAAAAGGGTCTCATTAAGTTGAAGTGGGTTTGCTTTATGCCTGATTAGAGTTTTTAACAAAGAGTATCAATTAGTAGTAATTAGAAATTTCTATTAACTGGAAAATTTCATGATATCCAGTTAAATGAAATTCTAAAGCGATATTATAATTTGGTATTTATTGTATTCTAGGTACATTATTAATTTTTCATTTGATTATTCAATTAATAAGAGGAAAAAAATCAAAATATAATAAAGTAATCTATCTGTACTAATTTATCTACAATATATTTTATTAAAGTCTGAGATACTTAAGATTATATACCCAAGATACCACTTCATTCGTTCTTCTACGAATCCTGTAAATTTTTGTGATATTTCGAACATCTCCAATTCAGTACTTATTCTGTAAAATGTGTCTATTTGACGACATAAGTATAACCAAAGAATTTATAAATAGTAAGAAATCTCATCTCATATAATTTTTTGAAGAAAAATTTTTGTACTGTGGGTTCGCATATTAAACCCACACATAGAGGAAGAGAAAAAGGGATGAAGAGAACAGTGAAAACAAAATTCTGATATTAATTCATTTTTATCTTCCCATCTTTCTATGAAATAATTTTATTTTACAGTATACACTGATATGAATATATACATAAATAGTAATAATATATTGAAATAAGTATGCAGTTAAACATACAATAATAGAGTCAATGATAGAATTACAGAATCAAGAAAAATTATAAGAAAAATATTAGTAATAAAAGAATAAAATTTACTAGTTATGCATTTTAAATCCTTTACTGTCTGCGGAATACCGCTCTCTTTTTTATTAGACCATAACTTGGTCGAAAATCATACTTCTATTTCAATTTTGGTATTTTTATTTTTTGAAGAAATAAAACAGGCAACAATCCACTTTTTATAGATTGTTTGTTTGTTTTTTTCGTTTGTTAAAACATTTCTTTGCTGAAAATTTAAAAATATACCTACTTTACGTATGTGTTTTACATTTTTATTTTGAACCTTTGATTTGAAAAAATATTGAAACATATGTACATGGTTGGTTTGCTTAATCGTTAATTACTGTATTTCTTTTTACAAAATTATACCTTATTTTACGCTCTTCAATGTTTATTTTCGCTTCATTTTCTTACTACTGCAACTAAGTCGAAAAAATTTAAAAATATCTAGATGAGACTTCTTATTATTGTATTATGTTCTTTGATATAACTTATGTGTATATTTGAACAATATTAAATTTCACAAGTTCAAAAACTCGTTCAAGCTCATTCCTTTCAACATAATTACATACCTAACAATGTTATTAAATTTATTTCTTTAGAGTATGTAATGAGACTTAGAACTAGTTTTTATATGAATTCTGTGAATTTGAATAATGTAAACAACTACTGCTGTTCAAATACTGTTCAAATACTTAATTTGTTCATTGAAATACATAAATTCATTTTCTATATTTAATATTCTCTTAATACGAATTTAATTCTTGGGACTTTATTATTTGTCCAAATGCTAAGTAATTATGTTAAAAAAAATTTTAGAAGAGGTTCGCAAAATATTGTAGTTTTTAGTTTTTTTTTACTAAAATTCGTATTTATCTTAATTTAATATTGTTAGTTAAATATGTTAGTGGAACAAAAAACAATAGAAAAAATTTTAATTTAAAAAGCAAATAAATTGTAAATATTTTAGATATTGTTATTAAAAAAATATATATAATAGAATAATTAAATAAAAAAAAAAACTAATAGAAACAAAAGATTAAAAAAAAAATATATATATATATATATATATATGAGATCATATCGTGTTATATTTGTTTTTTATGATAATTTATTTTAATGTTTTAGAGTAATAATTTTTTGTATGTGAAATTTATATCAAAATATTAGATTATAGTTAATATATACACAACAAACAAACAACAACAAATAAACACAAAAAAATTTTAATGATTGTATTAAGTAAAGAAATATTATAAAATGTATTAATTGAAAAGGACAAAATCAAAAAATTGATATTTTAGAAATTAGTAAAAATAAAAAAAAAAAATAAATAAAAACAAAAATTGGCATGAAAGACAACATTAAATTATACATTATACATAATATATGTTATATAAATAAAATTAACGTATATGAAAAACGGACATAATAGAAAATGTTATTGTATTATTGTATTAATATTATTATTTTTATGTATACTTGTAAATTTAAAATAAACGTAACAGAAAATCTCCCATACATGTAAAAATGAATAATAAATTTAGAAAAAAAAAAAAAATTATAAAAACGGTTATTATTAATTGATAGAAATATAATAATTGTTACAAGTTAATAGGTATAAATAAATAAAGTAATAAAGAGAAGAAAAAAATAAAATAAATAAAAACTGTTAAAATTCTATTGTAAAGAAAACGCTAATTTTAAAATAACAAATTTTATAAAAAAACAAAAACAATTTTTAATTTGGGATTTATTTATTAATTTAAAAATAGATACCTATTTATACCGTATACATACCTTCTAATGTGAATAAAATTGAAATGGTCGTACAACCAATTTGATATTAATAAAAAAAAAATTCAACAAGTTTAATGAAACATTCTATTCCATTGGCATATACATATATTTGAGTAAATAAATGAATAAATGAAATAAATAATTTTTTTTTAGCTAGTTTGAAGAAAATTATTGAAGAAATAGAAACAGAAGCTGTATTTGACCAAAATTGGTAACCTATAGAATACTATGGGGTTCAACACTATCTTTCAATTCACAATTATAAGTCAAATATAAGTAACCATTAATTTTTCTGTAATCTTCAGTTTTAGTTTTAATTCAACAAAAAAAAATATAAGAAAATCTTTCAATCAAATATTACAGACCTATAGCTATCACTTACATTCCCTCCGAAACAATGGAAATTTTGATCAAAAAGAAGCTAATGAAATATCTTAATAGCAATGGTATAATTTATGATCGCCTATATTGCTTCCGAGTCCACCAATAATCAACTGATAATCTTATGACTTACCTCTGCGCGAAGTAATCAAACAGCTACAGTTGCGCTGTTGTGGCCTTAGATATTTAAAAAGCTTTTGATCGAGTATATCATAGATTCAATTTTCACTAAACGGGTTGAAAGTTTACTTTCGAACGACCATTTGAATTTTATTTGATGGAATAACATCTGATCAATTTTCAATTAGTACTGGTGTTCCACAGGCTTCTGTCCAACTCTCTTTCTAATATTTATTAATAATTTCCTCCAAACAACTTTCAACCATAGTTTTGCAGATGACATCACTCTCTTCTGCTTCTCTTATGTTGGGAAGTGCATCTCTTGATTTCGTCTATTATGTAAGAGTTCTGAAAATCTCTATGAATATCATTATTTTGCGAATATACAATAGGGCATGAATTATATTGCGCAATATCTTATTTTGAAAGTTTTGAATACCGTAAACCTTGACTGGATTCAATATTTGATTTATTTTATATTAATAAAACTTTATAAATTATACACCCTGCCTTCGGTAATGCTGAATTGACGATTAGTCAATAATTTACTTTTCATTCAACCAATCAACTGTCAAATTAATAGACATATGCATTAATTATCAAATACTTGTAACATCGTGTCTTCAATATTGCCGAACATAAATTTATGATTTTTGTGAATTGTAATTTATTATGTGTATTTTTGGTTTTTATTTATTTTTTTTTTTTAAATTCTTTTTTTTTGTAAAGATAGATCATAAAAATTACGAACAGTAGATCGTAGTTACATTTATACTCATATTTAAAAACCTGAAAAATATATTTTTTTTTATATATTACTCGTTTATGTTTCAAATTGATGTTTTACTCAATTAGCATACAGACTAGTATTTCATTTATCACTTTCTGTCATTTAAAATTATGGTATGATAGTGTTAAATAATGGAATGACAGTTTAAATTATGAAATATCAAAAATTTTTGATTTGAACTGACAGTTTTGTAAAAAATTATGAGAAAACTGAAATGATAAATGAAATGATAGTCTGCATGCTACTTTAAAAAATCTTTTTGACGATCCATCAATCACAAAATATTAACAAAATGACGCGTAACAACTGATCATAATTTTCCATTTTTTACTGCTTTATATGCTCAAATTTAACTGCCATTTCACATAACCGAAAGCGTCAATTGTCGTTAACAGCATAATCGTGCAAAAGTGATAACCAAATGTGCAAACGACAGTAGGGATTATGGTATTCCCATATAAAATCAATAATGGTAAACATTCAGCAATGATGATTTTTTGCGGTACATCGACAACATCGAATGAAAAGTATGGGGTTTGTTTTACTCAAAATATAGGTACCTACCAAAATTATCATTAAAGATTTAAACATACCATTTTAATTTGATGGAAATAAACAAGGCAGAACAATTGTTTGCATTTGTTTCTTAAAATATTCGATCCTAGATCATTTTTTAATTATTTTAATTAATATTATAACTTTTTGGTATTTCTAATTTAATAATAAATCCCAAAATATGCTACCAATATCTACTTAATTTTTTATTTAAGTATCTAATTTTTAAATATTCTTATTATCATATTTTTATTATATTTTTTTTTTTCAAATCTGTAATTTTTAAAATAAAAAAAAAAAAAACAATTTAATTAGTAAAACCTTTCTCTAGGAAAAAAAAAAATAAGTATAAAATTTTAAAAAGAAAAATATTAATGTAAAAGTGATGTTGATAGTTTATGACAATATGAAAAATATAAAAAAAAAAACTAATATAAACTCAATAAAAAAAAAAAAAAAAAAATGAAATAAAAAGCAAAAATTCATTAAAAAAAATTAAATATTTTTTCTTTGTTGATCTTTCTGAACTTTTTAAAAGTGTTATGCAGCGTTCACAATTCAATATTCTTCCACATTTATTGACAGTTTTAGATTAAAGAGAGTGAAATTTGTGTTTACACATCAATTTATAAACTTTCAAGCTATTGGTCGTGAAAATGAGTCGCGGATACACTGTAAAATTAATTACCGATCATGAAACAATGTAAACAATTTTTTTTTTACATTTAAGATCATACGTCAATATGTTGGCGACGTTGTCGATACATTTACGATGTCACGGAGGGTTAATTTTTCGAATTTTGTTTTATTATTATTATTAAGCATTTTAATATAGATTATTTTATTTTAAATTATAATTTTAATTGTATATATGTATAGAAAATATATATACTTAAAATTTTATTTATGCAACAATCTAAGTAATAAGCAAAAAACTTTTTTAATATAGGAATCCTGGAAATAAAAGCTAATTTCAAATCAATAAATACAATTTTTCAATAGTGATGACACAATTTAAAATGGTTAAGCTGGCAACACTGCGTATTATTTTTTGACATTTATTATGTCATTTGTGGTCAGTAGGTTTGAACAACGTTTAGAAATTTTGCTCTTGAACAATTTGAAAATGATGATAATTTTAATCGAAAAATTTTATTCACTGATGAAACCAAGTTTTTTTAAATGGCTATGTAATCAAACATAATTGCAGAATTTGAAGTGCTGAAAATCCACACGAAACTGTTCAGACACATTACTGTACTGGCAGTGACTTAATCTAGATGTAATTCATACTGGTGGAGTGATTGATCTTAGAAAAAAATGGTTGAAGAGTAACATTCACTCTGAAGATCGATACAGAACAATGCGAAATGCATTTTTTTCCCTGCTGCTGTTGAAAATAATCTGGAGGATATGTGGTTTCAACAAGACGGTACTACACATCCATCTTAACAATCGATTTATTGAAAACAAAATTTGGTGATGAAATTATCTCAAGAAATGGTTCAATTAGTTATCCTGCCATAGGTCGTGTGACTTAACTCCTTGTAATTTTTTTCTTTTGAGATATGTTAAGCCACAAGCTTATGCTGATAATCCAACAACAATTGAGCAAATAAAAAATAAACATTGAACGTGCTATTTATGAAATACAGCCAAATTTATATGAAAAAGTGATGGAAAATTAGGTTGATAGAATGCAGTACGTACGGAGAAGTCGTAATGGTCATTTGAATGATGTTATTTTCAATACATAATGGCATAATGTAACCTTTCGAATATAAAAAAATATTGTGCCTCACTGAATAATTTATGTGTTTTTTTTTTAAATTGCACCATCCTATTGGAAAATTTTTTATAATAAAAATATACCCATGAATGTTGAATACAACGTCCGTATGATCTTAAGTGTCTGCAAAAGATCACAAAAGCTTGAGACATTGACTCCATGATCACAATTGTTGTTGACGATGTCTTCGCGACCGGTATGACAGTTATTTGGGTTTACAAAAAATTTTCAAACTCAATGTTGTTACAGTGTTAATAAAAATTTTTGTTCTTTTTCCTTAAACAAAAATGCATTAAAAAACAATTACCACGTATACATGATATTTTCCAGTAAGCTTCAAGTACCCTTCAACATCATGTGTACACTATAGTTTCTTTTAATCAGCTTCACTCCAGTCAATCACAAAAATTTACTTACTTGAATTGAAAATTTTTATTGAATACGCAGCTTGAGAGCATGGGTTGACATTATTTGACATATTTATCAAACATTAGTCAAACATATTAGTCAACATATCAGTCAATATTTGACATATTGACATTAAGTTGACATATTTAGAGTGAATTTAATGAAAAATTTTTTAATTGTTTGGCTTAATAAAGTTTTAAAAAATTTAAGCTGTTTCACAACACACAAGATAGCGACTCAATCTGGTCAATCGAATACACAGCTTGAAATTTCAAGAAGAATTCAAGTTAAGTACTCAAGCTATTATGTAGGTATATCTACGTAGTAAAAGTCTCAGAAAGCTCTCCTTACATAATGTTGCCAACTTATTTTATGGTTATTTTACATTATATCAGATTTAAGATTTTGTTGTTGAGACATTTACGATGTCCGACTCTTTTAATTAGTCCTTGATATGTGGCTCACCCCAGTTGGTTTTAAGTGCCTTGCCATCACTGTCATTCATTTGGTGTCATGATTTAAAAATGATACGTCAAAAAATGTTGCCATTGTGTCATGAATCAAAAAAATATCATCGATATAGCCATTTTTATTACTCACTGACTTTTTATTTGGTGATATCAACAAATTAGAATTAAATGGAAGTGACTATCCATACAAAAAAATGGCCCAAGTCAATTTCTTTGCTATTTTTTATGTCAAAACACAGAAATAGACGAATGTATTCGTTCAATATACATATTTATAATAAAAATCAAAAAGTTTGTTGACTTTTTTTAATTATTATTTGACAACAAAAAATTTTATTTTTTCCTACTTCATTGCTCAGTGTTAGTATTTTTTGAAAATTTCATATACAGTGAAAACCCTCTAAGACGGAAATCCTTAAGACGGAAAATCCTCTAAGACGGAAGAAATTTACCCGCGAAACTAGCTTGTGCTGAAATTAGTGCATTTAAGACGGAAATCCTTGACACGGAACGTAATCGTAATTTTTGGGATCCTCACACATAATTCCAGACAAAAAAACTCTTTTAAAACGGAATTTTTTTTTTTTTAAATTTTGTTGGTTAAAAAATAATAAATTTGAATATTTTTCAGCGGTAAGCATATTTATATAGATTTTGTTGGTGGAAACACTGTTCTTTTGACTTTTAATATCATAACATGAAGCTTGACATATATGTTTTATGCTTAGTTTCTGCTACTTGCGGTGTTTGGTGATGGAAAAATGATTAAACCGCTTATCATAGGCAAATATGGACGTCCACGATGTTTTAAAAATATCAAAACAAATCAGTTAGGTGTTGATTATTATTATAATAAAAACGCCTGGATGACTGGTTGTATTTTTGAGCAGTATTTGAAAAATTTAAATAAACAAATGAAATCCGAAGACAGAAAAATTCTTCTTTTCCTTGATAACGCTTCTTCTCACCCAAATTTAAATTTATCGCATATACATTTAGTTTACTTGCCTCCAAACACAACTTCCAAATTACAACCGTTAGATGCAGGAATAATTGCAGCATATAAATGCAATTATCCAAAATTTATGATGAAAAATTTATTAATTGAAATGGAAAACTGTAACACGATCTCGACATTGACAAAAAAAATTTCAATCCTAGATGCAATTCAATTTCTTAAAACTGCTTGTGATCAAATATCAACCCTCAACAATTGTAAAAAGTTTTCTAAAGTGTGGATTTAAATTTGATACTACAATTACTGAGCTAGAAATAAATAATCAAAATGAGCAATCAATATTAGAAATACAGAACTTAATAGATTCAGCATTTGGTGAAGCCATTTGTTCAGCAAGAAATCACGCTAGTGTAGATGACAATGTTTTTACAGAATGTAATTCAACAAATTTAAGTGATATTGTTGAAGCAACTGTTTTGCCGATCCCAGAAATTTTAGATAGTTACGAAGAGGATGACGAAGAAGATATTGAGCCCGAAATTAGGATTGCAGAGGCTCTAAAGGCAATAAAATGTTTAGATATTTATAGTAGACAATGCGGTAATGATGATTTATATACTTTGGTTGCGAAATCGAAAATCACATTTATTACAACAAAAGCGGCTGAAAGAAAGATGAAACAGAAATGTATTACGGATTTTATGAAGAAAGACTGAGTTACTTGCAATTGATTTTTTTTAATTTTTTTTTATGGTCATATAATTTTTGTTGTTTTTTACACGCTTGGAATAGTACAATGTTTTATAATTTTGTTATGTTATTAGTTTTGTTATATGTATGTGATGAATTTTTTTATAAAAATGAAATAAAATGCAATAATTTTTTGTTTATCTATTAAAAATAATTTTAAAAAAAATTTTCCTCTTATTTTAACTTTCCTATAAATTTTCTACAATACAAAATTCTGTAAAACGGAAAATCCTGTAAAACGGAAATTTATATTGGTCCTGTGAGATTCCGTCTTAGAGGGTTTTCACTGTATCCATATATGTATTACACACTACTGCTACATTTTCAATATTTCAGAAACCTGAATGATTATTTTTTTTTTTCAAATAATTTAACAACAATACTTTTCTGTGTAATAATAGAATACGGTAATAAAGTAAAAGAGAGCTTAAATTGAAAAAAACATTGTTATATTATTTTTTAGATTGAAATAAATTCAAAAATAAGTTCATAAAGAAATAATGCAGATATTTTTAAAACTTAAACGAAACAAATTTTTAAATTATAATAATGCTAGTATATTCGTTATTTTTTATTAATTTTTATTATTTAATTTTTTTATTAATTAGCTTTTAATTTTTAATTTTTATATAATTATATTTAATTAGTTAATAACTTTAAATTTTCTTAAACAGGTTTTAAAACCAAAATGGATATAAATTGTTAGTAGCATGCGAAATGCTAAATAAATAAATAAGGTTCTGTTTCATCATAATCATAGGATATGCATTAAAAGATAAAAATATGAAGTTCACAAAATCAATTTACTTTGCCTAGTTATCAAAGAAATTCGTAAGACACAATAGTAGCAATACACATTTGATTTTTTTTTATATTAACTACTTTTCTCGTACCATAGAATAATAAATTAGTAAATTTAAAAATTGTTTTACAAATATTTAGCATTACACATTTTTTTCTTGTAACTTTATATTTTTTTTCTGTCTTTTACAATATTTATTTGATAAATTGCCGACAGTAAACTTTTTTACAAATCATCACATTTTTAGTATTTAATAGATTTAATTAAATTTAATTATTATTTCTTTGTATTAACTTTTTTTTCTATCTAGGATCCATTACTGGTGGAATTTCTTTATCTTCAACTGTTAATACATCATCAATAGCAAAATTAACTTCATTGTTTTCTGCATTAACTATATCATCTATTATTACAATACTTTTTCGTCGAATACCAGTCCTTCGTTTAAGTGATTGTAAGTCTTCTTGTTTCTTTCTTTTGAAAAATCCACTCTAAATTAAATAGACAAGAAAAAAATATTTTGTAAATAAAATTAATTAAATTAAAATTAAATAATCTTGTTACCTTATATAAAATAAATGCAATTATAATATAAACCAGTGTTCCTAAAACAAATGAGCATACATAGATCCAAATTGATGATTTTTCTTTAAAAATTCTAGCCGTAATAATTTCGTAGACATTACTTTGATATTGTGTTATTGATGGGGTGCAACTCGTACTGTTTAAAAAATTATTTGTGATATTGGGTATGTTAAATTAAATTAGAAATAATTATTATAAAATAATAAAACTTACTCATTTTCACATTGTTCAGCTGCAATTGAAAAATTGATTTTATAGACGAAAAATTTTTTCTTATATATCTCCAAAATATTCCAGGTATCAATTTCATTTATTATGAAATCAATTTGAAATATGAAAATATCTCCAGATTTTAATTCAAATTTTTTAAAAATAAATTTTTTCGATTTTAATTTATTTTTTTCAAAGCCAGTACCACTACCATTTAAAATAAGTTGTGATGATAAATTTCCTATATGTTGATTTTGAAAATTAACTAAATTTCGTTGATGATTTTGTGAAAAGCAATTAATTGAAAGATTCTTTAAAGTCACTTCACTGGATTTTGTATTATCTTTCAAATTATTTTCATAAATTTTTGGACTTATTTCTTGATTATTAGCAATAAAAAAGGTTTCTTTTACCGGTCGAATGGGTGAAAATTCTTCTTCTGATATTGTTGGATACATTATAGTTAGAATAATATTTGAGATGCCACTTGGTCCAAAATTATTAATCTGAAAATATTTTTTTATTAATATAAAGGTTCAGATAATTTATATAAAAAAAATAATACAACTTTTATTTAACGCAATGGGATGGAAGGTGTTAGAATTAATTGTCTCCTTTTCTACATATATATAAAATAAATAAAATAGGTAAATTGCGATAACACACATTTGAATAAAATAAAATACTTTCTTATTTTATAATAAACTAAATATTGTGGTAATGCCTAAATGGCATACTATAGATATTGTAGTAATGCCTAAATGGCATGTAATACTGAGGCACAATATGAATTTAAATTCGACAAGTTCAATTATGTTAAGATAATATGGTCAATAGGTGACTACAGAAATATTTTTTTTAAGTAGTGTATTCGCCCGCTCCTCGAAATTCGTTTAATATAAAAATACGTACCCAATTTCATTATGAGTATTGTTTTCCATCATTTAAATTTATTATTGGCGCTACACCGGGGGGTGTGCCAGAGCACACGACAAAGAGCCGTTATTTTTAAAATTAAAAAAAAAAAAAAATATTAACTAAATGGATTGATGATATACTTATCTTCCGGAAAGGATCGCAAATGGGTTCTTTAAGCCTGAAAATCGCCGAAATTGGCCGAAATCGAAATTTTCAAATGAGAAGGGTTACTTTTTAATAAAAATACGGTTTAAAAAACTCTTTTCCGGCCCTTCTCCAATAACTATCACCCTCGATTTAGTTAATTAAAATTTTTATTTTAAGATTAAAATAACGGATCCTTTCCCTCTTAAAAAGCTGATACACCTGCCAGGCAATACTCGATATAGTTTGTTTTATTGGCTTATCTTAGACAACAACCGCGTAATAATATATTTAGAATTTTTTTCTAATTGTGTGGAGGATAAGAAGGGACTCTATACTTTGGTGAGTTCTGGCAATTTCATAAATTAAAATTTAATTTCTAAGTTAAAGTTGTACGTGTACTTATGTATATATGGTGTGAAATTTTAAATTGAAATTTCTTATTAAAAATTAAAATGTTTTGAGAAAATATTTAACTGAATAAAGACCAAAACAATGGATATTCATCATTGTTTAAATTAACACAAAAGCATAATATAACCAATAAAACCAACCCTCTACCTGACACTCTAAAATTAAAAGTTATGTGTATGTGATATATATATTATAATATTATAAATAATATTACGAATTATAGTAATATAATTAATCCACCCTCTATAACCTATGCTATTTCAATTATTGTAAAGTAAGCCCAGCTGAAAAAAAAACTAATATGCTACCTGTCCTACCAATTAGTCGAGTACAAAATACTGAAGAAATTCGCAAGTAGTAGACCAAATACATGTAATTGTTAGTTGTATGATTAGTATATTATTTAGTAAAATTAAAGCGAAAACATTCTACTATTTTCAACAATATTAGAAAAAAATAATTTTTTATTATTACGTAATATATATTTCTATATTTACCCCATTGCTCTACCATGTATAATAGACCTTCAATTAATTATACAAAACTTGCTCAAAGTTAAATATTCCATATTTATAATGGGAATTTAATTTTTTGACAGAATCTTTATAAATTTTCCGATATAGCTCCTCTAATCTCTAATATGAATCATCACACGTGAATTTCAATTATCTCATGTGGATTCATCTAATGTGAATTTCATTAAAAACTGATTTTTTAAAGCTTTTTATAAACACAATATGTTCCCATTTTCACAAAATTAGCTTTGAATGATAACCTTTTTTTGTTTCATATTGATAAGTTTTGAAAAATTGAGGCACCGCATTTTGTAGGTTTTCAAATGAGATTTACTTTATTAAATTATATTATTGAAACGTCAAAATTGAAATCTGTAAATGGTTTTATTAAACTGATTCTTGCCACTATCCATCCCTTAGATGTTGTATGCTTGTGTTTAAATTATTGTTGTAGCTTGAGAGATTCAATTCTAATCTAAAATATTGTACAATTTTAATATTTGAGTAGATATACTCTTTATCTCTTTTGTATAGTTATTTTTTATTTATTTTATTTTATTAGTTCCTCTCGAGTGAGCTTATAATCTCTTACAGAGTGTAGTAGGTAAATATAGTATATTAGAAAGTATAATTATTATTATAAGGTAATATATTATGAATTAAGTGTAACAAAAACAAAAAAAGTTATTTAATTAAAGTAAATTTAAAAAAGTTAAAAATAGTAAGAAAAACATGATTGAATTTGTTGTCTATTAAGTAAATATTGTAGAAATGATTTGATTTAACAAAACAAAAAAAAAAAGAACTTAACATACAATAAATATGAAGTTTGGTAAATATAAATTATAAAATTAATATAATTTATAACTTTAGAAATTCATCTGTAATTTAAATCTTTTTAAATTTATAAGTTTGTAAATCTTTGTACCTTTCTGGAAGCTGGTTATATAATAATGTAGCTGAGCTATGTTACTCTCACAAATGAAAGCTATGAATATCAGAATTGGTGATAACTTTAGTATTAGTATTAGTTTTCTGCTAATTATCTGTATGTGTAACAATTGGACTAGTTTTTTGTAATCTGATAGTTTGAGTATTCTATATTTTTTATGTATTTGATTAGTTGACGTTCTATAATCTAAATTGAATAAATTTTTTATACATTTGTCTTGTATTTTTTGAAGAGTATTAATATTATTTAAATATGTATTTCCCCAAGTACATATACCATAACTTGTTTTGCTGTGAAATAGACTATAGTATATACCTACTACGTTTTAGTTTCTCTGCTATTCTGCTAATACTTTTAATTAGATTTCCAACATTAGAATTTCAGCTTAACTCATTATCAATTATGACTCCTAAATATTTGTATGTGCTTGTATTTTGAATTGCAAAATTATTGTATATTAAATATTTTGGGTTTCGATTAACATGTACTTAGTTTTGTTTACATTTACAGTGAGCTTATGGAGGCTCATCCATTTGAAGGCATTTTCCATATCTTTGTTAATATTTGCTTGAAAAATGTTAGTATCAGCTTCTTCGTATACTATTACTTAATCATCAGCATAAAGAAAAATATTACCAATAAGATTTGTCATATCAAAACTAAACATATAGCACGCATAAGGTAGTGGGCCCAACGAACTGCCCTGAATAACCCCAATTTCAATGTTGTTTGTGTTACTTTGGATTTCATCACTTTGACTATATTGTTTCCTGTTAGTAAAATAGTTTAGGAGCTATTACGACTTTCTTAATTTTTAATTGATCTGGCATATTGTACTATGACTGAAAGATGAATTTATGAGGACTATTACTGGTTTTATTAATTCCTTTTTTATTACCTTTATAACTATGTATATTCCAGTCTACTCCAGAACTCTGTGTAGATGTTAAATTGTTAATAAGTTTAAGTGTTTCGCCTTCAGTAATACTATTGAGTTTAAAAATTTTATTAGTTTTTTCTCTTAAATAGTATATAGAGTTGAAACTCTTAGCCATATCTTTTCCAATATTGCAATAGTACTCATTAAATTTATTAATTTTATCATGTTTTCACCGGTAGAACTCGTTCCTGTAAAAAATTCATTAATTTTTTTTTGTAGAAGTTCCATCAGTTATTATTTCCTTTACTAGATTCCAATTTTCCTTCTTCCTTCCAACTCGTGCATGAATAAAATTTTTTTCACTCATACTCTCTCCTTTTGTTTCTTTTAATATTACTCAGTTTATTTACCCAGATTTTGTATTTTTCTTTCATATTTAGTGTTATTGAAATCAAGGCAGTATTTTTTATACCAGTAATTTTTATTTTTATAATTTCCCTACATTCTTTATCTAGCCATGGCTTACTATATTTAACTTTTTTCAATGTCTTTTTGGTTGATGTTGCTAATTCAACTCCTTTCTTCACTACATTTTTTGTTAATTCAACTGTGTGTCGATAAAGCGAAATTGATCAATTTAGTGCTCTAGCTTAAAAATCACACAATAGTATCGATCATGATCTGTTCGTGAAATGCAATCTCAGCTGTATATTAAATTTATTATAATTATTTAAATACATGTTTGCATTTACACAAGGCACAATTTATTATGTAAATAACTGTATACATGCAATTTTTTATAAAAACGTAATTTTCTGATAAACGAATTGACAGTATCTAATCTACATAAATTATATTTTGTTTTAAATAATTTAGAATTATTTATAAAATGTGGTTAAAAAAAAGTTTAAATAAATTTTTCTTAAGAATAGTTTTTTGAATGATTTTTTATATCGCACGATGAATTCTAGTATATCAGAAGTCGACTTAAGACCTACTAGAACTATATGTGCATTTAAAAGATATCCGTAGACTGCATCTACTGTCTAATTTTCATATTGATACGATTCCTTCTTCAAATCTTCCCCCACCCAAGTAACACCAAATAACTATTAAGTTAAATATCTCCATACCAACGTCGTTATAACGTCGTAAATTTAAAAAAAATAACTTTATAGTGAAAAATGTAAAAGTTATAAGTTATCCGTCATTACGACTACAATACGACGTTTTATTCTATCAGTTGTCACAAAGTTATTTTATATCTAATTCACAACTTTTTTTACATTTTATAACTATGACGCAACTATTAAAACTTAAAAGTGTCTGAAATAACGTTATACCGACGACTTGCTTATAACGTCGTTATATCTTATATTTTATAACCATTATCCGACTACTCTACTCAAACGGCTATAAATTGACCAAATTAGAATAAAAGATATAGGTAGATTATATTTTAACAATAATGTTGTCCTTTTTTCTCTCACTATAATTAAATTATAAATATTATGTTAATGTATTATAATTTTATAAATATGAATTTATTATTGTAAATTATAATTATTGAAAATATTTTCACGAAAATTGTGCAGTATATGACATTTTTTTGCAAACGAACAAAGATTTTTCGCAAAAATAAACATTTTATTGAACTAAAAATTTATGGGCCTTAAAATTTGTTTAAATTTAAAAATTTTTAGAATTAAAAAAAATATTATTGTTCTTATTATTATTTATTATTTGCTCAGATCCATTTAAAATTTTGTTTAAAACAATCCCCTTATTAAAATAATAAAAGCAATTTACTCGCATTAGTATTAAATTTGGAATTAAAAGATAAAATATTTATATTTTTATTTTCTC
The DNA here is from genome assembly GCA_963942445.1 of Argyra leucocephala. Classification (NCBI taxonomy): domain Eukaryota; kingdom Metazoa; phylum Arthropoda; class Insecta; order Diptera; family Dolichopodidae; genus Argyra; species Argyra leucocephala. Next base: position 140,522,323 of record OZ012678.1, on the reverse strand, counting down.
ATACAAAATATATTTTGCAATAATAATTTTCGCCATATATAAAATGGTGAAGTTATAAATATCCTAAAAATGACCAAGAAATAACCAAAAAGTTATGAACAGAAAACTACAATATATTAAAAAACGTATGTCAAATACAGAGATGAAAACTGGTTCCTTAAATCGAATTAAAAATTTCTTAACAGTTTTAGAAATGAAAATGAAAACTAAATTATTTTTTTTTTATATAATTCCAAGTCTGTGTTCAGAAATATGATATAAACGAGAAATGTAACATCTCTTTTAATTTGGGACTATTCAATTTGTTTCACTTGGTGTGCTCCACCACAAAGAAAATTTAGTTCTGATTTTCTATTATTTTAAAAAATTGATTTATAGGATATTATTTTGTTCAAGAAAATTTCAATGTTTGAAGTTTTTGGCCCCTTTGACATGTTTCCGGCGTACTCTTGCTACATATATTCATGGAGAATAACAAGAACTTTCTCGTAAACAAGCTGACATCAATTATTAGTTGTATGGTGGCGATATGGCATAGCTTTTGGTGGATAACAAATTTTTAATGTCAATTATTTTTACCATATTTAGTTTTCATTTCTAAAGCTGTCAAATTCGATTTAAGGAACCAATAGAGAGATGTAGTATTTGAGATTCTTTTTATATAATGACGTTTTCTGTTCATAACTTTTTGTTTATTTATTATGGTGTTAAAAACAATTGATATTAAAAATTTGACATCCACCAAAAGCTATGCCATCCTGCCCCTACAGAACTAATAAATGATGTCAGCTTGTTCATGAGAAAGTTCTTCTCATTTTGCATGAATATTTCTTAGCAAGGGTAGCAGGAGACAATTTGCAGACGCCAAAAACTTCGGCGTTGAACTTTTATTATTAGTACAAAATACCTCATCTTATATATTAAATTTTTTGAAATAATAGAAAACCAGGACTACTTTTCTTTGTGGTGGAGTACCCTAAGTTAAATAAATTAAATAGTCCCAAATTAAAAGACACGTTAAATTTCTCGTTTATATGAAAATTCAGTGCACAGACTTGGAATTATATAAAAAAAAATAATTTAGTTTTCATTTCTAAAACTGTCAAGACATTTTTCATTCGATTTAAAAGACCAGTTTACAACTCTGTATTTGAGATCCGTTTTTATATAATGACTCTTGATAACTCTTTGGTTATTTCTTAGTCATTTTTAGGATATTTATAACTTAAACATTTTATATATGGCGAAAATTATTATTGCAAAATATATTTTGTATGAGAAAATAAAAAAAAAATGTTTAGCTTTTAATTCCAAATTTAATACTAATGCGAGTAAATTGCTTTCATTACTTTAATATGGGGGTTGTTTTAAAAAATGTTTATATGAATCTGAGCAAATAATAAATAATAATAAGAAAAATAATATTTTTTTTAATTCTAAAAATTTTTAAATTTAAACAAATTTTAAGGCCCATAAATTATTAGTTCAATAAAATGTTTATTTTCACGAAAAATCTTCATTCGTTTGCAAAAAGATGTCATATATTGCACAATTTGAATGAAAATATTTACAATAATTATAATTTATAATAATATATTCATATTTATAACTTAATTATAGTGAGAGAAAACAGGACAACATTATTGTTAAAATATTTTAGAAATAAAAGTTTTTTTTTCGTTAAAAAATTAATACACAGACAATACACTGTATATAATAATCTATCTATCTCTCTTATTCTAATTTGGTCGTTTCATAGTCGGTTGAGTAGCCGGATAATAGTTATTTTCACTACGGTACGATTCAACAATCATTCCCCAATAACGTAATAATGACGTTGTCTGAAAGTTATTTCAACGTCATATAGCCGACCAGTAGTTATTTAGCCAACGATAGTACGACGTTGTTACAACATATTTGTGTTACATGGGCAGTTATGACATAAATAAAATATTCCGTAAAAAAAGTTGCAACCAAATCTTAAAATTGTATTTAGACAAAAATGACACTCAATTGCTTTCCCAAAACAACATAAACTTTAGTATTTTAAACAAAACAACCAAAAATAATTTTTATAGTACAATATCAATCGCAAATATATAAAGTAATAGGGACCTTTCTAGAAAACTCTCATAAAACACATATACCTGCCCATAGTAGAATACACAAAAACATAGTAAATAGGGTGAAACAATTTCAAAACTACACTACACAACTGAGAGCTGACAATTCACGTATTTGTTATTTCTCAAATTCAAATAAATCATCTAAGCAAAGTAGTTAAAATAGCGAATTTGGAAACCAAACAGAGCTTTACTTAAAGTTCAAAACTTTAAAAGGAAAAACATCTACTGGCATCGATAATATTCCCAATATTGTTCTAAAAAATTTAAACAGCTTTATAATATCAAAATATGTAGTACGTTTTAATAGTGCAATTAATAATTCCTTATATTTGGAAAATATCGAAAACTATATTGCCAAAAAAACCTGGCAAAGATCCTGCTAATCCTAGCAACTATCGATCGACAAGTATGCTGCCAAACATAAGCCAAATATTGAAAACCCTCATTAATGATAAAATCATCCCTGAAAACCAATTTGGGTTTAGACATAGACATGGCACGGTAAACGCCATAACTAAACTTCCGATATATGCTGGTTTTTATAAAATGTATGATATTGGAGCCTGTTTAATTCATCTAGAAAAGCCATTCAACTTCGTTTGGTTGGACGGTTTAATCTATAAGCTAATAAAATATCAACTCCACACGCATCTTATTATACTTATTAAAAATATGTTGCACAATAACAAATTTGTTACATTGTCTGCAACAAGATATTGTAAACGCACCTATTATTTTCTCTATTTATATAGCAGACTTTTTACAATTATTAAATGGTATTAAAGGAAATAATTACGCACTGGCATTCGCAGATAATATTATAATTTATTCTGCGAACGACACTGTGGACAGCATACAATACAAAGTCCAAAAAATGTTCAACATAGTATTAGTTTATTGTAAAGTATGTACTATTGAAACTGAACGTCAACAAATGCCATACCATTCTGTTTCACAATACTGTGGATAAAACTAGTTCAGACATTAGGAAAAATAGGAAACAATTTAGTATTAAATCGCTTATTTCATAACTTATTTTAGGATGTCAAAATGTAATTTGACAAAAGTCTATCTGTTGTCAAATTTTTGTTTTCAGTAATATAAAAAAAATTCAAACAACTTTAATTTTTATATTCATAAATTTTATATCAAATTTAAATAAAATAAAGAAAAAAAAATTTTTTTTTAGAAATATTTGCCTTCAATTTAAGCGTACGTAATGATTATAATTACGGAAAAAGCAAATTAGCCGAAATTCTAGGAAGTCTTGAGATGAGATTAAGAGATTTGGTAAAAAGTTCGGCTAATTTGCTTTTTCCGTAATTACAATCATAACTTGCTATGAAAACATTATATCAAGCTGCGATTCTAAAGTTTATTTTTGTAGTTTTAGTACGCTTAAATTGAAGGCAAATATTTCTAAAAAAAAATTTTTTTTTCCTTATTTTATTTTCGACTTTTTAGTGAAAATATTTTTTTAATGAAAAATAATACATTTTCAAAGAACAACACATATAATCAAATGGCACTAAAATTCACTCTAACGCAATTTGGTTATTATTGCTCATACTTCAAATGTATAATTATATTTTATATTACTGTAACAAATTTTATAAAAATATGTATATTTTTAAAAGATTTTTGGAGATTTTTGATTAAATACCTTTGAATTTTTTAATTTACGTATTAAAAAGTTTTCACCAATAAAAAATTACGCACTTTATAAAAAGAAACCCTGTTAAATACAAAAAATATTTGACGTAAAATCGTAGATTTAAATCTGAGAAAAAGTCTGAAATGTAAATACTCATCCGACTTTATCTACGATAAAATTCGATTTTGTCCGACGTGTAAACGCTGCCTAAGCATAAATTGGCATATAAAAGTATAATATATACATGCATAATCGAAATTGAACTTTTTTTTACATGCGAGAAGAGTAATTTGTAACTGAGTGATAGATAACTGATACTTGATAGGTTCAAATTTTGTTTTTTTCCATAAATAATGTTTGGATTTTATTTTCAATTAAACTAAGCCATATGATTATGAATGTAACAAATGCAAGCCCTATATGACACATGTACGTACATTTGCATATACTTAGTCAGAGAAAGAGAAATAATAAAAGAAAGAGATTAATAAAAGAAACCAAATTAAAAACACAAAAAAAAAATATAATGAAAATGATGATTGAAAATAATTGAAATTGAATAATAATAGAAAATGATTGAAATATAATGATAATGATTTGTATTGCACACATTTATTTTGTATTCCATTGTTTTTTTTTTTTTTTTTTCTCTACACTATAGAAATGTCAATAAATATAGTGAATTTAAAGAGAAACCAAATTTTAAATTTATCAAATATCCATATTCCATTATTAGTACACACACATATGTAAATTTCACCTTAGTTGAATGCAAAGATTATCTATAATCTATATTGACAAGAATATACACTCCCATTTTACGTAAACCTAATTTTTAAGAAATAACAAACCGAGCAAAATATCATTAGTTAAAAGAGGTAAAATTTACATTTACTTATCGTATACCAAATTTATTATGACAGAGAAAAGGTACAAAACAGATGTTTGCCTTTTGCGTTATACTGTAAAATAATTTTGCGTTCTCATTATTCTCCTTTGGATTTGCTTACGTTTCCTCCCATTATTTATATGAGGCAGGCTGGCAAAAAATGTTAGTTCTAATTTAGTTTGTTCCCTTATACGAGGATTAATTCTGATCTTTTATTATTTTAATATTTTCGTTTTAAACATTATTATTTTCGTATATACCTATTAAAAATATTAAATTATAATTACATTACAATAATATAAAATATTATTAACATTTTTGTCAGTAATAATTTGGAACTGATAAAAATACATTAAATTATAGTAAACCTAAATATTTATTATATTGGTAGGTATACGATTATAAAATAATACTGAGGACAACATCTATTTACACATCACAGAATTTAAAGAATGTGATAATGCTGTTTTAGTTAGGTCTTCTAAAAATCTTATGCATAGTTGATACAATTTAGAAAATAATATTGTTAAATATTTCAACGAAATTTTTGTCGAAAATTTTTTTCAAAATTATAAACTTTATTTATTTAATTTCAGCCAATTTTTTTTGTTACTCTCTTTTGTTTACTATATTTTTTCTTTTTCTTACACGTAAAATTCTTATTATTTGTCTATTTCTGACAATGTTTATCAAATTTGTATATGAATTTGTGTGCAAACAAATGAATACATACATGAGTTCATACTCTTTTTATGGATATACTTTGGTTAAATGGTTATTGAAATGGGTATTTTGTTGAATTGAAGCAAATTGAAACAAATATATAAAGTCCAAGGCAAGTTAATTAAGGCAAATATAATAATCGGCTATTAAAAACAAAAATTTAGCTTCTTTGTAAACATCTTTTTTTCTAAAATTTTTTTAATTTGCATGTCCTTTACTAAATACCTTTTTTTTTGCGAAGTGTCTCATTAGAAGAAATGGGTTATTAGTCAAATGCATTTTTGCAAAAAGAAAGTTTGCGAAAATTTAAAGTTTGATAAAAAGTATTTTTTGAAAGTGGAGTTTGTAAAATCGAATTTGACAACTGTTTCGCCCCCGATTGTACATTATTATCAAAATAAAAGTTTAAAAAAAGCAAAATTGTATTTTGTTTTAAATAATTTAGAATTATTTATAAAATCTGGTTAAAAAAAAATTTAAATAAATTTAATTTTTTTTGGATAATTTTTTGTATGTTAACACACAATTTTCTACATGTATTGGTATATGGTGAATCAATTTATAGAACAACCCTATATAATATAGTATAGAAAATTTATAATACTTACTTCAAACGTTTTTTTAATATGTTGGTCACTTAGTTGACCTTCAAACATACTAAAGGCTTGTGTTTGTAAATCAGATATTTCCATAATTTGTATTGTACTGCAATCTAAAAGATTGAAAGACAAAATATCTGTATTATCAGTAGCATTTAATTCTTCATTTAAACTTGATATTGTAGCATTAATTATTAATTCCGATCCTTTTAAATTCGATATATCATAGGATATATTTAGTGTTTTCTGAAAAAAAAAAAATAAATAATTATATAATTTAAAAAAAAATAATATAAATATAGTTTACCGTTTCATTCGGTCCCATTAGTAAACCTTGATCATTCCATAAGAAAGCTTCCAAAATTCCATTTTGTATAGAACAATATGATGGAATTTGAATTAGTGATAAATTATGATTATTAGTTATAATTAATCGTGGAATATATGCAGAATCATTATAATTGCGTATTGTGAATGTAATATTTAAACTGTTATTTTTATTTACAACTAGGACTTTCCTGGAGAAAAAAAAAAACAATTAGTTATGTTAATATTATAGAAAAAATTTGTATTAAATTCTTACTTTTCAGTTGAATTGATTTTAACTTGCAGATCAGATTTACAAGGTTTTTTGTTTTCACATAAATGTAATATAGATAAATGTTTAAGAATAACTTTGTCATAATCATAATCTGGATTAATAATGGCACAATTTTTACAAAAATTTTTATCAAGTTTTTTCTGTATAAACTTATAATTTAATTCGAATTTAAAAGGTTTTTCTGGATTTCGAGTTGTAATATTTATTATATTATCAATACATTCAATTTGATTCTTTGGAATTTTCACAATTGCTTTTTTAACAGATAAATTATTTTCCAATTTATATCTTTGATCAGTTTGATCCAAATTCAAAATCAATTCAAAAGTTAAATTATGATTGAATTTAGTTGTTAAACTTGTAAATATAATACAAGATTTAATTTCTAGTCTATTCTCATCAGCATTAATATATGATGGAAAATTTTTAAAAAATGTATAAACATTAATTATAGGATATGATTTATATAAATAGATTGTATCTCGATTAATTGCTGAAATTGCAATATCATTTCCACCATTTCTATCAACATCTACACTACTCGATATAGAAAAACCAAAATAATTTTGTTTTAATGGTAATCCATTGAATGATGCGGGTGATCTTAAAATTTGTTTTGGTTTTTTAATTATGCCATTCGGACTGCCATGATAAATATAAACTACACCATTTGCTTCATATGGTGCTCCAATAGCAATATCATTATAACCATCTAAATTGATATCACCTAATGAAGCTAATGAAGAACCAAATCTTCCATGAGAATTTTTAAATGGTGCTTTTAATGTTGGTTCTGTTAAATTCATTAAATTTCCACTATTATAAATATAAACAGCACCAGTTTCATAACGATAATTTTCTGAATAAAAAGGTGCTGAAACAACAATTTCAGAAATTTTATCATTATTCAAATCTACAGTTATTATGGCATAACCAAAATACTCATATAGTTGTGATCCTATTAAAATTGTTTTATAAGCTGGCCATTTATTTTCATCAATAATTGATACAATACCATATGAATTGTATCGTGGTGAACCTACCATATAAGAAATGTTGCCATATTTATCAAAAATACCAGCAGAAATTGAATAACCCGTATAACCTAATTCGAACTTGTTTGCTAAATTGATTTCTTGATGATGTGTGTTCGATATGTTGTATCGAAGACACATACCATGTCCATAATATCTAGCTGGTGCTCCCAAAAGAAAAGAATTACTTTTTTTAATCCAATAACTACTCAATCCAGAACCAGCTGTGATTCTGTCATTTAATGCAATGTCTGGAGTAATGAATGGTTTAAAAGCATCTACTATATGGTTAAGGCTATCCTGAGAAAAATAACAAATTCCAATACCATATTGTTTAATTCTGGTTTTCATAAATGGTGCACAAGCCATAAATGTAGTACCATTTATTTGATCACCAGTAATTGATGCTCCCAACCATTGTCTATCTCTTATTTCTGTTTGAAGTTCTATGTTGTCTTTTATATTTCCTCTTTTGTCGACTTCTAAAATTTCACATTGTTCATTGTAAATCGAACATTTGTATATTTCACCAGGTTCAATTATACTCGATTTAAAGGGTAATGTTGAATTAGCTTTTGGGGCTCCAACTAGAATACTAAATTTATTATTATAATATTTCTACAACCTTTTTTTAATAATATTTTAAAATTATAATGCTTTTATCTAAGTATAGAAGTATACCTATTCTGTCGAAGCAACAAACTAAATCCAAAATAAGCTAAACTATCTCTTGGATCACTTTCTCTTGTATATGGTTTTTTATATATTAAATTTGGAACTGGTGAAATATTAAAAGATATTATAACGGAAATATTTAAAATTATTCCGAAAAGAATTAAAAATTTTGTCATTCTATTCAAATATATCTTCTTCAACGAATAACTTTAAACTATTATATTGTATACTCCCATATTTTAATACAAAATTTCATTTCAAATATTGTGTTCTTATTTAATAAATTCTACCACACATCTATTGAGGTTTAAATTTAAAAATAGTTTTTGGGGTTTCCTTTTGTTCAATTATTTTAATTATGAAGTCATGGATATCAACAAAATTCATTGAAAATATTTCAATAGGTTTTATTTCCATTTAAAATAATTTAATTTTTTTTTTTCGTGTAGGGAAATGTTTTCCATCAGTATGTCAAGTGCATTTGAACAAAAATATTTTTTTTTATATAATGAAACATTTTAGTTATAGAAGCCTAAAAAATTAAATAAAAATGTTTGACTTATAATTAGGGTGTTCATATACATTCCATTTAATTGAAAAATATTTCAGTTGGGCTTTTGGCATGTTTCACTGATCCAGTTGAACTTTTAACTCCATTTTCAATTAATTTATACATATAACTAAAATGTCATAATTAACTTTGTCCTTAACAAAATATAGGTATAGCTACAGAATATTATTTTGTTGATATATAAAATTTATTTCGATTTTACGATATGTTGAGAGATTGTTATTTTCGATTTGATACCAAACTTGCTAATTTGAATGCTTTTGTAATAGATTTACAGATGGTATATTATTGAGGTACAGTAACATTTAATATTAATTTTCAATTTAATATTAACAATAATATTATGATATTATTTTGATATTAGTTCGTTTATTTCCAAAAATTTGTTACTATATAATTTACAATGACTATGACAGAGACTTATTTAGTTAAGTTAGGGTTTACCTACGAGTTTTATTTTATTCTATTTTAATTTAACATTACATTGTTGTTGTTTTATTTACAACTTATTTTAATTGATACAAGGAAAAAATGGTGGAAAATTATAAAAACCTTGTGATTACTTGTATTTTATATACTTTTATATTAACTTGCCAGTGTCTATATATATGTTTATTTGTATATATGTTTGGTAGGTAGGTTGGCATTTTTTTGTTAATATTAAAACCAAACGCAAATAGAAAAAGAATAATTTTGTTTAAAAAATTTAAAGATAGAGTTCTGAAATTTTGCACACTTACTCATGATGAAAAAAGCAACCGGACACGGTACTTTACAAAGCTATCAAATGACAGGTTCGGGTTGCTGCCGTGCAACTCCTAGTACGTCTAAGGCATATTTCAAAAACCAATTGTGTTACGGCATGAGAATTTTTACTTAGACACTCTTTCACAAATAAAGAAAAACGACTGTTACCGATTTCGAAAATGTGGACTGGTTTGGGTTGCTGCCGAACAACTCATAGCAGTTAGCACGTCTCAGCATATTTGAAAACCAATTGTATTACAAGCATGAAAATTTACACTTAGACTCTTTTTCATAAATAAAGAAATTCGACTGTTACCGATTTCGAAAATGTGGACTGGTTCGGGTTGCTGCCGAACAACTCATAGTACGTCTCAGGCATATTTGAAAACCAATTGTAATACAGGCATGAAAATTTACACTTAGATACTATTTCAGAAATAAAGAAATACGACAGTTACCAATTTAGAAAATGTGGACTGGTTTGGGTTGCTGCCGAACAACTCTTAGCAGTTAGCACGTCTCAGCATATTTGTAAACCAATTGTATTACAAGTATGAAAATTTACACTTAGACTCTTTTTCACAAATAAAGAAATACGACAGTTACCAATTTAGAAAATGTGGACTGGTTTGGGTTGCTGCCGAACAACTCCTAGCAAGTCTCTGGCATATTTGAAAACCAATTGTATTACAAGCATGAAAATTTACACTTAGATACTTTTTCACAAATAAAGAAATACGACTGTTACCGATTTCAAAAATCTAAACTGGTTCGGGTTGTTGGCGAACAACTCCTAGCAAGTCTCAGACATATTTCGAAAACCAATTATATTATAGGCATGAAAATTTACACTTAGATAGTTTTTCACAAATAAAGAAATACGACTGTTACCAATTTAGAAAATGTGGACTGGTTCAGGTTGGTTCTTAGCACGTCTCATGCATATTTCAAAAACCAATTGTGTTATAGACAGAAGAGTTTACACTTATATACTATTTCTGAAATTATAATACCTATAGGTTTCACTTAAAACTAAAAAGTATAAAATAAAATAATAATGTAAAAATAAAAATTTTTAAAATATACTTTTATCGAAACCAAACTAGCTAGTCCCCTAAAAAGTAGAAAATAAAACTAGTGGTGGATGTTGAGGGACATTGTGGGATATATCACATATACATAGATCTTTCCATATTTTCTCAAAATAGCTGAATTTTACCCATAAATTGAAAATGTCAAATAAAAATGTGGAACTCTTCACGATTTTGCGTGTTATCCATGCACAGGGGCCATGTTAGTATTCTCTGTATCGTTACAATTTTAGTATATGATCTACCGAAACAAGAATAATAATAATAATATTATAGATGTAATAATTATAGCTTAATAAAAAGAGCTCTCTTTCATTTCTGATTCCAGGAAGTAATAGAAAGGTTAACCTGAATAAATGCACTTTAATTACTTTTGACATAAAATTTCGCTTCTGATCCTAATTTCCTGTATTTCAATAGTTTTTTTATTTATAAATCTTAATATAATAACAATTATTGTAGGAGCTCTAGGAGGATTAAATCAAACTTCAATACTTAAGCTCTTAGCATTCTTCTATTAATCAGTTAGGCTTAGTTTTAGTGAATATCTTATCTCTGTTTTACTAATGTTCAATATTGAATTAATTTATAATAAGTGAATCTTGCTGTTACTGGAATTGTTTTGTTTTTATTATCCTACGCTGCTTACACTGAATTAAATTTGAAGATTTTAAGCTTTAGTTTTATTATGATATATTTGGTTCAGCCGATTTGAAAGTAGTTCCAAATTAAATTACAGTTTTCCAGGTAAAAAAAAAGAACTTCTACAGAGACCAAAGTACACAAATTTTTGATCGAAAATGCTTCACGAGATTCCTTAGGGAAGAAAAAAATTATATGGATTTGGATCTATATAAGAACTTCTGCAGAATATTTTGTTTCCAGTAGACATGCTGTGATCAATATTTTTAAGTTCCTAGTCAATGGCAAGTATGCCTAAAATGCTGAAAGTATTTCCAAATAAAAATATGGATTTTCGTCTAAATAAGAAGCTTGGTATTGACCAGCTTCCCCCAATTTTGAAAGAAAGTTCTGCTTTCAATACCCAAACTGCGTTCAAGATTTCAAAACTCTAAATAACGAGAATTTGTGACTAAAAGATCCAAATAAAAATCCAGATTTCAGTTGCGATCACGACCGCAAAAAATGTTGACATAAACCCCAAAATGTTGAAATTGAAAAAAAAAATTGTCACCGGGGTACAAGCTGTGCCTAATGTTCAACCTTTCAAGTTAAACGAGCAGTGTATCTAAAAAGTTTTACCAAATTCTGCACAAGATGAGCGTTAGTGAACCTAATAAAAGGTTTTAAAGAACAATAAAATAATTATAATAATTACATGTTTTATTTGTTGTGTATGAGGTCTCTTTACGAAACAATGATTGTAATAATTTAGTTAATTAAAAACTAACCCTGAGGGTTGTCAATTTTGAAATAATTGAATTATTTAGTCCGCTCTTTTATAAGCACTTTTTGGAAAAGTGTAGAAAACTTTTTATATATTGTGGAGATCGAGAATGCCACACAGTCTTATAAGCAAATGGTATGAGAAATCAGATGATTATCAAAATCAATCTTATTATTTTTATTTCGAATTAGATAATTGTAATTTTTTTTTAACCTTCAAATTCAAGTGCGACGCCAATTTTATGCCCTCCAGCATTGAAATTTTTGGCATCAATTAAAGTTGATAATGTTTAAGTAACACCATCGCGGAGTTTCTCTTGATAACCTAAACCAACTTGGCTAGCATTATTAACTTTAGCACGAACAGTTGCTTCTGAATCTATCTTTAAAGCGCAGCCAATTCCAAATTTAGTAGCGTTTGAACCAGAAGTCCATGATAATTGAACACCACAATCTAATTGATCAGAACATTTTTGGAAAAAGAGATACGTTGAACTCTTGACCATCATTTACAGCTGTGTGTAGAACGAAGTCTTTAGTTGTGTATCCCAAAGCAAAGTTATTTGTTGTAATTTTAGATTTTTGTGTATCAAAAGCAGTTTGATAGCTGGCTAACCAACCTTGATAACCGAATACCCCAAAAACATTTACTAATGGACCAGCTAAATCAGCATTAATATCGGAATTAATTTGAACATTTTCTTGACCATAATTAGCTTTGAATTTTCCATTTTTGTTTCCAGATTGTGGAGCAAATGAACCTTCAAAAGACAATTTAAGTCCTTCTAAAAGCTTATCAGCAACAGCAACTTCAGTAAACAGTGTATTATCTGTATTCCATTTTTCAGTGAGTGTTAGACCATAATCTTTAACTTTACATTTAGTTTCCTATGAACCAAATACTTTGATTAGAGTGCCCAGATGTAGTGAATTCAATAATCAGGTGTTTTTGTTTTGCAATCAAGTTTCCATAATCCAAAATGATATCCTTTTCCAAAGATGTCACGTGCTTGTTTACCTAAATCTGAATATGATGTTGAAGCCATTTTTAATTTTTAATATTTATTTTAACTTAAGGAACAAATTTTAATTAAAACAAAAAACTCACTTAGTTTTACAAAAATGCGAAATTCCTTCAGAACACGAAACGAGACAAAGAACGACAAGAAGAACACGAATTAATATTGTAAATTTAGATAATATTATTTAAATTAATTTTGATCATCATCGCATCATCATCATAATCTTATAGAATTACAGCTGTGGGTGACCTTGGCCTTTATCACTGTACTTCACCACAAAGGTCAATCTTGCACCAATTGTTTCTATTCTGGGATCTGGAAAGGGTTTTAGCATAGGGGTTTTAAGGTTGTCTGTCAATCTGCTTCTTGGACTCTACCTCTACCACGATTAATATCTGAATTTCTATTTATAGCATCACTGTTTGTTTTCGACTTTAGTGTTTTCAATTTACATGACCAACTATAGTTTTCGGGCTTTTGCAAGCTCACTGCTCTAACTAATTTTTTCCTCATCTTTTTGGATTAAGTAGTTTTTAAAGAATTTTTCTTTTAAATATGTTTTTCCGTTGAGAGAAAAAAACCAGCTACAGTCATCGTCCGTTGAGTCATCTTCGTTTTGGTTTTTTTTATATTAGCTTCGATTGTAGAAATTCTTTGTGCATAGTTACTTGAATTTTACTATCAATCCATCAGAACTGCATACTATTGTCGTTTCTTGTTTTTGCTCCGAGGCATTGTGTTAAGCTTGTTATTAAAAATTATACTCTCCGATAGTTTTGTTCTAAGTATATTTCGCATTTGCTCATACATTTTTTTTTTTCAAATCTATAATAAAATTCCAGAAATCAAAGACAAATTTTAATTAAAATTATGTTCATACAAATTTATTTAATATAATTAAATTCTACACTTAATATAAAATAATTAAAAGTTAAAAATTTTATACAGACTCCTCCTCATCTTCACTTGTTTTTTGATCTATAATAATTTGCTGAATATTATCCTCGATGTTGTCATAAGATTGAAATTCGCCTAAATGTGGTAAGGTTGTAATTCGCATTGATTGTCGCATTAAACTTTGACGTCTAAAATCTTTAACTTCTTCATGCTTGGCTCTTTTAAAGAAACCCATCTGAATTTTTTTAAATAATATTTTTTTATTTATAATATACACATTATAAAAATATACAATTTACCTTATAAAATATAAATGCTATCAAAAAGTATACTACAATTCCTAGAATAAATGAACAAATGTAGATCCAAATTGGTGGTTTTTTAGATACGATCCGTTTTACAAAAATATCATAAACTTTTGTTCGAAAAGCAACTATCGACGGTGTACAATGAATACTGTTAAACACAAAAAAAAAAAATATATATATATATATATATAAATGTGATAGTTAAATAATTATATTAAACTAGCGGAGTTACCCGGCGTTGCCCGAGATATTGGGAAATTCTTAGGAGCTTTCTTTGTTCGAAGCTTAAAGGACCTGATTTTCGCTAAAACCCTAATTTGAATTAAAACCTGTATCTCAGAAACTACATGGCCAATTTGGTTCAAATTGAATACACGCATCTTGGGCTCCGATTAAAACACATTCCACTGAAGTTCTTAATTTCTCTTTCATTTTCTTATTGTAATTTTTTTTTTATTTGTCTCTAAAATGAATTCACAGAATTGAACAAAATTTGGTTTTAAGTTTTTTTATTTTAAATTATAGCACCCTCCGTTGAAAATGAAAAAACAAAATAAAGTTATTAGACAGGCATAGCGAATCGGGTCATTGTAATTCAAACAAAATTTGTTTTTCGCCTTTCTTAAGATCATAGAAGGTCCTCTTAAAATTGAACAAAATTCTTTTTCAACAATTTTTTTTTCAAGATTGACGTGCTGGAAAGGGTCAAAAACCAGTGATCAACCAGTGAAAACCCAAACAGACCAGTGATCTTCTATGCCAAGAAACAATATTGTTTCTACAAAGTTTCCAGTCAATCAGTCACAGCTCTTAGGCACAGCGAAACGAAAAATCTGTAGACCGACGCGCCGAAACGGATTAACGGAATTTACCAAAAAATAGTGGTATAATATTTACTCTATATATGGCTATATATATGCGCAATTAAAAAGTTATTCACGTCAACAAAATTAGTTCAAAATAAATGCCTGTATTTACTCCCGTTTCAAATATATATGAAGTGGGCTAGAAGTTGTTTCACAGCTACCCGAACCAATAGACATTTTTGGTAAAAGGCATATTTGTTTTTTTCTTGATAGATTATCTGTGGGCAGCTCTGTAGCACCTTTGGTTTTTGAAATATTTTTGTCAGGTGCTCGGAGTTGTATGACAGCTACCCGAACCAGTCAAAATTTCGAAAAAATATTGAAGACATATTAGTTTGTTTTTGGGAGAGTATCTGTGTGCTCTGCAGCAATTTTCAGCTCTGCAGCACCCTTGATTTTTGAAAAGTTTTTGTCAGGTGCACGGAGATGTATGACAGCTACCCGAATCAGTAAAAATTTCGAAAAAAATGTGAAAGGCATATTTGTTTGTTTTTGACAGAGTTACTGTGCGCAGCTCTGTAGCACCTTTGGTTTTTTAAATATTTTTGTCAGGTGCACGGAGTTGTATGACAGCTACCCGAACCAGTCAGAATTTTGGAAAACAACATACCACGGGTTCGATTCTAAGTAATAAAAAACCATCTTGTAAAATTTGGTTGAAATTGGTCCATGCGTCTCGTGGGAGTTCTGAGACAAACATACAAACATCCTTCTGTATATGTAAGATAATTGACACTGAATCTGAGCCCGCATTAAATGAAAGCGGTTATTCAGTAATATGTGAACAGTGTGAAGAAGATGGCTAAATTTTACATATTTAAATACATATATAAATTAAATTAAAGTTATTTAAAAAAATAACCAAAATAATGTACACACAAACATAAATATGATACATAATATTATGTTACAATACAATTATTACCTTTGTTGATTTTTATACCGGGTGGTCCAGACCATGTGTATCAACTTTTTAAGAGTTTATTTTAAAATTAAATAAAAATTTTATTAACTAAATCGAGGGTGCTCTACCAATTGGTGATATTTTCTATTTCTGGGAAGGAAGGGAAATCTGTTTTTTCTCAAAATCTCTCTTTTTTGTTTTATCCAATAAAGTAGAGATGTCGTCAATTAAAAAATATCAAATATAACAACCAAACGGTAATTTTAAGTTTAAAAATAAGACGTTTTATTAAACATTGAAATTTTGAAAAAGGGAATTTCCTTCCTTTTTTTTCCACTTGCTTTTTTCTATCGTAAAATTTATTATTTTATTCAGTGTAGTAATACGATTTGAAGAGGAACATTTTATGTATTCGAATTGTATGGTAAGAAGTTTTAAAAGTGAAGGTAGTGTGAATATTTCAATATTTAATAGGTGGCAACATATTTGCCGTTGTGTTTCAAGTAATAAGGTAGGTGGCAATATAATTGCCGTTGCTCTTTTTAGATTTTATTTTTGTTATTTTTATTTAGATATAAAATCAAAACCCATGAACGAAAAAGAAATACAGCTTATGCTTGCTGATTTTCTTTAAGATTCGGAAGATGGTTTGGAGAGTGAGGACGAGGATCAGCAAGTTTTAGATGAAGAAGTTTTGAAAAAATACCAAAATGAACCATCAACTTCGTCCTGTTACCAACAATTAGAAAAGGAATACGTGGCTGATGAGGATGAAGATTTGGGGGACGAAAATGGTTCAGATTGTGACAAAAATGGTTCAGACTGTGACGAAGATGATTGGAAAATGATTGATTCGGAGTCATCAGATATTCCAAATTTTGATGTAGTTGAGATCGAGCCTGCTGCCGGCTTTGGATTCTCAAGTAGAAGTAAGCCGATTGATTATTTCACTAAATTTTTCAATGACAATATTATGGTGTTAATTGTTTCTGAAACAAACCGCTATGCCGAGCAAAAGATATCAAAAAATTGGCAACCTGTTACAGAAGTATATTGTTTTATTGGTATATATATATTGTTATATATTGGTATATATTATTGGTATATATATATTGGTATATATATATTGTTTTATTGGTATTCTTATTTACATGGGGCTTCATCCATTACCTGTTTTAAATTTATATTGGTCAACCGATCCTTTATATCATGTTGAAGCAATCGCATCTGTTATGTCACTAAACAGATTCAAAAAAATATTGTAAAATTTGCATATAAATGATAACACTAAATTACCGAAATATGGAGTGGATAATTATGATAAATTATATAAAGTACGCCCCCTAGTTGACGAAACTAATAAATTATTTAGTAACATGGCAAAGGATTCCTCATCGCAGAGCATAGATGAATGCATGATATTGTTTAAAGGTCGATCGAGCTTGAAACAATATATGCCGATGAAACCAATAAAGCGAGGATATAAAGTTTGGTCACGATGCGATTCTAAAACAGAATATTTATATCAATATGATATCTATACCGGAAAATCAGCAAAGGTTTTAGAGGGAGGTCTAGGTGCTTCAGTAGTTAAAAATTTATGTAATGCATTGAAAAATAAAGATTGGCCAATTCATGTCGCATTCGATAATTTCTTTTCTTCCACTGAATTGTTGGGAGACCTACTAAAAGATAAGATATATTCAACTGGAACTGTAAGGATCTCTGGAAGAAAGATCTCCCAAGAATTGCAAAACAAAAAAAACCTAAAATGGAAAAAGGAAACTACATATGGAGAGTCAAAAAAAAATGTTGGCTTTGTGCAATGGATGGATACAAAAGAGGTCAACTTGATCTCGACAGTTTTTCATCCAAAAAATAAAACAACTGTTTCGCGAACACAAAAAAATGGAGCTAAAGCTAATATACAATGTCCAGAAATGGTGAAGGAGTATACAAAGCGAATGGGTGGTGTTGACCGATTTGATCAAAAACGAGCCACTTATTCTATTGGTCGGCGAAGTTATCGCTGGTGGATCCGTATTTTCTATTTTATTTTGGATACTACGATTACTAATGCACATATATTATACTCCTGTTTAACTATAGAAAAAATTAACAACTTAAACTTTAGAAATTCGCTTGCAAGACAGTTAATTTTAAAATTTTCAAAAAAATCACAAACTATTCCTAAGTCACTCTATAAGAGCAAAAAAACTGGTGCAGGATTGACAAAGAATTTTGGAGTTCCAGATGAAATCCGCCTGAACAACGTTGGAGTTCACATGCCAAAAGAAGAAGCGAATTATCGTCGTTGTCGGCTTTGTAGTACAAAAACCAACAATAAACGCTCAAAACTTTCATGTACAATGTGTCAGGTACCACTTTGTATTGCTCCATGTTTCGCAGATTTTCACTACTTGTAGAAACTTAACTTTTTGTATTAACTTTTTCATGAATAATTTTTGTTTATAATTTTTTGCTAACGAATTGTTATAATTTTTTTTTCTTGTGAAGTTTTTATATTTTATTCCAGTTATTATAATAATCATTAATCATTAGTAAAATAATGACAGAAAATTTTAAAAATCTTTAATTTTTTTCCCTTCCGTTAAAGACAACGGCACATATATTGCCACCATTAAATTTCTTAGGCGACTAACGGCAAGTATTACGCCACCCCAAAATTTTCCACTTTAACAAAAAAAATTTTTTTTTTTTTTATATTTTTTTTCAATAAGTGTAAATTAAAAAAAGGCCCCATAAATTTTTTTTAGATAAGTTATCGGATTTCTCAGGTACGTGAAAGGGATAAAGTACATTTTTTTTCTGTTAATTTAAACTTTATAGATACCCAAAACTGGGATAAAAAATATGCTAATATGAAAAACAAATTTATTTATAAAAATTATCATTATTAATTTGGTTGTGGTTATAATGAGGAAACAAAAAAAAAATCATTTAACATAAATTTCTTATTTTTTATCGTAGAATTCAAATTTACATATAAAGGTACCTCTTCCCATTTGAAAATCTTCATTTCAGCCAATTTTGGTTTGTGCCAGAAATTAAAAATATCACCAATAGATAGAGCACCCTCGATTTAGTTAATGACATTTATTATTAAATTTTAAAATAACGGCTCCTTCCTAAAAAGCTGATACTCATAGTCTGGTACACACCCGGTATATTTTTATATTATTAAAAAGAAAATATATTTTTGTATTTTTTATTAATATGCAATTTGTTGTTAATTTCCAAATAATAAAGTATTTTATTTTTGTCTTTTATTAATTAAACTATTTAAAGTAAATTTGTATTTGATTTAATCAATTTATATAAAATTTGTTATTTTATGTTTTTTTGTTTATACTTTGTAAAATAAAGAAAATAAACTATTGAGTAATTACTCTAAATTTTTTTAAATGAATTTTATAAATAACTAAATTCTGACTTTTTTACAGCAAATAGGTACGTTTTCTTCAGTGCGAAATATAAAAAGGGATAATTTCCAGAAGTTAGTAGAAAAAGGGATCTTTTTCCATTTTTATTTTATTTTCTACAACAAAATTATACAATTTTTGATTTTTTTATCTTAACAAACTTAAAATGCTCTACCCTTTTGCTTTTATATGACACATATGTCGGTTATGGTTAGTTATATGTATTTTTCAAATACCGAATATCGTATGTATTGTGAATAACACATTATGAGAATCTATATTATGTCATTATTAGTTAGCGCATGAGCAAATATTCATACAAGAAATTAATTTCAATATTTGCTGGAATTTTGCTAGTTCATTCACAGGAGCTAGCTTTTTGCTATTTTTTTTATAAAATTTTACATCTAGTTCTTATATTATTTCAATTTCCACTATACCCTCCCATACTCTATATTGCACAACACATTCTTCTTATAAATAATTAAATTGATCTTTTATATTAATTTTATGTTATCATCTATTTACTTACTCATTGTTACAAGTCTGATTTCGAATAAAAAAATTCATTTTATAAATCATTGATTCTTTTTTATGTTTATCTAATAGATTCCAAAAATATTTTTGATCAAATTTCATTTGAATTTCTAATATTAAAGGTTGTTTTGATTCTACATCAAGTTTGTCAATTGGAAAATCTGTTATTATTAATTTATTCCATTCAATATTATCACTATTAAAAATTATTGTTGAATTTGATGCAATTTCTTTAATATAAGAATTTTCGAAATGATGGCTTGTTGATATGCATACATCAGAAACACTTTGTATAATTGATTTAATATTTAATGGATTATCATTAATTGAAATTATTTTAATTTTGTTATCATTTAATGTACTTCCATCTACAGTTCGATTAGTTGAAATTATATTATTTGAAAAATATTCATTATGTGGTTTGATTGGAGATTGAATTTCTGATATATTATTATATGTTAATATAATTGGATATTGTACTTCTAATATTAAATTAGTTAGAGTACTTGGACCAGAATTTTTAATCTAAAAAAAAAAAAAAAAAAAAAAATAATTAACTTACTATATAAAAATCAATAATACATACTTCGAATTTTTTAACTATATCAATAATATCATCTTGATTATCATATACATTCAAAAATTGTGATCCAATCATTGAAGTATCAACAATTTCAATTACACTGCATTCCACTACATTAAATGCTAATGAATCAAAATTATTATTAACATCAGATTCTTCATTTGAACTGAATACCGTAGCATTAATTTTCAGTTCAGATCCTTTTAAATTTATAATGTCAAATGTTATATTTAATTTTATCTGAAAGTTAATAAAAATTCAATAAATTAATATACAAGCTAATAAGATAATATAATTTACTATTTCATTCTTTTTCAACACTAAATTCTCGTCATTCCATAAATCACATTGTAATACAGAATTAACTGATCTACATGTTGATAAAACTTGTGCTAGTGGTAAAATTTGATTTGTAGTTATATTTAAACGTGGCAAATATGCTGGATCTTTAAAATTTTCAATTTTAAATGATACTACAACCGATTGATCTTCATCAAGTATTAAAGTGTTCCTAGAATTTATTATCATTATTTATTAATTATTTTATTTTATTTATTGTCTTAATGTATTTGTACAATATGTTTAATTTCATATGTATATTATAATTTTATATTTCAACAGCTTATATTAGTAGAATATTTACACCTTTGATTTGTACTTATTTACAGTAACCTGACTTAATTATTTGGAATAAATTGAATTTGTAAAGGACAAAATGGCAAGTAAAAATCTTAGATTAATTATTTTTATGCTAAAATATAAAATTTAATTATTTAATTATTTTATTTTGATAATATTTATCAAATAATTTTGAATAAAACCAAAAAAAAAAATAATAATAAAATAAAGCAATAATAAAATATTCAAAATAATTAAAATTACAATATCGACCTATCCAAAGCAAAGTATGACAATTCAGAAAAGTAAATTTTACAAGAGGAGCAATTTAAAATTTTGTCATATTTGGAATCTATTTTAAAAGCATAACTGATGCGTAATTATGATCCAAATTTTTGTCAGCATATTATTTTAAGGTATATTATTAATTTTTGCACTAGGTTTAATTTCAAAATTAGTTAAGTTCGAGATATTTGAATTGTACTAGTTTTATTTTTACCCTTGTTTCTTATTTACATAACAACATCTTGAGATGTAATACTTTAACATGGAATATTTGGAAAACAAAAGTTGGATAAAGCGTAGATGGCATAGTCTTGCTGGGAAAAATAATTCCGTACTATGTTATATCTCTCAAAATAGTAAAGTTACGTGGATAATTATAAGGGATTTTATTACATCTCTTAATATAATAGTGCTAGGTACCTGGTTTTACACTAATAATTCAACAAAATGCTATAAAATAGTATATAACAGTTTTAAATTGTAGTGTTATTTTTAAGTCAGTATAAAAAAGTTTAGGTACATATTAAGAAAAATAGATTTTATTGTATTAGCAAAAAAAAAAATTAATAACATTAAGTAACAGCAGAAATCCATTTCTAGGAGAAACAAAACTAAAAAATATCTATTTCAGTCTTACTTAAAATTTGCATACTTTTATACTAACTTTGATTTTTTTTATCACATGCTTCATTTTAATTTTGGTCACATATGGGTAGTTAATTTTAATTTTATATTAAATACAATAGATCACATTATTGACTTTGATACAAAATTTAGTTTTATCAATTTAATTTTCACATTTTAATTTTCCTTTTCTATTTCTGAATCATGTGTGTCCTCGAATTTAACTTTACTAATTGGTAAAACTGATGTATAGGTATATAATTTTTTAATTACAAATGTTTTTTTTTTTTTGGCTCCTTTTTAATGGTTTAAATTTATAGCATTGTATTCATCTTTTAAATCATATTTGCTTACTTGGCTCCATAAAACTTTTTCTGAATTGATGTCATTATCTTAATGTAAACATTGAGTTAAATCCTTAAAATTATTAATTTCGTCTTGGACCATTTCTACAACCATGTAGGGTTTTCCAGTTTTTTTTTTAACATTGTAGTAACATAAACCATTGACTAGGTACATATAATTGCTTCCCTTTTTTTCTCTTTCTATATCAGCTTCGTTTTATGTATGGCCTTGCTCTAAAAAACGGTGTGTTATATTTATATTATACGGTTTTACAATCTCATTGGCCTCATTTACAGTTCTTTTATGTCTTCCTCTTGAATCAGGTAATAAAATTCCAAGATGATTCTCGAGTTTCTTGAAAGCTGTTGTTATCCACTGCTTATTATAGTATTCAAAGTGTTCATAAACATTAACTGGCAAAAGCGAATCTCCTCTATGTTTTCATTGTTTCTCTTTTTTAAAAAATAGTTTCTTATAAATTTTCTATTTATTTTTGGATTTAGTGCGCAGGTCTTTTTTTCAAATGTTGTACGCTCTAAAATAAATTGCCACTGCATCATCTTAATACCTAATTTCCAAAAACTATTAAAAATCTTAAGACATTCATCCAATTCAAATTTTTTATAACACTTCAATTGGCAAGAACAGCTATGCTTTAACAGTCGAGCAGCTCTAATTTTTTCTTCAGTTCCTTTATATTCAAAACCAAAACTAAACGCTTTTCTAGACTTATTTCCTTCTCATTGATCTGGAAAAGCTTCATTTACTTATGAGAATTGTTTATGACAAGTAGAAATTCGCGCCAAAATATCCATGTAAGAAAGAGACAACCCGAATTTGACGTAAAACAAACATTCTCCACAATCAGTAAAAAAAAAAATACAAACGGTAAATATAATAGATGAATTGAAACATATGTTATAAATAAAAGTATGACAAATCGATATGTATTAGTAAAAAAAAAAAAAAAATGCATAAATGTAATACCATATCGCCTTGTCTGATTGTTTTTTATGTTTAATTTAACGAGAATTAATACAAGTGGACTTAAATTACTTTTGCTCGGAATATTTTTCAGTTTTTAGTTTTTGTTAAAATATGTTTATGAGTATAACTTCCTCAATTTTAGGGCGATCGGTGTGAAATTTTGACAGGTTATAGATTGGATATATATGGGCAATCAGATGTATACCATAACTCAATTTGCAGATAAGTAGTCGAGTTGTCATACTTTACTTTGGATAGGTCGATATGTAAAATTAAATTATAACAAAATAGATTCATTCAATAACATCTAGCTAATCAATTACAATCAAAAGGAATCCAAAATGTTCAGAAGAACAGTTTTAGTCAATCACAAATATAGTAGACGAGCCACATGTAAAAAAATATCGATAGGGATAGTATGAAATACGACATATCTATACCCGATAAAGACAAAACTATAAGAAATAATCATTGGTGGTGAACATCTTTGTAAAATAGGACAAATAAATAAAAGCGAGCTAAAGCACTTGAATAAATTTTATAATTCTTTAGTTTGTAAGGTTAATTTAAGTACTAGTAAGAATAGGTATAAGTTAGGTTAGGATGTTTTTAATATAATAAACAGATTAAAATTGTTTTTTGTTATATTTTTATATGAATGAATTACATAGAAGATTAGATACATTACAATTTAAGTATGGTTACATTTCAAAATTACACCTATATTATAAGAAGACTATTAATTTAACACAAAAAAAATTTTTTTAAATATTCATATTTATCAGAAGAACTTGTTTTTTTAACTTTTTTTTGTAGGTTAAGGATAAAATAAGATTGTACATAATTATCAAAATAAAAGTTTAGTTTTTGGGGTTATTCAAATGGATTCAAGTTCTCTAAAGAAAAGACAGCTGCACTACTGTTCTCGAGGAAAAGGGGAGCGGTATCTCCCCCGGACCTCTTCCTTAACGGATACAAACTAAAATACGTAAACCAACACAAATTTTTAGGAATGACCTTCGACACAAAACTAACATGGGAGGCACATATAAAAGATATTAAAATCAGGGCTACTAGAAGACTGAACATTCTTAAAATGCTCAGCAACACAACTTACGGGTCGGACCGAAAGATGTTGCTAAGAATCCTTCACACAATTGTACTACCAGTACTGGATTATGGTGCACAAATTTACGGTTCAGCGACTAAATCCAGACTTAAAACCTTAAACCCGGTATTAAATTCTGGTGTAAGGATTGCGACAGGACCTTTTCGAACTAGCCCCACAAATAGCATTATCTGTGACGCAGGAATACTTCCACTTGAGCTGAGGCGGAAAAAATATTTGTTGATGTACGGACTTAAAGTATTATCAAGTGATAGTCACACACTTAGTGAATTAATAAACGACACATCAATATATAATAAATACAAAAACAGGCCAATATGATGTCAACCGTCTTTTGTAAGACTTAGACAGGCTCTGGAAGAATTGGACATCACACCAGATAAACTTTTTGATAAAACAAAAATACACAAAACCCCACCATGGATGCTTAGACTACCACGCGTTGATACAGATCTATAACACACACAAAAAAAACGAAACAAATAACACGCAATACCAACAACTATTCAAAAACAAACTAAATACTACCTATAAAGACTACATACCGATATACACAGATGGATCGAAACAAAATAACATAGCAGGATGCGCATTTAAATGTATGCAACATGAAAAAAAATACAGACTTAACGAACATACAACAGTACATTCGGCGGAACTATAGGCCATAAGCAGGGCAATTGAGTATGTCATGGCTATCACTGTTGAAGGTATGAGGGGAGAAGGTTCATAATATGCACCGACTCCCTTAGTAGCCTACAGGCTCTCTCATCTGCTACCTCAAAACACCCGACAGTGATTGCAATCCAAGATCAGCTGCATGTATGTAAAAATCATATAGCATTTCTATGGACTCCGGGACATGCCAATATTACCGGTAATGAAGAAGCAGACAGACTGGCAAAGGAAGCACTTTTAGAACCACTTTCCGAACAACAAAGCCGGTACTACAGGGATTATAAAGAGATATGTGATCGAACTTTATGGGACATACACAACACAAGTTGGGAAAATGAAGCCCTCACCAACAAACTAAGGCACATTAAAAGAAATGTATCCAGATGGAATAGTTTAGACCAGGCCAGTAGGAAAATTGCTGTTCTGACTAGACTCCGAATAGGACACACACGATACACTCACAGCTATCTCTTTGATGGACCCCAAAACGCACAGCCAACATGTCACTATGTTCCAGATACCCCAATTAATATACAGCACATATTTGAGGTTTGCCCTTTATACACTGATGTAAGAGTCAGGCTTGGAATCACGGGACTTGATATACTCACACAGGATACTATAGATGCAACAACTAATATCATGGCATTCCTTAGAGAAACTGACATTTTCAATAAAATATAATAAAATTCAATAAAAACCATTAAAAATTTAATTTTTCTAATATATGTAATATAAACAGGGCTAAAATCAAAATTGTAAACTTAAATAGAAAAAAAAAAATGAATTTGAAATTACAATACAAAAAAAGAAACAAAAAGTAAATCAAAAATCTAAATTTAAAACAATAGTGAAATAAACTTAAGATAATTATGTAAAAAACTTTAAAGAAGGAGGGCTTGACAAAACCCACGTGGTTGATAAGCCCATAATAAAGATCTTAAATAAAAGTTTAAAATAAAAAAAAAAAAGTTAATCACAAATCTTCAAAAAATATAATTTCCAATCATTTACAATCAATATTTCCTATTGGCAAATTTAAAAACAAAGTTAATTTTTACTGAATATTTGGTGTCAGAATAATTTTCAAATCTAAGCTAAACTAAACATAATTAAAAATATTTCTCCATACATTTTTGTATTGGGAAGTAATCGAAATTATTTTTCTAAGGCTATATTATCTATATTTTGTTTCCTGTTCCTATATTGTCATTATTTCAACCCAATTTGGAGCAGAGGACCTGTAGCTACATTGGCTAAATTAAAAGTTAAAAACAATTACAGTAATAAATAAATATCCGATTATGTTTCCAACCGACCAATTATTGTACATTGAAAAATACTTAAGTTTTAATGACATTTGTAAAATCGAACTGTATATGATAAGCCTTTAAAATAGTAAATAATTTCATATTAAATAGAAATTTAGATTTCCATACTCATAATACCAGAAATAAATTCAATTTTTACTTAACTTTATTCAAAACCAATAATAAACCATTTTTTTTGAATTAATAAAGAAAAAAAATGTTTACATTAATTGCCAATTAGATTGTGATTTCACTTCACTTCAAATAACAACGTGTATTGAACAAAAAAAAAATCACTTTAAATCATAAATTTCATCAGCTGGTTAAATACTTGTCATATGTTAGTTTTTGTCATTTTTTAGGTATAAATTGACTTAGGAGTTGTTCGATATGCTCTTTAAAATGCGCTAATCCGTTTTACAAAATTTCTTTTAGTTCTCGAGATATTCAGAATATATTTTGTCGTATGTACAAAGTAAAACAAACATGTTGTAACAAACGAACATAAGACAAATTCCCCATATAAATTGGCGATAATCTCTTTTTATCATTATGTAGAGTAGAAAATGTTGAAATTGGGAGCTTGTCAATGTTGTTGATAAGAAATTTAAACAAGATGAATTATCCAAAGGTTCATTTAAAAATATTTCAAATGTTACCACAAGATTTTAAATCGAATGGAAAATTAGCAGAAAGGTTCAAATTTAGTAAAATTCCATTTTCAAAAGTGAATATAGTAAAAAAAAAACTTGTATTTAATTAAATACACAACTTCAGCGCAGAAAATAAATTTTAAAACTAGTTAAAAACTTGGAAAAGCCCGGTCGATTCATAATATATTCTTTTAAGTCTCAATTAACAGTTATAGCTCCTAAAACCTTGTCATTAGATAAAAAAAAAGATTTGAAAAGCTTTGAATTAAGCCGATAAAGCTATTTTAATGCTTTTTTAAAGTAATTTCACTAATTTATACGATACGGAATAACTGAGTTTATTTATTTATTTATTTCGAGCTTAATTCAAGCAAGTTACAATAAATCATACTTAAATTAAATTTATAAACTAAAAATTAAACATTCAAAAAAGAATTAATAAAAAAAAAAAATAACAAATTTTTTATATTATAACAAAATTAAAAAAGAAAACAAAATCTTATATTTAACAATAATTAAAAAATAAAAATGAAGAAACTTCAGTTAAGAAGACAGGTCAAAGATTAATCAAAAAAAATCAGTTACACAAATACAGATTATTTTTTAATGACTAGCTTGGTAACCCGCCATAAATGACGGAAGCAAAATAAATTCTAGCATTTATTTCCTTCATTAGAGTTTTCATTTCAAGTTTAAGAAAAATATACGTATTTGCTTACTAATTTATCGTACCTTTATTTTTGTATTATAACGCTTTTAATTACCATATAAATAGAATATTTGTAGTAAGGTGCAAAATTTTCTATTCCCTAAGGGCCATTTACTCGATCATTTTAGCGACATCCTTTTTGCCAACTTTGAAAATTTATGGTATAATTCAGAATCAAGTTAATCCTGTTAACATTCAATAACATTCGCTGCGTAAGTTTAGCGTCAAAGTTTATAACGAACAAATAATATTTTATAATGAGCCACAACTTTGAACGAAAACAATTTTAAAAACAAAAATAAATAAAATTGTTAATATAAAAAAACAATAATATTGTAGATACACATAATATTTATTTTAAAAAATAAAAACTCGTGTTGGAGAAAAAATTAAAATAAAAAAATTTACTGCAAATAAATAGGTATTTACAAAACTGTTCATAACTTTTGAACCATTGATCGGTTATTTAAAATTTAATTTCATTTCAAAAAATTCATTGTCGAACTGTTCATGTTAAAATTCATACATAATTATTATTTATAACATACATACATTAAAAAGAAGAACAACAATCAATATGTTTTAACCGATACCTATATATATACCTACTTACTATATTAAAAAAAATCATCACTCTCTAAGTCTCTACAACATACATTTCTATACACTTGAAGAAAACAAATATACCTAAAAATTATAAATTTACAAAGATAAGAAATAAAAAATAATAGTACAAAAATTCATTTAATTTCTTTAAAAATGTATAGGGTGTTATTGTTTTTATGTGTAAATCAGCAGAACCAAAACCTAACCCCATAATACATACTAAATATTATATACGATCATAAATTTATACATATATCATATAAATATATATATATATATATATATATTAAAACAAAAACAATAAACAAAAAAAATAAAAATAAATAACAATTTTAACTCATCAGTGCATCACATTTCTGGCTAGAGTGTATATATAGGTATACCTATAGTACTATAATACAGGCTTTTTGCATATACGGTAGTAAAACTATGATCATTATCATAACAACAAAAAAACCAAAAAAAAAAAAAAATATGTAGACACATATTGTGTATATGTAATTTTAAATAATAAGAATAACCTTTAAGTGCATTATGTTTTTTTTTTTGTGTTAAATGCTGTTTGCCTTTTGGTTGTTATACCATATTAAACTATTGATAAAATTTCTATTAGTCCTTCTTATTATAAATCAAAAAAATTGTTTGTTTTATTTATATTATTATTATTATTTTTTATTTTTCCTTATTATTTGCGAAGAAGACTAACATTAAATTAAAAAAATATATTTCATGCAGTGGTATTTTTTCCTGCAAAGGTTCAGCATGGTAGACAGGGGTTAAAAAAAGAGTACCAAAGTAATTTGTATACATATTGCAATTTGTATATGTGTTGGAGCGTTCCGTCGAACTTACAAACATCCAGATAAATGCAGAATAATATATATATAATAATTGTTTAGTTAGGGAAAAGTTAATAAGGGGTTTGTATGCATTACAAAGAGACATCATCCTATTAATTGGTTCATATTTACCATAATTAGTCCGATGGTACTGCAAATTAAACATATTAGCAGTTCTTAGTCTGAGAACAATAATTAAGTTTAGCAAACAATTCTTAGTCTGAGAACAATAATTAAGTTTAGCAAACAATTGGGGAGACGAAATGTTGCCTTTACTTAACTCAATTAGAAATACAATGTCAGCAACTTTACACCGTTTTTCAAGGGTATTAAGATGAATTAAATTTAGTCGATGTTCATAAGGAGGTAATCTTAAAGGATCTTCCCAAGGAAGAAGACGTAAAGCATATCTAATAAATTTTTTTTGAACCGATTCAATTCTATCTATGTGAACACCATAAAATGGACACCAAACCTTACTAGCATATTCTAAATTAGGTCTAACCAAGCAGGTATAGAGGGATTTTAATACATACGGATCTTCAAATTCTCTAGCCCAACGTTTAATAAAGCCGAGCATAGAATTGGCTTTGTTTAAAATATCTGAATCGTGGAGATGGAATGAAAGTTTAGTATCGAAGAGTATTCCTAGGTCTTTAATTGATGTAACCTTTGGAATACTTTGGCTATTAAAAGAATATACATAAGAAATTGGGCATAATCGTCGTGTAAAAGTAATATAAGCACATTTATTGACATTAAGCTGCAGATTATTATATGAACACCAACTATAGAAACGATTCAGATCAGCTTGTAACGCTAATGCATCCTCTAAATTAACAACTTTTTTATAAATTTTCATGTCATCGGCGTAAATTTTAATATGACTATTAATTAAAAAAGATGAAGCATCATTAATAGAAATAATGAAGAGTAAAGGACCGAGATGACTACCTTGAGGTATACCTGTGGGAGCTTCAAACTCAGTGGAAATTGACGATCTAAACGAAACACTATAACTACGACCAGAAAGGTAAGAATGAACCCAATTAATAAAGTAACTAGGAAATCCTAATTTATTTAGCTTAAAGATGATAATTTTATGTGGAAGCAAATCAAAAGCTTTGCTGAAATCTGTATATATTACATCCGTTTGAAACCCATCTTCCATGTTATTAATAAAGGTAGATGTTGACTCAACAAGATTAGTAACAGTAGACTTAAGCTTTACAAAGCCATGTTGAAAAGATGATAAGAAACAAGTACAATGATTATAAATAGAATCAAATACAATAAGTTCAAATAGTTTAGGTATAGAAGAAAGTTTAGCAATTGGACGATAATTACTTACATTATTTTTTAGATTTTTTTTGTGAACTGGTCTAATTAGGGCAGTTTTCCAGATTGAAGGAAAGATACCAGAAGTTAAAGAAGAATTAAATAATACAGAGAGAGGACCACATAGTGAAGAAGAACATTTATTTAAGAATAGGTTAGGGATGCCGTCAGTACCAGGACTAGGATTATTATCAAGCTTTAATAAATAATTGAGTACCACATTAGAATCGATATGAATATTACTCAATGTAGTTTTAGAAAAATTCGATAAATGGCAAAAATTATTTTCGTTTAATGAGAAAGCAGCCGTAGAATAACTAATAGAGAAGAAATCACGGAAAAATTCAGAAATGACATTAGGATCACTACTACTAGAGTTCAAGGTATTGATGAGATTTTTTCTAAAAATTCTTTTATTTTTTTGTTTAATTTAAGAAAAAATTAAGTAAAAATAATTTTATGTTACAAAAATAAAAATATTGGAATTATGTTTGTAAAAGAACAAAACTATTAAAGCACAAATGAATCTAAAGTGATAAAAGTGTTTCTAAATAATATTATTTTATTTATAGTTACTATTTTATATTTAAGAAAAAACTGATGTATTATCTGAAATTAATTTTATGTTAGAAAAATTAAAAAACTAAACATTTTTATACTTTTTATAATAACAAAGTTTCAACCTCATTAGCACCACAAGTTCTTAATCACACGCAAACTTGTACGAGAAAGTGTGACTTTTGCTTGCAATCTTGCGTGTCGTGTTGTTTACCCATACACTGTACACTCTTGCCTGCGCGAATACTGTTCGTTTTATAGCTTTAAGTTCATGCATACAAATTGTTATTGTAATTAAAATTTTGAAGTGTCGTTTGGTAAAATTTGAACACTCCAAATTAAAATCGAACAGTTTTCAGGTTATTTTAATCATGAGTGCAAGTAAAATACCTGTAGTTTTTACTTTAATTTATTTAAAATATATAAAATTAAAAAAAAAAAACGTAAAATTTGGCAAAAACAGTGGTTAGAAAATTATAGTGACGTGGAATTACTTAAGGAGTTAAGACAAAATAATCAAGAAGACTTATATAATTATTTGAGAATGGATGCGGAAATATTTGATACTCTGTTAAATTTGGTCAAACCGTACATCCAAAGACAAAATGAGAGAAAACATATCGGCAGAAGAACGGCTTATAGCTACTTTAAGATTTTTGGTAACTGACCAAAACTATGAAGACTTAAAATTTTCAATGGCCATTTCAGCTCAAGCCTTAGGTCGTATTATACCTGAAACATGTAAAATTATTTTCGAAATGCTTCGTAAAAAATATATGAAGTAAAACAAATATGAGCAAATATGAACTAACATAAAAAAACAAATTGCAAAAATTAACTGTAAAAACAAAAAACGTAAACTCCACGCCTACATGATTGAGCACGGTTAATCTTGCATGTGTATGGTACGGTAGTAAAACTAAACAGTTTTAAGAACAGAATATGCGCACGCAATCTTCTCCATAATGTTCACTCATGCATAAACGTTCTTTCGCGCACGCATTAGGAATGTACACGATTACTTTCGCGCAATCATTTGTGTCTATGGCTTGCTATTGGTGTAAAACTGATTTAATAATAGTTTTTTTTTTTATTTCAAATTGAGATATTATTTCTTTAATATTGAAAAATATTGAACCAAACATGAATTGAAAATGATAAAAATGTTTCTAAATGTTTTACTTTTATATTTTTAAGGAATTCATTTTGTGTTAGAAAAAAATAAATAAAGATTACTAATTGTGATGTTGTTAGTAATAATCTTTTATTTTCATACAATATTTTTTTTAATTTATACATATTATAATGTTATTATAAGACTAATAAAGAGTGCAAGTGATAAAAATGTACCTTGTTTTTTGTAATATATAAGAAATTTATAAAAAAAAATCAATGAGTTTATTCTAATAAACCTTTTTTTAAGAAATTACGTTGTTATATTTTTTTTTATTGATTTTAAATCATGAGCCAAATGAAATTGAAATTTAATTTACTTACAGCAAATATATTTTAGTAGCATTTTGTCGTATATATTCGATTTTTGTCGTATGTCCAATGATTGAGAACAATTTTGTTGTAAATTTTAACATGCGACAAAATTTTACTAAGTATTTTAATTAATATTCATAATTATTTTATGTAGTTTAACCTTTCCTCTGTGCATTGCGGTCAAATTTACGCCAATCGTTTTTGAAATAAAAAAAAACTTATTTTACATCAATTAAGTCAATCAATCAGTCTATGGAAACTTCAATTAGTATTTTCTAAATACAAAATAAAAAAACGGTATAAAATTCGATTGTATATCAAGTAGTTATCACCCTTCGAAGAAAACTATACACATATCTGTGCACTGGGGTCAACATGATCCCACATTTGTTTCATGTATTTTCTATGAAAAATCATAGTTTACAAGAAGAAATCTTATTTATTGCAAAAGTTATTTTTATTTTAATCATTTAGAGCCACGTTCAACTGATTATGCATTGCATTTTTTTCATCGTTTATCTGAACCATACTTTAACAAAGGGCAAACTATAACCATGTATTGCTTCTTTACAAGTTGTATATTGGCTGAACAGCTATTAAGAAAAAAAAAAACAAGAGTAATTGTGAAAATTCGTTCAAATAAACCTTGTCTGCCAAAAGGGTTTACCAGCAAGGTAGCAATCAGGAAAAGAGATGTGATTTCTTCAGTGTTTTGTTTTGACGAGAATCTTACGTTGGTAAGCTACATTCCAAAGCGAAATAAGAACGTTTTGTTACAACGTATAATAAAGGTGTTGACTCTGGTTCAAATAAACCCAACATCATATTGGATTACAATTTACCTAAAGGGGGAGTTGATACACTAGTCAAATTAGTGAGAACATACACGTGCAAAAAGAAGACTAAACGATGGCCAATGGTTTTATTTTTTAATACGATCGGCATCGCTGGTGTTGCAGCGTTTATTTTGTATAAAATTGCAAACCTTTAACTATTCAACCAAAGGTGTCATATTTGTCCTCGATCTGCTGATGTTAAAACACGAACATTATGTTTCATTAATTGTAAAGAAGCATCTTGTGCAGCACATTCAAAAATTATCTGCATTAACTGCATCAATGAAGGAATTCCAAGAAGAAATCGAGGTAGTAGCATCGGACCATATATTTAAGCTTAAGATATTTTTCTTGATTTTTGTTGTGATTAAATTGAATTTTGTACTTAAGTTTTTATAAAAACTTGTTTTCCATCATTAGAGTAAAATCTATAATTATAATTGACAAGCATTTAACGTCCTGCGCAGTAGACACCTTTTTATTTTATTTCGATTCTCCTACTCCTTAATGAACTTCTAATATATATAATATATAAGATTGTATATAAAACAAAAATGCGCACACAGTTGAAAATTTTGTACTCATATGATTTTATTATTCAGCAAATACATTATGCATAAGTGAGATATTATGAAAATAAAAAACAATTGTTTACTTTTTCAGTTATTATATTTTATATTATGTACTTGCAAATGAATTTATGTACATATTCCAAAAAAAAAAACAAAAAGACAAATTCATCTAAAATAAAAAATATAAAAACAACAAAAAAACAAATCACTTGAATTCTTCATTTTTATCTTTTTAAGTAACTGTTTCTAAATTTTGGTTATTTGTAGTAATAATATAGTTTTTATTAAAATTATGTATTATGTAGGTATATACCTCTTTAATGACAAAATTTTTTATTTTTAGTAATTTTATCCACCTAAATGCCACTTACTATAGGGAATATATCGGAAACGAAGCAGTATATGAGGGACGTGTATTTATGTGTCCTAAATAAAACTTACTAACCACAAAACTTTTTATTAAACACGAGTGGTTTCTGCTATATCGTGCGAAGTCTATGTCAGTACGTAAATTATTGTTTTTTTAAAAACTTTAAATTTGACTTCAACTTGAAATATAATTACTCAACAGGGGCCACTAGTTTTGGTATAACAGTGAAAATAGTCGAATATTTTCCTTTTAATTTGACTGATATGCTTATCATACAGATACGCGTATTTCGTCTACTACTAATTGCAGACTTCTTCAGTGTTTTGTACTCGACTTCAAAGTAGTAGTAGACGAAATACGCGTATCTGTATAATAAGCATATCAGTAAAATTAAAAGGAAAATATTCGACTATTTTCACTGTTAAACTTAAGTTTTGTTTAGTTTTATCTTAATTATATTTGCCTTAATTAACTTGCCTTGTACTTTATATGTATGTTTCAATTTGCTTCAATTCAACAAAATACCCATTTCAATAACCATTTAACCAAAGTATATCCATAAAAAGAGTAAGAACTCATGTATGTATTCATTTGTTTGCACACAAATTCATATGCAAATTTGATAAACATTGTCAGAAATAGACGATAATAAGAATTTTACGTGTAAGAAAAAGAAAAACTATAGGTTTACTAATATAATTAATAAAAAATAATAATGTTTGTAACTCCAAATTATTACTGACAAAAATATTAATAATATTTTATATTATTAATTATAATTTAATATTTTTAATAGGTATATACGAAAATAATAATGTTTAAAACGAAAATATTAAAATAATAAAAGATCAGAATTAATCCTCGTATAAGGGAACAAACTAAATTAGAACTAACATTTTTTGCCACCCTGCCTCTTATAAATAATGGGAGGAAACGTAAACAAATCCAAAGGAGAATAATGAGAACGCAAAATTATTTTACAGTATAAAGCAAAAGGCAAACATCTGTTTTGTACCTTTTCTCTCTCATAATAAATTTGTTATACGATAAGAAAATGTAAATTTTACCTCTTTTAACTAATGATATTTTGCTCGGTTTGATATTTCTTAAAAAATAGGTTGTCGTAAAATGGGAGTGCGTATTCTTGTTAATATAGATTATAGATATTCTTTGCATTCAACTAAGGTGAAATTTACATATGTGTGTGTACTAATAATGGAATATGGATATTTGATAAAGTTAAAATTTGGTTTCTATTTAAATTCAATATATTTATTGACATTTCTATGGTGTAAAGAAGCAAAAAAAAAAAACAAAAAAGGAATACAAAATAAATGTGTGCAATACAAATCATTATCATTATATTTCAATCATTTTCTATTACTATTCAATTATATTTTCATTATATTTTTTTGTGTTTTTAATTTGGTTTCTTTTATTAATCTCTTTCTTTTATTATTTCTCTTTCTCTGACTAAGTATATGCAAATGTACGTACATGTGTCATATAGGGCTTGCATTTGTTACATTCATAATCATATGGCTTAGTTTAATTGAAAATAAAATGCAAACATTATTTATGGAAAAAAACAAAATTTGAACCAATCAAGTATCAGTTATCTATCACTCAGTTACAAATTACTCTTCTCGCATGTAAAAAAAGTTCAATTTCGATTTATGCATGTATATATTATACTTTTATATGCCAATTTATGCTTAGGCAGCGTTTACACGTCGGACAAAATCGAATTTTATCGTAGATAAAGTCGGATGAGTATTTACATTTCAGACTTTTTCTCAGATTTAATTTACGATTTTACGTCAAATATTTTTTGTATTTAACAGGGTTTCTTTTTATAAATACGTAAATTAAAAAATTCAAAGGTATTTAATCAAAAATCTCCAAATATCTTTTAAAAATATACATATTTTTATAAACTTTGTTACAGTAATATAAAATATAATTACACATTTGAAGTATGAGCAATAATAACTAAATTACGTTAGAGAGAATTTTAGTGCCATTTGATTATATGTGTTGTTCTTTGAAAATGTATTATTTTTCATTAAAAAAATATTTTCACTAAAAAGTCGAAAATAAAATAAGGAAAAAAAAATTTTTTTTTTAGAAATATTTGCCTTCAATTTAAGCGTACTAAAACTACAAAAATAAACTTTAGAATCGCAGCTTGATATAATGTTTTCATAGCAAGTTATGATTGTAATTATGGAAAAAGCAAATAAGCCGAACTTTTTACCAAATCTCTTAATCTCATCTCAAGACTTCCTAGAATTTCGGCTAATTTGCTTTTTCCGTGATTACAATCATAACTTGCTATGAAAACATTATATCAAGCTGCGATTCTAAAGTTTATTTTTGTAGTTTTAGTACGCTTAAATTGAAGGCAAATATTTCTAAAAAAAAAATTTTTTTTTCCTTATTTTATTATATTTTTTTTGCTTCATTTTGTAAATAAAACCGATATTAAAAAAAAAAATTAAAAATAATTTCAAATTTTTTATATAAAATATATGAAAATACATACGGGGTCAGATGGATCCCAGTGAACAAACTACGATAAATAAATTATGCACAGAGGAAAGGTTAAAGAATTAATTCTTATAATGAATAACAGTCATTACAATATATATATATATAAAAATTTCGAGGAAATGTACCGTAGGACATAAGAGTTTGTGCAATTTGAACTTTAAGCTTCATTTTCCCAAAAGTAACCCCACTTAACATACGACTAGTATTTAAACCAGCTGACAATTTGTGATTGAAAATGATTGAAAAGTTATTGAACAAAAAAACATGATTGAAATCAGTTGCAATTTTTGTAATTAAATAAATCTAATAATTATTATAAAAAACTATGCTATTGTTTTGTTATTTTATATTTGATTCACAATTTAATCAGACTCACCTTTTCATTGAAATAATTGTAATTTTTAAATCGGAAGTACATGTATCATTTTCTCTACACAAATGTTTAATAAATAAATCCTTTTGATGTAAATTATTATTATTTGGATTGATAATAGCACAACTATCACAGAATTCTTCATCAATTTCTTTTTGTATAAAATTATAAGTCAATTCAAATTTGAATGGTTTAATTATATCACGATGTTTAATATTAATTAAATTAGTAATACATTCATTTTCATTTTTTTGAATTTTCACAATTGCTTTTTTAACAGATAAATTATTTTCAAATTTAATTCTTTGATCAGTTTGATCCAAATTCAAAATCAATTCAAAAGTTAAATTATGATTGAATTGATTTGTTAAACTTGTAAATAGAATACAAGATATAATTTCAATACTATTTTTATCAGAATCAATATATAATGGAAAATTTTCAAAAATTATATCAACATTAATTATTGGATAAGTTTTAAATAAATAAATTTTATCAATATTAATTGCTGATATTGCAATATCATTTATACCATTTCCATCAACATCTATACCATTCGATATTGAAAAACCAAAATAATTTGGTTTTAATGGTGATCCATTGGTTGTTGCGGGTGCTTTTAAAATTTGTTTTGGTTTTTTAATTATACCATTTGAACTGCCATGAAAAATATAAACTATACCATTTGCTTCATATGGTGCTCCAACAGCAATATCATTATAACCATCTAAATTGATATCACCTAGTGAGGCTAATGAAGAACCAAATCTGCCACCAGAAAATTTATTTGGTCCCATAATTGTTGGTTCTTTTAATTTATACTCATTTTTATTACTAAATACATATATAGCACCAATTTCATAATGATTTTTTTCTGTATAAAATGGAGCTGATACTATTATTTCAGATATACTATCATTATTTAAATCTATCATTATCATAGAATAACCAAAATATTCAAAATTATGTGGTCCTGTTATTAATGGATCAGTTCTTTTTTTTAAATTATTTTCTTTTATTATA
The DNA here is from genome assembly GCA_963942445.1 of Argyra leucocephala. Classification (NCBI taxonomy): domain Eukaryota; kingdom Metazoa; phylum Arthropoda; class Insecta; order Diptera; family Dolichopodidae; genus Argyra; species Argyra leucocephala. Next base: position 140,483,752 of record OZ012678.1, on the reverse strand, counting down.
ATTATACCACCATTATCGTTATATCGTGGAGCACTTACACCATATGAAATTATTTTATTTTCATCAAGAATACCAGCCGTTACTGAATAACCAAGATAACTTTCTCTTTTAAGTAAATCTCCATTTATTTTCTTTTTTCTATCATCTAAATTATATATTGAAAATCCACCTCTGCCATTTGTTAATGATGGTATACCTACAAGAAATATTTTACGACTTTCAATCCAATAACTGCTCATACCAAAATCACTCATTTTTTCTGCTAAAAGAAATTTTCTTCCAATTTCAAAGTCATTTTGGTATTTTTCTGCGGTGCTGTTTCCATTAACATTTCGATTAATATAACAAATTCCTTTAATCATATGAAATTTTCTTGTAGTTATATGTGGTGCACATGCCATAAAAGGTATTTCTTCATTTGTAAGTTTAGTAACTGAACCTGAAATTGATGCTCCCAACCATTGTTTATGTCTTATTTCTGTTTGTTCTTCATATAATAATTTATTATCTTTATTTGCTCCACTTTCAAGAATAATAATTTCACAATTCTTTTTATCAAAAATATAACAATTGTATATTGCACCAGGTTCAATTATACTTGATTGACTTTTTAATGTTGAATTTGATCTGGGAGCTCCAACTATAATACTAAAATATCGATCTTGATATTAACTGATTTTTTTTTTAATATTATATTATATACCTATCTTGTCGCAACAATAAACTAAATCCGAAATATGTTGATCGATCTTCTGAATCAGTTCCATTTGTAAATGGTTTTGAATACGTTATATTTGGAAATGGAGATATATTAAAAGAAATTGTTATTGAAACACTTGAAAATAATCCCAAAAGAAAAATATGAAAATTACTCATTTTAATTTAAAAAAAAATATATTTATATATATATATTCCAATATTTTCTTTCCTATGAACACCGAGAATCGCTAAAAGACTGAGTTTGTAAAATTCATCAAAAAAATTATTTTAAAATATATTTTTTTCTATTTTGCATATTATTGAAATTGATTATAATGAATAAATTATTGAAAATTATTATTGTTGTGGTTAAAATTGAAAATCTGATATATTTTTTGAGTGAAATTGAAATTATATAGTGAATTTTTAGATTTAATTTTATATCAATAATATTTTGTTGTGTGTGTGGGTTTTTTTATCTAAAAAAAAATTGTTTTTAAAATAATTTAGCTATTTTTATAAATTTTTCAATTTAGACTTCAAAACTTTACTTTACTTCAAATTTCGAAAGCAAAAAAAAAAAAATAATAATAGTATGATAACTATTTAATGTACAGTACACCGATACTAATTTTGTAACAATAATAAGTCACTAATAACCCGATAGCCGAAGTAGCAAGAGCTTGAAAGTAAATTTATTGTAATTTTAATTTGTAATAAATGAAGTTTGAAGTTTGTACAAATACAAGTGAGTGTAAAAATACAAGAAAAAATTAAGCTAATTATATGAAATGTAGCACTTATTTTTCGAAAATTTTTAATTGAGCTTGATATTCTACTGACAAATTTAAACCTTAGATTGCTTTACTTATCTTAAGTAAGTCGGCATTTACCGACACACTTAGATCAATGATGTTCGTACCCTGCGGAAGCTCAACATAAACCTACTCGCTAAGCCAGTTTGAACTTTGTACAAAGCGATGGAGGTCTTGAATAAGTAGTAGTACTTTTAAAGTTATCCAAGTAAGTTCAGAAAGAAGATTCCTAGATGCATTTTCCTTTTGTGGTAAAGACGGAAGCAGATACAGAGGAGAGATTATTGTATTAGTTCAAATAACGACTCCTTTTCTCTTCAAAAAGATTTAAACAATTTTATGAAATGGTGTAATTATAATGGTTTATTTTTAAACGTTGATAAATGCGCCATCATATTGTTTACTCGTTCTACAAATCGTACGTTTAATAATTATACCTTTGATGGTTCTATAATAAGACGAGTCATGAGTCATGACTCATTAATGATCTTACATATTAATAAGATCATTAACAAAGCAAACTCAATGCTTAGTTTTACAAAAAGGTGGCCTAAGGCAATTGATGATCCTTATGTTACTAAATCGTTATTTACGACATTAGTCAGACCAATTCTTGAATATACTAACCAAGTTTGATCCCCTTTTTATCACCAACACATTGATAGAATAGAACGTATTTAAAAAAAAATTCTTAGGTTTGCATTAAGAGCTTTGAATTGGAATTAACCCTTAATATTGCCCCCCTACATTCAGTGTCTTAAACTGCTTAATATGTATACTTTAGAAGGTATAGGAGAACTGTGTTAGGTATTGTTTTTATAATCCAAGTACTGAATAAACACATTGATTCACGTTATATTGATAACATTTTAAGAAATACAATTAACACAAGAGCACGATTTAGGCATTAAGAAACATATTTGTGCCTATTACAGGTGTCACACCACTTTTCCAGTCATTTTTCCCAGTCACCCGAATGAAATTTACTTTCGTATTACAAGTCTCATCCGACAGCAACAAATTTCTGAACGTATTTTTTATGTACTTTGACAGAAAAACTCATTTGACGTTTGAATTTAAAAAAAATATTTTTATAAGAATACAAAATTGGTTGATGTGTTTATTTATGTTTTTTTTGAAATTGTGTTTTTGTTGTTTTTTTTAAACTAAAATAAACAAAAATGTTTATCATTCAATTTTTGAATTAATATATTCAAATATTATTTATTATTTATTTATTTTAACAGTTGATCCTACAGATAAATCTGTAGGCCAACTTTATAGGTCCTTTTCCCTTTCGAAATGTGAGCCTTTTTTATTAAACTATATTAATTATTTGGTATATATTTTTGTATATTATATATTTATATTATTTTTTTTATTAGTTATATTATATCTTTATTAATTATTAAATTATATTTGAACCGATGTGGTTGTATAGAAAATTACATTTTCAGTAATTTTCACCATTTGAAAAATTTTTCGGTTCTCACGGGGTTTGAACCCGTGCTCCTTCGGTCGTAACATTACTACACTCGAGTGCTTTACCACTCGGCTACCGAGGCCACATCAAATATATATTATATAATATAAATAAATTATTTCAATAAATTTGTAAATATTTACATACCCTTTCTTTTCAGAATCCATTATTTAAATTTATATAGACACAAAAAATTACAAAATTACAGGCAAACGGAATCCTGTTACATATAAATTGCAAGTGACAATTGTGTCGCATTTTTCAGTCGGCGCGTGACAGTAATAGTAATTAGTGTTGTCACCTGAAATTACTCGAATCCGACAAAAATGATACCTGTAATAGGCACAATTTTCTATTACATTTCACAGGACTTTACTACGGAAAATATGAGCCTATTAACAGAATGCTGATAAACACAAACCAATACAACACAACAATAAATTTTGATATGAGTAAAGATGTTGTAAGTTTTTATTAGTAAAGATGTTCTAAAGAAAGCCTTATTTAAAGTAATTTCCTAATTTTATTACGAATTTTGTGTAAACTAATTGTATAATTTTTACAATCTCTATTTTATTAATTATTAATTGTATTCGTTTTATATTTTATTATTGTAAAATGGTTTCATTGTAAATTTTAATATTGTAATTGGTAAACACTTGAACTAAGTAAGAATAAATAAATTATAATATGATCTCTCAAAAATATATTTTTTATGAGTATGTTCTAGGTTTTCTAGAATAAATTTTTGATTTTCCATATTTTAGGAGTAGTTTGCATGGCAAGTTAGCTTACGTAAACTGCAAATTGGGATCTGTCGATTGCAAGTTAGCTTTAAAGCATTTGTGGATGGCATCTCTTTATCAAAAATTTACTTGCATTATGGTTTGCACTTTTACAAAATATTAGTATTTTCTATATTGAAACTTTTTTTCTGTTCATAGATCACATGCAAAACAAAAAAATCACAGTAATTAAATGGTCTACATCAAGCCTAAATCAAATCATATTGAAAATATTTGATTAATATAAAATCTACAGGTTGCATAGAATCGCACAATCTGAAAACTTTAATTAGAGCCACATGGAGGTCAATACGATCTTCAATATTGAGAAACTAGTCCGACACCCGGAAAATAGTGAAGCAGTAATTGGGACTAATGGAACATATAAACTATTAATATTTTTATAAATATTTTCAATCATTCTTCTTATAATATAAAAAGTGAAAAAAATGTATAATTTATTTTTTGCAAAGATTTGTCTTTTAATTATTATTTTTTATTCAATTATTTTTTTTTTTTTTTTTTTTTTTCCTGTTACTCCTCGTGGGAGCATAGGGCATCAACTTGCCTCCTCCATTGTTCTCTATTGTACTCAATGGTCTTTATCTCCTCCCAAGTTCGTCCATATCTTATTACCTCAGAAGTCGCAGTCCGACACCACGTGTTGTTGGGTCTTCCTCGCCTTCTGCTCCCTTGGGGATTCCATTCTAGGGCCATTCTTGTTATATTATTTGATGGTTTTCTTAGAGTGTGTCCTATCCATCTCCATTTTCTGCGCTTAATTTGATGCATTATCGGTTCTTCACCTGTTATCTGCCATAAGTCCTTATTGCTGATGGTGTTTGGCCAGAATATTCTGCATATTCTTCTTTGGCATTTGTTCGCAAATACTTGAAGTTTTTGACTGATGTTATTTGTCGTCATCCAAGTTTCACTGCCATACATAAGTGTTGACATTACACATGCTTTGAATATTCTAATCTTTGTTTTTCTAGTTATTTGGCCATTCTTCCATATTGGACTTAGTTCACCGAACGCAGCTCTGGCCTTACGTAGTCTGTTGTTGACATCTGCTTCTGTACCTCCGTTTGTTGTTAGAATGTTACCTAGGTAAGAGAAGCTTTCCACATATTCGACTGTTTGACCTTCTATGGTTATGGTATTTGTGTTGGTGTTATTTATCCTCATGGCCTTGGTTTTATCTATGTTAATTTCTAGCCCGACTCTGCGCGCTGCTTGCTGAAGTAGGTCTGCTTTATGTTGAATGTCGCAGAATCTATGCGCTAGCAGACATATATCATCCGCATAGTCAAGGCCCTCAAGTGTCCTTGAGAGATCCCACCTTATACCTCTTCCGGAAGAACCCGTTTCTTTCATTATTTCATCTATTACCAGCGTGAATAGAAGTGGTGACAGTGGACATCCTTGCCTTACTCAATTATTAAAATTTAAATTATTTTTAATTATACCCAATTTTTAATGGTCCCGAATTTTCGCTCCAGTATTTTCTAATGACACAAAAACTACTCAAAAACTAAATCAAAAAATAATATATTTCCCATAATTGTTAATTTTTTCTAGATATGATGAAGTAACACGGTTCCAATTAATCTCCGGAAATCTATATTGGCCTGAAAAAAATTTCAAATATTTAAAAAAAAAAACAAAAACAAATTTTTTTTTGTATATATATTATAATTATCTTTATTATAACTACACAATATGTATCTGAAATATGTATTTACCGTAAGATTATTGTAAATAATTTCTATAAAAATATAAAATCAGTATCTTGTAGGCTCATCCAGGCTGAACATTTTATTATCAAATCCTTCTTTTAGTTTTTCCAATGGGAAAGTATATTGCAAATTGATTATACTTGGAGGTCGGACTAAAATTTCTTGTGGTTTAAACACTTTTCTTTTAAAGAATCCAATCTACAAATGAAAAAATAATTTATTTATTATAAAATGTAAATAGGTTCCGCATTCTTTTTCACATTAATATTTTAGCAGGAATGCAGATAAGAGAGATAATATTATTATGAATAGTTCTACGGAAAGTGTCTGAAATAAAGTCGAAAATTTTATTGTCGGCTAACTATGAATAATTATTGATATTTCGTTAAGCAGTTGCTATAATTGTCACAGTAATGATCATTTCGGGTAAATCCATGGCGAAAGTCTACATAATATTTTAGTTAAGGACACCTTGCGAAGAAATCGATTTGAAGAAATAATGCATTCACTACATTAAGCAGACAGTAACCAGGGTAGCACAAAATAAAAATAAAATCCAGATATAATGTGGAAATTACAATCAATTACTGATCACATAAAAGCAAGCCTGTTCAAATATTTTCCTCCAGAACAAAGTTTGTCATTTGATGAAAGTATAATCGTTTATTTTGGTCATCTTCAATTTGGCTTTAAAGTATGGTCAGTATGCACTCCTTCTTTAGGATATATTTTTAAATTTACCAAATGAGAAATCCGAGATTCAATAGCGATTATGAAGAGTGATTTTTAAAATGTGTAAGCACCAAAATTAGTAAATATGATCGATGGTTTCACCGAAAAAGTGAAAATTTTGCCACTTTTCTTCAATTTCGACAATTTATTCCCAAGTTTTCATTTCATGATTTACCTAAAAACTCGTGGTTACAATGCAACATACACGATTCATGAAATCGAATTCCAACTTTTTCAATAGAACATAAAAATCAAATAAAAAAGGGCAGGAGGTTTCCATAAATCTTTACGAATTAAAGAGGCAAATATTCATTTATTAAACGGATCGAATAGAAATAAAAACGGGTCGAAAAATCTGTTATTTCTACTGCTTCGGTGTTTATACAAAGTCAAATGGATTGCGTTTTGCGAAAGCATCGCAAAAAAAAATAAATATTTTTCGACAATGTGCTATCATCGAATACAACCTAATGTGTGGTGTGGATCTTTTCGATCAAAATCGCTTCTCGACTTATGGCTAAGATCAAAGTGTAGTATCTGTTCTTATCAGCTTAACATCTGATAGATTTCATTTTCACAAATGTTACAAATTTTCACAAAAGTCACAAATGTTAACCTGATTTTTGGAATTGAACGGAGTGTTAGGGGCTTGCTCCACCTTAGTCACGGGTTGGCCTAGTCTTGCAGTACCGCGAGGATCGGCATAAATTAACATTTCAAATTAAATAACAAAAAAAAATGTGTCACTTTCATTTTTATATGGTTGGTAGAGGCTTGTGTTCAAAATGCTTGGCAGTTATATAGAAAATAGCAAAATCAGTTGAGTCAATTTCAATTTCGTCGTCAGATTTCAATCTAGTATTTTTTTATGTTCTTGACAGTAACTTAGGTAGTATTACCTTTCCCTGCTTAATTAAGTACGGTACTGTAAGTTTATATTACAATATCTGCAATGTTATTCGAGCGTTTATTTATCAAATTAGTGGCTTATCATTAAATGTGGAAAATTACTACTATTGTCAGGAACTAAGCCTTCTTAAATAGAATAGCTTTTTTTTATTTTACTAGTTACCAGATTATACTCTCAATTATTTTTTGTTATTGCAAAAATTACGGTACAAAATGTAAAGAAGCAGGAACCCTAACTTTGTACACACGACATAATGATGACTTAGCATTTGAGAATAGTCTTCGATATGGTGGAAAGGAATATTTTGTTCGAAAATGCAATAGAAGACAAAGTGATTTTCCAACAAATGTACTTCGACAATAGTAACTGAATGTGTAAAGTGTAATGTTCGTCTTTGTATAGATTGTTTTAATAAATAAAAGCTTTCTATCCTTACCAAACTCAGAATTTTCCAATTGAACTAAAACATACGGTAGGTAGGTAGTATTGGCTGCGACTGTACGTCGACACACTTAGACCACTTAGACCGGTAAGGTCCAATGTGATACCGCAGGGAAAAAATACGGAATGGAAATCTAATTTTATTGTTAAATTATTAAATAGTAAAAATCCCATGAGTTGGTAAAATAATCTGGAATAAAAATCCGGAAAATCAAAATGCGGAAAATACAAAATCCGGAATGTTGTTAGTATTTTATATTTATTTTATTTCTGTTTTTATTTATCTAATTTTCATTGAAAAGTTTTGTTAATATTATTTTTTAATCTCAATAAAACTTTTGAATCGGTTAAACTCTCCATTTATTTTGCTAACCCAGCTATATTTAAAAAATTAAATAAACAAAATAGGGTTTTATAAAAAAACAGATTTCCCAAAAAAAAAAAAGCATCCACATTTTTTAGAATTCCAGTTAGTTTTACTGGGTGGGCAGTGCCCAACGTACCCCTTAGAACTAGTCGTCACTGAAAATGATAAATCATTTTCTACGAGTTTATGGAAACATTAAAAATGAATTTCTTCATTCAAACAAGAACTTTAGGATTTCTTATTTCCAGATTTTGAAATTCCGGATTCTGATTTTTCGAATTTGCAATTTTCGTCTTTTGTATTTTCTATTTTTTGATTTTTCGTATTTTGTAATTTCCGAATTTATATCTATATTTTTCTAGATTTAACGCTAAAAAAATAATCATACGATCACAGTCTTCTTTTGCGTGTCCTGGGGAATGGTTATACAGGATATTTGTAAAAACTGTCAAAATAGTTTACTTGCAGCCCTAAAGAGTCTATTTATATATTTTTTTCTTCAAAACAAAAAATATTTCAGAATAATTCGATGAATTATAAACGTTCTTGCTATGTATTTCAAAATTGATACTGAGAGATCAGACAATCAGATCCTTTCCATAGAATAACTCATAAATATTATATTTGAACAAAATAATTTTTCTGAAGTTAATCCCTAGGTTTTTTGATTTAACTTCACAAAAATTACTCCATGCGAATCAATTAGAAATATTATACATGTGAAATACCGTTATGCATACCTTATATAAAAGAAAGGCTATTAAAAAATATATTAAAACTGCAGCTACAAATGAAATAAAATAAATCCAATTTGATGATTTTTGTCTTTCTACCTTAATGAAAACAATATCATGAATTGCATGTATAATTTTTGGTAAAAACATAACCCGATTTCTAAAAAAAAAGAAGCACAAAAAATAATTAAAATGTTCTTAAAAATTATAAAAATTGATTAAAATTGAAATGCCTTTTTTGAATTTTAGAATTCTTCTTGATTTTATTTTTTTATTTATTAATTTTTTCCTCGACTGCTTTACCACTCCACTACCGAAGCCACAGATGACATAATTTTAATTTTTAATTTTTTTTTAATAACAAACAACAAGTAAATATAAAGGCAAGTTTTAAGTCCATCAAGCAGCCGATTCTTATATTTTTATTTATTTTTTTTATATCTTCTGTAGGCATTTTAGTTCGAACTTCAGTGTATTATATAAGTACCAAAAAATAAATTTGAAAAATTTACAGATTAGTTTTGTAAACAAAAAGAAAAAACAAAAAACTAATTATTCAAAGCAATCTTTTCTTTCATGAAAAGCAATGAATGGAACGTAGGCTAGAACAAACAATGAAAAAGCAATATTACTCTTCCAGTTCTTCAAACAAACATTCTCAAATGAAAACAATGATACCTGCAGTCTACAGATAACTGAGTATGAAAATAATGAAGTTAACATTAAATGCTTCACTACAGAAGAAATACAATTATTCATCAAAAAGAGAATAAAACATAAAAAATCTCCCGAATATGACTTACTGACAGGTAAAATAATGAAGGAGCTGCCTGAAAAAGCAATTGAATTTCTAAGAAATATATTCAATGCTATATTTAGGTTGAAAGAATTTCCTAAAGTCTGGAAGGTAGCTCAAATCATACCGGCAGCAACATCGTATCGACCAATTAGTCTCTTGCCTATTCTCTCAAAAATATTCGAACAACTATTTTTTGATCGACTAGAACCAATATTAGTAAAAAAAAATCTAATACCGAATCACCAATTTGGATTCCGGCGACAACATTCAACCAAACAACAAGTCCATAGTGTTGAATAAAATAGCTATGGACCTGGATGATAAAAAGTTTTGTTCTGGTATCTTCTTAGAGAAGCTTCAAGACTCTCGCAATTGGAAGCTCAAATGGCTACTTACAACATAGACATCCTAGGTATAAGTGAAATGCGATGGAACAACACCGGAGAAATCAACACGGAGAATGGAAACATGGTAATTTACAGTGGAAGGGAAACAGGGGGTGAAAGTGGAGTCGGAATACTAATATCAAAGAAATTGAGACAAACATTGGTTTCTTGGAAGGCAGTCTCGGATAGAATTGTTATAGGGCGATTTCGAAATATGACAAGACATGTAACAATAATTCAATGCTATGCACCAACAGATGTCGCTGAAGACCATATTAAGGATGACTTCTACGAACAAATAGAAACAACGCTAGCACTCATAAATAGGGGAGATATCATAATATTAATGGGTGACTGGAATGCGAAAATAGGATCTAACAACAATGGACTTGAGGAGATAATGGGCAAACACGGGTTAGGAAGAGAAAGAAACAACAACGGGGAAAGATTGATAGAGTTGTGTCAGACTTTCGACCTAGCAATCGGAGGGAGTCTATTTCCACACAAAGATATCCACAAATACACATGGACAACACCAAACGGGATCTCAAGAAATCAGATAGATCACATATGCATCAGCAAGAAGTGGAAACAATCAATGTTAGATGTGAGAAATAGAAGGGGAGCAGATATACACAGCGATCATGAATTACTAACTGGGGACTTCAGAATGAAACTAAGCCAACAAGGAAGAGGCAGAAGATATAGAAAGAAGAAAATAAATATAAATAACTTGAAAAATCCGCAAGTAAGAGCTGACATAGTTACGGCGTTACGAGAAAATATTAGAAATAATAGAGAATACACTTGGGAAGAGATTCTGGAAATTTACAACCAAACAAGCGAACAAAATCTTGGAATTTCACAACCACAAAGAAAAATCTGGATAACCGAATATGAAGAAATAGCGAAAACAGTAAAAAGAGCAGCAAGAAGAGATAAAAGGAAATTTCTACAAAATTTAGCCGGAGAAGCAGAAAAAGCAGCACAGCAACATAACCTGAGAGAATTGCATCGCATAATCAAGAACTTAACAAACCAGTCGGAACAACAAAACAAACCAATTAAAGATAAAAATGGTGCGCTCATCACAAACTTAGAGGATCAATTAAAGAGATGGAGAGAACATTTCCAAGAACTGAGCAACGAAGAAAGTACAAATAATGAAGCAGACATAAGAAACAGAGACAATGCAAATATCTACCCAACTGAGGGACTGCCAATATCTACTCAAGCTCCAAATATAGAAGAAATCAAAGCTACAATCAATATCCTGAAGCACAACAAAGCAACAGGTGAAGATGGAATTCCAGCAGAAATAGCCAAACTGGACCCTGACTTATTCGCAAAAACAATTGAACCCCACATCAGGAAAGCATGGATAGAAGAGAATATACCACCATCATGGAAGAAAGGAATGATTGTCAAGATACCTAAGAAAGGAGACTTGGCAAATTGCAGCAACTGGAGAGGAATCACGGTTCTAAATACTATTCATAAGATAATAGCAATTATTATAAAGAAAAGATTAGAAGAAGTACTAGAACCAATACTACGGAAAGAGCAGGCAGGTTTCAGACCAAACCGAAGCTGTGTAGACCAGGCAAATACTTTACGGGTCATAGTTGAACAATCAGTGGAATGGAATGCCCCACTATATCTACTATTCATAGATTTTAAGAAAGCATTCGACACAGTCAAGAGATGCGCAATATGGAGAACACTTACAAAGAAGGGAGTTCCTGAAAAAATCATCAACATCATCAAAGCGATGTATGAAGATGCAGAGACAACAGTTCAACACAGAGGTAAGATCAGTGATACATTCTACACCAATATAGGAGTTAGACAAGGATGTCCACTATCTCCACTTCTCTTCAACACAATACTAGACGACATTCTAAGAGAAGTTTGCACTGGAGTAAACGGAATAGAATGGGATCTCTTCGGAAACTTAGAAGACTTAGATTACGCAGATGATGTATGCCTCATATCAAAAAATCAAAGGGACCTACAGAACAAAGTCAACAGATTACAGGAAGAAGCAAAGAAATCGGGACTGGAATTAAATATCGAGAAAACCAAAGCAATGAGGACAAACAATAGTTACAGTGAGCCAATAACAGTGAGTGGACAACAGATAGAATACGTAGAAGAATTCAACTACCTGGGGTGCATTATAACATCAAGAGGAGGTGCAACAGAAGATGTCAACAGCCGTATAAATAAGGCAAGAAGAACATTTGGGAGCCTAATGAAGATATGGCGGAGCAACCAAATATCGAGAACAACAAAGCTAACAATATTCAGAGCATGTGTTAAGTCAACATTAATATATGGCAGTGAAACATGGCTCACTTCGGTCAGAATCAAACAGAAGCTACAAGTATTCATCAACAAGTGCTTGAGAATTATATGCAGAATATTCTGGCCGGCAAGAATTAGCAACGAAGATTTATGGATGGTAACTGGAGAAGAACCTATCAACAGACAGATAAATAGGAAAAAATGGAAATGGATAGGTCATACACTAAGGAAATCAGAAAGTGATATAGCAAGAAGAGCTCTAGAGTGGAATCCACAAGGACAAAGGAGACCCGGCAGACCATACAACACATGGAGACGCACAATCGATCAAGAATTAACAGTCAACAATTATACCTGGGACGATATTAAGGAAGTAGTACTCAACAGAGAGGAATGGAGGTTCACTATCGAAGCCCTATGCTACCACGCGGAGTAATAGGAGAAAAAAAAAAAAAAAAAAAAAAAATCTTCTTAGATGTGGCAAAAGCGTTCGACAAAGTCCGAATGTTCAAATATAAGTAAAATAGAAGCAGGAGTACCGCAAGGCAATGTATTGGATCCAGTTTTATATCCCCTGTATACAGCCGATATTCCAATCCCAACAAAAACAGAATACATTATTAGCAACATTTGCAGATGATAATGTTCTACTTGTTTCACATAACTGCTGAAAAACAGCTACTAAACAGGTACAAAAATTTATGAATAAAACAATGACTTGGTTCAAACTTGGAATATTCAAATTAATGAATACAAAACTACTCAAGTTATATATATACAACAAGAACTCGATACGATCCTGAACCAATAATGATAAATAATAAAGAAACAAAAATTGAAAATCAAGGTAAATACATAGGAATGCACATTGACAATAAATTGACATGGAAGAACCACATAATCCACAAACGTAATCAAATAAGGCCAAAATGCGGACAACTACAATGGCTTTGTAGAAATAAATCTAAATTGACAATGAACAACAAGCTGCTACTTTACAAAACAATTATAAAACCAATATGGACATATGGGGCAAAAATATGGGCAAGCAATACCAACATTAATTTAATATAATCAAAAATAATTAGAACGATAGCGAGAGCCGAATGGTATGTGAGGCTCATAGCTATTACTTCCATTATTTCCAAAACGATGGAAATCTTAATCAATCAAAAGTTGAAGAAATATCTTGATAGTAGAGGTATAATTCATGATAGTCAATACGGTTTTCGACCTCAGCGTTCCACCGGTGATCTCATGACATGCCTCTGCGAAAAGCTTAACACCAGTCTTCATCAATCTGGTGAAGCTGCTGTTGTAGCTCTGGATATATTTAAGGCTTTTGATCTAGTCTGGCATTGTGCTCTTATAGCAAAATGCAATGCTGTGGGCCTCGGTCCAACCTTTTCTAAATGGATTGAAAGCTTTCTCTTAAACCGATCTATCATAGTTTCAGTTGACGGTAGTTTTTCCGACCAACTTCAAATCAATGCTGGTGTTCCACAAGGCTCCGTCCTTTCACCCACCCTATTTCTCATTTTCATTAATGACCTTCTCAAATTAACTTTCAATCCAATCCATAGTTTTACTGATGACAGCACTCTAGTAGCATCATATGATTTTCTTAAAACAAATAATGCTACAGCTTCAGCAGTCAACTCCAAAAGAACAATGATGGCTGGTGCACTCAATCACGACCTAGCCAAAATTGTCAACTGGGGTAGAGCAAACAGAGTCGAGTTTAACACTTCAAAAACTCAAAGCTGTCTTGTTAGTAACAAGCTAACAACATTCGAACCAATTCTCCGGCTTCAAAATGAAGTTATTCAGCGACTCAAAGACTTGAACATTCTCGGGATGCGATTGAATCAAAATATGCACTGGAATGAGCATATTTTTGATATTGCGAAAAGCGCCGCCAAATGTTTGGGCTTTTTAAGTCGCTGCAAAGTTTATTTTTCATCTCGAGACCTCTTAAAAATTTATAAAGCATATATACGATCCAAGCTCGAGTATAACTCACATTTATGGGCAGGTGCACCAAAAACTGCTTTAAATTTTTTGGACAAAGTTCAAAACCGCGCCATTCGTCTTATAGGCGACATAAATGTGACCTCATTCCTTATACCACTTGGTCATCGTCGTATTGTTGGAGCACTTTCTCTATTTTATAGATATCTACTTGGTGTTGGCACTTGTTCCGAGGAACTAAAGTCACTTCTTCCTCCTCTCCAGCAATTCTGTCGCATAACACGAGAGGCATCAAGTGCACACCCTTTCACAGTGGAAATTCCGAAATGGTTTAAGTCCGGCTATGGAAATTCTTTTATAGTAAGAACATCTCGATTGTGGAATCGCGTCCCAATCGAAGCATTCCCAATGAGAGAAGGATTTTTTATTTATGATTTACAGAGATTTAAGACGAATATTAACAACATTGTTTGCTCTTTCCCACAAAACTTTTCTTCTTCCTTTTTCTTTCCTTTCCTTTAACTATCCTTTCCTTTTCCAAATGGTCAACGGTACGCAAGTGCTAAAAAGTTCAAAACCTAAGTTTTGGCTATAATATAAAAAAAAAAAAAATGATGATCTACACTGTGATTTAAAAATACTGACAATAAATAAACAAATTAAAAATATCAAAAAAAAAATATCAACCCATTTCAACAATGAAATTAGCACTCTACCAGAACAAGAAAGAATAAAAAATAGAAGTTTGTAAAAATACAGACCCCATGATGTAATAAATAGATTTTAAGTTTTAAAAACAAAAAAACAAAAAAACAAAATATAATGTAAATGAATAT
This sequence comes from Argyra leucocephala, assembly GCA_963942445.1. Classification (NCBI taxonomy): domain Eukaryota; kingdom Metazoa; phylum Arthropoda; class Insecta; order Diptera; family Dolichopodidae; genus Argyra; species Argyra leucocephala. The sequence continues at coordinate 140,468,748 of OZ012678.1, read as the reverse complement.
TAGAAAAAATTACTATAACAAAATGATTTACACTCTACCCAAAATATAAGGAAAGTTACTAGGTGTCTTATATTAAGACAGATGTTAATAAAAATAGGGTTTAAAAAAAATAAAAAAAAATCAAAGTAATGTCAGTTTTTCATTTTTCCATATCAAGTCTACATGTCGACTCGAGTGATTTACTTTATCAAGAACTATAAATGTATAATAAACTAACTTACTTTGATCTTACTTAATTTAAAATGAAACATATTTTATTGTGAATGAAAGTTTGTATACCTTAGTTAGGGTGTTTATCCAATATTCATGCTGGTTAAAATAAGAAAAAAACATTATGAAAATATATAACGTTCTATGAGCCCTGTTTTATATGTGCCGAATTCATGGTAATAAAAAAAAAAATATGAAGAATCAATATACCGATAAATGGCAAAAATAAAATCAAAATTGGTTTATAGTTATTATTAATATTTAAATGTCGTTGATCACATTTAATGTTATGTTAATAAATTTTTAATTATTTGAAATTGACTATACATTATTATAAATTTCAGCTGAAAATAGCACAATTTATTTTTATTTTTCTTCTTCTTCAGCTACATATCCACAACCACATGTTTGCAATCATATTTCTGAAGTTATCTCTATTGTACGCTGCGTGTATTAGTTTACCCACCGTTTGGAAGTCCGCCTATTGCTGATATTTATTACCTGATCTTTGCCCGTCTATTGCCATGATATTTGCTTTTGGCCAACACGTCTTATTTTACCTTACAGAATCAGTTGTAGATCATGTTTTTTGTCATTTCGCATCATATGATTCAGAAATTTTTTATTAAAGGAATATAATTATTGCAGTAAGCAGTAGAGAATCGATTTTGTAAAATTGCATAATTATTTCCGCAATTTAACATTTCGTACTCTGTATTGCAAAATTAGTATCTATGTATATTAAAACATTTTTTGTACTACATATTGCAGTGTGATTGTGTTGCGTATTTTGTTACACGTCACTTATACATTTCATATTCGTATATGTATGTATGTGTATTTGAATTTTTTACGCGGTTAGGCCGTCACGTTAAGTTTTGCGGTGACTTGTTTTTTTTTATTGTTTTTAAGTAAATTTAATTTTAAAATTTGTTATAATCGTTAAATGTGTGTTAACTTCAACATTTCAAAGTACATATATTTTTCAATATATAAACATGGGTATTGTCTTTCATTATTATAATTTCTGTTATCAGTACATTAAATATACGAGCTTCATTTAAATATTCATCCTGTTATACTGCAGTAATATATTTTTTTAAACTGTCAAGATATAAATTATTCGTATATACTAGTGTGGCACGGAATTGTTTCCGTGTTCGGGTTTTGTTTATTAAACAAATACATAAGTAATATATTTAGTTTACCAATAGTTATTTCCTCTTCTTATTACTTGTAGTCCTATAGACCGGTGTGAATTTTAACCTTCTTCATAATCCTGTCTTCATTTTTTCGATCATTTTCAAGTGTTCCTAATTTTCGACTCATAAGGTTAAGGTTTGACGTTGACTTCCTATTATAACGTCAAAATTAACCATATTAAAATTTGTACTCTGTTCTTCGTTTTTATTAAATATTTTGTTTTTATTTTATCTGTTTAGATGCTAAATCCATGGAAATAAATTAATTTAAAATAAAGTTTACGTTATATATATATACACGTATATGAAACAAAATAATGTTTGTACAAAAATATTCAATATCAAAGTTTAGAATTTCAGATTTAAAAGTTTAGGTAGGGTATAGTTATATAATATCTATATAATGATATAAATTTATGTACAAACATATTAAGTGATTGTGATAATCAATTGTAATTTAATTTCGTAAGGCTGAATTTAAATTTGGCTATCTAAAACTTTAAAATTGTTTTCATATTTATTCTTGTTTTAATACTTGACTTTCATGATAACAATGTCTCACATACGGCACATAGTTAATAAAATATGTTTGACAATATTTATATTTTTGTATTAACTTACTATCTCGGTAGCTCCTCTAAACGTATAGACTAAAAAAATAAAAACATGCCAGTATACTGGTATAAATTGATATAATTATACCAGTAGACTACACTACACTGATTAAAGTATTTATTGATATAAATAAATAAATAAATAAATAATTGAAGCCTAATCAAGAAGAATTCTAAACCTATTAATACTATACTATTACTCACATTGGTTTAAGGTTATATTTTTCAATACCCATTCTTATTTTATATGAAAAATATTGTTTCCCAGATTTTTTCATTATTTCTTCAATATCTTTTAAATCAATTGTAAAATTAATTTTTATTTCAATAGGTCTATTTTGATTTGATTCAAATTTTTTCAAAAATAGAAAATACTCAATACATACTCCTGCATTTTTACCATTTCTGCATCCAATCGAATTCGAATTGTTTATTGGAATTGTAATAATATCTTTGTATGTATCTTTTATTAAAACATTTGGATGCATTTCAAATTGATTAGTATTCCTTATTCTTTGAATAGAACGTTTCGAAACTCTACTATGTTTATTTGATTTTCTTGGAAGCATTTCGTTGCGTATCTTTGTCTTTGGACTTTTTAAAGGTTTTTCATTTGTTCTTCTGGTTCTGCCCTTTGGTAAAACATTTCCATCATATTTGCCAATAATTGCAATATTTTGTAAATTTATTTTCAATTCGGGAAGTGATGTTTCATTATATGAACTGGATATTGGAATAGAAACTGAAATTTGTAAATCAGTTAATATACTGGGACCCAGATTTTTAGTCTAAAATATAATATTAAAAATGTTTAAATTTGTAATTTAATATTTATGTATACATATAGCAGATTTTATTCAATTCAGTCATTTGTGTGCAGTCTTTTCATTTAAATAATTAATTTAATTGTATAAATCGGACCTGGTGATGACTAAAACTATGTAACTGTATATGGATTATGAGCTTGATAAACTTTAATGTGGTGTTAAACCCTTTATATAAATAAATTTATAAATAAATACTTTTTTTTTCCTTACTCCTCTTGGGAGCACACGGCTTCCACCTGACATTTCCATCGACTTGATTTCTAGTTGCTAATTTCACTTGTATTTCCGAGGAAATATCTAATTTAATTTTTAATCTGTTTGTACTGTCAATGTAGTGTATTGGTCTACTGTAACTGACCACTTTGATAACTCTATCTGCGCCTACGTGGTAAGACGACGTCATTTTTTTTTGCAAGTTGTCGCTGCGATTTCATCCATCTTTGACGTTAAGATGCCTGACGTTACTATGTTTATTGGGTACGTTATGTCATATACTTTTGTCAGTTATTGACAATTGTGTAATTATCATTAGTGTTTGTCCAATATTAGTTATTGTGTTATTTGGTTATTGTGTTTTATGAATAATATATGAGTATGGATATAGATATTGATATAGGTAATAGGTAATATTTTTTAGTTATATAAAGTATTAATTATATTAATTATTTTTATTGATTATAAATTTTATAATATTTTGCTATTTTTTTTTTAGTTATATTTTATACCCCCTACGAGAATCGAACAAGCGACTACCACATCGTAATTGAAACACATTTCGGTGATCCAACCGAATAGGCCAATAAATAAGGAATAAATAAATACTATATGAATTTAAAAATAAGGTATAATTAGTAAAATTTAGTTTTATATAGATTTTAATTTAAATTATTTTGCTCTTTAAATCAAAAAACATTAAATTTCTCTTTAACTTGCAGTATAATCAACCCACAGGGGTCCCTAGTTTAATTAGAACTAAATACACGAACTATTACTTACATTCCTTACTGGTTCGAAAAAAGTGGTGAAATCCAACTTCTATATACACTTAATATTATACTACCTACACTACATACACTACAAACACTAGAAACAGCTTCTAACTATGGACTTAAATAAATATTCTTATTTGACATTTATTTTGTAAGTAAACGACTGATAAAAGTTCATTCTGCTATAGTCAGTTTTTTTTCTTTTTTATTTATTTATTTAACTAACTTACCTGTACTGTTTTATTGACTTCTAAGGAATTCGGAGAATCATCATCAATCATAATAATTTGAGGTGGAGATATTTCAAAAATTTCAACAACACTAGATTGTATAAAATTTATTTCAATTTCCTTTTTATTATCTAATTTATAATAATCAATATTTTGACTAAATGCTTCTGCTGTTACTGTAAGTAATTCATCTTCTATTTTTTCAGTACTGAAGGTGACCAAAAATTTTTTCTATTATAAAACAAAAAAATAAATAAATATGTTTTATTTGTTTTTGACTGAGATAATGAAATTTTTTACAATACCGAATTATTTTTGCTTAAAACTAATGAGTCATCTGGCCACAAATCACACTGTAAAATTGAATCAATCTCATTACAAAATTTTGGAATATTTGCAAAAAGAATATTTTGATTTGTACTTATATTTATTTTAGGCATATAAGCTTGATCTTTGCTGTTTATGACTTCATATTCAATTGCAAAATTTTCATATTTGCCCACCTCCAAATAATATTTATTTTCAGAATGGTTTAAGCTAAAAAAAAAAAAAAAATTGATATTAACTCTGCACTGCATTACATAACAAAATCAAATCATTTTTCGGGATTTCATTAAATTCCTGAATAAATAAAAAAAAAAAAAAAAACTAACAAAAAAATAATAATATTCAATTTTGTAATGATCGACAAGCTTTCCTTGTTTTTTTTCGTTTTTTTTACATTACGTGTTCTTACATTTTTGTCATAGACTGTGATGCAAATTAGAAAAAAATTTGCAATCGAAGGAATAATTGCTTGTGTAATTGTTTGAAATTATTTAATGATTTGCCTAATAAATTAAAAAACATGGATAGTGTAGGATATTTCAAAAAATAAATAAAAAAATATATTATTACAGTGAATGTACAAAGTTAAAATCATAGTAAAATTATTGTTGTTTATTGTATATGAAAATATATTGTGTAAAATTTTTAGAATGCATCTATTAATATAGTATAATTTATTAAGTTTATAAGTCATATATTTAAAAGACACTTTCAAAATAAAATATACAGCCAGACAGCTACGGCTTAATGCTCTGAATAGAATATTATTTTAAAATTCGTCAAATTTGATTCAAATTATTTATTAAAAATTTTTTATGTAAAAAGTAAAAAGTATTGTAAATTTTGAATTTAGAAATAAAATAAATAAATAAAATAATAAAAAAAAAGAAAAAAAAAACAGAGATCGAATGTTTTTGCAACAATGTATTGTTTAGGGCTTAATAAGTTTCTACTCAATATGAGTAGAATCATGATTTAGGAGAAGTTTAAAATAAGTTTTTAAAAATTATGCTAATTACTGTCCCATCTTATATGGTTTCGGCTTTATAAACATAAAAATTAATAAAGTAATTTCAAAATTTAAAAAGTGCCTATAAGCCATAAACAACTACAAGTGTATACAACTCTGTCCTTATGAGGTTGTTTTATTGAGTTTGTTCCCGGCTATTGTGCAGTCGTTGGTTAATCACTTACATCGGCACACTCTATATACATAGATATGTACATATATATATATATATATAATATGAAGCAATTATCCATCAAATTTTTAGAGTTTATGACAATTTGTGAAATTGAAATAAACTCATATCATTTAAGTATCATTTTACATTTGTAAAAATGATGAATGGGTATCCGAATTCTAAATAAAGTGTATAAATAATATAAAAATATAATGCAAACAGTAATATGATAACAATGTAATACACAGTACATCGATACCGATTTTGTAACAATAATAAACCATAAATAAGCATGTAGCTAGAGCTTACAAGTAAATTTATTGTAATTTTAATTTGTAATAAATGTAAATATAAATAAAAATAAATAAATATTCCATAGACTGTAACTGTTATAAATTTTATAAAAAAAATCACATTGAAAGAGTTTTTCTTTGATTTTTTTTTCATATCGATTATTTGTAATAATTATTCGTCATCAAAAAATTTTTCGCTCATATAAAATAGTTAATACTCAATTTTAATCATTTTCTCTTATTTTTAATAGAGTTACGAAATAATTTTTATTTTTTCTATTACCGTTAATAGTTACATAGCAATTTTTATTTTTTTCGATTAAAAATAAAAATCATTTTTTAATTGTGAAGCTATTTCAAAACATCTGTACACTGAAATTTGCATCAAAGTAGTACTAAGTATCTATTTTCATACAAATCAAGTCCCAGAACTCTACTCTACTAAACAAGGGCTAGATGGCCACCCGAAGTTATTAAAATTAAAGTACTCATTTTCCAAAAACTACATAGCCTATTAATATGGGACTTGATTTGTATGAAAATAGATACTTAGTACTACTTTGATGCAAATTTCAGTGTAACGATAAATATTAATGCTACTTCGATGCAAATTTTCAAGAAGATATGATTTGAAGTAGCTTCAGAATTAGAAAATGATTTTTATTTCAATCAAAAAAAATAAAAATTGCTATGTAACTATTATGGGTAATAGAAAAAATAAAAATTATTTCGTAACTATTAAAAATAAGAGAAAATGATTAAAATTGAGAATTAACTATTTTATATGAGCGAAAAATATTTTGATCAATATAAATTATTATTTTTATTTTTTTTGTATAAATTAAAAATTTATGGATCTTTTGTGAGATCGACAAAAGATCTCTTACCGATCAAATACTTTATTCGATGTTACGATAACTCCTTATGAATGATTTGCAGTCACTGAAATATTCACAATTCATTTTGTTTAAATAATTTTCGTTTTATGATGAAACAAATAATTTACTTGGTTTTTGAAATTCAAAAAATCACCAAAATTAATACAAATCTAAAATAATTTTTTTACATAACACTTGATAATGAAATGTTTTGAAACAAAATTTATTTATTTAAAAACTTTACATTTTCACTTACTTCGTATATGATACCAAATCAACCTGTAAATTAGGAAGACATTGATCTATTCCATTACATAAATTCTTCATACTAAATATCTTATATACAATTCCGTTTACATGGCTATCATTTGCAATGCATTCTTCACAAAATTTGTCTGTGAGTGGTTCCTGTACTAATTTATATTTCATTTCCAATTCAAATTGCCTTTTATTATTCTTCCCATTACTCTCAATTATAATTTTATGGTTTTCACAATTTTTTTCATCTGACATAATTACTGGTGATAGATTTTTTTCCGTTACTATTTCACTATTTAAAAATTTTATACGATTATCATAACTCTTTGATTTGATTGTAATATCAAATTTTAATTTTTGAATTTTACCATTACTTGTCGTATTGCTAATAAAAAAAATGCAAGTTTTAAATTCAATTTCTTTAACATTGGTAGAATAAATATCTTTTAGACCTTCAAATGTAGCTTTCACAAAAATCACAGGATATGATAAATATAGAAAAACTAATTCTGAATTTGGTGCTCCAATAATTAAATCATTTGAACCATTCCCATCAATATCAATGCCACCAGACAAGCTAAAACCGAAGAAACTAGATGTTTCGAAAATACTTCCAAAACCGAATTTCTTAACAGGTTTTTTATTAATATTCAGGAATTGTGGCGATTGAAGAATCTGTTCTGGTAATATTCTTAGACCTTTTGCACAACCATAATATATATATACAACACCATTTTCACCGAATGGTGCTGCTATTGCAATATCATTAAAATGATCTTGATTAATATCACCAAGTTTTGTCATTGCTGTACCAAATCGCATACCCGATAATCTTCTATATGGTGGTGTAATTTTGGATCGAGTAAATGATAAATCTGAATTTTTTATAAATATATAAATAGCACCAACATCATATCTTTCACCAATTGAATGTAATGGAGCTGAAACAATTATATCCAAATGTTCATCTCTATTTAGATCTTCTGTTAATAAGCTATATCCAAAATATTCATATTTTTGAGTACCAGTTAAAACTTTCTTTTCCGGTATCATTACCCCATTAATAATTTGAAAAATTTCAACAGTGCCCTGATCTAAATGTCTTGGCGCACCAGCAATATAATATGATTTTTTTTTATTTTGTTCAAAATTACCACCTGAAACAGAATATCCTAAATATGAAAAAGGTGCTTCACAGCTTCCACGTGGAATTAAATCACGATCATATCCCATTATAACATTTCCATGCCAATGAAATGCACCGGGTGCACCAAATATTATTTGATTTTTAGTTTGATCTAAATATGCACTAAAACCCATTTGTGCAAATTCATATTGTAAACAATCATTTGTAACCTCTAAAAAATAGAAAAAAAACAAAAAAAAAATTATTTAAATAGAATTATTGTGAAATTTATTTTTCTATATTAAAAATTTTGTCTTACGATCATTAAAGGACGGAGCAAACTTTATTATATCCAGTTGTTCTGAAACCGAATTTGATGGTAATTGATAACAAATTCCATTCATAACAATTTCTGTTGTTCCAATTTCTGTTGAATGTCTCGGTGCACATACTATAATTGGATCTGTATCCTTATTACCAGCAGTAATTGTTCCACCAAACCATTGATTTTTTGGATAATTTTCATCTGAATTAAATTTTATAAATTCAGATGCAATACATTCGCTATTTTCTATGGAACATTTATATATTTCACCAGGTTCATTTGAAATTTCCAAAGTAGAATTTGATCTTGGAGCTCCAACTATTAAGCTAAAATAAATTAATAAATAAAATTTAATTAAATTTTTAATAACAATATATAGTATATAAGATTAATTATTAAAGTTAAACATTGTGTGTTTTATTTAATCAATGGACTAGTGGTTAACCTGTGAAATTGCACAGAAATGGTTTTGTTTTTCAGAAATGATTTTAATTTAATATTTTGATTTTGTATTATTTTTGTTTTCGCAATAATATTACTTGGTTGAAGAATTCGGTATTTTATAACGCAATATTTTTTAATATTTTACATTTAGCGAATTTAAGAAAAACTAAACTTACTAAATTTCATATTAAAGTTTAACGTGAAAAAAAAATCCAATGGCCTCGATAGCCGATTGGTAATTCGAGTATAGTAATGTAACGATCGTCAAACGGAGCTCACGATCGAACCCCATGCCTAAGACTGAAAAAAAATTTCAAACGATAAATATTACTGAAAGTAATTTGCCATATTACCAAATCGGTTCTAATGTAATCAAAATTATAATTAATAACACATATAATAATAATTTAAACTGAAAAAAAATAATATAACATACAATGTACAAAAATATATACCATTTAATTACTAGGCTCTGTTTCCGAAAGAGAAAATAACCTGTAGTTGACCTACAGATCCATCTGTTATGTGAATAAACGTCATATGGAAGAAATTTTTGCGCCAAAACGAAGGAATCGGGTTATTAACACTTTTTGTCTCTTGTATAACATACTAGCGAAGCTACCCGACATTGTATGTGTCGAACACAAAATGCATAGAATTTACTTCAATGAAGTTTGATTTATGAATCGAATAAAAAAAAATTGGTTTATCAAAAATATTCTAATATATTTTTTCACTACGATAACAAAATCAACAAAACTACAACTTAAACTATACTTATATTAAAATTACTTCGTTGCAAACAATATTTCGGGTTTTTGTTGAACAAACATATTCCTTGATATTGCAGTATTCTTGAATTAAAGATATGTTCGCCTTTTCCACAATTAATTTGAATTTATGGTTCAATGAAATGAGAATTCAAAGTTCTTATTATTAATCTAGTACCATAGTTTTGGCTGCTTCAAATTTCGTAGAAGCAATATTGGAGTTGCTACTTTTAATTCCAATTAATTAGTAGAAAACCGTGTCAATTCCTAAGAATAAAGAAACTGTGTTCGATAGTTAACAGCTTAATTTTCATTTGTAACCGTATCTATCGATTTGTATACATGGATAATTTCTTCAAGAATGCTCTGCAGTATTTTTTGATTGATAAAACGAATTGTCACATTTTTTGTAGCTAATTCACATAGCCATTTCAAATAGCCATGTCAAATTTTTATAATGATTCCTAAAATTCGAAAATACTTTTTCAGGAAAATACGCGTTTGTTCATTTTTTCATAGAGTACCTACCTATGTATAAATTTTCAAGTCTGTAACGCAATTGTTTTTTGAAACATTCCTAATACGTGCTAGCGGTTATGTAGCACCAGTTCGAATTAGTCTAAAAATTTTAAATCGGTAACAGTAGTTTTTCTTTATCTTTAAAATAAATGTAGATTTTCATGTCTGTTATACACAGTTGGTTTTAGAAATAATTGTGATATGTGCTGGGAGTTGTACGAAAGCTACCCGAACCAGTCAAAAAGTTTTACATCGGTAACAGTCGTTTTTCTTTATTTTTGAAAGAGTATTTAAGTGTAAATTTGATTGTCTGTAGCACAATTGGTGTTTGAAATATTCCTGATAGGTGCTAGGAGTTGTAAAGCAGCTACCTAAACGTGGCACTTGATAGCTTTGTAAAGCACCACATCCGGTTCCTTGCCCGTTCCTGATCGTGAATAACTGTGCAAAATTTCAAAACTCTATATTGAAAACTATGGTCTGGTATATCGATCAAACAAACAATCTTTCCCCTTTTATAAATATAGAAGATTATATATTTTTTCGTGAAAATGTATGCAGCTAGGAAATTGAAGCCTGCAAATTAATAATATATTAGATTTGGGAGATTTTGTGTTGTGGCGTCGTTAACATTTTGTTTTTGTTTATTCAATGTAAGATTAGAAATAACACTATGGACTGCGCTGCAGGTAGAGCATCTGCCTTTCAACTGAAAAATCCCAGATTCGATACCAGCTAAAGGCAAAAATAAATGTTTTTAGGATTTTCGACCTGATTCCATAGTATCTTTGTAATTGGGATAAAATGTACGACAAAAAATAATTGATAGTATAATAATCTGGTAACGCTAGCTAGCACTAGTGTATAGAGAGAGTATAATAATCTGACAATAGCACTAGTTTCTGCATTTAATGAGTTTGATATAGATACAAGAAATTTGATAAATTAATACTCGAAAAACATTAGATGTAGGAAAAATTCAGTACCACACTATATAAGCCCGAAAAGGTAATTCTAACAAAGTTACTTTCAAGTAAATCTTAATAAGGCTCTTTCTTTTCAATAATTTTTTTCACTGAGTTTAATTATATTTTGACCGATTTCGATGGTTACATCATTATTAGGCTTTTGATATGAAACATACCTGGAGTTTCTAATAGTAATTATTCCTGTTATTTAACGTGAGATAAAAATTCTAAAATATGGACAAACTACAACAAGCAATATTTCTCTAGTAGATGTATTAAAAATTAATAATTTAATGTTAAATTAGTTTTTATAACCCTTATGTGAATAACGAGGTACCCGGGTACCTTTTGCATTTTCAAACTACAAAAAAAAGGTTCTGGAAGGGCTAAAGAGCTCAAACTCCCTGACAACTCCTAAAAAGGTGTAGATTTTTATAATCAATGGAAGTCGAAATCTACCTTTGTTTTGAAAAATCACCTTCACGAGGTACCTGTGTGCCTCTATACAGTTTGTATGGAATTCTATAGATATTGTCATTTTTTTCATTTATTTTGATAATATTTTCTTTTTAAAGCTATTTTTACTTTTATTTTTGGATATTGTTTTTTTATTTTTATTTTTTTTAGATATATGTAAAATTTATTTTTAAAAGTATATGTATAATATTATTTAAAAAAAATACATAGAATATTATTAGAAAAAAATTTAATGGTTTGCCAACGGCTATGGTATTTAATTCACGAGCTTGGATATTTAATTTGCACAGTTCAAATATAGGGTTAAATATTCATTAATATGTACATATATACTAATATCGCCGGGTTACAAAAACATCGAATAAAACGTAGAATCGTTGAATAATAATAAATTTTCAAATTTAAATTGTAGTTTTCTATATTCATACATATTATGCCAATACACATTTTAATTCTAGATTTCCATAGTTTTAATAATTTCAATTAGGAAAATTATAATCATCTTTATTTGTAGTATATAAAACTACACACAAACAAACCAAAAAAGAAACACAAAGCAAAATGAGAGACGACAAGAACCTGATTTGAATTAATTTAAAAAAAAAAATATGTTCACAATGAATAAAAAAAGTATACAGAATTTTATGTTTAAAACCACAAAAAAAATTATTGTGAATGAAATGTGACGAAATTATTCACTCGTAAAACATTGTTCGCACATTATTTGACATTTTTGTAATACAAAAAAAAAATGTTGCTTTAAAATTCTGATTTACTGAATTTTTGTCAATTAGTCATCGCTTTGTTATATTTTGAAAATATTGTTAACATTTTAAATATATAAAACTATATATATATATTTTACTATTCTAATGAACACGTATTCGTACACACACACTTTAAAAATATAACCGTAATTAAACCTGTTTCGGTTAAGACATTTTCTAGATAAAAAATGATTACTGAATCAAAGTCAAAAGTGAACCATATTTTTAGATTTCAAGATTAAATAGTTTTCTTTTCTTTTTATGTTGTTTACAGTTAAGTTAGGTAGAATTGTCATTTCGTACATTAAAGTAGGTAAGCGGTACCGAAATTTTTATTACATACGGTTCAATATTTTTCAAGTAATTATTTATTAAAATTCTATCTAGGCATATCCTGTAAACTGAACTGAACAAATTGAATTGAGAGTATAATCTGGTACTAACTTAAGTAAAATGGGGTTATTTTTTAAGAACGCTTTGTTTGTTAATATTAGTAGTTTTCCACATTTAATGAGCTTATATGCTAGAAATTTAGTAAAAAAAAAAAATTAAAAACATTGTATTAAAAAGTATTGTAGTATAAAATTGCAGTACCGTACTTAATTAAGCATGTAAAGGTGATTCTACCTTAGTTACTGTCAAGAACATAAAAAAAGGGATATAAGATTTGTAATAAAGAGATGGCCCACATCCTACTCGAAAAAGGGTGGGATGAATATCTAAATTTTGGATGTATATTTATGTACCCTTCAAATAATAAAAAAAAATTAAAATTAAATATTAAAAAGGAGACGTAGCGAAACTAAATATTTTTGAAATTATCAAAGTGTCATAACTCACCAGTGTACAGACTTTCTTTTTCTTTTCTCACCAAAATTAAATCAAAATTTAATTTTTTTTTTTTAAATAAATTATTACGTATGCGGTTGTTGTTTAAGATAAATACTCGTATAGATAATTTTTTTGCCGTGATTGGGAATCGAACCTTTTACCTTTCGGTTGAAAGAACGACTGCCTAATTTTTGTAACTAACAAAGTTTTTTAACTACTAAAGATGTTCTGCTTGATTTCTGTGTCTTGAAATGCAGTTCTAGTCTATTTGTTAATATTACGAAAACATTTGATACAGTCAGTCATCACATCCTTTTGACTGTTCAACTGTTTTCTATATTATCTCTTAAATAAAGTTTATGAGTTAAAGTTATTTATGAAATTAACGATGGATGGGCGGTGGGATACCAGTATTGTAAAGTTTGGTACTCGTTATTATTTTATACAATAATTTGAAGGACATATAAAAGGGTTTGCATTCAGCCACACTAAGCTATTTTGACTATAGAAATTGTCTCAATATTAAATCAGTGTACAATTTTAAGTATTCGGCGATAATTGTTGACTACAAATTACATAGGTCTGACATTTCCTGTCTAAAATAAATATTTTGGGACTTTACATAGCTTTTATAATTTATCTATAGAGTATAAAAATTTTTTTACTATAAAATATTTAATTCGAAAATATGGTACAGTATTACTTGTTGGGGTGAATGTTACTTGAATAAAATACAGCTGTTATTAATCCTTCAAAAATACATAATTTAAAAAAAACCCATACTTTAACCGTTACAATATAATACCAATACAATAAAAACCGCTATTGCCACATATTTTAACTACATATTTAAAAATTTTAATATTTTACATGTGCGCCAGTTGTATATTTTTAAAATATTAATTTTTTTTTATTTTTAGAAGCGGTTCAATTTAAATTCAAAGTTTTAAAACTCATATAACTTGATAAACAAATAAATGACATTTTTTCAGTAAATATTTCTACTACTTATTATAGAAACACTCTTTTCTATATGTAGTACCTTTTTAGACCTTTTTGATAAAATTCCGTAGCCTACAAGAAAAATTAGACATTTAAATTTATTATCTTAAATACACATAAAAATATGGTAGTTAAGTGGGTAGAAGTGACCATTCCAGTTGTTTGCAGAAAACCAATTAGCATTTAATTGTGTCTTTTGATACCGCAACTATTCCATTTCAGTACTAGAGCCACCCTATGCGATCCAGAATGTTGATCAAATCGTAAATCTAGCTTTCAAAGTAACTACTCTTGATATATTAGTAAGCGGCCTGGCTAAAGGTTGTTTAGTTTTGTTGATGTTATACGAGGGTTATGTTTTCCTAGAAATTCACAGATATTTAGTTTATGCTCTGGCTAGTAAGTACGGATGAATGCGCTCCTTGACAACTCTAGTAAAAATTGGAATCTTGCCTGCCCAGGACATTGACCTTTCAATCGTTCTATCTTACTGTGACCAGGAACCCAGAGTAGAGAGATAAAAAAAACTACCAGCTATGCTTTCAAATTTGTTTCTGCATTATTCTACCAGCCTGTAAATATGGTAACTTTAGTTTTGGTTGTATGAATATGATTAAAAAATTAAAAGTTTTTTCACTAATCATTTATTTTTATTGTACAAATATCAATATATCAGAAGCAGGTTATTTCCTTCATCAGTGCTTGCGACATTCGACAAATTTTAATTCATGAATTAAATATATCACTAAAATCAAATCTTATTATTAAAAATTATTGTGATTTAGAGTTTTAAGGGTTTAATTAATTGCAAGTAACTTTGCTTGAAAGACACTAACATATTTAGTGAGACCACCAGACTTTGATAATATTTTTAGATCTTCTGAGAAAATTCTTACTCCTATTCCGGAGCTCATTTTCGATCTATGAATATAACTTTTTATATAATTTTCCGTATGATGAAATTGAATTTTGTTTAATGTTTTATCTTAATTTGGTTCAACACAAATTTTTAAATTTTAAGTTTACAATTACGTTGACACTAACCAATATTCTAATCGCTATATTTTCTTATTTACTGATTATTTTTGTTTCTTATTGTTTTGTATTATTTTTGTTTTGTTTCTTATGATATTGTTTTTCTTCAATTTTTCACTTTTTTACCCAATTTTTTTAATATGAGTTAAAATTAATTTTGATCTCATTATTTTATAATCTAAATATTTATACATATCTTATTTATATTTTAAATTTGTTCACTTCACTTCATTTTCACTTCATTAAACTTTTATCTATTTTTTTATTTGATTCTTTAACATTTTTTTGTTAACTTAATTAAAAAAAATAGTACAGAACTGCAGTTTATATAATATTTTTACAATTCATACAAATTTAAGTTTAAATATTTTCCATTATAACTGTAAGAATTTTATTTTTAATACTATGTTAATTTTAGTAAGCAGTTAATATTTTGAAATCTGACATAGGTATTTGTTGGTTCTTTGTTGTGATTCGAGAATAAGGAATATTAAAATAAAATAAAAACAAAAAATAATTATTACCTAATCTTAGTTTATATCGAACACAAACACATTACATATTTTTTTTAATATTTCATATTTAATTATTTTTTCATTTATTTCATATTTTGATTGTTTTGAAAAAATTAAAAATTAAATGTAATGTATGTATATACATAATAATATGTATTATCATTTGAAACCACCAAAAATATTCGATTTGAATTTAAAAACGTAATTGAAATTAATTTAAAAACGTAAATAAAAATATAAACAATTTCATATTTTAGGTTGACGTTGATGATGACGATGACGATCATGTTGAATCTAAATAATATTAAAAATTTATGAAATTTATGTTTTTATTTATTTAGCTAATAGTAAAGGGATGTAGTTTTTCGAACTATATATGTATCTCTACCTATCTGTACTTTAAAAACTCCAAAAAAATTCAAAAATATTAAATTGAAAATTAATATCTGATTTGGGGTTAATTAAATAGTAGTAGCTATATTTAATATTTTTAAGTTATTTTATTTCAAATTAATTTGTTATTTATTCACTCTAATATTATATTTAAATTTTTTTGAACAATTTATACCTATCTTTACGTAAAATTAAACTATATCCAAAATATGAGGAACGATCATTTTGTTGAATTTTTGATATTTTGAAAATTTGATTTGGTTTTGGTGATATTATATAACTTGAGATACAAGATAGTAAATTAAAATAGATAATAAATAAATAAATTAATTGTTTTGATTTCATATTCGATATTTTATTTATATAAATCACAGTATTTTCATAAAATTATCTTATTGTTTGTTATCCGTTCACGACAAGTGTTACAATTGTACTAAAAGTAAAAAAATATTTTCTCGTTAAATAATACAATATTGATTATTTAAATATTTAAAAAAAAAAAAAAAATGAATAAAACCAATAAAATATGAATAATTATTATTTAAAGTGAACATAAAAATAGATTGATTAGAAGTAATGAAATACAGTCAAACCTTAAATTCGAACAGGTCATAATGTGTATAATTTTGTGCCAAAATGCAAATAATATTAAATGTCCTTAATAAAAATTAATTATATTTTAATATTAATAACTATAGTCGAGCATCCAACGCTCACGTACGGTTTACCATTTAAGTAAATTTTATCACAAAATTATATTTTAACTTATCTTAACAAACTCTCTTTGATAAAAGAAATAATATTTTTTTTTATTTATTGCCTTAATGTATTTGTACAATATATATATAATTAAAATATATGAAAATAATTTTAATTCTATATTTCAAGAACTTGTATTACTAGAATATTTACACCTTTGATTTGTAATTCGTTAGACTAACCTGACTTAAATGTTTAGAATAAATTTAATTTGCAAAGAACAAAATGGCAAGTAAAAACCTTTAATTAATTATGCTGATATAAAGAAAAAATAGATTTCGCATAGAGAATAAGCACATAATAGATCACGCGGTAATTGGATGAGTTCACATTGAATTACAGTTAATAAAATCTGTTGTAAAATCTACCTCAGCGTTTAGATTATGTCACAATTGCATCTTCATATGTGCGTGTAAATGTTATCGTTCCAATTTTTTCATCGATTCATCAACCGTTCATAATTGGTCTAAGGTCTAAGCTATGCTCTGTCCGCTTAGAATGTCAAAAACAAAATAAATATGTAAAGAAATACAAAAACAAATAATATTTTCTGTTTTGACAATTTAAAAATTTATTAAAAAATAAAATTATTTATTTTCGTAATAATTACTCAAGAGAGACCCCTAGTCTAGTTATATAACACTGGGAGAATACTAATGCGGATTCCGAAGCCAAAGATCGACAACTGAACAGATATTCTTCATAAAACAAAGTATGGAGAAATGTTATGAACCGTACATAAATCATCACATGCTTTTCATATACTCCAAACAAACCTCTGACAACATAACTAGATACGTACTTTTAACAGATAATGATAATCAAAAGCTAAAGTTACATACATGTATAATATTTAAATTTAATAAAAACATTTTGATAATTTTGGGAATTTTGAAAAAACTTTTCACTGTTCTATTTAACAAATAATTTAATAATTAATGACAAAATGTCTAATAATTTAGTTTTTATAAAAACTTGTTCACTAATGATTTGTTTTATTTTGCTTTGTTTCCCAGCCCAGTTGTTTTGGTCCAGCCGATCCGCCGATTTGATATTTTTTCTTAAATTTTTAATATGAGAAAAATTTCGTGTGTAACAACAATAAACATAACAGTAAACAATTTTCTTATCTGTTAAACCATTTTATGGCTGTTTTAAGTAAGTGAATGGGATGAGCTACAGTTTGTGAGGCAGTTAAATTTCAGTTGAAAATCTCGCAACAAATTTTTCGTAGTATTAGCGTAGTATGCGGAGCGATATGACAATATCTATATGATATTATGACTATGATGAAATTGAAATAGCTACATAGTTTAAAAATTTGTGGTTCATTCAAGTACAAAAGTAAAGCAAATTATAAAAAAAACCGGACACATAATGTTATGCATACCTACCTACCTACTAAATGATTTTTTTCTTATGAATAAAATAAAAATTTGTGTATTAAAAATAAATGATAATAAAAAAATGTACTGTAAAAAAAACAGGAAGTGTGAGAACAAAATAGCTCATAACTTCCAAAGCACTGATCACCGTATAGCCTTTCGTGGATTTTTTGTAAGGCGATTAAATTTTCTTTAATTATGTGAAAATAATTTATTTTAGAACTTTCGCTATTGAATTATAATTTTAAAAAGCAATAAAAAATAGAAGTAACACATTTTTTTTTCAATTTTGTGAATTGGTTCGCTCGTTTTTTGCTGCTCTCCTGTTAGTTTTGTTTCATGAACCAACTACACGATCTAAAACTATCTATTTGCATTTTAATATATAGATATTAAAATATTAACCCCTCAGACTTATTATTCATCAGCCATTCATCGCTAGCTTATTCATTTTTTAAGAAAGTGGTGCTTAATAAAATGACACTATATTTAATGACGTGGCACTCTTTTAAGTGTTTTTATTTGAAGAATTAGGTAAAACCTCAGTAAAAGCAGGGAGATAGAATTTGCTATTTATAATGTACAAAAAACCATATAATTTCAGAAATTTGGTAAAATATTATTTAAAATGAATAAAATGATTACGCAAATACTGTAAGAAATAATAATATTACATGAGTGACTCGAATGGTGCCACCATCAGAAGGGGAAATTTTAGCGCTACTTAATTTTCCATAAATCAATATAGCAACTTCTACGCTAGATACCCAAGTAAATTATTTACATTATATAATTATTTCTGGCAATGACTGTATTTAATTTAAAATAAAAACACAACTGCGGTTTTACAGTATTTTTCAAATGTATAAGTAAATATCCTTTTTCAATGAAATTGTGACGAATTAAAAAAATTTGAAATTCCCCATTAATGCGTAATTTAGATGTTTACAAATTAGTGTACAAAGTATTGATTGAATATATATATGTGCGTGTGTGTGAGTCCACGTGAAAATTATTTTCAAGTAAATAAAATATGTGTTTAAAATAAATTATTTAAATTTGAAAAAAAAACAATTTCTTTAACCGAAAATAGGTGAAAAGCGTCAAATATATCTAATGAAAATGATTACGCAAGTACTGTAAGTTAGAGTAACAACAAATGAATGACTCAAATTGTGGTATCATATAGCCACATTTTAGTGGTACTTGTTTTCTAGTAAAATGTAGCAATTTCTATTTACAATAACATATATTGTTTGTTAGTATTAGCTGGATTGAATGCATCTGAATTCAATCGACTATAGGTAATATTCAACACTTTTAATCGATTCATTACCAACTGTAACAAATTTTATTATATTTCATGTTGTTATTATTATCTTTAATTATTCATTCAAAAGTTATATTATGTATTTCTCGTATGTAAAGCATAATTTTGTTCAAAAGGAAAAACTATGTAAAAAATATAAAATATTGTCGCATCAATCTAATGCCGATGATAATATTAATGTATATTCATATGTATTGGTGAATGATATTGCTTAATGTAACAATAATAATTAATATCATAATTATAATAAAATAAGGAAAAAAAAATTTTTTTTTTAGAAATATATGCCCTCAATTTAAGCGTACTAAAATTACAAAAATAAACTTTAGAGTCGCAGCTTGATATAATGTTTTCATAGCAAGTTATGATTGTAATTATGGAAAAAGCAAATAAGCCGAACATTTTTTCAAATCTCTTAATCTCATCTCAAGACTTCCTATAATTTCGGCTAATTTGCTTTTTCCGTAATTACAATCATAACTTGCTATGAAAACATTATATCAAGCTGCGATTCTAAAGTTTATTTTTGTAGTTTTAGTACGCTTAAATTGAGGGCAAATATTTCTAAAAAAAAAATTTTTTTTTCCTTATTTTATTTTTGACTTTTTAGTGAAAATATTTTTTTAATGAAAAATAATATATTTTCAAAGAACAACACATATAATCAAATGGCACTAAAATTCTCTCTAACGTAATTTAGTTATTATTGCTCATACTTCAAATGTGTAATTATATTTTATATTACTGTAACAAATTTTATAAAAATATGTATATTTTTAAAAAAATTTTGGAGACTTTTGATTAGATACCTTTGAATTTTTTAATTTACGTATTAAAAAATGTTCACCGATAAAAAATTACGCACTTTAAAAAAAGAAACCCTGTTAAATACAAAAAATATTTGACGTAAAATCGTAGATTAAATCTGAGAAAAAGTCTGAAATGTAAACACTCATCCGACTTTATCTACGATAAAATTCGATTTTGTCCGACGTGTAAACGCTGCCTAAGCATAAATTGGCATATAAAAGTATAATATATACATGCATAAATTGAAATTGAACTTTTTTTACATGCGAGAAGAGTAATTTGTAACTGAGTGATAGATAACTGATACTTGATAGGTTCAAATTTTGTTTTTTTCCATAAATAATGTTTGGATTTTATTTTCAATTAAACTAAGTCATATGATTATGTATGTAACAAATGCAAGCCCATATGACACATGTACGTACATTTACATATACTTAGTGAGAGAAAGAGAAATAATAAAAGAAAGAGATTTATAAAAGAAACCAAATTAACACAAAAAAAAATATAATGAAAATTATGATTGAAAATAATTGAAATTGAATAATAATAAAAATGATTGAAATATAATGATAATGATTTGTATTGCACACATTTATTTTGTATTCCTTTTTTGTTTTTTTTTGCTTCTTTACACCATAGAAATGTCAACAAATATAGTGAATTTAAAGAGAAACCAAATTTTAACTTTATCAAATATCCATATTCCATTATTAGTACACACACATATGTAAATTTCACCTTAGTTGAATGCAAAGAATATCTATAATATATATTAACAAGAATATACACTCCCATTTTACGTAAACCTAGTTTTTAAGAAATACCAAACCGAGCAAAATATCATTAGTTAAAAGAGGTAAAATTTACATTTACTTATCGTATACCAAATTTATTATGAGAGAGAAAAGGTACAAAACTGATATTTGCCTTTTGCTTTATACTGTAAAATAATTTTGCGTTCTCATTATTCTCCTTTGGATTTGCTTACGTTTCCTCCCATTATTTATATGAGGCAGGCTGGCAAAAAATGTTAGTTCTAATTTAGTTTGTTCCCTTATGCGATGATTAATTCTGATCTTTTATAATTTTAATATTTTCGTTTTAAACATTATTATTTTCGTATATACCTATATATTAAATTATAATTACATTACAATAATATAAAATATTATTAATATTTTTGTCACTAATAATTTGGAGTTACAAACATTATTATTTTTTATTAATTATATTAGTAAACCTAAATATTTATTATATTGGTATACGATTATAAAATAATACTGAGGACAACATCTATTTACAAATCACAGAATTTAAAGAATATGATAACGCTGTTTTAGTTAGGTCTCCTAAAAATCTTATGCATAGTTGATACAATTTAGAAAATAATATTGTTAAATATTTCAACGAAATTTTTGTCGAAAATTTTTTTCAAAATTATAAACTTTATTTATTTAATTTCAGCCAACTTTTTTTGTTACTCTCTTTTGTTTACTATATTTTTTCTTTTTCTTACACGTAAAATTCTTATTATTTGTCTATTTCTGACAATGTTTATCAAATTTGTATATGAATTTGTGTGCAAACAAATGAATACATACATGAGTTCTTACTCTTTTTATGGATATACTTTGGTTAAATGGTTATTGAAATGGGTATTTTGTTGAATTGAAGCAAATTGAAACAAACATATAAAGTCCAAGGCAAGTTAATTAAGGCAAATATAATAAAGTTCAGTTTAAGCTCGACACTAAAATGAATTGGTCGTTTCTTTTAATTTAAACTCTTATACAGTGGTAGGCAAAATTAATTACAAACTCAATAAATTTTAACATTTTTTTTTTGTTTTCTTTCCTAAGGACGGAATTTACAAATACGTTAAAAAAAACTCTGGGAATCAATTTCACACAGTGTTCTTAATTTAAATTTAAATTTTCGGCTGAAAAAAAAAATCAAATGACTCAGGTAGTAACAGGTTTCTCTTGCTATGTCATCCGGCAAAAGTGATTACACATTTGGTTTCATACAGCATAATTAATTACACATTATTGCATTTTGATCTATTGAAGTGAATAAGTGCATTTTTTGATAGCGTTTAATTAATTTTTCTTTTTGAATTTTTATTCTAATATTTAAAAGTGACGAAGTGCAGCTCTTAATAGTGTTTCAAATAATTTTATTCTGTTAAAATTGCTGATTCATTTCTCATCCATAATACTTAAGACAAACGAATTAAATATTGAAAATCGCGCCGAAGTTGTTGCTTAACACTAGCTCGATTGCTAGCAGAAATTTATGGAATTTCATTTAAAGCTGTTTAGAATCTTGTAAAGAAAAAAGAGGAATACGGTAGCTTCAAAAACAGGGAAAGATCTAGTAGAAATAAAGTTGTTACTAAGAGACCGAAAGCAGGCTATTACAAATTGTTAAGTAATTAAAAAGAAAATTCTGATATAAGCCCAGTTAAAATTGCTTTTGGTTTAGCAAAAATTATTGGAAAAAAAGTGGGAGTGAACGAACAATATGAAGAATATGTAAATATTCTAATATTCAAACCTATGGGGTGCGTAAAGTAGTAAATATTTTACCATCAAATTTTTCAAAACGTGAGACTTTTGCTCAAGAATATGTTAATGAGTCATTAGAGTACTGATATAACGTATTGTGGACAGAGGAAAGTTAATTTACATTCCACGGAAGCTCTTGGAAAAAAAATACATTCATCTTCCAAAAGAGTTAAGGTATAAAGTGGTTTAATCAATTGATTCCTATGGCGATGGAAGTGTTATGTCTTGGGGATGTATTTACTACTATGGCGGTGGAGCTTTGTTTCTAACAGATGCAACACTATTTCAATGTGGATATATTAAAATATTAAATAAACATGCTTTCACTTAAGCAAGCAGAATATTTTCTGATGCTAACTGCTGTTTCCAGCAAGATAATGCTTCATTTAGTAGAGGTTGCGTTGTAAAACGATTTCTTGAAAGTGTCGGATTGAACATTCTAACTGGGTCACCGAAGAGCCCTGACTTAAATGTTATAGAGAACATCTGCGCATTTATGAAACAAATCGCATTTATGAAACAATGAAACGGATAAAAGCAGAAAAAAACAGAAAAAAGCAGCAAAAAGCTGAAAGGATTGAAGAAATACTGAATATTTAGATAAAAATACCTACAGAATTAATTAAAAATTTAAGAACTTCAATATGAAAGTAATTGCAAGCTGTTATTGATGCACAGGGTGGAATAACTAAACATTAATAATGTAAAAATACTAAAACAAAACTATTTA
Organism: Argyra leucocephala; assembly: GCA_963942445.1. Lineage (NCBI taxonomy): Eukaryota > Metazoa > Arthropoda > Insecta > Diptera > Dolichopodidae > Argyra > Argyra leucocephala. The sequence continues at coordinate 140,444,980 of OZ012678.1, read as the reverse complement.
ACTGTAAACAACTTTTTTATTCAAAAATTAGCAATAGTTCTTTAGTTTTACCTGATGTGTAATTAATTATGCCGTATGAAATCAAATGTGTAATTACTTTTGCCGGGTGACATAGCAAAAGAAACCTGTTACTACCTGAGTCATTTGATTTTTTTTTCAGCCGAAAATTTAAATTTAAATTAAGAACACTGTGTGAAATTGATTCCCAAAGTTTTTTTTAACACATTTGTAAATTCCGTCCTTAGGAAAGAAAACAAAAAAAAAATGTTAAAATTTATTGAGTGTGTAATTAATTTTGCCTACCACTGTACATAATATCTCTCCAATACTTACCGGTACTTCCAATACTCCAATACTTACTTTGGCAGATGACTCAGCTGACTTTACTATACCCAAACATCATAACAAACTGAAACATCTCTTGTTTTTTATTAAAGCAATTAACATTCTGTATTCTTTAAAATTTAGCCTCAATCAAAAGTTTTTTGGTTTTAAAGTATTTTTTAAGTATTATATATTACTATATATTATGTATAACTAAAAGACTAGCCGTCTTATTTACATTTTAGTGATCCAAACGATCATTCAGAACAATTATTATATTGATTTGGTTGAAAATATTACAATAAAAAAGTCATGCATAAGTCAGATGTCAGAAGTCAGTCTTCTGGCCAATTTATTTGATTGATCTGATCAAAATGATTGATTAATTGATCAAACGGGGATTAGTTGAAATGATTGCAATTTAGTATGGAAAAAAATTTCTATGTTTGTTTTAAAAATAAGACAAAATATTTTAAAATTATGTTAGATAATTAAATTGTAGAATGAAAATTAAATAGTCACAGGTTCAAACAGACAAAAATGACCCTAAAATTGGATCCCTTTCGAAAATAAATTAAAATTAATAGATATTAAAATAATGCCATTTAAGCTGCAATATTAACAGAGATATTCACGCTTAAATTTTTTACGATAACGATATGTATATAAATATGATAAGAAAAACCTTTGGTTACGCCAATAGTCAATCAATTTTGAACAGTACAGTAATACAAGAGTGCTCATATATTTCAAAAAAATCATCTTGGTATGTGCCGAAGCTAATACTGAGAAGCTTATACTGATTAATGAAGGGTCTTTGAAAAACAAGGTGCATAAAACTATTATGGTCGTACTGAATTTAAATCTGGTAAGCAGCAGCTAAATCCAACATTTTTGTAATTGAATTAGTGGTTCCGTGGTTCGTGCCAAATAGCCTAACCCATAATGATTTCCAGGTTCCTTCAGTACATGATGAAATAATAAAACATTGTACAAAGTAAAGAAGTAAATTGGAAATACATTCACCCAAATATCTTGGCATATAATCGTAAAATTCAATGTGACCCGACCCATACAATTATATAATCAGCAGTAAAGTGCTAGAATACTTTTGTTCAAGCTATAATTATAGTACATATTAAATAGAAAGAAAAAAAAATATATGGTCAATCATAATATGATTGAAAAACTTAAAATTTATAATTAGACTGATTATATTAAAATGTTTTAGTCAAATTGTTTGGTCAAAAATTATTATATTGTTTCGGCCTCTGGCACATTTGCATAGAAATAAATATATTAAATAAGCTATTTTCAATATCTTTATTAATAATTGATAATCAAATCTGTGTAAGATAATATTATCATTATATATTTTACTGTTACCGTACCGTACGATACTCTTTTCTATAAAAATTAGAATAATCATAATACTTAGCAAAATTTTAAAAATATTTAATTACACGCTAACCCAACCGATGAGAGTTTGATTCCCCATCCATGAAGGCGGTAAACAATGTTTTATGGATTTTTTGATTCTGGTCCATTAGTTTGTGCCAGTAAATGACAAAAAATAATTAATAGTATGACTTGGTAACAACTTAATAAATAATACAAATCGAATGACACTATTTGAAAAGCTTAGCTCCTGACAATAGTAGTAGTTTTCAACATTTGAGCTTATATCCCAGAAATTTAGTAAATAGATACTTTGACAAATATTAAACGTAAGACATGGTGTGAAAAAATGCACCTTTGCTCTCATATTTATATATTGTTGATCTATTAAATAAATTTAATCAAACCTAGTCTCTAACAAGGAGCTTGGCCTTTGCTTTGATGATCTTATTATTTATAATTGTAAATAAATATGTATCAAAAAAGTACAGCTACAAGAAAATTATAAAGAAACACAAAGCTATGTTAGTACTGGGAAACTAAGGATTAATTATAGAAAGTGTGAAGCTATATTATTCAGAGCAAGTCTAGATAAAGCTAAGACTGATGTTAGAAAAAATTGGTGAAAGTTCCACATAAAAACTAGAGACAATTATAAAAACTACAAACCAAAAATGTGTAAGATATTTGGGAGTAAATTTAAACTATAAAAAACATATTTCCATCCAATTAGAAAAAGCCAAGAAAGCCTTTTGAGCCACCAAGAAACTGTTCTATGCAAAAGGAATAAATAACAAAGTAAAAATCATAGGGGGTATACCAAGCATTGATAAGACCTATTCTTTGCCCAATATGGTACAATATAAGTCCATCATGTATGGAGTTATTGAGAAAGTTTCAGAGAAAGTGTATAAGGCATTGCATAAGTAAATTCAGAAAACCGGAAACAGAATGCAAACACTATATATCGAACAAAAGGCTATATGAGGTTAGCAAGATAAAAAAATTCGACCAATTCAAAATTAATCGAATAAGAAAACATTATTTCAGGGTAGAGTCGGTGACAGAAAATAGTCCAGATGATAGGTACATTGAGCAGACAATGAACTCTGGTTATATATCTCCAGAAGGATGGATTTACCTGGATAAAAATAAATATATTCAAAATGAAGACAAATTGCTCACAATATACCATATATTTAGGAGAGCTACATACAAAACATAGAATACCAACCAAATCTTAAATTCGAAGATAATAGTGAAATATTTGGGTACGATAGATATATAACGAATAGAGATTTAATAAATATGGATAAATATTGGTGGGAAGAATAGAAGAACAGAAAAATTAGTTAAAACAGGAAAACATAGTATATATAAGGATAGTTAGTATATATATACGGTAAATTAGGGTAGTTATAAGCTAGATATAATTAGCCGGTGGGTTAGAATAAGGATCAGGGTAAATATAGGATAGATTAGGATAGTTGTAAGCTAGATATTATTAGCCGGTGGGTTAGAATAAGGGTCAGGGTAAATATAGGATAGATTAGGATAGTTGTAAGCTAGATATTATTAGCCGGTAAGTTAGAATAAGTAGTGTAGGTTTAAAAAAAAAACCAAAATCAAATTGGTTTTTAGATCAAAAACATTTTCCAATTGAATAAGAAAAAAAAAAATTTTTATAAAGTACGAAGGAATAAAATAATAATGGATAGCTAACAGCTGATTAAATAAATTAATAAATTTAAGAAATTTAAAATCTTAGAGTACCTTTCTTAGTAGATCATTAAGATGAAAACAAGAAATAGAATAATTTGGTTTAAGTGGCTTTTTGTACAAGTATCTATAAGAAAAAAAAAAATGAATAAAACTAAAACACATTTAAAAAAAAAAAAAAAAAAACATGTTGTGAATAACGCACGAAAAGGTAAAGTTCTACTTACGTTTCTCTCAAGAACATAAAAAACAAAAAACCTATGCTATTAAAAGCAGAAGAAATTGGTTCTCATCAATGGAAAAATTTTATAATAAAAAGTAAAAATTAATATACTTTAGCAGTGTTTTTTAAACGTTATTTTTTATATCAAATTAAATTTTATTTGGAAAGTAACAATAAATTACAAATATATGCATATATTATATATATATAGAAATTAATTTTTACAATTAAAAAATAAATGATTTATAAGATAAGACTATTTAATTTCTTAAAAATATTATATAATATTAAGTTATTATATTTTTATAATTCTAGTAGTATTCTAGAGAGACATTTATAAAAAAAAAAAACGTTTTACATACATATTTTGAAAATATTATAATATCATAATTTTAAATTATATTTTTAATTTTGTTATTTTTAAACAAAAAAGTTTTTTAAATAATTCCGCCATTACATTTACATCAAATCTCACACGAACAAACTGTTATTGCGAACATAATAAATTTTTACTTACTGGATATATTTCTCACTTTGACGGGTTAAAATGTTATTTTAAAAATTCTATTCCAAAATGTTGTCCCCATTTGTTATTATAAATACTTACTAAATTTCTACGTTTATACGATTTGAGTTGATTATTCAAATATATTATTTTATGTAATAATTCATTGTTCTATCATTGGTTCAGCAGCAGCAGTACGTTCAGCTGTATTCAATTCATCTGCTTTTTTTCTTACAAAGAATCCCATCTGTACATCGATGAGTATTGAGGAGAAAATATAATATAATTAAAATATTTTTTTTTAATTTAAATAAATTGAAAAAATAAACCTTATACAATCCAAATATTAATAAACCCAATAAAATGAGTCCAGCCAAAACTGATAAAATAATTATCCATATGGGTGTTGATGATGGTCGATGTGTTGAAACTATTACATAATGTGTATTTTTCAAAATTTCAATTGATTCGCTATAAAAAAAACAAAAATGCATTCAATTTATTTCTATATTATTTTTTTTTTTTTTTATTTACCTATTTTCATAACCAATTCTATTTAACTTAAATTCGTTCGAGATAAAAAAAAATTCTTTCTCATCAATTAAAATTTTATTAATTTCATCCAAATCAACTGAATATTTTAATTCAATATTTACTCCACGTTCATTACTAACACGAAAATTATTCACTCTTAACACAATTTCTACACATTCAGTTTCATCTGCATCATTACAATTGAATTTAATTATTTTAGTTATTGGTAAACTACCAGTAAGTTCATGATTAATTGTACTCGATTTTTTTGCTTCTGATTTAACATGAGATAATTTTAAATCATTAATTTCAGATTCAGTATTCGTTGTATAACTATTTACAAGATTTCGACGTTTTCTCTTCAATAGATTTTCATTTGCATTATATTCTTCAAACTCATTATTTTGATGTTCAAGATCATATCCAAATTTAGAATGATCATATTTGTTAGCATGTAGCTCATCAACTGTAACAATATTTTTTTTTTCATGTTTTGATTGTCGAATTAAAATTTTACCATTTTTATTATAGATTGGATCTAATTCATGAGAAGCATAATTTGCAGTAAGAGTTATATTTTCAGAACTGATAACTGTTATACGATTGGTTGATTTTGGTATTAAATATGAGCGTGGAATTAGTATGGAAATTGTAGCTTCTCTAATTAAACTTGGACCATAATTTTTAATCTAAAAAAATATAACGTTTAAAAATAATTTTATAATAATTTATAAATTTTTATTTATTTCATTATGATACTATGTTACAATATAATAATAATATATAGGTCTTATATAGAGATGGTACGATATATACGGAGTAGTGATTTTGTCACTTGTTACTATTCAAAATAACTGGAGCAACCTGTTACTAAGGATCAATAAGAATAGTGACTCTTATTTCTCAATAATTATGTTTATTTTATTTATTATTTTCCAAAAATCAACTTGCGAATTTCTTTGTTAAATTAAAAAATTATGACCAATTTTAAATTTGAACAATGTTATGCACACGCAAAAGATACATTTAGCCACACAATAAAATTGTCACGGTATTCTGTAGTCTACCAGGATAAGCTTTGGAAAAGGGGGCGCGTCCGAATGAAACGAAATTTCACATAACGGTACCTGACTATATTACAAATATTTCATTTTTGGCGACAAGGTCATTTAAAGGTCAAATTAACGTTTTGAAAATTTTTTCAAAATTTGGTAGTATTTTACTTAAAATAATATATATTTTTTTCTACCCAACAATATAGAGAAGCTTACTCACAACAAATTTTTCCAGTCTCTAATATCAAACTTATTTGGTCTAGATCAGTGTTTTCGTTTCAGAGATATTAGAGTTAAAAATGACAATTTTAAAATAAAAAAAAAAATTCCCCATAGTTTCTAGAAACCCTCCATATTCTATATTTTGAAAATTTACAAAGACACCCTGTATCTTTTGTTATGCTAAGCTCCTTCACGTCCTTTCCATACTGTATAATAAACGTTGTATATGATGATTAATAGTCCTACAAAATGCAAAAATTTAAAATTTTAATTCGAAGAAAAAAAACAATTTTTATAATAAAAGCCATCTCATGTACTTTATTTCGTACCTTATATCTATAATTATAATAGACAATCATTTAAGGACTTGTGCAGTAGACACCTTTTCATTTTATTTCGCTTCTCCTTAATGAACTCCTAATATATAAATAAGTTGTATATAAAACAATAATGCGCACACAGTAGAAATTTTTTTATTTATATGGTTTTTTGATTCACTAAATTCATTATGCATATGTGAATTCTTATTAAAATAAAAAGAAAAAAAGAAAAAAAGGAAAAATAAGGACCAGATTTTGTAAGTCTAAATAACTGAAAAAATATAATTGTTTTTCTAGTTTTGTTCTAAAAAGAAATTAAAATTTTGTATTTTTTAGATCGAATAGTAAAGAAAAAATATTATATACCTTTTTTAATAGAAAAATTAAAAGAAATAAAAAAAGATCCTTGCCATTTGAAAAAAAAATATTTTTTTCACCTCTCAAAAGAGAGTAAAATACATAACAAATTATTTCTAATCACCACAATTTTTATAATTTTAAAATATATTTTATGTAATATTTTTTTATGTAATTAAAATACAAATTATAAACTTTATTTTGATATTAAATTTATATTTTTTTATTTATATTAAATGCTTTAAAACTTTGTTTAAACATAAAAATTTCTGCCAAATTTATAAAATTACTTCACAGCGCGCTCAAATTGGTTAAAAAGAAATACAAAAATAAAGAACAAAATTGAAAATCTTATGCAAATGTCATTTCTCATTCTCATTCTCATTGGAAGTATTCTTATGTACTCACGAATATTATCTTATTTTTGTCTCTTTTTTCACGCATACAGTCTCTGCAAAGGAATGTCATGACATGACTTTGAACTAAATCTAAAAACTTTAAATTTAGCTTCAACTTGAATCATAATTACTCAATAGGGGCCCCTAGTGAAAATATATTCGAATTATACGTTAATTATATTATATTTATTTTATATACATCATATATGTATACATATAAGCTGCTCTTATTTTAATTTATCAAAACTTACTTTTTTTTAAAAAAATATAAGCCTTTTCCGATGTTTAAATTTTATTTATTATTTTCTCCTGATAAAATAAAATATAGCTCTTAAATATCTTTTTCAAGATCTCACTTTTCAGAATATGGTTTTAATTCCAGAATACTTAACTTAATTATTTTTATGCGTAGTCGCTTATGCGTTTGATACAATTATTCCTACAATTTTGTTGTAAAGAAGCTTCTCTATATTGTTGTAGAGAAAATATATAAGATTTTAAATAAAACACTATAAAATTTTAAAATTTTTGTTAAAAGATCAATTTGACCTTTAAATAACCTTGTCGCCAAAAATGGTTTTTTATGCACAAATATTTGTGACAATTTTTTTAGGTACCGTTGTAAATTTTGTTTCCTTCGAACGCCTACTAGTTTTTAGAATGTCTTTTGAGTATTAAAAAGTAGTAAAGGTTATTTTAGAAACAGTGTTGTGATTTAAAAATGTCTGTTGCATCTTCGCATGTCACAATTTATTAAAAAAAATTCTTCTCAGATCTCGGCATATTTTTTTTATGCTCTTGAAAGTAACTTAGTTAGAATATGACCTTTTCGTGCTTAATTCAGTACGGCCTTGAATATTTAAACTAAAATATCAACAACATTTCGAGTATGTGTAAAACTACTGCTATTAGTGCTATTGTCAGGAACTAAGCATACTTAAATAGAATAGTTTCATTTTATTTTATTTGTTACCAAATTATACTCTCAATCATTTTTTGTCGTTTAATTTTTTCTAATAACAAAGGGTACTGAACCAGGTCAAAAAAATCATAAAGCATTTTTTGCTTCGTCGGGAGTCGAACCTGTTACCTTTCGGTTGAAATACAATTGAGTAAAATTTTCCTTCTGTAACAACATGGAGGGCTCACCATTTATCAATAATTTCATATCTTACAAAAAAAAATTAATATTCAAATTGCAGTTGTATAGCGATTCGTAAACGAATGCGTAAACATTTTTGTTTTAAATTTTACTGCAGACATCAAATTTTAATAGAAATGGTGAAAAATGATTCAAAATCAAATTCAATTTTGAATTCTTAGATTTTTTTTTTATATAATTCCAAGTCTATGAGATGAACACCCTAAGTGCTTTTACACAGAGATTTGGAATACACAACCACATATAATAGCTTTTTCTGTAGAATTTTTATGGTAAGTATACTAATTTAAATGTGGAAAAATATATCTACTGTAGAGTATTTCGCCTTCATATTAGCATAGTTCCATTCTATTTTAAGAGATAAGCAAAACTTTCAACTATTTATCATTTATTTGATACCAATGATAAAGTGTACTGGACCAGCTCGAAAAATCCAGAAAGCATTTTGGTTAAGAATTTAATAAAAACTGTTCGTAGCGAACAGGGCTACGAACAGTGCATCGAAAATATAGTATTAAAGTTTTAATTACAATCTAGTATGTTCCATAACGAACTATATATAATGCTTGCATATCGCTTTAACTATACGCCAGAAAAGAACAAATTACGCTTATTACATTTTGGAATTAATTACATTTTAGAATTACTTACAATGTAGCGTACGTTATATGGAATATACTACATTGCAGTAAAAAGTCTAATATGTACTGTATTTTCGATGATACGAAATAAAATAATAAAATACATGAAAAATATTGAATGTAAATTGTTAAAATTTGGAATTGAATTCGTTTTTTAACCCTAATATTATAATCGAGTAAAATTTCGTTTATTTTCATTTTTATGCAGCTTTATATTCCATAATTTCAAAGCTTTTTCTTATTCCTTTTAATTATTTGTCAAAAATAGTTACTTCTTTATAAATTACAACACTTTTTGCAAAATTTTAAAAAAATGTAGGACTTATGCAACTTACTACGTGAGCCATTTAAATTTTTATACCTTAATGCATTATAGTTACGTTATGGATTTTAAAATGGATTTTTAATAGCTTGTGATAAATTGACAAAAATTTAATCACAATTTTAAAAGACAAATCCGTTGAATGGTCAGCACAATCTGCAGTGTTAAGTGGAAAAACTTCAATAGAAAATGTAATCAAAGATCGACTTGGAATTACTTCTTATGCCGCTGCAAGAATTCACAGTATCAAAAGTACATTTGATGCATTGATTGCGTTCTAATTCCGCTATGATATATATATTGTGATGGATAATACAAATATTGGAGGGAAAACGAGTGCGTGTATGGGGAAAAGTGGAATGACATTGATGATGTAACCATAGAAAAGCTTTGGTGGATTACGCATTTGAACAGATATGATTAAGCTGCTTTTTGAACTTCCACAAAGCCTTGCAGCTGTTGAATTTTTCTTAAAGATTAAGTAATCGGGTAATTTGATTTGACGACAAACATTATTGAGCACAACCCCGAGCTAAAGACAAACTTGCTTCAATTAGAGAGCTATGGAATAAAAGGGTAAACAATACCTTATACTTATGTACTCCTTATGAAAATGTTACGGTTAATGAACAACTTGTTGCTTTCCGGAGTCGACTGTTGAAAAGATAAAAAAAGCAAAAAATTTTCCAGATTGCTAAATTTGCATAAAAAAGGATAGAAAAGCAAATGTGGGGAATGTGCAGAAAAAAATTTCATGCAGAACATAAATATTCATTTATTTTTGTGCTCCGTGTCACAATAATCGTGAACAGGAGCTTTGAAATAACCAATTACTATCCAATAAGTTTAAATTTTTTTTTACCAATAAAATAAAGTGCAGAAATAAATATTTTTGTTTAATAAAGTATCTTCTTTAATTTACGTGAATGATATTCTCATATTGGGTAAAATATCACCCAAAGAAAATTTACATACGGGGTAAAAATTTACCAGAAAAGTGTTTTTGTAACTTTTTTTGAGTATAATATTAGGGTTAAAACATCTTTACTTTTACACCGTCAAAACTTTATACATATTTTAAAATTTTAAGTCTGTTCACTTCATTAAAATTGAAAACAAAAAATGTAGATAATTCTCAGTATTTTTAAGTATCACTAATATAATAGAATAAAATGTATCTTACTTTATCGCATTTTAAAAAGTTTAACCAAAATCAAATTTAAATAGTAGAAAAAACAACTAACCTCAAATTTATTTACAAATTCATGAAATCCACTTTTTTCATCCAATGCAATCATTTCATTTAAATTAGTTCGTATAACATCAACCGAACTCATTTCAATCATTGTAATTTTATCAATTACAGAATTATCATTTGCATTTTTTTCTTTGCCAGTACTAAAAACTTTTCCTATTATATCCAAATGTTTAACATTAATATGACTTGCATCAAAATTAATTTTAATTGTATCAGTTGCTCCATTACTCATTGGTTGTCCATGATTTAAATCACAAATTAGAAAATTATTATAACTATGACACATAGATGGTAATTTTGCAAATGGCATATCATTTGATGATGTAACATTTAATTGTGGCAAATATGCTGTTTCTCCATCATTTCTAATATGATATTCTACAGTAATTACTTCACTACTTCCAAGTACAAATGTTTTACTAAAAAAAAAAAAAAATAAATTGAATTATTAAAAATTTAAAATTTTTATTTACTTATACCTTAATCCTGTACTACTTAAACTTAAATCAGCAACACATATTTCACTAGAACATCCAGTACTAAATGCAATTTTATGTACTTTATTATTTACAAGTGATGGATCTAATGCAGCACACTTGTCACAAAATTCTATAAAATATGTACAATAATTACTTCAATTGAATATCACACAAATTACTATAAATTATATATATATATACCTTCTGTGTCTGGAACTCGATTAACCAAATCATAACTCATTTTTAATTCAATTGGTTTGAAAATATCTCCTATATTAAAATTAATATTTCCATCATAATTTCTACATTCATTTATTTCTGATTTTAATTTCAAAATTTCATTCAATATATAATTTCCATCTTGAAATTGTATTCGTTTCAATTGAACATCAGCTTCAATTTTAATTTTTAAATCTTGATTAAAAGTTTTTTTTGAATTCTCTGAATTTGTCATCATTTTAAAACAGACTTTTATTTGGATTTTTTTTTGATTTTGTTGAATTTCACGACTAGCCGAATCAATTGTACTAAAAATTTTTACAATTGGATATGCTTTATATAAATAAACAATTTCAGCATTTGGTGATCCAATTGCAAAATCATTATAACCATTTCCATCAATATCAAGTCCTTTCGATAAACCATATCCAAACATATGATTAACATTTATGTGTTCAGCATTTGGTGCTGCAATCACTTGACTTACTTTATTTTGTATTCCATTTTTACTACCTAAATATATATAAACTTTTCCATTTTCACTAAATGGTGCACTTATAGCTAAATCATTATAACCATCTTGATTTATATCACCTATTAGAGAAACACTGGTTCCAAATCTACCTGAATCAAGACTTGGTGATACAATTATTTCTTCATCAAATATAAAATGTTCACCATGATTAAGATAAATATAAACTGCTCCACAATCATATACATTAGATTTGGCATAAAGTGGTGCTGATACAATTATATCAGTATGTCCATCACCATTAATATCACCAGCTAGAACAGCTGAACCAAAAAATTCTCCAAATTGTGCACCACTAAATGTTCGATATTTTTTTATATTATAATTTTTTGAATAATCATCATTAATTATATCATAAATGTACACTTCACCATCATAATTATTGGCACGTGGTGCACTTGCCACATACAATAATTTACGATCTGAACCAATATTAAAATAACCAGAACTTTCGGAATAACCAAAATATGAAAATTCAGCTTGATTCCATAAATTTGGATTTGGTACAGCATTAACAAATTTTTTATTTTTTTCCATTAATTTCAATTGATTTTCAACATCACGTTTTTGTAATCCACCCAAACCTTTATCTTCTTCAGCACGATAACGTATTACTGATCCTTTCCAATCATTTATACCGGGTGCACCAATTAAAATTTCATCATCTTCACCACTCCAATGAACACTTAAGCCGGCTTCACCAAATGCATATAGAAAATTTTCATTCCAAATTTGTTGACCTAAAAAAACAATTCCAAAACAAAACAAAAAAAAAATTAGTAAGTATTGGAAAATAGAATTAATCCAGTTTTTTTTTTAATTACTTATTCCTTTTAAAGGTGATATAGTTTTGATTTGTGTTGGTTGTTCATCAATTGTATTTGGTGTTCTATAACATATTCCATGCATAAAATAATCATTTGTTACTTCAGCTTTCATTCTTGGTGCACATACAATTAAAGGTTCTGTATCCTTTGATCCACCATCCAAAGAACCACCTAACCATTGGTAATCTTTTTTTTTACTATCAATTGTATGTTCATTTTCTTCAGGATATTCATTGCCATTTTTATCAATCAAATAAGCAACACAATGTCCTGATGATCCCGAATCTAATGAACATTTGTATAATAATCCAGTTTCATTTATTGCTCTCTGACTTTCAATTGATGACTGAGCTCTTGGAGCACCTACAAATATACTAAAAATTTCAATTTTTATTTTTTTGTTGACACGCTACCCAAGAAAGGATTCATTTATACAAAATTATTCCAGGTTCGGGTAAATATAAAAGTATAAGGAGAGAAATAGTGATGATTGATGAGAATTGGTATATATCGAATATTTTTCATGTCTCTTGGTTTTATTGGAATTAATTGGTTATAAATTGAAACAAATAACGATTACAAGGTTATCAATAACCCTTTTAGGGTTTATGGTACTTAAATTTTAGTCACTAGTTTTATAATAAAATTATAGCAGAAAAAAAGAGTTCTATTGTGAAATATAAAATAACAGAAAATAATCCAGGATTTTACTGGAGTGAGAATAATCAACTTGAGAATAAGCCTCCAAAAATATGATATTATTTTATTTTCTTAAATGCAACTAGTCCAACTAAAATGGACACGAATGAAGATTTTGTCAGAAATATACTAAAACACTTACTCTATTCAACTCCTTTATCTTGGCTTTACAAACTCTATTATTATGATTATTATTATTATTATTTTTTATTGAATATAATTTAAATTCTACAAAATAGTGATTTAGAAGCACTAGATGCCAGAGCTATTGGATTTCATAAACTTTTGATTCAACATTATATCAAATTTTCCACCTTGGTTGACCTCGTTTCTTTATAATCCAAAAAAAAAATTCACTTAGAAATAAAATACTCAATAATCTGCTCAAAAAACATAATTCTAATGTCAGCCCAACACGTACGTTTGGTTAGGTATTTAAACTATTTAAAGAAATGAGATAGCTAGCTACATATTAAAAAAATAAAAACATATTGATCCAGCTTTTATGCTTTCACTTGTACACTCTTGGTGAAATTTTATAAACATTTTTAAAAAATAAAATACTCTTCTTAATTCGAAACCTTTCGGTCATAACATCATAGATCATAAAAATCCAGCTTGATCCAGCTTGATCCAGCTTGTATATATTCGCCCACCTGTAGTCGATATTTTTTATACACTAGTTTCCTAATCTAGATATCTTTGATAATCTGTAGCCAAACTTAAATCTAATCCTAAAATACTTCAAGGGTACATATTTAAAAGAATGTCATGACTCCGGTCCGGAAGCGGACCACCCACCATAATCTAAATATATTTTTATGGTCATATTATTTTAATATGACGTGTAAACTGTTGTAAATTGAATGGTCATTTTTTAATGTGTTAATAACCTGAAATCATGCAAACATGTACCAAAAATAAGTAAGTAAATACATAACCAATTATTAAATATTAAAGCTACCCATTATCATGTAAACAACATTTATCTAATCAATAAATACAAAATAATTGGATAATGAGTAATTTCTTCTATTAAATTATTATGACTACTTATGTTTTTCGATTTGGGTGGGTAAGTATATATATGTATGATAAAAATAATTATTATAAGTAGAATTATATTTAACCCTTGTAATCGTTACAGCTAAGTTAATAACTTTCTATTTGTTATCCAACATAATAATATGAGTTTAAAATGGATTTAGTCTTATTTATTGTATCACCCCTCATTCCTGTGAGTTTTAATTATAAGTTGACCTTCAGATCAATACATGGCATCATCCGGCGTTCCGCAAGGCAGTCACATCCGCACACGGTCCTCACAGTTTTATAGTTTCTAACATTAATGCTCTTTTTTTGAACTTCTTGGTTTAACAGACAACCTAAGACTTTTTGCGTAAATATCCTTTTTCAATGAAATTGTGACGAATTAAAAAAATTTGAAATTCCCCATTAATGCGTAATTTAGATGTTTACAAATTAGTGTACAAAGTATTGATTGAATATATATATGTGCGTGTGTGTGAGTCCACGTGAAAATTATTTTCAAGTAAATAAAATATGTGTTTAAAATAAATTATTTAAATTTGAAAAAAAAACAATTTCTTTAACCGAAAATAGGTGAAAAGCGTCAAATATATCTAATGAAAATGATTACGCAAGTACTGTAAGTTAGAGTAACAACAAATGAATGACTCAAATTGTGGTATCATATAGCCACATTTTAGTGGTACTTGTTTTCTAGTAAAATGTAGCAATTTCTATTTACAATAACATATATTGTTTGTTAGTATTAGCTGGATTGAATGCATCTGAATTCAATCGACTATAGGTAATATTCAACACTTTTAATCGATTCATTACCAACTGTAACAAATTTTATTATATTTCATGTTGTTATTATTATCTTTAATTATTCATTCAAAAGTTATATTATGTATTTCTCGTATGTAAAGCATAATTTTGTTCAAAAGGAAAAACTATGTAAAAAATATAAAATATTGTCGCATCAATCTAATGCCGATGATAATATTAATGTATATTCATATGTATTGGTGAATGATATTGCTTAATGTAACAATAATAATTAATATCATAATTATAATAAAATAAGGAAAAAAAAATTTTTTTTTTAGAAATATATGCCCTCAATTTAAGCGTACTAAAATTACAAAAATAAACTTTAGAGTCGCAGCTTGATATAATGTTTTCATAGCAAGTTATGATTGTAATTATGGAAAAAGCAAATAAGCCGAACATTTTTTCAAATCTCTTAATCTCATCTCAAGACTTCCTATAATTTCGGCTAATTTGCTTTTTCCGTAATTACAATCATAACTTGCTATGAAAACATTATATCAAGCTGCGATTCTAAAGTTTATTTTTGTAGTTTTAGTACGCTTAAATTGAGGGCAAATATTTCTAAAAAAAAAATTTTTTTTTCCTTATTTTATTTTTGACTTTTTAGTGAAAATATTTTTTTAATGAAAAATAATATATTTTCAAAGAACAACACATATAATCAAATGGCACTAAAATTCTCTCTAACGTAATTTAGTTATTATTGCTCATACTTCAAATGTGTAATTATATTTTATATTACTGTAACAAATTTTATAAAAATATGTATATTTTTAAAAAAATTTTGGAGACTTTTGATTAGATACCTTTGAATTTTTTAATTTACGTATTAAAAAATGTTCACCGATAAAAAATTACGCACTTTAAAAAAAGAAACCCTGTTAAATACAAAAAATATTTGACGTAAAATCGTAGATTAAATCTGAGAAAAAGTCTGAAATGTAAACACTCATCCGACTTTATCTACGATAAAATTCGATTTTGTCCGACGTGTAAACGCTGCCTAAGCATAAATTGGCATATAAAAGTATAATATATACATGCATAAATTGAAATTGAACTTTTTTTACATGCGAGAAGAGTAATTTGTAACTGAGTGATAGATAACTGATACTTGATAGGTTCAAATTTTGTTTTTTTCCATAAATAATGTTTGGATTTTATTTTCAATTAAACTAAGTCATATGATTATGTATGTAACAAATGCAAGCCCATATGACACATGTACGTACATTTACATATACTTAGTGAGAGAAAGAGAAATAATAAAAGAAAGAGATTTATAAAAGAAACCAAATTAACACAAAAAAAAATATAATGAAAATTATGATTGAAAATAATTGAAATTGAATAATAATAAAAATGATTGAAATATAATGATAATGATTTGTATTGCACACATTTATTTTGTATTCCTTTTTTGTTTTTTTTTGCTTCTTTACACCATAGAAATGTCAACAAATATAGTGAATTTAAAGAGAAACCAAATTTTAACTTTATCAAATATCCATATTCCATTATTAGTACACACACATATGTAAATTTCACCTTAGTTGAATGCAAAGAATATCTATAATATATATTAACAAGAATATACACTCCCATTTTACGTAAACCTAGTTTTTAAGAAATACCAAACCGAGCAAAATATCATTAGTTAAAAGAGGTAAAATTTACATTTACTTATCGTATACCAAATTTATTATGAGAGAGAAAAGGTACAAAACTGATATTTGCCTTTTGCTTTATACTGTAAAATAATTTTGCGTTCTCATTATTCTCCTTTGGATTTGCTTACGTTTCCTCCCATTATTTATATGAGGCAGGCTGGCAAAAAATGTTAGTTCTAATTTAGTTTGTTCCCTTATGCGATGATTAATTCTGATCTTTTATAATTTTAATATTTTCGTTTTAAACATTATTATTTTCGTATATACCTATATATTAAATTATAATTACATTACAATAATATAAAATATTATTAATATTTTTGTCACTAATAATTTGGAGTTACAAACATTATTATTTTTTATTAATTATATTAGTAAACCTAAATATTTATTATATTGGTATACGATTATAAAATAATACTGAGGACAACATCTATTTACAAATCACAGAATTTAAAGAATATGATAACGCTGTTTTAGTTAGGTCTCCTAAAAATCTTATGCATAGTTGATACAATTTAGAAAATAATATTGTTAAATATTTCAACGAAATTTTTGTCGAAAATTTTTTTCAAAATTATAAACTTTATTTATTTAATTTCAGCCAACTTTTTTTGTTACTCTCTTTTGTTTACTATATTTTTTCTTTTTCTTACACGTAAAATTCTTATTATTTGTCTATTTCTGACAATGTTTATCAAATTTGTATATGAATTTGTGTGCAAACAAATGAATACATACATGAGTTCTTACTCTTTTTATGGATATACTTTGGTTAAATGGTTATTGAAATGGGTATTTTGTTGAATTGAAGCAAATTGAAACAAACATATAAAGTCCAAGGCAAGTTAATTAAGGCAAATATAATAAAGTTCAGTTTAAGCTCGACACTAAAATGAATTGGTCGTTTCTTTTAATTTAAACTCTTATACAGTGGTAGGCAAAATTAATTACAAACTCAATAAATTTTAACATTTTTTTTTTGTTTTCTTTCCTAAGGACGGAATTTACAAATACGTTAAAAAAAACTCTGGGAATCAATTTCACACAGTGTTCTTAATTTAAATTTAAATTTTCGGCTGAAAAAAAAAATCAAATGACTCAGGTAGTAACAGGTTTCTCTTGCTATGTCATCCGGCAAAAGTGATTACACATTTGGTTTCATACAGCATAATTAATTACACATTATTGCATTTTGATCTATTGAAGTGAATAAGTGCATTTTTTGATAGCGTTTAATTAATTTTTCTTTTTGAATTTTTATTCTAATATTTAAAAGTGACGAAGTGCAGCTCTTAATAGTGTTTCAAATAATTTTATTCTGTTAAAATTGCTGATTCATTTCTCATCCATAATACTTAAGACAAACGAATTAAATATTGAAAATCGCGCCGAAGTTGTTGCTTAACACTAGCTCGATTGCTAGCAGAAATTTATGGAATTTCATTTAAAGCTGTTTAGAATCTTGTAAAGAAAAAAGAGGAATACGGTAGCTTCAAAAACAGGGAAAGATCTAGTAGAAATAAAGTTGTTACTAAGAGACCGAAAGCAGGCTATTACAAATTGTTAAGTAATTAAAAAGAAAATTCTGATATAAGCCCAGTTAAAATTGCTTTTGGTTTAGCAAAAATTATTGGAAAAAAAGTGGGAGTGAACGAACAATATGAAGAATATGTAAATATTCTAATATTCAAACCTATGGGGTGCGTAAAGTAGTAAATATTTTACCATCAAATTTTTCAAAACGTGAGACTTTTGCTCAAGAATATGTTAATGAGTCATTAGAGTACTGATATAACGTATTGTGGACAGAGGAAAGTTAATTTACATTCCACGGAAGCTCTTGGAAAAAAAATACATTCATCTTCCAAAAGAGTTAAGGTATAAAGTGGTTTAATCAATTGATTCCTATGGCGATGGAAGTGTTATGTCTTGGGGATGTATTTACTACTATGGCGGTGGAGCTTTGTTTCTAACAGATGCAACACTATTTCAATGTGGATATATTAAAATATTAAATAAACATGCTTTCACTTAAGCAAGCAGAATATTTTCTGATGCTAACTGCTGTTTCCAGCAAGATAATGCTTCATTTAGTAGAGGTTGCGTTGTAAAACGATTTCTTGAAAGTGTCGGATTGAACATTCTAACTGGGTCACCGAAGAGCCCTGACTTAAATGTTATAGAGAACATCTGCGCATTTATGAAACAAATCGCATTTATGAAACAATGAAACGGATAAAAGCAGAAAAAAACAGAAAAAAGCAGCAAAAAGCTGAAAGGATTGAAGAAATACTGAATATTTAGATAAAAATACCTACAGAATTAATTAAAAATTTAAGAACTTCAATATGAAAGTAATTGCAAGCTGTTATTGATGCACAGGGTGGAATAACTAAACATTAATAATGTAAAAATACTAAAACAAAACTATTTAACTGTAAACAACTTTTTTATTCAAAAATTAGCAATAGTTCTTTAGTTTTACCTGATGTGTAATTAATTATGCCGTATGAAATCAAATGTGTAATTACTTTTGCCGGGTGACATAGCAAAAGAAACCTGTTACTACCTGAGTCATTTGATTTTTTTTTCAGCCGAAAATTTAAATTTAAATTAAGAACACTGTGTGAAATTGATTCCCAAAGTTTTTTTTAACACATTTGTAAATTCCGTCCTTAGGAAAGAAAACAAAAAAAAAATGTTAAAATTTATTGAGTGTGTAATTAATTTTGCCTACCACTGTACATAATATCTCTCCAATACTTACCGGTACTTCCAATACTCCAATACTTACTTTGGCAGATGACTCAGCTGACTTTACTATACCCAAACATCATAACAAACTGAAACATCTCTTGTTTTTTATTAAAGCAATTAACATTCTGTATTCTTTAAAATTTAGCCTCAATCAAAAGTTTTTTGGTTTTAAAGTATTTTTTAAGTATTATATATTACTATATATTATGTATAACTAAAAGACTAGCCGTCTTATTTACATTTTAGTGATCCAAACGATCATTCAGAACAATTATTATATTGATTTGGTTGAAAATATTACAATAAAAAAGTCATGCATAAGTCAGATGTCAGAAGTCAGTCTTCTGGCCAATTTATTTGATTGATCTGATCAAAATGATTGATTAATTGATCAAACGGGGATTAGTTGAAATGATTGCAATTTAGTATGGAAAAAAATTTCTATGTTTGTTTTAAAAATAAGACAAAATATTTTAAAATTATGTTAGATAATTAAATTGTAGAATGAAAATTAAATAGTCACAGGTTCAAACAGACAAAAATGACCCTAAAATTGGATCCCTTTCGAAAATAAATTAAAATTAATAGATATTAAAATAATGCCATTTAAGCTGCAATATTAACAGAGATATTCACGCTTAAATTTTTTACGATAACGATATGTATATAAATATGATAAGAAAAACCTTTGGTTACGCCAATAGTCAATCAATTTTGAACAGTACAGTAATACAAGAGTGCTCATATATTTCAAAAAAATCATCTTGGTATGTGCCGAAGCTAATACTGAGAAGCTTATACTGATTAATGAAGGGTCTTTGAAAAACAAGGTGCATAAAACTATTATGGTCGTACTGAATTTAAATCTGGTAAGCAGCAGCTAAATCCAACATTTTTGTAATTGAATTAGTGGTTCCGTGGTTCGTGCCAAATAGCCTAACCCATAATGATTTCCAGGTTCCTTCAGTACATGATGAAATAATAAAACATTGTACAAAGTAAAGAAGTAAATTGGAAATACATTCACCCAAATATCTTGGCATATAATCGTAAAATTCAATGTGACCCGACCCATACAATTATATAATCAGCAGTAAAGTGCTAGAATACTTTTGTTCAAGCTATAATTATAGTACATATTAAATAGAAAGAAAAAAAAATATATGGTCAATCATAATATGATTGAAAAACTTAAAATTTATAATTAGACTGATTATATTAAAATGTTTTAGTCAAATTGTTTGGTCAAAAATTATTATATTGTTTCGGCCTCTGGCACATTTGCATAGAAATAAATATATTAAATAAGCTATTTTCAATATCTTTATTAATAATTGATAATCAAATCTGTGTAAGATAATATTATCATTATATATTTTACTGTTACCGTACCGTACGATACTCTTTTCTATAAAAATTAGAATAATCATAATACTTAGCAAAATTTTAAAAATATTTAATTACACGCTAACCCAACCGATGAGAGTTTGATTCCCCATCCATGAAGGCGGTAAACAATGTTTTATGGATTTTTTGATTCTGGTCCATTAGTTTGTGCCAGTAAATGACAAAAAATAATTAATAGTATGACTTGGTAACAACTTAATAAATAATACAAATCGAATGACACTATTTGAAAAGCTTAGCTCCTGACAATAGTAGTAGTTTTCAACATTTGAGCTTATATCCCAGAAATTTAGTAAATAGATACTTTGACAAATATTAAACGTAAGACATGGTGTGAAAAAATGCACCTTTGCTCTCATATTTATATATTGTTGATCTATTAAATAAATTTAATCAAACCTAGTCTCTAACAAGGAGCTTGGCCTTTGCTTTGATGATCTTATTATTTATAATTGTAAATAAATATGTATCAAAAAAGTACAGCTACAAGAAAATTATAAAGAAACACAAAGCTATGTTAGTACTGGGAAACTAAGGATTAATTATAGAAAGTGTGAAGCTATATTATTCAGAGCAAGTCTAGATAAAGCTAAGACTGATGTTAGAAAAAATTGGTGAAAGTTCCACATAAAAACTAGAGACAATTATAAAAACTACAAACCAAAAATGTGTAAGATATTTGGGAGTAAATTTAAACTATAAAAAACATATTTCCATCCAATTAGAAAAAGCCAAGAAAGCCTTTTGAGCCACCAAGAAACTGTTCTATGCAAAAGGAATAAATAACAAAGTAAAAATCATAGGGGGTATACCAAGCATTGATAAGACCTATTCTTTGCCCAATATGGTACAATATAAGTCCATCATGTATGGAGTTATTGAGAAAGTTTCAGAGAAAGTGTATAAGGCATTGCATAAGTAAATTCAGAAAACCGGAAACAGAATGCAAACACTATATATCGAACAAAAGGCTATATGAGGTTAGCAAGATAAAAAAATTCGACCAATTCAAAATTAATCGAATAAGAAAACATTATTTCAGGGTAGAGTCGGTGACAGAAAATAGTCCAGATGATAGGTACATTGAGCAGACAATGAACTCTGGTTATATATCTCCAGAAGGATGGATTTACCTGGATAAAAATAAATATATTCAAAATGAAGACAAATTGCTCACAATATACCATATATTTAGGAGAGCTACATACAAAACATAGAATACCAACCAAATCTTAAATTCGAAGATAATAGTGAAATATTTGGGTACGATAGATATATAACGAATAGAGATTTAATAAATATGGATAAATATTGGTGGGAAGAATAGAAGAACAGAAAAATTAGTTAAAACAGGAAAACATAGTATATATAAGGATAGTTAGTATATATATACGGTAAATTAGGGTAGTTATAAGCTAGATATAATTAGCCGGTGGGTTAGAATAAGGATCAGGGTAAATATAGGATAGATTAGGATAGTTGTAAGCTAGATATTATTAGCCGGTGGGTTAGAATAAGGGTCAGGGTAAATATAGGATAGATTAGGATAGTTGTAAGCTAGATATTATTAGCCGGTAAGTTAGAATAAGTAGTGTAGGTTTAAAAAAAAAACCAAAATCAAATTGGTTTTTAGATCAAAAACATTTTCCAATTGAATAAGAAAAAAAAAAATTTTTATAAAGTACGAAGGAATAAAATAATAATGGATAGCTAACAGCTGATTAAATAAATTAATAAATTTAAGAAATTTAAAATCTTAGAGTACCTTTCTTAGTAGATCATTAAGATGAAAACAAGAAATAGAATAATTTGGTTTAAGTGGCTTTTTGTACAAGTATCTATAAGAAAAAAAAAAATGAATAAAACTAAAACACATTTAAAAAAAAAAAAAAAAAAACATGTTGTGAATAACGCACGAAAAGGTAAAGTTCTACTTACGTTTCTCTCAAGAACATAAAAAACAAAAAACCTATGCTATTAAAAGCAGAAGAAATTGGTTCTCATCAATGGAAAAATTTTATAATAAAAAGTAAAAATTAATATACTTTAGCAGTGTTTTTTAAACGTTATTTTTTATATCAAATTAAATTTTATTTGGAAAGTAACAATAAATTACAAATATATGCATATATTATATATATATAGAAATTAATTTTTACAATTAAAAAATAAATGATTTATAAGATAAGACTATTTAATTTCTTAAAAATATTATATAATATTAAGTTATTATATTTTTATAATTCTAGTAGTATTCTAGAGAGACATTTATAAAAAAAAAAAACGTTTTACATACATATTTTGAAAATATTATAATATCATAATTTTAAATTATATTTTTAATTTTGTTATTTTTAAACAAAAAAGTTTTTTAAATAATTCCGCCATTACATTTACATCAAATCTCACACGAACAAACTGTTATTGCGAACATAATAAATTTTTACTTACTGGATATATTTCTCACTTTGACGGGTTAAAATGTTATTTTAAAAATTCTATTCCAAAATGTTGTCCCCATTTGTTATTATAAATACTTACTAAATTTCTACGTTTATACGATTTGAGTTGATTATTCAAATATATTATTTTATGTAATAATTCATTGTTCTATCATTGGTTCAGCAGCAGCAGTACGTTCAGCTGTATTCAATTCATCTGCTTTTTTTCTTACAAAGAATCCCATCTGTACATCGATGAGTATTGAGGAGAAAATATAATATAATTAAAATATTTTTTTTTAATTTAAATAAATTGAAAAAATAAACCTTATACAATCCAAATATTAATAAACCCAATAAAATGAGTCCAGCCAAAACTGATAAAATAATTATCCATATGGGTGTTGATGATGGTCGATGTGTTGAAACTATTACATAATGTGTATTTTTCAAAATTTCAATTGATTCGCTATAAAAAAAACAAAAATGCATTCAATTTATTTCTATATTATTTTTTTTTTTTTTTATTTACCTATTTTCATAACCAATTCTATTTAACTTAAATTCGTTCGAGATAAAAAAAAATTCTTTCTCATCAATTAAAATTTTATTAATTTCATCCAAATCAACTGAATATTTTAATTCAATATTTACTCCACGTTCATTACTAACACGAAAATTATTCACTCTTAACACAATTTCTACACATTCAGTTTCATCTGCATCATTACAATTGAATTTAATTATTTTAGTTATTGGTAAACTACCAGTAAGTTCATGATTAATTGTACTCGATTTTTTTGCTTCTGATTTAACATGAGATAATTTTAAATCATTAATTTCAGATTCAGTATTCGTTGTATAACTATTTACAAGATTTCGACGTTTTCTCTTCAATAGATTTTCATTTGCATTATATTCTTCAAACTCATTATTTTGATGTTCAAGATCATATCCAAATTTAGAATGATCATATTTGTTAGCATGTAGCTCATCAACTGTAACAATATTTTTTTTTTCATGTTTTGATTGTCGAATTAAAATTTTACCATTTTTATTATAGATTGGATCTAATTCATGAGAAGCATAATTTGCAGTAAGAGTTATATTTTCAGAACTGATAACTGTTATACGATTGGTTGATTTTGGTATTAAATATGAGCGTGGAATTAGTATGGAAATTGTAGCTTCTCTAATTAAACTTGGACCATAATTTTTAATCTAAAAAAATATAACGTTTAAAAATAATTTTATAATAATTTATAAATTTTTATTTATTTCATTATGATACTATGTTACAATATAATAATAATATATAGGTCTTATATAGAGATGGTACGATATATACGGAGTAGTGATTTTGTCACTTGTTACTATTCAAAATAACTGGAGCAACCTGTTACTAAGGATCAATAAGAATAGTGACTCTTATTTCTCAATAATTATGTTTATTTTATTTATTATTTTCCAAAAATCAACTTGCGAATTTCTTTGTTAAATTAAAAAATTATGACCAATTTTAAATTTGAACAATGTTATGCACACGCAAAAGATACATTTAGCCACACAATAAAATTGTCACGGTATTCTGTAGTCTACCAGGATAAGCTTTGGAAAAGGGGGCGCGTCCGAATGAAACGAAATTTCACATAACGGTACCTGACTATATTACAAATATTTCATTTTTGGCGACAAGGTCATTTAAAGGTCAAATTAACGTTTTGAAAATTTTTTCAAAATTTGGTAGTATTTTACTTAAAATAATATATATTTTTTTCTACCCAACAATATAGAGAAGCTTACTCACAACAAATTTTTCCAGTCTCTAATATCAAACTTATTTGGTCTAGATCAGTGTTTTCGTTTCAGAGATATTAGAGTTAAAAATGACAATTTTAAAATAAAAAAAAAAATTCCCCATAGTTTCTAGAAACCCTCCATATTCTATATTTTGAAAATTTACAAAGACACCCTGTATCTTTTGTTATGCTAAGCTCCTTCACGTCCTTTCCATACTGTATAATAAACGTTGTATATGATGATTAATAGTCCTACAAAATGCAAAAATTTAAAATTTTAATTCGAAGAAAAAAAACAATTTTTATAATAAAAGCCATCTCATGTACTTTATTTCGTACCTTATATCTATAATTATAATAGACAATCATTTAAGGACTTGTGCAGTAGACACCTTTTCATTTTATTTCGCTTCTCCTTAATGAACTCCTAATATATAAATAAGTTGTATATAAAACAATAATGCGCACACAGTAGAAATTTTTTTATTTATATGGTTTTTTGATTCACTAAATTCATTATGCATATGTGAATTCTTATTAAAATAAAAAGAAAAAAAGAAAAAAAGGAAAAATAAGGACCAGATTTTGTAAGTCTAAATAACTGAAAAAATATAATTGTTTTTCTAGTTTTGTTCTAAAAAGAAATTAAAATTTTGTATTTTTTAGATCGAATAGTAAAGAAAAAATATTATATACCTTTTTTAATAGAAAAATTAAAAGAAATAAAAAAAGATCCTTGCCATTTGAAAAAAAAATATTTTTTTCACCTCTCAAAAGAGAGTAAAATACATAACAAATTATTTCTAATCACCACAATTTTTATAATTTTAAAATATATTTTATGTAATATTTTTTTATGTAATTAAAATACAAATTATAAACTTTATTTTGATATTAAATTTATATTTTTTTATTTATATTAAATGCTTTAAAACTTTGTTTAAACATAAAAATTTCTGCCAAATTTATAAAATTACTTCACAGCGCGCTCAAATTGGTTAAAAAGAAATACAAAAATAAAGAACAAAATTGAAAATCTTATGCAAATGTCATTTCTCATTCTCATTCTCATTGGAAGTATTCTTATGTACTCACGAATATTATCTTATTTTTGTCTCTTTTTTCACGCATACAGTCTCTGCAAAGGAATGTCATGACATGACTTTGAACTAAATCTAAAAACTTTAAATTTAGCTTCAACTTGAATCATAATTACTCAATAGGGGCCCCTAGTGAAAATATATTCGAATTATACGTTAATTATATTATATTTATTTTATATACATCATATATGTATACATATAAGCTGCTCTTATTTTAATTTATCAAAACTTACTTTTTTTTAAAAAAATATAAGCCTTTTCCGATGTTTAAATTTTATTTATTATTTTCTCCTGATAAAATAAAATATAGCTCTTAAATATCTTTTTCAAGATCTCACTTTTCAGAATATGGTTTTAATTCCAGAATACTTAACTTAATTATTTTTATGCGTAGTCGCTTATGCGTTTGATACAATTATTCCTACAATTTTGTTGTAAAGAAGCTTCTCTATATTGTTGTAGAGAAAATATATAAGATTTTAAATAAAACACTATAAAATTTTAAAATTTTTGTTAAAAGATCAATTTGACCTTTAAATAACCTTGTCGCCAAAAATGGTTTTTTATGCACAAATATTTGTGACAATTTTTTTAGGTACCGTTGTAAATTTTGTTTCCTTCGAACGCCTACTAGTTTTTAGAATGTCTTTTGAGTATTAAAAAGTAGTAAAGGTTATTTTAGAAACAGTGTTGTGATTTAAAAATGTCTGTTGCATCTTCGCATGTCACAATTTATTAAAAAAAATTCTTCTCAGATCTCGGCATATTTTTTTTATGCTCTTGAAAGTAACTTAGTTAGAATATGACCTTTTCGTGCTTAATTCAGTACGGCCTTGAATATTTAAACTAAAATATCAACAACATTTCGAGTATGTGTAAAACTACTGCTATTAGTGCTATTGTCAGGAACTAAGCATACTTAAATAGAATAGTTTCATTTTATTTTATTTGTTACCAAATTATACTCTCAATCATTTTTTGTCGTTTAATTTTTTCTAATAACAAAGGGTACTGAACCAGGTCAAAAAAATCATAAAGCATTTTTTGCTTCGTCGGGAGTCGAACCTGTTACCTTTCGGTTGAAATACAATTGAGTAAAATTTTCCTTCTGTAACAACATGGAGGGCTCACCATTTATCAATAATTTCATATCTTACAAAAAAAAATTAATATTCAAATTGCAGTTGTATAGCGATTCGTAAACGAATGCGTAAACATTTTTGTTTTAAATTTTACTGCAGACATCAAATTTTAATAGAAATGGTGAAAAATGATTCAAAATCAAATTCAATTTTGAATTCTTAGATTTTTTTTTTATATAATTCCAAGTCTATGAGATGAACACCCTAAGTGCTTTTACACAGAGATTTGGAATACACAACCACATATAATAGCTTTTTCTGTAGAATTTTTATGGTAAGTATACTAATTTAAATGTGGAAAAATATATCTACTGTAGAGTATTTCGCCTTCATATTAGCATAGTTCCATTCTATTTTAAGAGATAAGCAAAACTTTCAACTATTTATCATTTATTTGATACCAATGATAAAGTGTACTGGACCAGCTCGAAAAATCCAGAAAGCATTTTGGTTAAGAATTTAATAAAAACTGTTCGTAGCGAACAGGGCTACGAACAGTGCATCGAAAATATAGTATTAAAGTTTTAATTACAATCTAGTATGTTCCATAACGAACTATATATAATGCTTGCATATCGCTTTAACTATACGCCAGAAAAGAACAAATTACGCTTATTACATTTTGGAATTAATTACATTTTAGAATTACTTACAATGTAGCGTACGTTATATGGAATATACTACATTGCAGTAAAAAGTCTAATATGTACTGTATTTTCGATGATACGAAATAAAATAATAAAATACATGAAAAATATTGAATGTAAATTGTTAAAATTTGGAATTGAATTCGTTTTTTAACCCTAATATTATAATCGAGTAAAATTTCGTTTATTTTCATTTTTATGCAGCTTTATATTCCATAATTTCAAAGCTTTTTCTTATTCCTTTTAATTATTTGTCAAAAATAGTTACTTCTTTATAAATTACAACACTTTTTGCAAAATTTTAAAAAAATGTAGGACTTATGCAACTTACTACGTGAGCCATTTAAATTTTTATACCTTAATGCATTATAGTTACGTTATGGATTTTAAAATGGATTTTTAATAGCTTGTGATAAATTGACAAAAATTTAATCACAATTTTAAAAGACAAATCCGTTGAATGGTCAGCACAATCTGCAGTGTTAAGTGGAAAAACTTCAATAGAAAATGTAATCAAAGATCGACTTGGAATTACTTCTTATGCCGCTGCAAGAATTCACAGTATCAAAAGTACATTTGATGCATTGATTGCGTTCTAATTCCGCTATGATATATATATTGTGATGGATAATACAAATATTGGAGGGAAAACGAGTGCGTGTATGGGGAAAAGTGGAATGACATTGATGATGTAACCATAGAAAAGCTTTGGTGGATTACGCATTTGAACAGATATGATTAAGCTGCTTTTTGAACTTCCACAAAGCCTTGCAGCTGTTGAATTTTTCTTAAAGATTAAGTAATCGGGTAATTTGATTTGACGACAAACATTATTGAGCACAACCCCGAGCTAAAGACAAACTTGCTTCAATTAGAGAGCTATGGAATAAAAGGGTAAACAATACCTTATACTTATGTACTCCTTATGAAAATGTTACGGTTAATGAACAACTTGTTGCTTTCCGGAGTCGACTGTTGAAAAGATAAAAAAAGCAAAAAATTTTCCAGATTGCTAAATTTGCATAAAAAAGGATAGAAAAGCAAATGTGGGGAATGTGCAGAAAAAAATTTCATGCAGAACATAAATATTCATTTATTTTTGTGCTCCGTGTCACAATAATCGTGAACAGGAGCTTTGAAATAACCAATTACTATCCAATAAGTTTAAATTTTTTTTTACCAATAAAATAAAGTGCAGAAATAAATATTTTTGTTTAATAAAGTATCTTCTTTAATTTACGTGAATGATATTCTCATATTGGGTAAAATATCACCCAAAGAAAATTTACATACGGGGTAAAAATTTACCAGAAAAGTGTTTTTGTAACTTTTTTTGAGTATAATATTAGGGTTAAAACATCTTTACTTTTACACCGTCAAAACTTTATACATATTTTAAAATTTTAAGTCTGTTCACTTCATTAAAATTGAAAACAAAAAATGTAGATAATTCTCAGTATTTTTAAGTATCACTAATATAATAGAATAAAATGTATCTTACTTTATCGCATTTTAAAAAGTTTAACCAAAATCAAATTTAAATAGTAGAAAAAACAACTAACCTCAAATTTATTTACAAATTCATGAAATCCACTTTTTTCATCCAATGCAATCATTTCATTTAAATTAGTTCGTATAACATCAACCGAACTCATTTCAATCATTGTAATTTTATCAATTACAGAATTATCATTTGCATTTTTTTCTTTGCCAGTACTAAAAACTTTTCCTATTATATCCAAATGTTTAACATTAATATGACTTGCATCAAAATTAATTTTAATTGTATCAGTTGCTCCATTACTCATTGGTTGTCCATGATTTAAATCACAAATTAGAAAATTATTATAACTATGACACATAGATGGTAATTTTGCAAATGGCATATCATTTGATGATGTAACATTTAATTGTGGCAAATATGCTGTTTCTCCATCATTTCTAATATGATATTCTACAGTAATTACTTCACTACTTCCAAGTACAAATGTTTTACTAAAAAAAAAAAAAAATAAATTGAATTATTAAAAATTTAAAATTTTTATTTACTTATACCTTAATCCTGTACTACTTAAACTTAAATCAGCAACACATATTTCACTAGAACATCCAGTACTAAATGCAATTTTATGTACTTTATTATTTACAAGTGATGGATCTAATGCAGCACACTTGTCACAAAATTCTATAAAATATGTACAATAATTACTTCAATTGAATATCACACAAATTACTATAAATTATATATATATATACCTTCTGTGTCTGGAACTCGATTAACCAAATCATAACTCATTTTTAATTCAATTGGTTTGAAAATATCTCCTATATTAAAATTAATATTTCCATCATAATTTCTACATTCATTTATTTCTGATTTTAATTTCAAAATTTCATTCAATATATAATTTCCATCTTGAAATTGTATTCGTTTCAATTGAACATCAGCTTCAATTTTAATTTTTAAATCTTGATTAAAAGTTTTTTTTGAATTCTCTGAATTTGTCATCATTTTAAAACAGACTTTTATTTGGATTTTTTTTTGATTTTGTTGAATTTCACGACTAGCCGAATCAATTGTACTAAAAATTTTTACAATTGGATATGCTTTATATAAATAAACAATTTCAGCATTTGGTGATCCAATTGCAAAATCATTATAACCATTTCCATCAATATCAAGTCCTTTCGATAAACCATATCCAAACATATGATTAACATTTATGTGTTCAGCATTTGGTGCTGCAATCACTTGACTTACTTTATTTTGTATTCCATTTTTACTACCTAAATATATATAAACTTTTCCATTTTCACTAAATGGTGCACTTATAGCTAAATCATTATAACCATCTTGATTTATATCACCTATTAGAGAAACACTGGTTCCAAATCTACCTGAATCAAGACTTGGTGATACAATTATTTCTTCATCAAATATAAAATGTTCACCATGATTAAGATAAATATAAACTGCTCCACAATCATATACATTAGATTTGGCATAAAGTGGTGCTGATACAATTATATCAGTATGTCCATCACCATTAATATCACCAGCTAGAACAGCTGAACCAAAAAATTCTCCAAATTGTGCACCACTAAATGTTCGATATTTTTTTATATTATAATTTTTTGAATAATCATCATTAATTATATCATAAATGTACACTTCACCATCATAATTATTGGCACGTGGTGCACTTGCCACATACAATAATTTACGATCTGAACCAATATTAAAATAACCAGAACTTTCGGAATAACCAAAATATGAAAATTCAGCTTGATTCCATAAATTTGGATTTGGTACAGCATTAACAAATTTTTTATTTTTTTCCATTAATTTCAATTGATTTTCAACATCACGTTTTTGTAATCCACCCAAACCTTTATCTTCTTCAGCACGATAACGTATTACTGATCCTTTCCAATCATTTATACCGGGTGCACCAATTAAAATTTCATCATCTTCACCACTCCAATGAACACTTAAGCCGGCTTCACCAAATGCATATAGAAAATTTTCATTCCAAATTTGTTGACCTAAAAAAACAATTCCAAAACAAAACAAAAAAAAAATTAGTAAGTATTGGAAAATAGAATTAATCCAGTTTTTTTTTTAATTACTTATTCCTTTTAAAGGTGATATAGTTTTGATTTGTGTTGGTTGTTCATCAATTGTATTTGGTGTTCTATAACATATTCCATGCATAAAATAATCATTTGTTACTTCAGCTTTCATTCTTGGTGCACATACAATTAAAGGTTCTGTATCCTTTGATCCACCATCCAAAGAACCACCTAACCATTGGTAATCTTTTTTTTTACTATCAATTGTATGTTCATTTTCTTCAGGATATTCATTGCCATTTTTATCAATCAAATAAGCAACACAATGTCCTGATGATCCCGAATCTAATGAACATTTGTATAATAATCCAGTTTCATTTATTGCTCTCTGACTTTCAATTGATGACTGAGCTCTTGGAGCACCTACAAATATACTAAAAATTTCAATTTTTATTTTTTTGTTGACACGCTACCCAAGAAAGGATTCATTTATACAAAATTATTCCAGGTTCGGGTAAATATAAAAGTATAAGGAGAGAAATAGTGATGATTGATGAGAATTGGTATATATCGAATATTTTTCATGTCTCTTGGTTTTATTGGAATTAATTGGTTATAAATTGAAACAAATAACGATTACAAGGTTATCAATAACCCTTTTAGGGTTTATGGTACTTAAATTTTAGTCACTAGTTTTATAATAAAATTATAGCAGAAAAAAAGAGTTCTATTGTGAAATATAAAATAACAGAAAATAATCCAGGATTTTACTGGAGTGAGAATAATCAACTTGAGAATAAGCCTCCAAAAATATGATATTATTTTATTTTCTTAAATGCAACTAGTCCAACTAAAATGGACACGAATGAAGATTTTGTCAGAAATATACTAAAACACTTACTCTATTCAACTCCTTTATCTTGGCTTTACAAACTCTATTATTATGATTATTATTATTATTATTTTTTATTGAATATAATTTAAATTCTACAAAATAGTGATTTAGAAGCACTAGATGCCAGAGCTATTGGATTTCATAAACTTTTGATTCAACATTATATCAAATTTTCCACCTTGGTTGACCTCGTTTCTTTATAATCCAAAAAAAAAATTCACTTAGAAATAAAATACTCAATAATCTGCTCAAAAAACATAATTCTAATGTCAGCCCAACACGTACGTTTGGTTAGGTATTTAAACTATTTAAAGAAATGAGATAGCTAGCTACATATTAAAAAAATAAAAACATATTGATCCAGCTTTTATGCTTTCACTTGTACACTCTTGGTGAAATTTTATAAACATTTTTAAAAAATAAAATACTCTTCTTAATTCGAAACCTTTCGGTCATAACATCATAGATCATAAAAATCCAGCTTGATCCAGCTTGATCCAGCTTGTATATATTCGCCCACCTGTAGTCGATATTTTTTATACACTAGTTTCCTAATCTAGATATCTTTGATAATCTGTAGCCAAACTTAAATCTAATCCTAAAATACTTCAAGGGTACATATTTAAAAGAATGTCATGACTCCGGTCCGGAAGCGGACCACCCACCATAATCTAAATATATTTTTATGGTCATATTATTTTAATATGACGTGTAAACTGTTGTAAATTGAATGGTCATTTTTTAATGTGTTAATAACCTGAAATCATGCAAACATGTACCAAAAATAAGTAAGTAAATACATAACCAATTATTAAATATTAAAGCTACCCATTATCATGTAAACAACATTTATCTAATCAATAAATACAAAATAATTGGATAATGAGTAATTTCTTCTATTAAATTATTATGACTACTTATGTTTTTCGATTTGGGTGGGTAAGTATATATATGTATGATAAAAATAATTATTATAAGTAGAATTATATTTAACCCTTGTAATCGTTACAGCTAAGTTAATAACTTTCTATTTGTTATCCAACATAATAATATGAGTTTAAAATGGATTTAGTCTTATTTATTGTATCACCCCTCATTCCTGTGAGTTTTAATTATAAGTTGACCTTCAGATCAATACATGGCATCATCCGGCGTTCCGCAAGGCAGTCACATCCGCACACGGTCCTCACAGTTTTATAGTTTCTAACATTAATGCTCTTTTTTTGAACTTCTTGGTTTAACAGACAACCTAAGACTTTTTGCCCTTATATAATCGTCAATGAATTGCCAAAGCTTTCAAAATGATTCAAAAAAATTTTGCTTTTTGATATTCAGCAAACGGACTTGAGTTGAACACCTCCAAATGTCAAGTAATTTTATTTTTAACAACCAATTAAATTTCGTTTAAAGATTTAAATTTATAGCAAATATCCGGATTGTACTTAACAATAAGTTCACCTATAAGGTTCACTATATATTATAAAATACTGAGTAAAGTCAAAATGGTGCAAAGAATTTTGTGACTCTTACTACACGAAACATCTTTATATGTTGCATTAAGTCCTACCATTAAATATCCATCAAAATTAGGTCTCCTTATTACTTGTCTGACACTATCGATTAGTAAAATATCGGTTGAATATACTTAAACATTTTCTATATCGGTTGAACAAATTTTTATGTTTCGAATTAAGAAATTTTTCGTGAAATGGAAAAATCCCCACATATTCCCAGTGTCTTAAACTTGTTGATTTACATTGATTTTCAAATTATTTGGTTGACAGAAACGATCAGAATCATATTAGAACCGTTAAGTTGTTCTACATTCCCATTCACTCTATTTAAAATTATAGTTTTGTACCAATCACTAGAATACTTTATGAAGTTAATTCTTATTCTATCTTTGTTTTATCGTCAACTAAGTGTTGTCAAAAGTTCTAAAAAATAAATTCCGTAATAATGTTCATATATAGCTGAGGCTGAATTTTGTCTTTAGCGATTTACTTTAGTTTTTACTAATTAGATATTACAAACAAATATAATTTAATTGTAATTTGTTATTCTCTACTAACATCATATTTCTGGCGTTTATTTTATTAATATTTTTTTCATTAATGGTGTCGTCGTTTAAGTAACCCTATCGCAATTAATGTATCAAGCTTTTGTCTAATAGTAGACGATTTGTTTTAAGGCATTAATCTGACAGCATATTTGACAATACTATATCTATATGCAAGATATGTTTTTTATAGTGGTTTAATTTCTGATGTTTTAACGGTTACATATACAAGTTTCAAAATATATACAATTTGTATTCTCAAAGTTTATGCAGTCAGCATTACATTATATATTTATCTATCTATCTATCTATGTACATATAAAAATGAAATTTTTTATGTCTGTCTTTATGTTATTTATAGACTTGAAAATTACTGAATTGATTTGGATGAACTTTTCAGAGAAGAGTTATAGGCCTACTCGCTTTTTAAAATACCGACAGGTTTGAGCAGCTGCCATACAACTCCCAGCATCTATCACAAATAAATTAAGATCCAAAAGTGTTACAGAGCTGAAAATTTGTACTCAGGTACTGCCTCAAAACGAAATAAATACGTCTATTACCGTTTTTCAAAATTTTGAGTGGTTCGGGCAGCTGCCATACAACTATTACAAATACCAATTACAAATATAATGAGTAAACATCTTTTACCGTTTTCCAATAATCTGAGGGGTTCGGGTAGCAGCCATACATATCAGAAATATTAAAAAAATTAAAGTTCTTATGTAACTGAAAATTGTATTTCAGGTAGGTACTCCCTCATAAATAAAATAATGGCATACGTTTCTTAACATTTTGAGTAATTTTAATAAAAATTCATATATAAATTCTGAGAGATTTTTCGTTTAGTTTTGACAGATTTTAATTTTAATTTATATTATCCAATTTATTATTTTTTATAACTTTATTATTATTTAAACTTAAAAAATAGTTATTAAATATTAGTTTTAATTTTTTTTTTAAATAAATTTTTTTTTTTTTTTTTTTGTTTGTTTTTTTATTCACAATCTGTATGTTAATTAAAAATAATACAATAAGTGAATATGTTTTTGACTGACTTAGTTAATAATAGACATGTGAAATTACAATCCAATAAAAGTAATTTCTTAATTTATAATAAAAAATATATTAATAATAATGTCAAGAAATTTCTACAGATCTCCTGGTGTATTTCGTTGTAATCTTGTATGTTGTGTAATATTCATAAGTGTACTTGCTATTACATTGGGATGACTATTTAATCTAGCACGATATCTCTGGCTGTGTCGGTGAATTTCGTCTTGGACCGTCGACACTTGCAAATCATTGTGTATTATGTAATTTGGCACAAACCAAGGTGCATCAACTAAAGCTCGCAGTACCTTATTTTGGAAGCGTTGTAATATTTCAATATTTGTTTTTTTGGCTGTTCCCCATAATTGTATACCATAAGTCCATATTGGTTGGAGTATCATCCTATATATCAGCAATTTGTTTTCCAGTGTCATTTGAGACCTTCTACCGACAAGCCAATATAATTTCCTGAAATTTGTGCTTAGTTGGATTATTTTTGTGTAGATGTGCTTTTTCCAGGTCAGACGGCGATCCAGATGCATTCCAAGATACTTAACACTTTCTGTTTGAGGAACAGCATTACTATTTAAAAATACTGTAGGACATGTACCCCTCCTTAATGTGAACGTAACGTGATTAGACTTAGTTTCATTGGCTTTAATCTTCCATTTGTTCAACCATAATTCGATATTGTTTAAGCTCTCTTGCACGAGCCCAGAAGCCACATTCTTATCCTTGTGCGATGCAAGTATGGCTGTATCATCGGCAAATGTAGCTATCATTGTGTTTTTTGTTTGCGGTAAATCGGCAGTGTATAGCAAGTAAAGCACTGGACCTAGAACGCTACCTTGTGGAACTCCCGAATGAATTTCTTTGAGGCTGGTAAAATATTCATTTTGTTTGACAAAATAATAGCGATTTTCCGATAGCTTTTTAACAATTCATAGTAGTGATACGGCAAGTTTTAATTTATAGAGAATTCCTTTGTGTCAGACTTTGTCGAATGCCTGGCTTATGTCGAGAAAAACTGCAGAGCAATAATTTTTGTTTTCAAAATCTTCATTTATTTTATTTACAATTCTATGTATTTGTTCCACTGTGGAATGTTTATGCCTGAAGCCAAATTGGTGTGCCGGGATTAATTTTTTTTGTTCAACTATTGGTTGATGTCGTCGTAGGATTAGTTTTTCCATCACTTTAGATAACACTGGAAGAATACTGATTGGCCGATATGATTTGACGTCTTCAGATATTTTGCCTGGTTTTTGTATCATTAGGATTTGCGAAATCTTCCATTGGTTCGGGAAAAATTTGAGCCTTACGACCGCATTGAAGATTTGTGTCAGTTGAATAAGGCCCCGTGGTGAAATTTGGCGTAATATGTTTCCAGTGATCAAATCATATCCTGGTGACTTTTTCCTGTTGATTTCCTGCATTATTACTTGGTTTACCTCTTTTTTATTAAATTTTTTTATTGGTAACTCCATCTGATAAGCAGCTTCCATATGTTCTTGTATCTCTTTTTCGACTTCCGAGGTGTTCTGCGAATGCATTGGCTTTTTCTTCATCATTTCTTGCCCATTTGCCATTTAGCTGTCGAATTGGTGGGTTTGACTTTGGAGGCTGTTTGACTTTTTTTGTTGCCTTCCACAGATCATAGTCAGTTGTTTTGGTTGCCGTCAGTTTAGACAGATGTTGTTGAACTGCTTCATTGCTTTCATTTAGCTCATATTTTAGTTCCTTAATTATACGATTTAGCTGTCTTTTGATGTTCCTTTTTTGTTCTGGGATTCTTGTGTTTTTCCATTGTTGCCTTAGACTGCGCTTATTTTCAATCATTTCCCTTATTTTACGCGAAGTTCGATTTGTAATAAGCCTGTCAAAGGAATCGGGTGTAGCTGCCCAAGATGCTTGTTGTATGTTGTTGGTGAAGTCGTTGACAGCAATTTCAATGTCTTCCTTTGTTTTCAACGGAATGTGTAGATTGAGTTTACTATCTAGATGTTCCCGGAACTGAACCCAGTTTATTTTTCGGCTGCATAACGTCGGAAGTTTCTCCTTTTTTATTACCGAATCATGTAGAGTCATAATTATTGGCGAGTGATCTGATGATAATTCTAACAAAGATTCTATCTTTAATTTTTTAAGATCAATTCTTTTTGCAATAAAGAAGTCTAGTAAATCTGGAATTTTATTTGTATCAGATGGCCAGTATGTTGGAGTATCAGGTGATATAAATTGCAAATTTCTGCTTTCCATTGACATTAGAAGCTCTCTACCCTTGTACGTGATTAATCTGGATCCCCAATGGGTATGTTTCGCGTTGAAATCTCCACCACATATAAATTTGTCTCCAAGTGTATCGAGAAATTTGGTAAACTGGTGTCTATTTATAGTATGTCGTGGAGGGCAGTACACTGATGAGAATATATATTTTCCCTGACTTAGTGAAACCTCAATGTTGGTCGCTTGTAGGTAATCAAACGAATATTTTGAAATTTCGGCATGTTTAATGTTTGTTTTGATTAATATTGCTGCCCCTCCGCGAGCTCTTCCACTTGAGTGATTAGTAGTATATATTTCGTAGCCTTTCATTTTTAAATAAGATTTGTTTGTGAAGTGTGTATCTGAAATTAGCATTATATCAATGTCATGGGTTCTTAGAAAATATTTTAGTTCCTGTGCATTTTGACACAGACCATTGGCATTCCAGAGAGCAATCTTAGTATTGTTTTGAGACATTTATGCGAGCTTAGACACGATAGTAGTCAAGAGTATTAACATTCCAACATAACATTTTAAATAAAATGAATTAATTTTTGTCTTTAAAAATTATTTTAAATTAGGTTTTTATTACTGGACTGGGTACAGCTAGTGTACAATAAATAATCATGTTACATATACAATATCAAAATCTTGGTTTATTTTAAAATGTTGTCCACTTTTTTTTTAATTCCACATTTTTTAATTGTTATTATAACACTATAATTTTACTACAATAAATAATTTTTGACTATTGGTAAAAAAATATTTATTTATTTTAGAATTAATATTATATTAAAAACACATACCCATCGTCGCATGTAGTGGTTAATATTATATTAAAATATTTTTGGAAAGTATGGCCAAATATTTTTAATTGAATTACTTATTATCATAAAAATTGATTCATAATATAAAAAACTAAATTTACCACTAAGTATAAGTATTAATATCGATAAATTATGTTACAATTGAAACTGATCGAATATACCGGGTTAATGCTATATATAGGCACACATAGTAATATTAAATTATTTATTATTATATTTATAACTTCATGATTCATTTTACTCATTTTACTTACCTTTTTGATCTTAATAAAAGTGTATAACCAAAATATGATGATCGAACTTTAGGAAGATAACGACCAGTTGTAGGTTCTTTTATTACAATATTTGGTTTTGGTGATATATTAAATGCGTTTATTGTAGCTATTAAAAGTACTACTACAATTAATAATTTATAGTAATTCATTTTTTATTTATTTAGAATGTTTTTTTTATTGTAAAACGATGAACACAACATCGAAAATAAATTTGGTTACAAGTATATAATAATGTTCACGATATATCTACAAATAAGTATAGGTATCTAACACATACGGTATGTATGTATGTACGATATTAAGTCTATAAAATTATTTTGGAAAAAAAACTATATTTCTTCCGTTCCGTTAGAAATATAAAATTTGACTAAAATCATTGCAATTCATACAAAATAGGTTTTCTATTAAGATATGAATTGATAAGATACGAGTGAGATAAGATTAGATAAAAATGATAAAATTTTGAAATGTTAATTGATTATAAAAATTAATATGTGTATAGTCAATAATTAATCAGTAGTTGTATATGTGAATATAAGTCTTACCTTAACCGATTAATAATCATGATGATGGGGTTTGGTCGATTAGCAAACACTTTTTTGTAAAATTTGAAATATAAAAAAACATAATCCATTATAATTTATTGATATTTTTTGGTATTTTTTTCACTTCACTTTGTTCGGATTTGTAGCCATGCGTGAAGCATTGCTTTTTTCGGTTAATTTTCTTGAATATGAGTTGAAAATTAGTTAAATATGGATAAAAGTAGTAAATTCATATTAATGTTTGCATTATTGGACATGTCCATTCTAGTAAATCAACTACTACTGTCAATATAATTAATAAATATGGCGATATTGATAAAAGGGTAAAATTGAAAACTTCGAGAAGGAAGCTCAATAAATAATTTAGAGACATTTGTCACATATAATTCCGGTCAAACCTTAGTGAATACAAATGAAACTCAATTACAATCTAATTTGTATGAAGGTGATAAACACTTAAGAGGAGCTTTATTTCAATTAGTTAAAGAAGGTAATATTCGAATAGGTGGAGCAAATAATACAGAGACCCAAGTAATTGTGACATTGATTAATTTATGGATCACAAATAGTTGACACAACAGTTAAAAGTGATAACTGAAATAGCTTAGATAAAAGCACAATTTTAATATTTGATGACCAACCAAGTTTAATAAATTCATTACTGAATAATGGGCAATTCAGAATATTTCAACCACCTTCACCTAAATACACATCAACAAACAATTCAAGTTAATTCAGCTAATAACTTTTCTTTACTCCAATCAATTCCAATTAAAAGACTGAATCGAAATATTAAAAGTTCAACAAACTGAAATATTGCAGAACAAATGACAATCAATAATTTAAAAGAAAATAATGAAATAGAGCAAATCCGAAGTTTTCTTGGTCAAGAGTAAAAAATGGGCTTATCCCGTAAAAAGCGAATCACAAAAAATTAAAATCTATTGATTTAAATGAAAGTGTAGATGCACTTTTTCAGCAACATGATAATTTAACAAAATCACCTACGGCACAAATACAATATTTGCAAAATTT
This sequence comes from Argyra leucocephala, assembly GCA_963942445.1. NCBI lineage: Eukaryota > Metazoa > Arthropoda > Insecta > Diptera > Dolichopodidae > Argyra > Argyra leucocephala. Next base: position 140,404,427 of record OZ012678.1, on the reverse strand, counting down.
AAATGAAGAAATTAATGCAGAGAAAATTATTACATTGAGTCCCACATCTCAGTTTGCATATCAAATTTGTGGTTTAAGTAAATTAGAATTTTTTTTCACATTTAAAATTACATTTATGAACCTAAAACTGAAAGCACAGATAGCTATTCCAGAAATTTCATTATGAACCATCAGATGAAAAAGAATTTTTATTATGTGTTAGCCTCAGTCGGAATCACAAATTCAAATATTTATTAATCAGGAACCATAATGTCAAAATAATCAACAATTGTCACAAATAAAAAGACAAAATATACAAGAACAGCAAAATAAAATCGTTCAGGATCAAACAAAATGGAAGAATTCTTTTTCAAATATTCTTGGGTTTTGCATATATTAAAGATCGAATGTGAATGTGTGTGGTATTACCATCGATATTGCTATATGGACATTTGAATGGTGTGGAGTATACAAACATATCACATTATTCATATGTTCATATCGATGGATATGGCATATACAAATACAACGTAACTATTATTAATGCGCATGATAACCATCATAATTTTATTAAGAACATGATCACTGTCACTTCACAAGCAGATTGTATTGCAGATACTAGTGATTTTGAAAAACAAATAAAAATATAACTTCTGTTAAGAATTGTAAATTAATGTAATCAACTCATGTTGTTCGACCATTTATTTTCATATAAAAGATGGCATATTATATGGAAATAATAACATATTTATTTATTTATTTACTATTTAGTTCAAACAGTTTACAAAATATAATACAATTTAATTATTAAAATTTTGAATTAACACAATGTATCAAATAAGATTTATGATTTAAAGTTTAAATTACTTTGAAATTTAATACAACATAATTTTTATAAAAAACAAAAAACAAAATTAGATAAAATAAATTTCATCAGAAAAAAAAAGAGAAGATGAAAAGTTATTAAAAGTATTAAAAGTTAATTATAACACTACAAATTAGTTAATATTAGTAGCGGAAAAACAAGATTAATTAGGAGGACTAAGGAAGCAAGTGAAACAAGGTTTTCTTTAAAATGGTTTTGTTCAAAGAAAAGTCAACACTGTTTTTGTATTGATTAACTGCCATTAACATTCTTTTAATTGGCTCAAATTTACTATAATTAGTTCTATGGAAAGGAAGATTAAAAAGATGTTCTATACGAAAACGCGTACTGGTGTTAATGTACGAGTTAATCTGATCTTTTATAATTTTGGAATCAATTTCACCATTGTATACTTGGGATATGAATAAGATATCTGCAACAACCCTTATTGATTGCAATGTGTTCACCTGAAGAAGCTTCAGACGATTTATGTATGGAGGTAGGATTATTGGGTTAGACCAGGGAAGATTACGTAGAGCATATCGCAAAAAAATTTTTTGAATAGATTCAATTCTATTAATATGAGGGGAATAGTGAGGTGACCAGACAGGGCTTGCGTCCTCAAGGTGGGGGCGAACAAGAGTAGTGAATAAAGATTTAGTAATGTATGGATCATCAAATTCCTTAGACCATCTTTTAATAAAACCTAACATAGAATTTGCCTTGTTAATTATGCTATTAAAGTGAAGTTTAAATGTGAGTTTATCGTCAAAAAGTACGCCAAGGTCTTTAAAATGAGAAACTCGGTTGATTAGTTTAGAATTAAAAGTATAATCAGTTATTATTGGAATCAATCTACGAGTAAAGGAAATAACAGCGCATTTATCAATATTAAGGAGAAGATTATTATAGCCGCACCACTTAAAAAACGAATCAAGATCGTTCTGTAGTACAGTACAATCATTATATGAAGATATTTTTTTACAAAATTTTCATATCATCAGCATATATGATCACGTTACTATTGTTAATGAGATTGTTGACATCATTAATTGAGATAATGAATAGTAAGGGACCTAGATGGCTGCCTTGTGGTACACCAGAGGTGGCAGAAAATGATTCAGAAAAAGCTGATCTAAACATTACACTATAAGATTTATTGGATAAAAATAATTTAATCCATCGAATGCCTTGCTCAAATCTGTGTAAATGACATCAGTCTAAAAGCCAGCCTCCATAGTGTTCAGGAAGTGTGAGCAAGACTCAACTAAATTTGTAACCGTAGATTTTTTCTTTACAAAACCATGGTGATTAATTGATAAATGTTTAGAACAAATATCATAAATTGAATCAAAAACTATTAATTCGAAAAGTTTAGGTACGCATGAAAGTTTTGCTATTGGACGGTAATTTGTGACCATATTTTTAGCACCTTTTTTATAAACAGGGCGAATAAATGAATTTTTCCAATATTGTGGAAATATTCCAGAAGTAAACGATCGATTGAATAAAAGGGATAATGGTAACGCAAAAGATTCAGAACAGTTTTTTAAGATTAAAGATGGTACTTTGTCAGGTCCAGGAAATACATCACTGTTGAGATTATTCAAATAACTCTTTATTTTCTGAGTAGAGAAATCTATTGAGATAACTTGGTTTTCAGGTTGGTTTATCATGTGATTAAAATTATTTTCATCAACTTCAAAGAGATTTTCTGAATAAGAACTACAGAAAAATAGCTTGAAGAGATGTGCAATAGATTTCGGAGAGTTAGCACTAACATCATTATAGGACATGGTGACGGGAAATTGATCAGATTTACGTTTGGAGTTAACAAATTTCCAAAAGGACTTAGGATTAATCCTTAGCTGAGAGCTAACATTTATTAAATAGTTGTTATAACTGAAATCTAATGTCAGTTTGTAGGAGTTGAACAAAATTACAAACCCATGATAGTTTTTATTGGTTTTCTCTTTTAAGTACTTATTCCAAGCTTTATTCTTTTTATTTCTTAATTTTTTTACTTCATGATTAAACCAAGGAGGACTAGAACTAAGGTCTCTATTACGAGCCAAGGGTACATACAATTGCAAACCTTTAGATAGAATTTCGTAGAATTTAGAAACCGCCTTATTGATGTCACCATCTTCAACTATAAAATCAAAGTCAATTGATAAAAGAAAATTATTTAGCGCAGAAAAATTAGCGTTGGCAAAATTATATTTATAAGATAGATCATAAGCAGGTAATACTGGGCTATTATAACAATATGAAAGAAATATAGGAGGATGAAAATTATCAACATTTACTAAGGGCATAATAGGAACACTAAAAGTATAATTAGTCCAATCTGTTGCAAAAATAAGATCAAGTTGCCTATCCATACAATTAGTCACTGAAGAAATTTGTTGAAGACCATTTAAATTACAACCATCCAGTAAAGTATATTCACAGTCAGAATTAATCTGAAGTGGAATTAGATATGTGTCATCCTCGTATTGTACCAATGATACTTTCGGTAAATTAAAGTCACCGCAAACTAATAATTCATCAGAGGGATTCATTAAGGTTGAGATATGGTCAAGAGAAAGCTTAAAGTTAGAATATATGTCAACAACAGATTTTGGAGGTACATAACAACAAACAATATAAAGCGATTTATTAAGAAGTTCAACTTTTAAAGCAACTAATTCAAGTGAATCACAATGGGGAAGAAACAACTCAATAGCATTAAAGCTATTCTTAATTGCCACCAGAACGCCCCCTCCTTTAGCAACAAATCCTGAATTTAAGGTGATAGAAGTTTGTTGAAACCTATCCTTTCTAAAAACAGTGTAGGATTGGTTAAATAGTTCTAAGGACTGAATTGAATTAGTCAATCAGGTTTCTGTTAAAGAGTAAACGTCAAAGTTAAGAGTAATGGAGTTACGAAACACATTCGAAGTTTTTGTACGTAGACCCCGAACATTTTGATAGAAAATAGATCAGGGACTAATAGGAGTGTTATTAGAAGCAAAAACTGAGGTTGGTTGATTTAGGGCTACGTTTAAAAGGTTAGGGACGTTGAGGTTTCTCATGTTTGCCTTTAGGGCCTTGAAAATATTTTATCCTTTTTGTTGAGACGTGCTTACGATATGTTGCTAGATCCTTCTGAACAACTTCGCTAGATACACCTAGAGATTCATGATATGTAATGAAAAGCTCTCGAAGAGCTTCATAGTTAGTTGGTAATCATAGTTAGTTGGTAAAAATATTCTTCGCTGAATCTATAAATTCCATATTAACCTTTGAGTGGGCACATGCGCCAATTTTGTTCAGCAAAAATTTAAAAATATGATAACACGTACTAAAGCAAAAAAAAATTTAAAAAAAATTTAAATGTAAATGTAAGGTTCAGTATTCAGCACTAATAGAATTGTGAAAGAATAAACATTTTAAAAGAAAGCAGAGACAGGTAGGTTGTATAATCGCATTGCATGGACTATTTTAATTTGCGTAATATTTCAAATTCGTTTAATTTACAAAATATTTTTAGGAAATTGTTTCGTTCATCATATTAGAATTCATAATCAGTACGTATTTATAGTGTTAGACTATCTATAAAACTCCTATTTTCATTTTGATTGATTTTATAACTTAATAGAAGATGTCAATAAGACATCTGTGAGTTATAAAAATCGACCAAAATTTCAATGTAAAATATTATTTTTATAAAATAAATTTATGTAATTATAATTTTTTTTTGAAATGTGGAATATTAATATGTTTGTTAACACAAGTAATAATAATATTTATAGATCCAATTGTGACATAAAATTTCTATGTATCAATATTAATTAATAAATCGAACTTGTTCTTTTTATTAAAAGTAAAATGACATGGAAATTTTAATATTTCACATTTAAAAAAAAAATTATAATTACATAAATTTATTTTATATGCGTTTTATTTTTTTGTTTGTTTTTGTTTCTTTTCTTTTACGTTTATTTCGTTTTTTCTTTTCTTTTAAATTTTATTATCTTTTAATTTCATTTATTTCAGTTTTTTAGTGTAAAATGAATAGGCATGACAAATTAAATACTGACCAAATTACAGTGCTTCTTGATAATTTAATTATGATAATGATACTAGCGCTTTTGGAGTTAATTCTGACACAGAATCTGACCATGTATAATCAGAAGATGACTCAGAAAGTTATTATGTTAATATTTTTTTTTATTTTTTTTTATTGTCTGTATTAGTAATGTTTTCTTATTATTATGGTTTTGTTATTTTTGTAGTGTATTCCACTTCTTCATTTCAACCTCTGTTTCATTTCATTACAAAATATTGCTTTAGCAAAATATTTAATTTATATTAAAGCTCACACGATTGCGTAATAATTAATATCAAATTTAATTTTCTACTAATTTTAGAACGAACTGACAAATTGACAAATAAAAATGAATTAACCATCAAACAACAAAGTAAAAACAAACCGAATTATGAGTAATTTAACGGTTTTTTTTTCTAAATAAATTATTTAAATTTGAAGCAGTAAAATTTACGTATTGTATAATATTTATAGATTTTTCTCATAGATGTCGTTTTTGTATTTGAAAAAAAAACGGTGAAATTTGTAAACGTTTAATTTGAAATATGGTAACGGTGATTGGTATGGTATGCTACCACTTCGTATTTTAAAATGAAGTTTTAAGTTTTTGTTCTTGTGTTTTTGAAAAAAAAAACTAAAAAATAAAGTAAATTCAAAATATTTTATCAATAATTATATTCATTGGTTATTATGATGAAGTGCAAAAATTATGGTTTAATTTAATTTATAGTAATTTATAAAACTTTTAAATCGCGAAAAAATGGCAAATCCATTCAAGCAAGTTGTAATTTAATTTAATTAAATTATTGTTTTTTGGAATAATGTAAAATATTTGCATTATTTTACTTTAAATTAGTTATAGTTTGTTATAGTGATGATAAATAATAATATAATCGAACAAAATTTAGTAAAATATTGTAGTATAAACTTGCAGTAATTAAGATAATATTAACACGTACTAAAGCGAAAAGGTAATTCTACCAACTAAAACTCGTCCTCTGAATATTGTTTTGCCCCATACGCCAATTTTTTTGAAATCCTTATTACTTGAAATATAAATTTTAGAATTTAGTTATTTTTTGTAACTTTACAGAATATATTCCAAGAACAAATTAATGAAAACAAGTTCCATTTTGCACGTAGAGCAAAGCAATATTAACGAAGCTGATCACATTTTGCATTATTTTGTGTTACATAGAGCAAACGATTATTAAAAAAAAAAAACAAATAAATTAGAAATTTGTATTAAATTTTATTAATTAAAAAAAACATAACTATTAACTTTGGTGGGGACCTAACCCTCCAAATTTTTACAAAAGATGTTATCATCAGAGACCAAGATCTATACCAAATTTGAATCAAATTAGCCCTGAAATATGAATTTTCGTCCAGAAGACCTTTAGCGGTACCCAGGCCCTTCAAATTTTTACGAAAAAATGTTGTCATCAGAGACGATCTGCACCAAATTTGAATCAAATTAGCCATGTATTTTCTGAAATATAAATTTTAGTCCAAATAAGAGCTTTGGTTGGGACCAGTTCTTCCAAGTTTTTACAAAAAGTGTTGTTAGAGATAAGAATTTTGGGCTAAATAAGGGCTTTGGTGGAGATCAGGTCTTCCAAATTTTGATAAAATGTGTTGTCATCGAAATCCAAGCTGTTCTTAAAACTTCAAGTATATAGCTCATCGGAAAGTAGGTTTAAAACCGATTGCAAAATTTGTACCGGACAAACAAAAAAACTACCAAAGAGACAAGTGTTAAAAACGTATTTAATAAAAGAATAAAAAAATTTTATTTTAAAATCAAATTTCCAGCAATAATCCGAAACCAAAATAACAAAACAAATATATGAATATAATTTAAAATTCAATTAAAACTCACCTTATAATACTATCCGACAAACTTATAGTGGCGGTGATGACATGACATTTTCATAGATCACAAGCAACTGATCATTTAATCACAAATTTCTCTAAACAAAAACACGAATAAAATTGTATATCCATAGAGTATACAAGTATTTATATGGGTTCATACTTTCGTTGTATATGCCCTAAGCTCTATAAGCCAAAAATTGTCGTATAGAGCAAAACAATACTTACATTTTGATAAAAAATTGGATATGGAGCAAAAATCTATCTGGATATCTCTGAAAGTACTACAGCTAGGAGAAAGCGGATAAGTGCAATAGACGTAGCACCCTTTAAAACCCCACAAACAACTCCTAACTCCAAATCAACGATTTGGCGTATGGAGCAAACCAATACTCAGACGACGAACGGTCAAGAACATAAAAAAAGTTAATATTATTATTTTTTAAAAATTTAAATTATTTAAAGATTTTTTTCTTGGCGTTATGATATAATTTTAACAAAATTTGTTTTCTTCAATACAGAGAGGAATATTTACAATAATACACAAAATAGGCAAACTTATAAAATAAAAGAAGAAACAAATAAATTAAAATTATGTAAAAAAAAGTAAATAAGAGAAGATGGTTGTAATATGCAAAAATCAGTCCCTATTTTAGAGTTGTGCAACAAAGATCGGGTAGCAATAATCATCAAAATCCTAATAGAAATGGAGATTCATAGTTGGCCATAATGATCTGCCCATGTCCATGACTCATTATAACTCAAAATCCATTAAAAATTAGTGCAGTGAGGAAGAGTTTATGATTATGTGCTTGAACAACATGCAACTACATTGTTGATAGGTTGTATCAACAATACTCATCATACAATTTGGGAAAATAATAACATCAATAAACCGGTTGGATAAGTTAAGTAACAATGGTTTTAGGTGTCAGGGAATTGTGATAACGAAGGTAAAGAAACAGAATAATTTTGTTGGTTACAACACAATTAAAACGAGAAAATTCTTCCATGTTTTCATAGCAAGCAAATTTTTTTTTTACATTATATTTTTCAGCAAAACTTGAAACATTATTAAATCAATTAATATTACAAAATCTTAAATTTAAATTTAATGATGAATACGATCATGTGCTTGATGAATATGAACACAAATTTTGATCAAAATATGTCAACTGTGGTTGTGAAGAACTAGGCCTATAACAAGGTGATGATGGAGAGTGTTTCAATCTGAATTTTTTAATTTCCTGGGAATCTTCTGGACGATATTAAGTCGCACATGATAATGTTGGCGAAGCTGGTGAATAAATGGGACTTTCTTGTGAATAATTTGGAGAAGTAGGATTATAACAAGGTGATGATGGAGAGTGATTCGAACTGCATTTTGTTAGAGTAGCTTTTAATTCTTTTTTAATTTCCTGGGGATCATTGCAAACTTGTATCTTGTAATTAATTGCAATGTTATATTACTTTCTTTCGAAGTAGATATTGTTTTCAAATTAACTTCAGGTTCATAAAAATCATCGCTTTGTGAGCCAACATCAATCTTTTATGGAATTTTTGACAAAAGTATGTGTTCTTCATTTAGTTTAAAGCTAATAGTTTTTTTTTTTTAATTTTCAACATTATCATATATAATATCGGACTCTAATAATGTATCTTCGCTAGATGGTAAACTTAGAGTATTATTGGATTCTTTGTTTTTAACATTTGTCTTTGAATCAGGTTGCAATTGCAGGTGATGTTTCCTCGAATCAATTTACATGTTTTAAATCATCGAATAACCCAACTTCTTTGCAATTTTTTATTAATCTTGTAGTAGGCGTAAGAGTGCAAGTTTGGTCAGTTTCAACTTGTAAATTTATTACACGTTTCTTTAACGGATCTACTTCCATAATGACTATTATTAGAAAAAAAATTTAGATGCATAGTTGCTAAGTTACGGGAAATTACAATAAGTCAATTTCAAGCTGCTGTGAATTAGAGCAAGAACCTAACCATATAATTCACAAAGTTATATATATATATGGAGCAAAAACAAAGTTTAAGGCAAAACACTTTTATTATACAAGTACGTAGATACGTTAATATATTAATATAACATGTAAGGATATCAATATACCTATGGTCTAGAATGAAATCCAAAGATTAATGATCTGGAGATTGTTAAATTACATATCATAAGTATCTATTTTTGAATATTTCATACATACACTCATCAGTGAGCAGAGGTTTAATATTTATGAACATCTTCGCTGTATAAGTATATAGATAAAAATACAAATAAATAAAATAAATTATTATTAAACAACAAAATATAAATACAATAAAAATATACAATCATCATGGATATAAAAATTATATTATTATATGTTCGAGAGGAACTGATGTTTACTCATTGGATTACAACTCTCTAGCTTATTTTTTGATGAGGGTTTAACATAACATTACATTTTTACATTTACATTAACATAACATTAACATAACATTAACATAACATTAACATAACATTAACATAGCATTAACATAGCATTAACATAACATTAACATAACATTAACATTTTGTTAAAAAAAAGTAAAATTTTATAACACATGCAATGCTTAGCAGAAAGTTCTTCTATTTTAGTTTTGTTTTTATATACAAAAGAACAAAATTTAAGAATGGAAATATGAAACATTTAGAAAAAAATTACTGTCAGCAAATAAAAATTTTAAACTAAATAAAAAAATGCTTTTTTAATTATGATTTTTTTGTTGTAGCGAAGGTTTAATGGATTCAATTTAATTGTAACGATTTAACTATTATGAAAAAGAATATCTAGGTCATTATTCTATAAAAATGAATTTAATTACCTATATTTGATATTATTGACTTAAAGAGTTAAAATAAGCTACAATTAAAAAAAAAAAAGTTTATATAATTAATACACAAACAGTTTTTGATGATTTAAATTCAAGTAGTGACACACGTTACTTAATGTATTCAAAATCATACTTGAATTCAAATTTTATTATCAAAATGAATAATCCAAAATAAAACAAATTAAATTGTTAGCCTGTCTACATATCTACATGTATGTGTATTGTTTACAATATATCTGTTGCATATATTTTAAAAATGTATACGGTAAGATAATATTTCGGATTCAATTGAATTCAGATTAGATCTGATTTTATTCTTCAATCTTCTCAATTCTAGATTAAGACCCTTTCCAAAGCTATGCAAGAGGTACTACATTATTGTATACTTCTATTTTTTGGTTTATTTTCATGTTATATTCGTGGTTAATATAAAATTTAATTAAATTAATCATAATTTTTTGGATATATTTTTGTTTACTATTAATTCTTAAATATTATTTTTAATTGTAGAAAATTTAGAAAAATGTTTTTGTTTGCTGAAATTGGGCAGTACTTTTTCGTGTCTGAAGATAATATTATGAAATAAATAAAAATTTAGAAATGATATAAGCCGGATGAATAACAATGAAATTTGTATGGCAAAATAAAAATGTCGAAATTAAAGATTTTTGGATAGATTAAATATTCAACGTAAAGGATTCAATGTACTAGTTTTATAAAATATTATATTTTTCGCTACTTAGAATACTTGATTCTTTTCTCTCTCGTAATTCATTTGAAATTATGTCATATTATAAGGTTTCAAAAACTAATTTGATTTTGACATTTATTTACATTTTTAAAATATGTGAGTTAGATCACTTATGTTCTGCTGAGCCCCAATATGTCATCTTGCTGTAATTTTATCAGCATAAATCTCAACATTTTTAAATTTAAAAATTCTTACCCACAAAACTATTTATTGGTTCCGCAGAGATACATACCCCCATACAATTTTTTGTTTATTACCCCATCCTTTCCAGCCACTGCTAATGCTTATTTTCAAAGCTTCCTCTAAATTTTATTGGCAATTTCGTGATAACAAATATATTTATAATATTTTTTCAATGTGAGGCTCATATATTATTGTAAAAAATTATTAGTTATAGCCATTGCCGCATTTGTATCTTTGGCGCCCTTAGGCAATATATATTAGCGCACCCCATAATTCGCAATAAAAATTAAAAAGTACTAATATACAATAAAAACTAATTATCTGTTTTTTTTTTGTTAATTTATTGATTTAATAAGAACTAAAAATGTTAGTGGAGTACGCATTAATTATATACAATTTTGCATTTCGTCAGCAAAATTATCATTTACATCAGAACAATCTATATTTGATGTAAAATCTTTTTCTATTGAAAATATTGCTGATGCGTTTAAGGGTTGTTCCTTTATAGTAGATCTTAAACAGATTTTCAATCTTTTCAATAACGAAAAACTGCGTTCCGCAGAGCAGTTACTTAAATGTTAAACTAATTCATAAGCTTCAAGCCTCTTTTTCCGTTCTTCACTAAGACATATGAAATATAATAACATTAAATATTTTGGTTTTAAAATTCTGATTGATTCCGATTCTAGAATTGTTTCATCATGAAACATTTTCCGTTTTCTCCCTCATTTTCTTTCAAATTGTTTAACAAAAGATATTTCTTGGGCTTTAAGTTCATAGTTTTGATATAAATTTGACATTGAATTTACAAATTCAATCAATGATTATAATTGCTCAACAACAATCCGATAAATCATTTTCAATGGATTGTAACTTTAAACTAGTAGCATTGAAACGTTCCAAAATAGATTTCCAAAATGTCATTATAAAAGCACATTCGAGACGATTCATTTGATTGTTAATATTTTAACCTTGACTTCTCACTTGAGAAGATACTGTCTCATCTTTTGATACTTTTTTTAAAGTTTTAGATATTCCCGCCCAGTTTTCATACATAGCTTTGCATGCTTTATACCGACAAGACCATCTTGTTTCGGAAATATTTTTATGGTTCGCCCTTTTAAAGTAGTAGTTAACACTAACCAATGACTTGTTGAAGAAGAAAAGAAATTAAATAATTTTTGTAAAAAATTGAAAAATGATGCTGCATCTAGGCAACAATCTGCCGCAAGTATGGTTTTTGTTTTTCTGTTTTGTTTTCAATTTTTGTTTTAATTTTTGTATTTTTTGCTTATATTAACGAATTTTTATGAATTTTTAATAAATTTCTGTACTTGAAATTTATTTTAATTATGTAGCGGCATCTACTCGGAAATAACCATCGTTAGACATCTCTATATTAGTCTATGGTACTACTTATAAATAATGTTAATGTATATTAATATTATTATCTTGCTTAATTCTGATTTTCTATTAGATAATTTAATTATAATTATTAATAATTATAAAATTAATTTTGATTATGTGAAAAAAAATTATGCTTGATAAAATTTTCCAAAGATAATCAAATTACAAGTGCCCTTTTTCGGTTGGCGCCATTTGGCAGTTGCCCTAGGGGCAGGAAATACGCCCTTGGGTATAGCTAAATATTTTCGATGTTAGCGATAGTTCTTATTTTTGAGTATAATTTTTTTTTGTTTTTTTTTTTTTTTTTTTTGCGTGGATTGGTGGGAATCTTCATAGACATAATGAGCCCCGTAGCTTCCATTGTGTTCCAGATTTTTACTGACTAAACCACGTCCCTCCCAATAATACTAGTCCAACGGACTAACCATTAATTTATTGCTATTTTGATTTTTTTAAAGAAAAAGTTTACGAAATTCTATCGTATTAAATCTAGTGGCTTAGTTCTTTTAAGCCTTCTGACATCATTTTGATTATCTAGCAATTGAGTGGCCTCAACGTTAACATGTCCCTCCAGACGAGCTATATGCTTTGTTGCATATCTTTTTATTTCATTTTCTATGCAAGGAATTTTTAGATCTCTGTGCAAATCACTGTTGCGAACATACCAGGGGGCATTTACCATGTTGCGCAAGACTTTATTTTGGAATTTTTGTATACAAAGTACATGTGTTTGTTTGGCACATCCCCATATTTGTATGCCGTACAACCATATCGGTTTGAGTATCTGATTATATAACAAAATCTTGTTATGTATAGGTAATTTAGAATTACGACCTAAGAGCCAGTACATTTCTCTATACTTATTTTCAAGCTCAAATTTTTTCTTTTTAACGTGCTCTTTCCATCTAAGTTTGACATCTAATGTCATTCCTAGGTATTTAGCATTGTTTTCTTGGGGTATATTGACCCCATTCAGATTTACCAATGGTGGTTGATTTTCTAATTTTTTATTTGTAAAATTTACATGTACTGATTTTAACTCATTGAGTTAAATTTTCCATTTCTTTGTCCAGAGTTATAGCTTATCGCTTGCTCTTTGCAATTTAATTGTAGCCTCGTCAATATTTGATCCTACTGCCATCAACGCAGTATCGTCAGCGAATGTAGCTACAGTTATATTTTCCATTTCTGGTAAATCATTGGTGTAGAGCAAATACAGTATGGGATCCAGAATACTACCTGCACACCCGTTTTAATATCTCTAATAGTAGAATACTCTTCGTCTTGTTTTATTCTGAATAGTCTGTTTTCTAGATATGATGAGAGTATATCTACGTATTGTTTAGGTAACATATTGTTTAGTTTATTTATTAAGCCTCGATGCCATACTTTATCAAAAGCTTGGGCTACATCTAGAAATATGGTAGAGCATACTTTCTTTTCCTCTAAAGCTTTTTCTATTATGTCTGTTATTCTATGAATTTGATCGATTGTCGAGTGCTTAGATCTAAAGCCAAATTGATAATTTGGAATCAGATTACTATTCTCTATGATCGGTCTCATTCGACTCAATAATAGTTTTTCAAATAATTTTGATACTATTGGTAGTAATGATATTGGTCTGTAGGATTTGACCTCATTTATGGGCTTACCTGGCTTTGGTATCATAATTATCTCTGCTATTTTCCACATATTCGGCACATACCTTATTCTTATAGCAGCGTTTATAATGCGTGTTAGCATTGTTATAGCTTTTTTCGGAAGTTCTTTCAGGACTTCCGATGTAATTAGATAAAAACCTGGAGCTTTTTTATCTCTGAGTTTTTTTAATTTGTTCAACTATTTCACTCTCTGAAAATGGTGATATAACATTTTCTTGCCAATTACTATTTTCTTCAGTGAGATCATCCGAATCTGTCTCGTCTGGACAAAAAATTTCTTCAAGATGATCTGCGAATGTTTCAGCTTTATTTTTATTATCTCTCGCCCATTCACCGCTTTTCATTCTGATTGGCGGGATTTGAGAGATCGAGGTTTTTGTACTCTTTGTTGCTTTCCACAACGAGTAGTTATTTTCTCTTTTAGCTGATAAATTTTTTATATATTTTTCAAAATTTTCATTTTTAAGATCTTTAATTTTTCTTTTAAGATTCTGAGTTAACCTATTTAGCACAGTTTTGTCTGCCGGATCACGCGATTGTTGCCATCTGCGTCTAGCTCTTCTTTTTATTTTTATCATATTTAATATTTCTCTAGGGTAGTTGAATCCTACCGATTTATATTCACAATTTTTTGTATTATTCCATCCAGCATTTTGAATAATTTTAATAAAATTTTCTACTTCAGAATCTATATAACATTTGTATCTTAGTTTTGTTTTTATGTTTATTTTGTTTTCTATTTCTTGTTTGAAGCTAAGTATAATGTATTTTGAGTATAATGAAATTAAATTTAATAAATAAAATACAAATTAAAACGTATTTTAGGGTATACAAACTACGATTTTCTGAAAATTAATAATTGCAGAAGGACTAATAATTTATTAAATATAGAAATTTGAAAATAAAAAATACATTTTTATTTAAATTTATAAAAAATTTATTTTATTAACTTAAAAAAAAAAAAACTGATCAGTAGATTTTATTTAAATTAACACTAAAATTATTTCTATGTACATAATAATAATTTAAATTGTTTTGGAATAAATATACAAATACATACATATAATTTTATAAAACTAATACTTTGGTAAAAAAAAAATTTTTTATATATTATATTTTTATATTATATATTACAACAAAAATTAAATAAAAATATTTTCATTTTCTTAAATTTATATTTTTTATAGTTTTTGTCAAATATTGACACAGCCATTTTTTTTTTTTTTTTCTATAATATTTATATGATTAGAGTTTTGTATTATTTATGCTATTGTACATTACTCTTTACGATCAACATATTAAAATCTGTTGTTTTAAAATAATTTAAATAATAGTTATTGTGATGAATTGTTTTTAACTTAAATATTATTATTTTTAAATACAATATTTAAAAAATATCTTCATTTCATACTAAATTTTATTTATTTTTTGTTTTTTTTTTTATTTGTATTATTCGTATATGATTTTAATATTTTATAAGTTTTCAGTCCTATAAGAATAACAAATAATAATTTTGTCTTAAAATTATGACATGTGGCAATAATATTCGAATTTTCTGATAGTTGACTTAGTTATGTCATATGATTTATTCATGCTAGCATGTACACGTACATGTTATTAGATAACTTTCTAAATATTATTTGGACCATTGCCTTGTTTACAAAGCAATGTTTGGACTATTATTAATAATAAAATTTTCAAAATTATATTATTTTCTTTCTGTTTTGATAATTTTTCTAACTATTTAAAAATATTATTTTTTTTTTGTTTGTTTTTAATCTTCATCGTCATCATCAACATTTTGACTGTTTCGCGTAAGTGTTGCCATTTCTTCTTTTTTTGCTCGTTTAAAGAATCCCAACTAAAAACAAAATTTAAATTAAATACATTCATTAGTTTTAATAACTCATTTTTAGTATATACCTTATAAAATCCATATGTCATTAAAGCAAGTAATAATATTCCAACTAAAATCGATACAATATAGACCCAAATTGGTATTGTAAATAATTGATGTTTTGATATTATATTATAGGGTAAATTTCTTTGAATATTTAATGTTTCACTATTGAAAATTATAGAATTAAAAAAAAATAAAAATTATTTATTTCGAATTTTTTTTCATAATTTCAAATAAATTTACCTATTTTCATCATTTATTTTCGTCACATTAAATTGTAATGAAATCACAAAAAATTCCTTATCATCAATTAGAATTTTATTGATTTCATCTAAATCGACAACATATTTTAAAATGATTTTAACACTTTCATCTGAATTTGCTTTTAAATTATTTACTTTCATTATTGCTTTAATACATAGTGTTTCATCAGCATCACTACAATTAAATATAATAGAACGATTTTGTGGTAAAGTTCCCATTAAATCATCCGTTATTGAATATCGTTTATGAGATATTTGTGCATAATCTGCATCGGTTACTTTCATTTCAATTGCTCGTCTTCGTCTTGCCATTACTGTATCTGCATCTGATTTGCTATTTTGTTCATTCGTCGTTTGACGAGAATGTAATGAATGTCCATCATATATATTTGTATTTGATTCAAAATAATCTACAGTACTAAATTGATCATCTTGATTTTGTTGTTTATTTATTGTTTTAATTAATGTACTACTGCTACTACTACTACCACTGATGCTACTACTACTGCTGCTACTACTACTAATACTTTCAATTGGATTACGTACTAGAATTGAATTATTCTGATAATAAATAACTTGTAAACTATGTGATGAATATTTAGCTGTTAAAGTAAAATTATTTGGATTTATAATTGAAATTCGATTAGATGATTCTGGTATTAAATAGGATATTGGTATTGATATTGTAATATCAGCTTCTTTGATATTACTTGGACCATGATTTTTTATCTAAAATTAAAATTAAATATTAAGTTATTTTCTTATATAAGTGATAATAATCATACCTCATAAGTATTTGTAAATTCATATAAACCATTTGTTTCTTCTAAACTAACAAAATTTTTCGATGCTGTTCCAGTTATTTCCAAATTGCTAACTTCAGTTAATTGTATTGTTTCAGAAATAAGATTATCTGCTGAATTCGATTCATTTCCAGTACTAAAAATTTCAGCAATAATTTTCATTCCAGTACCATCGATATTACTTGCATCAAATACCACTGTAATCGAATCTTTATTTCCATTTTGCATTGGTTGACCTTGATATAAATCACATAATAGAACATGCTCAATAACTCTACAAGTTGATGGAATTTTAGCAAATGGCATTCCAATTGTTGATGTAACATTTAATTGAGGTAAATATGCTGTTTCACCATAATTAATAATATCGTATTTAACTGAAATTGTTTTACTGCTTCCAAGAACAAACGATGATCTAAAATGTATAAAAGGAAATGTTTTAGTACAATTACCACAAAAATATATGTTTTTAAAGCTAAATAACAACTCACCTCAATCCAGAACTTGAAAGCTTCAAATCAGCAACACAAATTTCATTTCTACAACCAGTACTGAATGTAATTTTTTGTAAATTAACAGTTGGTATTGATGGATCAAGTACAGCACAATTTTCACAGAAATCTATCAATTTAAAAAAAAAAAATAATTTTAAAATATAAATAAAATAGACAATAAATCTCACCTTCACTATCTGGAATACCATTAACTAATTCATATGCTAATTCTAATTCGATTGGTTTAAAAATATCAGCTAAAATAAATTTTACATTTGCATCATACAATTGACATATATTTTCTGAAGAAGCTACAACTTTTAAATCCATTTCAGTGCCACCATCAGCAAAACTAACTCTTTTAACATGTTTATCAACTTTAATTTTTAAATTCAAATCTTGTATTGAGCTGCTTCTTGAAGTTGTTTCAGTTCTAAAGCAAACTGTTATTTGTAATTTATTTTGATCTTTTTGAATTTCTCGACTTGGTGAACTTATTGTAGCAATTACTTTAACAACTGGATATGTTCTATATAAATATACTAGTTCAGCATTTGGTGCCCCAATAGCAAAATCATTAAATTCATTGCCATCAACATCAACACCTCTTGATAGACCTTGTCCAAACATAAGACGATCTTTAAAATTTGCGATTTCAGGAGCATTAATTATTTGACTAGGTTTGTTTTGTAAACCGGTAGAACTACCCAAAAAAATATAAACTTTTCCATTGCCATTGAATGGTGCACTTATTGCTAAATCATTATAACCATCATGATTAATATCACCTAATTTGGTAACAACTGATCCAAATCTACCTGGTTCTTCACTTGGTGATATCAAAAATTGTGTTTCAAAATTGAAATTTCCTTGATTTATATACACATAGACAGCACCCATTTCATAATTCATACCTTTAGCATATAATGGTGCTGAAACTATTAAATCTGTCCAACCATCACCCGTAATATCTTCAGCAATAACATGTCCACCGAAAAATTCACCAAACTGATTGCCATTGAATGTTTGTTTTTTATCAATTGTATAAGCGGAGCCTTGTCTCACCTCAACAATATCAAATATATAAACTTCACCAGCTTGACTTTTAGCTTGTGGTGCACCAGCAACATAAAGTAATCTTGATGATGAATTACCTTCAAATACAGCCGATGTAACTGAATATCCAAAATATGAATCATTTGGTTGACCCCAACTTTGTGGATTTGGTATTTCACTATTATAATTTAAGCGACGTGTATGCTGATGTCCTAAACTAAAAACATCACGTTTTTGTGGACTACCAAAATCTTCTTCTTCCTTTAATCGATGTCTTATTATTGAACCTTTCCATGTATGAATACCCGGTGCACCAATAATTATTTCATCATTAACTCCAGTCCAATGAACACTCAAACCAGATTCACCAAATATATAATAGAATGAACGTCCTTTAATTGTTTCTAAAACTTGACCAGCTGAAATAATAATTTAATTATGTATAGTTAGTTATTCACCTCATACATCTCAATAATATGAGTTATACATAATACACATTTTGATATAAACTTACATTTTAAACGAAGTGGGGAAATTTTATTTACAATTGTTGGTTGATCTGTAAAAGTATTTGGAGTCCAATAACAAATTCCATGCATTAAATATTCAGCTGTAGCATCAGCTCTAAATCTAGGTGCACAAACAACTAAAAGATCACTATCTTTAGAACCACCATCTATTGCACCACCCAACCATTGATTATCTTTTTTCTCATTGTTCCAAGTGAAATCATCATTTTCAAAATATTGATTACCATATTTATCGAATATGTATGGATTACAAATTCCAGTTTGTAATGAACATTTATATATTGATCCTGTTTCGTTTACATTTCGTTGCGATTCTAAATGGGTTTGTGCTCGAGGAGCTCCAACAAATAAACTGTAAATAGAAATGGAGTAATGATTATTATTAAATTGAATTAAAATATTAAAATAAATCTGAATTTATTGATTTGATGCATTACATCTATAACAGGGTGTGTCAGTTATTGATTTTTTTTTTTTAAATACTATAATAAAAAGTTAATTCAAAGATGTGTCACTTAAAGCTTTTGCATTTTTTTTTACATAAAAATTGTTTTATTTACAAACTTAATTTAAATTCATATGGAACAGTTTGAAATGCACTGAAATATGAAATAGAGTGATAAAATACCATTGTTTCGGTATACTCTAAGATATAATAAATAACTGAATTTTGAAAATAATTTGAGCTCGCATAATGCGGAAGATATAGAGTATGACTGGCTAGTTCTAGTGGGAAAATGTACGTGGATTAAAGAAAGAGAGAATACTACCAAGTCTACTCAATAATAAATTTAAGTGATGTCTTTATATTTTGACAGAGATAGGAAAATTATAGCTGATTCCAGAATCATTAAACTTCTATAGAACAAATTAGTATACCTAATGATTTCAGATGATACATTGTATTATAAATATCTTCAAATTACAGAATCGAATTCATTCTCGGTTTAGGTCTAGGTCCATGTACATTGCAGCTAATCATGTATAGATTGTTAACAGTTGAAATTTATTGTAATATTTATTCTACATACCATATTCCCGTATTTAATAACAGAATATTAAAATTAGTAAAAGTATAATAATAAGTACTGTATTATAGACAGGAATGAATTATAATTGCATATACAGAATATAAGGAGGAACTCTACAAACAAAATATTGTTATCTAAATTACAGTGGAAGGAGGTTTTCACTTTCCTCAGGTATCGATTATAGCAATAAGTAAAATAAATACCTAAGAATGAAACAGAGAAAAAATATGTTGCTTTTACGGTTAGAGCGATTAGAAAAATTACTTCAATAAAATTTTTGTTGTCATTAGGTTAGATTGCATCAGAATTTTTATATAAGAAAGTAGTATGTAGTAAGCATACAATAACAATTATGAATGTACAAAAAACAAATTATTAAGCAATTATAATTAACATACAAATTTAAAATTAATTTAAATGTCAATAATAGCTAGTTCCATTAAAGCCGTTTTTCTTCAACTTTTTATAGGCTAAGATAGTTTTAAGTTTATAAGGCACATAATAAAAGTTTAATTAAAAAAAAAAAGCATCATAATTTTTTGTTTCTGGTCAAACAAAACTGTCTTTTTTTTTATATTAGCACCGTAACTGCCTTCGCAGAATTTAAGCCATATAAAGATGAAGAAAAAAATAGAAGGATAGTAAAGAATAATAGACAAAATTAGAAAACAATAGAATAGAATAGAATACTGAAAGTGAAAATTAAACATTATTTCAGTAAACAGAATTAAACATAATTTCAGTAAAATAATTTTGCTCCATTTTGTTTACATATTTTTTTTTGTTTTGTTCAGAAAAATGATTAAACTGATTTTATTTGAAATATTAAGCTTAAAATGTTAAATTTTGCTGATTGCTATAACCGCAGCGTTATATAAAATAAATGTTTAAAGTATGCTAAATATAAGTCCAAACTAATTTATTTAATTTTTAGTATTATAAACGGAAAATTAATTCCGAACAACAATACTAGTATTCAATAAAATTCAAAATATAAATAATGAATCATAGAAAAAAAAAATTATTTATGAGTAAATTTTTTAATCAGGTGAGAAAAAAAATAAAATAGAAAAACAATTATTATGGTTTAAATTAAAAAAATATAGGTAAAATTATTTTATAGTAGGTTGGTATTATTACTTTTGTTCCACCATTTAAAGTACGAATCGATGTAAAGATCGATGTTTTTTATTTTTTTTTTTGTTTTTATTGAGAGTGCATTTACATAAATTAATTTTATAACATTGTTAAATTCAATTGATTGATTTATTAATTTATTGTGAATTATACAAAATTTAATTTACGGCTCTGATATTGAGAGTATGACAAATAAAAATTTTTTTTATTAAGATTGAGTGGAGAAATTTTGAACATAAGAATTTTAGCTTTTTAATAATTTCAGAGAATACAACATTTTTTATTGATGCTTAATGAGATTTTTTTATTTTTTTTTTTTTTTATTATAATGGTGAAATTGTTCGTTATTAATTGGAATTTAAATATTTTACTACGTTCTTAAAACTTGGGAATTTTTAATAGGTATATTAGACACTTAATTTGAGAAAATGAGTTGAATATTGTTGAAGTATTTTTATTCATTTTTTCTTTATTTATTTCGTTTTAATTAAATTATTTTATTTTGTTGTACAGAGGTTAGCTTTGATTAAAGATTATAAGTACTATGTATTTATATTTTTACGATATTTTATTTTCAATTTTTAATATTTGGTTTTAAGGAAAAAATAACTAGACATAAGCTTTATATTTTTGCATAAATATTAAATTTAACCAACAGCTTAACTAAACTGAATCTATAGAGCCAGAAATTTTCTGAATATTTCCAAAAACTTTACAAAAAAGGAGGTGGTATTTCATCAATCTGTTGGCATGATATTTGATATAATTCATGTAATTTTTTTGTAAAAAAATAATTTTGTTTTAGATAGTAAAACTTTTAAAAATACATTTTATTTTCTTTGTAGTATTACTTAATTAGTTTTGGCAGCCTCTGATTACATACGTGGCAACGGTATGTGATCGCACTGCGAACAATTATTTTCTATACATCACAAATTAAAGTTGTGATTTATTTGTAGAATTTTTTTTTATTCAATTTATTTCAACAATCTGTTTAGACCATTAAATCAAATTTTTGATAGTTTGTTACTTGTTGAGACGTTAATTAGTAGTATTAAAATACTTTACATTTAATTATATTGTTGGTTAATGAAATCTATTAATTGGATCCAAAAGATTCGATTTTTTGTTTTTATCTATTTCCAATATATTCGCTACAGCAGGTTGGGGAGTTCGGATGATTTGCTAATTTATTTTAATACTTTAAACTGAAGTTTACAATCGATTTTGTTGTCGTTTTTTATTTCATTTCAGGGTTGGTTATAATATATTTAGATTTTTGTTAGTCGGAGAACATGATTTTTTTTTTGTTTTTTTTTCAGATAGTAGTAAATCATAGAAAGAGGTTTCAGGGACCACCTATTACCGGGGAAGGCAGTTTGAAGGACTGTGGGACTTTAACCCACTAAAAACTTCTATCATTATTGCAACATTAAAACTAGTCTTATAGACTAACCATTAATTTACATTTAACTCAAAGAAACTAAGATACCTTTGATCCACCAAATTCCAATAAGGTTTTAATAGATAAACGATTTTAACCTAACTCAAATGGTCTTGTTCGTTTTAGTTGCTTAACAAAGTTTTGATTGTCAAAAGTGAAGCTAGAAGCTTCGGTATTGACATGTTGGATCATTTCATTATTTCGTCTATTATACATGAGATCTTCAGATCTCGATGAATATCGGCATTGCGAACATACCATGGAGCATTGACTATGTTGCGCAGTACCTTATTTTGGAACGTTTGGATAGTTTGAATATGGATTTGCTTAGCCCCATATGTGAATACCGTATGCCCAGACTGGCTTCAATATTTGATTATACATCAAAACTTTGTTATAGGTCGACACCGTAGAATTCCGACCAATCAGCCAGTATATTTCTCTATATTTGAACTTTTTTGATTTTCACATGCTCTTTCCATTTCAGTTTTGCATCCAAGGTCATGCCAAGATATTTAGCTTTATTCTCGTATGGAATCACGACATCATTAATTTTAACTGAGAGAGGAGTTACTATGTTTTTATAGGTGAAGTTTACATGACTAGATTTGGCTTCATTTAATTTAATTTAGCATTTTTTGCACCAGTTCGAAATTTTGTCATTAGCTTTTTGCAGTTTGTTTGTTGTTTCTTCTATAGTAGAACCAACTGCCATCAACACTGTTTCATCTGCAAAGGTTGCTATTTTTATATTTTCTACTTCGGGTATATCGCAGGTGTATAACAAATATAAAATTGGACCCAGTATACTACCTTGCGGTAATTCAGCTTTTATATCTCTTAGAGAGGAGTATTCATTCTCATTTTTAACTCGAAAAACTCTATTTGAGAGATATGATGAAAATAATTCAACAAACAACTTAGCTTTTTGAACTCTGCAAATGAAGAAAATTGCTTTTGTTTTTTCGCCATTTACTTTGATTTTTGACTTGATTTTCTAATTTCTAATTTTTCATAATTAAATTTTAATTTGTCATACATTATTTTAATATCTCACTTGTAATAAAAATCTTACATATGTGAAAAACCATGTATTAAAAGTTTTGTTATCCCTTTTTGGACATTATTGGATGTGTCAATAGAATGGTATAAAATGCATAAAGCTCTAATTCATAATTTAGTGGAAGTATAAAAATTAACATCACTGTTAAAGCTAATTTCCCATTTTTTGTATAATAGGAAAGATATTTAAATTCTTCAAAATTTCGAAATATCTAGGGAAAATATCCTAATAATATTGAAACCTCAATATTATTTTTATCTATTCAATAAAATAGAACTTCTTTTTCGAATTATTTTTCATTTTAGCGAGCTATAAAGCAAAGTTACTGTGTCCATAAAATTATCAAGAACTTACAATATTTTCCAACATTGGATTTTCGACATCAAAGATTAAAAATATGCTCTAATTTATAATTCTTCGAAATATTTTCACTTTGGATAGTTAATTGTGAATATTTTCGAATATTTTGAAAATTAAATTTTTAATATCAACACATTTATTTAATTTCTTTATAAAATACAAATATGATATTAATAAAAACTTTATATAAAAATTTAATTATACCGTAATGCTTTCGTGGCTAACCACTGAACTTGTGGGATTATTCAAATGCTTAATCGTCTACTAGTTATGCAATAAGGAAATTTTAGTATTTTGAGTAAAATTGAGTAAAACAATATTTCTATAATCGTAATTTGAGAATTAAAAAAATGTTAACAACAGAAAAATTATAATTGCAAATAAAATTTTTATAAAACAATATTCATTATAATTTAACAAAAAAATGGAAAATAATAAATGACCAGCAATTATTATTATTGAATATTAGTGATAATTCTAGGAATAGCATTAATTTAAATAAAATAAAATATAAAATAATATTTTTACCTATGGGGGTGTTTTAAAATCAGAAGTCTTAACGTCAATTGACTTTATATCACTTTGAATATGGCTTAAAATCAATTTATGTTACGCCAATTTATAAATGGGACATAAAATTGATTTAAAACATTTTTTGATTTCATGTCATTTATTTTTTTAATTTCCAAATTTCATGTAATTACAGTTTTCGTGAACGGCAGGCAGGTAAATGCAACGGCAAGGTTTTAGTCAAAAACTAAAAAAAAAAAAACTGTCTTGTTGTTAGTTGTGGAGGGAAAATGAACCTTCCCATCAACTTTTTGAAACCCATTTTCTTCGATGGTAGGAAAATATAGACGGTAACACATAAAACCAATTAAAGATTTCAAAAAATATTTTTTAATTATATCACATTGCCGCCCCTAAGCCCTAATCAACACATTGTTATCAAATTACTATTTAAAATTGTAGCATATTTTATTTTATGTTGTTTTAAAGTGATATAAAGTCAATTGACTTTAAAATATTTGATGATAAGACACCAGTACTCACATTTTTAGTTATTTAACTGAATTAGGACAATATTTACGATTAGATCTACTTTGCCTTTGCAGCATATAAGCTTTTTTGCGTTAGTATTAAATTACATATGTAGCTACTTGCTATATTGTTTTTATATTTACCGTTACACACGCTTCTATACTTTGAAACTTATACTTTGAACAACTTATACAGTTATAAAAAGCTAATCCCCTGCATAAAAAACTTAGCACAATATCAAAGCAAATTACTGAAATATCGAGTTACTAATAATATAAAGTAATATTATATAATTAACACGTTTGCGCATATACTGTGTCATAGAGGGTCTGATTTTAAGCTGAAAAGTCCCATATTCGATTTACGATGAAAGTAAAATTATTTATGGGTTTTTCAATCTAGTCCAGCACCTTTGATAATGTGGATAAAATAAATGACAAATAAAAAAAAATAATTGAGAATGCAAATAATTGGGGGACCAATTTAAATAATATTCAACTATGCTATATTTAAGAAGGCTTATTTCCTGAAAAATTTTTCACATTTCATGACCATGACTTGAAATACCTACTAGAAAAATTAATAAATAAATAAAAATATTCGAATAACATTACACATTTCCACTTTAAACAATAAAAATTGCAGTGCCGTACCTAATATACGAAAAGGTAATTATACCCAATTTTCTGTCAAAAACATAACAAAAAAAACCAAACAAAAAAAATTCAGACTCTCTTCGGTTGTAAGCCAAATATTTTATTTAACCGTTATTTGTTTTTATAATTTACAAATTTAAATTTGTATTAAAACTGTTCAAATATTTGTACAGTTGTATAAAATGTTAAATTAACTGTACATTTATAACTGCTTCTGAAAATAATATTGTATTGTATAGTTACAATTTCTAGAAGTTATGAGAAGTACTTCGATCGAATAATGACTCAGTCAGTGCAATGCTATATGATATTGTTTAGATTTTCATTATTAGGTAATAGGTCCGACTGTGAATGGAAAGAAGTTTTTTTAAAATGGTAAGTTATGTTGTTATAGTTTATTTACTATGATAAGTTCGTTTCAAGTTTATTCAAGTCCACAGTTTAACTAAGATTATTTGAATATAAATCTAAATAAATATTTTTACATGTTTAAATTTGAATTTTTCAATTTAACATGGTATTTTTCTAAATAACACTCTATTTGATAATGTTAGAATATCGCATTGACATTGAAAACACTCTGTTTGCACATTATGTAAAAAAACTTCAGAAAAAGTTTTATGTTTTAAATTTTTTAAATTAATTAATTTTGATATGATGTTACCATAATAACAAGTTCTATATTATAAAAAAAAATTGTTTTTAAGCCGCATTTAAACTGAATTTAAATCTAAAATTTAGAAACAATTGCCATACGTTGTAAATATATTCAATATGTAACAAAAAAGATGTGTGATTTGAAATTATTATTAAAAATATATCAATTCCATCCATTATTTTATCCTGAGTTCCAAAAACCCATTTAAAACCCAATTTGGCCTATAATGTGGAACGTGGAACATTGTAAAACTTTGGTTTTTTTTTACAAAATGGAACTCAGGAATATTACAATGTATTGCTGATATATAACATAAGTTCTAACATTCTTCGGCATTGTCATTACTTTGGTATCTATTTATTTATATATCAGTTTACTTGCTTATTAATATACATTTTTTGTTTTTTTTTTTTTATGTACATTACTATATATATATTTTTTTTTTGAGATAGGCATATATATATCGTAAATTACTTATTATTATTATTATATTTTTTAATTGATGAAATTATTATTATATTTTTTAATTGATTTTTTAATTGTAGTCACCAATTTTACTTTTGAATTTGATATTTGAGATATTTGTGATATTGTGTAGTTTCTTTGATCACATCTAGCAACTCATTATACGTTTTATATGCTGTATTGTATATTTGTGTCACGTTTGTTAAATATTTTTATTGATGAAGCCAAATTGTTTTATTTATAAGCAAATAATTTTTTTTTTTGTTATTGCCAATTATTTAATCCAAATGACACAGGGTACTGCTCACTGGACTAGATCAAAAAACCTATAAAGCATTTTGCTATCATCCGGAATTGAACATGGGACCTTTCAGTTGAACTAAATCAAGATCAAAGGAGGTGCCTTAATAAACTTGAAGATAATCATCCTGATATAGTATAAAGGGAAAATAGTAAATTAAATCAATCATAATAGCAATTTCTTTCAATTACCGGCGCAAACTATGTATTTTATTTGTCACTGTAGTATTTATACTTATTTTATATATCTGATATTTATTTATTTTTTGCTTAGATGACATAACAAAAAACACTTTTTCCATATTTTTTTCAAAATTTATTATTAAATAAATAAATAGATAAACATCAAATAAATTACTCATAAAATATGAATATTTTTAGTCTAAAATTAGTTCTAAATTATCGCATACATACAGACCTAAATAATTTAGTTTCTTTTCTGAAACTAAGCTTTGTTATTAAAAATTATTCATAGCTGATACTGATAGAATTTTTTGTTATTATCACTTATAATTCAAATGAAGTAAAAAAAAGAAAAGTAAACATAGATTTTGGTATTATTAATTAAATAATATAATTAACAGTATTCAAATCATTTTTAACCTACCATATTGTATTTTAAAAGACGTTTCTATTTAATTTATTCTCAAAAATAAATTTAATTAATTAAAAATTTTCAAGTCTCGAATTCCATTTTGATTAGCACGACAAAACAAATAAAAAATGTTAAGATTGAAATGAATTGTCGTTTGTTAGTGTAATATTGTACATATTCTGAAATACATCAGTTGCATAAAGAATCAAATTTTTTTTTATAATTTTTAACTCGATAATGAAACATTATTAACATATAAACATTGTTATATAAAATTAAAAATGGAAAGATAATATAAATATTTTTATATTTTTCTCAACTGTTATTAAATTTAGCTTAATTTTAGATTAAAATTTCAGTTATAAAAATGATTCCAAAGCTATTATAAGGAAATAAAGAGATATGCGATAAAGTATGATGATCGTCTCAATGATCGTGTAGAATATCAGCCTTACTAAATAAACATTAAAGCTTGATTAGAAAACTAAAAAGAAATCAAATTTTCAGACCCATTGTAAATTGGACATAGTCTGAGTATATTTATATAACTAGAAATACCTCAACTTGTTGTATGTTTTTACGATTTTCATTTAGATTTTTATTGTGGATCAATGATCGACAGAGACCTGAGATACACCTTATTTCCACTGTCTTAAACTTATTGATTTAGATTCATTATCTGATCGTCGGATTATATGAGACGTCTTCATTACCCACCATATACTCACCGTCAAAACGTTGGCACCTGTAATTTCAAAATTGGTTGCAAGAATCAATGAAAATAATCTCAGAGCCACTAAGATGTTCCACTTTTTATTCCACTCTACAGAACATGTCAAATTTAAGCCAATTAACTAATGTGCTTCATGAAGTAAATTCTAATTTAATGTTTTTTTTTACCGCCACTTAAGCGTTAGAACTGTTAAAAGTTGACTGTGTAATAATTTAAATAATGCTAACTAGATAAATGCATTTTTTTAGTTCGTTGGTAATTTTTTTGTTTTCGTTTTTATTTATTTATTTGTTTATATTATTTATTATTCGCTTTTTTTCTTTCATTTTATTTATTTTTAAATTTTATAATAAGTATATTTACCCATAAATGCATTAGTTTTCCTTTTCTATTGAAAAAAAATATTTTGTAAGTAGATTTCAACTCCCTGAAACCCACAACGTATTTAGAAAATCAAATTAGACCTTTTAAAGGTCTCCGAAGCAAAAAAGAACAAAAGGGTATGTTGCAGATCTGCTGCACCATGCATTAAGGGGTCATAAATTTTGTTTATCTATCTTGGAACTAACTTTAATCGAACGAAGGATATCAATGTACCGCAAACAATACGACATATAAAAATGATATGGCAACGAATAAAAAATCAGTGTTGCTACCTTTTGTCAAGAAAAAATCATGCATATTAAAGTAAATTGCAGGCTTAAAATTTTTACATAATTGGTATACAAACTCTGTACACGAAATTTCATTTCATTTATGAAATGGCTGAATCAAATTAATAAATAAATTCTAAGTATGGGACGGGCATACTTTCAGTTTTTCATAAAATTTTTTTAATACCTTAAAACATGTGACAATATCAAATATTTTTTCGGTCATATTTTCTTTCGACAGTTTTGGCAGATATTGAAATTTAAAATTAATTCATTATATTTACAGAGCTCCTGTTCGCCAATTAGTCTTCATAATATAAGTGATTTTATCTTTATTTGAATTTAACAGTAAATACTTAAATAGCCTCAGAAGCAAAAAAAAATTTTAAAATGCAAATATATAAAATGTCGAAATGTCGAAACGTCAAAAAATGTATAATAAAAAATTAAAATGTCAAACATGTTGCAAGAAAATGTTTATGTCATATTTTTGTCATTCAATTTTTCATTCCATTTTTTGATGTTTTCTTGGGATCTTTTTTTCTCAGAGCGTTTTCATGAAGTAGTAAATCTATCAATTTATTAAAAAAATAAATGTATATCAGACCATAAGAATTGTGATAGTCAGAATTTGGTCAGAGCATGATCTCTATGCTTGTTATAAAAATGCCGAGCATGCATGTCAAAATCCTAATAGCATGTCTATATTATGTCAAAATTTAAGTCATTGAAATTTAATAAAAATTGTTGGATTATTGGCGTTTGTCAATTTAAAAAAAAATATTTTGTTTTATTTGTTAATTAATTTGTTTTTATGATGGCTGAATATGAAGGTAAATTATAACATATAATAAATATGAATGACTAAAACAAATACATAATAATATGTTAATGATATTTATGACAAATGTAGCTCTGTGTTGTTAATTTATTCTTTGATCATATTAAATTTTATACGTTATGACAGTGCTCGAAGCGTATGATCATATTTGTTTTATGAAAACACTTTCATATGAAAAAATGAAATGGCACCTAAATGTTAGATAATTGAATGAAAATATTAACGTATGCCATGGGTGTTACGATCAAATAACCAGATGCAATTTAAAAATTTACACGAAATTAATAAAATCTATCAAATGTCACTTAAATTATTCTGATAAATAAAATAAGTAACGATACAGTACGAACTCCATTTTTTAGCGAAAATTAACTTAAACATTTTGGGCGTGTCGACACTGATCATATCTCAAAATATTGATAATAATCTTAACTTAAAACGTACTAGAGAAGTTATTATACAAGCTAATGATTAGCTTGAACAAATTTACTGAATTAGAAAAATTAAAAAAACTTTAATGAAAAACGGAAACATTAATTTACAAATAAACATTTTTAAAAAAAATGTTCAAATAATCAATGAATAATTAAAAAAAGAAAACGCATTATTGTTTTTGTTTTTGTAAATTGCATTACAAACTATTAGTAAGTAAAACAATTAACATTGAAATTTCGAACTAAATAAAATTTAATTTCTTGTACTACAGGTTAATTGTTTTAAAAAAAAAACAAAAATTATTTTAAATGATTTTTAATTTGTACTTAAATCATTTAATTTCCGGTGATTAGGCTTTATATACACCTGTTCGCTGTCTTATAATTAACACGCGATTAGAAAAATTTAAGTTTTAATGTTTTATACTTAAATTTTAATGTAAAATCTAATGGATTAGTGATTACTGATGTTTATTACCAAAAAAATGAAAAAATTTCAATTTAAGAAATTATTGTCTTCTTTTATGTCAATCTAAAACCACAAATTATTATAATTATAATTAAATTTTTGAAATTAATTTCTTTTTTCGATATTTGGTATTAGCTATAATAGCTACTAATAATTATAATTACAAAATTTAATAGTGTTGAAAGTAAATAATTAAACATCATTTAATTAAAATATCTATATTACTTGAAAATTATATTTTAATGATGATTCATTTGTAAAAATTATGAAGCCTAATTGTAGTTTATAAGTTTTTACAAGAAAGCTTTAATGAGTCATTTTTTAGTCTGATGTATCAGGTTTTAATAATATTACAAATTAATAAAACAAGAAGATAGTTTGATTAGAGTTGGCTCTTAACAGTAGTTATATGTTCTAGTATATAATATGTGGGATTAAATTGATTACATATGCCTTTTCAGGGGTATGTAGTTACCTTATTTATGATTCAATACATTAATTTATTTATTTTTTATTGAATTTATTTTTAGTGATCTAGTTTAGAGGTCTTTTTGCGATATAATAAATTAATATAATTAATAACATTAAATAAATATTAAAACTCTAAATATGTTTCACAATTTTTAATATATTATATTTTACAAATATCTTACGATATTTAATAAAAAATGTAAAAAATAACTAGAGTTTTAATATTGATTTAATTTTAATAATGTTTCTTTCACCTACAGCCTATGGCATATTCTATAAATTAATATAATTATTATGAAAATTAATGAAAATTTAATTTTCTTTCACCAAGACAGTGTTTACACATCATTTTGTGTTCAGATTTTTATTAAATGTTCATATTGATA
The DNA here is from genome assembly GCA_963942445.1 of Argyra leucocephala. Classification (NCBI taxonomy): domain Eukaryota; kingdom Metazoa; phylum Arthropoda; class Insecta; order Diptera; family Dolichopodidae; genus Argyra; species Argyra leucocephala. The sequence goes on along the minus strand of OZ012678.1, from coordinate 140,372,968 downwards.
GAAAAGTGGTAGAAAGCTACCAAAATTTGAAATTTCTGTTAGATTTTTGACGTTTATATTTTTTTCTGAGAGTATTATGTCAGTGTCAAAATATTTTTAATATTTTTTATACACAAAGTGCAACAAAATTGTTGTTGACAACATAATTTTCGGATCGAATTTTCATACAATAAAAAATATATAAATTATACATATTATACAAGTTATACAAATGCAAAATATTGTTAGATTGACATTTTAGAATAATAATAAAAATTTAATAGTTTAGTAGTTTATTTCAGTAATCTGACAGCAATGGAAATCTACCAGATTTTTTTACGTATGAACATTAAGTTAAGGCAAATTTCTGCGGTAGATTTCTGACTCGTATAAATATGGGCTATGAAAGTTTTGTTTAACGTCAACTCGTTAAAATATTACCATCAAACATTATATCAAAAATTAAATCATTACAAAAGTGTTAAAATAAAAGAACAAAGTTTAAATTTGGAACTAAAAATAGAAACAAAAAGTATTGCTAAATTTTGAATTAATGAAATCTTTTTATTTTCTATCATTTTTAATATGGAAAATATTTGACGAGAATAAGAAAATATTCTATTAATTTTTTTTATCAAACAAAGCCGAATATCAAACTTTGTTGAATATCGTTTACTCACCAGATTTTCAAAAAACTTTCATCAAATCAAACAAAATCTATCAACAAAATTTGATGATGTGTAAACGTTGCCTAATAATTTTATTTGATTGAAGTAATTATTATATACTGTCAGTAAAATTTATTGTCAGTAATAGTGGACCTTATTGCATTTAGTAGATGAACATACCGAGTTATAAATTACTATTATGTCGTAGTTTTGATCATTTTTACTTTATTTAAATAACTAAAATAAATAAGTTAAATTAATATTGATTATAAAAAACAAATATTTGTTTGTATCAGCCAAGCAATTACATTATTACATAATAAACTGTTAACAGTTAGAGTATGGAATTTGTTTTGGGAAAGACTCTTCTTCCACATTCCAGTAAAGTGACCTATTGTTAACAAATAATAACTTCAGAGACAATCAGCAACATGGTGCAACTGCATACAAGAGAGTCCCACTTAAGTGCGATATCAGCTGAAGACAGATGGATTTGGCGGTTAAAAATAAGAACGTTCCGATCACAGATGTTTTGAACAGATGTTTTGAATGGTCATAAAAGAGAAGAAGAAGAAAAACTGAATCGATGTTAATGTAAGACAGGTGGTGGGCTTGGCGGTTAAAAATTAACAGTGATGATCACAGATATTTGGACAAACGTTCATGAAGAAATAGAAAAAGAAGAAATTAACAAAAATTACTAGTTAAAGAAAAAAAGAAAAGAAGGAAATAAAAGAAGAAGACTATATTGTTTGAAAGAAAATAAAGAAAAATGAAGAACTCACTAATGAAGGTTTTTTTGTAATTGGATTTAATTACATCAGAATACATATACATACATATTTAATATTCGTCATTGTTTCTTCAAAGTATATTATATATATTTTTCTATTTTTAACCATATAAATTAATCAAATTTACAACAATTATTTTTTTCCCACATATTTCGTACTTATTAATTTTTAATAAAATTTAAAAACATAATTCAGTTAAAAATTAACCACTAAAAATATTTGTAAAATGTTGAATGTAAGTAAGGTAATATAGGTAACCGCAAAAAGCAGGTAAATTTAGAATCACAATTGAATCAGTCTTCAATTTTCAATAAAAATCTACATACAAAAATTACGTTGGCAAAAATTAATATTCAACCACCAGCACTTTAAATTATGTTTATTGCAGTAGACTAAAATATGGAATAAAGATAATAAAACTATGCATTTTTTGTTATTAATCGTATTTCATTTTTTGTATTTTGTGACTACAGGTGTGATATCATTTAAATATGTTTTAATCACGTTCTAACTATTTTTTACATTATTAATTTTCATTTAACGATTATTCAGATTTACTCATTATTTCAATAAATTTAAAAATTCAATACTGAATACAGAGCCATTGAAGGGAAAAAAATAAATACATTCCTACCACAGTATTATAAATTCAGATTCTAATAAAAATACATAAGACTATTGTAATACTAAACTATAATTATTTAACATGTATAGCTGGCTGTAATACATGTATGTATACATAAATACAATATTCTATAAATAACAAACCACAAAAGTCTAATTAAAAAACTTTTAAACAAATTTTTATTGTCTCCAAAAAGTTTTCAAAAACCGTTTTTTTTTCTATTTTATTTAATTAACCACAAAAAATTAAATGATTTTGGTAAAACTTTTAATAATACTATTAAGAAAACTTTAAAGTTTAATTTTTTAATTGGTATAAAAAGCAAATAATAATGCTATTTGTTGTTAATATCCATTCATTAAAATCAATCGGAATTTTCAATTGAATTTTTCAATTTAAATTAATTTCAAATTACAAAAAATTAAATCAAATTAAAAAAAAAAAAAAAAAAACTAAAGAAAACTTAGATTTAAAATTTAAACCAAATTTCTCTGTTTTACTTTCATGCTCAAATCATAATTGTTAAATTTATTTTTAAGGTGTATACTTAAAAACCATTGTTGTCCCACAATGATCTGTTCTTTTACCTACTCTTATTTTGATTTTAATTTACTTCAATCCAACCCACAGTTTTGTAGATGACAGTACTGATATCGTCCTTTGATTATCTTCGTAATTCTAATCTTACAGCTGTCGAAGTTGACAGTAGGATTGTTTTTTTTTAATTTTTGACAGTAACTTAGGTAGAATTAATTCAGTACAAGACTGCAAGTTACATATTTTACTACAATGTTTTTCCAGTATTCATTTACCAAATTTCTGGCTTATCATTTAGATGCGGAAAAACATTACGTCACGAAATAAGTCTTCTTATATAGAATATCTCCATTTTATTTAACTTGTAACCATTAAGTTGTTATAATCCCAATAATTTCCTGCTATTTGTTTTATTCAATGACAAAGGGTATTGGATCAGGTCGAACCGTAACGTATTTTTTTTTGCTTCGTCTAGAATCGAATCTGGGACCTTTCGGTTGAAATAATAGTTAACATGTTTACCCATGATTTGACTTAGCTTTCTGACTGGACACAAAAAAAAGCAGAACTGATTTTTATAATTCGCTTAAAAATCCAAATTATCTAATTTCACCCAAACTTGGTACTGGAACTGAACTAAATCTTTCGAAAATGTTATTTATTTACAAAACAAAGTTAATCTAAATAATTTAGGTATGCACGGCAATAAAAAATTATTTGGAGTGATCATATTTCTAATATCGGCAAAAAGTGTTGCCAAGTATATCAGAGCTATTTAAATTGATGTAAAACTATCTTTTCGCCTTTCGAACTTCTAGATAATCTATAATTCATTTTATCGTATCATCTACAAATCAAGATAGAATATAATTCATACATTTTGGCTAACGATTTCTTTACAGCCTTAAATTGCCTTGATCGTTGACCAAAATGTAACTATATATATATCCCTTCTTTTGTACTTTGACGTATAGTTGGTATAGTTGTAGCTCTTTATCTGTTTTATAGATATCTCGTAGTGTGAATACAATGCTCAGCAGAAATAATAACAAGGCTTTTTACACCAAAACGATTCCATAAAACAATATACCGAAATTCTAACTTCAAAACTAGTTCATATCTAGTGGTTATCCTAACTATAGTTCGAATTTCAAGAATGTGAAATCATAATCCATTTAATGTGTTTCCACATTCAACATACAATTTAAAGAAATTTACGGAAAATCTTAATATTTTTATTCTTCAACTTTCTGCTAATCTGTTTCATACCTTTCTTCCCATTTAAGCTTCTATCCCACGAAACCGATGAATTTCCAAACGTTTTGGCTGATTATACAAAACAAAAAGAATTATTATCGATAGTTACCAACCATCATTATAAATAATGTTTACCTGAGAGTCTTAAAACTACCTCTCTATCTACTACCTTTTGTATTTCACCTTCCTATACTGCATAGTGACTAATAATTTCCTATAATTATGATATCGAAAAGATACATTCCAATTTTCAATTTTTTGCAAGAAGCCTATACTGAATAAGTGAAAGCAATAATACTGACAATATTGTATTTGCTATTCCAATGAACCAAAAATATTTTAGTTAATAATTAAAATATACCTGGATCATAAACACCACTTTAGATCTGCTTAGTCATTTTCTACATAAAAAATAATAAATACAGTAATTATGAACTTCTTTATCATATTTGGACCTGTTAAAAGTTTAAAAATTCTTATTTTCATTAAAAACTTACATCCTCATTTCAATGTACAACACATTTGGCTTGAGTGTCAATACAAAAAATAAAATAAAAAAAACCCAAGAGTTCTGAAATTTTTGAAGACATAAAATAACAGTGTTTGTAATTTCTGGCCAAATAATGTGTTAGTCATCTCGCATTTACTTGACATTAATCAATATTATATTGACTCATTTTACTTCAATATAAATACGAGTATCTATTCGTATTTAGTACATAATATTTGTGTTCATGACTCACTGAATCATCTTTTATTTGCATAAAATTAACTAACTTTCATTCATTCATTGGAAATGAATACACTGATCCCTCTGTTAAATTTATTTTTTTGTTATATATAAAATTTCGAAGATTTACCAAATAAAAAGTGATTATATATCATATAACATTCATAATTTCATTATACTTGTAAAATATAAATAACGCAGTCAGTGGTTCATTGTAAAAGTAGAGTCAAATTTAAATAACACAAAAAGTAAAAAAAAAAAATTATAACCACGTTTTTAAGGATAATAGAAGAAAGGAAATAATTCTAATATACTGCACAACATGAGTAATTTTTTGATTTAAAATAACAGTATAGTGTTGGGCAGAATATTTCAAGAAAGGCGAATCACTTATTGTACAGTAATTGGAATACAATATCTGAATAATAATAATCTTTAAAATAAAACTACACATTGGGGCTGATTGGGAATTTTACAATTTTTTAAAATTATATATAATAGTAATTAATCACTTTATTAAAATTACAAAATAGCGGTACTTTTCTAAAACGTCAAAAACATAATGTCATCATCACAAAGTCATAAACATTTCCAATATATTCTCAGACTCGTTAAACGTTAACTTGTTTCGAAAATCCCTACAACAATGCAGTAGTTTTATTGTTACTGTAAATTTTACATTATGTAAAAGCACAAAATACTTCAGAAAATGGTTTAATACCTCATATATTTTACCACAATGAGGAGTACATAAAAAAACTCTGCGCCCAGGATTCATAGCTCCTGAGCATTTTATATTTCTTGATCAAAATGGTTTTATCCAAAACCTATATCATGTCCCCATACTATATCACATGTAAGGCGATAGAATATGAACTGAGCAATAGTAACGGAGATAATCTTCAATTTGATATGTCCATACCAGACAGAGACAAAAACATTAAAAGAGCATATTGGTGGTTGGAAAGCACATTCAATTATTAATAGGTATTAAACATGTACATTCTAGGTTTAAGAATTAGTTTATGTTAGTTTAGATAGGGTTAATTATTAGGTTAAGTTAGGTTAGCTAGGTATATTTTAGGTTTTATTTAAAATAATAAGACATAATATTGATTTTTTCAGCCTTTTTTTTACAATATATTATACATATATAAGAAAGTAGTATGTAAGCATACAATAATTAGAATTAACATAAAAATTTAAAATTAATTTAAATGTTAATAGTAACTAGTTCCATTATAGCCGTTTTTCTTAAACTTTTTATAGGCTAAGATAGTTTTAAGTTTGTATATTAAAGGCACATAATAAAAGTTTAATTAAAAAAAAAAAAAAGAATGTTACTGTAAGAACGTCGTAATCGAACGTTATTGTTTTAAGTAGATTGAATAAATCAGAGTGGGTATAAAAAATCTTGTAAAAATAAATCTTTAAAATTATTGTTTACTTAAAATTTAGAATGTTAAAAAAATTTGTTAGTATTTAAAATATATTACAATGCCTAGTTAAAATTATTAATTAGCATTAGTTTGAAATACGAAGAAGATTTTCAATCGAAAAAAAGCGGTGTTATGGAAGAAGCGGTGTTATGTTTATATTCAAATACTAGCTTTGTAACCCGTCATAAATGACGGAAGCAAAATAAATCCTAGTTTCTTTTTTTCTTTCATTAGATTCTTTATTCCCAAATTACAGTACTTATGTTTATATCACTTTTTATTTATTTTTATTTATGTTTATATTGGCCTAACACTAATCTTTTTTTTTTATATAACAGAAAAAGAAGTACCATACCAACAAATTTGTATAAAATGTTTGTATTTTTGTATGGTATACTCGTACTCACTTCCATTTAGTTATAATTCGTTAGTTGGGTTCCATTTAGTATAAATTATACCGTATTAGCGTTATTGAGGCCTCCGGGAGAGCAAATTTAAAAATGGGATCTTATTTTCATATAAATTTTGTCTTTTGTATAATGTATAGGGATCTTATTTTGCTATATGAATAAACTGTTATTATGGTATTGTGTTATTTTTAAAAAAATATTCAAAATTTTGAATCTAAATTGGTAAAATTTACAAAAAATACAAAAACATTTTCATCAATAATTTTCAATTTAAAAAAACAATGTTTTATTATCCGACGTAGAAGTAGAGTTTATTATTCTACTCTACTTCTATAAAGTTCTATTGATTGAACAGTGAACCTGAACAGTGAAGTGAAAAGTGAACACTTAACACTGAAAATAAAATAATATTTTTGGAATGGAGCATATAGAACATACAGAATATAGATACAGCAAATAATAAAAAAAAACAAAAAAAAAACAAAAATAATTTTTTTTGAGTGAAGTGAGTTACGCACACAATAATGACAAAAATAAAAGGTATAAGCAATAAGGTAGTATAATGTATAATATTATGCAATACAAATATGCTGATACACATGTGTATTATTATGTATAATTTTAAGTAATAAGAATAACCTTTGAGTGAATTATGTTTTTTTTTTTGTGTTAAATGCTGTTTGCCTTTTGGTCATTATTATACCATATTAAACTATTGATAAAATTTCTATTAGTCCTTATTATTATAAATCAAAAAAATTGTTTGTTTTATTTATATTATTATTATTATTTATTATTTTTCCTTATTATTTGCGAAGAAGACTAACATTAAATTGAAAAAATATAGTTCATGCAATCAATTTTTCCTGCAAAGGCTCAGCAAGGTAGACAGGGTTTAAAAAAAAGCACCAAAGCAATTTGTATATTATATGCATTTGTATACATATGCAATTTGTATATGTGTTGGAGCGTTCCGTCGAACTTACAAACATCCAGATAAATGCCGAATAATATATATATAATATTGTCTGAGTACGACTCTACAATTTTTAAGTAATTGGATGTATTATAAGCCTTTTTTTATTTTCCTTTTATTTTTTAAATTTTAAAACAATGCAATATTCGAATATAATATTGTTTTTTCCTATAACTATATATATACACTTTTAATATAACTACTACTACTCCTACTGTCTCCAATGATTTGATTAATAAAAATGTTTTTTTCAGATTCCAATCATTGTTTTTAATTTTCTTTAATAAAGAAAAAACTATATTAAACTATATTTAAGAAAAATTTAAGCTATTTCTTCAATTTAAATTTTTAAAATGTCAATAACAACAATTGACAAATGTAACTCTTGCTACGATCATTACGATAAAATCAAATGCAAATGACAGAAAAAATTTATCGTCAAATTGTTAACGTATTAACCCTCCCAGGGCAAGTATCATTTCTATTTTGCTGAGAATTTTTTAATGTGGATTTTCGTCATCAGCGACCTCAAATTAAGAAAAAAAATGTTCACTTTACATTTTTACCTGTACAGGTAATCCGTAATAACTTGTCCTCATATGAGGACAAAATGTATAAAAGGATGCTTTTTTACGCAAGGTGTGTGTTGTAAAATTTTGTATAAATAATAGATTCGTTTATTAATTTTTAATTTTATTTTAAATTTTTTCATTATTCAGACTTGATTCAATTATATAATAAATAACAAAATAATTAAATATATAAGAAAAAAAAAAAAAATAAATAAATAAAAGAAAACAATTCAATTGCTATAAAAAAAATTAAAAATTTAAATATTAATGAGTGAAAAAGTATCTATTATAAAAGTATTACACAAAAATGGCTAGTAGATTTCATTTTTTTTGTTTAAGTGGTGTGGAAGGTTTCGAAACATTCTGGACACAGTGGTACCATATTGCAACCTGAGCAAACAAATCTGGTTTTCCTAATACAATTCTTTAAGCGGCATCGTCCAGCGTTATTTTTCATAGATCGACGAGGCCAATGATTTCTGCTAGTTAGACGCATTGAGTCACTCACGCAAGTTTTTTTTGGGACAGGTTCCTGCGAAACTGGAGATTGTTCAGATGGTCTTCCAGGTTTACGCTTATATTTTATAAAATGCATGTTTTGCAAACCGTTTTGAATAAGAGTATTTGCAACTTCGCTTTTGAATGTAAGTAAATCTTTTTGATCATACATTTGCTTCCACATTATCCATGCATTTACGCAAGAAACGTTCAGAAAATGATAAAATATGCGCATATACCATCTTCGATTTTGAGGATAGTTGCGATATCTGGCTATAAGAGAATCCATCAAATCTACACCACCCATACATTTATTGTAAGAAGAGATAATTTCAGGTCTTGTAACTGGAATGTTTTTTTTTGATTTTCTACAAAACCTCGAAACTTCCTCTTGTTGTCCAATACCAACAAATGATGATATAGCATGAACACATTTGTTATCAAACCATCTGACGATAGAAATATTTTCGTTTGATGTTACAATTGATGAAGCCCCATGGCCCTCTTTTTTTAACATTTTTTCGCTCGTCAGTTTTTTTATTGCATCTGGAAACATATTGATTCTGATAGTTCCCACATAATAGGTGTTATTCTGTTTTAAAAACCGCACTAAAGGTAAACTACTAAATAGATTATCAGCATAAATTTTATGATTCTTGTTCAAAATATCAGAGCAAAGGCGTATGACGACATTTCCACATTTATTAATACCGACAATTAGAGGATCAGATACTTCAGCACCCTGATATAGCTCAAATTTATGTATAAAACCATCTGTGCCGGCCAAACACCAAACTTTGAAACCCCATTTTTTTGGCTTTTTTGGAAGATAATTTTTTAAAGAAGATCTACCTTTAAAAGGTATCATCATTTCATCTACTGACAAATATTCGGAAGGATCATAAGCCAATTGGAAATTTCTATTTAGTCGATCAATAATAGGTCTTATTTTGATTGCTGAAAAATTATTTATTTTATATATTTTCAAATATTAAACTATAAAACTATATAATTATTTATGAGTTAGTTGATTTTGTGTTTTAAAAGTATCTACCTTTATCTTTATTATCAGCAGGAATATCATTCATGTCAATAAAATGTAAATATGATCTTATCTTTTCAAAACGTCGAAGTCCCATAGCGTTTGTTATTGAATCGATTGCTAGCCCACTACCTCGATCCCAATACATTCGAATATGAGGATAATGCACATACGACATCATTAAGTTTATGCCTAAAAATACTTGAAGCTCTCCAAGCTCTAGTTTAAGTTCATATCCTTTTTCCAAGGCATAGCGATTAGACTCTGTAACAATGTCGACAAGCATTTCCATGTCAAACAATTGCAGAAAATACTCTAGCGGTGTAATTCCAGTAGCTTTAATTACTTTTTTCCCTAAAAATTCAGTAGTACATCCCTCATTGTCTTTCTTTGCGAACCAAATTGATCTAGAATTTTCTACAATCGTTACGTTATTTAAATCAATTTGGCCTATTTCATTTGGATTTTCTATATCTAAAGTAGCTATAATTTCTTCTTGATCCTCGTATTCATCGTCTATATCTTCTTCACTATCATTATATTTGAAACATTCCCCTTCGTCAACTTCAAATTCATCTTCTGAGTCTTCTAAAGCTTCAACAGTTTGAATGTTTGAAAGCTTTTTGACCATTTCTGTTTAAAAATATCGCAACAAAACGAAAAGTTATTCCAATATTGTCATATATGTATGTTTTTTTCCAATTAGACATTTTGTCCTCATATGAGGCACATATTTGAAAATTCTGTAATAATGAAACTTACCAATATATTTTCTTTTTCTTTTTTTTAAATTAAACTTGTATTTATCTATTATATAAAAAAAATTGTTATAAATACTGTTAACGCTGATTTTAGAAAACAATTGAAACAAACGAATGCTGTCTTTCAAATAAGCAAATTTCAAAATTGCGCGCCAAAATTTTATCATATAGTTTTGACATAAATCGCTTAAATTTTAAAATTTTTGCTTTTGACTTTAGCTATGAGAAGGTAGATGACGCTCAAATCAACAAATATGTTAATATCATTTGAAAATACAGCATAAAATTAGTTTAAACGACCTTAAAAATTTGTCCTCATATGAGGACAAATACCTTGGGAGGGTTAAAAAAGTATCAGCTATATAAAATTTTTTGAAATTAACCCATCTATTCTACATAAAAGTTAAGAGTCTCTTATCTTTTATCTTTTAACTACTACTTAAGAGAAGTTAAAAGATTTTCGTATTCAAGATTAAAAGTTAAAAGATGTCTAAAATCAGGTGGTCTCTTAACTTTTGTGTAGACTTTTTTTAAGAGATATTCGTATTCTACTTAAGAGGTTAAGAGACAAAATTTCTCTTAACTTAAGAGTACCTCATCGAGGTACTTTTTTAAAATCTTTTAACTTTTAAAAATTAATAAATGCCGTTTTGTTTTATGTTTTCTAGCATGGCGTGGCGTGCATTCTAAATTTTAGCGTGGTTTGTATTTTGTTTTAAAATAAATTATACAAGAATATAATTTTTTTCTTAAAATAAAATTTAAACTCTTTTTTAATAATGGATACTTTTGTTAAGTTACATTTTTTTTTTGTTAATCAAATTTGTTTAATGATGAAGTTAATTTTATCAAATAAAAGTTAAATTCCGTATTTTAGTTTTATTTATCAATTTTTATTTAATAAAAAAAATAAGTTAAATGAAGAATTTTTAAATATTTTTAGAGGGGATGAACCGTAAAAAAAGCTAGAGAAAGTCGTACGAGTAGGAGGCAACACGAAGTCTATCTCAAATACACAAGAGGGTCAGTAGCATCCCTTAGGTATCGAAAATGATTAAAACGAGTGACAATAACAATGATACTTATTTTATAATAGATACAATTTATTATTTATTTTATAATAGATGGTTTGGTATGTTCTATTCCTTACACTAAGGATTTCTAATACTCTTCCGATAATTACTGCTAACACAATTTCATCCATTTTATTCTTAATAAAGATAAACAAGATAAGTTAAACTTTATAAACTAAATAATTTGTAAAATTTTTAATATATCCACCTTCTATAATATATAATCTATAAAATTTAATAATAGCGCTCGATTGTAATTGTAATATGTATTTATTTTATTTATGACTTTAACTATTTGAATGAATGAATCAAATATTATTTGATTTTGTATTATGACAACTTTAAATTGTCATTTGACGTTTTGGAGATCCTTTAACTTTTAAAAGCAAAAACTCTACATTTTTCTCTTATCTAGAATACGAAAAATCTCTTATCTCTTAACTTTAAAAGTTAAAAGTTAAGAGGTATCTCTTATCCAGTGGGGTAAATTTCTTAATTATTATAATAATTGATATTTATTTATTTATTTTATTTATGTTTTTTTTATTTTTAACCATTAAATACCTAAACAGATTTCTCTCATTCTAAGGCTTTATATAATTTTTTTTTTTTTTTTTTGTTTTTTTTTTTTATTTATATCTATTATGTATAATTAATAATTATGAAAAAGTTTTAACATATTATATAGTTTAATTTAGTTTAATTAGAATTTAATTCATATCAAGTGTAAATGTGTAATAAAATAATATAACAAAAGTAAAGAGTTTAATTATAAATTAATCAAATGTATGTTCATAAAATCATCAGTACTAATTGATATTTATTTCATTTTCAATTTAATATTAATATAATATATAATTTTCAATTATAAATTTTATCTTCAGATTTATTTAGGTTAGTAGTATAGGTTAGTTTAGTCTAGTACCTCTTCTCTATGGCTGGTATACATTATATGCTAATTACCAGCTGCTTATTTATCAGCAACATGTAACAACCATGTATCAACATAATGTAAACAGGCTGCTTGTTTTCATAAACTTCACAATTTGCACATTCTCAATTTATGAAAACACTATACTTGTCCGATTTTTTGGGTGCTGTTCATAAATGCAAATTGAAAGTCTACTGGGCATCAATTTGACAGACTAAATTTTTAGTATGCATACAATTTTTTGAAGTATAGTTTTCTTTGTTGTTTTGAGAATTTTTTTGTTAGTAATTGTAGGTCCAATACACTATTAAATCTGTTTAGGAATTTGCTTCGAAACTAATTTCTCTCTTCACCACACACTATTAAACTTTTGCTTAAACAAACAGAGAAACTTCACTATTTTATAACAATATTCCAGCAAGATTCATTATATACTTTTGTGTTTTATCTTTTAGTAGTTCTAGATGCTCAACATCCACCACTAGTTTTATTTTTTACTTTTTAGGGTGCTAGTTTGGTTTCGATAAAAGTATATTTTAAAATTTTTTATACATTATTATTTTATTTATAGTTAAGTCAAGACAAGAAAAATTTACAAAAAGGGGGGTAAAATTATCGAATTAATAATAATTGCAGAAATTTATAAAAAAAAAAAAAAGTGATTAAAAGATTGGTTACAAAATACATAATATGAAAAATATAAGCTACTTCTAACAAAAAAACATAAACAACTGATTTTATTTACATTTTGGTTTCGCAACTACACCATACACGTTTAAACAATTTCAGAAACTTATGACTAGCCGTTAAAAATCAAAAAAATTTGATTTTGTAAACTGTTTAAGAAATTGTTTCTAAACAGCCCCACTCACGATTAAATTTCACAAATTTCGAAACAAGTTTTTTAACAGATTTAAACGTGTATGGCGCCTATACGTTCTTGTTTCAATATTTAAAAAAAAAACATTTTTTAATATATTACAAAAACTTTAAATAAAAAATTATTGTTTATAAGAGTAGCGATTCCGAAATAAGTCTGATTATAAACAAATGGTCAACACTAGTTTTAAAATTGTTAATTTTTACGAGATTTGCCATGGAAAACTATTCTAAAAGTGGAAAATATAAAAAAAACGTTTCAAATAAAAGGCATATTAAATGAACAGAAACTTTGTAGAATTGTCAAGTAAATCTAGAGTATAGGTAAAGTTTGTTTTCATTATTGCAAAGTACGTCAACACTGGTGACAAACTTGTTATAAGCTTGCAGCATTTATGACAACACCCGTTATCCCTTATAGTACGTTTTAAAGCTCATGTTTATGGCTTAAAAAACTAGCTCATAAACCAGTCAAATGTCAAGTGTTCACAAGCTTTTTTGGAAAACCACCAGCTATTAATTTCACATATTTATATAATTTATTATATTTATTTATTTTATTTATATAAAAAAAAATTTTTATATTATCTTTGAGTAGAACTTAAGCGATTATAATTGGTCATACGATAAATAAATAAAATAAAAAAAAAAATATGAAGGATTTAAAAAAAATAATAATATCAGAGAAACAAATTTAATATCTTTGAGTCTTTACTTAAGCTATTATTAAAAAAAAAAGAAAATTATTACAATTAATAATAGCAAATCATATAGTGTTAATCAATAGACTTGTTGTAGAGTTTACACAAGATAAGACGACTTGGAAAAAGGTAAATGTCTGTTTCTAAAATTAAATTAATTAAATTAATTAAATTTAATTGAGTAAATTAAATTTTTAAACTAGAAAAATTTTTTTTATTGAAAAAGATCTATTTTTGATATTTCGTAAACTTCTTTTTGATTCTCTTTTGATAATCAACCAGTTTATCCTAAACACCATGTTTATCCATAAATGTGAGCTTGAAAACGTACTATTACATTGTGCTGATTAATGTTTTTGATAAATCAGCATATGTAAACCAGGCATTAAGGACAATAACAAAATGAAACAGACAATAATAAAATTACATATAAGTGCATTTAACATATTGTAATAAGAAATTTAACATTGAAAAAAATGAAATTATTCAAATTAAAAATTGCAAATTGTAATATATTAAAAGTAAGCCGTACTTTATGAATAAAAGTAAATGAATAAAATATACTATATTTATGAATAAGAAAATGAGTAAACCAAATAAATTTATTTATTTAATTTACAGAATTAACTACTCTTTAAAGGATGAAGATCTTCAGAGCAAATAAAAATACTTTCTGGAATTTTACAAAAAAATATTGAATTAGTGATGATACGATAACTCAAAATCACCTTTAAAATTAATTGTCTCTTGTCACACATTTTTTTATTTATTTCAATTTTGTCAATAACCTCCTTTTACGAGCATATCTATATACTCAACTGATTCAATAACCTCCTTTTATATTCACTAACCATCATTTCGTTTTTTTATTTTTTATTATTATGAAAATATTTTAATGATGAGTAAGCATTAAGCAATTCGTAAAATTAAATATAAAAAAAAAAAATATATTCAAAAACCAATTTTGAAAAATAAATTAAAATGTGAAGAGGAAACAAAAATTCCTTAAATTTTTAGTTATAGCCTCTAGGACCGAAGTAGAAAAATGATTCACTAAGATATATACAGTTACTGTATATACTTAGTGAATCAAGTTATATGCATATATCGCATTAATTCAAAATATAATATTACAAACAAAATAATGAAACGATTGGTGTCAGATTATTTTATTCAGAATTGAATTTTCAAATATTATTAATTGAAAAAAGGATTTAAAATTTGGAAGACAATATCAAATAAGAAGTAAAGCTTTCTCAACACATTGTTGTATATCAATAGTAGTGCATCTCTTATAATAGTACTCGTAGTACATAATCAGGTCGATTAGTTAGCAATATTATTTATTAGTATTTGTCACAAGTTTAAGGGCCTTATTTCATAAAATCGGACAAGTCGACAATAATTGATAAGTTTACAAATCAGTTTACAAATAATACAATCCATTTCAATAACAGGCCGAAAATTTTTAATTTTTTGTTTCAGAAAAATGTCTATCAGGACAATGAATCATAATTTATAGAAGTTGTAGGATAATCCTGACAAAAAAAAAATAAAAATTCCTGTTTCAATTCAACCGAAATTTTGCAGACAATTCCTAAGATTAAAATTTTTTTATGAAACAATCAAAATTTTACAAGTTTAGAATATTGTCAAATTTTCTCGACAATTCTTGGCTAGTAATATTTTGGATGACATGTCATAAGTCCTGTCCAAAACAAAGTCAAAAATTCCATGGAATTTTTGTCTCAGTTAGATGGATCATAATTTTGAATAGGATTTGTGAGCTTTTTATTAGTTAAAATAGAATAAACATATACAACATAAAGAAATATGTTCGAATTGATGAACTGTAACTGATCAACTGTAACATTTAATAATAGTTAGTAGATGTACGGAAAAACCTTTAAAGAAAATAATTAAAAAATAGGAGTGCAAAAAATATTTGTTTGTGTCTGTAAAATAAGATGCAGATCGCGGGTATTATGTGATCTGACCTACCTTCGCAAACTACTCCCATGGGCTTTTGATTCATTTTAGTGAGATATAAATCACAATGGGACCTATGAATCTAGGAATTATGACATGTCATCAATATTTTGTCCATTGAATGTTATTAAAAATTGACAAGTTTAATCAAAAAATGAAATGTTAGAACTGAACTACAAAGAATAACACTTCTGTTTTGTTTAGTGGATTGGAATGCACTGAAAAATTCTGTATCAGTAAACAACTCCCGATTATATTTTGCTCTTTATTTCAAGATTTTGATTTCCACTCATTTAGAAATTCTAAATACATCTTTCTTTTTATATATTTCATTAAATTCATAAAATCTATAATTATAATTGACAAGCATTTAAAGACCTGCGCAGTAGACACCTTTTTATTTTATTTCGATTCTCCAATATATAAGATTGTATATAAAACAAAAATGCGCACACAGTTGAAAATTTTGTACTCATAAGATTTTATTATTCAGCAAATACATTATTTATAAGTGAGAACTTATTAAAATAATAAACAAAAGCAAACAAATCAGTTATTATAATTTACATTATGTACTTGCAAATGAATCTATGTACATATGCCAAAAAAAAAAACAAAAAACAAATTCATCTAAAATATAAAATATAAAAACAACAAAAAAACAAATCACTTGAATTCTTCATTTTTATCTTTTTAAGTAACTGTTTCTAAATTTTGGATATTTGTAGTAATAATATAGTTTTTATTAAAATTATGTATTATGTAGGTATATATATACATACCTCTTTAAGGACAAAATTTTTTATTTTTAGTAATTTTATACACTAAATGCCACTTACTATAGAGAATATATCGGAAACGAAGCAGTATATGAGAGACGTGTATTTATGTGTCCTAAATAAAAAATAAAACTTACTAACCACAAAACTTTTTATTAAACACGAGTGATTTCTGCTATATCGTGCGAAGTCTATGTCAGTACGTAAATTACTGTTTTTTTTTTAAACTTTAAATTTGACTTCAATTTGAAATATAATTACTCAGCAGGGGCCCCTTGTTTAATAAAAATTTTAATTTAAATTTTATAACATTTTTTTGTACACGAACAAGCAGATTATTACAGTGGCGGATACTTTCTAAATAATGATGGATTCATTGTGATAGAAGCTCAGTGCCAAACTACTGCACGCATATAAATTTTCTTTGAAAATTTTTATTCTCCTATTTTTAAAATTTAGTAAAGTTAAATTTATTCTCCCTTATGACAACTAAACGACAACAAAACCACAACTTTTAGTTCTAAAATACGTTTTCTACTGTTTTGCCAATTTGTAATATTTATACGAAAAATTGTCATTGAAAAATCTTGACAATAATAATTGTCCGACAATTGATAATTTTTACTCTTTTGTTGTTTTACATTTGATTTAACTTGAAAAATTATTTGATCCGTTTTTCAATTTTTAATATTTTTGTTATTTTGTTCGGAATCAATTAACTCAAGCAGTGATTCGACCGATAGATAATTATTCTTTGTTTTTATAATTATCTTGGTATTAAATTTTTGAAGCTCGTTTTGCACTGATACTTTAGAAAAAATTTAATTTTAAATACTAATTTTTAACACTAATAATAATTTAACTGAAATTATCATAAATCTCTCTAGTAATAAAATCACATAACATAACAGGAACACAAAAAACTGGATATATGTATATCTATTTTAATTACCGAAAGTTAATTTTATTTATAATGTGACTTTGTAGCCCATGTTAAGTAATTATCAATTTATGACTGGAAATTCAAGTTATTTAAATTTTTATTTATATAATTTTATTTTTTAAATTCATCATAATTTGCTACCAATTTAAATTAACTTTTTTTTCACATTCATTCATTTTTGTTTATACTCTGACTTTAATGATCTTATCATAGGTACGTACCTAAATTTTAATAACAATTCTTTTTCAAGTTCATGCGTTCTATAGGGTCTCATAATAACTCTCATTATACAAATTGAATTTCATTTCATTTCACAATATTCAATAACACTAATTGCTTTGGAATGAATTAACCTGTGTTAAGTAAATAATAATTCCAGTTACTTTTTTTTTACCTGTATTTTAACAATGTTGTAATCTAAATTTTTTTTAAAGAATTTTTTAAGGTGTAGGTGGATCATCATAATGAATTGTATAATTTAGAAATTTTAATAAAATATTTGAATGTTAATGCAAATTATTGTGATAAGAACTAAAATATGTTAATTGAATAAGCCTTAGGCTAATCCGCAATTTTTCTAATATAATTTGATTCAATTTTTTATGTTAATTGTTTTGTATTTGGAATTTGTATTGGTTGGATTAAATGAGTTGCTATTAAAGTTGTAAATTTGATTTTTGAAATATTATTAAATTTAATTTACATATATTGAAAATGCGCCGACAATAAAATGAAAATTAGGATGACGCAGTTTTATAACTGCATTTATATAGGATAAGATCTTCGATAAATTTTGCTTTATAATTTTATTTTTTGTTTACCCCTGTTAATTTCTTATCAGAATTGAAAATCTGAATGAAAGATTTAATTTATTTACCTTATTTAGTTTTATTTACCTCTTATGTTTATTAGATAAATATTTCATTTTTTAACTGATTTTATTAGTAGATATTTTACATCTACTATATTTGTTATTGTTTTGGTAACATCTAATATGGGTGTTGTTGTTGTTATTGTTTTGGTTAATAGTGTTGTTCAATCAGGCTTCTAAAAGGTATGTAAATTATATCATAAGTGAAATTTATATGAAGAATGTTGTTGTTTAGGTAATCACAGCCATCAGGTATAAACTCAATTCTAAAGCATGGTTGGAAGGTTAAGATAGTAAATAATCTCTATAATTTTTCTTATCAAAATAAATCGGATGAACAAGTGTTTGAACAAAGTGACAAAGAAAAAAATTTATTTTACTTAGGAGCTACTATTTTGCGAGTGTGTAATACGAGATGTCAAATTACTATTTGTGTTGACAAGATTTCATTTTTATTTGCGCATTATATGTAGTAGTTTATATTTAATAAAAATAAAAATTTCTAGGTATATTTCTGATGATGGATCTTCTGATGATATTGCCATAACCGAAATCGATAAATATATTTAAAAAAAAAATTGTGTATGTTTCACTACCCTGACATTTCAATCTTTATTAGTAAACATTTTCACATGAAGCCTACAGCTATTCTATAAAATATATTAGTTCATATTTCATTCAAATTATATTCTCTGACTTACTGTCTATGAAAATAACAGACAGTAGAAAAAGCTGAATTATAAAAATGCTGAAAATGTACGTGTTTTTGTGTACTTTATTATGAAGACGAAGTACTCTATAATAGATATAGTTTTCCACATTTAAATTAGTCTATACCACAAAAATTCTACAGAAAAGCTATTGTATGTGATTGGGTATTCCAAATCTATGTGTAAAAGCAGTTAGGGTGTTCATCCCATAGACTTAGAATTATATAAAACAAAAAAAAAAACTATTTTGATAGTATCGCTCATCTATCCACAGGATTAGAGCAGATAACCATCTAAAGATTCTATAATCACTTGGCCTTCATTAAAAGCGTACATTTGAAATATCCTATATATATATATATTACACACAAGATCAACGATGTGGGGAGTATAAAAGCAAGAATAGTTGAATAGTAAATTACACCACAAAACATATTCAAATTTTAACACGTTCTTAAACCAAAAATAAAAATATGCGAAACGGTGGTGAATACTTAAAACATTTTAAATAGTTACACATTCCACAAACTAAAAATCAAAAGTATACAAAACCGTGGCGATTACTGGAAACATTTAAATTTAAATACCAACAAAACAAAAATAAAAAATAGAAGTAATAATTAATATACAATTGTATATTTTTTCGGCATTTGGTTGTCAACTATTTAAAACTGAATTTTTTATGCTCTGTAGTACTTAGGTAATGCAAAATAAATTTGCTTACTAAAAAAATATGGGTTAAATAAAATACAAGCATATTAAAATGATCAGGTTGTTTATTTTTATAATTTCGGTTAACATACTAACTACTTAAACGTCTTGGTATTTACATCAATATATACAAGACAATGACATAAACAATAACATTGTTTACTTATAAATTTTTTAATTTTTGGAATAGCAGCCAATTTAAATGGGGAAAAATACATCTATTGTAAAATAAAACCTTGCGTTCCAAATAACAAAATTCGATTTTATTTTAATTGACAACGAACATGTATTCCAAATTATTTTAAAGAATGATTAAAAAACTTTGTATGTACACACATTAATGACATAAGCGTGAATTAACCTCGAAATTATTCTGTTACTATTAAATAATATAGTGGATAGCATAACCACTACACTACCTTAGTAGGTCTAAATTAATGGCTGTCTTTTATATTTTTGAATATTTTTTGATTATATGAAGAACCAAATCTGATGAATTAATTGTTTAAATACGCTTCAGAATATATTCCACAATAAAATCTTTATCATCAATTTTAAATCACTTTAATATCTTATGCAAAAACAATAATTTATTGATCCACTACGTTAAGAGTAATGGGAATAATTTTATTGTGTCAAGTTATAATGAAATTGGTATTCATTTCGTTATAAAGTATAGGTAGGTATTATATGTACTTTGATTTCATTACAAAGTATAAATATTCAAGAAAAAATCGATTTAGAAAACAACAACAGTTATAGCAAAACAAATATTTTTTGTATCTGAAAAAACTACTTCCGTGCAATTGCACAGCGTATTCACTAGTTTTTATATAAAATACAAGAGAAACAGAATAATGTACTCTCAAAACAACTTTTTCCTATCTTTAACAACAAAAAAATACTTCTGGAATATTAATTAGATTTGTGGTGTAATATATACAAAAATAAAATATTTTCTTTGCTACAACATTTCTAATCACATCTTGAAATCTTTCAGAAAAATTTGGTATGACGATCAACCTATATATACTTTTTTGTTCTAAGTTAGTGTTACCAGCAATTTTAATGATTTTTTTTTTTTTGTTACTTTATTTTATTTACATATTAGGTTTATAGATTTTGATGATAACAATTTCTAAATTTGTCCATAAAGATTGATTCATTCAAAAATTATACTAATTAAATAACAATATGATTTAAGTGACATAATCAAATTTTACCAAATTAAATTCAGCCTAGTCACCTTTATTTGTATTATTATATTCTTAGTTATGATCTAAAATTCTATAAATTTCTAACTTATTTAAGAAGTTTTTTTTTATTGAATATTTTTCTTTCAATTTTGATTACTCAGATTCCGGCTGCTGAAACATGTTTTCATGTAGAGGTCATCATTATAATACACAATAGTATTAAATTGAATATAAATGAGGAGAAATGTTTTTAATAAAAGAAATTACTCATCATTTAAAACATTATTGTATTTAAACGTGATTATATGTTAAGATTTGTGACTATACTACAGAAATTTGAATCAAAACAAAGGAGTTTTTAATTGTTGTTATCTCTGCTTTTACTTAGTCTTTTTGCCTCGTGTATCATCATGAACATGAACAACAATAATATCAGTATTACTATTAGTATTATACTAAAAAGCTAAACGAACTAATAATAAAAAAAAAAATTGTTTATTTATTTATTATATTAAATATTTATTTTAAAATTAAAATCAAAACTATCTAATATTAATTATCTGTCATTTGCATTTCCTCATTTGCATTAAACCACAATAATAATGTCTCTTAATGATTTATAAATAAATATTAATGATTCATATTATAAGAGCTATATGGGAAAATTTACTAAGTTAGTACAATTTAATTAGATATAGTGTATATTATATATATATATATATTAGATATAACATAGTAGTATTGTATAATGAATGTATTAGTTGATGGAATTAATTTGAATTGACTTTTGATTAAATTATTTTTAAATATTATGAGTATTAGAGATAGCTTTTATATTATAGATAGATTTACATTAGAAACATTCGCGATGACCGCATACTGATTTCGATTTAAAAAAAATATTTATACGAAAGTACTTATTCTTTTGATGCATCATAATATGTGTAATATATATATTGTCTATCAATATACTTTAATATTAATGCATTAAAGTCAATGTGACAAAGTGCAAATTTAACGAAGAACATTTTTTTTTTTCGTTATTATATTTTTAACTTTTCTGACCACACTGAATTTCATAAATAATTTATATTTTATAACATTGGGGTCTAAAAGTCTATACCTTAAAACTAATTTAATTTTAAAACCACAAAATCTAATTTTACATAATTAAATTTATTTTTATTCCAACAAATTAATCATTAAAGTATCGGGAAGGTGCACCAGCTTTAATATAATAAAATAAAATTTACATATATGTGTATAAAAAATAACCGATACATTTTTCCGACATTGAACCTTTTGCACGAGAATATGTTTTCTGTATTTTTTCTGCTCTTAGGAGAAAACCCTAAGCTCGTATTATTTTGTATATTTTTTTTCATTTCAAAATAAGGGGCTTTTTGCTGTTGTAAAACCAATATAATGGTAGAATTTTTACACGATTCCAGTCTTTTTTGCCGCTCGGATAGAAGAAACAAATGATTCAGAAAAAGAGCGATAATAAATTTATTTTTTTGCTGTCCGGCACAATTATCTGAATAAAAGACTACATCTTCATCACCGGCTATATATTTTTGGTTTATGAAATTTAAAACACAGCTTCGCTAATTAACACCTCTATTTCCATGAGATTCATCCCAAACATAACAATAGCATTCATTTGAATTTAAATCATAAATAGTGAAATTTAGTACATTTAATTTAGATTTGTAGTAAAAAGTTGAAACATTTCCTTTAGGTATTTGAAATAAGGGCCTGAAAATCGTATACTGCAAATAATGCTTTGGAACTTTCCTTATCAGTTTTTTTTCCTTCTCTTGACAACTCCTTTTCTATTCAATGATAACCATACTCTTGTTTTAATTTTTCTTTTTCTTCTTGGTCATTATTATCGTAAGAGGTACATGTCGGATACAAATCTTTTTTGGGGATAAGATATTAAATTTTAAATTCAATGGTAAATAATTTGTAGAAAACAGATAGATTCCAAATTAGACATTTTTAACTTCACAATCGGTTACATCATAATCTCCGTGTATATCTGCAATAGTTTTACAACCATCAATAAAATATTTGTTGTGGTAGCCTAGGCTTTCAAGTTTTGAAATTTTTTTTATAAAATTTCGAACTCCTCCTTTCAAAATTGAAACTAATTTTACATTATTTGAATGCTTGCCTCGACTATCCATTTCAAGCAAAAAATTTTGCTTGCCGCTACTTTGTTTTTTTTTTGCGAGAACAGTTCAGACTGAACGATCGCTGCTGTAAAGTGTATTTTTGAGTTGAAGAATAGTTTGCAAACTCGAATTGGCACACCATTGAGTGGACAAAGGATTACATTATTTAAATTTATTTCTTATATCTTTGTTTTTTTTAATCAACAAGAACATAAGGATATTTTGGTTTAAAGGGATTCATGCTATAGTTTTTTAATTGTTGCTGTTCTTTAATATTCCATAAATCCTAAAAATTTTTAAAAATTCCTCTGTTCCTCAGTAAATTTAATAAAATATTTCATTTTACATTTTTCAGTGCATGCGTTTTTCATTTTCTTTGCGGTAGTTACTGCAATTTATTAAACAAAGTCGTGGCTTAAGAAAGGTAATTCATATGAGTCAGCACAAAATTAGACTATAGTAGCGTGGGAGGAGATGATGAAGAACAAAAAAATAATACTTTCAGTTTTTCTAGATTTACAGAAGGCTTTAGAAGGCAAAGTGAATAGAGAGATATAGTTAAAAAAAATTATGTAAATTTGATATAGTTAGTAGGAAAAAAATTAAAATTCTTCGAAACATATCTCAACGCCCGTAGACAGAAAGTCAAAAATTGATACTTCAAGGCATCGTTCTAGGAAAACTTTTAATTTATGTAAATGACATTGTTCAGATAGTCGTTTGCAGATGATGCCCTAATTTATGTTGGAAATAACAACTTGAATGAGTGTAAAAAACAAAATATAGGATAACCTAAGCCTTTTGGATTGCTGGCTAAAAAGAAATAGATTAAAACTGAACATTAGAAAAAGTAAGTTTATGGTTATTAAGAGCAATTCAATAAACATTATGGATTTGCCACAACTGAAAGAGTAAATGAAATTGAATATCTGGGAGTAATGATTGATAGTCAAGTTAATTTTAAAAGCAATGTAAAAAGTAACAAAAAAAGCCAAATGAAAGGTTTCTTTAAGAGAATTTGGGATAAATTAGGTATTTTTCTGACTGCAGTAAAAGTGTATAATGTAATTCTGTGGTAATTTGCGCAAAATATGATAACCAGTATTTTTTGAAGAATACGATATAATTGAAGATTAGGAAATTTCAAATAATATCTTAAATGTATATCAAAAGTTTTTTTTTTCAAACTAATAAAGCACCGATGTTTTTATTATCTATTATTAAGTCTCATGCAAAATTTTGCTCAACGACAATTAGTTTTTCTACCTTTTTTTCGTCTTCTTCTTATTTTTATTAGGCTTAGAGCCGGTTTTTTCCTCATTAGTTTGCTTCTTGAGAATAGATGTCTTATTAAAAGCAATAATAACATTGTGACATTGATGAAATTTT
Source organism: Argyra leucocephala (assembly GCA_963942445.1). Lineage (NCBI taxonomy): Eukaryota > Metazoa > Arthropoda > Insecta > Diptera > Dolichopodidae > Argyra > Argyra leucocephala. The sequence goes on along the minus strand of OZ012678.1, from coordinate 140,348,328 downwards.
TAAAAGCAATAATAACATTGATTATAATGCTTTCTTGAATCTATTTGTTTAATGAATTTAAAATGATGTCGGATAACTTATATACCAATTATGTAAAAGATATGTCTGATAATATTAAAACTAATCCGAAACTTTTTTGGAAATTCGTTAACTCGAAAAGAAAAAGTGATCAGTATCCTTTGTGTATGAATTATAAAAACTCTAGTAGTAGTGATCCTAATGTCATTTCTGAATTTTTCCGTGATTACTTCTCTATTAGTTATTCTACGGCTGCTTTCTCATTAAACGAAAATAATTTTTGCCATTTATCGAATTTTTCTAAAACTACATTGAGTAATATTCATATCGATTCTAATGTGGTACTCAATTATTTATTAAAGCTTGATAATAATCCTAGTCCTGGTACTGACGGCATCCCTAACCTATTCTTAAATAAATGTTCTTCTTCACTATGTGATCCTCTCTCTGTATTATTCAATTCTTCTTTAACTTCTGGTATCTTTCCTTCAATCTGGAAAACTGCCCTAATTAGACCAGTTCACAAAAAAAATCTAAAAAATAACGTAAGTAATTATCGTCCAATTGCTAAACTTTCTTCCATACCTAAACTATTTGAACTTATTGTATTTGATTCTATTTATGATCGTTGTACTTGTTTCTTATCATCTTTTCAACATGGCTTTGTAAAGCTTAAGTCTACTGTTACTAATCTTGTTGAGTCAACATCTACCTTTATTAATAACATGGAAGATGGGTTTCAAACGGATGTAATATATACAGATTTCAGCAAAGCTTTTGATTTGCTTCCACATAAAATTATCATCTTTAAGTTAAATAAATTAGGATTTCCTAGTTACTTTATTAATTGGGTTCATTCTTACCTTTCTGGTCGTAGTTATAGTGTTTCGTTTAGATCGTCAATTTCCACTGAGTTCGAAGCTCCCACAGGTGTGCCTCAAGGTAGTCATCTCGGTCCTTTACTCTTCATTATTTCTATTAATGATGTTTTATCTTTATTAATTAATAGTCATATTAAAATTTACGCCGATGACATGAAAATTTATAAAAAAGTTGTTAATTTAGAGGATGCATTAGCGTTACAAGCTGATCTGAATCGTTTCTATAGTTGGTGTTCATATAATAATCTGCAGCTTAATGTCAATAAATGTGCTTATATGACTTTTACACGACGACTATGCCCAATTTCTTATGTATATTCTTTTAATAGCCAAAGTATTCCAAAGGTTACATCAATTAAAGACCTAGGAATACTCTTCGATACTAAACTTTCATTCCATCTTCATTATTCAGATATTTTAAACAAAGCTAATTCTATGCTCGGTTTTATTAAACGTTGGGCTAGAGAATTTGAAGATCCGTATGTATTAAAATCCCTCTATACCTGCTTGGTTAGACCTAATTTAGAATATGCTAGTCAGGTTTGGTGTCCATTTTATGGTGTTCACATAGATAGAATTGAATCGGTTCAAAGAAAATTCCTTAGATATGCTTTACGTCTTCTTCCTTGGGAAGATCCTTTAAGATTACCTCCTTATGAACATCGACTAAATTTAATTCATCTTAATACCCTTGAAAAACGGCGTAAAGTTGCTGACATTGTATTTCTAATTGAGTTAAGTAAAGGCAACATTTCGTCTCCCCAATTGTTTGCTAAACTTAATTATTGTTCTCATTCTAGACTAAGAACTGCTAATATGTTTAATTTGCAGTACCATCGGACTAATTATGGTAAATATGAACCAATTAATAGGATGATGTCTCTTTGTAATGCATACAAACCCCATATTAACTTTTACCTAACTAAACAATCATTAAAAAATAATCTGTATTTGTGTAACAGATTTTTTTTGATTAATCTTTGACCTGTCTTCTTAACTGAAGTTTTTTCATTTTTATTTTTTAATTATTGTTAAATATAAGATTATGTTTTCTTTTTTAATTTTGTTATAATATAAAAATTTTGTTATTTTTTTTTTTTTTTTTATTAATTCTTTTTTGAATGTTTAATTTTTAGTTTATAAATTTAATTTAAGTATGATTTATTGTAACTTGCTTGAATTAAGCTCGAAATAAATAAATAAACTTTCGGTTCATCTTTTCGGTGGTCTACCTGGAGGTATAGTGGTGTTTTTGTACTACCATCTATGGCAATTTTCACAATGCGGTTATTTCGCATTCGAGAGACATAGTCATTCCAACCTCGCCTTCCACCTCGATCAATACCACAACATCTTAGATATAACATGCTTTTCTTATTTGAGTTCTCGGGAATTCGGTCCCTTAATGATTGTTTTACAATTTTCCTGAGCATTTTCATTTCGGCTGCACGTGAAGTGGCTTTCGTTATATCATAATCGTACCAACACAACTTTTATATATTTTTGTTTTTAATGTTTTACTCATATATTTGTGTTTTCATATAATGTTGGTTAACCATCCATAGACTCTCGCCGCTTTGTTTCATATTCTCCGATTTTCGGTCTTGCGTAGAGAAAACTTCTATTCCCGAGTACTTAACCGAGATTGCTTGTTCGATTATTTGTTCGTTTACAGCAAATTTGCACCTTATGGTGTCTTATGAAATAACGAGTGATATTGTCTTTGCAACCGAGATCACCATGTTGAGTTTTGTTGATGTTAGGTGAAACTGGTGCAATAATTTTTGAAGCTTGTATTCATTTTCGGATTTTAAATAAATTTTTAAAATTATTTTCAATAATTATAATTTAAATAATTAAATGATTTGGCACATTTAGCACATTTGTCTTATTCATTTGATGATATTGGAATTTAATTCGACATGATGTTATTGGCAAGTATGTGTGTTGACGTATTTGTGTTTAAAGCTTCAATTATTTTGATTATTTCGAGTGGAACATGTTTTGTTTGCAATCTCAATAATATCATTACCTTAATGCAGTCAAATGCTTTTGTTAGATCGATAAAGCACATTAAAGTGATGACATTTTCTAGTATACTTTGGACTATAATCAAATGTGGAAAACTATTACTATTATCAGAAACAAAGCTTTCTTAAATAGCATTATTTAAGTTAATATCAAAAATTACAGCAAATATAATAACATTTCTTTATAGTAAGAAAAATTTCTTGATCGGGTTTCGAGCACGGGACGAGACCTTTTGATTAGTATTCAGAGACCATAGTAACACCATAATATAGCTCGTAAAAATAATTCTCTATATTATTTTCAATTGAATTCGAATTGAACTAAATTTTTGATCATAAGATTATTATTATTGATATATATATAGAGAACAACACTATTGAACCAATTCAAATGGATTTTCTCAATATTTCAAGTGAGTTTAGAATCTTAACAAATTTAAAATTCAAAATCTATATTTGTTACTCTCCGTTTACGATAACAATTTTAACAGATATTTTCTGATAGCTGCCAAAAAGTTTTTATTAAAATATAAAAACAGATACTTAAATTTTTTTAACTAGAAAAAAAAAATTGTTCATATGTATCTGATAAACAAACAATACTAAATAATCAATATAAAAATCATCTGTATTTGTTTATTGTTTCAAATTTGTTTCGATTTTAAAAACACTTTAAATTTTTCAGTTGAAAATTGAATATATTATATTTACTTTTTAAGTAAATTTTTCCTAAGTTTCTGAATATGCAAAATTTACTTGAATTTTTTAAAAACAATTTTTTTTTTTTATTTATTCTGTAAAAAAAGTAAATATGTAATAAGTTTTAGATATAATCAGCAAAATTTCGCGCAAAATTTACCTTGCCCTAATTTTAATTATTCCGGTTACGAGAATTTTGTTTGTTTTTTGGCTTTATTTTTTTTTTTTTGTTTTACTCATTGTAAATTATTTTTATTAAAAGTTCTTAACAACACTCCTTACAGGAAGTATAGCGTTTTATTAAAGAAAATAATATATAGCTTAGTTATACTAAATTAGATCTTCCAGGTGAGTAATCCAATAATGAAAAAAATATTGATATCTAAGTTAAATAAATATGATTTTCATAGAATCATTGATATCTAAATACCGACATCTAATTGGTACAATATTTTTAATGTACATGAAATAACAAATCTTTGATGTGAATTATTAATATGAGTGCATAAAAATGATTTCAAGATCAAAATTCTATGTACAAAATTGATTTATATCTGATGTTTTAGATAGAGAACAAAGTAAATTATTACATTTAATTTTGTGTTCATTAAAAAAAAAGCCTAAGTTTTATTTATCTCGTTTGTTTTTTTTTTTCAAACTCAATAGAAAATTTTATTATTTCTTGAATAATAAAAGTTAATAGTTATTATATTTTTCTAAGCTTTTACTTGTTACGTCAATAATAATTTTATAATTTTACTATTTATTTTTTGAGATATAATAATGTAGGTATTCGTGTAATAACTTTTTTAATTTTATTAAAATGAAAAAAAAAAAATAAATAAATCTAGTTTTACTCTGTCCGTCCATTAGCCTATCTCTGGTTCATTGAAATTAATTTTGAAATATTTGAAGTTTTAAGCCAATTAAATTAAAATAAATTTCTATAACGAAAATGTGTTTAGAGCATATTTTAAGACTTAGATAAGTACTGGTGAAAAATATGGAAAAAGAAAGAAAATTTAGTTAATCAGAAGAACTGGTAAAGGAAGTATATTGCTTCCGAAATATCGATATTTGCAATAAAATATTATATTAATTATTAGTGAGCGGAAATCTGGACTACTTAAAGAAAAAATTAAGTTATTTAAAGTATTTTTTATATAATAGTAAATTTTTCCGGGTTGGGGTTGAAATCTTATTTTTGAAAATCTTATTTCTGAAAATCTTATTTTTTAAAATCTTATTTGATCAAAATCTTATTTTGTATTTTTTGTTTTGTTTTTCTATATAGTAGCACATAATAACGCATACGGAACAGTCTTAGTATAAAAATGTTTTTAAAAAAATTATTTTATTATTTTACAAACCCCCGCTACTCATTTATTGGAAGCCTGTTTTTGCTGGCGCATGAAAGCATGTGATATTAAGTTTCGACCCCAAATCCTGGGACCCCGGATCTATTGTCTTCATCACATTTAAGGGCTGTTGTACCAAATCCATTTTGTGTATAAATTGAATTTCACAACAAAAAAAGATTAATATGGACGAGAAAAAAAATATTACAGGAAAAAAATAAGATTTTCGGAGAAAATAAATAAGATTTTTAGAAAAAAATAAGATTTTCAAAAAATAAGATTTTCAGAAATAAGATTTTCAAAAAATAAGATTTTCAGAAATAAGATTTTCAAAAAATAAGATTTTGACAAAATAAGCTTTTCAGAAATAAGATTTTCAGAAAATCAGATTTTCAAAAATAAGATTTCGTCACTATCCGAAATTTTTCATGTCCCAAAATTTTAATCTAAAATATTCATTTTATTATACAAGACACAATACATAACAATCATGTTTAACAAAAAATGGAGAATCCAATAATACAATATGTTAATAATTACATTAAAGCTATAATAGCGTTCACCAAGGACATAGACCTGTGACTTTAAAAAAACTGTAAAAAGACTAGAAAACTTTATTCAGACTAAAAAAATATAATATACAAGTGTGGTGTGACAGTAAAATGACACATAATGAATATGTCAATGTGGATATATATATAAAATTTGAACAATCACGTTTACAATGTAATTTGAGTTTACATAATTATTTCAAAAATAACAAACAGACAAGTACAATAGATCAGATTTGGTCCACATAGAACTCCCAAAAAGATACAACAAGTAACGATATTGTAATATTATCAAAGCCTAAAGTGTTGTTTTATTAAACTCATTTCAAGAAAATCCATCTAAAGTAGAACCTTGGCTGAGAAATATGATAGATTAATGCTAATGCAATCAAATTTTTAAATTTTACTTTCACCACCAACAGCCCACAGTTTGTCAAATTTAATAATTTTCCAGGAAATGTAACATTTTTTTTTTCATTTTGTGATGAAATTAAAATGTATTAATTTACTTACATTAGTATTTGATCTTTCATATTTTTAGTCAATCTTTCATTTTTGATAAATTTTCTGAAAAATTAGTTTAATGAAAGACTTAGGCTTGTGTTACTTGATAATTTAATATTATAATGCATTTAGTTAATAACATGTAATCATTTTGGATAAATAAAAATAACCATAATCAATAAAACCAAACTGAAATTTCAGAAGAAGGCTAGGCTGCTATATAATATAAGGTTTGGAATAAAAAATTTGCTTAAATCCATAAATTAATAATTTAATGCGAACGTCTGGGAGAACAAAATATTATACAAAATCTATAGAGTTACTCTTTAACTTTTTTATTTGTATTTAGAGGCACATTTTAGCGCTTTACGTTAGGTAGGTTAAAAATAGTGTAAATTCGAAAAACCTAATTTAAATTCTTAATTAGTTCAAAAACCTAATTTTCTGATGCTATTGCTAATTATAATTTTTAGACTGTTATTTGTTTAATAACTAACTAATCAATTTTAGTAAACTTAACAAACTAGCAATTTGAAAAATTCATTTTAATCATCATCAAATTTTATGACAGGTATTACTACTGCATTTCCGAATTTAATCATAGCCTTGATAGAAAGCTAATATAATTTTTCTGAAAATATTATCGTATATACATATAAGCTTTTTATAATTTTCGTTTTTGACCCTATTAAGGCCCTAAATTTATTAAATGTTATTTTTTTGCGTTCACATTGAAATTTACACATTGAAAAATAGTATACACATATATGATGTGTATATCCATTATTTGTGTAAAAGTAAGTAAATATCTAACTGCTAAATAAATAACATAATTTAATAAAAAAAACAATGTGGCCTCGGTAGCCGAGTGGTAAAGCACTCGAGTGTAGTAATGTAACGACCGAAGGAGCACGGGTTCAAACCCCGTGAGAACCGAAAAATTTTTCACATGGTTAAAATTACTGAAAATGTAATTTTCTATACAACCACATCTGTTCAAATATAATCTAATAATTAATAAAGATATAATAACTAATAAAAAAATAATATAAATATATAATATATACAAAAATATATTCCAAATAATTAATATAGTTTAATAAAAAAAGGCCCACATTTCGAAAGGGAAAAGGACCTATAAAGTTGGACTACAGATTTATCTGTAGGATCAACTGTTAAAATAAATAAATAAATAAATAAAAAAACAAAAACAGCCTATACGCTGGATGGAACAGTATGTATAATGTCTGCCTTTCAACGGATTCCCAACGTTCGATTCTCAGCCGACGACGCAAACCAAATGCGTTATGGATTTTTCGACCAGATCCAGTACCTTGTAATTGGGATAAATTGTATAACTTGATAACAACTTAAATAAAAGTTAATTACGCTATTTAAGAAGACTTATTTCATGACAATAACAGTATTTTTTTTACATTTAATGAATTGATAAGTTTGTAATTTGATAAATAAATATTCGAAAAACATTGTGGTAAAATATGAAATAAATATAAACTTGCAGTACCGTAATTAATTAAGCACGAGAACGTAATTCTAAATAACTGTCAAGAACATAAAAAAAACTTATTAAAAAACTAACAGTTAAATAACAGTTATAACAAAAACAAAAATTAATTATTTAAATTTTATTTTTCTTTTAGAGGCATTTCATGTGCCAATAAGTTGTTCTGACTTTGACATTATCTCTCATTCATTTTAACAGTTAAATATTTACTTAAAAATGATGAATAGATATCATAAATAAAGATAAAAATTCTTTACATATTAATAAAAAAAAAAAAACAGAATTAAAAAAGAAAACTTTAACTCAACATAATACAATATTCCCAGCTTCATTTGCTCAAACAATAAAAATCAGATGAACTGAAACTATTTCATTATTTACCATTGCCACACAAAAAAACTATAATAAAAAATTTAATTTTTCAAAATATCATAATGAATAAATGTTATTCTAAATTTACATACAATTGTTAAATTCAATTAAATAAAAAATAAATAAATTTAATTTAAAAAAAAAAATAAAAAACTTTTTTTTTTCTACATTGCTAATAATTTAACTGAATCAAATCAATTTTTAACAGTGAACACGAGTTTGTATTGTATTTTATTAATATGCCCTAAATATAATAATTATAGGAAGGCCTAAGGTATTACATTGTAAGCAATATTATGTTTTTATTCATAATATTCTATGTATTAACATTAAATTTAATTAAAAATAATACCTTAATTTATTAATTGACCAAAAAAATATATAATATTAGATATACATATATTATTATTAATGTTTTATTTACCTTGATTCTCTTAAATTAATTGAATATCCAAAATATGAACTTCTAACAACTGGTTGACTAGATATATGTGATCCGGGTTTGTGAAATATTAGATTTGGTTTTGGTGAAAAATTAAAACAATTAGTAAATGCAATAATTGCATTTATAATTACTAAAAATAATATAAATTTTATTGAATTCATATTACGATGACTACCACTTCGAAACTGTTGCACCTGTGACATTTTATCAATTCTATTTTGATTTTTTTTTTTTTTCAAACCATATACGGATTATAACTTTTATATATTAGCAATTTATTTATTATAATTGCTTCAATTTTTATTATAATTACAAACAATTATATTATATTTATACATATATATATATATATATAATATTAATACAACAAACAAATCTATTTGATTAATTAAAATTCAATTTGATTAATAATGTATAACTATTTTATTTTTTATTTTTATTTATTTTCAATTCTCTCTTATATAATCACATATTACTATTTAATTTTTGAAATAATAAAAAAACAAAAAACTATAATTCCAATTCGAAAATAATAATTTAAAAAAATTTTAAACTAAAAATGTTAAGATATTATAATTCAACCGAACTGAACAGTAAGACAGATATTAAATAACTGAATGTTTTAAAATTCAAATAAATTAATTATGATCCCACAAGCAAGCACATCACAGTACCACAATTATAATTTATGCTTCTGCTGGTATATGGTAATACCGTAATACCTTCAGTTCAATTTAAAATTGAAAATTTTCTTAACGTTATTCACAAGCAAAAATTTTCATTTTCTTCTTTTTATTCTCTTCTACCGTTTTAAAACCAAACCACTACAATTTTAATATTAAAAGAAATATAATTCGCGATTCTCTCTTTTTTTTAAGCAAAAAAAAAAAAACAACAACAACAATAAAGGTAAGCGAGCGTTAAGTGAGTAAGTCACGATTTCATATGAAATTCATCAGTAAACGAGCATTTTAGTAAGTAATGTCGTATTATGAAAAAAAGGTAAGCCATAAAAAAAAACTTTTTTTTTAAGTTAATTTTTTTAATTTTGTTTTTTTCATTTCTTTTTCTGAGTATTAGCAGTATTACTACTATATTATACAAATTGTGTATACTGTTGATAAGCATCACCAGCTGAGAGAAGAAATTAGAATTTGTGACGTATACAAAAATTCAGTAGTAAAAAAAAAATAAGAAAGCTCTTTTAGGTAATACAAGGTTTTCCTGGTGTTTTTTTTATTCATGTTTTTTGTGTTTTTTTATTTTGTTATTTTTTTTTTTTTTTGTATTTGCTTTCAAAGATTTTTTATGATTCATCCATATAGTTTCAGTGTTACATTATTTGACATGCGTTGTTTTGATTTCATGTAATTATTTTATGTTTGTTTTTGTTTTGTTTTAATAGTAAAACACCTCAGCACTATTAATTAAATTGTTGTTGAGATTTTATTATGATAGTGGTGGTGGTGGTATATAGTAAAAATTTAGTCATTCATTCATAAGTTGAATATAGTGAAAACTGAGGCAAGTTAAAAAGTTTATGAATTTTAAATTATAAATTTATAATTTAGTAAAAAAAAAAAATTAAATAATATTATGATAAGCAATTATTTATTCGGTATGTATAGGGTGACTATTTATTTGTAAAAGAGAAAATGCATGACTGATATGATATATTTTTTTGCTTTTCATTCTTTTACTTTTGCAAAATTTTGGATGAAGCTCACTTCCTCGAATAAATCTTCATTAATTATTTTTAAGTCATTAATAAATTGATTTAGATAAGAATAAGTTTTTTTCAATATTATTGAAAGATGGAACAGTTCATAACTGTACCCAATTAAAAATTTCTACACCTTTAGAAGTTTTATCACACTGGCTTCAGTAATCAATACAGGTCTTATGTTTACCGTAAAATTACAATGTAAAAGTAACAATTTGTAAACGTACTGCAAATATTCAAGAAAGGTTTAATATATATTTTTGGGAACGATATTGTGTTGTATAAGTACGCAACATTTACGGTAATGAATTATAAAAAATGATATGTACATATACAAATCATTAAAAATCATTTACAAATCATTTACAAATTATTTACGTAAGTTAAAATACTAGCTCTTGATGTACACAAGCAAAAACAAAAATAAAAAGATGTATGGGTGTCAGAACCACGTATTGCTCGTCCAAAAACCTACTTACAAAGAATTGTTTCCAAGTGGGAAACTACAGAAACCCAAAACGTATGGGATAGTTGCCAAGGACTTAGGCAGTCTAAATCCTTTTTTTAAACTAAGTAACCATAAATTGAATCAGATAATCAGGGAGACTAGATCAAATGTCAGAATACTGACATGGCTTATCACAGGTCATGGCTCATTCAACAATCATCTGTTCTTGCTAGATCGACCACAGATAGATACAGATTCTGCTTAGAAGAGGATTGTATCTATTCAAAATAGGATATTTTGTTTTATATTTTTAAGAAATAAAAGATTTATAGTATTCCTATTTTTTTTAAGAAATATTTTAACGTAATTTTGGCCATATGTAATTTTGTCATGTAACCAGGTACCTCAGTTATGCAAAATATTGTGCTGAACAATATTAACTCCTATCAGTGTTATGGCAATGAATTCAACCCAATTAAATCTATATTCAAAATTAAATTTTTTAATTTAAATAGCGTTTGGTCATAATAATTTTATTTGAGTAGTGGTACCGTAGTGTTTCATTTTTGTTTTTTTTGTATTTTTGAAATTTTTGTTTTACATTTTAAATTGGTGAGCATGAAATTTCATAAAGATGCAAAAAATAGAGGATATTTATTTTTAAGTGACAATTTTTTAATAAACAGGACCAGTTCTGTAAAATACAGGATGAATGGTCAATGTAGGTACACATTTATTATATTTTTAAAATTAAATAAATTTATGGTTTATTTTTAATTATGAAATAAGTCGAAAAAATTAAAAAAATTAAAAATAATAAATATTTTTTGTTTCATTTTCAAAATTTAGCTTCATTTCGTTAGAAAAAAGATACCGTTTCCATTTCATTTTGATTTAATTCATACCACTGTGCACAATACATTTTTACAGCAACAAAGTTAGATAGCTACAAAAAAAATCTTTTCCATCTATTTAAATGTAAACGAACGCAATGAAGATACAGGTCAAACCCACAGCTACTAAATAAAGAAATATAATTTTGATTTTGTATCTTGTAGCTGTCATATAGTTGAATGTTTTATAATAATTATGTCAAATATATTTGCATAATTATAATTCTCCATTTTAGAATTTAACTGTTTACTGTTTTCACTTTAAAAATGTATTTTGAAGAATGGTTAATACAATCAGTAAAATATTTTTGTATAATTTAAAAAATCTAAATTATAAGTATCCTGTAGTATAACTGTATTCGTTGAGGTGAGCGAATTGTACCCTTTAGTTATCTGTTGCCTGTAGCAACACTATGTTTAATGCTTTATTCAATAGTTTATTATATTTCAATATTTTTCTAATATTTTTGTCAATTCATAAAATATTCCTACAAAATATATAACGAATTCGAATTCGAAAACTAACATTACAAACATATTAATAAAGTAAAAAATTAATATTGGCATATGCTATATTGATAGTATATTCTACCAAAGACTATAGATAATTATAATGAATATTAAATATTATAGTTATTATATTATGTTCGTTGGTTCTATGTAATAATAATATATGATAATTAATTCTATATGGTAATAATTCAATTTGATTGAATAAAAAGTAAAAATCAAAAGTACTGCAAGCTCATAACATTTTTTGTATTCCGGTAATTTATCGAAAATACGGTTTTGTTTACATATCTTCTATATGGAAATTTAAGTACCTACATATGAAAATTATGTAAAAAATCGTTATATCTGTGGTTTCAAACAATAATCGCTTATGTCTAAAATCGCAGTTTCGAGTAAAAGCAATTAAAAGGTTTAAATTAAATTTTGAAAAAAGTTTTTAAAGTAAATGAACCAATATTTGTAAATTTTCAATAAATTGACAGATAATTTATTTTTAATTCTCAAAAGAGTAAATTAGTTATAATTTGAATAAAAAAAGTTAAAAAAACGAAGTTAAGCGATTATTGCAAATTTAATAACGTAACATTTTTGATATTATAATGACCTAAGCTTTGTAAAACACATTTCAGTAATTTTTTAATAATAGTTATAATTTTCTATATAGTTATAAAATAATATGCCATAATATCCCGTAAACAAAATAGCAAAAAAATAAATTATTTAATTATAATCTTAAATTTAATTAAGTTATTATTGCAAGTGTTCTTCGATGTAATATTGAGATAAGCCATTATGCTATTGACGATAACTTTTGCTATAAGTATCGTACGAGAACTACACCAAAACAGAAATGTGTAAAATAACATGACGAATCTCATAGTGGTCATAACTCGATTCTTTCTTATGTCGACTTAAGAGATTATTGTTTGAAGCCACAGATATACTTATTAATTGTTCTCAATTTATTTTAAAAAAAAAATACATTTTGAGTGTACTATTTAATTTGTATTTCTATAATAGCGACATATTTAGAATCACATTTTCACATTAAGAAATTTCTGCTCTTCTTTTTGATCGAATTTAATTAACTAACTTATCATTTTTTAATCCTGCTCAATTCACTTAAAATTGTATACTTTTTAATTTTTTTCATAATTTACTAAATTTTCAGTTTTTAATTTTAATTCATTAACCGCATTTAAAATTTTTATTTTTTTATATATTTACTTTAATCTGCAATAAAACTATATTCATAAAATATTTTGGGATTTTTGACTTTTTAACAAAACCAAAAAAAAAAAAAAAAGTGACATTCCAACGCAACGCAAACATTTTATTGCATCATAAAAAATCTGAGACAAAGATTAAAATTTTGTAAAGGCAAGGACTATTTAATGTAAATAAATCATAAAAACTTTAGTAGATGAATGATTACCTGAAAAATTCTTTTATAATTATTCACTTGAGAAAAATTACAGGTAAAATATTTTTAATTAATGTGCATTAGGGTTTTTACAGAAAATTAAGTTTATTGAATGAAATCGTATCTCTGTTTTAGTTTGTTGTAAACCTTAACAGGATATTTTGGCAAAATAAAGGAATAATTTTTAAAAAATAAATATCTATGTGTTATAATAATTTACTTTATATAAGTTTTTTTCACGGGTTTTCCGTGATTTTACTTTTATTCTATATTATTCATATAGGCTTTAAAATTACATCTTAAAAAAATTGTTACTTTAATTATGTAGAAAAAATAATATTGTGTGAAATTACACCAAATATTGTAATAGTAAAATAGTATTAATACTAACGCAGTACTAACGCAGTCCTGGCATATAAAAATATACGTATAAATAATATATCTGTTCCATTCAAATATTTATTTTATTTTTTATTACTACTACACACAGTTTTTTGAATTATAATCTTAAATTTTATTTAAAAAAAATTTCTTTTAATAAAAAAAAAATGATTTTATTTTTAACTTAACACTTAACCCCCAAAACAAATCAAATTATAAAACATAAAATGTCTATTGATTGTTTTAAATGCCGATATAAATAATAAAAATACCTACTAATAAGCTGAAGTAGTGTTTTGATGAATGAAATCTTTTTTTACCACATCCATGTCATTAAATCCATCCATCTTTTTTTTTTTTTTTTTTTTTAATATAAATTTTATTTTTTCCTACTATTTTTACATTCTTACACTAGTCTAGCCTACAAAAATTTACAAAAACAGCTACTTATTTCTAATTTTATTAACATCTAAACAATTTTACCATTTTGATGTTAGTTTTACGCAAAATTTTATGAGTTTTTTTATACTATGTACAACTTTACAAAGTTTTTTGGTCTTTGAATTATATTATTGGAAAAGTAGGAGGTAAAAACCAATATTTATATTTATTAAAAACCTAGCCTAACTTAGTCTATCTTAATCTAACTAAAACTGCTTAACCTAATTAAAAAAATAATGTATGTTATACTATGTGCTAATTATAATTAGAGTTTTCCAACCACCAATAGTTTGCTTTAATTAATTTGTCCTTATCTGGTATGGACATTTCAAATTTTAAATTCTCTCCGTTAATATTGCCCGGGTTATAATCAATAGCTTTACATGTAGCCCGTCTATTATAATGGTATAATAGAGGGACATGATTACGGTTTTGAATATAACCGCTTTTATCCAAATAGATAAAATGCTCTGGAGCTATGAAGCCCGTCAGCAAGGTCTTTTTGATGTACTCCTCAATGTAGTAGGATATATGCTATAATAAACCATTTTCCAGAGTGTTTTGTGCTTTATCATAATGTCTTCGAATTAATTTTATAACAAAATTATCGATTCTAATTATGTTTGCTTCCTTGTACAAGTATTTATTAAAGTAGTAATGCTTGTATTCGGAATTGGGCTTTCTATATATATTAGTACAAACTCTTATGCACTTTCTTTCAAATTTTCGGAGAGTTTCCATTAAGCTCGCACTGATGTTGTACCATATTGGTGCACCATATACAAGCGTTGATCTTATTAATGTTTGGTAACATATAATTTTATCTCTTTTACTAATAATTTTGTTGTAAAAAAGTTTTTTTGAAGCCATGAAAGCTTTGTTACCTTTTAATATACTATATTTGACTTGCTCAATATAATTTAAGTTACGATGTAATTTTACTCCTAGGTATTTAACAACTTTTTTATTAGTTAAGATAACATTTCCTGCGGATTTTATTTCAAATTCTTTCCAATGTTTTTTGATATCTACACTAGTTTTATAGTAACCGTGTTACGAAACAAAATTGTCTCGCATTTGTTGATGTTGATTTTCAGCAGCCAAACTTTGCAGTAGCGCCGAGTAATATTAAACATTTTTTATACTTTGCCTTTGATGTAATCTACTGAACTATCGGCAGAATAGAATATGATGTCATCGGCAAAGGCCAATGCATAATTATTTCCTCTAACCCGGTCTAGTGAGGACAATAATTCTGATAAATATATTGAAAACAGTATTGGTGCATTAACTGTACCTTGTAACAGGCCATTATCTATCGTGAAAATTTTTTTATGATTATCATTTGGGTTTTTAATAAAAAATTTATTTTTGTAAATCATATCAATTATAATTGCTACAAACTTTTTGTTAATAAACCAACAAATATCTGAGGTCAACTTTGTAATGGCGTGAATCGCTCCATGCTTGTACCTGAAGCCGAATTGGTTTTCAGGTATAATTTGTTTCGTTAGTGTAAATTTAGTTAATTTGTCGTTGATAAGTGTTTCAAGTACTTTGCTTATGTTTGGCATTAAGCTAATGGGTCTGTAGTTACTTACGTTATTTGGGTCTTTACCAGGTTTTTTTTTAGCAATACTATTTTCGATGTTTTCCATATTTTCGGAAAATACGAGTTGTTAATTGCATTATTAAAAAGTATAACATATTTGGAAATTATAATTGTTATGTTATCACCCGTGGTCACCCGAAGAAACTTTATTTTTTAAATTATTGAATTTTAACACAAGCTCAGCCTGGTTTGTGAATATGCTATTTACAGTGTTTTGGTTTGAGGACTTGTTTAAATTAGAAAAATTGCAGATTGTAATATTGCTGGCTCTCAAATATTCGGTGTAGCTTTTAAATTGCTGAATTGTACTTAAAACTTTTGTATGGAATCTGTTATTTGTTGATGGAGCAGTTTTATGAATCTGTGCTAGGTATGAACCCATGGTATTATAAATTTGAGTTTGATCGTTTAGTACATATTGGCTGGAACTAGATCGTTGTAATTTGTTAATATCAATATTATTTTCTAGTAGTAGTTGTATATCGTTTTGATCTATATGCAGTTTAAAAATATTGTTGTAATTATTTCTCCGAAAAATTTTGTTTATTTCCGGGTACATGTTTGAACTTTTACTAGGTGATATGTTTTGGAGACGTTTTTTCCAGTATTTATTTATTTCTACATTGATCTGCTGTTTTATTAAGGAGTTGAAGTTATTTAGAAGGCTTTTGAGAAGTTGCAAATTGTGTGGAGAAAAATTAAGTCTGAGTTTGTGGATTTTGTGTATATCTTTCATTAATTCAGTTTTTTTTTTTAGAAGTCTTTTTAAATTTGAAGAATAAAATTTGCGTATATTGCTTTTATTATTCATTTTTGGTATAACATCCTTCATTGTTTTTGTTATTAAAATGTTTTAGTTTCTCAAGGTGGTAGTCAATGTTTTGAATTGAAATATTGCAAGTATCTAGTATTTTATTTGTATTATTAATATTATTATTACTATTATTATTATTATTATTATTACTATTATTATTATTATTATTATTATTATTATTATTATTAAAATTATATCTCTAAAATAGTTTAGATCCAACTTGAGCTGAAATCTTGACCAATTAACATTTTTGAAATTGAAAACATTATTTCCTGCATTTTATCCAGATCATACAGATCCATCAAATACAGATAAAGGGCATGGATGGTGTCCTATCTTTCCTATCCTATATAACACCTATGTATCCCGGGCTATTGACAGTCTATATTTTTTCGAGTTCAGATACATACAAATTATAAATACCAAGTTATGATATTATTATTGTTACTATTAATAAATTATTAGACATGATTTTAGTGATATGTTAAAATATTATATTTAGATTAGCGAGTCACAAGATCTGATAAAAAAAATATTGCTTCCGAAATATTTAATAAAATCAATCAAATAAAATTTTATTTTAATTTATAAATAATTAATAAAATTATTTATTTCTTTTTCAGACACTATATCTAAGCAAGGGCTGTCAATATTTTTGGTTTTTGATTTTTGAAATATTCCTGGCGTGTGCTAAGTGGATCTAGGATTTGTATGAAGCAGTCTTGATTTTTTTAAAATCAGTAAAAGAGGTATTTTTTTTATTATTGAGAAAGTACATAATTACTAATTTTAAGGTCTGTAATATCTTTGGTTTTTGAAATATTCCTGCTAAGAGTTGTATGGCAGCAACCCGAACTAGTACGAATTTTGGGAAACGATAAAATAGGTATTTATTTATTTTTCACAGAATAAGTAAATAACTATTGTCAGGTCTATAATACTTATAGCTTTTGAAATATTGCGTGTTTTAAATAAAAATGAAGTTTATATTTATTTATTTCATTATTTAACTACAGATTAATCTTCACTCCGTTTCGGAATGTGGACCTTTATAATATAAAGGTAAATGAAACAATATTCAAAATTTTACAAAATATAACACTTAATATCTAGGAAATATAACAAATAATCTAAAACAGAAAAAATTAAATTATTCAATATAAAAATTTAGCATCAGTTTAACAATTTAACAAATTAACAAAATTAACTATTAAACAATTCAAAGTACCGATACAGACCAAGATAGAGATTGATTCAAGCCAATGAGGTACTCGCCAGGAAGTGCAAAAGTAGCATTTACACCTCCTGGTCTGCGTCTCATTGATTGACTTGTAATCCAAAAATACATATTTAAATTAATTTACACTGTAATATTATAAAAAATTGTGTATTTGAGTACTTAGTCTTAAATAGTATAAAAATGAAGTATATATAGATAAACTCACCATTCACTATAGAATAATAATACTTATTATACCAGCAAATAGTCAGTGAACAACAGTACTTTTTTTTTAAATTTTTAAACGTAGTAATTTTCAAGATTATTATAATATTTTTTTGTTTTATAATACAGGTACAACTAAACATAATAATATATTTAATAATACATAACATTAACATTTCCGCTATAATATGATTAACTAATATAATGTAGTGAATATTTGCACAAAATTTTCTATTGCTGAAAATGTATTTTATGTATGTATAATTTATTTATTTTATATATTTTATAAATAATGTATCCAATTTTCTAAAATGATTAAACATTTCCTGATGTGACAAATGGACCAACATAATTACTAGGGAACAATCCAATTAAACCATTAAGTTCACCTCGCAACCATTCAGGTTCATCCCTTACAAGAACACTAATAATGTCATCTTTATCAAAAGATAATTCATGATCATTTTGGGCTTTGTATGGATATAGAGCTATTACTTTATCTAAAACTATTTCATTCATTTCAATTTTACTACCAGAGAGTGGAGTATTGTACCTTGTAAAACTTTCACATAAGACGCCGGGAACCAACCGATTTGACGTCGGAGTCTTTTAGCTTGTAATTCACCTTCCCACCAACCAGAATCACAAGTTTTTTTACGTATCATAATTAATTGCCCTCGGACCAATGATAATTGTCCGGAACTAGTTGCTTTATATGGAGCCAACACTTGGGCAATTTAACCTTTTTTACCACGCGTACCAGATGTCATGGAAGATGTTCTAAACATTGGTCTACCGAATGAACCTTGATTTTCAATATTCTTTTGAATATTGATTTGTGAAACTTCAGTGTAACTTCTTCAGTGTAATTGTGGAAACATTTTCAATTTCGTATTTCGTCTGTAATGAATGTAAATGGTTGGTACAGGACTTATCCCTACCAAGTAATATTTATAATAGTAATATTTTAGTAGATTATTAGAAAAATTGGTAAGGATAAATTTTATTTCATCCCAGATGTTATAATGTAGGAGCTTTTTTATGAAAGTTATGTGTGTATTGGTACGGAAATGTAGGGTTTGTAACGGGGTGAATGTGAACTGAGATGTAATTGTGTTATTTGGGGGGGCATTGTGTTAGAACGTGTTTGATAGTGAGGAGTTCTGGACAGTGAATACATGTCGGAGGTGTGGATCTGTCAAATAATTTTTATGAGTGGTAAGGGTATATCCTAGGCGTACTCTTGTAAGTTTAACACCTAGGGCTCTGGATTTAGTTTTTATTGGGCCACGAATGATTGCGTTTGGGTTGTGTAATCTAGCAAAGCGATTGGAAGAATTCCAGGCTGATTGACGGATGTGCGCCGCCTTTATTTGTTTTCAGAATAAAATTTCTTGAGTAGGGGAAATTTGTCAGAGTGAGTACTCAAGCTAATGTGATTAAAGATATGGCTCAAAGTTGTTACTGATGCCATTCAATCTAAATTTTAAAATTAGATTTTAGAAATATCAAATAGAATTGTTGGCAATAATAAATTTTGTACCATAAAAAGTGTAAATAAAAAATAATAAGAAATATAAATACAATTTTTAATAAATTAAGATTAATTTGAATAGTTTCAAACAGAAAAATTATTCTAAGTATTAAATAATTTAATTATTGTCAAGTTTTCGCTCGCTAATAACTTATAATATTCGATTTCACATATTTATATTTCGGAAGCAACATATACTTCCTTCATCAGTGCTTGTGACTAACTATTATATAGTACCCTGTGCCCTGTATCTATTGAGCGGCACCCTGTACCCTGTATCTGTATCACTCACACTTAATTTTTATTCACACAATCGTTCCACCCAATATTGCCGTTTGCTAGAAGTAACAGATTTATATGACAATCTCTCGAGCAAATTCGAATTTCGGGAAACGATAAAATATCTATTGAGTTTTGCGAAAATACGAAAATCAATTTTCAGGTCTAACACAGTGTGTTTTTGAATTATTCCTGATGGGTGCATTGGAGTTGAGTTATATATGGCAGCTATAGAAATCTGTCATATGATAGCTTTGTAAGCTAGTACCGCGTTAGTTCTCTTTTTTGGTAATTTCATCAATTCTATATCTTTAAAGCTGTTGACATGTATAGCAAACAAACAGACATACAATTAAATTTTCTCTTCTATAAGTATAGCTACCTATAGATTAAATATATTACGAAGAATAATTCGACTATCATAAAAAAGAACGCTAAAAAAATACACAGAATAATTTTTAAATTCATAACTTTCTGTTAATACAAAATGAAATAGATGACTTGACTAAAACTAATACTATATTCTAGAAATCATGCAGGTATCAAAATACAGCTGTAAGACATTATTTCAATTTTTGTTAGATAAAACGTGTTCATAGTGGTCACACCTGTGCAATAAAAACGAATACTTACATATGGCCAAAAAAGTTGCGCAGTTAAAAAGAAAAGACTAGTGTTCATAGTTTGCATGTCATCGTCATAGTGATGAAGCATGTATTTTACTGCGACTGATGACTTAAACTAATGGAACATAAATGGGCAATCAAACAAAATTAAAAAATGCATATCTGCGCCTAGCCAAAAGAGAATATTCGTGATTTTAACTTAATTAAGAACGTAAATATTATGTCCACGAAATTTGTTCCTCTAATTTTTAGAAAGGAAAACATCATTAAATTTCCAGAATATACAAATTCACTGTTGACAACAATCATGAATGTTCCACTACAGTATTCGTACATTAAAACCATATTAAATAAGGGTTAATACAAATATAAATACACATACATTATAAATAATATATCTGTTCCATTCAAATATTTATTTTATTTATTACTACTACACACACACACAGTTTTTTAAATTAATTTCAAATTTTATTTTTAAAAAAAAATGATTTTATTTTTAACCTAAACACTTGACCCCCAAAACAAATCAAATTATAAAACATGAAATGTCTGTTGATTGTTTTAAATGCCGATATAAATAATAAAAAACAATAAATAAATTTAAAAAATATATGTACATATTATTTTTTAGGTCAAGTTGCTTTAATAAAAAAAACTCTTCTATAGCATCATCAATAATATAAAATCAATCATCACAATAAAATTGAAATCAATCAAACTTGAATTATTTGTTTTGTTCTTATTGTTTTTATTATTTTATTTTATTTCACTGTTTTTGATCCTTTACTGAACCGCTACTAAAGTAATGTAATTTGTATTATAACCTAGTATATTACGGTAAAATATTTTTATTATCTACTTAATAATTTGATTGATAGTTCAGTAGGTACTGAAAATACAAAATTCAAGTACTTAAGCACGCTCAGAACGATTTAAATTTGTATGTATAGTTGCTTTTATTGCTCACACTATTTTTATACTCTATTTAAATTATACAAAAATTACATTAAGATGACTATGAATATTATTTTTTTATTGAAACTTAGAGATTTCAGATAAGAGAAAGTATAATTTTTTTTTTTTTTAAATAAATAATGGGTACCATTTAGATTTAATTTGCAACCCTCATTCCATACACGCATATAAGTGTGTACCAACAGTACTAAAATGACAGAATATAAGTGTACTTGAAAAAAAAAAAACTTAAAATTGATTTAAAAAGATTTAAAATTTCAAATTGAAAGCAAAGAGTGTCAATAATTTAGTACTTGGACAATTTAAGAACTCTCTTTAGAATTTTTTAAATATAAATTGAAATCTCAGTTCTCACATACTCAGATTGTTATCATAATTTTATATTTCAAAAATTCTACAGTATATCCCACACAAATAAAATTTCACTGCAAATTAAGCAAAATTATACGATCTGAAAAAATAATTTAATAACAATTATTAATAATTGTAAATAATTTGTATTTTTGTTAGTTTTTGGACTCAAACAAACCCTCTATTATACAAGTGCAATAATTATTGTGAGAAGATGAATGTTGGAATGCAAATTAAATTGATTTGACAAGAGACTAATAAAAATAGTTGATTAAAAAAATATTGTATAACAATTTTAAATCACTTTAAAGAAACCCGTTATATTTTAGAAATCATGCGGGTATCAAAATGTACAGTTATAAGATATTATTGCAATTTTTTTGTTAGTAAGAAGAGGTCGCGCCTCTGCATATTGCCAAAAAATCTTCGTTTATATAGTGTTCATAGTTGTCGGTGTTGAATCAGCGTCATGGAGATGAAGCATGTATTTTACTGCGCCTGCATATTATAGTACGCTTGTTTTGAAATAGCAAATGGCTTTAAAAAACATGTAAGAAAATTACAATATATTAGTTCAAATTAAATTAAATTGAAATAAAAAAAATATAATTATACTAGGGGCCCCTGTTGAGTAATTATATTTCAAGTTGAAGTCAAATTTAAAGTTTTAAAAAAAAAACAGTAATTTACGTACTGACATAGACTTCGCACGATATAGCAGAAATCACTCGTGTTTAATAAAAAGTTTTGTGGTTAGTAAGTTTTATTTTTTATTTAGGACACATAAATACACGTCTCTCATATACTGCTTCGTTTCCGATATATTCCCTAAAGTAAGTGGCATTTAGTGTATAAAATTACTAAAAATAAAAAAATTTGTCACTAAAGAGGTATGTATATACATATATACCTACATAATACATAATTTTAATAAAAACTATATTATCACTACAAATATCCAAAATTTAGAAACAGTTACTTAAAAAGATAAAAAGGAAGAATTCAAGTGATTTGTTTTTTTGTTGTTTTTATATTTGTTATTTTAGATGAATTTGTTTTTTTGTTTTTTTTTTTTTGCATATGTACATAGATTCATTTGCAAGTAAATATATAAATTATAATAACTGATTTGATTTGTTTATTTATTTTGTTATGTATTTGCTGAATAATAAGATCGTATGTGTACAAAATGTTCAACTGTGTGCCCATTTTTGTTTTATATATAATCTTATATATTATATATATTAGAAGTTCATTAAGGAGTAGGAGAATCGAAATAAAATAAAAAGGTGTCTACTGCGCAAGACCTAAAATGCTTGTCAATTATAATTATAGATAACTTTTTTAAAAAATAATTTTATGTATGAAGAATATAAAATTCATATTTCAGGGAAATGAATATAGATAACTGGTATGATACTGTAATAAAGTTCGCAAACCAGAATTAATTTTTGTCTTGAAATTAATTACTTTCAAACTCTTTTTTGACTTAAACCGCGCGTAGCTTTTAATTTGATCAAACTTTCAAAGTGAATAAAAACTGACAAAACAAATATTTGCATCTACCTACAGTAGAAATTTTTTTTTACTCTTTTGAGCAAGTTTTTGTT
Source organism: Argyra leucocephala (assembly GCA_963942445.1). Classification (NCBI taxonomy): domain Eukaryota; kingdom Metazoa; phylum Arthropoda; class Insecta; order Diptera; family Dolichopodidae; genus Argyra; species Argyra leucocephala. The sequence goes on along the minus strand of OZ012678.1, from coordinate 140,324,875 downwards.
CTGTAACTGTTAGGTAGAAATACATGCACGACGCTGAATCATTTTTTCTGCAACAATGAAGACACGATTAAAATGTTTGCCACATAAAACATAGTAAATTATTAATTTGTCATATTGCTAACAGAATTGTTAAACCGTTAAATAACAGAAAAACTGCTTGACTTTGATTTTGAACTGTCTTCCACTGACTATTATTGGACAGTAAACTGAACTCATACTCTAACTGAATCAATAATAAATGCTGGTCTGAATTCACTTAATTATTATATCAACAAAGTCTCGAACCTATTATTTGACTGTTGTTTTTTGAAAAACTATAGTGTTTGAATTTGAAATTCAATACTAAAATCGATAACCACTTGCATTTACTCAGTATCAGTTAGAATATGTTGAACTGCATCACTACAACAACAATTTTTAATGTAAAATCAGATGATACTACCAAAGACCTTAACTGTCATTTGGTTGAACATTTTTTCAAACATTCACTAATTCGATTATTGATTGCATGCCCTGAACAATACACTCGATAGTAGATGTTTTTTTTGTATTAGTAGAGAAGAGAGAAAAAATTGAGGGTGTTATACAATCCATAATATCTGACAATTATTTATTCTAGTACTAGTAAGTAGAATTCATTTAGCTTGAAGCTAGTATAAAAATGCTGTAAATACTGGCACTAAATAGTATTTCAATCATGATTACAGCGATTTACAGCGATTATGATTGTCATACAACAAAGCATGATTACATACATGATGTCTTTAATTTGAAGTACCCTGAGATCTCTATATGAAAATCAGCATGATAATCATACAACAAAGCGGGTCTTTTGACCACAATAACACTCCAATTTAGCTATGGGAAATTTCCTTTCTAAAAAAATATATTGGTTAGAAGAATGGTTAACACATTGACTACCGATGTATTACTGACCATCATCCATCATCACTATCCCCATTTTCGTTTTCCGGATGGATCAGTAGTGGTACCGAAATTTTCTTCAAACCTCCCAACCCCACCTCTGTGTAGAAATTCTTAATTACTTACTTAAGTGTTCAACATATTATACAGTCCGACTATAGGGTCCGACCTATCAGCATCTTCTGCTGTTGCTGTCACGGGCGGCTTCTCTTCAATTGGAAGATACGAAATTGTTTCATGTCTGCCCAAATTTCATCCCCCCAATCTGAAGGTTTGATCAACTCCGAAAAGTAAAAATTCTGTACCAGTAATTGTAAATATCACTGATATCTGTGAACGAATATGGGAATGATTACCACTGATATATTGTAACTAGAAGAAGGAAAATTTGTGTATCACTGATAATCGCGACACAGTCAAAGCCTTAAAACAAGAATATAAAATATAAGGTATGAAAAATATTAAAGCGGTAAATGTCATTAATAATATTTTTAATATAAGCGTCTTTTATAAGAGAAGGAAATCCAAAACTTCTCATCAAAAACTGATCAATCGTTGAAAATAAAAAATGGTTACACGACATTGAAACTAAACACAAATAAAATTTTGTGTGGATCAGTGTGAAACTATCATATTTTCCATAAAATGTTTTATTAATTTTTTTTCTTCAGTATATAAATTTGGGAATGCCTTATTACGTGACCAGAGCATAATATTTTTATATGGTAACAGTAAATAGTGTAACTAAATATGAAAAAAAAAAAAATATGTAAATGAGAATACCTGCTGTAAATAAATTCACAACTTCAGTTTATATTTCTAAATTTATAAATTTCAAATGGTGAATAATCAAATCGTTTTGTTAACAATAATAATAGAGAAATCAGATTGATGGGATGGCTTAGATAACCATTTCCGTTATTTTGGATCCTATATACGCTACTCTTACGCTACAATGTGTCATTCCCTCTTCTCTTCCAAACAACAATATTGTTAATTTTAAAAGTCAAAAAGCATATTGATGAATGCCTCTACCAATCTTAGATACGTATTTAGTATCACCAATTTGAGCTTAGACAAAACATCACTCAAATATAGATCAAGATATAGAATTAAAGATATTATAGAAATAACGCTGAAAAATAAACAAATTTGCGCCTCTGTATTTCTTGACTCATTCCGAAGAAAAGCCGCTTACTTCCTATAAACCATGTTGAAATATTTTCCTTATAACCCTCAAATAGAGTAGTTCGAGTCAAGAATTAGGATGAATAGAATTCTTACTTACTTACTTACTACAGCTTTAAATAGTTCAGCTTCCATCAGGTCCAGCAGCTTTCTTGTTTTTCAGGTTGCAGTTAAAATTCGTTATTTATGAGCAGAAATTTTTCGAAGTCTCGTTTTTTTTGCCTGATGAGTTTCTTCTCATAGAATACTCCTCTCTAACATAATATAAACGTGAATTATCATCATCATCACCAATTGTCCTGTAACCCCATCACTGGAGCATAGGGCGGAAATAAAATCTTTCAATCAGTTCCTTTCTGTGGCTAACCTCTTCAATTGTAGCCACGTTCTTTCTTGGGTACTTGCTTCTGACGCATCATGTACCCGAGTATTCCATTCGAAACATTGTTTTGCGATGTTTTCGTTAGGTTTGAGTGTGCCAACGCCATTTAATCTGTGGGATTTCTCCATCTATTTGTTTTACGTCACAGCGTTCTGTTGGAAATGAAATGGTTTGTGGCCAACGAATATTTAGGATGCACCAGGAAGCATCTATTGATGTACGCTTCAAGTTTACTTGGTGTGTGATGTTTACTGAAACTTTCGAAAAAGCAGTAACTCCTCTATCATTTAAAATCACTAATGAAGATGTTCCATACGACAATCAATCCAAATATTTTGGTATGATCTTAAATGTAAAGCTGAAATGGAAAGAATATGTTATAATTAAAAGATAATAAATATTATTAAGAGCTATATTAGTTGATTGGGCGGAATTCTATGGTCTTGAAATATAATAAAGTTTTAATGTATATAATCAAATTGTAAAGCCAGTATTCAAATATGGGGATGTGCTAAACAAATTTATATTCACACCAACGAAATGTTCCAAATAAGGTACTTCGTAACTTAGTCACAGAGCCATGGTATGCTCATACGGAAAGCGCTAGGTAAAAATCATCTCTTCTCATACAAAATATCAATGTCGGAACTTTTAACTTAATTTTCAATCAAAACTTTGTCATTAAAATGAGCAAGACCACTTGAGTTAGACCACTATCAAAACTTTATGGGATTTTGGTGAATCAAATGTATCTTCTTTGAATGAAAATTAAATTAACGGTGACTAACCGGTAAGACTAGTTGTTATGTTGCAAATATTATACAAATTTTTAGTGTATTAAAGCTCCACCGTCTTTCAAAATGTTCTCCCCCCGGTCAGAAACAGTCTCTGAAGCCCCTTTGCATAGTGCACTATAATCAGGAAATTTTTGACTTAAAAAACTAGTCTCCCCCTCTCTCTTTCTGTGAGGAGCATAATCGATGTCGCTACTCTTGTTACACCCTTTAATTATTATTGTATATTTATCCAAATTAAGTTTACCGGATGAAATGAACTAAATTTTTGGATCAAATAAATGAATAATACAGCTTTGTTTTTGTTTTTGGTAAGTTCTAAGTTGGCGTAAAGACTTATGCTTAAATTTTCACATGAAAAATTTCAAGATCGCAGACTGGATATTTAATTTAAAATAATAATGAATTTAATTTTAATTGAAATTCATTATGCCATAAAAAAACAAAAACAAAAACAATAAAAAAAAAATCTTTATTTTGTTTCTGTTGACATTTATACAGTCTTAATATAAGGGCCTGATCATATTCATAAACTCAAATTCAAATTTTAGATTACGCGACAAGAATGTCTTTTTTTGTTGTTGTTTATTTTTGTTTTTGTAATTTCTTTCTTTAATTTTAAATTTTGTATATTGTAAAATTAAGACAATTTTATGCTTATGACGTATTATTGCGGAAGTGACAATAAACTCTATTAGTAGTGAGAAAATAAAACCGAAACTGAATTAAAATGCATATAAAGAAGTACACAAAAAAAAAAAAAAAAAAAACAAAAAAACAAAAACATTCATTTCGAAATAAGAATGATAATAATTTTATGTAACAAAATGCAGTTCATCAATCTTTGGTAATCAAAATAATAAAATAATAAAAGACTAAACGAGGACGAAAGTAGAATTAATGTAAATCAAATATTTGCGATAATGAAATAAATGTAATTTTAATTCAATTCAATTTAATCAATTATTTACATTTGTAATAAATTGTACATTATTTTTTTTTTTTAAATTTAATTTTAATTTTATAGAGATCTACGAATGCTTATTTTTATTTGCAGATGACGCTTTCGACGTATAACATTTGTTTGATCTACAATCAGATATTAAAGCCAGTCTATGCATACGGTATTCAAATATGGGGTTGTGCTAAACAACAACTACATATTCAAACTATTCAAACGTTGTAAAAGTGGTCTCTCTCAACATGTCAATGTCGAAGTTTCACGTTTAGCTGACAGTCAAACTTTGTTAGAAGACTTAAGCGGGCAAAAACTTTCAAACTGTTTTAGGATAAAATATTTTATTTTACAATAATTCTAATGGAATTTTGTTTGATCAAAGATATCTGAAGTAATAGATCCAAAATTGTATTAATGGTTAGTCTTAAAGACTAGTTTTAATTTTAACGTCCTTCAGTTTGTTCTTCCACGGTACTTAGAACAGAAGCCTCCTTTGATCATTTTCTTCTATCGGAAAAAAAAAAAAATTAGCAGACTACCCCAACACTAATGGATTCTTTTCTACAACATTTTTGTAGGCTTGGATAAGGGGGATATGATTGCGGAAGGGGAAATAGGGTTGGGAAAAATAGAATAATTTATCCGAATACATTATAGTAGATGAGCAATTTTGTGTTTGTCAGATATAGTTTGAAGCTCTTTGAAACCTTTATATAATCGACAATTTTTGTTTTTCATATGACTTAAGCCAAAAATTATTGGGCCGGGAATTACAACTTGGGACTAGTTAAATTAACGCATAAAATTATTAATCATTACCAGAATTACTATAAAAATTTCCACTGTATGAATTAACACATAATGGAGCTCAGGCTGTTCCAAAATGGAACCTATAGAAAAAATATCCTATTATAACCGAATAAGACGAAAAGTCAATACAGTCGAGAAAATGATTTAATTTTTACAAAATTAATTTGGCATTTGTTAAATTCGAAATGAACCTGAACAGATTCATTTTGAAAAATTGTAAAATGGAGTAATATCTATCGGAGGTGATGACTTCAGGTTCAAACATGTCAATTTTGACAATTCTCACAATAAATGAATTTCCGAAACTATTATTTTGGGACAACTGAGAATTTCCATTGTGTAGAAATTTGTACTAAGAGCCTGCCTAGTGTTTTATTGGCCATTTATTTTGTTTTAGGATAATAGAACAAGTAAAATCTATACAACTGAAATATAATTTATTTGATTTTGTAACTATGTCTTCTCTTCACTTGCCGAACATATTATTTTTCACATTTTTTTATAATTTGTTTTTTATTTTAATTATAAAGTTTTGTACTATAATATTAATAGTATTGCAAATTAATATTGTAACTGCTGTTGCATGAGACTACATTAAAACTAACTTATGCCGACATTAAGATGTTTTACTGAACAATCTATTTTTTTGACTTAAGAAGCTATGACTTTTGTGTAGAGATATAATTGTAACATTATAATATTTCCGCTAAATACAATTATTATACAGGTATTTTATTATTAGAGTACATTATTACAATGTACTTCCTTTGCGGAGAAGTTTTGTTGTTTTGGTTAAATTTAAATTAAATTCTTATGATAAGCATCTACCCAATGAATGTTTGGTTGTCTGCATTCTAGTAAATCACAGTATTTTTACGAATAGACTCAGTAGATGTTCTATGGTTTAACTGAAATAGGTTTTTAATTGCCTTATTTTTTTAAGCCTATTTATATTTTTAGATAGATGTTATCTCAAATTGCTATTCTATATATGCAACGGTACTATATGAAACAGACTAAAGTAGGTAAATATTTTTATTCTTTCTGGAAGCCGTTTCCTCCCAATAAATTTTCTAAATAGTCCAGCTTTTCGTCTAGTCTTCAGAATTAGTTCATTAAGCTGTTTGTTCCAACTTAAATCTGCATCAGCTCAAGTATCTAGATATTTATATTAATACAGTCTACCTTTGCGTCTGTTGTTATACACCGTGACTTCCATATTGTAAAAAAAAAAACAGTTTTTACATCGCCTTTAAACTATTTTTAAATTTAATTTTTTAACCTTACTTTCTGCATGGTAAAAAATGGCTGTAATATTTTTACATTATGGAACACAATTTTAAAACTTTTGGCATTTATTTTGTTGTCATTTTCTGTTATTACCAAAGTTTTAAAAACTTTACAGAAAAGGTTAAAAATTTACCGAAAAATGTCAAAAATATTGGAATTATAACAAAAAATAAAATAAAAATTCGAATTTAGTTTGTATACCAAAACTTTATTAAAAGCAAGCAAATATTTTTTTTTGTTAACTTTTACTGTGAGCTTGTGTAGGAACATCCATTTATGTATATTTCGCATATTTTGATTTATTATTTCTTCCATTTCGTTAACATTATTTGCAGTGTACACAACAACTAGATCGTCAGCAATTAAAAATGGTTTTTGCCAACAAAGTCAAATTTAAAAAGCCGCTTATATAGCATGAAAATAGAGTAAAGAGCTCCCTTTTATTTATTTTTTTTTTTTTTCATGTTCAATTCAAACAGTTACCCTATTCTTATTTTAAATAAAAATTTTATATTTTGTATAAAGATTTATTTTATTTTATAATTTAAACTAAATTTAATTTAAATTTAACAATTATTATTTATTTATTTAGCAAATAGCTTTCAAACTATGTATTGATATTCTTTGACTTATATCCCGTATTCTATTAAGCATAATATTACGGTCTAATCTATGAATCAAAAGCTTTAAAAGCCAGATCGAAGAATACCATACATACCTACTGTTTTAGATTTACTTACTGAATTCTATATACGATATAACATCAAATAAAGTAGACCTAGTATTAGAGTTTTGACTAAATTCATATTGCACATTGCTGACCAAATTATGTTCTAGTATAGGTATTGTCTTATTTTGATTGTTACCAAAATTTTCCATTATTTTACTAAAAACGGAAGATATTGAGATCGATCTGAAGTATGTTGTTAAATTCATTTTTCTCGTCAAATTTTTTATAAATTGGAATTAGGTATTTTGCTAGTTTTTAGTAAATTTTACATAACTTTGTAGTGGAGATGCATTTATTGATGGTAAACAGGTCGTGCTAGAACATTTTTAATTTTTTTTATTATTAATCTTTTAATACAATCTAATCCGATTCTGTATTTCGTTCTATTACTATCAAATGTCAAATTCAAAATATCTGTTCTATGCTATGATTTTGTACATTTTATCGGCTCATTTATTTCGTTGTTTTATCTTCTTAGTGATAAGTTTAAATTAATATGTATATTTTCTTCCTCTCAAAATATAAAAAATCTAAATAAATTCACTCTCCTGAAAAATTAACATTTTTGACTTATAATTAGTTCTATATACCGTAACAAAAAATGATTCAAAAAAATACATATTATCAGTATTGTTGAAACATTATAATAATAAAAACAAAAAATATGTTTTTATCTTTAAGAGACATTATTAAAATGAAAAATAATGAAAACTAAAACAAATAAAATAAAAACAAACAAAAATTAAGTATTATGGAAGGTCAGTGCTTTCTAGGTTTTCTTGAAAGAATCAAATTCAATTTATTTAAAAGATTCTCTATAGTAGTATTACATATTATTATTTCTCTACTGTTTATTCTACTGATAAAATTTTAAATAACATTAGTATGTCTGTGTATATGTTTTTATTTCTATTCCAGATTATAATGTAGTACCAGTAGTACTCTTGAATACATAAAATTAAAAGTACACAATATCAGGGATAGATAAAATAGGAAATTCTTCTAAAAATATAAATTTATGATGGATGGAAATGGTCAACAATGTAAAAATTATCTAATTTAATGGCTATTTAAATTTATCTATACAAAATATAGGCATTGTGAAATATTTTCTAATGAAATCAGTCAATAAAATTAAATTATTTAATTAAAAAAAAATTTTTTATTAAATAAAGACAATTCAATTTTTTCTTATATTGTGCATAAATATAAGAATATACTTCCCAATAGAAAATATCATATTATAAATGTTAAACTGTCATCACGTGTGAAATGTCATATATGATTCTGCAATTTATGGTGGCGATACAACATCTTTTTCTTCTTCTTTCTGCGAATGATATTCATTTGCTGACCAAATCTTTGTCTCCCATCCTTTTTCATACTCTTCGGTTGACAAATAACTTAGTGTATAGTTTATATTTTTGATTGTGCTTCAACTATGGCTAATAATTTACATTGTTTAACTTTATTCTATTTCTTTTTGCCTGTTGCCTTATTATGTTCCTTATGCAACTATTTCTATACCAAGATACAGGTAATCTTTAAAAAAAATGTAATTATTAAAGTTTAATATTGTATTTAAACATAGTAGAAACCCTGTAACTCTTCATTTCAACTCAAAATAACTGATTGTATAAAACGAGCAATAATAAACGAGGAGGTAATATCGTATAATGAAATGAAGATATTGAGCTGGGTATTGAAGCTTCATAAAAGCATCAAAGCGCGCACTATTTTGGCAAAATGCTCTAAAAAATATGATAGTCAAACGGCATATCTCTGCGCTCTTAAATAACAATTTGCTATTAAAATTCAGTCCTCTTGTACGCCTACGAAAGAAAAGTTTCCGATCACATCAATCACCATCAAACTTTAAAGCGTACATTGATCAATTTTACCATGATCAATTTTATATTATTATGACCTACTTATATTCAAGGCAGACATTAACACTTTCTTCTTAATTGTCATATCGATGAGGTGAGTCAATCCAATTACCACAATTGAGATGCCGAGCTGCATGTGAACACAGCCCTTGTCACTGCCCAAATCCTTCTCTTTTATCCTCCTGCTTTCCTAACTTTCCCTTCTGACCTTAGTCAAATGCGCCAATCGGTTAGTGTTTTGTTTTGGTTATGTATAAAAAACATTAATAAATGACCACAATTTATTCGTTGTCCCCAATTCATTTTAAATAGAATTTTGTGGCAAAAAACATACAGAGTTGGACGAAGAAAATGCTTTTGAATCAAACATACTCTAAGGAAATTTGACAGGAGCATCATGAAACACTATCTCAAATGAACTCCCTAGGGTACAAGTCGCATGGGACATAGCACGGAAATGAAGGCTTCCATTGACTTATATCTGTAGCCATCAACCTCTTTAGTTATGTTCACATACTCAATTGTTTGATGTTTGCTTCGGTTAAGACCGGAAGATCGCATCAATGATACCAGTCTTAACCGAAACAAACATCAAACAGAGTATGTGATCATAACTAAAGAGGTTGATGGCTGCAGACATAAGTCGATGGAAAGATATTATTTCCGTCCTATGTCCCATTGATTCAAATCAGTCGGGATTATAATTACTTTAATTTTTTTTTTAATATTTCTATAGTCAAACGTAACAGGGCGACAAATGATGATGACATACCAGCCGAGCAAGTAAATTAACATACTACAGGTAAACTATTACAACCCCATATATGGTTTGGCATAAAGAATATTTATTGCACCAATATGACAGAAAATCAAATTATTTTCGAATTAATTTATGGGTACTGTATAATTGGGACATTTTACTCCACATCATTGTTAGATAATAATTTATTCTTTAAATGAATATAAAAATAAATAAATCAAATAAAAATTGTTTTATTTAAATTTTATTTTGTATTTACATCCAGGAAATATTTTTACAGATAAAAATACTTAAAATATTTCATAGAATGTTCTATCTTCTGAATAGTTAAGAGAGAATTTAAATTTTTCTTTTTGTTTTTAAACTTGTATTTAAACGAGTACTAAATAGCATATATGAAATAAGTAAATAACAAAATGTAAGTTGTTTCCGGAGTTTTTGGAAATTATCCACATTTCTTGACAATATGTAAAAATTTAAATCGATTAATAAATAAGAGAAAGTGTGCGAGGATTCATACATATCACAAACATCAGATTAATAATGAATATGAATATTATTTTTAAAAAAATTGTATATTATAACCGAACAACAACAACACTGTATAATAATCAGATAATCTGTAATACTCAATATATGCCACAATAAAGTAGTTAGTTTTAAGCATTTGTCTAAGTCTTAATTAAATATAGTTGACCAAAATATTACTTAAGATTAAAACCTATTAAAAATTTTTGTTCAATGTAGTATACAATGGTAAAAGCAGATAGAACCGACTCCCTTTCTAAACAATATCTAGGTGATATCTCGTAGAACAAATTTTTTAAATCTGACTGATTAGTTCAACCATGTCAGGGTTGATTTAGAAACGAACTTAAACGAAAAAACTCCACCAAAACAATAATTGTAACAACTATAACCGTATACTTGCGTCGTATCATCAAAAAAGCACCCGTTAGAAGTACATTTTTATATTGATAAGTTTGATGGATCATAGTCATTTGGAAAATTATTTTTCTAACGACTAAATATTATTTGAAATGAAAGTCTTTATTTCCGAAAATATCATTCTGAGATTTTGATATAGCTCTTTTGCGCATTTTTGTTGTATTTGTGGTTTTCAGTGTAATTTTAGACGAATGTACTTATTTTGTATATACCAAGACTCTTCACTAGATTTACCATCGTCCTAGAAAATAGTGTTGAGAGTCAACATATTTTTTTAATTGCTTATGTAATGGTAAAGGCCATAGCTCTGTTATCGCTTGTATATTACGGCAAGAGTAACGCGCGCACTTAATTGTTCCAAAGACTTTCTTAAAGTCGATGAAAAGCATGTATAATGGAATTTTATACCCAATTGATTTTTCTACGACTATCTGAAGTGTGTTAGCCTAATAGACGAAACAATGCGATCGTTCAATTGCAAATAATTGTTCTCTCCATTTTTTTTTGTGCAAAAACCCTTGAATAATTACTGCTCTATAATCATATATAATAAGTTGAGCAATATAAGGTCTATTCAATTGTCGCAGTAATTCTGTTGTTATTCTGTAATTAAACTTTAATTTTTTATGTACTCTATTTTATGTACGGCTCGATAGCTCTTTGAGTCAAAAATAAAATCAAATAAAAATTATTAATATAATTAAGTCAATTGATTTTTATTTGATACTTTGACAATTCTGCTCTCTTCCAATGATGGTGCAATTATTTTTTCAACCTCCCCCCCCCCCCCCCGGACCTTATATGAGGTTGTATAGTAGTTGAGCTATATTCTGTTCATCTATACATCTGTATCGATTTGGCTGATATTATGTCATCACAATCTGCCGCTTTGTTACGTTTCAAATTTCTTATAACTTACCTCTTTTATCTCATTAGAACTGAAACAAATTACTGTAAATTAATTTAAATCTAAAAACAAATACACAGTTTTTCTAATTAGTTAAATTTTTATTTATTTTAATATAAGTTAACATACAATTCTATTAAATTAATTTGTTTTAATATATATATAGCTATATTTTTTTTTAAAATTTTAATATTTTTTTTTTTATTATACTACATAAATATTTAATTTAATTTATTAATATACATATACATTTAACAAATTTTAGCTAATTACATTTTAAAAAGCTATATATGAATTAATTTAAAAAAATTGAAAATAAGAGAATTATTTTTTATTTGAAAACCATTTTAGTAGGGTGGATTTATTATAACACTGTTAGTTACTCTTAATAGTTACTGTAGGTAGTTTTAATTAAATTTTTATTATTTTATTATTATGATTTGAAAGTACATATTTTTGAAGAATATTATTTTTATTAAGTAAAATTTGATATCCGTTTTTGGCCTCATCAATTTTTAATTGTTGAAATTATAAAATCATTAATAATTATTGAAAATTAAACAAAAATAATTCTCAATACTGTGTTCATGTTAAAATAGCAATGTTATTACAATGTTATTATAGCAAAGTATTACATAAAAAAAAAAAAAAAAAAAATTAATTAAATTTGGCGCAGGTTCATATCACCCTGCCTATAATTGTCAAAATGTTCTTATAAAATAAAAATACTATATTTTAAACAACATAACCTGTTTTTTATTTCCATTATATTAAAATTTATACATGTAGGATATCTTACTAATTTTGTTTTTGTCTGAAGCCTTTTATAACAACAAAAATAATAATGAAAAAACAGTTTATTATGAATGAAAGAATGAGAATTGAGAGAATAAATCAATTTTTTTCTACGTATTTTAGAAGAAAGCGTAGCGTTTAGGTAGAATGTAGTGAGAAATATTAATGCATTATGATCAGAGAGATGATACATATTTACTTTACATTGTTGTTAGTTGTTAAGTTTTAATGTGCATACATTTTTAAACTGCATTCAAACTTTACTAGTTTAGAAATGGCATAATACTAGTTAGATAATAAAATATTATTATCATTGTTATTATTTTTTATTAAATTCCTAGCTTTGTAACCCGTCATAAATGACGGAAGCAAAATAAATCCTAGTTTCTTTTTTTCTTTCATTAGACTTATGTTTATATCACTTTTTATTCATTTTTATTTATGTTTATATTGGCCTAACACTAATCTTTTTTTTTTTCCATACCAACAAATTTGTATAAAATGTTTGTATTTTTGTATGGTATACTCGTACTCACTTCCATTTAGTTATAATTCGTTAGTTGGGTTCCATTTAGTATAAATTATACCGTATTAGCGTTATTGAGGCCTCCGGGAGAGAAAATTAAAAAATGGGATCTTATTTTCATGTAAATTTTGTCTTATGAATAATGTATAGGGATCTTATTTTGCTATAAGAATAAACTGTTATTATGGTATTGTGTTATTTTTAAAAAAATATTCAAAATTTTGTATCTAAATTGGTAAAATTTACAAAAAATACAAAAACATTTTCATCAATAATTTTCAATTTAAAAAAAACAATGTTTTATTATCCGGCGTAGAAGTAGAGTTAATTATCCTACTCTACTTGTATCAAGTTCTATTGATTGAACAATAAACCTGAACAGTGAAGTGAAAAGTGAACACTTAACACTGAAAATAAAATAATATTTTTGGAATGGAGCATATAGAACATACAGAATACAGATACAGCAAATAATAAAACAAAAACAAAAAAAAACAAAAAAAAAAACAAAAATAATTTTTGTATACACATGTATATTGAGTGAAGTGAGTTACGCACACAATAATGATAAAAATAAAAGGTAGAAGCAATAAAGTAGTATAATGTATAATATTATACAATACAAATATGCTGATACACATGTGCATTATTATGTATAATTTTAAGTAATAAGAATAACCTTTGAGTGAATTATGTTTTTTTTTTGTGTTAAATGCTGTTTGCCTTTTGGTCATTATTATACCATATTAAACTATTGATTAAATTTCTATTAGTCCTTATTATTATAAATCAAAAAAATTTTTTGTTTTATTTATATTATTATTATTATTTATTATTTTTCCTTATTATTTGCGAAGAAGACTAACATTAAATTAAAAAAATATAGTTCATACAATCAATTTTTCCTGCAAAGATTCAGCATGGTAGACAGGGGTTAAAAAAAAGCACCAAAGCAATTTGTATATTATATGCATTTGTATACATATGCAATTTGTATATGTGTTGGAGCGTTCCGTCGAACTTACAAACATCCAGATAAATGCAGAATTTTTTATTAAATTATAATTTAAATTATACACAATAGTGATTTACAAGCACTAGCTGCCGATAGCTCTATCTTAATAATAAAAACTTATGAAAAAATATATTTAGAGTGCAATCCTTTTTCACAAAAGTATTTAGGTGGGTTATCTCTTACACAACTCAATCCAATAGACAATACAACCGAATTGTGCTATTTTGAATAACAACTTTTAGTTGTTGTAAAGAGGTTGTATGTCATAACAGTGTTGCCATTAAAAATAATAAAATATTACTACATACCTTTCCCTTTCCATATTTGTTTTAAAATGTTTTTCAGATTATTTTTTTTCTTTACGAATTTTAAAATCAACTACCTACAAAATATTATTAACAAAATTTTTAAGGATAATAAAATATTACTACATCACCTCTCTTTGTTTTTACTTATTCTTTTTTCTGATCTTAACCAGTTGTAACGTTTTAGTTTACTCAGACAACTTAAATATAAAATGTTGTCAATCGGTAGGCAATTGTTGTACAAATCTGTTGTCAATTGTGTACAAATAGCTATATTTGTATACAACTCAACTTAAAAATTATGTTGTGTTATTTTGACAGATAATTAGGGTGTGTTGTGAATCAGAATAGAGAAAGACAACAAAGTTGTCAATTGTAACCTATTTTTAGGTTGTGTTGTGAATTAGAATAGCACCCTTACTTTATTTTTAAAAAAAATGGTGTTTGATTCTTTTATAATTACTAAAATTAACAAAATTACATCTTATAGGTTTTAATAATTATTATGATATCAGCAGTAATGTTGGCGTTTATGCTATAATATATTATTAGTTCAGCTATCTACTAGTTTGATAGTGGTTAGAGTGGTTATAGAGTGGATAAAAGAAACCGATATTATTTAATTTATATTCTACGCATTTATGCCTTAAAGGCCGTTGTAAATCAGCTAGTAGTAACTGAGCTAAACTTTGTAAGTAGCAATGCAAAAAAAAAAAAACAGTCGTGCTCATACCGTTGCCGAAGATGTCAATTCAGCTTAACATTGCTATTTTATCACCGGTATGAACACAGCAAATAATTATTATCATTTTTATAATTTAAAAAAAATTAGAATCATAAAAAATTTTGGATATTGCTTAAAGAAGATTAATGTTTGGAACTAAGAATAAAAATCATAGTAAGTTGAAAATTGAAGAGTTTGTAACAAAAATGAGATAACTCCATTTTTGTCACTTTTTGAATTATTACATTTTTTTTTTTTTTTTATAAAAATCAGTTATTTTTATTGGTTCACAAAGGATGTAGTTCTCCAGTCCTTATTAATTAAGATACCGCAACTAGGGCCTAAAAATAAGTTAGATACTATATCTTGTTTAGAGTTTTGACAAAACTTAAAAACTTGCACGTGCTTTAAATATGTAATTTATTTATTTATATAATTACAAGTCTTAGGGAATGAACAGCATAATTGCTTTGACATAGAGACTTGGCATAAACAATTATGTACATACGTATAGTTTTTTTGTTAGAATTTATTATATATTTAATAATTTAAATGTGGTAAACTATAAGTTTGCCGTCATAATAGCATAGTTCCAATTTAATTAGCATCCATGCCTAAGAACATTCATGCCTAATAGAATCCATGTCTTGAAAAGATTATATAATTGCTACACCATATCGGTCAGCAGCACCAGCTTAGCAGGACAAGTACATGTAACAATACTGAATGTAATATTGCCTAAAAGACCTTGATTGAAATTACATCGAAAAATATTTAAATTTTTTTTTTCACCAAAAAATTATGAAAAGTGGAGTTATACCGTTTTTATTGCAAACTCTAGAATTTGAAAAGGTATTAGGTATTCAAAACTACATATTACAAAACACAACTTGAAATATTATACTATAATGTATTGTATACTAGTATTACATAATGTATTACTTATATATGTATTATATAATGTATTAAAAAATATTAATATTATGTATGTATTACAATATGCATTACAGATATAATTTTGTGTTTATTTTAAATTTTTCAGTTAGTCATTTTAAAATAATATTTTGTATATTTTTATATTAAATAATTTTTAAGTTAAATTTAATAATTTTCAATAATTAAAAAATAATTTTAAAATAATGGCCAGTATTTCAGAACAATTTACTTAATTATACTGTATTAATTTAGATATCAATTAGGTGAAAGAAATTTTGAACGTAATTAAACAAATTAAGTACCTAGTTTCAGTTTTTAGAAATCTAATACATCAGATTGCGTGTATTTAGAGAAAGTTAACAAAAATAAAAATGACATTAATAGGTTTTCGTATACTAAAAACATTCAACATTTATTTAAATAAAAATAAATAAGTATTTTCTATATATGAGACGGAAATATGAGTTGTAAAATTGATATTGACTAAATTACATTTACATTGGATTTTTTTTTTTAATTTTTTTTTTTTTTTTTTTGTTATATTTTTTTAAAGAATATTTTGTTGAGAAATTAATTAATTTACAATATAATTTAATCCGAATTTTATTAAATTTTAAATTAGTTTTAGATAATTTTTTGTATAAATTTAAATAAAATTTTTGTTATAAATTAAAATACATAATAGAGTTAAAACTGAGATTCATATTATAGTACAGTTAGCATGTACAGTTTCAAATTCCATATATAAATAGTGTTATTGTAAATAAAATATATATTTTATATTGTTATATAATATGTATTAAAAAATTATATTAAAGCCAATAGCCCTGGTAGCTAGTGGTTACTCTTATTATAATTTTAATTATAGTTAATAAAGATGATAAATGATAATAATAAATCATATTTAGTCAATTGTAGTCATAACTATATACTAGTTCTGCTGAGTGAAATATGAATTATAGAGTCCGGATTATATACTTATATAATATGAATTTTAGCTGCCTGAGAAATCAATGAAAAAATAATAAAAAAATTATATTTTTACATATATATTTTTTTAGTATCTACGCTAGAATAAAAAATAATTTGTAAAAGCGAATTAATTAAATTTCGTAACTATAATTAAGCCTATTGAATTTATTTTTAAAATTCGTTTTATTAGAAGTACAAACAACATTATATAATATATACAGACACGAATAAAAATTAATACTGTTTTATATTCATGAATAGGAGTTTATATAGGCTACACGTGTACATGTAAAAATAACTTCACAATGAGCATTGGGTATAGTGTGATTTAAAATATGAAGGTGGAAATAACTGTTTCAGTTGCTTTTGCAAAGACAATTTTATTATCAAGTGACTTTTTTTGTTATTATTATTTTTTTTTTTTTGATAATTATAATATTCTGAATTATTCTTCGTTTAAGCTGAAATACTAAAACTATCCTACCTGATTGAAAATTTCGATCACAATTCTGATTTGCAACTTTTCGGGATATCCCATGTACTGCTAGAGAACATATTTATTCATAAAGTCAAAAGTCTAGTTCTAGATAAGACTGAAAAATTTAAATTGAAATCATCAATAGTATTTCATTCTCATCTATATTGTAGCAATTTTAACAATGGGATTATTCATAGTCTGATCATCTCATATGATATCTAAATTATATAATGTGATTTGTGTGATGTGATGTCTAAATTGGTGTTTATATTAAAAAGCGATATTTATATATTTTTAATGTAATCAGTCTTCATAAATCTAACTTAGATATAACAACAGAACCATTGAAATAATTGAATATATGGAATAATTGTAATAAATGACAGTGGACGAATTGAATATTTATACTATTTAACTTATATACACCCATATTCTGTTAGACCCATCTCGCGAGATCACGTGAAAATATCTCTGAAGAGATAGTTTTGCATTCTGTTACACAGACGTGATAGCAAATTGCTGCGACGGCAAATGTCAAAACAGTTCGTGAGTAATTTCTGTTAGACCTTTGATTAGAGACACGATAGCCATTTTTTATCTCGTCAAAAATCGAAAACGATAGAAAAAGTTGAATTAAATAAATAAATTGAATAGATAAAATAGTTAAATAAAGTTTAATAAAAATTTTTTCATTATTTTTTTTTTGCATTATTATCAAAATTGAGTTTTTGTTTTGGAAAAATAAAACCATCTTTACTAGTACTGTTTATGTACTAAACTAAAAAGTATTTAAAACATTATATTTATATCTATTTTTTATTTAAAAAATATTTTAAAACTAAGCCCGACTAATACTTTCCAAAAATTTTATAAGCCATATTTTGTTTATATACCAATAATTTTTTTTCACAGGCAAAAATTATCAGTACTACCAACAAATAAAATGTTCTATCCCGCTTACAGTGTCTAACAGAAATGCATATCCAGCGAAACGAGACGAGATCAATTTTTTCTTCTCGTGAACGATGAGTCTAAGAGAATTTGGGTGATAATATATACCAAGATTATACAACAACTACCTTTGTATCGTATATATTATATATTAGCTAATTTTGGCAAGCAATAGAGGTCAAAAATGTTTTCGAAATAATTACTAAAGGAAAGGAAATAATTCTGTGCCTTGATAAATTTTTTTTTTTTTTTTTAATGTTAATGTACTTGCTTTAAGATATGTAGTGTTTTATACTAAATATAAGACATTCCAACAAGTACGACATTCCAATTGTATGCTAATAATTAGATGACAAATTTCTGATTAACCCTTTCACTACCAAATTATATATGACAAAGAACAATACAAATTTTAAATTACTTACTAGCTTTGAGAAGTAAAAATAATTAAATGGTATTGAAAAATTTCCGTCCACTATAATACACATATGTAGTTAAAGGGTTAAAGAGTAGTAAGGGTGTTTATTCCACAGTATGGGAGTTATTAAAGAAAAATATAAGATATTCACTAGTACTAATATAATATAATAACTTTGGTCGATTTTTATAACTCACAGATGTTTTATTAACTTAATATAATTTGTTTTGGTTTATTTGATTACTGAATAAGTTATAAAATAAACCAAAATAAAATCAAAACTTGTATAGGTAGTCTAACACTACAAATACCTACTGATGAGTTCAAGTAGTGTTCTGATGAACGAAACATCTCCTAAAATTTATTGTTAATATAATAGTGTCTATTATTGAAAACGGTGTTTCAATCGCCGCTCAGATATTCATTCGATTTTGTAAAATTGGTATTATTAAAATTGAAGCGCGTTTCGAAAATGAATCATGAAAGCTTATTGGTATTTTTGAAAACGTTGTAAAAACGAGCTTCACACAAATAAAGTATTTCAAATCTGCCATTAATTTAGCGTGTCTTATGAAAATGAATATATAAAATGGAAGTTAAATATATTAAATATTTGTTTATTTATTTTTATTTTATATCAAAATTATTTAGAAATATCGCGTTTTTAAATGAATAACAATTTCGAGTAATGGTAGAGAGGATTTTATGAAAATCAAATTTTATTTCTTTTGAAACATATTTAAACGAATTTTTGTTTAGTCAAAAAATATTTATAAACCTAAATCGGCATCTATGATAACGAGATAGTTGACAGTCTAGCAAAAAGCTCTGTAAACCAACCATACGATAACCATCACCTTTTATATTATATAAATCTTAAAAATATAATACATAAGAAAATATATCAAAGTGTAGAACAAGAATGGATAGAAACGGACGATATAGTAACAAACTAAAAAATATCAAGCCAAATACGTGACCTTGGAAAAATCTTAGTTTACTTAACAGAAGAGAGTCAACCATGATTACTAGAATAAGAATATAGGGCACACTAATTTAACACACAAATTTATATTTGATAATACAACACCACCAAATTGTGCTTGTGGAGCAAACCTTACTATTAGGCATCTGTTCGAAACTTGTATTAGATATTCAACAGATAGAGATAGATATTTAAAAAGTAATAGTCTAGATATTTTAAAGAGTGATGATTAAACCAATTATAGAAAAATAATAAATTTTCTAAAAGCTATTGAACTATACACAACAATTTAAAACAAAAAATTAAACAAAATCAATAAAATATGTTAAATGAAAAATATTAAATGTTAAAAAAAAAAAACGGAATAAAATAGAAAATATGTAGTTATATAATAACTTCATATAATTAATATATGTATAAGAAAAATTTAACTATTGAATTATTTTATATAGAAATCAAAACAAAAAAAAAAAAATTAAAAATGTATTATATGAATAATAGAATATGTAATTAGAAAATAAAAAAAAAAAAAAAAGTAAAAAAAAATGTAAAGACCTGGCCTGAAAAAACCTATATTGTGTTCAAAGGCCACTTAAATAAAGTTATTAGAAAAAAATCATATTTTACTTATAGTACTTTGTTAGTACATCTTTTATAAAATAAATTTTAAGTGTTGTGAACAGTTTGTTTACTACTTTTCATTTAATATAATTAAAAATATTTTTTGCAATGTTCTTTACATATCTTTTTGTATAATTTCTTCAATTTATTCATGGATTAGTTATAAAATCCAATTTTGAAATATTTTATTTTACAACAAAACATATCTGACAAGCACATTTTACTGCTTACTTGAGGAACTGACACGTTTTCGAAAAATACCAAATTAATTATCATTTGATCGAATCGAACACGGTTTTACTTAATACGAGCTGCGATTGAAACATTATTATTTTCAATAATTAGCACTATTATAATTAAAATGCATTTTAGCTATGGCAATAAGCATTAATTCTAATTTTATTAAAACCTTTGAAACGATTTGCAACAAATTGTTCATTTCAGTGTATTATTTCAAATTAATTTTTAATATGTTTAAATAAATATCTGTCAAGTTGGCCCAAAGACATAAATTAAAATATATAAGTATGTACTCGTAAGTAGTTCTAATTATGAAAATTATTTTGAATTTTAGAATGAGATTTGTCACACGTATAGACGCGGTGAATATAGGTTTTATTTAAAATTTTGAAAATAAAATTTTAAAATTAAATAAATTTCTCATCAAAATAAAAACATTCATTATTTTCTTTGTTTAGTAATTTTATAATTTTTTTTTCTAATATTTTATTTTTTGTTTCATTTGTTTTTTTTTTTTTTTTACAATTTTGTTTTACTATTAAAACGTTATATACACATCATCATACTTATCTAAAGTTTTCTAATAATTCTAATTTAAATTATTTTTTTTTTTTGTATTTTTTTTTTGTTTTTTTTTTTTTTTTAAATATGAATTTCTATATATTTCTATATTGATTGTTTTATTTTTAGATTTTTTTTAAATAAATTTTATTTAAATATTATAATTCTACTTTAGTAATTTAATTAAAATATAAATAAGTGTTAATTTTTTTAATTTTATATTTATTTAATTTTTTCTATAATTTAATAGAATTTATTTTAATATAATTTATATATAATACATAATTAAAATATTTTAAATAAAATAATTAAATAAATTAAATATTATTTTAATTTTCGTTTATATATATATATATATAATATTTATATTTTATATTTTATTGTTAATTATTTAAAAAAATTTTAATATTAATTTAACAAAAACTAATAAAGTTTAAAAAATACACCGATTAAAAATTCGTTTATAGAAACGATAATAGCTAATTTTTATTGATGAAAAAGCAATAGAGGAACAATGGTATGGTTTATTGGAGATAAGAAAATGATATATTATTAAATTGTCAAGCTATGACGGAGCTCACCATGTTTTTCTAAAAATTTTAACAAATATAAGAAAGAAAATAAACATTTTTAATAGTTTTAATGTGGATATCATGGACATTGAGTAAATGTTAAAATGTTAAAGTTTTCGAAATCTAAGAGTCTCCGAGGTTCGAAAATCTTAAAATAAAAAAGTTTCAAAGCGCAAATGTCTTCAGAATATAAAATCTTCCAAACATGAAACTTTTAATTTGCCCTTTAAATCTAAAGGCACCAATATATTACACATGGATGCAAGCACATACAAACTGAGAGCATATATAGTGTTGGTTGTCGGTTGTACATGCCAACTGCATGATTTTTAAAAAATTAGATTTTTTTACATGTGTAAATTTAACATTTTTACTTTGTAATAAATAGCTGTTTTTGTAAAATTTTGTAGGCTAGACTAGTGTACGAATGTAAAACTAGTGGGAAAAAATATTTAAAAAAAAGAACAATGGTTTTGGAGTGTTAACAACAATTAAATAAAAAAAATAAAAATGAGTGTCTGTGAAAAATTCTGGAAAGAATTTTTGGAGTTGTATGAAAGCTAACTATGTTTGTAGAAAGTTAAAATTAAGGAATATTCAAATAGAATATTAAAAAATAGTCCATATGAAAATATAGTGCACACGCAAGCTTAAACATTTTTGTACTAGGCATGAGAAAAAATGCATTAATAGTATATATATGGTGTGAATATACATGCACAGTTTCAAATGAGGATGCATGCATATGTTGTATCGATGCCTTAAAGTAATTTATTTAGTTAAAATTTCAGTTTTAGACTTCAGATAATTTAGAATAAATTTAAGCTATAATAAACAATCTATAGTTTACATAGAATAGGATTTGAATGAAACTTCAAAAAATATACTCTAACATGTAACATTCAATGTACAGAATACGATGAGTGGTGCCATCGAAGGCAATCAATAGCTACATATCTCTCTAAACCCAATTTTTTTTTTCAATTATTGTTTTAAAATCTAACAACTAACAGACTTTCAATAAAGAAATTTAAAATATTAAAGGCCATTAAAGACTAAAGGCAATACACGAGTAAAATTTTCAAAATTCAGTATTCACATGCATATTTAATATGTTACGATATAATTTTTATAACACATAGATACTAAATTCAGAAATTGCCTTAGAATTTGAACGAAAAAAGTAAGTACACAAAAAAAAAAAAAAACAATTCAAGAAACATTTTAAGATTTAAAATGAGCCTAATTTATCTACATTATTCCAATATTTAATAATTTATTATATATACTATAATATTTTATAATATAATTAAAACAATAATTTACAATATAAATAAATATAAATATAAATTGACGGTTTTGTTTTGTTTTGTTTTTAGTTGTTTTAATTTTGTTAATTCATTATTATTATTTATTTTTGTTTAATTTAAATAGATTATTAAAAATATTTTAATTTTTTCATTAACTAAAATTTTAATTTACAAAATTTACATATTTTTGAGAATTTTTAAATAACAAAAAATTCAGAAAAGTATTTTTTAATAATACAATGATGATATTTTATTTTTAATTTAATTTTTAATTAATTTAATTTATTTTATAATAATATAAATTATGAATTTCTATTAAAATATAATTAATTTACTAATAAAATAATAATAATACTTTTTGAAATAATTTTTTAACTATAAATAAAAATTGATTAACTAGTTCTTTAATTTTATTATTTACATTATCAGAAATTGAATATCATTGAGCCTTCATATGATTTTGTGAATCCAATGGTGGTGATGATGATGACGATGGTAATGGTTGTTGTTGTTGTTGTTGTTTTGTAACTACAAATGAATCTGAAATAATAATAAAAATTTAAATATATATTCACATAACTAAAAATAGAATTATTTATTTATTTTTTTTAATTAATAATAAAGAATTTTAAATAAATAAATTTTTAATCAATTATCTATTTGTTTTTTTTTTAAATATTTTCAAATAAACGGTAAACAAAAAAGCTCTTACAAATTGCAAAATCAAACTTTAACAAATTCCACATTATTCATTAGCCGTGACACAAACCTAAATTCTATTTATCAAAAAAATACTCAAAGCTGTTTCATATTACAATAATTGTTTTTTAATTGTTTCCAACATAATGAGTGTTTTTTTTTTGGAAAAATACTCAATCTATACAAATTTATTTTGAGGTATATGCCGGTAAGGTAGTTTTTAAGTAACATTTTGTTTTTGAATTTAAAAATGTTTAAATTTTATGTTGCCATTCAAATCGTTATTTTAAAACTGTAAATTTTATAACGGTTACATATTTTTTTATTTGCCTTAATTTGTTTAATTATTACTTAAAAATAGAGTTTTATGTATAGTGTTACGGGAAATCCTTTTCATCTACAATATTTATATTAGGTCAGCAAATAAGCTACAATGAGTTATATTTTGTTTAATTTTTAGTTTGAGCTAATTAAAAATGGCAAAAAACCTTATAATAAATTTTTTATGTTGATTTTGTGATGGTTATATATTATTATGTAGTTAATTTTCTGAATTTACTATCGTCAAAATTAGAATTTTGAAAAGAGTAGATTAAACAGTTAATCAATATTTGAGTGGTATATTAACAAAAGACGACATTTGCATAAATTTTGCATAAATTATAAAAAAACTAATTTTGCCGTTTTCAGTGATGGCTTTTCATAATTTCTCCATATTCAAATAAAGCTTTATTTATTTAAGTTTTCTTAGATGTCTCAGAAATATAATGTATAGAAAAAGAGGAAGTTATTTTATTTTAAAAATTGAACATTGGACAAAATGAGACACTTTGAAATTAAATCATGAAATTGGCAGTTTTATTAGTGAACGACTTGGATTTGACGATATTTAAAAGTAAACATGTACATCCGCCCTATGCCCCACGGATGAGGTTGCAGGACACTGATGATGATGATGAAACATGTATGAAAAGCTGAAGTAATAATAATATTATTATAATATCTATGGGAAGGGTAGCGATTATGCTTATATGAATTGTTTTCGAGGGGGTGGGGTTTTATTTACAGTCAAAAATAGTGTTTCGAGTATTCCAATTTTCTAGAATACTCACTGTAGTGTGACCGTTTTAGCCACATCACAACTAAATTTAGCCGTGAAAATCTATTCTTAGCCGAAAAAAATAATAGTATTCGGCTTAGCAGTGTTATTTTTTTTTAACTCAGTGGAAAAATTTAACATTAATAAAATTTTTTTTTTTTTTTTTTTTTTTTTTTTTTTTTGTTTTATACGCAGGCTGGTTGGAATCTTCAAAAGACACAATGAGCCCCGTAGCTTGACATTGTGTGTGGGATTCTTACTCACTAAACCACACCCTTCCTATATCGCGATCTAGTCCTACAGGACTAATGAGCAATTTTTTCTTGGCTTTATTTTATTTTTCAATGTAGACTACATCCAGCGATGTCTATCTAACTTTTCTTTGGCGTATTCATCCATAACCCTGAAGACCCATCGCATCAGTGACGAAAAGCCAACCAACCAGCTCTCCGAATGAATTTATAATTAAGTAAGACTTATGAAAAACCTCGTTTCGTTGGCAGTCAACATAACGAAATTTTTCACCAATCCCGTAAAAACAAATCTATCTAAACGTGAGAGCGGGTCAACCTCCGATCACCAGCGCGACGATTCCTCAGGAGTGTGGGTGATTATTGCTGCACTAACTCAAATGGTTTTACTCTTTTTAGCCATCTGGCTTTATTTCTATTATTCAGGAGCTCGACCACCTCCTCATTTACATTGTGCTGAAGTCTTTTATCGTGACTTCTTGCAAATTTCTGTGTTTCCTTATCGATAGATTCTATTTGCAAATCTCTATGTAGGTCATAGTTTCTGATGAACCAGAGCGCGTTCCCAATGTTTCTTAGGACCTTATTCTGGAACCTCTGAATAATATATCTATTACTTTTTTTCTGCATCCTCATAGCTAGATACAATATGACCATACTGGTTTCAGTATTTGTTTATAGAACAGAAGTGTGTTTTGTATTGTTAAGGTAGAATTTTTACTTATGAGCCAGTATATTTTTCTATAGTGGATTTGTAATTATTCTTTCTTGTTTTTGATATGAGCTTTCCAAGATATTTGGCAGGATATTTGAAAGAGGTATTTCTTGATCATTTTTATATACTTTATGGTAGATTTTTTTATTTGTGAAATCCACATGTACTGACTTAGGTTCATTTAATTTTAGCCTCCATCTTTTTGTATAATCTTAGATTTTTGTTATAGCTCTCTGCAGCTTTTCGATGGATTCTTTATTATTTTCCCCAACAGCCAGAATCGCTGTATCATCTGCAAACGTCGCAATAATATTATTTTTAACATTAATAAAATGGAAAAATACAAAAGATCCTAATTCCTTCTGGTGGTGTGAAGTTAAACATTACAAGGATGCTTCAAGTGTAAATCCCTTTTCTGAACTCGTGAATTTTGTAACATCTCTTTTGGGTTTACCGATTTCAAATGCAAAAGTAGAACGTATTTTCAGTCAGATGAATCTGGTTAAAACCAAATCCAGAAATAGAATGTAAACAAATATGCTGAATAGCATTTTAGTTATTAGAAATGTATTAAATAAAGACTTGTGCTGCCATAATTTTGGAATACCTAACGAAATACTGAAAAAAGTTGGCACGTCCAAAATCTAGCATCATGAAGAAATTGAAAGTGCTTATCGCGCGAATCGAAATTTTGTAAGGTTTGGTTTAAAACGATTTCGATTTCTTCATCATAGGTTTAAATGGGCCCAGTTGATTTTTTGTGATTCGTAGTTTTGTTATTTTGTATTTTTATGAAAAATTGTCCAACTGTGCCAACTGTGAATTATTTTATAAAAACACTGATTTATATATAGTTTTTTTCTGTTCTTTATTACAAATATGTATATTTTGTGATCACATGTGAACAGAATTGTTATTTATGAATAAAATAAAGTTTAAAATTGTTATACGAAAGATATTTTATTTAATTTGATTTTGTTTATAAAGATGCAATTTTTTTTGACTATAGTCACGCCTATAGTCACAACACGGTTACGCCTATAGTCACAATACGGTTATAGTGAGAAATATTACTGAAATTTAGCGAATGACTATAACTGTGTTTTACTGCATATATACTTTCTTCTATAAGATTGTGTGTTTATTTAAAATGACAGAATTTTTATACAGCCTTTTTAAAAATTGCCCGTAATTGAAATTTCTTTTAGAGTATAGATCGCGCTCAACTTGGAAATAACCGTCACTATTTGGTGTAAATATTTAAAATGTTTTAAGTATTCAGCACCAAGCACTTGCTAAAATTTTAATATTTTTGTGAAGTAAATAATTTACTATTCAATTATTCATCCTTTTTTACCCACCACGTCGTTCATCTTGTCTATTATAATATAACTAGCTTTGTAACCCGTCATAAATGACGGAAGCAAAATAAATCCTAGTTTCTTTTTTTCTTTCATTATTTTCTTTGTTCCGAAATTACAGTACTTATGTTTATATCACTTTTTATTTATCTTTATTTATGTTTATATTGGCCTAACACTAATCTTTTTTTTTTTTATATAACAGAAAAAGAAGTACCATACCAACAAATTTGTATAAAATGTTTGTATTTTTGTATGGTGTACTCGTACTCACTTCCATTTAGTTATAATTCGTTAGTTGGGTTCCATTTAGTATAAATTATACCGTATTAGCGTTATTGAGTCCTCCGGGAGAGCAAATTTAAAAATGGAATCTTATTTTCATATAAATTTTGTCTTTTGTATAATGTATAGGGATCTTATTTTGCTATATGAATAAACTGTTATTATGGTATTGTGTTATTTTTAAAAAAATATTCAAAATTTTGTATCTAAATTGGTAAAATTTACAAAAAATTCAAAAACATTTTCATCAATAATTTTCAATTTAAAAAAAAACAATGTTTTATTATCCGGCGTAGAAGTAGAGTTAATTATCCTACTCTACTTCTATCAAGTTCTATTGATTGAACAGTTAACCTGAACAGTGAAGTGAAATGTGAACACTTAACACTGAAAATAAAATAATATTTTTGGAATGAAGCATATAGAACATACAGAATACAGATACAGCAAATAATAAAAAAAACAAAAAAAAACAAAAAAAAAACAAAAATAATTTTTTTTGAGTGAAGTGAGTTACGCACACAATAATGACAAAAATAAAAGTTAGAAGCAATAAAGTAGTATAATGTATAATATAATACAATACAAATATGCTGATACACATGTGTATTATTATGTATAATTTTAAGTAATAAGAATACCCTTTGAGTGAATTATGTTTTTTTTTGTGTTAAATGCTGTTTGCCTTTTGGTTATTATACCATATTAAACTATTGATTAAATTTCTATTAGTCCTTATTATTATAAATCAAAAAACTTGTTTGTTTTATTTATATTATTATTATTATTTATTATTTTTCCTTATTATTTGTGAAGAAGACTAACATTAAATTAAAAAAATATAGTTCATGCAATCAATTTTTCCTGCAAAGGTTCAGCATGGTAGACAGGGGTTAAAAAAAAGCACCAAAGCAATTTGTATATATATGCATTTGTATACATATGCAATTTGTATATGTGTTGGAGCGTTCCGTCGAACTTACAAACATCCAGATAAATGCAGAATCTATTATAATATAATATAAGATATTCCCCACATGGCGTTCCTTGTGAAATATATATAAGATTTAGGTTAACTAATTTAAGAAGCTATTATAAATTTTATAGATTTATGAATTTAAGATGAATCCAATGAATTTTAAGTGATTCTTACTGTTTTTTTTTTATCGTTTTAGTTATAAATTGAAATAACTACGTAAATATGTTAATATAAATAACAGGTAATGATAGATAGTTTTAATTTTCCTAAAGGTATATCTGCAATATTGGCTAATATTTTATTTCTTACTTAAATTTGATGAGAAAATTTACTTTTGCGGAATTTTTAGCCGAATTTTAAGGCTATTTTTTTTTAGCTGAATTTCTAGCAGAATTGTATCATAAAATCGACTGCTAACGCGGCTAAACTTAGCAGAATTTAAGAAAAAAATATGCTCACACTTAAAACTAACTTGGATAATTGTTTTTTACACCACGGAATTACATACTTCCCTCCCTATTCTGACGATTCCTTATATTCTAGCTTTTATATTTATCATAACAAATTAACTGTGATATAAAAAATATATTTTATTTATATTGGACATTATATTATTTTATTTATATTGGACACTTGGTGTTTTATTTTATATTTATGATATTTTTTGAAGTAAAAATAAATTTAAAAGTTGAAATGAAAGTAGGTATTTTACTTTATTCTTCATAATAATTTTTTATTGAAATAAATTTTAATAGGAATGAAAGGCCTGTTACAAATAGACTGCAATATGAAAAGTTATAGTGTAAATAATGTGACACCATTATAAATTTTCCAAAGAGGTACCAGGATATCTTGCACTCCCAAAACCAATTACCTGATTATGATCACATATCTAAAAACAAAAACTGTTATAATAATGTAAACTAATTACAATAGAGTTATCAGAATTGCATTAATGCTAAAAAATCCCTTTCTACTATAACATAAATGTTGTACGTTTTGCTTCGGTGATTTAATTGGAATAAGCTTTCCATCAACTGCTCCAATTATTTCAGTAATTCTGCTTTAATCATAAAAATAATGTTTGTCTGACTTTTTTCTTCTAGTGCGTAATGGAATTTGATCCATTTTGCACATAATTATAAACTGCAAATACATATAAAACTTCTTTAAGAACAAAAAAAAAAATTAGCTGTGCTAGTCCGACATGGAAATCATTTCCTACGTTCAAAATCATTTGCTTGGTACAAACCGCACAGAATCTTAATACACTAACCAATTTAATTATATTTGGAATCGACGTATTACTTATTGGCTATTTCAATTTTTGTCCTAATTTAATAGTTTTAATAATGTAGATAATAACTCATCAAATTTATGTTTAAATAACATACGTATAATCTTCCAAATCTAGTGGATTAGAATAATCCCGAATATATGTTCGCTTGTTTTTTAATTCTGCAATTTGATAGCGTTTTTCAGCACTATCAGAAATTGAAAAATTTAACTCTGCTCAAATCATTTTATTTATAAAAGCTTATAATTTTATAATTATATTTTATTTAAACACTTCAACTTATTTTCAACTTAATAATTTTAAATATAACATTATTGTTTTGTTTTTTTTTTCGTATAATAATTTGAATTTGACAGTCAAAAAATCAAACATATGTCATTTTCATCGTAGATTTGAATTTTATAATGGCAGCATTTTTAAACACTTTCGATCAAATTTTCATCGAAATACATAATGACACTAACGATCACAATCGAATAACTTTAACGATAACGATGAACGATTCGATTAATGTCGATCGAAATATATAATAGGCACCTCAATTTTGATTTTTTTTTAATCGTAACCATCGATATCATATTTTATTGTTGACGACAATGATAATTTTTTACTACCTATTAACTACCAGAATGATATTGATTTTTAACTAATATGCGCATATTAACGGAAATGAACTGCAAAAAATTATAAAGTTCTCAAAGAAATGGCTATAAATCTAGCTTTTTCGAATGAATATGATAAAGCTGAGGTCAAACTCGTCAATGATGTAATCAAACTGTTTTCTACACAGAAAAAAAAGATTAGTCTTTTCATAGAAAGATTAGTTAAAATCATTTAAAGATAGGCATTGATTTTTAGCCATCTAATACAATTAGTTGTTTCATATAATCTTAATTTAATGATTTCATCGCAAAAATTTTCTTTTGATTTCATTAAAACATTAAATGAAACAAATATTATATTAGTTATTTTCAAAAGAAAGAAAACTATATTTTCATAATAAGATTAGTTAAATTCATCTAAATATTTTCATTAAAACATTGAATGAATCAGGTAATACATTAGTTGTCGTTAAGGAGAAAAATAGCCTTTTTATATAAAGTTTAGTCAAATTCATCTAAAAATTTTCATTGCTTTCATTAATGAGACATTGGGTACTAATTTTTTTTTATATAATACTTTATTTCATTTCTAATGATTTTTTACATTTACTCCTTTTTAATTTGAGTATTTTTAATATTCTTTTCATAAATTAATTAAGACAAATACAAAATAATATTAACAACTTTATAAATTAATTTAAAAATACAATTTTTATAGAAAGAAGACATTCAGTTCATTAGTAACTGCACTTTAAAGTTTTCATATGCGCTACAACTGATATTATTTTGTCAATAATACCCCAATTTCTTAGCAATGATTCAACATATTGCCATTTTCTTCTACAAAATAAAATAGTATATGTATCTTCATTATTATTCATCTTTTAATACTTTTTACAGATTTATTAATATGGTTTATTTTTCTTTATTTTGAATTTTCACATCCATCTTTAATTGACAATCAAATTGAACTGAACTACTTTGGTTTTTTTCATTTCAAATCGTAACTATTTCAATTAAACAAATATTTTGTTTAAAGATTAGTCAAAACAATAAATGTTATTTCTTTGATTTCACTATTCTTTTAGATAAATTTTAAATAAAATTCATTGAAATCAAACAATGTTTCGATAAATCAATAAATCGTCCGTATTAAATACTTTGAAACCGTAACTAATTAAATAATTTGAAATTAACTAATTATTGAATGATTTCTCTTTATATCGCTTTATTTTAAGTCATCTAATTTACATTAGTAAAATCATTTAATTGTATTTTTTTTATTTATTTAAAGATTAGTTAAAACATTGAATATATTAAATAAAATCATATAATTCAATTTCATCTAATTTAAATTAAATGATTTTTCTAATCAATTTTGTTCTGTGTAACTTCTTTCACCATAACGCAATTATCTTCGAGTTCTACTTAACCATTCCACGCTTTTCTAAATCGATAAATGATGCTATTGTATATGACTTTTTTAATGCCGATTAGCAAAACATAAGTAATGCCTTAGCTACTATTAACTGGAGCATACTGTTACATCAATAGGATATCAATCCAACAATTTCCATCTTTTATTACACGAAAACATAAACACGGAATCTTGGCTCGACAGGGATCTTCGAACAATATTCGTAATCAACGGAACAAATTGTACAAAACAATAAAATCTACAAAGAACCGTAGTGATGATCTAATAATCAAATATGATAAAATTCTTGCTTTGGAATTCAAAACCAAAGTAAACCTGGCGTATTAAAATTATGTTATAGAAATTGGAAACAAGTTAATTGCAGACACTAAAACATGTTTTCGACTTTGTAAATACAAAACGAAAATCCCGAAGCTATTCGAATTCTATGTCTAAGGAGATAGCTCTAATGAGATCGTCTATAGCACTAATGAGATCTTCAATTTGTTTGCGGAATGTTTCGGAATGGATTTGTCGGCTCAGCCGCATAACACCAACTCAGTCATTACTAATTTAGGTATATCTTTTGGGAAATGACGTACTGAAGGCAATACTTGATATCGACGAATGAAGAAGGGCATGTGTCTAATTTTACAGAGTTTTGATCTAGAATTTATTTCTTTGTAACTGAAGTAAGAAATTTTGTTTCTGATTTTTAAATGGTACAATTGGTACAAAATTATAAAAAAATTTCAAGAAAAAGGATATTCATAAAGATCCTGATGTAAAAATTAACTGTAATAAATAATTTTTTAAAATATATATTTATGCATAGTTGTTATAGTCTCTTATCATATTATCAGTAATAATAATAATAAAAAAACTTTATTTCATCATCAAAACCAAAAGTTAATTTACATTAAATATTCAAGACTTAACTTAAAAATTTATAAAAACAAAGCATATTAAATATAGTAAAGTAAAAATTTAAAACTAGCCTAGTTGATTAAAATCTTACCTATCGGTAAATAAATTGAGAAGCAAAAAATTTTTAGAAATAGACAAGTAAAGCATGCTCATGTACACATCCTAGCAAAATAAGATGAAAGTTCTTCTAAATTTTGGCATAAAAAATCTGCTAATCATTTGTAGGTAATAATTAATATGGCCAGTACCAAGTCAAGATAAACAACATTAAATAGCTTTTACTGAAAACAGATTGCTTATAATCTAATTTTAAGAAATCATAGCAATATTAGCACAAATATAAAGGTTGATCAGATTTATAATTTTAGCATGATCTTAATTTGTAAATAAAAGATGTGCCTATGTATTTACGCTACACGTTGCAACAATTATAATAAAAGATATTCTAAAGTAAGTGCAATTTAATATTTCTATGGTAGTACATACTCTGGAATAAGATGGTTTTTATTGTTTAAATTTTTTAATACAAGTGCTCTAAAAATTGTTTCTGGTTTTCGTTTATATTGAATTCAAAACATTTTAACAAATGAAATGTAAAGTAAAAATCCACTTGAAAATTTAAAAAAAAAAAATTCGTGAGTTAGGCACGGTCTTGTAACAAATAATCTTTCTATTTTCATGTTTTTTTTTTCTTTAATCTTTAAAATTAACATTTAAATTAATTAAATTTTACATATAGAAATTATTAAGTCAAATTAAAACTCGATCTAAATAAATCAATTTAAAATAAACAAATTAAAATTCTGTAAAATTTTAATTTATGCATAATATTTTTAACCCTTAAGTGGTAGTGTATATAGACTTGAATTGACATGCAATTGAAATAAAAATAATAAATTATAAAATATTTAAAAAATACGAAAGGTAAGGAACACAAAAAAGGTGTTTATATTTTTCCTAAAAATGTTGATTCCTCTACCGGTAAAAACCTTTACAGTATACCGGTAAATTTGATATTACCGTTTACGGGTAAAAATATTTACAAATTTACCGGTAATGCGGTTATTGTGCAAAATAAAAAAGAGCGAACAAACAAATAAAATGTGTAAACTAAAACACTGCGACGATGACAAGCAGTGATGGAAGTTCGTAGTTCTGAAATGTATTGAATTAGAATGAAAAATTGTACTAAAAGTCGTAATACAAAAATATAATAGAGAAAGTCCACTTGAACAGGTATTACGCTTAAACCATGCATTATATTTATCTGTGACAAAGTTTTTCTACCAAAAATATGCCGCTGTTGATGAAACTGATCAGAGTTCAATTGCGGAAAATGAGGAAGACATTATTTTAGAATATGACAGTGACACTGGTATTGATGATAGTGATTCGGTTGAATCAGATGAAAACAAATTTTCGATTATCGCCATTGAAAAATGATTTTTGGCAAGACCAGATAAAAACCCGACTTGGTAAAGAACTGGAATTAAAAATAGATATAAAGACACATTGGAATTCCATCGATCCCATGATAGAAAGATATTTATTAGTAAAAGAAGAAGTAAAAGAAGCTTTAGAATATTTTAATTCTCTTCATTTGTTAGCCCAAATAGATGAGAAATATTTGACAAACATTCAAAAAATTTTAGAGCCAGTTCGGATTGCTGCAGAAGCCTTAGCTAGAAATGATGCTACACTATTTAACGCGGAAAGTGTAATTGAATTGTTATGTTCAATTTAAAAAAAAAAAACGATAACGATTCACAAATGTTCTCTAACTTCTTAGTTTGTTTGAAAAGAGAAATTGATAAAAGACGTAATATTAAATTATTGTCTCTCGTACAATACATGCTTCATCCAAAAAATTTAATGAAACGAAATGTTCACTTTGATTACTGTTCAAAGTTATATCCTTAGTGGCATTTGGGAAAAAAAATAATTGAAAGATTATTCAAAGCAGATGAGCAAACAGAATCAGATTCAAATTCGGAAGAGAATGACGAGTCCGAACTACTTTCAAATACTGACTTGAAATCTCAATTTCAAAAAGCTATTTGTACTGCTATGGTTTCAATTTCCAGTAAACCAGTAGGATTATCATCATCAGTCCACAAAGAGTTTTTATTTTTTGAAGTATCCGGGAAAAAAGTCATAATCTCACACTGTTGTTCGAAGCTCTCCAAACCGCAAAACCAACAACGTACAGAAAACGAAAGAATATTCTCCATAGCGAGCTGAGTTTGCACTAAAATAAAAACTATGTTATCGGATGAAAATTTGAATATTATCGTTTTCCTTAAATATTTATTTTTGAAACAAAAAAAAATTAACAGATGTTGTGTAAATTTATAATTTGGTGTTTTGTATTATTGTTCTCTTCTTGAATGATTTTTTTATTTGTTCGTTTTTTATATGAAATAAACAGATTTTACTGTTTTCTTTTCAATTGAACCATCATTTTCTGTTAATTTATTTAAAAAGCTTATTACCGAAATTTACTGGTAGTCGATTGAAAATTTACCTTTTACCGGTAATTGAAAATACAGGCATACCTCGTTTATAGCGCTCTTTTTTGGCCAGAGCGCTGTTTCGTTATAACGCTCAAATTGATCATTTTTTTATTCAAGTTTTAAATCAAAATTTTCAAATTGTTTTAAAAAATAATTTTTTTTTGAAAAAAAATGCACAAATTTTTTTGTTTTTTTTTTTGACTTCATTCATTTTTTCCCCAGTTTATCTGTGGCTCATCTTTAAAAATTTTCCACCAATTTACACCGACATTTTTTTTGTCACAACTAAAATATGCATATGTATGTATAAAGTAACCATATGATATATGAAATATGTATGTATTGAAATGATACATTTTTTTCACATGTAATGAGTTTCATCGATACATCAGTTTAAAAAGTAACGATATTTAAAGAATTACCCTTATTTTAAAATTTCGGGAATCCCCATTATAAAAAAAAATATTGAATTGATAAATTTTTTCGAAAGTTTATTGTGTAATTTAGTGTCTAATTGGCAATTGACTGAGAAGGTAAGTTAATTTCCTTTATCTTAAAATTATTTAAAAACTTATTTTGTTTTCCTATTAAAGATGGCTGAAAAAAGAAAGAATGCAGAAGTCAGCAGTGCTTCGAAAAGAAAAAGTTTGACTTTGGATTTGAAAATGGATGTTATAAGGCGTTTTGAAACGGTGGTGAACGGCAATCAGATATTTCTTCTCGTATGGGTTTAGCTGGATCAACTATAAGAACTATTCTCAAAAATTCGGATAAAATTAAGAAATCTATTTTTACAACACTTCCTATTTCTGCTAAAAAAGTCACACGTACCAGAGATATTCAGATTGAACGAATGGAAAAATTATTACAAATGTGGATTGATGATCAAACGCAAAGAAACATGCCGCTTAGCCAAAGCTTGATCATAGAAAAAGCTAGGACTTTGTATTCAGACCTTGTAGAAAGAAGTGGAAAAAACTCATCAACCGAGCAATTTGTGGCGAGTCGGGGCTGGTTTGAAAAGTTCAAAGTTCGCGCAAATCTACACCACATTAGGCTCTGTGGCGAATCAGCTAGTGCCGATAAAGAATCTGCAAAAGAATTCCAAAAAACATTGGATGAAATTATAAAAGTTAAAAACTATCCACCACAACTTATTTTTAACTTCGATGAAACCGGACTTTTCTGGAAAAAAATGCCCTTAAAAACATTTATCTCTAGAGAAGAAAAATCAGCTTCTGGTTTCAAAGCTGCTAAAGATCGTTTAACTTTATTGTTAGGCAGCAACTCAAGTGGCGATTTTAAGATGAAACCAACATTAATTTACCATTCAGAAAATCCCAGGGCAATGAAAGGGATTTCCAAACATTCATTACCAGTATTTTGGGTGGCAAATCGAAAAGCTTGGATGACTACAATATTATTTCAGAAATGTGTATCAAGAACATTTTTGTCCAGCCGTGAAATTATATTGTGAAAAAAATAATTTGGAAGTCAAGGCCTTGTTAATCCTTGATAATGCGCCTTCACACCCACAAAATTTAGCAGAACTTCCAATGAGCTTACCAGTTGAAATTATTTTCATGCCTCCAAATACAACTGCGATTATACAGCCGAAGGATCAAGGTGTAATAGCTACTTTTAAAACCTATTACATTCGAAGAACTTTAAAACAACTTTTACAAGCAATTGAATGTAACCATGAATGCTACTGAAATTATTGGTTTATCGTGGAATGAAATGAAAATATCTTGTCTAAAAAATTGTTGGAATCGGTTACTGGTTCAAACTGTTCAAAATGAATTAATCAATGAAGTGCCACAAAATGTTGCAGAAATTACTGAAATAGCTAGACAAATCGGGTTTGAAGAGGTTGATCAGGGAAATGTTCAACAATTAATTGAAGATGATTATCGTGAACTTTCTAATGAAGATCTTATTGATAATTTGGAACAAATTCCATTAGAAATTACTGATTCGGATTCAGATTCGGATGGTCAACAGAACACCAGAATTCTAACAAAAAAATGTTTAGAACATAATGTTAGCGTAATACAAAACGCTTTAGAAGATCTATTTGAAAACGATCCGAATTTCGAAAGATCAGCTGCAATAAAACGAGGCGTTATGGATGTTTTGTAACCATATTTAGAGCTACTCAAAGAAAAAAAAATTCCAAAGCAATCTACTCTAGACTGATTCTTAAAATAAGATTAACTATAAAGACTGTTTTTATGTTATAATTTTTAAAATTATGGTTTTTATTATGTTTTTGTTTCTTTGAATTATATTTTTGTTTAATTAAAGATTTAAAATGAAATATATAGTTGTTTTTAGAAATCATACATGATTTGTTTAAATTAATTTTTCTCAAATTTTACCCTATAAATAGTTTAAAAATGCAAGAGGCACGTATCCCCTTATTTCAGTACAAATAGTGTTTCTATTAACGCTGTTTCCATTAGCGCTCTTTTTCCAGGAACGCATCCTGAGCGTTAAACGAGGTATGCCTGTATACGGTAATTGAGGAACTATAATTATGTATTAATTATAAATATTTTTGTTAAAAATGTTGGTGATGTCCGAACTCCGAAGACATGTTAGTTTGAAAACTTCATCATTTTATTTACAAACTTTAGTTCAAATATTTTAAAATGAGAAATTAGTTTCAAAACGATTTTGCATGTTTCATTTTTTAATATAATTTACAAGTGCATTCATACGTTATTAGGTCCCTAAAGCAAACTATTTCAATTAAGAAATTCAGAAGTGAAAAATTATGTATGCAGGTTGCTTCCAATGATTGATTTTATTAGTGCAATTAATAAATTTGATTATAAATAGAAACAATTATATCTAGTATTAAAGAGTCCACTTAAAAGTATACGTTTTATATTCTGTAGCTGTACCAATAAGCTAAAATGTGTAGGGATTCTTCTGTAGCTAATGTACTAATGCAAATGAAAGTGTAATAAAAAATGTCTACCGGTATTTATATTTTTGCTATGATGCATTTATACCTACTTTCAAATTTCAATACAATATTTTATTTTAACTATTACAATTAAAATAATCAACCTAATAATATAATACAATTCAGAAATTTAATTTTCATATTTTAGTTGAAAATAATCTAAAAATTATTTTATTAAAACTGTCATAATTGAAATGATGAAAAACCCCATTTTATCAGTTACAGGTTAATATAATACTGCATATATTATAATTTATTGCTTTTTAACTACTATTTTGGAATTGATTTTAATCTTTTTTTTTGCCAAAAGCGTTGTATTAAACTCTTAGAATAGTTTTCGCAATATAACATAAGTGTATACATATATATTTAAATGTACATATATATATATATATATATATATATAAAATCACATATATGGATTAAATCAATAACTCACCTTTATGACAAGCTCCAATATGTTTAATGTCAATATACAGATCTGTATTACATGAATCTCGTCTCATATGACACCAGGAATGATAAGTATGATTATTATTACCGCATAGTTTCATATGACCATATTTATCATTTTGTAACTACGATGTAAAAGAAGAATTTAATTAATTTTTTATTATTTTTTTTTAATTCTGTATTTTTTTTTTTTTGCAATTTCAATAAAAAAAATTGAAATTAAAAAAAATTTCCAAGATATATAGATAATGTATGTACATACAAAATATTTATATAAAAATAAATCATAATTAATAAATTGTTTAAATATTTTCCATTACAATAAAATTTTTAATTAAATTTTGAAAAAAAAAAAAAATGGAAAATAAATGACTTAAAGAAAATTCTCAAATAAATACAGGGTGATTTAAAAATTGTTTTTTTTTTATTAACTGAATTTATTATTGTAATTTTAAAGGTTTTTTTTTCAAATTGGGGTGATTTTATTCAACAATTTAAATTGTATATATAGCTGTTTAGATACCAATGATAATGCTTACGCGATTGGGATGCCGAATCACTTCTGGCATAAGTTTATTATATCTGTTGTTTATAGATTGTTTATAAATAAGTAAACCGTTGAATGATGAAGTAGGTTGAGGTAGGTAAATCGAACCGAGCGGTTTGATGTAGTTGTTATGTCCATTGACTACTAACAGAATGTACCGGGTCGAATCACGGTTCAGACATGGGTGTTAAAATGAATCTTTCTTTCATTATTCTTGAAATTTTCTTACAGTATAATTTTTAGCATTAGTACTATTTAAGTAAGCTTAATTTTGATGATAGTAGTAGATTTCCACGTTTAATGATTTGATAAGCAGAGCATTTAGAGCGTAATCTGAATGAAGCTCAACAGATTTAGTTCGTTGCACGCTTTGAGTAAATTAAAAAACCCTATTAAGGTTGAATTTGTTTTTTATACAAATAATTATTGATTGTAGATATATTTTAGAAAAAAAATGTATAAAATAATGAAAAATGAAATTCTGGATAAATCTAGTAAAAGTAAATAAATATATTTTTTTATATTGAACTATCTATACTGGAGTTTTGAATTTGTACTTGAACTAAATACTAAAATGAATAAATCTAAAAATATTTATTTTTAAAGGCCATCACCATCAAAATTTATTATTTAAATATATAAAATATATATTTTTTAATATTTCATCTTTGGCTACGTGTTCTTTTAATATATATCCAGTACGTAAAGCACGCTCTGAGTGCGCGACTAAACTCAAAAACTAAAAAATTAACTTCAAGCTCTCATTACTTGAAATACGAACTTTCTTTACAGCTTAAGCTCTGCTCTGAACTAAAAAAAAAAAAACTTTCAAAAACCAAT
This sequence comes from Argyra leucocephala, assembly GCA_963942445.1. NCBI lineage: Eukaryota > Metazoa > Arthropoda > Insecta > Diptera > Dolichopodidae > Argyra > Argyra leucocephala. Next base: position 140,284,927 of record OZ012678.1, on the reverse strand, counting down.
ATTTCTGTGTATATTTTTTATGTCATGACTTGGCTGAATAAGCCCACATATCAAACATGGGTATAAACTATGCCAGAGATGGTGAATCTATTGCTTAGAAGTCAAATCAACTTTGATTGGCACATACATATACATTCTTTCATTTTCATACATAATGTACTAAATGCATTCTTATTTTTGAATAAAATTGAAATCTATTCAATGCTAATTATATTTTAAAAACAAAACAAAGATTTTTCCCAAATTTCTGTCGCCTTTATTTCGACGTTGTAATACTTGTGTATGTAGGTGTACATTTGAAAATTCAAAGCATACTATGTTTAAGGCATAAATCAAATTTGGTCAATTACGAAGTCTGGATTTGCGCATTTGATGATATTTTTTATGCTTTTGCACGAAGTTGATTCAAATTACCATGGATAGCTAATGCACAATTAATTACGTTCGCGGCTTTGTGTTACAACGTTTTGTAGAATGTTTTGATGAAATTATAATGTTTCTTTCTGAATGATAAAAAATCTGAATTTCTTCAATTTTTTGATAATTACTGGATTACAAAATTAATGTTTTCAACGGATATTTGCATCCATTTAAATGAATTAAATATTAAAGTGCAAGACCGTGGAAAATCATTTAATGTTATATTTGCTATTCTTAAAGGTTTTGAGGTCAAATTAGTAATATTTGAAGGTGATATTGACAATAATATTTTTAAGTATTTTCCTTTATTTAAAGATCATTTTCAAAAAAATTCCATTCATGGAGGTTTTGAAAATAATATAAATTTTACAGACGAGTTATAAATGACGCACAACAATTTTGTAAGGAAATTTCAAGATTTGAAAATATTTGAACCGTTAATTAACTTTATTAAATATCCAGACAAGTTCGATTTGAAAACTAATAAAATTGAACAGTTAGAGAATTTAAAAATGCAGTTGGCAAAGTTTCAATCAAGCTGTATTTGGAAGCAGAAATTTGTAAAATTGAGACATAAAATAGAAAATATTGAAAAAAAATTGAATGAAGAAGAACACGAAAACATGGACAATATATTATTGAAGACATAGTGTTCTCTTCCCGAGACATTTATTGCGATGAAGAAATTGTTTTGGCTATTCATACACTTTTTTCATCAACGTATAGCTGTGAAAGCTTATTTTCGATAATGAATCACATAAAATCTGGTGTAAGAAACAGATTTACCGAGGAATTTTGCGAAGCTTGTAGTTCATTAAAACTGTCAAACTATCACCCTGATATTGATGCATTATCGAAAACTATTCAACAACTAAAATCTCATTAAAAACTATGTCAGCTAATTATCGAATAAATGTATATATAATTTTTTAATAAGGCACAACCACGAATGTATTTTCATTTTATCAAAATAATTTTTATTTGCACGCATTCAAAAAAAGGTTCAACATCCCTGAGCTACACAATGGTAAGTACAATAACAAAGTCAAAAGGATTCTATTTGCCTTGTTTTAATGAATAAAGAAAATTCTAAGAGATTGATTGATTTTATTAGTTTAAATTTATTATGTAAAATACATAGTACTGATGTGAAAATTTATTCCTTAGCGTTATTTTGACAATTGCACAATACAATACAATACAATATATCTATAGAACTAAGTTTAACTTATTCTACAAATCTTTTGTGGTATCGCTTTAAAAAAACTAGTGTTATTCAAATCTGCTAATTTTCGCTTTACCAATTGAGTAAAATTAGTTGTATATTTCAAAATTTTTTGATAGTAAGCTATAATTTTCTGTTTATGCTGGACTTCTCTTAAATTTTGAATTTTCTGTATTTTTTTTTTTGCAGTATTATATTCTATAATATTTTGTATGCGATCTGCGATACCTAAAATTTGCATTTTAATTGTATATTAGATATTTCAATATCACACTTGACGCTTGATTGCTATAAAATATACTGAAAACAATTATTCAGTTTATTCTTTGGGCTCAGATTATACTATTAATAAGATTTTAGTTTGCGTGGGTTGCTGATAAAATATTTGTTTAATATTATAGGGTAAGGAGTATGAAACCTGGCTCTGGCAAGGCAAATAATCTTAAATCGCACCATAATATTTTAATATAATTACATCTAATATATTATAATTATTAACCTTCAAATTTAAACATTTTTTTTATATTTTTGTTTATTTTTTTTTTAGTAATAATATAACTTTTAATTTCAAATAATACTTAAAGTTGTACTAAACTATCATAAAACCTATACGTAATTATTTATTTGCTAAGACGGCTACTGAAAAAGTGAAAACATCTTAAAAATCAATCACTTTGTAAATACATACAATTCAGTATAAATATATCATATATATATATATATATATATGCAGTATACATATACATATTTATAAATATTAGCAATTATAAAATGTAAAAACTGTGTTAATTAACATCGTCACCTGATGACAGTCTAAAAAAAATTTTAAATAATGTGATGAGAATAATGAAAGGAAATCTTAAATGCTAATATGAAAGGCTTGGCAGAAACTAAGACTTCACTTAAATATAAGTTAAAGATGACAAAAAAAAAAGAAACATAAATAAATATTATCAGAACTCAGAAGTTTGATAAGCGATTCTTTATAAAAGCAATACCACCTATTAATAGAATATCAAAACTTTTGTGTAGTAGCAAAAGCAAAGTGGTATAATAATATAAATATGTTACTGTACAGGTTCGAAATTCATGAAAATGTTCTGTATACATTTTTTTTATGTTTCTTATGCTATGAAAATGGAAATCAGATTTAATTATTTTGATTAGTGGCAAATTTAGATTTATAAAAATTTTATCAATTATATATTATATTATTTCAAACTGAATCTAACCCTTTCAGACCCAAGTAAAAAAATTTCTTCAATCGGCTTAACACAACTTAACAACATAATCTATGTATCTACATATCTATCAATCTACATAATCTAAATAAACAAAATCTATGGATCAATGATTTGGAGCTTTAAATCAAAATATCAATTTTAACAGAGTATAGAATCATTTTTTTACATTGCACAATCACTTAATGTGGGTCTTAAAGGTCTAAATCTGATTTATTTTAAAAATCATTCTCATCATTATTATGATTTATCTTGTTTCCTATAAAAAATCGGTATATTTCAGATAATATATTATAATGCTGAAGCTGGCCTTTTTATTAGGTATTCATTATATTTTGACTATATTAACCTTACTGGATGATATGATATATTGATGATACTCTACATATTGCACAATCAATTGTATAGCAAGCTTTCGTCTAATATTAAACGTCTAAGTATTAGTGAAACAGAATGAAATACTAGTCTACTAATACTATTTTACATACTGTCTGACACGAACAATCATGCAGCAAGTAAAAAATGCAGCTTCAAAAATATTTTTCATAATTTTAGTCATTCGAGCTACACTTTTCTTTAGCATGGGACAAGCCTAAAGTGTAGTTAATAATTTTTTTTTAGTTTTGACACTATAATTTGAAAATTTATATAATGTTAGTACTCATACCCATACCAGTACAACACTATTATTGCTGTATGTATACTATAATCGTATAATTTCGCAATAATTGAATAAATATTCAGAAATTAGGGCAACAAATTTGAAGGTAGTATAGAAAATTTGACAGAATATACAACTCAAAAATGACAATGAACTTTTGTAAATGTAATCTCATCGAACACCTTTTGTAAAATCTGATGGTGTGTTTAAATGTAGAACATATTTCATAAACATGTTAAATATCTATTGAAATTGTTTGTTCAAAATTTAAATTTTTGATATTTGCAGTTGCATTTACTACATAGAGCCATTATAGATTAAGATTACATTTTATATACTTTGTTTGAAGTCACTGTATAGTTTACATGTTGTTTTTTCGTTTTATGTTGTTTTACCAGTAATAAGAATATGTAATATGAATATCGACACTCTATATGAGCTACTAAGCTTTTTTGAGATAATTTGAATAAAAAGAACAAAATAGATTAAATTCTTAATAAATATAAAAACAATTGTAATAATCGACTAGAGTCCATATCACCATCATCAACACTCAATTAAACAATTTTATTTTTAATTAAAATATATTCTATATAGGATGATCACAATTTTCATTGCATTGGATTTTCAGTTTTTGATGGTAACAAAACCAAATTGCTATAAATATACAATAAATGCGATCAGATCTATTGCGCTCACTCATCTAGTCCCAATTATTGTATAATTAATGAGAAAAATCTTGCTTGGACATATAATTATGTAACTTAACTTTAATAGATGCCATAGTCAGTCAATGTTCATCAAGATCATAGAATTTTTTTTCTTTCTTATTTTGTTTGTTATTATTCTGTAATTAATTAATTTATTTATTTTTTTTTTGTTTTTGTTTTTCTGTTCATACTTGATATAACCATTTTCAATTTTTGTCCCATTGAGTTGATTTATTGGTTTTTTGGGTTTGAACATGTAATAAAGAATGTAGTTTTTAGCTCGTGCTTTCGATCTCTCGGTACCATATATAGGAGGTGACATTTTGATAAATTCAATGTATTAAATAAATGTATATAACATGTATATATAGCACATATATATATATATATATATAAATTTATATTTTGTTGGTTTATTTTTTGTATTATGTTGCACCTTTTATATTTTAGTTATTTAGTATGATTCATGACTTGAATTAGATTTCCGGTCATGTACACTTTATTGTGGATTTTTGTTGTTATTATTAATTTGTTTTTGTTTTTTAATAGTTTAACGATATTGAATTAAAAACAAAAAACGTATACCTAAATGTCTTCAAAAAATTGTAGCAATTTTTTAAATTGTTTAAATAAAAATGAAAATTAAATTGTTATATTGTTAAGGAATTGTGTCATTATTTTAAGAAACGTTTAGAATAAAATTATTAGTGAAGATAAATTAACTTAATATTTTGTTATTATCTTATGTTTTTCACTTTTTTATTTTTAATTAAATAAAATAAATAGAAAAAATTATAATTAGATATTAGCTAGAGTATGTATCTAAGAATAAATCGCTAATGTATTTTTATAACAATTGATTTGTAAATTGACAGAACAACATTTTAGTATCTTAATACGGCACTGATAACGGCACACATTAGTTTTAATGGTAGAGAGTATGTAGAAATTAAACGTGTATCAAATGAGTTTTAATTCTCTGTTTGAGAAATGCATTAGGCAGCATCAACGCAGAGGTATGGAGAGATTAGTATGAATGTAATAACAACCTAAGCCATATTATGTCTTATAATGGTGATATAATGGGGCCTCGTAATGGGGAAACCGAAAGCCAAACAAAGGGAAAACACTGAAGAAAAAAAGGTAAGCAGTTGTTAATTCAGTTTTATTAAGGCACGAACACCATAATTTTGAAAAAATATATTCACATAGTTAATTCTATTTTATTTTAATAATTTATTGTTAATTTTATTTCTAAAATGTAAGAAGTCTATTTATCTATATATCTATATATATAAAAATGAAATTTTTTATGTTTGTCTTTATGTCTGTCTTTATGTTATTTTTATAGACTCGAAAACTACTGAATCGATTTGGGTGAAATTTTCAGAGTATATTACTAGAATAGTGGGGAAGGTTATAGGCCTATCAGCTTTTTAAAATTGCGACGGTTTGAGCAGCTGCCATACAAGTCCCAGCACCTATCACAAATATTTTAAGAATTAAAATTGTTACAGAGCTGAAAATTTGTACTCAGGTACTGCCTCAAAATTGCCTAAATAAATACGTCTTTTATCGTTTTTCAAAATGTTGAGTGGTTCGGGCAGCTGCCTTACAACCCCCAACACCTATTACAAATATAATGAGCAAACATATCTTTTACCCTTTTCCAATAAAAAATTCCAAGTTATTTATTTATTTATTTATTTAACAGTGGACCTACAGATTAATCTGCAGGCCAACTACAGGCCCTTTTCCCTTTCGGAATGTGGGAATTCCAAGTTATATAAAGAAATATAAATCTGTTGACGCTATTATCGATGAAGAACAATGTTGTCAACTATCCCGTTTCTGAATTTATTAGGACTACCAGGTATATATAATATGTTACAGTTGAAAGCAGGTTCAACAGTGATGTTGTTACGAAATTTAGATCCACTAAAATTGTGTAACGGAACAAGACTCTGCGTAAAAAAACTAATGGATAATGTAAGTGAAGCCACAATAATTACCGGAAAAAGCAAAGGGGAAGACGTTTTAATTCCACGTATCTCAATAATTTCAAGGGATATGCCATTCAAATTCAAAAGCCTTACATTTCCATTAAGTCTGGCTTTTGCTATCACAATAAACAAATCTCAAGGTTAATCATTGAGTGTAGCTGGATTAAATTTGGAAAATCCGTACCTTTGCACATGAGCAGTTATATATTTACACGCCAAAAAATAAAACAAGAAATGTTGTATACCAACAAGGGTTACAATAAATAAATTGAAAAAATAATAAAAATAATTAAATAACAACATTTAAATATTAATTTTTTTTTTTTTAAATAATTAATTAAAAAAATTTTACACATTGTATTCAAATATTAGTTTAAATTTTTTCTTAAAATAAAGTGAATGAATAAGATTAAATTTATGTCTTTAAAAAATAATTTTAAATTAGGTATTTCTATTACAGGGACTTTGGGCCAGCAACGCGGACCAGGTACAGCTAGTATATTATAAATAAAAGTACGATATAATTTTTAGTGTAGATATTTTTGCAAAACTATAAAAATATCAGTTCAGAGCAAAATGAGATAACAAAGCTGTATAAAACATTCATTCAACCTATATAAATTATTCTACCTTAGACCACGGTAGCAAAATTATATCCCTATGAACTTTTAAGATATTGAAAAAAAATATATATAGGTATTCGAATATTCATACAATTTTATTTAGGTAGGTTTTAAAGATAAAAAAAAAATATCTTGAAATACGTATTTTCTACTTATTTAAACTATTTAACTCAAACAGTTTACAATTCAGTAGTATATTACATAAAACAATACTCAAAGATTGAAGTACAATTAAATTTGCTTAGTATATTTGTAATAAAAAAAAAAAAATTCAAAATACAAATTATGTATGTACATAATATATACGTATATCTATAGCTAGATATATATTTTTGCTAATTTATAATTAAGAGTGTCTACTTAACAAAATATTTAATTAATTTTAAATAACTTTAATCTTAAGGTATTTTGTATATACATGCATAGAAAAATTGATTTTATTAGTATATATACACACGTAACATTTTATTGTTATATATTTCAGTAGCTTTTTTACTGGTACTGGAATAATTTAACAACTTTTTTTAACTCAACATACAAATTTGTAATTTCCATCTTTGCTGACACTGTTATCAATATGTCTGTTTCAATATTACATAGCATGAGCCTATGTATTGATCTCATAATTAATTGTGTATTACAACAAAAAATTTGATATTCTCCACAATATCATATTCAATATATTAAATTCGTAATAAATTTTTTAAAACCATAATTTATATTTACAATACAAATAATGTAGTCATATTTCAGTTTATCATGTATCCAAAATACTACAATCTTTTCTTATTCTCAATTTTTTTGTTAATGAAAAACTCACATAATTTCCATAGTAATATAACCCATCCTTAATTGTCAAATTTGTAACCTCTTCCAGTAATTTTTATTTTTTATTTTTTTTTTTTTTACGATAACGATATATTATTAATATAAAACCAAAAAACACTTACAATGTATCAATATAATTGCTCTTAAAATTTTATTTTATAGCCAAAAACAAACAAAGAAAAACAAAACAACAACAAAAATAAATTTAAGAAGAATGAAATTTTAAATCCCAAAATTGTTCACATTTAATTGCTGAAATTATTCATTGTGTTTCTCTTTCTTACAATCCGTTGTTGTATTGTCTTCGTTGTCGTTTCTATTCTTAAATAGAAGTCATCATTCAAGTGTATTATATATGCAAGTCGCGCCGGCCGTGACATTCACACTTAGATTATTATGATCAGTCAAAATTTCCACATAATATATATATATATATATATATATATATGTATAAAATGTATATATATACAAACAACATCTTCAGATCAACAAACCAAATGGATCATCAAAAATTACGAGTATTTAAATTGATTCGTTTTATTTGGAAATTTTATTTTTCTTTTTTTTTTTTTTTTTAATGTTTATTGATGGCGGTGAGTCTCGGAATGTAGGTTGTTGCTTGAATCACTTTTTATTTTTATTTTTTCCAAGTTATTCTGATTTTTTATTGAACTTGGTTTTTTGTTTTGTTTTAATTTTTATTATAACGCTTAAAATAGTCTTAAATCTTCTTTAAGTGTCTGAATATAGGTTGAAAATTAATAACAACAACAAAAAATATAAGAAAAAGAAAAAAAAATTGGGCTGCCTTAGCAGACTTCTAAATAAAACATTGTCGCGGCGATTAACATTTATTATTGTATATTTTTTTTTTAGTGATTTGTTTTTTATTTTCATTTTCTGTTTTTTTTCTTTTTTTTTTTTTTTGCAACTGATCATGATGATATTGGGTAGCATATTGATGATAATAATGATAGTAATTATTATAATAATGATGATCATGATCATTGGTTAATACAAAGTACATTTCCTTGATTTCATTCGAATGAAGTTAAGAAAATTTGGTAACTTATGGAATCAAAAAGGTGTCTGGGGAGTATGTATATAAAAATACGGCAAACATATTAAATGTATTCCTTTCAAATTGGTTTTGAAAAACTATATATGAATTTGAAATTGGAAGACAATTCCAGACTTATGTGTTTTAGAATTTATAATATAAAAAAAAAAAAAAAATAACAATTCTTAGTAATTTATTTTATTTTTATTTATTTATATATATATATATATATATATATTATAAGAACTATAAGCGATCTGATATGATATTCTGTACATTATGTGGTGAAATTGTTTTACACATCAGAATATATTTTTAACATACGAACTTCTAAATTATCTGCAATAGAATGCACCATTTTACGTAGTTCTCTCTAAATTTAACTTGAATATTTTCACCAAAAGGGGTTCGAAATAACACATCTAATTGTAGCTATATCGATTAGTGATGTGTAATATAATATCCAAAAATAAGTCGATATATCGATCGAAACATATCAAAAGAAAATATATCGATGCATATAAGCATCGGAACTAATTATATCGATATATTGATTTAAATTGGGAAAATAGCTCACTTTGAGTTAGAGTACAATACAAACTTGCTGAGAGTACAATACAAACTGCAACAGAATGTACATTTATTCTGTGTTAAATTTTTTTTTAAATCACAAAAAAATTTCATTCAAAAGATCGAAGCAATCAAATCGAAAAACCGATGTACTCAAATATCGCTAACGAAAACATCGAGTACAAAAATGTCATATGAACAAAATATCGATTATATCAAGAACTCGATACATATCGCACATCTATAATATCAATATATTTTCTTAATTTTTTCACTACAAAATATTGCAGAAGCAATTATTATTATTGAGTTTCTTTATCCCTTTTATAACTAAAACATAAAAAATAACCATATTGGATGATTCTATATAATATTTCATAAGAACCGTTTATATTCAACATTCAAACCACTACCTAATCATTACCTCGAAATATCCCGTTTTGATTTTGTACAATGATTATGATATACATATAAGCATAGTATAGTAATCATTTTCTGCATTTATCTGGATGTTTGCAAGTTCGACGGAATACTCCAACACATATTCCAATTGAAATATATACACAAATTGTAACATCATGTAATTGTCATAAACATAGTATCTGTTTTTTATTGTTTATATATGCCATCTGTCATTTGTCATTTGTCATCTGTCATCTGTCATCTGTCATCTGTCATCTGTCATCTGTCATCTGTCATCTGTCATCTGTCATCTGTCATCTGTCATCTGTCATCTGTCATCTGTCATCTGTCATCTGTCATCTGTCATCTGTCATCTGTCATCTGTCATCTGTCATCTGTCATCTGTCATCTGTCATCTGTCATCTGTCAACTGTCATTTGTCATCTGTCATCTGTCATCTATTATCTGTGTCATTTGCCCATCATTTCATAATGATTGTCATGTCATTCAAGTATTAAATTTAGATGGCGCCATAGAATTTTACAGTAGAACGCTGCTATGATTGTAAAAATATAAGATTATTGTAAGTTTATATTATATATTTAGATTTTGTTTTCTACATATATTAATTTAAATTGAAATTATCTTTTTGATTAACTTATATTTAAATTGATTGCGTACAATAGAATGTCTATGAATATTGATTATTTAGAATTATTGAGGTCTTAGGATAATATATGTTTAAATTTCCAATGATGACAAATAAGATGTCGTTAAAATGATCGAATAAATAACGCTTAGGGAATTGAAAATTTTGCACCTTACTACAAATATTCTGTTTATATGGTAATTAAAAGCATTCTAATAATTCTAATAAAGGTATGATATTGATAAATTAGTAAATAGCAAATACATATTTTTCTTAAACTTGAAATGACAACTCTAATGAAGGAAGAAATGCTAGAATTTATTTTGCTTCCGTCATTTATGGTTAGTTACAAAACTAGTAATATAGTAAATATTAAAGTTCATAGTAAATGTAATGACCAAGTAGGTTAAAATTGTGCAATCAGATACCATTAAGTAGCTTAAAAATTATGCAATCAGACACCAAATTAGTTTTACACCTAATTTTAGATGTCAACATTCTCATTATAATTTAATTGAAGTAAAAAAAAAAGTTTTGATATGATATGATATTAACACGACGTCTTAACCAACTGAGCTAATACCCGATTAAAATTAACAGACATAAAATAAAAATTTATTTTGACCCCTAGAATCGCCCAATAGAATAAATAAATAATTAACATTGCAAGCTAAAGAAAAGCAAGTAAAAAGGGGATAAATTTGAATTCGATTTTCTAATTTAATTGAAATCAAAAAAGAGGACAGGTTTGAGTTAATTCGGGCACTAAATTAGTTTCGACCTAATTCTGAATTTTAACTAATTCCATCCTACATGATTAAGTGCACATTAAGCTGCTAATAATAAGGTCCCGTTTCGAATATCGCCCATAGAACAGATTGTTTAGTTGAATTTTTATTTTATTATTATTATCATGCAGTGATAACACTTCAGTCAAATTGAACTAACTATACTTAAATAAGAAGGTATAGTTTATAACAAGAGCAGTAGTTTTTCACATATAATTTTTTGATATACAAGTAAATTTATAAATAGCTACTCACTGCATTCAATATTTACTAAAAAAGTAATTCTATCTAAAATAGGATAAAACAATTTAAATATTTTAACATCAGTATTACCCCCTTAAATTGATAATACGAATCGTCACTTAAAACAAATTAATTTCTATGTTCAAATTAAAATCAATTAAATAGTTTACTTGACAAATCAATCGAACTGAATAGATTATTCTAGTTTAAAACGGTTGAGCAATTATAGCTATTCATTACTCTCATAACACTATCCATATTTTATTTTATTTTATTATTGTAAAATGGTTTTATTGTAAATTTTCATATTGTAATTTGTCAACACTTGAACTAAGTAAGAATAAATAAATAAATATATGGGAATGGATTTGCAACACAACTTAAAGTTTTGTCTGTTTTACGATCAAACAAGTATGTGAAATAAATTTATTGAAATTATCTGAAATAAGCATGTAAAATATATGTTCTGATAAGCCCCTAACAACCTAAACATAAGTCCGCACGGTCGTGAACACTATAATGGATTCATATTTGTATTAAAACATTCAGAGACGGGAAAAATATTTGTGCTGACAAGTCTCAAATGCTTCAAATCAACTAAGTATCTTCACCAAAGTAAAATCACAAATCAAAGTGGTTCAAAGCTCAGTAAGTAACAAATTTTAGAACATACTCGTACCAATTACATTTTTCTCAATAAATAAAATTTAAAACAAAAATTTAATATAATATACAGCTTTATCTATTTATTTTATTTTGTCACATACTGTATGTATTTTAAATTTTACAGAGGCAGAAGAAGCTCGAAAGTGCAAAGTAGAAAAAAAAAAATTAAATTTATTAAGGATCATTTGTTTGTTGGAATGAGAATTAAAAAAAAAAAAATAAAATAAAAAAGTAAACAAACAAAATAATAATCATAAAAATAAAAAAAAAAAAATACACATATTTATGATCTGACAGATTGGTTTTAATTGAAAATTTATGGAAATTTTGCAGATTTTTTTTTTATTATTGTTTTCATTGTTGTTATTGTAGAGCACATTAATGGAAATCAACTGTCACGTAAATTTGAGTGAATTAATCTTATAATATTTTTTTTTTTAAGTTTTTAAATTAAAATATATTCTACTCGTATATAAAAAAAAAATTAAATGGAATTAGATTAGTGGTAGCTTGAACATTTTTAAAAAGAAGGACCCTTATTATTATTATGTATAATATGTATAATTGGTTTTTAGAATCTCACTAATAGATTATCTTAATTTCATTAATTATTATTTCAAATTAATGAAGATTCAAAAAAAAAAAAAAAAACAGAGTGACTATCGCTTAAATCGTTAAATTCATTTTAATTGGTTCGTTTTGAAATATTACATTTTGATAGGTGGTTTATTTGAATTTTACCGCCATTAAAGTAAATAAATATTTTGTATTAAAAAACTAATTTATTTATAATAACTACTTTTTTTTAATATATTAACTCTAGGTATGTATGAAGAAAATATTTAATTTTGGAAAAAAAATTAATTACCTGATTTTTGTATTTTTTTCTTGGGCATTTAAAGCTGCATGTTACACATCTTGGCTGATTAGTTGCTAAATCTTTTAAGCATGTTTTTTTAGGACCGCATGATACTGTTTCACAAGTTGATCCAGCTGAAAAAATGAAAAAAATTTTTTTTTATTATATTGATTATAATTTAAATATTTATTTCATATTAATTATTTAATATACCGTCGTCCGAAGTGATTTTGTTGTATCTCACGAAAATCGGGGTTTGGAAAATCGATTTTAAAGCCCAAAATTGTTTAAAAAAAATTTAGTCAAAAAAGTAAAGTTTTTTTTTATTTGAAATATTAGATATAGATTTTTGAACAACCATGTCAAAAAATGAATTTGGTAGAACTAAAATAAAGATTTAAGGCCCATTTTTGTCAAAATCATTTTGTTCCACTTGCGATCTTTAACCTTAATTAACCTACGACGTGTCTTTGAGGCACATATCATTTAATTTTAATTTAATTTCATTAAAATATTATTTTTATGGTTTATATGGTGTTTTGTATTTTATTATTTATTCATTACTTATATAAAAATATAATTATATAATTTTTGTTTTATAATATACGTTCACTTTTGTGTTACGCGTTTTACAAAAATGCAGCATAAAGTACTACATAAGAAAAAAAAAAATATAAAAAAGTAGTATTATAAAGAAATTTAAAAAACAAATGGTTTGCTTTACAATAGTAAATCAATCAATTTCTTTGCAACAAGTGTAAATTTATTATTCTAACTGTAAATTTATTGTTCTTCTAAATAAATTATAGTACAAGATATAATAATACGCCAGTATTTTCGTATTTCGTTACTTTCAAAGTTTCAACAGAATGTTACACAAAATTAACTCTACAAATTTTTTGTTAATTTTTCATCGTTTTTGTTTCAATTTGGTAAATTGAAACTTTATTGTTGACTATAAAAGAGGAACAAATACGTCAGGCAATATGTGAATCTGATAATGATGCTGCTGAAGTACGATAGTAATGATGAATGAGAATCTTCTGATTCCGTACACCTAGAAAAACATATAAATTTTTGAGGATACTTCTATAAATTTAATTGTGAATAATACAAATCTTGAAGTTGTATAACATTAGAATAATAAATGGAAACTTGTAAATTCTATTGAGACCCATGACATCACTCTTGTAAGCTATGTTCCCAAAAAAAAAAAATTTGTTGTCAAATCTGTAAAAGAACCTATTATAATAAAATATTATAGTTCAAGAAAGGGTGGAGTAGATTCTTTAGATCAAATGGGACATGCCATTTCGGTAACACGTAAGACTAATAGATGGCCTGTTGCAATATTTTATAATTTAATTGATATATGTTGTATAGCTCCGAATATTATTTTGTTGAATATAACTATTTTATACATTTTGATTAATTATAATACAATTAATTTTTTACTATTAACAGGCTTCTTTGTCATAATTCTACATTATATATGTGCCTCAGAAGCACTTCGCAGTACTTCATGTTGGCTTATATCCGTAGGTTAATTAGGGTTAAAAATATTGTCCCCAAAACACGTATGTACGATATAAAAAAAATTAATTTGCGACAGAAAATACTCAATTTTGTAATATATTATTTATATTATTTATTTCAGTATAAACTCCACAAAATATTAATTTAGTTATTATTTTTCTTAACTTCATATTTAATTGAAGTAACAAAAACAAAAGATAATATGAAAGATTTTATTCAAATAGGGAAGTACATGTATATAAAATTTTATATAAAATTATTTTAGACATTATTAAAACAATAAATTTAACAAAATATATAATTTTATTTATATATATATAGTTTTTTAATTAATCATTTATTAAATTTGTTTTATATTTGTTGTTTGTATTAATACATATATGCATATAATATTGATCATAAAAATAGATAAAAATAACTAAATTCTTATTAATATTAAGTATTTAATTTTTACTAGTGAATCCCCTGTGCAATTTCACAGAATCGGTTTCTTCAAGCACAGTTTTTCATAAAAAGAAATATTTGTTTTGGTATAATTGTAGTTGTTTTCTGAATCGCTTGATGAAATTAAAGTATAATATCCAATACTTTATGACGAAATTAATACTGATTTCGATAAACCTTAACACTATAAAATCCCATCACTCTCAACGTAGTAGATCAATATATTTTAATTTGTTTATAAGTTCATACAATGTCGTTTATAAGTCACATTAAAATATAACCGCAATTTTTTAATAAAACAGTCAAAAATTAATTAATCTATTAAAAAACTGGCCTCTTCTGAGGGATATGTTGTATCGGCGTAGGACCCAATGACCATATCCCAAGGATATCTGAAATTGCTAGCTTTCCAAAAACATATATCTTTAGTGGCACATCTTGTCCTTTAAGGACGAAATGGACATTTGAAAGTATCCTTGTTGTTTGGATGTTTTTGTATAAAAACCCTTATATCTGTTGATCCATTAGATATATATATATATATATATATATTCAGTTAAATATTCTAGAAAGATAACGGTCTGGAGCATATCACATTTATTTGATGATGATTATTGTTTCCGGTATGGAGATATTGTAGTTCAAAATAGAAAATTTTGGGGAGAAAAACAATCTTTATTTTCTTTCTCGAAAAACCAAATACCTTAAGATTTTACCATAAAACTCCCCCAATGTTTGTTAACTGTTGAAAAGGTATATTTTTTGTCTATAATTCATACTACATACTTTATATCTATGTCGAATATTTTAGAAGATATAAGCATTTATATTTAAAAAAAAATGTTTTTATTTTTACCCTTTTTCTATATAAAACTAGGAATTTGCCTTTTACGTAATAACAATCTTGGGAAGTAAATGTAAAACAAGCTTGTGACCAAATCACTGAATCCCGAAAATAATTGATGTTGCCGAATTTTAAAATATATTTCCTTAATAGTGCATTTCGTATTTTAAGACCAAAAAGGACATTTGGTTACGTGCTTATTGTTTTAAGGTTGTTTTAGGTCTGTTGATATTCACTAGATATATAGTAAGTAAGGTAGCAATCTGAAAAATATTTTAACTTTTATTTGATGACGACAGATTGCCGTTGCCGTTGGGCAGATATTGTAGTTCAAAACTGAAATATTTTGAAAAAAAAAACAATCTTTTATTTTCCTTAAAAACCAGATATTTCAAAATTTTGCTAAAAAAACGTTTAATATTTTTATCTCATTAGAAGAGTCTGTTTCTCTTCGGTTATATAACAAGCTTTATTTAAAAATTTTTTTATCTATTTTATAGTGTTTTTATATAAAAAAAATAATGTTGCGCCTTTTAAATAATTAATGTTGCCAAAACAAAACAATTTTGTTTTTAACAAATGCTTATATCTTCTAAACTATTCGATAATTTATGGATGTATCAGTTATAGCCCAAAGAGAAAATTTTCCAACAGTAAATAAATGTTGGGGAGCTTTTATAGTAAAACCTTGAGATATTTGATTTTTAAAGAAAAATAATAAAGACTCTTTTTTTTCAAAAATGTTCTAATTTGAACTACAATATCTTCAAAACGGCAGCATCAAATAAATATACTTCAAAGCGTTATCCTTAAATTAGCATAACTATAGAAATTTTTTGCAAGTTTTTATAACTTAAATTTTAATTGATTATTCTCTAATCATTGCCTAATTATTACAACATATACAATATGGAGATCTAAGGACATGTAGGTCTAGGTATATAGATTTATGATAATTAACCGGGCATTTAGATTGTGTTGTATATGAGGTAATATGTAAGGACAATGATGTCATTATGAAGTAGTGGTGTATTAAGGTTTACACTCTTACCAATTTTGTATCATTTCAAATTTAATCACGATGAAAAATTTACAGAAAAGAACCAGAAAAGTCTTAATTTGTGCCAGAGTTGATTGTCGCATAATATAAAGGTGAAACAAATATTTATTCAGTTTATATTCGAGCTGTAATATATCTGTAATCAAAATTGAAAACAAATCGGACAGAAAAAACTTCAATTGCCTTGAAATTGTGATAATTGTGTCTATAACATTAGTATTTACATGAACGATAACGGTAAATTTCTAAGGGAAATTTTAAATTTACGGAACAAAACTAATATTTCCAAAAAATGCAATGCCACGATACAATTTACTTTAGGACTCGAGCTGTAGTGAAAGTGCTGAAGAATCTGAATATCAGAAAGTCCACTGGCCCTGATGGAATTCCAGCCATGGTTCTTAAACATATCGCCTGTCCCATTTCGAAACCTCTGCGAAATATTTTCTCACTTTCATTCTCGACTGGTAAATACCCCAGTCAGTGGAAGATTGCGCATGTTTCCCCAATTCCCAAAAAAGGTGACAAAAGCGAACCTTCCAACTACAGACCAATCGCCATTACTTCAATTCTTTCCAAATTAATGGAAATCATAATAAACAAAAGGCTATTGAGATACCTTAATAGTTCGCGTATTTTAAATGATCGCCAATACGGCTTTAGAAGTCAAAGGTCAACAGGCGATCTTTTAACTTCTCTCTACGTCAAGCTTAATACCAGCATTCATTGTACCGGTGAATCTGAGATTGTTGCTCTTGATATCTCAAAAGCCTTTGATCGAGTATGGCATTCTGCTCTTCTGAGCAAATGTCAGGCTATTGGTTTGGGCAGCCTCTTTTGCAAATGGATTGAGGACTTTCTCTCGAACCGAAGTATACGTGTCGTTGTCGACAGTTTTATGTCCGACAACTATGCAATAAATGCTGGCGTTCCACAAGGCTCTGCCTTATCACCTACCCTTTTCTTGATTTTCATCAACGACCTGCTCTCTTCAACCCTCAATCCAATCCATAGTTTTGCTGATGACGGTACATTGGTGGCATCCTACGACTTTTTAAGGAAATCAAAACGTCACCTCTACCTCAATCAGCCCGAAGAGAAATATAATGACTAGCTCACTTAACCATGACCTAGCAAAAATAGCCGATTGGGCTATCGTAAACAGAGTTGAGTTCAACACGTCCAAAACTCAAAGCTGTTTGATCTCTTGTAAAAGAGATCAACCCGTCCCCACCCTGCGATTTCAAGGAGTAAGCTTGCAAAGGTCAGAAAATCTAAATATTTTAGGCATGCAGCTAAACCAAAAAATGCAGTGGAATGAGCATATTTTTGATACAGCTAAGAAGGCTGCCAAATGTTTTCTTTCTCGATGTAAAGCCTACTTTTCTCCAAGAGATCTGGACAATATCTATAAAGCATATATCCGACCTAAGATGGAGTACAATTCTCACATATGGGCTGTCGCCTCCCTAACTTCACTAGGTTTCCTGGACAAAATCCAAAATCGCGCCTTACGCCTATTTGGCGACTCTGTCGTCCAATTAACCTTTACTCCTCTTAGCACTCGTCGAAATGTTGGAGCTCTCTCCCTTTTTTATAGATATCTTGTTGGAAACGACACTTGTTCTAATGAAATAAAATCACTAATGCCTCCCCTTAAACTATTCCGGCGTAACACTAGGGAGGCTTCCTGTGCACATTTCTACACTGTGGAAATACCTAGGTGGTCTAAAACTGTTTTTGGAAACTCTTTTATTGTAAGAACTGCAAAAATGTGGAACATGATCCCATCACACGTGTTCCCTACCGACAAAAATGCTCCATTATACAATTAGCAACTTTTCAAAAAGAACCTCTTCACGTTCGGCTCCTACTTACCTCCCAATTCTCCTCTATCATCCTTTTTCCCTCCAAATCCTTTTTTTCCTTACCCACACCTACAATAATTTTGTATAAAGGAATCCTTTCCTAGTGTTTGGGTAGCGTGTAAAAAACAAAAAACAAAAAAAAAACAATATAGTAAGTACGGGTTCAAACACATAAGCTTACAATAGCAGACTAATCAACTATGCGCTGTCAAAATATTTATAATTTGAATTGAAGTCTTTACAACCACAATGGATCCGAGCTGGCTATGCCAAAGCATCATGAACCACAAAAAAATATTTTAAATTTTAAAAATAAAAAAAAAAAAAAAAATAAAGAAAGTAAACTTCAAACAGATCAGACCTACCTACTTACATTTCTTATATTTTAACAATGTTTTATTTCACTGCAACAATGTAAGCCTAAGATAATCATTTTTATGTTGGAGACATATCAAATTATATTTTATTTCAATCAATAAACTTAAGAATGTTTAACACTTTTTATTTTATATAATTTTGTGTTTTTTTTTTTTTCGTAAAAAATAAACAATTTTTCAAATAAACTCGTATCAATTTTCGAAAAGAAAGCCTTTTGAAAAATTATTACAAAAAAAATTTACAACAAAATTTTTAATCCAGACTGAAAAACAAAATTTCCCTAAATCCACATTGAAAAAAAAACAAAAAAATATATATATATATATAAATTATTGTGATTTAAGCACTAGCAGCATTCAGTCTAACAACAACACTGTTGTATATATATATAATATGTATAGCTCCAAGTGCATTAAAAAAAAAAAAAAAACAAAAACATATCCTCAGACAATAACAACAGATTAAAAAATAAGTGCAAAGTTTAATCCAAACCAGATTTTCAGTATTATTACCCAAATACATTGTATTTATCAGAGAAAAAGAAAAAAAAAAAATTATTTTCAATTTTATTATTCCGCGGATTTTTTTGTAGACACGCTAACCGAACAGAACAAGAACAACAGAAAAAAATTGAAGCAATAACAAGAAACAAAAATTAAAAGCAAAAACAAAAACAAAAAACCTACAAGAAGAACCACATTGCATTGCAATATGCAATCATATTATTATGTTTGTTGGCAGCAGCACAAATAGATCCAACAATCATACATCAGACATGTTAAGGACATTATATAGGCCGTTTAAATTGGCCGTTGTCATGATCGCGATTTCACGAAATCATTTTTTATTTTTTAATATGTATGATTTTGTTTTTTTTTCTTCTTCTTCTTTTTGTTATGTCTATGTTTTGTTGTTCCTTTTTTTTTTGTTGCTTGTCTTTTTTACACAAACAGTTTTCATTTCTGATGTTACAAAAATTGAGACAAAAGTTTCAAAACAAAACAAAAATAACGAAAAGAATAAAAAATAAACAACAGAAGATCAGAGTATAAACACAACTGTTCATCTTTTCTGCCAGATGGTGGTCTGGGCAGTCTATTATTATATACCATTTCTTACATATATATTCTCTTCTCTTAAACCAAATTCATAGTCATATTTTATGTTCTTTCAGTGTTGCATTCTATGGATATAAGTTTTTGTTGCTGTTTTAAAGTGCTGCATATATGAACCCCAAGTTCAATTTTAAGCTCCACAAATGTTCAAAACTAAAAAAAAAACGAAAGAACTGAAGTCCCAAATTTTTCTTGAAAAACCGCTGTTTTTCTATATATATGCAAGAAACACGCGCATTTTGTGAAAAATTAACGCTCAAAACAAAAAACATACAAACAAAAACAGCAAACAAAAAACATAAAAAAGGTCAAAATTTAACATGAGTTACAGGATTGTACATATCAAATAAAAAAAAAAAAAATAATAATAATAATAAAATACAAAAAAAAAATATATTTTTTACCATTATCCTCATAAGCGAAAACTGCTACCGGAGTTGAAAACAAAATTTATGTTCGATTCTGTTTTGAGGTAAAAATTAATTTTCTTATTTTATTTTTCTTATTTTATTTTTCTGTATTTGTTTTTCTTTTCTTTGTTGCAACAACAAAAATATAAAAAATGAAAAATATTCTTTTTGCTTTATTTTGTTTTTCTGTTTTTATTTTATTTAATTTTATTATTATTTTTTTTTTTTTTTTTTGAAGTATGCGTTGTCTGTCCTGAATATGTAATTTGTAGCCTTGCATTTGACCTTTATGGTTGGGAAGTAAAAATATTGTATTTGGTACTGATGGTTTGTTGATATGACGTCGTGCGGTTGTAAAAGATCTTAAAATACCAAAATAAAAAATAAGAAAAAAAACAGAAACAAAAACAAAAAAACAAGCAAGAAACAATAATAACAGTAGCAACAAAGTGTTGAACACAGAGATTATGTAAATTAAAAGAACAAAATAACTAACAGTTGATATAACCATCCATCTGTAGGCTAATTAGTACGAATTACAGTAAATAATTTGAATTAATAAAAAAAAATGGGGAATAGGTGGTGTTATTGTAAAATAGGTATAGAATTCTAGATTTAATTTGATGTTATAACTAACGACAACACCACAAATATAATAACCTTAACCAGAAAAATACACAAGAAGCATGGAACAAATCAAATTCATTTAGACGATTACATACAACAGACAATGCAACACAATACTAGCAACTAGAACAAGACAACTGAGCGTGAAGTGAAGTTCACCAGTGTCTGGTTGCGCTGCACAAAAGCTATCCATCGGTGCTTCCTGTACGGATCACCTAGACCAACATGTAGATATTTCAACAAAAACTTATGAATACAACATACACTACTGGCTCACCAGTGTCTAGTTGGGCTGCACAAAAGCCAGCCACTGGTGCTTGCTGTACGGATCACCTAGACCAACATCTAGATATTTCAACGAAAATTTATAAATACAACATACACTACTGATGGACTGCCAATACACACATAACAACCAAATGACCATAGAAACATGCTAAAATTAACTAACGGAAAAGAAATACAGATAATCAAAAACTTATCGACATAAAACGACATCTAACAATAAAAAATAAAAAAAATTACAGAACAAAATAGAAAAATAATAATATCGAAAGAGAAGAACGCAATGCAAAAAAACAAAATATAATTGAAGTAAAGTAATAAAAGGGACAAAAGTAGATGTGTATGTAAACATATTATATTATAATTAGACTTAGATAAGATTTAGATTGAAATTATTAATTGTTTGTATCGAATTTCTATTAGTATTAAATAAGAATATAAGATTTCTAATAGAGAGCTGGCCTACATCCTACCCGGATAATTGTCCTAAATTTATGGCTGTACAACAATGTGCAGTTGAAATAATAAAATTAAATCAAATCAAATTAATTATACAAAGATCTGACATAAAATATTGCTAAAAATTTTACAGTTTAAAAAAAGAAAATTAGTCCGAACAAGATTCTATGAAATACTGTAGACATTAATATTTTATAAATTATTTAATTATTATTATTTATTCAATTATTATATATTAATTATTTATTTATTTATTATTTAATTATTTAACAATGTATGAATATTATTATAATTATATATTATAAATATTAATATTATATAATTATAAATAAAATAAAAATGGTCAGATCTGCAGTACAATTTTTGTCCACAATATTTTGGTATAACTATATTAGTCTACAATATTAAGAGTGTAATAAAAATGAAGTGCATTAAATTTTGTTTTAACTACACACTTAAAGCATTCTTTCTATTTTGGTCTATTAATTCATAATAATTATTTGTAGTTTAACCTTTAAGGTTTATTTATACTTAATTTTTGGTGAAAGCTATTGCGTCGAATATTCCCATTCGTCCTTCACTGGAACCTTTTAATTATGCATTTGTTACATTTATTATTCAATGGAACATTTGAAGAAACAACTCTATTTCATAGATATCTTGAAGCGATTAACATATGCTCGAAAGAGCTAAACTCAATACTTCCATCTCTTAAGCAATTCCGTTGATGAATGAGAGCAATATATATAACAAATTCCTTCATCGTGGAAACACCACAGTCTGTTTTAATATTCAAAGTGAAGTATTTATATTAAAATGTACTGTAAACGTCCCAAACTAGTTATAGAAATTTGTAATCAGAGCTGCATGTAAATAGTATAGGTACTACCAATAGGACATAGCACACAGTGTGTTAAGTGAAATTTTTTCAAAATCTATTTTATACTAAGTACAATTCAAATTCAATTTAATGCTCAGTTTCTTAATTTTTGTCGTAGAATTAAAATTGGCATAAAAAAATACCCCTTCCCATTTTAAAATCCCGATTTCGGCCAATTTCGACGATTTTTAGTCTTAAAAACCCTTTGTCAGTCCTTCCCGGAAGTTGAAAATATCATCAATCGATAGAGTACCCTCGATTTAGTTGATAAAATTTTTATTTAATTTTAAAATAACGGCTCCTTCCCCTCTGAAGCTGATACGCATGCCCTGGAACACCAGGTATACTTAGCATATATAGGTTTAAAAAATTATACAAAGTAATATTAATTAATTATATTCTTTATCAGTCTATTTACATTTTGAATTCCATTCAAAGATTCGTTTTACTTAGAATGAATTTTTAAACAGCTAGCTATGTCTTTCATTGTTCAAGTCATCCAGTGTTCGACAAACAGTTTTCATATAGAGTGTAAGAATAGGTTAACTGAAAATATTAGAATTTTTTTTAAGCTAATTATTTAACTTTGAAAATTAAATCTACAAAAAATTGTATACTGATGATGTAATACAAATATGATCAGTACCTCTCTCACTTATTGCAACCCATATATGCTAAGTATCTAACTTAGAATATTAAGACAACAAAGCAATTATTGTGTAATAGTGTAAAATTTAAAATTAAATTTATATTTAAAAAAAAAAAATTATTTAAAAAATTAACCAAAATAACGTACATACATATACATACACACATACGATACATATATTATTTTTTTATTTTATTTATTCTATATGCAAGTGCAAAAGTTTTTATATTACCTATACAAAATTTTGTTGAAAAAAATATATCAATTATTTCAGTGCGCTTGTATTAGACAAGAACAGAGAACAAAAAAAAAACATATTGTCAAACTCTTCTAACTTAAACAATAATTTAGTTTTGTCAAGCTGTCAAAATTTCAATATGCAAATAAAATTCCGATTTTTGACTTATTGCAATACAATAATTATGCTATATATTATAAAAGACATAATGTTCATTGGCATCGATATATTAGTGAAATTTTAAAGTTGTCGTAACTAGCACAAAAATTCAAGTTATTTTTTTATATTTTCATAAAAGAAGCTTTATATATAGAACAAAAAAATCATCCAATTGTTAATTGGAGTAAAATACTAATACAATATTTTTTGTAGCATTATAAACGAAAAAATTTATTTTATATTTCAAAAGATTTTTTTTTTTTGATTTTTTTCACCACTGAAAATATTAAAAAGGTGAACAGTAGCAATTTTCAAATTAAAAAAAAAATATGATAAAATACAAAATTAGTTAAAAAAAAATTTTTTTATTTTTAAAAACATTGAATTTTATAAGTTAATTGCTACCATCAAAATCATGACTATAATTACAGTTAAACCGGGGAATATTAATAATACAATGTATATATATGTAAATGTAAAATAACGAAACTGATAAAATATTATTTAAATATTAAAAAACAAACTAGGTACCAATTATTTTTTTTTTTTTTTATTAATTCAAATGTATTTGCTACTCTTTAAACTTTAATTATCTACAAAAAATTTTGCTGGAAAACGTTTTCCAATTTACTAAAAAAAAAAAAAAAAAAAATGGTTGAAAATTTTTTAAAAAACATTTTATGTTTAATAAATTTATAAAAATATTTATTTTTTGAATAATTTTATGTATACCGCAAGTGTATTAGATGAATTGATTTGGTTTTTATGATTTTGGAGATTAGAGATAAATTCTACAAAATAACAAAAATTTTACCCTTTTAAAAACTGGTAATATTTCAGCTACCTAAAAAATATATATTTCGATACAATGGTTTTTTTGAAGTGAAAAGCGTGAATGTACACAGCACTAAATATTTTCCAGTATGACTATAAATTACATTGTGGTTATAAGTTTTCTTACAAATTTAATTAATCATTTAAGCTAACTATTCCTGCAAGTTATATTGGAACTGTCGTTTTTCAAAAACACAATAATGATCAAATTGCGTTTTATAGTAGGTTTTCCACCGAATAACGTATATAGTACCATTAAAGCCTTCTAAATATTAAATTATATAAAATCTGAAAGTAGGCCCAACTTTGCATTTGCTAGAACAAACAAAGTGTAATAACTAGGTGTTTTAAGCCATATTTTCAATTATAATTCAAACCAATGTTCAATTAACAAGCCCATGAATTTCGGTTTTGTCCAAACTCATGGAAAGTATAATTAATCGGCCTCTGTACATTGACATTTTTATTGCTTGTTATCTATTGCTATTCTTTCTCTTATATATTCTTCGATCTACAAAAATATAAGTTTTTTTTTGAAAAAAATCACAAAATGTTTCGTATTCTCGGTCAGTTTTTACTAATACATACAAAAGAACAATAAAAAATTTTTTGTTGTATATTATGGCTTATGATGTTTATCTCTAGAAATGAAATTTAAAATTAAATTCTTACGCACACAATATTCAAACTTCTGAAGATTAGCTGTCATTAGAAAAATCAATGTAGACTAGAGCTGCAGTAAAACAGCAGTCAATATAATAATACCAATCTACAAAGGCACAATGAAAAACTTTCAAAATATTTGGACAGCAATTATTTCATAATCATAATAAAAAAAATTTAAAAAAAACAGACACACGATAAATTAAAAAATAAATAAATAAACAGACACGCTTTGTCTTTATATCAGTCTCTGTAGTTCTTGAAAATCAGATATTATTGTTTTAGATACTTTAAAAGTTCGCACAAATTTTAAGATAACATTTCTATGGTAGCATACTTTGATTTTCTGCGTAAAAATGTAATGTTACAGCTTTTACCAAAAATGTAGTAATAGAAGACAAATAACGGTTAATATATGATTAAGCATGATTTAAATAAAACTTTTGATTGAAGTATAAATAAACTACAGAAATGAGTTTAACTCGCCAAAAATTTAAAAATATACCGGGTGCCCCAGACCATGCATATCATTATCTAGGGTGCTCTAACGATGGGTGATATTTTCAACTGCTAGGAAGTGACGAAAATAAATTGAAAGTATTCGAAAGAAGAATACTGAGAAAAATATTTGGTCCCAAAATAAATGACGATGATGAATATCAAATCAGATCAAACGAGGAGCTAGAAGCACTAATTGAAGGACACAATATTGTTAAATTTATTAAGGCACAAAGACTAAGATGGGCAGGTCATGTGGTGAGGATGAATGATCAAAGAATGCCAAAAAGAATATTAGACGCAGTACCGTACAATACAAGAGCAAGAGGTAGACCAAGATCACGATGGCTGGACGAAGTCGAGGGCAACTGTCGAAAGATTGAAGTTAACGGATGGAGGACAGTTGCACAAGATAGAACAGAATGCAGGAAAGTTGTGGACGAGATTAAGGCTCACCCCGAGCTGTAGAACCAACAGATGATGATGGTTAATTAGAATAACTCTGATAACTTTTGTTAAATACAATCACATTATATTATTTTTTTCTAATATTTTAAATAGTTTTAATTAAATAAAGATTGAAACTATAGGTATGTTTCACTAACTAGACAGATTATGTGTGTTTCACTAGTTAGACAGGTTTCTTCTGATGATGGTTTAATAACCGAAACCGATTAAGGTATTATTTTAATAATATTACTGAAACATACCTAGAGTTTTAATCTTTATTTAATTTTGATAATGTTTCACCCAGACTCTAGAGCATATTCTATAAAATATGTTAAATAATTTTGTTTTAATTTAATCCTGGATTGTGTTTTTTTTTCGTCTTGGTTATGGAAGGCGAATACTTATTATCCGATGTTAAAGGAAGTCTAGAAAAATGTCTCCATTAAATTAATTTTGTTTTGTCTATTCTTTCTAGAATGTGTGTTGTCACCTACGTTCAAAATTTTAAACTATAATTTGAAAAGTAGGCAATCAAAACATCATTACAGATTATATATTGCTACATGAAATTTCTTAGTTTTTGTTGTAGAATCCGAATTTGCAAAAAAAAAATGCCTTTTCCCATTTGAAACCGTCGATTTCGGCCAATTTCGGCCAATTTGGAATTTAAAAAAACCTCTTTCGGCCTGCCCATCTTAGTCTTTGTGCCTTAATAAATTTAACAATATTGTGTCCTTCAATTAGTGCTTCTAGCTCCTCGTTTCATCTGATTTGGTATTCATCATCGTCATTTATTTTGGGACCAAATATTTTTCTCAGTATTCTTCTTTCGAATACTTTCAATTTATTTTCGTCACAATTTATTGTCATGGTCCATGCTTCGCATCCCTATGTTACGACCGGTTGTATTATGGTCTTGTACATTCTTAATTTAATTGTCCTGGCTAAAATTTTTGACCTGAAAAGGCCTTTGTGTGCGTAAAAATTGTAATTAACCCTTGAATCAAAAAAGTTTTCGGAAGGACCACTTTTTTGATATTGCGCCGGTTTTTAAACTATTTAACGGTTACATCCTTAGACTTACTTGACTCAAACCATTCCAACGTGAAAAAGTAAAGCTGACAATCCTAAGACCAGACAACTTTTAATGAAATATTTCATTCAGAGTCTGACTTAAAAAAATATAGAATCAAATTTCTCCCGGTGAATTTCCACAACCAATCCTACGTAACATTTTATTGTTCGAAAAACGAAATTAGTGCTATAAGACTCCTGTACAACTCCCGATAAGAACTAAAGGTGTTATAATGATGTTTTTATGGGAATGATGTAATTAATATTGCTATAAGAATGTTCTAGTAGCAATTGCGGCAGTTGTTATAATGGGATTTTCAAGTGCTACAGCAATGTTGTTATAAGTCTAAAAGTGCATTATCCTTTATCAAGAGTTTATAAATGTTGTTGTATAGAATTGCTAGAATAGCAGTAGTAGTGTTATTATTTTACTGTATTCCTATAATTTTACTAATAAACTTACTCTGTATTTTTTGAATAAATATTTAGAATAAATATTTTCCGACCGTTATTTTTTTCTACAAACATGGTAAAAAATATGTTTTTTTTTTTTAAATAAACAAAAACTGGAAAACTTTATTTTGAAATCTTTTCGAAAAAATATCATTTTTAATTAAAAGATAATTTTTTAACTATCAAATTTGATGTTATGCATTAATTAATGTACATTATTTAACATTTTAGAGATACTATTTAAAAATATATTTTCTCTTATTTATTTAAAAATTGGTTATTGTTGAAGGGCAATGTATTTTTTCGAAGTATTATTATAATAAATGTCAAAGAAATTTCTTTCCCAGCCAAATTTTGGATTTGGGCCAGAATAATTGTGAATACTAGTATTCATAACCGCAAAATAAAATATGTTAGTAAAACATTTTTTGTATTATAAATCATTTATATACAAAATATAAAAATATGTAATTCATATCCATCTCCCTTTCTCATGACATAAATAACTCCATAAAATTATTATTTCAAAATAAAAACATATACACTAATACATAAGTATACTAATCTAAGAATATTACAGTAAATGCTCAGGTGCCTTATAGGTTTCTTCATTTTAGTACTATAACGTACTTATAACGTTTCGCATCAATTGCGGAGCACTCAAATTAACACTAATTCTGCTATTAGAGTGTTTATAATAGTGTTATAAGATTGTGCAAGAGTCTTATACCAATAAAATTGTTACGTGGGATCCCAAAATACAACACGTCTTGTAAAACATTAATACCTTCATTCTTCAACTTCCTAATAATCTTTTCAATACTTTTCTTTCTGAAATCATTTTATTAACTACCTTCTATCTTTCAATACATCAGTATTTGAGACTAAAATTCGCTGAGATTAAGGTTTAGCTATGAATTCAATTTGAAACAACAAATATCCCACTATTTCCAAGTTTTCTTTTGTTTTGAGATTTTAATTTATTTATTTATTTCTTGTTTATGCCAAACCGACTACAGTGAATT
Source organism: Argyra leucocephala (assembly GCA_963942445.1). NCBI lineage: Eukaryota > Metazoa > Arthropoda > Insecta > Diptera > Dolichopodidae > Argyra > Argyra leucocephala. Next base: position 140,256,030 of record OZ012678.1, on the reverse strand, counting down.
TATAATATAAATTTTTTTTTTTCTTTTTTTTTTTATTCGCTGGGAATCTTCAAAAGACACTATGAGCCCCGTAGCTGGACATTGTGTGTGGGATTCTTGCCCACTAAACCACACCCTTCCTATATTGCGATCTAGTACTACAGGTACAATTTTTTTCTTGGCTTTATTTTATTTTTGAATCTAGACTACATCCAGCGATGTCTATCTAACTTTTCCTTTGACGTATTCATCCATACCCTTGAAGACCCATCGCATCAGCGACGAAACACCAACCAGCTCTCGCAAGCAGCACAAAAACCTCGTTTCGTTGGCAGTCAACATAACGAAATTCTTCACAAATCCCGTAAAAAAAAATCTATTTAAACGTGGGAGCGGGTCAACCTCCGATTACCCACGCGACGAGTCCTCAAGAATGTGATTATTGCTGCACTAACTCAAAAGTTTTTACTCTGTTGAGTCGCTTGGCTATATTTCTATTGTCCAGGAGCTCGACCACCTCCACATTTACATGGTGTTGAAGCCTTTTATCGTGACTTCTTGCAAATTTCTGTGTTTCCTTATCGACAGATTCTATTTGCAAATCTCTATGTAGGTCATAGTTTCTGATGAACCAGAGCGCATTCACAATGTTTCTTAGGACCTTATTCTGGAACCTCTGAATAATATATCTATTACTTTTTTTTCTGCATCCTCATAGCTAGATGCAATATGACCATACTGGTTTCAGTATTTGTTTATAGAACAGAAGTGTGTTTTGTATTGTTAAGGTAGAATTTTTACTTATGAGCCAGTATATTTTTCTATAGTGGATTTGTAATTATTCTTTCTTGTTTTTGATATGAGCTTTCCAAGATATTTGGCAGGATATTTGAAAGAGGTATTTCTTGATCATTTTTATATACTGGTTTATGGTAAATTTTTTTATTTGTGAAATTCACATGTACTGACTTAGCTTCATTTAATTTTAGCCTACATTTTTTTGTATAATCTTGGATTTTTGTTATAGCTCTCTGAAGCTTTTCTGTAGATTTTTTATTATTTTCTTCAACAGCCAGAACCGATGTATTATCTGCAAACGTCGCAATTGTATTATTTTCTAGTGCAGGAAAGTCACAAGTATACACTAATATAAAAATAATAAAATTATTCTAAACTAAAGTATACACAATAATTTACAAAAGAAAGAAGCAATATGGAAAACTAGAACTAAACATTGGCATAGAGCTTCAGACTTTGCCAAAATGTGGCAGAATGATTTTTCTTTCTTTTTTTCGTACCATAATTTTTTACTCAAATATTTAATTCCAAGAAAACTGCTTGATTTGATTTCCACTTAGTTAATATCTATTAAAATTTTATATTATTATCACTTAACATAAATATCCTACTAATTGGCTCTATATTTATTGTAATTTTTTCTAATATAAAGGGCATTAAAAATGTTCACTGAACGAAACCGTGTACTAGTATTATTATGAACATGGACCATACTTTCAATGACACTGTGCACAGATATGGTCTGTCCTAACTTGTAATATGAAAATAATATCTGAAATTTCTCTCCAAGATTTCAGAGAGATTAAATTGAGTAGCATTAACTGATTTTTACACGGAGATAGAATAACAGGGTCAGCCAAGGTTATATTACTTAAAAAATACCTCAGGAATTTCTCCTGAATTCACTTAACCCTACCAATATGAAAATTATAGTAGTTGTAGACCACACTTTATAAACGTTTAAATCAAATCACTGTTATTTTCCATTTTGTTTGTCCTATGGGATCATTTCAAATTTATTTTATCCAAAATTATATCTGAAAAAACCGAATCTAATAATATTTTTATTAATATACTTAATACTATTCATACTAAGCTTCTGTATTGATTACAATTTACAGTTTTTTATTTAATATATTCAATTAGACAATATATTAAGATATGTTTAAATTACCATAAATTACAATAAATTAAACAAAATTATTTTTAATATAAAAATTTAATTTCAAAATCTAGTTTTTTTATTTTAATTTAAAAAAAAAATAAATTTTTAAACTATATCTTGATTTAACGTACTGTTAAAAATCTTAATAAAATGGAAATTGGTCATAAGCAATCAAAAATGATAATTTATTTTCTTTAGAATATTGCAATGATATAGATACACCAGATCATCCAGCTTAATTTTTATCAAGACAAAAAACAAAAAAATTTGCACAAATCTCTAAAAACTAAAATAAATTTTTTTCTTACGAAATTAAATTTCTCTTATAAAATTTTTTACAATCTCTTAAGTTTTGTCCTCACCACAGATTTACTTGCAACAATCAAACATGACATCACATAAATTAAAGTGCATCGTTTCCTTAATAGTTATATAATAAAAAAATAATAAAAATTTACAAAAAAAAAACAAAAAAAAAAATTAAAAACAAATTTCATGACTTTATGAACAGTAAAAATCCAAAAATGCACATAAGCACACACACTTTTACAAAAATCTCGTGGCGTTAAAAATGCAACGTGGTCATATCGTCAAAGCGTCAACAAAATTAAAAATCTCTTTTCTCCAAACTACTCATTTTTTTTTTGTTGTTTTTGTTTTTCTTTTTTATAGCATTTTTATTATTGAATTGAGAAAACGAATTGTTGACTTTTCTTTTTTATTTTAAATTGCATAAAGATTTCAATGCTCTGTAACTTCATCCATTCAATCGGTCATTGTCGTCATCAATGTCGTGTTGTCAGAGTGAATTCAACGTGGCATTAACAGTACAAAACAAAAAAAAAAAAAACAATAATAATAAAATAAAAAATACAAATCAAAAATAAAAACAATTTCTGAAAGGTTTCGAAGGTCTGTAAATTTATATTGTAAAGGACTTTAACACTATATACTTCCCAACATATTAAATGCTGATTATTAAATAAGTTCGCCTTTTATTATTAGACTTCGATTTTTATATATATAGGTACATCCTTTTAGTAGAAGTAACTGCTAATGAAAAAACACTCTGGTTTGTGTGTAGAGTAGAGTATTTTATGCCGAAGGCTACAAACAGTACAAACTATTACCAAAATAATATAATTTTAGGGTCAATTTGAATGTTAAAATTGTACTTCCGAATTATGTAGATTTTAAAACGGGAAAGATATTAACATAAATTTGCTTCGTAGAAGTTGATCATGTGAAGAACAAGGGTTAGTCCTTAAATCCACAAAAACTAAAATCCATAATGGCTTTTTGGACCAAAAAAAAAATCCACAAAATATGTTCCTTGTTACTGCTTTTACGCATTTCACTTTGTTATGTATGTAAGCAAAATTCTGAGGTAGGAGAGATTTTAGAGTTGGATCCAAAATCAAAGTTCTACACGCCTTTTACAGAATATTTATATAAATTATTTTTATGCATAGTTACTGTTGGATATATAGCGAGGATATCTCCTTTTTCCAGGATTAATTTGTCACAATTTTATGGATTTTGTGTTTACAGATTTTTTTTCTGGATTTCGGTTTGTGGATTTGGTCACCAATCCGAATAACATAAACTTTAGTGCTATAAAATGAGAGAGCGTGTCATATGCCTGTATTCCATTTAACTGGATTTCATTTGACTGAATTTTATTTGACTGGATATGCGGGACACTGGATATGATAAATATTTTACATATATATATTATATATATTTCGTATTGTATATATATATAATAAATGTAAGCGATATTCTGAGTTAGGAGAAAATGATTGAATTCTAAACACTAAATGAATTAAAGTCGAATTTGGAAATTTGAATTTTGGGATTTTGGTATTTTGGGATTTTACATTTTGAGATTTTGTCATTTTGGGGATAATATATTTAGTATTTTGTATTTTGTATTTGGGTTGTTGGACACGAACAATCTATAAACTTTACATATAAATATTTACTGGCAAATGCAATACGAACAAATTCAAATACACGCAAATGATAATACAGGCAAATGGCATGCAGGTAAATGAAATAAATACAGACATGCGATAGTAACCCATAAGATGATTATGATAGTGATGATAATAATGATGATTTCAATAAAGTGATCAAAAATATACTATTTACTTTCATACTTATCAATATAAACTATCTACTGTGTTGTGCAACAGATTTTAAATTAAGTCTTTACCTGTTTTAGTTTAACTGTTTTAATTCTAAATATTCTTATTAAGTTATGTACTGCTTTGGTTAATTATCCTGTACCATAAACAAAATTGATTATCCTCAAATGTAGGCAAAAAAATACAATATTTCCTCCAATGATATTCTAAGACGACATAGAGATATCAATTTTGAAATTATTTGACTATTTAGTTTTGTAGTGCCAAAAGGATAATACTTTTACACAATGTTGTAGCTTTATTTACTTCTGTTCTAGGTATCTAAGATAAATTTTTTAAATTTCTTTAGACAGACTTAAAATTACTCTACAAATTTGTACTGCACATGATGTATTTCAGAACAGAATACAGTTCAAATGTTTATACTGTTATATTAGTGTTGTGTACCACTGTGGTAATTTGCTGCGGTCAATTCTAATTTAACCAAACTAACCAATCCTACAAAGTTATCATTTGGTGTACTATATAAAAAAAAATTTTCGAATTTCTACCAGATATTAGGGAACTAACAATTGAAGTTAACTAGGTAGCTATTTCTACTATATATAATTATGTATTTATTGGTATCAAGACAGTGACCATCAAGGTGTGTTGAGCTGTAAAATTATAAAACTATAAAAAAAAAACTTGAACATTTTTTTTCTTATTATTTATTTTTGTCTAATTGTGTTTGTGTGTGTGTATTAAAGTGTGCATAAAGTGCAGTCTGCTGCAATTTTATATTTTCTCTATATTATAGCTACTCATAAAATATTCATAATTTTTTTTTTACTTACTCTGAAAATGATGACGAGAAATAATGTGACTATGGTAGAGTACAAAATTTTGTTTTCCTTTTTTGTTTTTGTTTTTTTCATAAGTCATACCCAAAGAGGAAGAAAGAGATTCATTATAAAACAAAGTTCCAAAAAAATAAAAAAAAAAACAAAATCAAATCAAAATAAAATGTTAAAAATAATCTATAACGAATAACACGAATGACGCGACGATTATTTCGACAGGATTCAACAGATATCTGTTGCAGAAGTATACACGCATATGTATCTATACACTCGTATCTATATTGTACATATATATATTATATAGTTAGAGGTATGAGAAGTACATTTATTTATGTATTTTCGTCAGTTTTCTTTCATATTCATCGACATTAATACAAAAAAAAAAAATATAATAATAATAATAATAAAAACAAAAAATAATTCCAGCCAAAGAGAAATATTGTAAATGTCGTCTGCAGTAAGAGACACAATTTGGGAAAAAGTATTAAGATTGACTGCAACATATCTGACCTTCATGGACCTTGGGGAAGGTTCACCAACATTTTTATTGTTTTACTGTCTTTCTCCAAAAAAAAAAAAAAAAAAAAAAAAAACAAAAAAAAACTTTGTTGTTGTTCTGTACTGAATCTTGTATTTGTGTTTGTAATGTATGCAATATTTGAAATTTTTTTTTTCTTGCAGTTTTATTCTTCATCTGTACAATTTTTGTTTTTGTTTTTTTTTTTTCTTTTATTGTTATTTAATGTTGTTATTATTGTTACTGTTCCTTACTGCTAATATTATATTGTGCAATGTGCATTCAACTTTGTTCATTTTTATATTGTTATTGTAAAAAAAAAAATTAAACACTTGTAGGATGGGTATTATGAATTTGATATTTTGTTTATAATTATTACTAAAATATTATTGTAGTAGAGTATAGTGATGATTTAAAGTATATATAGCCCTAATTATAATAGTAAAGTAATGATGTCATATGATACTTCGTTAAATGTCCGATATGATTCGATATGATTTAACAAAATATAATTACCGACTTATAGGCTTAATAGTCATACCTAATCATATCAAAACGTCAAAACCAAAAGTTAAAAGAAGTAAAATAAAAATATAAATTCTATAAATAAATGTTTATTTTATTTATTTTGTGTTTTGAATAAAGTTCTTATATATATTTTTTTTTATTTTGAGTTTTGAATAAAGCTCTTAGTTACATTGCGTATTTACATCGCTGTCAAAATTGCTTATCATTGCTTATGATTTGTACGCTTCTTCTCGTATGGTTGTGACTTAACGAATGATTTTGAAAATATAACGAATGATGGTTATGACTATTATAGTTTGTTAAATGGAACGCCATGTTGTCGTATAATATCATATGACATCATATGACACCTTGTGACTATTATATAGTTAGGGGTTATGGATTATTTAGTTGTAGTTTTTATTAATGCTTAACACTTAATTAAAATTAAGAAACTAATGATGAATACCTAGGGGCATATGTATGAATATTGTTTTTTTATTTTAAATTTGTTATTTATTATTTTTTATTTACATTTTAGTATTGCTTCATTGGCTGGTTGGCATTATTGAAACACTATATGTACAACATTATAATCAAGCTCGCATTTAATAATTATTTCACAATATATTCAAGGTAACATACTAACATAATATAGTAAAATTAATATACGTATACAAAATTTAGTGTAACTACTGTTTATTAAATTGGAATACTACAATAATTTGACAAACAATTATAGTTAAATATACTTACAATAAAATTTAATAAAATGAAAATAACAACTAAATTTGCTAAACAATGTTAACATACAATTCAGGTAATAAAATGGGATACTCATTTTTGATAAATTTTTAAGTATGAGACTAGATTTATAAAATGTTTCACAATACATAATAATAATATTTTAAATTGCAGTTATTGAAATGAACTTGGCCAGAATTGCAAAATTTTAGAAGCTGAGTTCAGCAGAAAAAAAGCTTATTTACAATAATTTATTCAAAACATGATGTATTGGAAATGATGATGTGATTGCTATTCATTGAGCATAATATATAAACTGATAACGTTAAAGATGTAATAATTTTACATCCAATTAAGACAATATGCACTGAATATACCACTAAACAAACGACGAACAGTAGCTAAACATTTGAAGGTTATAACGAGTAATTGTTTCATTGGTCAATACCGCAGAAGGCTTGGACTCCCCTTTAAAGAAAATTAAAAAATTAAGTGATATCTGAAAGGATGAGCAAGAGGATATTACTCACTTTTCTGATCCTGGCCCGCTCTTTATTATTAAAGAAAATTCCATTCAAGAGCCTTTCTTTCTGAACTCAGTGCAGGTGACTTGCAGGTTCTAGAAGCTACGATTTCTACTGCTTTATAATAAGTTTAAATTAGTTTAATGAATAGGTGTGTGCTAATTATTCCAGTAGAACCTAAATGAACTTCAATGGTCTAAGTATGTTAGTGTCGTATATCGGCAGGTACTATAACCTACCAAGTACCTACTGATTTCTATATATAAGAAATTCTTGTAGCTTTCACAAAATAATTTTAATCTTAAAAAAAAATCTTTTAATTGTCAAGACCAACTATTCCAATATATTTCATTATGTTTGTGTTATTACTTGATTTTGGTTATTTAGTAACTTCACTCTGTGTTGACTTGTTGGAAACGAATAAATGGCTTAGGTTTGTCGCTTATAAGAGAACTAAAACTGATGGCTTATAGTGAATGTTCGATGCTGTCTGTTTTATTTTAGTATTTTTTTTTTTTATTTTTTTTTTATTGAAAGTAACTCAAATTATGATTTTTTGATTGTCTGAGGTTTTTTTTTTTTTTGCGGATTGAACATAACAAAAAAAAAAAACAAAACAACGACAAACAAAAAAAAAAAACAAGAAAATTTATTTTAAGTGCAGAAATGTGCATATACAATGCAATCCAATGATGCAAGCATAAAGTTCAAACAGAAAATAAGAAAATGTCTTTTGGAGAAATAAAATTTAGGAAAACAAAAGCAAAAACAAAAACAAAAAAATAAATAAATTAAAAGTAAAGAAAAAATTACAGAAATGCAATTTAGAATTTAAATTTAAGAATATAAGAACGAATTGTGTTGATATATACACCAATTCGTACACGATGGATATTATATTGAAAGAAACTGATTTTTTTTTTTATTTTGTGTAGTTATCGTGAAAAAAAATATATTTTTCTGCTCCTCTCTTCAAATTTTGTTGAAAGTCAAGAACATTAAAAATTGATTATAAACTAAATGAGATTATTGACCATTTTGTAGTGTTGTTATTTGAAGAACTCGAAATTTAAATAATTTTTTTTTGTTTAATGATATATTTTAAGTATACATGTACATCCAAGCTCCTGTCTTATTAAGCACTTTCAAACTACACGGTTTTGAGCTCAGAATTTTAAAAAATTTATATCGTTCTATTTTTGAGTAACCGTATTTTTTTGTATACGATCTAACGTCATTCTGTGTTTTGTAATGTTTCAATTTTTGAAATATAATGATAATTAATTCAAATACCGGTCGAAAGTGAATCCAAGTTATCTATACAAACATTTTTATATACTATAATTGAGCTGTCAACAGAAATATGTATAAATATGGATACAAACACACCCTGTATAAATATAAATATTTTTTTTATAAATAACTCTATACGACCAGACAGCATTTAGCTAGGTCTGAATTTTAATCTATTAATCTTATATATAAAGAAGGATGTTTGTATGAATGTATGTATGTATGTATGTATGTATGTATGTTTGTGTCAGAACTCCTCCGAGACGCATGGACCAATTTCAATAAAATTTTACAGGATGGTTTTTTACTACTTGGAATCGAACCCGTGATATGTTGTTTTCCAAAATTCTGACTGGTACGGGTACCTGTCATACAAATCCCAGCACCCGACAAAAAGATTTCAAAAACCAAAGGTGCTAGAGAGCGGAAAATTTGCACACAGGTACTCTTCCAAAAATAAACAAATATGACTTTCACATTTTTTCGAAATTTTGACTGGTTCGGGTAGCTGTCATACAACTCCCAGCACCCGACAAAAAGATTTCAAAAACCAAAGGTGCTAGGGAGCGGAAAATTTGCAGACAGGTACTCTTCCAAAAATAAACAAATATGATTTTTACATTTTTTCGAAATTTTGACTGGTTCGGGTAGCTGTCATACAACTCCCAGCACCCGACAAAAAGATTTCAAAAACCAAAGGTGCTAGAGAGCGGAAAATTTGCACACAGGTACTCTTCCAAAAATAAACAAATATGACTTTCACATTTTTACGAAATTTTGACTTTTGTGTATTAAATTGGAACCAAATCGGTCCAGTTTCTGAGATATAAATTTTCGTTCAAAAGAGCTCTGGCGGAAAGCAGGTTCAACAAATTTGGCAGAAACTGCCGTAATCGTGATCCAAGGTAAAATGTCAAGTCCCTAACTTAACAGGAAGTGGGTCTAAAATATCTGAATTTCATATGTTATGCAGTCCATATATAATTTTCTAATGGAGCTAGAATTTAGCTTATTTATTTGACCCTTTTTAGTGCAGTTAATATTGGTACGAAATATTGGTGATAGTCATTCAAAAAACAAGTTTTTACATTTTTTTTTATTTTATTATTTTTAGAGAGGAAGAGAAGAAGGGGTGAAGAAAACAGCAAAACAAAATTCTCATTTTTATTTATTCTATCTTTCAATGAAATAAAATAAAGAAAAAAAATTTTTTTTTAGAAATATTTGCCTTGAATTTAAGCGTTCTAAAACTACAAAAGAACACTTTAGAATCGCAGCTTGATATAAGGTTTTCAAAACAATACAGAAGAAAAGTCGGACAGGCCGTCCCCGGATATAATGTGGTCAAGAGTGACGCCTTGAGTCGAGTATATACTGTTCTGCCAAAGTCCGGCGCGAAAATCCGATGTTAGCAATCACGTTTGGCCTAGACATATTCAACAACGCATTAATTATTCTTGAAGATAAATATGTGGCTATGATCGGTAAAATATTACTGCAACTAGGCCTATCTTCACCAGTATGAAACCAACTAAATGAATTTTATACAGATTACATACGAGAAAAGAACTGCAATGTCGAAGAGCTGAAAGCGTAATATCGCGGAAAAAATACCACTTCTAAATCAAGATCAGAAAAAAGCATACAAAATTATCATGGATCAGGTAGAGAACCAACAAGGTGGTACTGTTTTTCTTGATGCTTCGGGGAGCACAGGTAAAACATTTTTAATCAATCTAATTCTAGCCGAAATCAGAGCTCGAGGAGAAGTTGCTCTTGCCATTGCGTCTTCAGGAATTACGGCAACATTAATGGAAGGAGCCCATTCTGCACTTAAGTTGCCACTAGACATCTCCAGACAGGAAAATCCTACCTGCAATATTAGTAAAACAAGTAGTCGGGCGCAAGTGCTCAAGACATGCAAAATTATCGTATGGGATGAATGTACCATGGCTCACAAGAAAGCTCTCGAAGCCCTTGACGTGGCTGTGAGAGATCAGAGAGGAAATAACAACCTTATGGGAGGAGTTCTGGTACTTCTATGTGGAGACTTCCGTCAAATTTTACCCGTCATCCCAAAGCAACACCAGCCGATGAAATTTACCCATGTTTAAAACATTCATCGTTGTGGAGACATGTACGAAAGATAAGTTTGAAACAAAACATGAGAGTACATCTGGGGGATGACAGTGCTCACATTTTCGCCAACAAGCTACTTGAGATCGGAGAAGGTAGATTTGCAGTTGAGCCATCTGGAAAAATAAAATTGCCATCCGATTTTTGTAATTTGGTGTTGTCCGTCGCAGAACTAATAGATGCAGTCTATCCGGATATTCAGCAAAACTATCATAATTTGAACTGGTTTCGAGAGAGGGCAATTCTTGCTGCTAAAAATGCTGATGTCAGCGAAATACTTTCCATATTACCGGGCGTAGTAAATGCTGATGAGGTAGTCAATTTTCCAACAGAATTAATAAATTCTCTTGATCCGGCTGGATTACCGCCACATCGTCTTTTACTGAATCTGAGATCACCAATTATTTTATTAAGGAACCTCGACCCACCAAAACTTTGCAACGGTACAAGACTTTGTGTTAAAAAATTGATGCCAAATGTAATTGAAGCGACTATTTTAACAGGGAAGGGACAGGGTGAAGTCGTTTTCATCCCAAGGATACCACTTATTCCAAATGATCTCCCTTTTAACTTTAAGAGGTTGCAATTTCCAGTTAGACTTATGTTCCTGATTACGATAAACAAGGCACAGGGACAGCCTATTAAGTACTGCGGTGTGGATTTAAGTGTGAAGGCGAAACTAAAAATGTTGTTTATAATCAAGTTTTATCTTGAGAAAATTATTTAATCACCCGTCAATTTAATTAGTTTATTAATACTTCGCTTTTCAAACTAAAAACGGAGAAAAAATTCTAGGAACTTTAAATTTTCTCGGGCAACGCCGGGTAACTCCGCTAGTTATTACATTAAAAAACACTTTATAAATTGAAGTATTTTAATGAATATCTAAAATCTAATATAATTTGTTAAAATAGAATTAGTTTTATATATAATTTATTATTTATAATAGTTATATATTCAAACTAAGTAATAATTTAATAAATAGCAATTTTAATCTAAATTTGTTTCTGAGCTAAAATGTGTAAATGAAGAATGAAATTTTTGAGCTAAAATAGATAGTTCCCATTCAGTTTATCATCTAAAATAGATTGAGTAAAGGTCAGCGCTTTATACCGTTTATTTAAAATGTATATTATTGATTTAATAACTTTTCCGATTTTATTTTATAACGGTTAATAGTTGTATGTATTCACATGGTTTTTTTATTAAAGTTAAAAAATAGCGATAATTTACAGCCTGCTCTAATTTTATTATTATTTTGAAAACTTATATTTACAAGAGATACTTAGATAGCCTAGACACTGAAGTAAAGTATTAAAATTATTATTAAATTATTAAATATATTATTGGAAAGATAATTAAAAAAAATATAACAATATTTAAACTTGTAAGTCAAATAAAACAAAAAAAATAATCATAAAACCATGTGAATATTAAATTTTCTCTATGCGACCAGACAGCTTTTTGCTAGGTCTTAATTTTTAAATATGTTAATTATTACATTAGAAATTTGTTAAAATCTTTTTTATTTTTAAATAATTTAATATAAAGCATGTTCTTAGTTAGTTTGTAAGTAATAGTTGAAAAAATTAAGAAAAAAAAATAAAAAAAAATAGGTAGAATAAAGTTTGAGCATTTTGGTTGAAATAAATTATTAAATTAATTTTATCATATAAGAATTTATTCAAATCCATGCACCAGAATTTTCTCCAAAAGAAGAGTGCATTGAACGAAGCATAACTCATATTAGAATATGTACCTACCAGTCATTGGAAGAAATAAACATATTATGTATAAATGTGTATTATCCAAGCTTTAAAAGAAACCTTGAGTGAGCGCCAGTCTCTGGTGCGAGCTTGACCTCAATTATGGTTTCTTAATTAAATTAGAATTAAAAAATGATTTTTTATGTTAGCTTAATTTCTATTTAATGAATATTGACTAGATTATTTTTTTATAATATAAAATGTATGCTATTCATTTGTATTGTGAGTTTTAAATTTAGATTTAAATTTACGAATTCCTACAATGCTGAACAAATGCAATTAATGAACAATTGAAATGAAATTATACTTTAATGCAACGCTACAGTATGAACAGAATTAGTAAAAATGTGAAAATATACATAAAACCATTGATTAAGAGTGCTATAAAGATAGACATTTTCATATAACGTATACGACTTTATAAATTCGTATAAAACATTCAAAAATTTCAAATTGAAAATAGAAAATACACTAACACATTGAATAAACGGGGCAAAATAATATATACAATGAAGCTAATTTTGAAAAAAGTTAGTTGAAAATTTGCTGTTGTTAGTTTTGTTTGAAAATGTCTATCTTGTCTAAATGTCTAAAAAGACTAAAAAGTGCATTATAAATTATTCAGTGGAAAATGTTGTATAATATTTACCATAGGTAAAGTACCATAGTTAATACTTTCTAATTTCAACTATAATTTCTAAGAAATACATTTGTAATTAATGCAATGAATAAATAAAGCTTGTAGTATTAGAACAACGACTATATTGTACTTAGTAATTAGCATTATGAAATTTACACCGAACACTTCATATACCAAAAAAATATTATAATCTACTAGAATAAAAACATTAAGACAAATTGAAAAAATTTAATTATATATTTCAGAAAGTGACAAAACTAAAAACGCATATAATATTCCGGACGTAAAACGGTGGACAGAAGGAGTGAAAAAATGATTAAATAACGCTAGAATAATGGGCGATAACGGACTTGGGCGTAGAAGGTAATTCGGAAGCAATACTAATGGTCAAAGATGACATCAAAACAATAACACCGCTTATCAAGTATATAGACCTGCAATTCTGATATTAGACAGAATAAAAGAAATAAATTATACATTAGCCTTTGCAGACGATATAATTTTTTACTCAGCCTCTAACGCTGTAGAAATGCTACAAAATAAAGTACAGAAAATGTTTAACATAACCGTTGATTACTGCAAAATATGGCTTTTAAAAATAAATCTTAATAAATGCGAAACAATCCTATTTCGAGACACATACAGTAATCTAAACTACAACATAAAAAAAACTGAAAAAGCTTTACAATAAAAACAGCAAATAACACAAAAATAAAAAAAACTGTAAAATATTTTGGGAGTGCTTCTTAATCAAAACCTGGAATTTACAGATCAAGTTAAAAACGCCGTCTTCAAAGGTAACAAAGCATTCATGGCCTCCAAAAATTACTATTTTACAATAAAACTATATACAACCAAGATTTAAAGTGATAGCCTATCAAACACTAATAACTCTAACGTACGCACCTCCTATCTGGTACAATATCAGAGATAGCCTAATGGAACAATTATGCAAATTTAAAAGAAAATGCATTAGGAGTGCATAAACGAATCTCGCAAGCCTGAAACTGGATATATACATAATTATTCAAATAGATATAATCTATAATGAATCTAAAATAAACAGGATCGACAATTTTATTATAAAATTGATTAGGAATCGCTTCAATAGAGCTCCACAAATCTCAGAAAACGGTCTAATATCTCATGTATTTTACCATAACGCGGAATATATAGAAAGCACATTAAAAATGGGTTTTCTAGCACCCGAACACTTTATCTATCTAGATAGCAAAGGCTATATCCAAAGCCAAAATTTCGTCCCTATACGCTATTTCATTATAATAGACGGGGTACGAATAAAAAAATAGAAATTATTCCAGGCAATGTTAATAGAGACTCAATGAAATACGATATGTGCATTCTTTTTAAAGATACATTTACAAAACGAGCGTTTTGGTGGCTAAATAACAGCTTAAATCTCTTATTGTCAAAAGACAATGCCTAGTAAATAGTTTTTGTAGATTAAGATATATTAAGGTAGGTTAAGTTTTGAATTTAGTTTTTTCAACAATTTTTACCAAAAACTTGCAATAACACAATACATTAAATGTATAATTAACAATTAATACCTTTTTCAACTAAACTTAAGATGACAAATTGACAAACAAAGAGCAAACCGATCTTTACGTTAATTGCATAGAAAGTAATCAAAATCATTTTTATAAAACTTTTTGTAGGTTAAGGCATTATAAATTGTAAACAAAATAAAAAAGTTAATAAAAAAAAAAAAACCTACAATTCTGAATTGGACGGGGAAGTCCAATAGATCTTAAGAGATCGCGGTTATTTAGAACTCCCCAATTTACAAAAAAAAAAAATGGTAAAAGAATCACAAAATGTTGAATGTTTTATTTTTCTTTAAAAAACATCCACGATCTGTCAAATCGCAAAACGAAAAGATCACTTTAGTTTTTATAATTTATAACCAAACATTAAATTACAATTTTTATTACATTTTACAGTCAGTTAAAACTGAAAAAAAAAAATAAAAAAAAATTCAAAATCTATTCAAAAAATTTAAATCTCAATAATTTTCACACTTTTCTTATTAGACCTTCATCATCTGGTATTATTTTTTTTTATTAAGAATTTATCAAGAAGCTTCCCCACAATGTCATTTTATATCTCACTATCATTATAATGTCTACAATATACAAAAATAAAAATTTTCATAATAAACATATGTGAATAAAGTGACGTATACATCATAACATCCACAAAAAAAAAAAAAAAAAATAATAATAATAAAAAAAAAAACAATAAAAAATGTTTAATGGCATACATCAATAAACATTTTATGACAAACACTATCATTAAAAATTCACGAACAGTTTTGTTCTGCTATTAATGTTGACAGACAGATTATTTTACATATTAAATGTATGCAATGGCATACAAGTAAAATGAAACAAATGGAAAATTAATTGTTTTAAATAATAAAAAAAAAAAAAAAACTTAGAATTAACCCTAGAAGACTAATCTTAATTTCAAGTTACATTATTGTGTTACAAAAAAAAATTCAATTTAACTGTTTGATGATCAATGATGGTATAATCAATAGCAACCAAAAAACAATATTTAATTTATATTAAGACGAGTTTACTAAAAAAAAAATAATATCTATGGTATGGTATACAATTTTGTTTTATGGCATACAATTTTGTGTTGATATACAACTATCAAGTTAATAAAATTCTTATACAGCTTAAAATCTTGAATTTTGTGATCGATCGAAGATCGTGCTTCGTTTACAATATTTTCGTTCTACTGCATTATATCCTCAATTATTTATGTTCTAACCTCAACCGACACAGTTTACAAATTTGAACATCGGCTTAACTAAGGTTATTACATTAATTTTTTTGATTATACACACTTAAGAAAAGTCTTGTTCGCTTATTGGAAGGACCAATATCATATTGTATTGTGGCAGTGTTAGTGAAAGAAAAACAATAATTCACAATATAAAGTTAGAGTGTTAATAAATTTCAACTCGAATAACAGATTTTTGTGTTATATCTAAGATTACTTGATATCCCAATACTTAAACTATGATACTTTAAGATCTTTAATATTACTTATTTAAAACGGAGGTGGCCCTAATACGTCAGGGCCGGCATTCATTGCTTAATTTCTAAAAATGTTTGAATAATCTACGTGCAATATTAAATATTAATTTGGATGTTGTCATGGGTTATATTGTAAAGCAGCTATTTATAATATATATTATTACATGCCGGATTAACATATGTATGTAACATATGTATATTTTTCTGTTTTTAAAATTTACCTCTAAAATTAATTTGAATCTCGAATCAATAAAGAATATAAGTTTAAAAATTTAACTATCATACAGAATGGCTTTGTTAAGTCAAATAACAGTCTATAAGCTTTTCAAAAAAAAAAAGTCTTTATGTCAGTGTTAAATCTTTTCTTTCCCTTTTACCATTGTCCTTTCTTTACCCATTCTAGCCAAATGTCTAAACCGGTATAAACCACCTAGTGTTTTTTATATGTATACAAATAAAAATCTAGCATCAGATCAAGTCATTATTATAGAAATTAGTCTTCAGGGTTTATTTGATAAGCCCTAATGTGGTGATAAGACCTTTATAAAGAAATTAAATAAAATGAATTTAAGTAAAAATTAAATAAACAAGCATGTAACGATATTTATTCATATCTGTAACATTTCATACTGTTTCTCGTATGGCAGAAGTCTAGCAACAACAGATGCCAGATGAAAACGGCTGAATCTGAGATTCTTTAGGTTATAAAAGGAAGGTTAGGTAGTTATGCACCTAATGATTCACAAGTTCTGATGAAGGAAGTATGTTGCTTCCGAATTATTCATATTTGCAATCACATATTAAAATAATTATTAGTGAACGTGACCCTCCTGTCGCCAATTAAATTATTTAATTTAAACCATTACCAAAAATAAAAAATGTGATGGATAAATTAAGCAATACATATTGATTTGTACTGGCCAGACGAATAAATGAGTCTCTCGATGTCTCGTATTTCGATCAAAATGTTGTCTCAGAGGGGATAAAAAATGGTGATCTTTTTTGGTTAGTTTATTGCCTTTCTCATTTCTTTATTTGTAGCTGTGACCAGTTATCTAGAAGGAAGCAGCTATGCCATCATTTCGAACTTTTTTTTTGTATACATAGCCAAAACACTAAGTGGAGCATTAGCTTAGAACAAATAGAACAGTTACGCCATTAAACTTATTTCGACATTTTTTTTTTGTACATGGCTAAAACACCCAGTGGAACATTAGCTTTGAACAGGTAGAAGCAGCTACGCTATCAAACTCATTTCGACAACTATTTTCGCACATATGGCTAAAACACTAAGTGGAGCATTAGCTTAGAACAGATAGAATTTCAATACAAAGTTTTGGTAGTAGAAAATTGACTATTCATGAAGATGATAATCTTTACTTTGCTTGTCTGAACATGATCTATAATAAAGTTTTAAAGTGAATTGTTAATAGGTAAACTCCCATAATTGCGAAAAACTATGTTTGAAAGAAAGCAGCATATTTAGCGTGACAGTAAGACTTTGATATTTTTAGAGACTTCTGCGCCAATCAACAATCCATTTTCAATCCAATTAATATATGATTTTTCATCAAACCGCGCTTCGGCCTTCGCTTATTGAAATCTGTTGTAGATATTTTGTTGAAGATAAGCTTAGGAGTGATATATAATAGATTGTGCCTGAAAAATAAATCCATTAAAAGATGAGCTAACTAAATCCTTCTTAAACCCAACAAGATTCGTATTTAAAATTCTAAATAATGGAATTTATTAATCTTTCCGAATCACAGATTAATAAATTGGATTAACATAATAAATATAAATTTTGAACAACAAAAATTCATATATTAAATGCAGTTATTATCACTAACAAACAACAATTAAGTAATTTTTCACAGCTCAGCTCATTTTCAGCTCAACAATTATTCTGAATTAAATAATTTTCAGTAATACATTTTTTATTATTATTTGTTTTTTATTTTTGTTTTTTTATTTATTTTCATTAAAAAGGTTCTGATTTTTGTCATAATTTTATAACGTGGAATATGTCTAGACAACTTAATGAGTTGAATTCTTAAGTCGCCAAAATGCAAAAATATAAAAAAAAAAATACAAAATATATAACACTAATATACAAAACGAATATATTATAAAAAAAAATAAAAAAAAAATGTTTTTTTTTAAACAGATACAAAAAATAATAAAATAAAATAATAAGAAAAAAAAATATTGTTAACATGTTATAAACGTAAATACATGCATAACAATAACAATTTACAAGTTTTAATATTATGTTTTTTATGGATTTTAAATAATTTATGCATAAACAAAAACCAATTTCAGTTAAATTTTTCGCTACTGGTTTTTAAAACTGCTAGTGGTCCATGTAAGTAACGTTTTCATAATTAAAACTTAATCACAAAATTAAGCTTGTAATACTTAAAAGCTCTAAAATAATATTGAAGTAAATAAAAAAATGTATTTGAATGTAATTAAATCGATATTGAACCAAAACAAAGTGTACAAAGACAACGGAAGCTAATTAGTAGTCAATTCCAGCATCAGATTGGATTTTTATTCAAAATTCAATCATTCAATCAATTTTATTCAATCATTAAGGAGAAGGGAAAGGTCAACTAATTAAACATAAATCAATAGGTTTTTCTGATCACAGACTCAAATAGTATAGCGTCATATTTATCTAATAAGAAATAATAGGTCTGCTTGTGTTTCTTATTTTCTCACCCTTTTGTGTTGCGTCATCTTAAGTAACCCAGGACAATACTAGATTAATAATTTGCATTTGCATGTCATTGAAGCATAAATTGGAACTGATTGAATAGGCGAACATATTTTTATTCCTATATAATACCGCTAATATCATCAGAAATGTCGCTTGATGAAATGCTTAAAATTTCCGGTGATATTAAGTTTTGAGATTAAGTCATCTTTTATTTCTTGTTGGCTTATTTGAGCTTAAGTAGTAACTCATTGTGAAATAGTAGACCCGAATTTGTATAAGTTAAAAACTTCAATTTTTTTTTTGCTTTTATCAAAGGAATACGGGTAGCAAAATTTCGCAAAGTCAAGCTTGCATGCATGGGTGACGCAGTAGGTAGCTGGTGATTTTTAATTTTATTAAGTTACCGAGATAACATAAGCAATTAGTGGTTGGTATTTTTTTCCGATCAGTAGGACAAGAGTTATAATTTTACTTGTATATACCGAGTGTTCGTATACACTACCAACTGTTCGAGTGTTCTTGCATATACCGAGTGTTCGAGCATGCATATCAGCTCTTAAAGAGGGGTAGGAGACTTTATTTTAAAATTTGGGTCTACTTTTCTTTATAATGGCTTTTCTTATTTACAACAATAATGCCTCACAATTTATAATATTAGATAAGTTAAGTTGTTTTACTGATGACTCCAAAATTAGCAAACCCGTTATATCTGTTTATGATTCTACTCTACTTCAAA
Organism: Argyra leucocephala; assembly: GCA_963942445.1. NCBI lineage: Eukaryota > Metazoa > Arthropoda > Insecta > Diptera > Dolichopodidae > Argyra > Argyra leucocephala. The sequence continues at coordinate 140,236,440 of OZ012678.1, read as the reverse complement.
TTGATGTTAACAATTTTTCCGAATGGTGCTCCAATTATAACTTCGAATGAAATACCATTAAATGTCAGCCTTAGTAGGTTCAAAGCTGTATTATTGAATTTGATTACCATCTTGGGAATCAAATTTTAAAGAGTACTGAGTTGACTCGTGATGGAGATGTGATTCTGGATCACAGACTCAATTTCAAAGCAAATTTCAATTCAATTATTAATAAAACTGGCTCTATGGCAGGATTAATAATATGCTGAGCCAAAGAGTTTACAGATCCCTAAATTACAAAATATTTATACATCACATATGTTAGACCGACACTTGAATATGCTTCACAATATCCCTATCTCCATATGGTAATGTTGATATATTCCACGTATTTGAGCAGTTCTGTTTAAATTTTTACGCTCTGTCATATGTCTGAACCTTTTCAACTTCCTTTTTACGAAGATAGGTTGCTTTTAATAGACCTGAAATCTCTCCAACAATTTCGATTAGTGGCTGACATTACGTTTGTCTATTAATTTATTGCTGGAAATATCTTGACACCTACAATTAGGGATTTACCTAATAAATTTTAGTAGTGTACTTTACGTTCCGTTGATCTGTTTAGTATTGCTAACCATAGTACTCACTACGGTAAATATGAGCCTGTGTCACTTTTCAATTTTTGTTTTCTGTATGCTTACGGTATAAAGTTGTAATCCTAAGATTATAAAAGAATAATTCATTATGAAAGTTTATGCGATGTGAAAATGGAATACAAAACAATAAAAATGTAAGATTAACTAGACGATTTTGAAAATGACTGAATAAATTTTAGAAAAGTGATTATATAAGTGAGATTGAGTTAAATAAGAAATTATATTGAAGTTAATGTGTTGTAGGGTTAGTGTTTTGAAAACATTAAATTGTTATCACCTGATATCACTACACATTTATCGAATTTATACTTGAATAACTAGAATTAAATCTACAATTCACAAAATATACTGAACCGTTTACAATAATCCCGTCTCTAAGCATAACAAAATTTAAGCAAAGCTCCTAGACTTAATTTTTCTATACAATGAACCTGTTTCCAATAGTATTCTCGACTATAACTTTAGCACATGTTTCATATCCAATTCTTACCAATAAACACATTTTGTCTACATGAAACAAAAATATTCAACACAAATGTTCGTATTGAACAATCTTCAAACAAAAATATATAAACAATACCAAATAAATATTTTAAGTAGAGGTAGAAAGCTTTTTAATTAAACTATAATTAATTTTTACTTTGCTTGTTTTAATTAAAGTAAATACTGCCGCAAATCGATACATGTGACCTTCACCCTCCGCAAGGAAATCTGCTCTCCTTTGCTAATTGATGAAGTGCAAATTTCACAAGCCGAAGAACCAAAATATCTCAGTATACAGTTAAACCGACGTCTTACTTGGCAAAAGCATTCAGGAGCAAAAAAACAAGCAACTTTTCATAAAGCTGAAATCTCTATACTGGATTATAAGACCAAAATTCAAATTTACACTCCAAAACAAGTTGCTTTTATACAAAGCAATTATCAAGCCAATTTAGACATATGAGATACAATTGTGAGCTCAGCCACAGTGTCCAACATCAATTAAATACCGCGTTTCCAATCAAAAAATTTACGAATGGTAGTGCATGCTCCTTGGTATGCTCCAACAATATTATTCAACATGATCTTATGATGCTCATCAGCGTAAAAGAAGAAATTAAGGCTTTTCATATGGAATGCAAACACAGGATGCAAAAACATTATTGCCAATAAATTGCTGGACACAGTTCAAAGTCAGCAAAGACTCAAGAAGGCTTCCATAGAAGATTTACAATTCAGATTTGCTTAATGTACAAACGATAGGTATAATGTAATTTTGTTTATGGTAGCAAAATAAAATGTTAATTTAGATCATACTTCGCCCGCATGTCCTGTAATTTTATAGTGAAAACTATTTGTTGATTGTCCTAATTAAGCCAGATTGCAAACATAAATAAATAATAAAATAAAAAAAAATTATTTAAAAAATTTTATTTAACTTTTAAATATTTAAATAAATTATATATGAATACGATATGGTTTTATTTATGCTTTTTTGCACATGTCATAAATATAAACAACATCATTGCAAAGAATACAAGTGGAAACGTGAAGTGTAGCAGCTGTTGTACAAATAATATGAGGCAGCTGAAAAGAAAAATACTCATAGTAACAGCCCAAATCTATTCAACCGAATCCGAACTGGAAAATTTGCATTAATAGAATGATAGTAAAATAAACACTTAATACTTATATAATGTGCTAAGCCCTACCATAAATAAATAAATAAAGTATACCTAGTTAAATTTTTCATATGATTTGAATAACACATCAAAGTTCGGCCTTAGAAAAAAATAAAAAATATTCTATACTCATAATTTCTATCATAAAAATTTCCTAGACCTTCTCCAATGAATCAAGAATTAAACCTTTTTTTTTATATGAAAATTTAAAATCAATAATTAAATGTTTTTTTTTTATTCTTTTGTTTTTTTAATTATTGATTGCAACTTTTGTGTTCGTTCTACATACGGCTTCATATATTCAATTACTCTATAACGTTTTCTTTTAAATTTATTTTTTATTTCTGTTTTTCATTTTACTAAGGTAAGGTTTTACCGAAGAAGATGATTATTGTATATCTAAATGAATATATATAGTATAATTAAAAATAAATATATATATGTATATATATATTTAAATGTTAGTTGGAAATTAGTTGTTATTAGAAGTATTGAATTACAATTGGGGTTTTATTAAACTGTGCGTAAAAATGCGTATAAATGTACAGAAATTTGATTCAATTTAATTTGTATACAATTACAACTAGACTCAATTAATGGTGGATATTATAAGGTATATAGTATATGTATATAACTATAGATTCATTCAATGTGCGTAAATTGAGCTATTCTATAAAAAGATTTTTTCTTGTTATTTTTGTGTGATTTTGAAATTTTTTTTTTTAATTTAAAATTGCAAAACATAATCCTATTCAAGTCTACCTCTACTTGACATTTGTTGTTCATATTGTATTTTAATTTAATTTAAAGTTTCTAGCAACAATAGGGTACACAATTTAGAATTAAAAAATATGGTTGATAATAACATTAATTAATTTTTTGTTCTCAATTTGTATTATGATAGTGATAACTTTGGAACGTATATGATAATTTATAATTCAAAGCTTTTTTGAAGTAAAATTGAAGTCGGATATAATATTGACGGATTTGTTAGATTAGAAATAGTAAACTACTTGAAGAAAAATAAAAATTGTAATTTAAAAAGAGAATCACTAAATCCGTTATCACCGCAACAACCAATAAATTACTTGAAAGTTGGCGCATCAAAACCAACTAACAACTTAGTTATAATTGTACTGGACATTTGTGATAATGTTTACCCATTTCACAAAATTTTATATTTTCTACTTTATATCACTTTCAATTTAATAAACTAATTTTCATTCTTTATTTGCATTAATTTCGAATCAACTTATCAACTTAAAGTAAACCCGCTAATAAAATCCAATATTAGAAAAATGTTCTTATTTGCAAACACCTTGCACTAATTTTGAATCAGCTTAAAGTAAACCCGCTAATAAAATCCTATAAAAAATTAGATTAGGTACAACAACAAAAATGTAAACAAATAACAAGTACACCCGCCTCTGAATTTACATGGTGAAAAGTTCACTTCCGAAAATTGTGTACCTGCTCTTTCATGTAGTAATTCCCGTAAAGAGTTTTTTGTGTACAAATAGTGTTTATCTCTTTTAACCAACGAATTATTTTGATTTAAGTAGTGGTAAAAAATTATACAAACGCTAACTGAATATTGAAAAAGTGGAATTTTTGGTAGAGTGCCACTTCTTATTGTAATAGATATTCTTTGATTTGTATGGTAATAAAATGAAAAGGTGTCTACTGCGCAGGTCTTTAAATGCTTGTCAATTATAATTATAGATTTTTAAATTCCACTTTGAGTATGTACCTTCCACCTACCTATATATTACCTTTTTTTAATCAGTTTCTTCATTTCAAATACTTCAATTTTTGTTTTATTTTATCTCTCGTATAATTATAAGTTAGGTTAATTTTAATCTTTCATACAGGATTTTAGTTAGGCTCAAGATCTAGTATTTAGTTCAGTTGTCATATTATTTTTATTGTGCCTCAATTTTATAAATTTTACAAATGATCATATTTAGATCTTATACTAAAGCTCTTACACTTATTACTTTAATTTACTACAACTAACTTAAACTTTTTTATTTCTAATAACGAAATATACGCGATCCTCACACTAAGCTTAAGAAAGTGTTTAATAATTCAACAGTCTTTGATTTTTATATACATTTTATATAAAAATTTTAACTTAAACTTGTCTTGCTTCTAAATGTAATTTAACTTCAATATTCCAGCCCTTCGATAGCAACCTAATACGAACGATAAAGATCGATAATGACCGATATCAATTAAATACAAACTTAGGATTACAGTTAATTGTTAGCCAAAAATTTTTGGTTATTTGGTTAACACTTTAGTTGTAAGTTAACTTGGCTATTTTACTTCCAAATCACAGGACAATGAAAAAATATAATATTTTAATTATTTTATTTATTTATTATACGGAACAAAAAATAATATGATATATGAAGCTTCAAAAACTTCTTTCTCATATAAGAGAGTTCTTCTCAACGTTCTGTGGTTTGATGAAAACAAAGTAGAAAGAAAATTTTGTGAGCAACAAAATTATATTGAGTTACATATTTATATAAGCATAATAATATAGTTAACTAAATAATTATTCAAATAATAATAATAAATAAAAGTATTCAAAAACGAAAACACAATTACATAACACCATGTAGGTGCGAATAAATTTATAACATTTATAAATTTAATCACAAATAAGCCCTTTAAAATGTAATTTAATGTTACCACAATAGCATTAGTTGATTGCAATTGTATTTTTATTACATTGTAACTAACCACTATAACTTTGCTTACATCAACAGAAAAAAAAAAATATAATTGCAAAAAACAAAAAGTAGAAATGAAGAATAAAAAAAAATAATAAATTCCAACGTAGAGCTACTAAATGATAATTTCCCAGAGAATAAATTGCTCATGATCTATACGAATGGCTAATTATGAATATGTTAAAAGCAGACTTGACTGTATAATAATATATGTGAACTTGAGCAATGTAGTAGAATAAAATGATAACAATATAGTCGATCCGTAGAATTTTGTGCTTAAGTTTGTTCAATGGAACATACTAATATCAAGCTTTTAACAATTTCAATTTTTGCTCAATTCAGCTCATTCAATCATAACGAGATCGCTCTATAAATTGTTGAGTAAAATCGATGTATATTCAGTAGACATTAGATAGTACTTTATATATTACATGGGTACCCATAGGCACCCATTATGCTGCAATTGTATGAATGTCAACGCTCATGAGAGAGCAGTGAGTTCAAAACCTGAAAGTCTCTTTTCTTAAAATTACATTTCACTATGATTTTACATAACTTTTCAAAATAGCAACTGTGTATCTTAGATTCCGTTTCAACAAATTAAAACTATTTACTAATAAACAAATCCCAATCCGAAAAATGTAAACGAACCTTAAATATTAAGTTTTTATAAATTTTTTAAGCTATTTTTTTTTTTTAATTTCGATCTTAATATGAACGTACACGAAATTTTTTAATTCATAAAATTAAAACAAAAAAAAAAAACAGGTAAAATTAATAAAAAACATTTGTCACACATAACATTCTCACTGCTGCGAGATTGAGGTGAGTAAGCTTTTAATAATGCAGACAAAATAATTAAAATATTTTAATGTATATAATTTGGATTCCAAGTTTTTGTTTTTATTCTTATTTTTGTTTTAATGAAGCAATCTTAATTTAAATATGACTACCGATATAACTTATAAAAAAGCTTATATTTTTTTTATGAATTATACAACACACAATTAAATATGGAAGTTAATTAAATTAATTCAAATGAGAAGATGAAACATTTAATTAGTGTGGATTGATCTGATATTATTGCTAATGAAAGTAAAAATGCTATTATAATTAAACCCATACCAAAACTATGGTCAACAACGCGTTCTAACTCAACTTGTGACTAATTTTTTTCTTTTTTTTTTTTGGTTTTAGTTTTTTCTTTTTAATTTTTTTTTTTATTCTATTATAGAAATTATCGTTCAAATTTGTCAATTGTCAATTATACTACATGTACATCAAATTATACCACATATAGACTTCCTACATTTCAAATCATTTTCTTATTCCATAAGTAAACTCGTAGCTGCGACAAATCCATAAATATTTAAAATATGTATCTTTAAATATAGATTAGTAAACGTATTCTATACCAACAAGTTTTGTCGTACTCCCAAAACAGCATAGAATATTGAGCTTTACATATTCTTGTGCATAAAGTCTAATTCAAAATTTTGTAATACTAAACAATCTTACAAACTTTATTTATGTAGTAAGTAGAGTCTGATATTGTATTTTAATGCAAATTATAAATGGAGAAATTGATTCACAGGCTAATCAGGACCCATTTGAACACAAATACTCCTTTCCGATCGGAAAGTGTCTTTAACTTAGTATTTTATCGAACTAATTATGGGATATAAATATGAACCAGTTAATAGAATTTTTATGGCTGTTAATGGCTGTACATGGCTGTTAATGGCTGTATATGGCTGTATATGAGTATACATTAAGATAATAATTTATTCTGTTAACTCTACTCTGATAGTACATTACATTACAATAATACTATTTGATACTACAATCATGATTCTGATACAGAGGGATTCTCGAGTGTATTGTGTTGACTCTAATCATTTCAGGATGGACAAATCAGAATCATAAATGGCTCAAATACTTCTGTATTTTTTTATTATTTTTTTTCTCTATCAACAGTATTAACTCTAATTTATTACATAAAGTAGAACGAATAATACTGTTATTTATTTAATAGGTTCCTATTGACAAACTCTCATCAATATAATCTGATCTATAAACAAAAAAATCCTATAAGCTAGAAGATTGTAAGTTGCAAAGTAATACCTTAGTTAATATAGATGATATATTGTAATACCTTAATTAATATAGATGATCTAATACAATCAGTCTTTGGTAGCACATAATTATTGTAGCTGATAGTATAATAGCAGTATAGCATAGCCAATTATAGAAAAATTCAGGTAATAACTGGTCGATTTTTATAACTCACAGATGTATAAATAATATCTTGGAAAAGTCATGAAATCAATACAAATAAAGATTGGATAGCCTAATTATAGGTATGGGTAGCCTAACACCATAAATATCTACTGATGAGTTCAAGTAGTGTTATGATGAACGAAATCACTTTTAATGTCAATTCATTTAGTCTTGCAAAACTTCTTAACTATGTAAAAATGTATAAGATGGTAGAGTGTTGAAGTATTTAACCCTCAAACGCATACTGTAGCAAATCTGAATCATATCTTTTTTTTACATTCAGAGTCCTTCCAAAGGTCTAATTTGATATTTTAAATATATTTTGTGTTTCAGAGAGTTGAAATCTATCCAAAAAAAATTTTCAATGGAAAAAGAAAAATCATGCATTTAAGGGTTAAAGAGTTTCGTGCGTTAACATATTTTTTACATTGCAATTCTGGTAAGATAGGATAGCCTTTCTATTTATGAGAATTAGATTTATGAGAAATAACTGCTTTGCGAGTATTGTGTTATCTTGCACCGACTTATTTTAATTTGTCTAAGCAGTTTTACATAATATAGCACAGCAGAATAAGCAAGTCAAAACATATGGGTAAAAATTAAATAGCCATGTGGTACAAATAGAATTTTCATTTTAGAAGAATCTTGCTAACATTTTGATACTTATTCTCAAAACTAACAAACTTTCTAACCAAAAAAACTTTTCAATTTATTCTCGTCCTTTCAAAATAATAAAAAACAAAATCAAACAAAAAAAAAAAAAAAATGATAAGAAAAAAACTTTGCGATGCATTAAATTGCGTCAACAAAAAATTAATCGAGATAATGATGATGATTTTAAACTAAGAAAAAGTGCCTAAGATTAATACAACCACAGGTCTACCAACTAATAACCGAAAAAAAAAAATACAACAAAAATGTTCAATTTAAAAACAACAAGTAAATAAAAACAATACCAATGAGATGCCAAAATGCACTTTTTGAAATAATAAACGACAAACAAGCAAAGCAAAAAACAACAACAACAACAACAACAATAAAAGCAAAAAAAAAATGCAAAATAAAAAGTGCAATGTGCATTCTATCGGCGTATTAAGTAAGGCCTCTGTCTGCCATCAAAACATTTTTTGGTATTTGAGATGTTTTCGCTGTTCAAAAACAAAACAAAAAAAAAGAAATAAAAAACAGTAAAAAGAATAAAAACCAAAATACCTATAGAAAAACAACAAAAAATTCCATTCCAAAAAAAAAAACCACAAAAAAATAAGAATTTCAAAGGTAAAATAATTCCAAAAATATCCTAAAAACAAAAAAAAAACAGACAAAAAGGAATAACAGCAGAATGCAGTTTTTCATCCTGTTCGAAAGGTTACCAAAAATTGCAATGATGTGCAACAAGAACTCTGTTTCAGGTGTTGTCAACCTTGTTGTGAATCTCCTCAGTTGTTATCAATAAATTGGATTCTTTATTCACTTTGAACTGCATGAACAGGCCAAGCCAAGGGGGTAGGTAAGTAGGTAGTAGTGATGAGGTCCATTGTGATACCACGGGAATTTTCCTCCCGTACGACTCTACTCGTTGAACCAATTTGAGCTTCTAACGAATCGGTGGAAATTTTTAAAATTAGTACTTTCAAGGTCCACGCGAGCGAGTCCAGAAAGAAGGCTCCTAGAGGGGTTTTCTTTTTATGGTAAAGACCAGGATAGGAACAGAGTAGGTATTGGACAGTTTCATCTTCCTCCTCCTCTCTACATGTTCTGCAAAAGTCGGGATTCCCAGTCTTCTGGCATGTTTACCAATCAGACAATGACTCTTAATGACCCCTTCCACAGTGCTAATGTCACACCTTTTCAGAGTTAGTAAGTTAAGGGATCGCTTCAGGTTCAGCATAGACCAGATTTGCTTCGTGATGTTGCAGTTTGGTCTAGCTGATAATCTGAAGTTTGAATTTCAAGGGAGAGCACAATGCTAAATCAGAATGATGCGGTTTAGAAGAGAAAATGTAATATATTACATATATTACTAGTATTGTTCAAGAGTTCAAGAGTATCATTAATAAATTTATTCAAAATGTCCACTGCTGTGTATGTGAATATATTCAAAATGTCACCCTACTGATCAAAAGGACATTTTTCTTTCCACAATTATCAAATATTCCAAGCTATGCATTCGAGTATAACGATATCGTTTGAAACCTAATATTTGGCTTAACTTAAAAAAAAAATGAAAAAATTATCTTTTCAGCCCTTTATTTCCTCGTCCACGTATAAATCAAATTATTCTTGCCACAACAGCTACCTATATTTTATTTTTTTACTATTTTGTTGGGCTTGTTAATATTAGTATTAAAATAATATATCCAGTGGTGATGCTTAATGCTCATCAGTTACCAGAACTAGTGGCTTCAAATTCTAAATGCTGATTAGGAAAAATTTTAACTATTTCACAAAAAATTAGTTGCCAAAGTCTTATTTTATATTGGATGTATTCTGGACCTAAAAATTTAGTGTTATGTTAAAATATTTTCAAATGCATTTTTTGAATGGTCAATGTTACGTCCAAATAGGGTCCAAAGATTGAATTTAATAGTAAATGCAAGAGATTGATTGGTTCCGATAGGAGGTAGACATATACGCTAAGTTAGTTTTCCTGTTTATTGAAACGATTACCGTACTTAATTTATGTATATGCATTATTTTATGTAATACGGGTTTGGTACGGTTGGCAAATTTCACATCACAAATAGACTTTTAACAAAAAAAAAACATTTAACAAAATAAACACGTAGTAAAAAGACGATTAGTAAATTGGTTATAACTTTTTCAAAATCATTCATATGTATATATGTATATATATATATAAAGCTTTATAAAATTTTGTAACCAATTCTAAATTGTCAAAAGATATTTCTACATTTTGTCAAGTGTTCATTTGTTAAATGTTTACTTTGAAATATTTGTTTTGTTAAAGGTTTTTTTGCCAAATATAGTTTTGTTAATCATTTGTGTTTCATTTGCTGATTAGAGTTTGCTCACTGGGCGAACACCCTGTAATATTATTATATTTATCACTCCCTCTTGTAAGCAAAGCAGTTATTTTGTCATTTTAAATTTAAAAAATTTAGTTTAATTACTTTATAACTTTTAAATAATTACCAACACTGGGTTAATTTAATTTTATAGGATTTACTCCAACATTATACCTATTAACTGTTCAAATATTGTTAAGTTAAGTATACAAGTTTATCGAACCTTCCCATTCTTGCTTATCAACTTTTTAGTGTGCGACTTAAAACCGCTTATTTATGTTTGATTCAAATATATCAGACTTTTCCTAGTATCCGACTATAAATTTTTTAATATTAGTTTTCTAAGACTGACTACATTTTATTTATAAGTTATTATCTATATATAGAGAAGATTCATTGAAGTATGTATGTCCATATTTTTAAAAAGGATGCAAAAGCCACCAGTAAAACGCATTCGAAAAAAAATTGTTTTCTTACATGCACTTTTTTTTTTATTTGAATTTTATTTTTATTATTTTTTGTTAATATCTATGCATTTTTAGTAGACATACACACTCACACACCTGCATATGGATGTTACATATATTTCGGTTGCAATTTTTTTTTGGCTATATTTTTTTCTCAAATGGTACATTTATCAAATTTTTTTGTTATTTTTTTTTTTTTTTATCAAAAACCACATCATCAATATCAACAAGATATTCAGAGCAAGTAACATCATTAGTTTAGATCAAACATATATATATATATATATGTATGAAATGAAGAGGAATTAAGCGTCTGTTTCAATGCCAAAAAAAAAAAAACAAAATAAACAAAACAAAAATCGTGTTTTTATATTTTAAAAAAAATTGCACAACAAAATTTACCAGGTGAATTAAATTGCAATATTCTAGAATTTTCTAAGCGTTATTTATTTTAATTTCCAAATTTTTGTAATATTTTTGTAAGTTAAGATTGTAAATTAAATAAAAGAATTATTTTTGATTTTCGTAATTGAAACTGATCACCCAAGACGGTTCATGACAGCTCATGGTAAGTCTTAACCTCGTTCACGACTTTCTTCCATTCCATCTTGTGCAACTGTCTTCCATCCGTTAAATTCCAATCTTTTGGACAGTCATTTTTAATTTTATCCATTCATCTTGATTTTGGTCCACCTCTTGCTCTAGTATGGTACGGTACTGCATCTAATATTCTTTTTGGCAACTTTGGATAATTCATCCTCACCGCACATGTTCTGCCCAGCTTATTTTTTTTGTGCCTTAATAAATTTCACAGTTTTGTGTCCCTCAATTGCTGATTCAAACTCCGCGTTTGATCTTATTTGGTACTCACCATTGTCATTTATCATTTTGAGACCAAGTATTTTTCTTAGTATTCTTCTTTCATATGATTATGATAGTTAAGTTGGTAGAAGAATATAGTTAAGTTTGGAAAACCAATTAGCACTTAATTATGCCTTTTTGATACCACGACTCGAATGACCTATTTGTTTGTATTGATTGTTTCTGGGGATCACTCTCCCTTTGCCTTTATTCCTTTGCAAATTATATTCGTCAACGATTATCATTGTGCAGGCCTCGAAGCTATAAAATAAGGCCAGTTGTATTATGGCTTGAACATTCTTAACTTAATTGTCCTGTTTAAAATTTTAGATTTGAAGCCTTGAAGAAGCCTTTGTATATGCGTATAGAAGCATTTTTGTGGTTCTATTATTAATTGTCTAATTCATATAATTTTTATTTTTTATTAACGAACCTAGGTATAAACAATTGTGTAGTCCTTCAAAATTGTTGTAATTTATTGTTATCAGTTTGGCGAATCGTCTTGTTTCAGTCCCGCTCTCCTCATATATTTGGTTTTACTCTCGTTCATTTTTAATCCTACGAAAACAGTTTCTTTTTCTAGCGTCAGAAATATTTCTTTTAATTTAAACAAAGGAAGGGGGCTACAATTGCAATTAACATTGTCCGGATTCAATATAAAATATATAAAATTGACTTCAATAAAGTTTTATCTATGAACCGAATTTAAAAAATTAATAATATGAGAGTCCAATGTTTGTGTTCTTAATCCGATGCATAGTTTTGTCCGATACAAATTTCGTAGAGACATTATTTTACTAGAGTCAGGTTCTACTTTCAGCTCGGCCTGATGATGAAGAAATGTCAAAAACTTTATTAAACCTAGCAACTTAATTTTTTTTTATGTTAAGTACGGTACTGCAAGTTTATACAACAATATCTACAATGTTTTTGGAGCATCTATTTATCAAATTACTGGCTTATCAACTCATTAAATGTGGAAAGCTACTACTATTGTCAGGAACTAACCGTTCTTAAATAGAATAGTTTTATTTTATTTAACTGGTTACCATATTATACTCAGATTTTAGTTGGCCACTGTATCGTCGCTATTTAAATTTTTCCATTTATTTTTTCAGAAGTTCTTTTTATAGCAAAATTTGGTAAAATTCGGTGTTAATTATATAACAATTATTTTCACTACAAATTCTTGCTGTTGGTTTATTAATTTCAACTTTAAAAACAGTCATTTCAATTACATCAAAACGTTCAAATAATTAACAATGGTCATATGACTCACTCTAATATCACTATGTTGCAACGTTTATATCACTATTAACTGTTCAAATTATAATTAGGTTAGGTTTAAGTTTATAAAGCATTATTGGTTGCGTAGCGTTATAAAGAGGACCACATTGTTCGAACTTCAGCAGCTTTCGTTCCTCGCGGTATAAGCGGCAATGTTTTAACATGGAGAATTTTCAATTGTCTTGAAAAAAGATATAAGTTATTTGTTTTGGATAATCAGATTAGTTTTTAGTGGATATATTTAAATTATGGAATAAAAGTCTAGTTTGACTTTACTAATCATTTATTTTTATTTTGAAAATATCGATATTTCAGAAGTAAATTACTTCCTTCATCAGTGCTTCCGACTAATCGTGCAATTGTTATTTATTTTTTCTAAAGTACCTAATTATCAGTTTTCAGGTCTGTAACAAATCTGGTTTTCAAAATGAGTGATAGAAATTTAATTGTATGGACAGCTAGCCGAACATCAAATAGTCCTTTGATAGCATGTGTTTAGCGCATAAAACATTAAAATCTATGGGCGTGTATAGTGAACAAATAACAATCAAAACAAACAAATTTTCTTTTTTATTAGTATTATATCGAACTCAAGAGGCTGTTCGAAAAAATTAATTAGAATTATTCTTAAACTAGAATATAGAAATATTAAGACTTAATAATTTTTTAAATTTCGAAATTCTTTCGTTTGTCTTTATAACTTTGGAGTTACAGTGAAGATAAAAATAAATATGAGTTTTTAATACATTTAAAGCTACAGAGCTGAAAACTTGCACACAGGTACTCTCTCAAAAATAAACAAATATGCTTTCAACATTTTTTCGAAATTTTGTCTGGTTCGGGTAGCTGTCATAAAACTACAGGTACCCGCCAAAAATTTTTCAAAAACCAGCTTTTTGACCTTCTAAATTTGCATTACATTGACTATATTTTGTCTTTAAGGATCCAAAATTTTATAATTATATTCTAACTCAATTATGCTGTACTCGGTATCAACATTATTCTTTCTCTTATAGTACAAACTGAATTGAGGCGACTAGCGACAGATACAGCTACAACTTCTGTTAAAAAAAAATAGCCCCATTTACATTTTATGTGCACTTAAACACAATTACGGTCACTATAGCTGGGCGACGGATACAAAATAGAAAATTTATATTTTTGTATGCCTCGCTTGGGTAAACTTTCGGTAGCATATAATTGAACATATGGTTAATCGTAAACAATTTCCAACAACATCAAAATATTAAAAGTAAATCTGTTTTCTTTTACATTCTTTGAAATGGCTTTTGAGGAAATATTAATAAATTTAGTAAATTTATCAGTTTTTGTAGCTCTATACTTTGTATTCGCAATTGTGTTTATGCTAGTGATGTATTTATCGCCAGTAGCTGTATCTGTCGTTAGTCGCGCCAATTCTGTTTATACCATTAAGCATAAAATTCTAGTCCAAAAATCATATAAGATTATACAAACACATTATTATACTCAAAGGATATTTAAATTAGCTTTAATTAATGAAATCCATTCATAAAAAAAAAACGTTTAGTTTTGTGTCCAAAAAATAAAACCAATGTACTGCACTGACTAGATATCACTTTACAACAATAACAAAAAAAATTAAATAAAAATTTTTAGATTTCTTTTATTTTATGATTGCTTAAAGGCTCTTACTTTGTTTTCTTATAGAGAAATTCACTATATAAGGCGCCTTCTAATTTGTACAAATGTAATAAAAATACTATATATACTTTTTTTTAATTTTTTTGTTTTTTTATGGAAATAGACTAAGGCTATATTCGTTTATACAATATTAAATTCCAATTGAACTTCTATTAAAGTCTTTTTACACATTTTATTTTGTATAATTTTTGCCTATTTGATTTTATTGAATTAATAACTCATCACGGTCTATAATATCCAAAGATATAACGATAGACAAAAATGATTACATCTCATCATAAATTTTATATTTACTAAGAAACACCGATCAATTTACAACCATATAATACGAAGTCAATCTAATTTATGTTAAATATCTTACAAATATTACCCATAATAGGTGCATCATTGGCATTTTAATAGCTAATATTCATGGTAAGAATACAACTTGTTCTTTTCTCTTTAATGTTATTTTATGGAAATGGAAATTCTATTTTTTTTTTCTACTCTAAAATACTACTTGAGGGTAAAAAGAAAATATAAAATCCTAAATATATCTAGTATAGTTGTTGTAGCACTATGCATATATCATATTATGTAAATTTAAATATTGGACTCATATTATTTAAATAAGAGGAAAATTTTACCTAACCTTAGCTTGGTGAGTATTAAATTCTAAACTTATTTTGTTTTTTATTTTGTAATTAATATTATCGATTCTGATAATAATTTTAGAATATTTGAGATATCGAAAAATTTGTCCTATATCTTTAATCCGTTTAATTGGCAATATTATTTGAATTAGGAGAAAGGCCATAAAAACAAATTCCATATTATGATGTACAAAGGATGGAAAATCGTCCGTTTCTGAAGTATAAATATATTTTTGAATAACTGTAAAACTGTGAACCTGAAAAGTGAGAAAACAGTTTTAAAACGGTAATACATAACAGTAATAAATTATTTTATCTGAAAACCGTTATTTTTATGAAAACAAAAACAATTACAGCTGGGCTTACAACAAGAAATACAGCTCCGAAAACAGAGGTTGACAGTGAATCAATGTATTGTCTCTTAAAAGCTTTAATATGTCAAAGAAAATTCTTATTTTGAAATTTAAGATAGATTCAAGATTTTACCACTTGATGATTTGCTATCTCATACTCATAGAAGAAATACATTTTTTTAACCATAATATTTGACCCTGTATTCCCAAGTAGCGTTTTTGACTTTGCCACGTGCCTTACTAGTTGTTTTGCTACAATAACGCGTAATTGTGTAGAGTGATAGGAACTAAGCAGCAGGTATGTGCTTGGAACGTGATTGGATCTAAACATTTCTTTTTTATTTCCCAATGAAACATGACAATCTGTCACTGAAGGAGACATTCAGTAGCTTTCAGTAGACGCTCAATAGCGGTGGTCAAACATCCATGATCCCAACATTATACTCCACTATATTTCTTGTCCCCCATTTGATTGTTTATATTGTCTACTGGGTAGCTGCAAGATGCTAGGTAGCTGAAGGCAGCTTACATCACTTGTAGCCAACAAGCTGCTTGCCAGTCTGTTTAGATGTGCAGCTGATCTTATCTGGTACTTTCCGCTTATGCTTCTAGTCTCCTCCTTAATGGTTCTGACCTGCAAATCACGATATTATTATTGACAAACCAAGGCGCGCCAATTATCAATCTTAATAGCTTTGACTGGAAATATTGCAATATTTGAATGCTGGCTACTCCCCACAATTGAATTCTGTAGGTTCATAACGGTTTCAAGACAGCTTTATAAATGAGATCTAAAATGTGAATTATTTTTTGGTGGTTAAGCTTTAGGTTAAGTTCCAATGTAGTTCCAAGAACTTTCACTTCATCAATTGTCAAAAAAATAAAATATTATTTCTTTAACAATGACAGAGAGAGATAAATATATATTTTACAAATTTGTAAATTTTTCACAATTTGTTGGACATCCAACATATTGGGCGACGAATAAGAAACAAAATTTCCGATATTATTGAATTTTGTGTTACGGTGTAAAGGCAAAAGGCAAGCAAATACTTAAAAACTGAGCCTTGCCTCGACTTGTCATCAGTCAATTCGCCTTTTATTGTAACAATAGGAACAAAAATACTCATCAATGTGGACAGACCTACTTTATACAATAACAGTTGTACTGGACATTATTTAGACTACAGCTGGCAAATAATCTCGAATAGCAAATCTCTCTGAAAACAAATGACAAAATATGAAAATTTCAACAAATGTATATAGAAAGGGGCTTGGGATGCTACCCCACCCACCAAAAAATATGGAAAAACTTGGATTAGGTCCAGTTTTAAATAAATTAAAATATAATTATATTTCTATCTTTTCGTTTTTTTTTTTTATTTTATGGGGTAACCAAATTTTTGGATTGAATTTTTTTCAGGACTCTCATGTATTTGGTTATGAAGACATTTGGTCATTTTACCATGTTTGCTATAAAATTTCACTAAAATAAACAAAATTTAATTATTATTATTATTATTTATGTATTTACTATAATTAAAATTATAATAAAAGTAAGCACTAGCTACCCGGGCCAACGGTACACATTTAAAATTTTATAGATGACTCTATAGACAACATCTTATATAGCTAAATTACAAATATAGCCAGATCATCGGCGGGAAACATTTATGGTCCGGAACTGGCAGTTGGTATGTCTATTGGTAATATCAAACTATCGATAGAAAACACCCTGAAGAGGCAAACAAACATTCTTTGGGAGCGTATTGAAGGCCACAGAGTCTCCAAAATATATGTACCAAGAACAAACACCAAAATAGCCAACTTCGTGCTAACTCTCAATAGAGTAGATTGTAGGAAGATGGTGCGCATACTTACTGGTCATAACCACACGAATAAGCACATGTGTAGACTAACACTAAGTGACGACCCAACCTGCAGACACTGTCTGGAAGAGGAAGAAACCTCTACACATGTTGTAGGTGAGTGCATAGCTGTTTCAAGGCTGAGACTTAGGTTGTTGGACACGCACTACATAACCTCAGAAAACTTCTGCAGGATAGAACCCACAAACCTATTGGCCTTTATCAAACGGGTCGAATAAGTTAAGGGTGGAGGAGGGCAAAAAGGGCTAAAAACCTACATGCCGGCCCCGATGTACAAATGCCTCGTAAAATACTCAAATAAAATAAATTTAACATTGCAAAATTGATTAAAAATCGGATTTTGAAGTTAAATTTCAGTTTAATAAAAACCAATTCAAGATTTAGAGTTATTCGAAAAGCACAGTTTACAGAAATTAATTTTAGTTTTCTGTTTAATAAAAATAAGCACCCAAAAATGTTTCTTAGTGGTCTTAGTGAGAATATAATCAAATTATTTCATCATTTAATGTTACCTCAAAACTATTTGAATATTCAGTGATAGAAAAAAAGAATTGGAACAACGAATAATTATGCAGATTATGTGAATAGGATTAGTTGATGAATAGGATTGTTTGATCAGATCAGTTAAGGCCAATTTTTTGTCATTTTTCGTGTGTAACGAACTTTAGTTACAATTGATGGCAGTTTTAAATTTATCAACTGCAATTCAAAACAAAAATTTTATATTTTATTCTCTACTGACATAAATTTTTTAGCTACGATATTTTTTCTAATACCAGCACTTCTATTTTCTTCAATTTTGTCAGCGATTAATTCATATTTTTCTGGATACCGAATAATCAAGTTTTTTATATTTGATTTGTTTTCATCATTCGCAACAATTACATCACTGTTCACAACGTCATTAGCCGCAACAATAATACTTTTTCATTAATTATTGCCCATCCAACTGATTGTGAGCATCTTTCGGTATTATAACATTTCAAAGGGTTATAAATTTTTCACAGAGGCTTCTCAAAGTGTTTATATGCCTCAACTCAATATAAAAGTGTTGAACCACTATAGAATTTTAATTTGTACTTTCAAGTTTAGATCTGTAACTATACAGTTGTACAGTAACAATATAGATTTGTATGGACTGTACGAAAGCTATGAGTTCTGAGTCATCATATACATATATATCACATCATATATCATATACATATGAGTCAACATATTATATAAACATAATTTCGACACTAAATAAATATTCTATATAATTTTTCAAATAATAATAATTATATATAAAGTTTTCCATTTCATTCACATTATAATAACAATGAGCAATAAAGGGTTAATTAAAATACAATTTAAATAGAAAGATAAATATCAAATGTCATAAATTTCATATTATAGAACAAAAACATTATTATTATCTTAAAGTTAAACTTAACACGCTACTGAATTCAGAATTTTAAAAACAAAATTTCAATTGTTTAATTAAAATTTATACACATTGTAATATGCAAATTTATTGATTTGAATCACTGCATTTCAATTAGATTGGACTATGATTTTTATCTATATTTAATAAATTGAATTCAATTGATATATTATAGTCTAGTCTCTGTCTACATCTATGTATTATTATTCTATTATTAATTCTTTTGTTCCTTAAAAATTATTAACTTTTCAAATGGTTCAATCTATAGATACATAATAGAAAATCTTTGTCAATGCACTTTTAATAATCCTTTTAAAATTTTTAGATTTTTTATTTTTGGAATTTTTTTCTTGCATACAAACTCAACTATTTTTTTTAATTATTTTTAAATTGATATTTTGGACATTAAGACCTTTAGACCTTCGCACTTTATTCTGAATAAAATAAAATTGACAATATTGTGTGGAATAGAGGGATTGCATATCTTTTTACTCAGTACAATAACATTTATTTATATACGAAAATTGTTTTTGTTTTTTTTTTTAAATTATAATTTTGAAATTTTTTGACTGTCTGGAATTTTATCCTCACAAATTTAAAAATGACAGTCAAAAAACATTTTTGGTTTTGTTTTGCTGCATCAGTGTATGCTGCGTGAGAACTTTCTGCAGGTGTAAATTTAACATTTTGGAAATGTAACAAACCAAAAATCCAGTCAAATAAAAAGAAAAACAATAAAGTCAACAGGTGCAAGTCAAAAAATGTTTATAAACTAACTTTAAAATTTTCGCATCATTTGAAGGTGAGAAGAGCCTTGAAACATTGAATTACCCAAAAATGTAAATTATAAAGATTTTTTTGCTCATAATTACAACAAAAAAGGGATGCGATGTTAATGTAAGTTTACGACTTTTTGTTGATTAGTTTTTCAGTTCAAAATATATATATATATATTATATATATACATTTTTTAAATAATTAAGAACAAATTTTTAATTGCTTATTGTCCCAGGGTTAAAATTTGTTTGATTTATATTTTGAAATAATATTTTTAAAAATTTGTTGTTAAAATAAGGTAACCTTCTTAATAATGTCTCCAACAAGTATCGGGAATATTATTACGATATAATAAATGATGTGGAGACCATTAGGATATGTATATAGTATATCCGAGTTGTAGAAAGTCAATCAAAATGTGTGAAGCCCACGAAATTTGAATAAATTTGCATTGAAGAAAATCAGTATTTTGAAGTCCAGGATTAATTTGAATTGACGAAAATCAGTTTTGTGAAGGCTAGAAGATACAGGTACAAATATTTTCTGATTTGTAAAAGCATATCAAATCTTTATAGTTCTCTGCAAATCAATGTGCATCGTACAAAGATAAGAATGGCAGAATCCGATAATGGTATTTGTAGATTTGATAGTAAAAAAAACTAAAACAGTCGATTTGAATCTGAAGTTTTAAAGAAAATCGAAATCGTTTTTTATTTTTGGTACTATCTCTTTTTATTAAGGCAAGATAGGTTATGTCTTCTAATTCCAATACTAAATTAAAAAGCTTTGTAAAATTTATCATATTATTCTACAATATTTTACATTCGCAGACTTAGTAAGATCGATTTTAAAGTTCAGCATGTTCATACGAAATCGTAATGCTTCAAGTAGATTCAAAATTTCTAATTCTTTAAAAATAATTATACATTCATTTAACTTTACTTTGTAAATTAGGAAATTACTTTTATTGGATTGTAATTTCACATGTCTATTATTAATTAATTCAGTCAAAAACATATTCACTTATTGTATTATATTTAATTAACATACAGATTGTGACCAAAAAACAAACAAAAAAAAAAAAATTTAACTTTTCAAATTTATTAGAATTACAGGACTAAATATTTTTAGTAGTTGGAAATGGAAGATGTCACACTGTAACACAACAAAGGTTTTTTTTACGTTTTAATTATTATCAACAAGGATATAAAAATTATTCTAACATGTCTGTGCCACCAAATCATAATACGTTTTCGTTTTTTAGTTCAGAGCATAGATCTGAGCGCGCTCTGACTCAAATGAGCACGCTCTGAGCAGAGCATATACAGATAAGCTTCTAGCCCTCAGATTTAATAAAAAAACACGATTTGAGTAAACTGTCATTTTTAATTTTGTTGTTGTTCAAATTGTCAATAATCGAATTTAAACTTCAAATTTTGAAATTTACAAAAGTTTAAGATTGACAAACAAAATGTTTCTGTTTGTAACAGTAATTAGAGAAGCGTTTAATTTGTTTTTCGATGAAAGTTATTTATAAGATGACATATTTTTGAATGTATCTAATGGGGATGTACGATATTGTGCCCAAGTTTTTCAATAGTACTTTTAAATCGCATTTTTGAATGAATGCAGATGTTTCCGAAATTAATACATTTAATTTCTCAACATCATGCGGTCGCACGAAATACCATTGATATTCCAAAGCATTTGATGATTACATTGTGGTATCTAGGGCACCAGGAATGTATGCGGTATATTTTCTATATATTGAACTCGTGTTAAGTAAGTAAGTTGTCATATCAATTTTAGATAAATTGCTGATAGATTTGGGGTGTCGATTTCCACTGTGTGAAAAATAATAACATCGGTTAATCACATATTAATTAAGTTAAATCGTTAATCGAAATGGCCAACGCCTGAATCTGCTCAAAAGACATCGCAATATTACGCTAACAAGAGAGTATCGGTTACAAGGATTTTAAATCGATTTGTTGATAATATGTAAGGCTTTATTTGCCTTACTTATTTTCTTTGCAATTTCAATGTCTATCTTTTTGTTAAATATACGTTTTTGACTCCTTTCTCTATTCTAGAAAACATTTTCTTTATTAAATCTATTAAGAGGAGCGTTGAAATGTTACTCCACTTAAACAATGAAACTGAGTATCATAAAAAAAAAAAATTAAAAAAGTCTGAACTAAAACATATTTATTTTTGATTAAATACTAATTATTTACCAGCTTATATCGTCGTCCATTATTTTTTAAATTGTAAAAATCAATATTGATATTTATTTTAAATTTTAATATGGTTTACTTTTTTACTATAGTACAATAGCGTCATCTATTTTGTTTTAAAATATAAATCACTTTTTGATATTTAATATTTAAACGCTCTACGTGCTCTGTTAATTTAAATCGAGCACTCTGAGCGCACTCTGAACACATACAAAAAAACGAACTTCAAACTCTGAACGCTCTGAGCAAAAAAAAAAACGAATTTTTTTTTTGACAATTCGTGCTGTGCTCTGAACTAAAAAACAAAAACGCCTATAAACACAATATTTAGAATTGTCTAAAGTATTTCCTGTCAAAATTTTAATTGATTCTGACAACTATAAGTTAAATTTTTTCTAGGGGGCATAATCGCTTATGTCAATATGACTTAAAAAATTATGAATGACTTAAAATATTTTAAATATTATTCAATTAGCCACAAAAATTATAAATTGATAAGCGTTATGACGTTTTTCGGTACTTAAACATCGCATTTTTCGGCTTGAGTGATTTTCACAAAATTTTATTTATTTATATTAAAGTTTTTCCATTTCAAATGCTCACATAATTTAAGCGGTCTTAAAAACCAAAAACTTGTACAGTCTTGTTACTAAATTTTTATTAAGCTTTAAAATTGATTTTATACGAAACAGAAATAAGCAGTTATACTACTTGTAATCACAGATGTAGATAGTAATGTTAGCTTAGGGTATTCTACCCAAATACTTAATAAAATTTTCTAAAATTATGTTGCTGGAAGCATTGTACAAGCTAGATAAATTATTGAAGCTCTGAACAAGCCAGAAAGCTTCTTTTGAGATAAATAAAATTAATAGAACCAATAAATAGAAGTAAGTGCATGCTCTTCTTTTACAATTATTACAATTCGATATAACCAGACACTCTTGTAGACATACCTATTATGGTAGTTTTAATTGAATTTCTGATTTAATTTTAATTTTTAATAGGGAGTTTCAACGGGGTGAGCACAAAACAAATTTCACTCTAATGATTTTGAAAAATTATGTTGCTAAGCATAAAATATTGCCCTGCATTAAGCTGCAGTAAATTGAAATCATTTTTGTTTTGTTTAGGAAAATATTATTTTTAATAAGAAAACCTGTTGTTGGCCTTTTTAACTTCCACTCATGGTTCATCAATATTATTGCTGAAGAAGAAAACCAAATTTAAAATTAGTGTATAAAATCAATTGGGTGAATTTAAAATTTTTCAACCCACCATAAATTTATTTTCGTATTTTATCCGATTGTGTTCTTAGAAAATTAAGAACGCGACCAGAATAGGAAATAATTTTAAATTCAATAAATCAAAAAATTTATATTTTCCAGTTCTTTTTTAACCGTTTTTTTTTTTTTTTTAGTTTACATAATCTGATGGGATAAGGATAATATTACCCTAATACATTATCATAGTATAAAATGTTGTCGCACAATTTAGTCATAATTATTTTTAATTCTATTATTGTTGAAGCATTCTACTAATATATAAATGCAATTTAGGGTTGCTGATATATCAAAATATAAAATAAATTATTACTGATATCGAAATTGACATTTTAAATTTCTTTGATAAATTTTTGTTATATGAAATAGTTTTTGTTTCATGTTTTTAACAGTAACTGACGTTGAAATATTTTTTTGTACGCGAAGTACATTACCGTAATTATTTTAATTACATGCGGGAGCTACAATGTTATTCGAGTATTTATTTATTAATTTTTTTAGTATATTAATTCATTAAATGTGCAAAGCTACTACAATTATCAGAAGCTAAAGCTTCTTAAATAGCGTAGTTCTATTATTTTAGAGTTGTTACCCGATTGCACTTTTTTGTTTTTTTATGTTATCCTAATGACAAAGCGTATATTGTAGCAGGTTAATAAATCCATAAAACGTTTTTGTCTTCATCGGCGATTTAACCTGGGAGTTTTCGTTGAAAAACAGAATTTCTACCTACTGTGCCCCCCTGCGTGTTAAATAATATAGTACAAATAGTTTGAAATGGCTGAAAAACAACTAAAACTATTAGAGTTGTAATACAATTTTGATATAAAAATTTTAGTGATCATTTTGATGTCATTAGTATTTCGAAATATTCGAAAAATCTAGTTCAATCCTAAAATCATCTTGAACTAGTTTTAAAAATTTTATTTAGATAGTTTTGAATATTATTTTGAAATTGTATTCTCAGAGTCTAAGCACCCACAAAATTTTTAGCGGTTTTCCGTTTTTGATATAGCTTCACATCAACTACCTACTACAAGAGTGTCGGTATTGACAATAATGTATTCTATTTTTATTTTACTTAATTAGTTTCATTTACCTCAATTGAGCAGACTCCATCAAGGATTCATAATTTCAAGTGGAAAGTATTCATATTTTTGTAATTACATTATACTTACTAGATGTATATTTCCGATTATATTATTGTAACCTATCGCATTCAACCAGAATTACTCCTATCCATTTAACTGAAAAATATCTCAAATTGATTAAAAGATTAAGAATAGTATAAACTATGGCTAGGTTTTACAACACATACAAAAAAACAATAGAGCAGAGTTATTGTAAAAAACTAAATAAATTAGATTTAACGAAAAGTTGCCCTTAGCATACTCATCAAAAAACATCATTTTGAGACAGTTCAACAAATTTTTGAATTTGTTCTCAAGCAGTGTTCTGCAGTCCAGTTTAGATGGAATATTAATTGAAAAAAACCTTGACAATAATCCTTTTAGTAGTTTAGCAGTTTTCATTAAATATTTGGACCTATTCCGAGGGTACAATTTTTGAATTTAGTTAGTTGAATTTATAATTTAGTGAAGGATAACGAAAAATAGAACA
Source organism: Argyra leucocephala (assembly GCA_963942445.1). Lineage (NCBI taxonomy): Eukaryota > Metazoa > Arthropoda > Insecta > Diptera > Dolichopodidae > Argyra > Argyra leucocephala. Next base: position 140,211,579 of record OZ012678.1, on the reverse strand, counting down.
AAAGCAATGTTACAGAGCTGGGATAGAATTGACTGCAATTTAGCAATGGGAGAGTATATAATATTGAGCTGGTGAAGTGATTCAAATATCTGGATCTGGACTGGTTATTAGGAGACAAAAAAAAATTTCATAATCGAACAAAACTGTTTTCTCAATTAAAAAAATTTTAAGATTAAGATGTGCGAATAGGCCAATTTCAATTTAACCTATATAAAATGCTTTTCTGCCAACACTAAGCATTGGCAGTGAAATTGGATATAGCTTAAACAAAAGAAAACTGAATGGGTTCGACAGAAAAAATTTAAAATTACGGGCATCGCGGGTTCAATTTGTTGAAAATAATAACTTATTCTAGAGACAACCATGAACTGTACCAAATATACAACACCATATACAGATTCAACAGACTACTATAAATGATATATGAACATTAGGAACGTCTGAAAATCAAATTCTTTGAAATATCTTTTGTCAGAAACTTCTTAGAAATAGACCAGATGAATGATTGAGTCTGAAATGGGCTGATGTGCTGATGAAAGTCATTTTTAAGCATCGGCAATTGATGACTGACTGTAGATGAACGGTAGATGAGGTCTATTACAAACCAAAATTCAATTAAAAGAAGCGATTATTTTATTTGACTGTACCAAACGCAAAACGTCGGGTCTCAAATCTTGATCAGAGCAGGGATAATTACTATAAATGTTTTTTCATTCATCATTTATAGTAAAAACATAATCTATATGAAATAAATAATCAACTACTAAGTAATAATAACTAAGTATAAATAACTTCAAGGTAAATGACTGCAAAATTAATGATTGTAATTGTAAGAAATATAATCACCTCATAATTAATAAATCAATAAATCTAAGTAGATTTGTATATTTGTAAGATTTAACAAAAGCAAAGGAAAAATCAAATGTTTATGTACTCCAAAATCTCACTTATAAAAATTTAAAAAAAATTACTTAATTAGAAGAGGCTTTACTCCTACAAGGCGATTTAGATAACTTCTTAAAACGGTGTACAGATAATAATCTTCTTTTAAATGTGAATAAATGTGTATTTATGTGTTACACACGTCGACGTAATCCGGTTTGTTTTAATTATTCTTTAAATTTTTTCACCTTTCCAAAATGAGCTCAATTAAAGACTTAGGCGTTTACGACAAGCTTAATTTTAAATCACATTTTTGTAATATTATCAATAAAGCTATAATTCTATGCTAGGTTTTGTTAAACGTTGCTCAAAGGTATTGTATTTGTATTCTAGTCTCGTTAGACCGAATTTGGAGTATGTTAGTCAAGTTTGGTCACCTTTCTATGATGTTCAAAGCAGTGCAAATTTTTTTTTTTAAATTTGCTTTGCGTAACTTCCAATGGTCAAATCCATTAATTTTATCTCCATATGAACTTAAGGTTGAACTTAATTCATTTGAAAACTTTGAAATTAAGATGAGAAGTGGTGGATGTTATTTTTCTTACTGAAAGGAAACAAGGAAACAACTCCTCAGATTTTGAATAACATCAACATTAATTCAAATAATCGTCTACGTCTACATTAAGTTTCCATAGGACCAATTATTGCAATTATGAGCCAATTCATAGAATGTTACTAATTGGTAATAAACACATAAACTATATTGACTTGACACTTTTGAAACAGATTCAAAAACTTAAATTATATAAGTAATTTGTAGTAATTAAAATATGCGTGCAATTTATTTCAATGTATTTTAACTAGTTCTAAGTTAGATATAATTTTAATTTGTAAATTGAATGTGTTATATTGTATTTTAAAAAAAAAATAAAAATAATAATAATTATAATGAAGTTTGAGCTGAACTAAATAAATAAATAAATAAGGGGGGGCGTAGGTATAGTGAAATGGATACATTTGAACAAATAAATTTTTAAATTTCAATTAAAATTGAATATGAGTTGGTAACCCCAATCATATATACACATATATTAGTATATCGATATGATTGTTTATTATTTTTTAATTTTTTATTTAAATCTGATTCTGTGCAATACATTAGAATAATACCGGGTTTCGATGTTGTTCTTGTTGTTGTTGTAGTTGTTGTTATTGTTTTCTCGTATTGAACTAATTTAAAATCAACATTGTTGCTGATTTTACACATTATAAACATTTAATATTTAAAATGCCCAGCCCCAGACTGACTTTGGCATACATATTATGTTTTTTTTTTCTTTCGAATCATTTCTTTTTGTTGTTCTTGTTTTAATTTTATTTTTATACAATTTATTTTTGTTTTTACTTTTATTGGAGATTTAAATAAATTTAAAAGAGAATATAATATACATTTTTTTTTTCTTTTTACTTTTGTTTGTTTTATATCTTGAATGTGCAACATGTAAATGATATATATTACATATATATATATATATATATATAATTTTCATTCATTTTAAATATGTATGTTTGGTTGTACGGTAGGTAGGCCTGGCTTGACCATCCGCCGATATGCTACAGTTGGCATTTTAGTTTTTTTTTTTTTTCTTAAAGGAGTGAATTAATTTGTTCCAGTCATTCGAGGTTGATTCTGGTGTTGTTGCTGCTTTTTGTTTTTGTTTTAGGATTATAGTTTGTACAAGTTGGCTACTGTGTTATTACTATATTATTATACGATTGTTGTTGTTGGAAACATTTTTGGATTTACTATCAGTTTAATAATATCAATCTGTTAGGTTTGCAAAAATACTTGTTTGCTCTGTTGCTAGACTTGTTCCTGTATTTTTTTTTTCTCTTCTTGAGTTTAATGTATCATCCTTATTTTTATATTTATCTATAACTATATTTTATTTATATATATATATATATATAACAATATTAAAAGAAGTTATAATTTTAGGCTGTTTTTTTTTTTTGGTTTTGTTGTGTATTCGATTTTTTAATGGGTAGTAAAATGCACATATTGAAGATTTTAATGAATGAGCGCAACATACTTTATGGTTGATAAACAGATTTTCAATATGATAATTGCATAATTATAACTTTATTGATTTTCTTGCGGTACATAAATTATTTTTCTATAGATACTGCATATTATGTGTATGCATGTATATTAATGTATTATATTGTCTACGTATATTTTCTTCCTAGATGGTTTTTTTTTGTATTGCTTAAATTGTGAAGAAAATAAATTGCGCGAGCGATTCTCTTACTATACACATTAAAAAAGTATAGTAAAATAGTCTTATTTTTAAGCATAGAATATTCTAGACAGGTAATGTAGGAAATGTGTATGTTATTATAGATAATATTAAGATACATAAATAATATATACAAAGAAATTGAAAATTTAAAATTTAATCTAAACAATAAATTGAAAATTTTATGTGTCTGAAGCTTGTTGCTGTTGTTATTATTTTTTTTTTTTTAAATTTTAATATTTCTTTTAATAAAATACAATAAAAAGATGTTAAAAACATTAATAGATAACAGGGTGTTATTTATGGAATTTACGAATTTATAATAAATATTGCATATTTATACTTTAAAAATTGCAGTGCTGTAAAACTGTAACATAAATTTATAATTTTAAACATCAGCTCATGTTTAATTTTTAATAGAGAGTTGACTAGAGCCTATACCAATGTTTTGTTTTTATGTTCTTGACAGTAAAAAGGTAGGTAAGATAACAACTATGCAATTATTTTGAATTCATATTCCAAATATTATTTGGTGCTATTAAGAACCTTTTTGGATGTTTTTGTGTTAAAGGTGCTATTAAGAACCTTTTTGGATGTTTTTGTGTTATTTTTCAAACTAGAATAAAGACTCTTATGCAAATAATACTACAAATTTTCATAATATATAACATATTTTTTCATAATAGATAACATATTTGAAAATTTGTAGTATTATTTGCATAGTTTGAAAAATAACACAAAAATATCCAAAATGGCTCTTAATAGCACCAAATAATATTTGGAATATGAATACCACATCAAAATAATGTACTCCAATTTCTTGAAAAATAAAATAACAAAATCTATTAATTATAAATTGATACGAAATTAAGCATACATGTATGTTCTTTATGTTGAGGCACGTATTAGATTAGTATAATTTTTCATCATGTTTGCAGAAGTAATTGTAATACAAAAGCCAGAAAAACCGTCTTGAGAGCTAACATCACATCGACAAATATCGTTGTTACCTATTACTAATTCTATATTAATGACCTAAATAAATTCAAGACGAATATTAACACCTTCATTCGTAATTGTCCTCCTTTCTTTTTATCATCCTCCTTTCCTAAATTTCTTTTCCCACCCTAGCCAAACGTACCAATCGGTATAAAAGATCCCTCCCCCTAGTGTTTTGGCTATATGTATAAAAACCTAGTGTTTTGGCTATGTATAAAACAAAAAGAAAAAATATATCCAAAATATTTCAGAAACTACCCCTCAAAAGACTTGCTGCGATTATTAAAGAAAGAAATCTGATCCCGAATAAGCAACAATTATTTTTATTTATGTATTTACTTTTATGTATGTTGTACAATGAGACAATTAGTCTCTACAATGTGTATAATAAAGTTAGTGAATAGAAAATAATTGAAATATTATAACTAAAAAGAAATTAAATACAATAGAAAATAGGAAATAGAAATTTAATCTAAAATATACAAAATTAAATAAAACTAAGATGAAAATAAAATTACAATATGTCAAAAATTGAATTACTGCTGGACTAAATGAACGGTGCGTAGGAGCACACCTTATAGCAATCGGAAGTGAATTCCACAAACATATTACCTTAAAAAAAAAGATAAGTCATTTTAAGGACAATTTACAATGATGACGAGGGATATTTATTGAGATAGATCTCAGCGATCTACCGAAGTCAAGATTATTATAAGGAAATCCAGAACATATAACTTTGAATAGAATAATTAAATGTGCAGTCTAGAATGCACTTAGAGACATCAGAGATGCTGACATATCTGCGACGGTTAGTGACATACCTCGTACATGCATTGAAGATAACATTTAATCTTGAACTATCATTAGCACTCATTGATGAGTACACAACATATTTAGTACACAACAACATTATACAATTAATTAAGTGCATCGGATCATAAATATAAAAAATTCTACTCAATTATCTTCTTAGATGTTTCTCAGGCATTCGGTACAGTATGGTACCAAGTCTTTGAACTTAAACTATACATCATGATTTACCAACGTAATTTTATGAAATTTTAAAATAATACATGACCAGTAGAAGCATTCGTTGTGCTATGCCATAGAAGATTAGGAAATAAAATAATAGCTTCTGAAGTTCCACAGGGAAGTGTTTTTGGTTCATTACATTTTACCTATTATACGCAAAAGATTTCCTGCAGTTCACATATCTATAACAAAAACTCCACAACAAAACTTAAAAATGCAATGAATAAAATAAGATTATGGACCAATGATGGTGTATAAAAGTTAATGAAAGGAAAGATTGCAACCTTTTCTACCTCAATCAACAACAAAATATATGCAATAAGAAATACAGTAAAGTAAGTTGGGAATGACACTAGATGCTAAACTATGATGGAACGAACATGTTAGAAAGCAAAAAGAAGATCTAAACATCAAATACAAAAATGTTTACTTGGGTTACTTGGATGTAGTTCTGAGTTATCAATACAAAATAAAATAGTAATATATCAGCAGCGATATTAAAAGCTGTGTGTATGTATGGTACCTACTTATGAGACTGTGCAACAAAAACTTTGAAATGGTGGAAAAATTTAAAAATAAAGGGCTGTGTGGTAATGCACCTTGGTACGTACATAAAATTTCTCTACCGTGACTAGCACATTGAAACAGTCACAGATAAGATCAAGAAACATGTAGTAAAACACGAGCAGCAAGTTCACGTGAACTCGGAAATAGCAGCAGTTTTTTATATTGATATTAATGTCAGTCGGCTCTAGAGAAGCAAACTCCATTAGCTGGTCATTACCTAAAATGGAAAATTCGACAAATATAGTTTCCTTTACGGAAATTTTTATATCAATAATTTTCCTTTGTAAAAAATTAATATTATGTAAATAATTTTCCCCCGCGGAAACTATTTCTTCACGGAAAATATTACAGTTGATAAGGTCCCCTACGAAAAAAAACTCGATAGTCGATTCAACGTAGATTGGTTTATAACTGAAAAAGGTAGGTTGGCTTTAGTGAGTTCGATTATATCCCACACTATCGACAGGCTGGAATACCCGTTGGGAAATACCTTATATCTTTCGAAAAAAAAGTTGTTTGTAATTTGATGATCAATCAAATTATGAGTTCTAAACTAAAAAGCTTTGATCAATCTCTCTTTCAGTACTGTAACTGCTAAATTCATGATGAAATGCATGTTTTACATAATCATTGTTATTTTGTTTTATTTACACATGTTATTTGACCTACCTGCAGCTCTTCTACTTTGCATCGGACAGGATTGTTAACTTATTTGATAAAAATGCAAAATCCTGAGAACTGATTAAAGCAATTCAATTTTGACATAACGATATTGGAAGAAGAATATTTATTTACCATTCGTATTCTATAGTTAAACAATTTGTAAAATTCAAATGTCAATTACAAATACTTATAAAATAAATGAATCGAATTAAACTTATATAATATTAACTTGAAAGAAAGTTGACTGTACTCAACTCATTTTAAATAATAAAATCAAACCTAAAAAAAAAATGATGTAAATTAATTAGGCATACATTTAGAAAAAAGGCTAAACTGACATAAACAAATTGGTAGCAGAAGAATCAGCTTGATATCAAATTTAGAAGTATGCACTGGCTAATGGGAAAGAACACACAGTTATCATTAACAAATAAGTATTAATTTATAAAGCCGTAATAAAACCGGTTTGAACATGTGGAACTTAGCTTAACGGCTCCGCAACAAAAACTAACCATCATACAAAGATTCCAAAATAAGGTTTTACGATCACTCGTTGATACTCCTTTGTTTGGACCAAATAAAGTCATCGAATACAATTTAAACATTGACTCCGTCATCAGTATAATAGCTAAATATAGCACCCAGCTACAGCCTCAAACTTATAAGTTTATCTAAAAAGTTTAGCCCGGAATCTAATGACAACTGGAGGTTAGAGAAGACTGAAATGAAAAACTCCATGTGATAAAATAAAAATAACTGATTGTAAATTGATTCAAAGGCAGGTCTTCGATGGAAAACGCTTCTACAAGTCAATAAAATTACATAATAAATATTTGCTTATAAAAATATACTTAATATAGATTGTAAATAATAGAAGGAGTTAAAAAAAAAAACTACATCTCACTGTAAATTATTCAAGATTTCGGGTTAAACTATTTAACTACCGAAATGATCAAATTTAATCACCAATTGCAGAGTTTGTAGATTCTGAAACTGGTCCTGATTAGTTACCCAGTGAGTATAGAAAAAAGACTGCTAAATTGATTATTACTACCTTTATCATAGAACAAGGTAGGTTCAGAGAATCCGTAGAACAGTTTCATTATCTGTAGAACAGTTTCGTCCTCTTCCACATATCGCCAAGCTCTACAAAAATCTTCCCTAAAACAAAAGTTCTTAATTAACCAAAAATATCCCTATTTCCAATTAATATTTTATTTTATCAGTAAAATTGGACATTAATTTAATTGTCTTGCTCAATTGCAAAAAAAAAAACCAAAAACTAAAACTTCCAGGTTACATTTAAATTGCACAATACAACATTAAATCCTCTTAATAACTTAAAAAAAAAAAAACAATAAATTTGCTTCTATTCATTTTTAAATTCAATAAAACCTGTTATATTGTACAATATCTTCAATTTACTATTAATAATTAAGTCCAACTTTGAGGTCATAATATTAAATTTCAGAAAATCTTTATCGATAAATTATAATCTGAATTTCCTATTTTGTATACCACATTACAATTCATATTCACCCTGTTGACATTTCTAAAACAGAAAAATAGACAAAACATTAACAAAAAAAAAATAGAGAATAGAAATTCTAATCTCCTTACAAGTAGTTATAATAGTGCTCCTTGGTACTACTATATATATATATTGTATATAATAACCTAATATCTAAATTTTACCACTACAATGAAATATTCATAATATGAAGGCATATTGTATATTAGGTATACAAAAAATTTATATGGAAGTAATAAATTGCCGAACAACAAACTTTATTCCCTACTATCTATCTATCTATTTATATAACTGTATATATATACGTATGTAGGTATATATAATGTTAATTGGAGCGTATAAATCTAGAATAAATCTTATTGTTTAAAGTTGGACATTACTTTTTTTTTTTTTTGTTGGTTTTGTTTTGTTGGTCTTACTTTGTATTACAACCAGTTCAGCAGTATTATGATTTAAACAAAGTCTTTTATTTTCATAAATAGGCTGATGATGATTATGAAAATCGTTCAAGTCATATAAATTTTATTTTTTGATATTTTAAAATTTGTGGTTTTTACATTTTCCTTGAATAAAACAAATAAAAACTGTTTGGAAACTTAATATGGTAGAATATTTTAAAAATTGAAAAGTGATTAAAACTGGATTGTTAAATTGATAATTCCTTGTTCGAAACATTTTTAACAATTTAATTTAATTAATTTAAATTAAAACCAATACGTTTACGACTTTATTAATCCGTTACTATACGTATTTATATTAAATTACATTATGTTGAAAATTAGTCATATTATATTGAAACCGATGGGTAAAAATGTTTGCCTACATTAAGTCAAAATCTGTTTTTAATACCATCTATATACCACTGTATGGCAAAAAGGTTGTCCCAACTTTAACCTTATCATAGCAATAAAATATGTTGTGTAGGTGATTACTATCTATAAAATATTTGATTTTATATCGCAATATACTGAGATTTTATGGTAAAAATCAGAAAAAAATATCATTACTGTTACCAGTACTGATAATGATACAAACAAGATATGGGCCAACTTTTTTGTAATAGAATAGTCGACTTTGAAAATCTAAAACTAGATAATGATATTTATCTGATTAAACACAGAAATGTTAAAATATTTTAGTAGAGTATACCTATATCCAATGTACGCTAAAGAAAACCAAAAACACACTCAAATTGTTCAAACTACTAATTATAAAGTAATTTTATATTTTAAACTGAAAATTAATCGTAAAACAAATTTAAAAAAAATATATTTAAGTAGAAAAAAAATACAACTGTGATGTATAAAATTGTACTTAAAATCAACACTTGGTTAAAAAATCCAGTTTTTGAAAAAGCTCTAAAATCAATAATCAAAAGAGCCGAATCTTGTCGAATTTGAAATTTAAATTTTATCATAAAAAATCTGTTTTTTATCTGTTTGGAGATATGTTCAAATCTAAGGCGAAAACCTTCATATACCGATAAATTTTTGATATCAGAATAAGTTATTTTGCAGAAAGTGTGGGTCATATCAGAAAATATCATACAAACATTTTTAGAACTCAAATTAATTAATATGAATCTATAAAAAAATTTTTCCTAAAACTGTAGCTTTAATAGAACACCAGCGGATTGGTTCATTTAATTTATAGACGTAATTTTTATATTGTAGTAGTATCAACTAAATAAATAGCAATATACTAGCAGTTCAAATTGAAACCAAAAATATAGATAACAATTCAATATATAAGCAAATAAGTGTACGACAGTAAGAATATATGCATACATATGAACATATGGTTATATGTTTATTAATTCAGTTTTATTACTAATAAATTACGTCATAGGGAAAATTGAAAAAAACCAGCTTAACATGATATCGCTAGTTATTGCCTATACAAATGAAACAGTAGGAATAAATGTCACAAAATTATTATTATTATTGAATTGACCATAATTTAAATTCTAGCCAATTTTACATCATCTAGCTTTCGATTTTGCCAGAAAATAGAATATTAACCTATATATGAATCATGAAAGTGTCAATATGAAAATAATCAAAAGTTGTTGCATCAGAATATTTTGTCCGAAATGTTAGAAAATGGTACTTATATAAGAAAAAACAATAACAAAATCAATCATCTGATCCAAGTTGAAGATAAGAATAAAAATTTAAATGTGCTCGACATATAAGTCTAATACCCGTATCATTTTAGACTTATCACCATCACATCACAAAAATGTATTGAAAATCAAATAATAAATTTAAATTTTCTATAATGTTAGACTTGTAATGTAATAATTATGTCAAACTGGTATTATTTACAAAATTTTAATTTCAATTTTTCCCAATAGATGGATATTTAATTTTGTAAGTTATAAATTATAATTTGTAAGTAAATTGTAAAACAATATGAATGAACTAACATTTAAAAGTATACAATTTTGTCCATTAATAACAGCTTTTGTACTTACTGTTACAACAAAATCAATTTTTTCCGTTAACAACAGCTTATTTATACAACGAAAACCAAAGAATTCTCAACGATCACACAATTTTTATGTGATGAAAATATCACATAATTCGATTAATTACCGAAAATGGCGTCTTGCATGAACGTCAAAATTTCACATATTCGATAATTGTCACATATTAGTTTTTAGTGATAGAACATAAAAAAAATCTATTACTACCACTTTTTGAGTTTTGCATGACATGAGTCTAATTCAAAAAAATCAATTCCTTCAGCTTACAAATCAGACCTGAGCCATAGTAAATTATACCATGTTCGAAGTAAATAGATCTGAAATAGAAATAGAACTTTAACCTGAAAGCATGCTGGTTCAGCTTAAAAATCAGACCTGAGCCATACTAAATTAGACCATGTTCGAAGTAAATAGATCTGAAATAGAAATAGAAGTCTAAACCTGAAAGCATGCTGGTTCAGCTTACAAATCAGACCTGAGCCATACTAAATTAGACCATTTTCGAAGTAAATAGATCTGAAATAGAAATAGAACTTTAACCTGAAAGCATGTTGGTTCAGCTTACAAATCAGACCTGAGCCATACTAAATTAGACCATTTTCGAAGTAAATAGATCTGAAATAGAAATAGAACTTTAACCTGAAAGCATGCTGGTTCAGCTTAAAAATCAGACCTGAGCCATACTAAATTAGACCATGTTCGAAGTAAATAGATCTGAAATAGAAATAGAAGTCTAAACCTGAAAGCATGCTGGTTCAGCTTGCAAATCAGACCTGATCCATACTAAATTAGACCATGTTCGAAGTAAATAGATCTAAAATAGAAATAGAACTTTAACCTGAAAGCATGCTGGTTCAGCTTACAAATCAGACCTGAGCCATACTAAATTAGACCATGTTCGAAGTAAATAGATCTGAAATAGAAATAGAACTTTAACCTGAAAGCATGCTGGTTCAGCTTACAAATCAGACCTGAGCCATACTAAATTAGACCATGTTCGAAGTAAATAGATCTGAAATAGAAATAGAAGTCTAAACCTGAAAGCATGCTGGTTCAGATTGTCCTCTTTGGACTCTGAAGAAATGTAGTGAAGAAAGCTGAAACTCACATTAAACTGTAGAGCTACTACTACTACTTATATACTGTACTTGTACTGTATACCTGATTAATGTCTTTTAAATTAAACATCTTAAAACATTTCTTTAATATGAAAATTTTAATTATTCAATTATTCACTTAGACCTATTTTACTTACAGCTCCATTACTATTTTTTTTTATTATTCTTAAAATGCTGCACTTCAAATGTCTTTACATACATTGTTATATCTTCACATATTCAATTTTGTAAGTTTAAAAAACACAAAAACAAAAAAAAAAAATTAAAAACTGGGGAGGGTCGGCTATTTAATGACTTTAGGAACAATAGAAAAGGTTCTAATGTTCTAAAGATAATCTGTTAAAGGAAAATGAATAAAAAAAAATAAAACATAAAATATAGAAATAGAAAATGCAACAAAGTATTAAAAAACAGGTTAAAAAATAAGTTTTTTTTTTTTTATTTTCTAAAACTTTAAACTTTTAAAACTTTGCTATTATTTGGTTTTTGTTTTTGATTTATTTTCATTTTTTTTTCTTTTTGTTTGAAATTAAAAAGTTGATAGACTTTATTAAAAAAAAAATTTTAATCTTATGTTAATCAAAATTTATTGAAAATTCTCAATAGAAAATAATTGACCAGATAAAAATCGGTTTAGTTCTTTTATTTGATATAAATGTGCCACATTTCGAATGCCACACACATTTGCCACACATTTTGACTACGTTTGTCGTATTTAGAATGTCAAAATATTTGAATTTAAAATTTTTTTTATTTTTTCAAATTAATAATTTTGATCTTGGTGATTATTTTAAACAACGAATTGTTATGAGTTGAGATGTTATATATGAGTCTATAAATGGTTTTACGCGACAGTGGTGACAAGACACCAATCAATTAAAACTTTAAATTTGATAAAATGTCTTCTGAATGAACCCCATCCGACATAAAATGGCAGTTGAAGATGATCGTAAATTTAATGACGTTATTTGATAGAAAAATTTTTAACCACAAAAATTTGTGGTGAGAATAGGTCTTTTTAAAAGGTCTAGTAAATTTAGTAATGTAAATGTGTTAGATAATTTTGAATCAGATCACATCAATTAGGTTTATTTCGATTATACCTCTCAATAAGATTTTTTTGCATAGAACAGGGATAATAACTGAAAAAGATAGAAGTAAACTACTTTTCTACAGATATGCTATATTCAGAAAAATATATTAGCCTTCACAATATTTGCATACGTGAACTATACTTTACGGCCTTTAAAATTATAAAAAATAACATTAAACATAATTTTATTCTAAATAGAATGATAAATATACACAGTCATAACACTAGAAATTGTTCTAATTTTTATTTATCATTATTTAGAACAAACCAACAAATGAATAATTGTTTGTTTAAATGCTTGAAGTTATTATAATGAACTTCCGAAAAAATTTAAACAAATTGATTCAATTAGAATTTTCAAAAATGAAATAAAAATATATATATTAAATCAAAACCCAATAAACCAAAATCAATAGGGAATAATAAAGTATGTTATAATTATAATAATGTAATGGTAATAATTATGATTTCTGATAAAAATTGTATGGAAACAATATATTGTTGTTGTAATTGTGTTAGCAGGTGTGAAAAAATTAAAGACTTATAATGTAATATATTATTCTGCATTTATCTGGATGTTTGAAAGTTCGACGGAACGCTCCAACACATATACAAATTGCATATGTATACAAATGCATATATATACAAATTGCTTTGATGCTTTTTTTAACCCCTGTCTACCATGCTGAACCTTTTGCAGGAAAAATTTATTGAATGAACTATATTTTTTTAATTTAATGTTAGTCTTCTTCGCAAATAATAAGGAAAAATAAAAAATAATAATAATAATATAAATAGAACAAACAATTTTTTTGATTTATAATAATAAGGACTAATAGAAATTTAATCAATAGTTTAATATGGTATAATAACCAAAAGGCAAACAGCATTTAACACAAAAAAAAACATAATTCACTCAAAGGTTATTCTTATTACTTAAAATTATACATAATAATACACATGTGTATCAGCATATTTGTATTGTATAATATTATACATTATACTACTTTATTGCTTCTACCTTTTATTTTTGTCATTATTGTGTGCGTAACTCACTTCACTCAAAAAAATTATTTTTGTTTTTTTTTTGTTTTATTTTATTATTTGCTGTATCTGTATTCTGTATGTTCTGCATGCTCCATTCCAAAAATATTATTTTATTTTCAGTGTTAAGTGTTCACTGTTCAGGTTCACTGTTCAATCAATAGAACTTGATAGAAGTAGAGTAGGATAATAAACTCTACTTCTACGTCGGATAATAAAACATTGTTTTTTTTAAATTGAAAATTATTGATGAAAATGTTTTTGTATTTTTTGTAAATTTTACCAATTTAGATACAAAATCTTGAATATTTTTTTAAAAATAACACAATACCATAATAACAGTTTATTCATATAGCAAAATAAGATCCCTATACAGTATACAAAAGACAAAATTTATATGAAAATAAGATCCCATTTTTAAATTTGCTCTCCCAGAGGCCACAATAACGCTAATACGGTATAATTTATACTAAATGGAACCCAACTAACGAATTATAACTAAATGGAAGTGAGTACGAGTATACCATACAAAAATACAAACATTTTATACAAATTTATTGGTATGGTACTTCTTTTTCTGTTATATAAAAAAAAAAGATTAGTGTTAGGCCAATATAAACATAAATAAAAATAAATAAAAAGTGATATAAACATAAGTACTGTAATTTCGGAATAAAGAATCTAATGAAAGAAAAAAAGAAACTAGGATCTATTTTGTTTCCGTCATTTATGACGGATTACAAAGCTAGTAATGTAATAATTAAGAAAAAAAAGAAAAAAAAGAAAAAAAAAACAGGAAAAAATTAAACTATTTAACTTGGCAATTATAAATTTATCTACAAATTTGTTTTTTTTTTTTTTGTATATATTAATTTTTTATTAATTTTATATAATTTTCCTTTTCGTCTTCTTAATAAAAACTCGTTAGTTTATTTAAATTAAATTGAATTATTATACAAAAAACAATATGATCAGACAGGTTAAACCTAAGCTATGATCAATAAAACTAAATTTAATTTCTATTACGTATTTGATATACATGAATTATAAAACAAAATGTATTATTGAAAACAAAATAAAGAAAAAAAAAAACTAATAAGTTTCAAGAAAAAGGATGAATTGAAGGAAATCAATTTTAAAAAATTATAAGGCCAGACAGCCTATGATACGGTCACACTTAAAACAAAATTTATAAAACAAATATAAATACTTTTATAGAATTAAGCACTGCATTAATACTCTGAATTGTATATGAACTTTAAAATTACAAATAAAGAAAAGAAAAAATGATTCAATACCAAAAACAAGATTACAGATGATGTCTTGCTGATATCTGATTTCTAACTGTGTTAAGGATAGTTTGGTATACACGTTATTATATTTAAAATGTAAATGGAAAAGTACAGTATAAATATCTAAACCATTTCATAACCGATTTTCATTATTATTCTTTTAAATGATAGGTATTTAAAAGGAGACGTAGCGAAATTGAATATTTTTCAAAAAAAAAAATTATTTCCAATTATAAAATTTGAATGAAAAAATGTACCAACCCCCTTACATATAAATGATTAGCAAACAAAAGTTTTAATTTATCAAATTGCCGCAACTCACCTATCACCCGAATTTATATCAAAATTTTTTTAAAGTAAATTATTCATATGCGGTTGTTGTCTAAGATAAATCAATAAAAAAAAACATATAGTAAAGTATTTTTCATCGGGAATTGGTCCTGGATTCGATCGTGGGATTGATATCTAACTTTGTTAACGATAGTTTGGTAATCGAAATAATGGAAAACAATTCATAATAAAATTGAGTACTATTTTCTTTTTGAAATTCCTCAAACTTCGAGGAGTGGACGAATACTAATTAGATATTACATTTTAACTCCCTGTAGTCCATATCTGTCAAATTTTAAAATATACCTGTCCAGAAAAATTTCTAAAACTAAATTCAAATCATATTATATTTATTTTATTGTTTTTCTTTTTCTATTCTGTAGAGTAATAAATAATTAATATTAATATTAAAATTAGTATTAATTTTGGATATAAGGGGTGGATTCAGTGGTAATTTATAAAATAGTTGTAATAGATGGTTATTAACCAGGCCAAAAGTCTGCAAAATAAAATTCGTCGTTTCAACTATATCGGATGGGGGACTTAAGCGAAATTAAGTTGGTCAATTCGTGTTACTCAATTGCTTTGTGAAAATAAACAGTATTAAAAACTCAAAACCATAATATCTGAATCTAATACGGAAGTCCTGCACTACTAAACGGATTGAAAATTATAAATGACTGTGACATTAGATTTTTTACTGTTATTAAAATCGACTTCTATAAAATTTGTAAGATATATTTTATTTTAATTTTATCATTCTAGTCTTACACAATAACGTTTTTATAATGATTTGTTATAAAATTTATATTAAATAATCTAGTCTGTCTTAATATGTGATAAATACAATTTTAGAGATATTTTAGAGAAATGGTCTGATGACAATTCAGTTTTCAGAATCTATTATTGAACTATCAGATGTCTTTCATTGTGTCATAGTACACTAGTTTCGACAATTCGATTATTGGAATTCATTGCTGTGGTTAACGTTATTCATATAATAAATTAAAAAGAAAAAATAAAATACAAATTGAATACCACAAACTAAAACTATGTGATAGTCACAATATTAAAATTTCCGAATCACTCTGGATGAAGTAAGAAAATTTAAATTAAATTTTAGATCACAATACTTAATTAAAAATCTGAATTAAAAAATATGGTATTAACTCATCCCACTTAAAACAGACCACTCTGTATAAAATTACAATTTCCACAAGAATGTCGATGAGATAGAAAAATTTAAATTAAATTTTATATATCAATGAAATAATTAATTAAATTAATTAATTAAAAAATTTATATAAAATGTGATCTTATTTACTGCTCATCCCAAAATCTATCAATTAAAATTCAATTACAGTATACAATATTTCAAACAAAATTCTTAAAATTCTATATTAATAAATCCTAATTGATTCTTCTACCCCATATAAATAATATAAAGATTAATATGAAAATAAAACTTGCTTCAATTATTAATAATACGCTAAATATTTATAATTAACACAGAAAAACAAGATCAATATTATTATTTTTATATAAACATTAATTATTGTTTAAAAAAAATTTTCTTAATTATTCATTTCAGACATGTTGCAGCCAAACATCAGTTAATATATTAAATATAAATTTATTTATTTATATTTTGTTATATATATATATATATAATATATTTTGTATACATAATCCTGACAGAGTCATAATTTCCAAATACCCGATTTTTAAATTAATATGATTTGAGTTCATTTTATATTCAATTCTACAATCAATAATTAACGACAGTCCATTAAATCGCCGTCAACTAAATATGAAATGCCATTAATTTAAAAATTGTTCTAACAATACAATAAGCATTTTGTTATGTTTGCTTTTTTTTTTTGTTTTTTTTTTACTGTGAAATGCAAAACAATTGCATAAATGACAAATTACAAAAAAAAAATTACAAAAAAAAAAAACAAGCAAGATTAATTCATATTCTCAACAAGCAATAAAATTATCGTGGGTAACTCCTTAGTTTCTTTAACAGTCATTATTAGAATTCTATATATTTTAACAAAAAAAAAAAGTATATATATATTTTTTTTCTTAATTAAGAATTTAAAATAAAAAAAAATCTCAGTTAGACAATAAATTTAACTAATAATATTATTCATTTTTAACAATTTTTTTTTTTTATTATTAATTTATACATAAATAAATCGTTTAAAAACTGTGGTAATAGAACTTGTATTACAAAAAAAAAAAAAAAAAAGTATAACAAGCATACTCCCAAACATCTAAAAGTACTCATTTATTAAAGATTTTGTTGTACGTACATTATGAACGCATAAGGCCCAGCACACGCTGGATGGTGTAGTAGGTAGCATTCCTATGTCTTTCAACCGAATCCCAGGGTCAATGGGATCAATCCCACGATCAAACCTAGGACAAATTCCGGATGAAAAATACTTTATGGGTTTGTGTTCTGGTTCAATATACTTTGACATTTGGATAAAAGAAATAACAAAAAATAATTGAAACTATAATCTTGTATCCGTCAGGCCCAGGACCTTCAAGGTCTGTAGCGCCCAGCAAGTATAAGTATAATCTTGTACCAATTTCAATAGAATGGAACTTCGCTAATTAAGTACCTAAGTTCTACCTAGAACATATAAAAAAAAATATTCTCACATAAGTTAGAAACCAATATGCCTGTTTGTAAATATTTATTTTATTAACAAAAATCTCGTGGAATGAGTAGATATACTCTATATCTATCTTGTCAGCTCTATGACTCTGTTTGGATAGTTAACAAAATAACAATTATCTTCAATAAATTAATAATTAATGCTTAAAGTTTTTCCAGCGACAGAATAAGTTTAAACCTTGTAATGGCTCATAAGCCAATACCAGCCTTATATAAATCTAAGTGCTTCTACTCAGCTTATAATATGTTTCTGAACGATAAAAAGAACGCTTAAAATGAACGCTTAAAATAAAAATTATTCATTATTTTATTAACAACATCCCTTTGTCGAATACTTAAATAGAAGTGATATATTCTGACGTATTTGTGTCAGGATATTACAAAATCCCAAGCATTTGGCACAGTAGATGACAAAATCTCGAATTTAGAATATACTTACAAAAATTTTTCTATTTGTTTTGTTTATTTTTAACAAGAGAGGAGTAACTTGGAGTCTCACACAACAACTTGAAGACCTCGACTATGCAGATGTTATCTGTCTTCTCTCACACAAGTTGAGCGACATGCAGAGCAAAGTAGAACTCATATGAAACAGTTTGCCAAGCATGTCGGACTAGAAATTAATCTGAACAAAAGCAAATATATGAGAATAATTAACACCAGCAGTGCACCACAGAACATCTAAGGTTGAAAGAAAAACAAATAGAGTTTGTGAACAACTTTTAGTACTTGGTGCCATTAGTGGTGGAGCTCAAGAAGATGTAGAAAACAGTTTAAAGAAAGCAAGAGCAGCATTTGGAAAATTACAACCGATATGAAGGAACAGACAAATATCCAAAGCAACTAAACTTAGAATGTTAGGGTATTGTGTAAAATCAATAATCCTGACATACGGCAGTGAAAGTTGGTTAAAATGAAAAATCCTCAACCAGAAGTAAATGTCTAAGTATGATATGCGGAATATTCTGGCCAAACCCAATAAGCTACAAGTACCTCTGGGTACTAATCGGCGAAGAATCTATAGTGAAACAAATCAGAAGAAGGAAATGGAGACATATGTGGATACGCCATACACTCAGAATTTCAACAAACAACATTGCGCGAATGAGCTTAGAATGCAACCCACAAGGTACAAGAAAACCAGATCGTCCAAAGAATACCTGGCGGAGGACCATAAAACAACAATTAGAAAAAATAAACATAACGTTGGTATAAGAGAAAACAGCAGATACCAATCGAGTACGATGGAAATGTCAAGTGGAAGCCCTATGCTGCCAAGAGGAGTTAGGAAAAAAAAAATGTTGTTAACATATTTATGGGGCTTATTACAGATGTAAACTGCTGTATTTTCTTTTTCTTGTCTCTCACCCTCTTACCAACAAACAAGAGGTGGGGATATTTGTGTTGACACCGAGAGAGAATTTGCTGTCAAAAAATTATGTACAGCCCTGTATGTATTTGACAAATGCATATACACAAGAGCAATAAAAGTTTTTGTTGGCTTTAGAATCTGTGTTTTAGCGCGACATCAAAATAAGGTAAAATTAAAATCGAAATGAGAAATATTTACAAATACCATAAATATGTGTTGACTGTTGACATCTAACCGTGTAAAAGTAAGCTGATTACATTGTAGTGATAACATTTTAATAATCTACTAGGTACAATTTTAGGTACATTCTCTAGATGAGAATGAGAAAATAATTTCGATCAGTGTTGGCGATGATGTGGACATCGTCTAATAAGGTCCTATTACGTTGGATATTGTTTTGATATTGAGATATGAATGCATTGGTGAAAAAATGGTGTAATGGTGTAACCCTCTAAAAAATACCTCATAATTCAAAATGTCCCATATACATTTTCGTAAAAACATTATAATCTTGATTTTGTATAGCCAACCATAAAATCCCTCCTATTTGAAAATCTCGTGTATTTTAGGATTTTGGCTTTGTAATATGGTAATTTTTTCAATTTAGAATAATTTTATTTTTATTTATTTTCATTTTGGAATTCTTGAAACATTGATATTGATTCTAAAATATTCTCTGAATCTAAAACATTGATATTGATTCTAAGATATTGATATTAAATCTTGTTATACATTTGATATTGACATATTTAAATAGGGAAAAGCTTAAAAGTAGAGGTTTGGAGAGTGATGATATAGAACAAATTGGAAATAATTAGTTGATTAGATTAAATTAGATTTTTATTAATCCATATAACCTCGGTGGGGTTTTGGTCCAGCGTTAAATAATAATTAATTTGAAATTATCTACAAACACATTAAAATAATTGCAAGAACCATAATGAGCAATAATGAGCATTACGATTTTTTAATTTCAGAGTGATGACATTCTAATAATCTACTAGGTACAATTTTAGGTACATTCTCTAGATGAAAATGAGAAAATAATTTCGATCAACTTTTTTTATTTACATTTGTTATAATATACTATAATAATTTGATGTTATAATCTTAACGTCAGTTTGTGAATAAATTTTCAAATTATTGGCAAAAATTAAAAAAAAAACAAAAAAAAAATTGTATACAAAATTAAAAGATATTCAAGCCTATCAACAGCAGTAACAATAGTTGTAAGGAAATATGATATTAGAATGTTAAAATTGTGTTGACAAACTGATACTGGCAGCCAGTATAGTTTTTATAACAGAAATTTAAACTTACACTAACAACAACTTATACCGTTTGATGGGAATATTAAAAATATTTTCATTTAAATTGGTGTAATTCAGAAAATTACTAAAATCGATTTTGTTTTTCATCATACTGTTAATAGCTTGGGTAGCTTTTTGTATACTATATGTACGGTAGGTACTGCAATTTATTACAAGTAATATTTTATGAGTATTGATTTATCAATTTATAGGTATATATCGAGTAATTAAATGTGGAAAACTACTACTATTGTCAGAGGAACATGGCCTTGTTAAATAACCTAGCTTTATTTAAAGAATTTAGATGACCATTTCAGCCACAAAAAATAAAATCAATTCAAAAATATGTATGTCTATATAGTAGGTCTATGTACATTATGATATTGATTTATTATTATTACAATGGAAACTTAATTTACATGTCTCTTAAAAAACAAATGTTATAGCATTAGCATCTAAGGGTTAACATTATAATATATTTTAATTTTTTTTAATCAACACCTAGGTATAACATTTTCTTCAAACATATCCGAATATTTTGAAAATTAAATATTTTGCAAATTACCAGTTATTACCAGCTTCGATTTTATATCATTCAGTGTCGCTTAGGTCACCCCATAAAGCAAAAAATGTTATAATATAATTAGTACATGTACCAACTGCTATAGATCATTTATTTTTAACCCTTTCACACCCACGTTAAGTGACTAATCAAATGTAATGACATATTATATTGCGTATTAATTTATATTCCGTTATAAAACCCAAAACCATTGATTCATAAGTCTTGTCTAGTTATGTAAAAAATTAAATTATGCACCGGATATTAAATTTTTATTTTGTATATTCAATTGAAGTGAAATTATTAATTTCGTAGGTCTCAAAGTGCTAAAACCAGTTACTGTGAATCCATTGTAAAGATCATTAATATACAGACTTATTTAGACCCGGAATGGACGTTTAATATAGAATATGACGTCAACAAATATATAATATTAATAGACGAGCGTCGAATAGGCATAGACCAATAGAGCATATTAGGCAGAAAAAATATTTTAAAGAAGGTTGTTGCGACACCACATGAAGATGATTTAATGTTAATCAATTTTCTCGAAGTAATTAGTTACGTTAGCAACAGACAAGTTACATCACTCACCCTAATAATAATAATAATAAAAAATTGTTAATGTTTTAATTATTATCATTAATGAAGTCATAAATTTTATACTAGTTTTTTTTATTTTTGTTCATTGTTTTTCTGTTTTTTTTTTTTTATTATTTATATCCTGAGATTTTTCAATCTACGCACATATACATATTCAAGAATTTATTAATATCTGATAAATATTTATTATAATTGTAAATTAATACAAATATGCTATATATATATATATATATAGAGAAAAATATATTGTAATAAAGATATAGAAAAATAGTCGCATGGTCTTATATAGAATTTAGCTTGTGAACAGACATGTAATTAGCACATTTTATAACTGAAATATTCATAAATTTGCTGGAGGTGGTGCGACTTTGTCGCTTCTAGAAAGGTGTGCAAAAAATATTTTATGCAAAATAGATTTTAATTTGTTTTTTTTTTTTTTTAAAATGCACATATCTACATATTAGTTAAAAAAAAAAAAAAAAAATAGTTGATAAGCTAAAATAAATATATGTATTGTAAATCGATGATTAAGGATGGGTCGATCATTTATATTAAATAAAAATATAATTTTTATGAATAATTTGTTTAATTTAATTAAATTACAAGATTATAAATTATGAAATATTAAATAAAATTGTTTAAGATTAATTAAAAATATTGTATAGTAAAATTTGAAAAAAAAAAAATTCAGTGAGAACATTTTCTAAATTAAATGTTTACGATCATCTTAATATCAAACCAGCCCCTATCAATTAATAATATTGAAAGTAAAGGAGTGGCAAATTAAAATGACTGTATTATATTTGATAAGAAAAAAATACTCGTATATTTTAATACTAAACATGTAAATTATTATTATTGATGCTTAAAAATATTTTATTCTATTATAATTGTATAAAAATGTTAATGGCAGAGTAATTATAAATAAAGGCAAAATTTATTAAACTAAATATTAGGAAAACATTAAATATCCAAATTGGAGATACGCTATTAAACGTCTGAAGAAAGACTGACGGAAATTTAAAATTCTTAGGAATTATACTATCAAGTAATGGTATAAACAACATAGTATAATCGCCTGCACTTGTAGGAGTTTAAGACAGACTATGGACAACCTGAAAATGGCCTAAAATATGTAGGCAACACAAAAAACTGAAATATTCGACTTCTGCATTAAATCTGTATGCTTTCATATGGCATTGAAACAAGGTTTATAAAAAAATACCATGCAAAAAGGTAGCATGGCGTTTTCAAATTGATGTCTTCAAACAATTTGTAAGGCTTAAGTTTAAGAAAAGGTTGCAAAAAGGTAGCATGGCGTTTTCAAATTGATGTCTTCAAACAATTTGTAAGGCTTAAGTTTAAATGAAAATCTAATAAAAGTAAAATCAAAATAAGGTGTTTTATTAAATATAATTATTGAAAGATATTTTGTTTTAAATTTAAATTAATTAAGACTTTACGTTTAAACATATTTTCCAATATAGTTATAATTTTTAATAATTTTTTTGATTTGTAAGGTATTTTTGGCCTAAAACATAATGACAAACTGAACTCTGGCTTTCAATAACAAAATAGTCCATAGAAAAATTAAAAGGTGAAAATATGATAGATTGGTCATATTTTAACGAAAACACTTGAATCGACATCATGAAAAGCACTTGATTCAATTGAAAAGCATTTATTGTAGGAAAAATAAAAGTCGATGGTCGGGATATGAATAAGAACAGTAGTGGGTACAGAAATGAAGAGATGAAAAAGAAACATGGACGTAAATAAATAGTATATCTCAAACTAGAATCTGATGGTGGAACTTTCTAGCGACTATACACTACCAAATGTATACATATAGGAGGAGTACAGCAAACGTTAACATTTAAATTGAATTGAGTGTCTTTTATAAATGATACTTATACATGGGAAGTTTACAAGAATATTAGAAATCAGTACAAAATTGCCATAAATAAGACCAAGAATCAATTTATTGAAAATAAAATACAAAGTCATGAAGGTGATAATAAAGCAATGTGGAAATCCATTAAAAAATATGTTATAAAATCGGATGAAAATCAATATAAATAGATCAAATTGTTATTGACAATATAGAAATTCAAGGGGTTGAAAATACTGCTAATAAATTTAATAAATTTTTCATTGAAAGTATTAATGAAATCAGTAATACTATACCAAGTGTGGAATATGAGAATCCAATAGAAGGACAAATAAATATTTTCAAATTTATAGAAATTAATAAGGATGAATTATTAGAGGTTATTACAAAAATGAATAAGAAAAAATATTTCATGGGAATAACTTCAAATAAAATTAGAGATTCCTTTAATATTTTTGGGGATGTGTTGGTGCATATTATCAACACATCAATGAGACATATGGATTATTTGCCAGTACGTGGAAAGAAACGGTTGTATGACCACATCCTAACAGTTGTAAGCCAAGATTATTAAATGAATTTAGACCAATTAATATGTCACCGATGTACGAAAAGATATTGGAGAATAGAATTAATTAACAAGTGTAATAATATTTAGAAGCGAATAATATTATTTGCGATGAAAAAAGTAGTTTTAGAGGTAAACATTCATGTGATACAGCTCTAAATTTGGTATTATGGAAACTAGCAAAAGAAAATAATCTAGCAATTGTAGCAGTTTTTTTTAGACTTGAAAAGAGCATTCGAAACCGCAAGTAGAGATATACTATTAAAAAAAATTTGAAAAATATGGTTTCCAAGGAACTGCACTACAGTGGTTTAGAAGTTTTTTTGAATGCAGAACCCAACAAATTTGTGTTGATAGAAAATTTTCTAAAAGTGAATTTTTTATGGGAGTGCCTCAAGGAACAATTTTAGGTGTTGTAAGATTTTTTTTTATATATAAATGATATTAAATTGAGTATAAAATTTGGTAAAATCATTTTATTTGCGGATGATGCATTATTGTACATAACGGGAAGAAAAATTGAAGATTTTTGTCATAAAATAAGCGAAGATCTAGCAAATTTGTCAACTTGGTTGTTGTGAATGAATAAACATAAAGTTAATTTAGAAGAAATGAAATGTATGGTAATTTATCTAATATATATGTAGACTAGGGGCCCCTGTTGAGTAATTATATTTCAAGTTGAAGTCAAATTTAAAGTTTTTAAAAAAAACAGTTTTTTTAAATACTGACATAGACTTCGCACGATATATCAGAAACCACTCGTGTTTAATAAAAAGTTTAGTGGTTAGTAAGTTTTATTTGGCACACATAAATACACGTCCCTCATATACTGCTTCGTTTCCGATATATTCCCTATAGTAAGTGGCATTTAGTGGATAAAATTACTAAAAATAAAAAAATTTTGTCATTAAAGAAGTATATATATAGTATATACATATATATATCTACATAATACATAATTTTAATAAAAACTATATTATTACTACAAATAACCAAAATTTAGAAACTGTTACTTAAAAAGATAAAAATGAAGAATTCAAGTGATTTGTTTTTTTGTTGTTTTTATATTTTTTATTTGAGATGAATTTGTTTCTTTGTTTTTATTTGGCATATTTACATAGTTTCATTTGCAAGTACATAATGTAAATTATAATAACTGTAAATTTTCATAAGATCTCGCATATGCATAATGTATTTGCTGAATAATAAAATCATATGAGTAAAAAAGTTTCAACTGTGTGCGCATTTTTGTTTTATATACCTACAACTTATTTATATATATTAGAATTTAATTAAAGAGATGCGAAATAAAATGAAAAGGTGTCTACTGTGCAGGTCCTTAAATGCTTGTCAATTATAATTATAGATAACATAAACCTCGAAAAAGGACATGTCATTAAATATTTGGGTGTTATGATTGATAATAGATTAAATTTAGATAAACATGCAGATTATGTTAGTAACAAGATTGCAAGAAAAATTGGGTATTTAGGTAGAACATAGAGATTTCAAATTAATCGTTTTTATAATAAACGGTTAGTCGATTATTCTTTTAACCACTAATCGGTTAATCGATTAATCGGTTCAAAAATGTACAAATGTTCTATTTAGAAAAGGAAGCCTGAAAAAGAGTAGCTACTAAAACAAAAGAATAATTTTATACCACAATTCAAATTTAATCTTTATTGAAGTAAAATTTAAAAAAAACAAGAGCATTTAAAGTATCAGTATTCAAACGATTTCTAATTTTGATCATAAAATTTCCGGAAATAGAAAAGACTCGTTCATTATTTGTCGAAGATGGCTGAATAGTCAATAGGGCTTGATAAAGATTCTCCAATTGTTTGCTTCTTTGACTAGTTCCTTCTACAATTTTGAAAATATTTTTTGATATTGTACGACTTATTGGGTTTCGGAACCATCAAAAAAGAATCAATAGTTTTTTGCATTTTTTTAAATTCAGATTCAGGTTTAGATTCACCATCAGATACTTCTTCAACATTTAATATTTCTTCTTTTGTTATGCTATTTTCTCCAAATGTAAATAATGTTTCGTATATTTCACTAGCCAATAAAGTTATATCAGATTTCGAAGTATATGACAAAAATTCATTGGCTTGGGATAAGTACAATTCTTCAAAAAGTACATGAGAGAAATTGGACCCTTATTTCGACGCTCTTCGATACGTCTTTTTAATATTGCAAACAAATTAAGCGACATTTCTGTATTTATATTCTTCAGCTTTTCGAAAATGTACATAAGAACTGCTTCTGCCTTTAATAAATTCGTATTATTTTTTCCCAATTCATTTACACCAAGTTCCATGGATTCAAGAATCAATAGCATTTCTTGTAATATTTCTTGTAATGTTTTCATCATTGATTTTGGTGGTACCAATTTCATCTAATGCTTTATTAATGTAATCTGTTACTCTTAAAAAGCGCTTGATCATTGCAACCTGAGAATTCCATCTGGTTCTACAAACTATAATTGTTAAACTAAAAAATAGAGGAGAGTAAATGGAATTTTCTTCATTAATATAATCGTATATAATCGATAATTTTTTTACGATTAATCGATTAATCGAATCATTGGAAAAGGACCGATTATTGATTAACCGATTAATCGGAGTGAAATCTCTAGGTAGAACAAGAAACAAACTTACCAATAAATATTCGATAACTATGTATAATACAAAAATTTTACCACATTTAGACTATTGTGCATCGTTATTATTTTTATGTAATGAATCAAAAATAGATTGACTACATATACTTCAAAATCGTGCTATGAGAATTATTTTGAAATATTCAAGAAGGTCAAACATAAATTTAATGCTGGAAAAATTGAAATGAATTTGTCTATTAGACAAAGATTAAGGTGCCTATTATGTATTTCGATCGACTTTCATCGAATCGTTCATCGTTATCGTTAGAGTTATTCGATTGTAATCGTTAGTGCCATTATGTATTTCGATGAAAATTTGATCGAAAGTGTTTTAAAATGCTGCCATTGCAAAATTCAAATCTACGATGAAAATGACATATATATGATTCTTTGACTGTCAAATTCAAATTATTATACGAAAAAAAAAGCAAAACAATAGTGTTATAACAATTTGAAATTTTTAAGTTGAAGTTAAAAGTGTTTAAATAAATTGATTTTAGCAGAGTTAAATTTTTCAGTTTCTGATAGTACTGAAAAACGCTATCAAATTGCAGAGTTAAAAAACAAGCCAACATATAGTCGGGAATATTCTAATCCACTGGATTTGAAAGATTATACGTATATAATTATACATAAATTGATGAGTTATTATCTACAAAACTTAATTACTTAACAAAACAGTTTTGATCAAAATTTCATGTTAAACAACATTGCTTTTATGGATTTATTAGAAAAATTAGGGTAAAAATTAAAATACACATTGATTCAAATATAATTAAATTGGCCAGCGTATTAAGATTCTGTGCGGTTTGTACCAAGGAAATGATTTGCAGCATACGAAATGGTTTTCATGTCGGACTAGCAGAGCTAATTTTTTCTATTGTGATTAAGGAAGTTTCATATGAAATTTGCAGTTTATACTTATGTCCAAAATGGATCAAATTCCATTGCGCACTAGAAGAAAAAAGTCAGACAAATATTATTTTTATGATTAAAGTAGAATTACTGAAATAATTTATTTACACTAACTTTCATATCGCAGTTTATTTGTAACTGACCTTTCATTCCTATTAAAATTTATTTCAATACAAAATAATTATGAAGAATAAAGTAAAATACCTACTTTCATTTCAACTTTTAAATTTATTTTTATTCCAAAAAATATCGCAAATATAAAACAAGCACCAGGTGTCCAAACGTCACTCTTTTATTTTATCCTTTTAATTTAAAATTGAAATAATTTGTACAAAATCTCACTTTCGATGTCTCTTTCGTGATAAAATTTTACATCGATAAGCTTTATCGATTTCGTCGACAATATCTGAACGATATCGAAATACATAATGGCAATTTTGCATTTTGACATTTCGTTCGATCAAATCGTAATCGTTATCGAAATACATAATAGGCATCTAAACTTTAATACATTGATAAGATGAAACATAATATGCTTCCTGATTATTTATCGAGACTTTTAAATTATGTGGGTGAATCAAAAAATCATAATCTAAGATCAGCACATTTATTCAGACCTCCACTTTTTAGAAGATACAACATCCAAAATAACTTATTCCACAAAGGTCTTCATCTATTTAATTCTTTGCCTGAGGTTATTAATAATGTTGATAATATTAATGTTTTTAAGAAGTTAATTTAATAAGTTATATAATTCATAATGAATTTTATTTAATTTTGAATTGTTTTTATTTTATTTTTTATGATTTTGTAAATAGTATTTATACTAATAAATTTAAAAAAAAAAAAAATTAATAAAGCTTAAAACAAACACTCAAATAAAAATAAATATTAAATGTTAAACCAAGCCAACAATACAAAGTCCTACTGCTTTGTACAAAGCAATAATTTGATCCGTTCTTATTAATTCGATAACTAGTTAGAGCCAAATTATTACTTTTTGAACTTATAAATCTCCAATTTGGTCTTTAAAAATTTTCCAATTTCTTAGAAAATTATTTTTTTTTTTTTAAATCCGACATACTACATATTGGTTATGTCATATGCCCCGAAGTTGTTTGGTTCACTAAACCATCTGACTGTGAAACTAGTCAGATGGTTATTTGCTATTTACACTTTATAATTTTCTATTTTCCATTCCAAATTCCTATTTTGGGTCGATTTTATAACTCACAGATATATTAATGACATCTTTTATTAAGTTATAAAATCAATTAAAATAAAAAATCAGGAATTGTTCAACTACTCTATAACAATATAAATGAATACCTACTGATGATTCCAAGTAGTGTTATGATGAACAAAACAACGCCTGCAAATAATTTGTTATTCTAATTTCATCATTTATATATCATAATTTTGAATATCATTATTGAACAACAAAAACTCATTTATAATATTAATATTAAGCTTCCTATCATAAGTTGAACAAATTACATAAGTATACGACATTGTCAAACTTATGACATATTGCATAAGTCCGGAAAAAACTACTAAAATTAAAAACGACATTACTTCGATTTAATTCAACATTCGAACTTATGTTATCTCTAATTTTAGTAATTTTTTTCGAATTTATGTCATATGTCATAATTTCAACAAAATTATTATAATTAAAAATGGCATAAGAGGTCAATAGAAAATTTGCATTGCTGTCTTCTCCTTACATTACAAATAGCTTTCTAAATTAGTATTTTGTTGGCTAGATACTTGAGATTTAAATAGTATTTAGTCAATGTATATTTTATACAACTATAGAACCCAGTTACAAAAAAAGTAACTATTTACATAATATAATATAACTAGCTTTGTAACCTGTCATAAATGACGGAAGCAAAATAAATCCTAGTTTCTTTTTTTCTTTCATTAGATTCTTTATTCCGAAATTACAGTACTTATGTTCATATCACTTTTTATTTATTTTTATTTTTGTTTATATTGGCCTAACACTAATCTTTTTTTTTTTTATATAACAGAAAAAGAAGTACCATACCAACAAATTTGTATAAAATGTTTGTATTTTTGTATGGTATACTCGTACTCACTTCCATTTAGTTATAATTCGTTAGTTGGGTTCCATTTAGTATAAATTATACCGTATTAGCGTTATTGTGGCCTCTGGAAGAGAAAATTTAAAAATGGGATCTTATTTTCATATAAATTTTGTCTTTTGTATACTGTATAGGGATTTTATTTTGCTATATGAATAAACTGTTATTATGGTATTGTGTTATTTTTAAAAAAATATTCAAAATTTTGTATCTAAATTGGTAAAATTTACAAAAAATACAAAAACATTTTCATCAATAATTTTCAATTTAAAAAAAACAATGTTTTATTATCCGGCGTAGAAGTAGAGTTAATTATCCTACTCTTCTTCTATCAAGTTCTATTGATTGAACAGTGAACCTGAACAGTGAAGTGAACAGTGAATAATTAACACTGAAAATAAAATAATATTTTTGGAATGGGGCATACAGAACATACAGAATATAGATACAGCAAATAATAAAAAAAAACAAAAAAAAAACAAAAATAATTTTTTTTGAGTGAAGTGAGTTACGCACACAATAATGACAAAAATAAAAGGTAGAAGCAATAAAGTAGTATAATGTATAATATTATGCAATACAAATATGCTGATACACATGTATATTATTGTTATTGTAATTTTAAGTAATAAGGATAACCTTTGAGTGAATTATGTTTTTTTTGTGTTAAATGCTGTTTGCCTTTTGGTTATTATACCATATTAAACTATTGATTAAATTTCTATTAGTCCTTATTATTATAAATCAAAAAAATTGTTTGTTTTATTTATATTATTATTATTAATTTTTATTTTTCCTTATTATTTGCGAAGAAGACTAATATTAAATTAAAAAAATATAGTTCATGCAATCAATTTTTCCTGCAAAGGTTCAGCATGGTAGACAGGGGTTAAAAAAAAGCACCAAAGCAATTTGTATATATATGCATTTGTATACATATGCAATTTGTATATGTGTTGGAGCGTTCCGTCGAACTTACAAACATCCAGATAAATTCAGAATAATAATATAATATAATTTTTAATAAGTAGTAATATATGAAACAATAGTAATATGAAGTACAAAAACTTTGAGCAAAATATTGTAAAAATTTTACAAATCATTATGATTCTTTAATTGACCCATTCAGAAGAAAATCTGGGGTCCAGAGAACACCTCCAGCAGGGTCTCAAAATATCTACGAAAACATGTCCCAAAAAGACAGATAT
Source organism: Argyra leucocephala (assembly GCA_963942445.1). Taxonomy (NCBI): domain Eukaryota; kingdom Metazoa; phylum Arthropoda; class Insecta; order Diptera; family Dolichopodidae; genus Argyra; species Argyra leucocephala. Next base: position 140,180,340 of record OZ012678.1, on the reverse strand, counting down.
AGAAACCCCGACGAGGGTAATAATAACGAAAAGGCACTTGAGGCAAAAAATAATCAACTTAATGCCAGAGTTACAGAATTAGAAATCTTATGCAGGGAATTGAAAAATGAACTCTGCATAATTAAAGAAGAAAATGTGAAACTAAAAAATTCACAAAACATGTCTACTAAAAAAGTAGTACTAAAAACTGCTGAAGAATTTCATACAGATGATGAAGAACTAGCTCGAGAAACCGACTGGATCTTTAAAACAAAAAGAATCTGTAAAAAAAGAAAAGCAGAAAAATCACCTACTTTAAGCCCAGAAAATGTTGCGGACAAAGTAGAGAAAAATGTGCAAATAAATGAAGTTGCGAAACGTAAAAGTAAAAGAAAAGGTAAACCTCCTCCAGTTATACTTAGTAATGTAGTGGAATACCCTCAAATAAACAAAAAATTAAAAGAAAGCAATATTAAATATAAAGTTAATATGCTTAACAATAAACAACTAAAAATTAATGTTGAAGAAGAAAAAGAATATAGAGAGTTGACTAAGGCAATAAATGAAGCCAATATTGAATGGCACACTTATGAAAATAAGAGCACCAGGCCTATTAAAGTAATGGTTAGGTATTTACATCCGTCATGCCAACCTGAAGATATAAAAAATGAATTGAAAGATAGAGGCTTCAAAATTTTAGAAGTCACAAATAAAATAATAAAGAAAAAGGAAAATAACAAAGAATCTACGGTACGTCTTCCTCTCTTTATGCTAACATTCGAAAACTCCGAAGATATAAACAAAATATTCAAAATTGAATTTATCCAGCACATGAGGGTTAAAATGGAGGCTATTCGTAAAACGACTACCATTCCTCAATGTAAGATATGCCAAAGATTTGGCCATACACAAAAGTTTTGCCAGCGTCTAGCTCAGTGTGTTAAATGTGCTGGTCCCCACTTAACAATTTCTTGCAAAGAAAAAAAAAATATTAAGCCTAAATGTGCTAATTGCCTTGAGGCACACCCAGCGAGTTATCGTGGTTGCCAGGTGGCTAGAGAGTTGCAAAAAAGAAAGAAGCTACAAAAAAATGCCCCAAAACAAATGCAACATAGACAAGAAAAACAAAAGACAAAACCTAGGCAACCTATTGCACAGAAACAGAATTGCATTGAAACTTCAGAGAAACCTAAAACTTTCACGTCGAAAAAAGTCGTAGAAGGCTTATCATATTCACAGGTAACACAAAATAACCTAAGTCAAAAAAGAAACCCGAAAGAACAAAATAAAATTTCTACACAAAAGTTGACTGAAAATACCATTATGCAGATGATGCAAAATATGATAAAAACAATGAATGAAATCTCAACAAGACTATGCACATTAGAAAACAAACATAATGAAATATATATGTATACACCAAAAAATAAATCCGCAAGGCATGGTTAAGAACGCACTTCGTATAGTCACGTGGAATGCCAATGGTATTCTGAACAAGAAAAATAATTTGGAAATTCTATTGAGAACACAAAATATTGATGTATGTCTCTTGACAGAAACACATATGACAGATAAGTCATCGCTTAAAATAAATGACTATACATGCTACAGCGCAAACCATCCGAGTAATACACCCAGAGGTGGTAGCTCAATTTTAATAAAGAAAGATATTAAGCACCACGAGGAACTTAGTCTAGAAATAGATGAATTCCAACTAATCGTGCTACGAATTATGTCTGTTAAACAAAGCCTTTGTGTCGGTGCATTATACTGTCCACCCAAATACAACATAAAGAATAACATGTTTGAAGAAATTCTTAAACTACTTGGCGATAGATTTATCCTGGGAGGTGACTACAACGCCAAGCACATAGATTGGGGGTCTAGAGTAACCTCTACGAGAGGAAGAGAGCTAAGAAAAGCTATAAAAGAAAAAGGCTGCATTTACCAATCTACCGGTAAGCCAACCTATTGGCCAACTGATAGAAATAAAACTCCTGATCTGCTTGATTTTTATATAACAAAAAAAATTTCACCCAATTATATTAAGCTAGAAGATAACCATGATTTGGACTCAGATCACTCTGCAGTCATACTAAATCTATATGAAAAGGTTATTAAGAAACAGTCGAAACCTCTGCTAACGAACAACACAACTGACTGGGCTAGCTTTAAACAAGAAATAGAAAACAAAATAAACATAAAAACAAAACTAAGATCCAAATGTGATATAGATTCTGAAGTAGAAAATTTTATTAAAATTATTCAAAATGCTGGATGGAATAATACAAAAAATTGTGAATATAAATCGGTAGGATTCAACTACCCTAGAGAAATATTAAATATGATAAAAATAAAAAGAAGAGCTAGACGCAGATGGCAACAATCGCGTGATCCGGCAGACAAAACTGTGCTAAATAGATTAACTCAGAATCTTAAAAGAAAAATTAAAGATCTTAAAAATGAAAATTTTGAAAAATATATAAAAAATTTATCAGCTAAAAGAGAAAATAACTACTCGTTGTGGAAAGCAACAAAGAGTACAAAAACCTCGATCTCTCAAATCCCGCCAATCAGAATGAAAAGCGGTGAATGGGCGAGAGATAATAAAAATAAAGCTGAAACATTCGCAGATCATCTTGAAGAAATTTTTTGTCCAGACGAGACAGAGTCGGATGATCTCACTGAAGAAAATAATAATTGGCAAGAAAATGTTATATCACCATTTTCAGAGAGTGAAATAGTGGAACAAATTAAAAAACTCAGAGATAAAAAAGCTCCAGGTTTTGATCTAATTACATCGGAAGTCCTGAAAGAACTTCCGAAAAAAGCTATAACAATGCTATCACGCATTATAAACGCTGCTATAAGAATAAGGTATGTGCCGAATATGTGGAAAATAGCAGAGATAATTATGATACCAAAGCCAGGTAAGCCCATAAATGAGGTCAAATCCTACAGACCAATATCATTACTACCAATAGTATCAAAATTATTTGAAAAACTATTATTGATTCGAATAAGACCGATCATAGAAAATAGTAATCTGATTCCAAATTATCAATTTGGCTTTAGATCTAAGCACTCGACAATCGATCAAATTCATAGAATAACAGACATAATAGAAAAAGCTTTAGAGGAAAAGAAAGTATGCTCTACCATATTTCTAGATGTAGCCCAAGCTTTTGATAAAGTATGGCATCGAGGCTTAATAAATAAACTAAACAATATGTTACCTAAACAATACGTAGATATACTCTCATCATATCTAGAAAACAGACTATTCAGAATAAAACAAGACGAAGAGTATTCTACTATTAGAGATATTAAAACGGGTGTGCCTCAAGGTAGTATTCTGGGTCCCATACTGTATTTGCTCTACACCAATGATTTACCAGAAATGGAAAATATAACTGTAGCTACATTCGCTGACGATACTGCGTTGATGGCAGTAGGATCAAATATTGACGAGGCTACAATTAAATTGCAAAGAGCAAGCGACAAGCTATACCTCTGGACAAAGAAATGGAAAATTAAACTCAATGAGTTAAAATCAGTACATGTAAATTTTACAAATAAAAAATTAGAAAATCAACCACCATTGGTAAATCTGAATGGGGTCAATATACCCCAAGAAAACAATGCTAAATACCTAGGAATGACATTAGATGTCAAACTTAGATGGAAAGAGCACGTTAAAAAGAAAAAATTTGAGCTTGAAAATAAGTATAGAGAAATGTACTGGCTCTTAGGTCGTAATTCTAAATTGCCTATACATAACAAGATTTTGTTATATAATCAGATACTCAAACCAATATGGTTGTACGGCATACAAATATGGGGATGTGCCAAACAAACACATGTACTTTGTATACAAAAATTCCAAAATAAAGTCTTGCGCAACATGGTAAATGCCCCCTGGTATGTTCGCAACAGTGATTTGCACAGAGATCTAGAAATTCCTTGCATAGAAAATGAAATAAAAAGATATGCAACAAAGCATATAGCTCGTCTGGAGGGACATGTTAACGTTGAGGCCACTCAATTGCTAGATAATCAAAATGATGTCAGAAGGCTTAAAAGAACTAAGCCACTAGATTTAATACGATAGAATTTCGTAAAATTTTTCTTTAAGAAAATCAAAATAGCAATAAATTAATGGTTAGTCCGTTGGACTAGTATTAATGGGAGGGGTGTGGTTTAGTCAGTAAAAATCTGGCACACAATGGAAGCTACGGGGCTCATTGTGTCTATGAAGATTCCCACCAATCCACGCAAAAAAAAAAAAAAAAAAAAAAAAAAAAAAAATTATGATTCAAAATATTAATTTTTGCAGTTCTCGAATCACTCTGATTAAATACATTTAATGGATCATCGAAAAATATGAATATATATACATTTTTTTTGTACTTGTATGAAACTGTTTACCTCTTCGAAATTTAGTTTAGTGAATTAACCGCAAAATAATTTATATTATATTATATATAGGAATTCGGAAACGCTTTGTGATGTTCCTTTAATATTCGTGATTTTTTTCAAGTGACAAATATTAAAAATGTCCATTAACAATATTCTAGCAAGATTCATTATATATTTTTGTGTTGGCATAGTTTGGTTTCGATAAAAGTATATTTTAAATACTTTTATTTTTACATTATTTTTTTTAAATTGAGAACTTAATTAGAAACCTAAGCATTACAAAAAAAAAAAATTATTTAATCTACTTAAATTAGAGACTAACTATACTCTATAATCTATATACTATATTATAATAATACGTTTTAAGTACGACATTAAAAATATTTTTCATTTCCCAAACAACAGACTACAGATTATGCAAAATAGCTATATAATAAAAATAATACTAAATCAAATTTATATTATTAAAAAAATGTAAATTTTTAAAAATAATTTTGTATTTTATAATTTAAGTAAAACTAATAAATAATAAATACTATCACACGCAATATTTAAATATTTAATTTCTTAATGAAAATTGAAAAATCTATGAATTTTAATTAAATAGAAACAAAATTATTACAAATTTATTCAAATTTTCTTACAAAATTAAATTAAATTCCATTCATAAATCATTTTGTAATAATTTTAAGAAATAAATTTCAATACTTTGGTCATTTACGATTTTATATTTTACAATAATTGAATTCTTTAATAATAATATTTTGATCATTCAAATTTAAATCACATATTCATATGTATATCTGTAGATAATCCTATTTAATGCATCTAAAAGATATTTATTAAATTTTACTTAATTATAATGTTATATTACAATTTATATTTTTTATTATTATTATTTTTATTTGTTTTTTTTTTTATTGTTGTGGATTTGATCTATTGAAAAATCTTAGATAAAAGACATAATTAGTTTCATATTTCATATTTTTGTATTTTACGTGTGTGGTTTTAATCTTAAAGATAAGTTTACATATAGCTTAGCTACATATTATTATATGTATTTCAGTATACAGAAGATAAAATTAAATATTTTACATTTTGGAATTGCATTTGTGTAGATTTTAATTATAGAATTATAATAATAATAATGTAATTTAAATATTTTACCACAATGACATGAGAAATATCTAATTTCATATATTATAATAATATATTGTATATATAATAAAAAAATGTAGTATTATGATAAACCAACATCAATAAGGAAAATTAAATACAATAGTATTATATACCACTAATAACATTTATACCATATCAAAAAACCTAACAAACATCAATTGGTTAACCTTTTGATTTTGCTTTTTTCTCATTTTTTTTTGTTTTTTGTTTTTTGCTTCTTTGTTAAACCGTGAATTAAAATTTATTTTTTTTTTTAAGAAATAACATTACAGCTCTAACGTTTATAATATGTACTACTGTAATTAGAATAACATTACAAATTTTATTTAAGTGTGTGTTAGGTCTGTTATTCTTGCATTACATTCAATTGATTTAATTTTTATTCTGGGCTTTTATCTTTTAGGTTGTCTATCATAACAATATTGTGGAAGAATATTTTAAATCAAACCTCTGGCTTAACGTTGTGTCGGAGGGTTAAGAAAAACTAAGAGGACCACAATAATAGCCGAAAAAAAACAAAGTGCGTGGTTACAATACAAATTCTTAAATGGAGATACAAAGGAGACGGAAAAAGTACTTTGTTTCAATTCCAGGTTTCAGAACAATTATATAATATTATGATAAAGGTTTATTTATTTTTTTTTTTTATTTATTTATGTATCACTTATGTTACAGAAAGGTAGAAAAATTCTTGATATAGTGGACATATCTAAATAATTTTCTTTTTCGACTTTTGATTCCGAATAATTGTCCATGGTCATAATTGTTTTTTTTTTTTTTTATTTAAAATTATGTTCTTTAACGCATTATTTATTGAGACAAATTCAAAAAGAAAAATTCGTTTAATAATCAAGTGAAGTGACAAACTAATATAGTATTAATAGCTATAAATTAAAAATTTCTTACTTTATTAATTAGCATTATAATATTACTTATATTATACTGTATGTAACTAAGTAATTAAATAATATTACATTACATCTGGATATATTTTCAACTGTATTTAAATCTTCAATACTGTATTTAAATCTTCAATGGAGCTTTTATATTATATGTAAAAGTCTATAAAACAAAATGGATCTCTAGAAGTACACATTATATTTCATTTGTACTGATATATTTATTATAAATATAGTTAATAGAAGTTTAATTAAAATTTTATAATCATTATATTCTTATGCCAACACAAAGCTCATATATTCTAGTTCAAACTAGGGCGCAATACATTGATTTAATGCATTCGTTTGAAAAAATTCAATGCAATTTATAAAAACCATTATAACAATTTTAAATTTTGAATGATACTGAAGAAAAACAATTTTTTTAATGCATTACATTTTTTTAATGGATTACATTTTTTAATGGATTATATTTTTTGAATGCATTACATTTTTTCAATGCATTACATTTTTTTAATGCATTGCATTTTATAATTGTATTGAATTTCTTATTTTCAATAATAATGCTGGTATCACTGAAATATTTTAAATATATACATTTTATAGAAAAACTATTTATATTTAATGTATAGTTTTAAAATGATCGTGATTAACTATATCCATGATTTAATAGAGTAAAATTTTCCCGGTGCAATTAATTATAATAATTGACATATCTGAATAAAGATTACTAAATAAATGTAAAAGAGAAATTATACAATATGTACAGACTTATGTAAATATCCATATTAAGAATATATTTTGGTTCTGTGTTTAAATAAAATTAATACTTTTTATGTATTTTTTATGTATTTTGATATATTCTGATTATCGTGGATAATTTAAGTAAATAAACTTGATTGTATATAAGAGTATGAAAACCTACGATAAAACTTATCGTTGGTTTTCATACTCTTTAATGAATTTAAAAATTTTCAATGTAAACATTGAATTGAACCACTAGTTAAGACCACAAAAAAATAAAGATTTACTTCAATATTTTTTCAATATAAAATTCATAATACAATCTTATGATTGACAAGGACAACCACATTGATACAAAAAAAAAAAAAATTTTTCTAAATAATTAACAACTTTGTATCAAATTGTAATAAAATGTAAGATATCAAACGATCTTGTTAAAATTAATCTTAATATTAACTAAGAAATAAGATAGTCATAATATCATCTAATAATCAACTATCTATATCCATAATAGGTGGTTTCTCAAACGTATCTAGTTCAAATTTACGTAAAAATTATTAAGCCATAATAAAAAGTGGTTTTATAGAAAATATTTTATTTATTTTTTTTTTTGTTTTAAATGATATTATTTGGTTCCGTATAGACCCCAATAATTTAAATGAATTGTGTAAAAAATATATATATATATATATATATATTATAAGAATTTATAGAATTATGCACAGAAGATTGTACTTTAACGCTGTGTTCTTTGAAATCTAGGTTTCTACGTTCACAATCACCTGGGCAAATCTGATCAATCACAGAAAATATGCATAATATCTTTCTCAGTATTAAGAAAACCCTGGCAGATTAAACAGCTACTAATAGTATTGACAAGAGTTAAATTTGCATTTCATGCTTACCTTTTTAGAAGGTATTTGATATTCTCATAGTACTATATGATTAATAAAAAAATATCGAAAATTGAAATTGTTTAATCAATTTTATTTAATTGTTAAATACTAGTCGATTTCAAGTTTATTAAATTAGCAACAATTAAAGAATGTATATTATATTTTATATATATATATTTTTTATTAATTTATTTATTACATTTTCAGATTATTTTTAAAATATATAGATATTAATAATAAAAAAAAATTTAAAGCCTACACTCACAATGACAATTTTGTACCAATTATTGTAATATTGTACAACATGCACTTTATTCCAATTAAAATTAATAATATTTTATAAGCACAAGTGATTATCTCATTGCCCTTGGCATAATTTTTTGTAATTAAACATAAGTTATAGTTCTGTTAGGTTTGTCTTAATTTATGATAGTAATTTAATTTCTGCACAGTTATTTAATTCAATTAAATTATTAACTCAGCTTAACTATATACGATGTAATTATGAAATATTTTATTACATTTAAGTGACAAAAACCTATAGAAAATCTAACTGTAAAGTGCGATAGGAAAGAAAATGAATTAATGCATTTTTTATAATTTCTACTTCAAAACATTGAATGAAGTTTTTAACCATGATATATTTCAAAATTGTATTTTCTCTTTTCTACTAACAAGATAGTGAGAAGATGAAGTAAGTCTGAGCAATAAAGGTTAGAAATTGGTAGAACTGTAACTAGCTATATTGCATCTACAAACTAACTTTATTTCTAACTATATAGCAATTGAAATTCAAGCTGACTATACATTACAATTGTGTTTCCAAAATAAACACCATTTTAAAGGTGTAAATAGGATTTGGGTAGCTTTAAAAATTTATTGAATTTTTTTTTATAGTTAAAACTAATGAGTCGAATAAATTGTGATACAGTTTCTAGTATTGTAAATATAGATCATGTTGAGTATCTACATTTTTGTAAACCGTTTTTGATCTCAGTATTGTATTTTAAGTACTTAGCATTCATAGCGTAATATTCTTTATTTAATTGTTGAACTGAAGTTGTTGGATGAAATGAAATATTATTTTTTGACATTTAATTATAGAACTAGATAAATAAAAAACTAATTATAGGTACGTGAAATATCGCAAAATAGCAATATGTGCTTAAAAGAAACAATTAAAAGTCATTTTGGGGGCCATTGAAAAAATTCATATACAATATCATCGCAATAAAATTACAGACAGATTTAAACTAACTGAATGAATGATTTGTGAAATAAATTTTAATTTCGTCCTTTTTGAGTAATCAGTATTAGAGTATACATTATTTATTATGGTTTAGTAGTTCAAACATGTACTCACACCATCAAATATACTCTAAAACATTTGATTGAGCCTGGAATAGCTTATGGTAAATATATTTACTAACAAAAAAATGTTTTTTTTTTTTACTGTAAATTGATTGTTGTAACTGTCAACAGTAGATTGCACAGATTAGTAATATGGGTGAAACAAATTAAAATATTTTAAATTTCATATAGGTACTAATTTTACTTAACTTGTTAATAACCTTTGTATACAATTGTAATATTACATCTTTGATTTCCCAATACCAACAACGTATTCCTAGTTCAATTTTCTAATAATTATTTACCAGCAGTGTTGATGTTTCACTGACCCCACTATGATATCTAACTCCATAAAAGTCTGATGCACTAACCCTACAGGCATATTATGGTGTACAATTGCTCTAAGCATACATCTAACAGTAAATTGTTGAGCTACAATTTTAAATGGGCAAATAACTAGTTATAGATTTATTCGACACTGCAACATGTTTTGTTTCGGGAACTTTACTTTTTTTATTTGTAAAAACTAGTTTGAATATTTACTAAAAAATATTTACTACATGTCTTCTGGTAGCAATATAAAACCGCCCTATATAACTTAAATATAAATATGATACTTTCATTTAATATTTTTAATTAAATTTTTGGTTTTTTGTTTATTTTAATATTATATTGTTTAAATAAATCAAAATAATAAACCTGCATACAAAATTCAAATTTAAGCAGACACACCTCCTGATGTTTCTGTGTATTCAAATATTCAAATATAAACAGTGTTGTATTTCTTATTTAAACAGTTGTATCATATATGCTACAGGAAATAATTGCAACTTAACAGAAGTTCTTAAGTTATGCACAAGTTGTTCAAATTCAAATAAGTGAGTATTTTAGAAAAAAATACATTCCGATGAAATTATACGAAACCAGGGATGATAGGTCAATGCATGAAAATAAATATTTACGATTAATTCAGAGATTTTTAAGGTGACTTCTAATGATTTAAAATCAAATTCAGTTTTTAAGTTTCATGTATTCTAAATTCAACTTAATTTTTAGTATTCTGACTGTCCTGACTATCCTGATGAATAAATTTAGCTTTGTCTTGTATTGCTATTAATTGCTTTTATTTATTTATTGATTTTTATTATAACAGTTTACCTGCATATTAATATGCAGGCAAACTTTAAGCTTTTTTCGAGATGTGGGTCTATTATTTTTTTTTATTGTTGTTTATTTTATCCCGATAACACAGATACTGAACCTGGTACAAACGTGGGACCTTTCAGTATTTCAACTGTTTTAATTATTTTACAATTTTTTAGGTTGAACTGCATTAATATTAACCATTACAATTGTATGTTGAGCTGCAATTACGATTGAACATTAAAAATATTTTAGAAGCGTCAAAGCTTCACTAAAATGCATTGTTTAACTCTGCAAAATTTAAACAATATTTAAAACATCAAATTCTTAGACATAATTTTTAAAATAATTCCACTTTAATAAGTGGCACTACACTTAATTATATTCCCGGAAAGAAGCAATCTGAGTGCACCTCTAGCTACCTGTAACATATTTTTTCGCAAAGATGCAATAAATTCTTCATATTTCAGAAGGTCAGGTAGACCAAACTGCAATATCACTAAACAAATCTGGCCCATGCTGAACCTGAAGCGCCCTTAACCTACTAACTCTAAAAAGGTGTGACTTATTAGCACTATGGTAGGAGTCATTACTTATAATTGGTAAACATGCCAGAAGACTTGGACTCCCCTCAAACAACTTTTGCAGAACGTGTAGAGAGGAGGAGGAAGATGAAACTGTCCAACACCTACTCTGTTTCTATCCTGGTCTTTATCATAAAAATAAAACCCATCTACGAGCATACTTTTTGGACTCGCTGGGTGACCTTGAAGGCACTATAATCAAAGATCTCCATTGCTTTGTAAAGATTTCGAATTGGTTCAACGAGTAAAGTCTTATGCGAGGCAACTATGGACCTTACTGGTCTAAACGCGTTGGCATCTACTATCGGCAGCCACTACTACCTACCTACGACCCTAATTATATTGCTTCTATACTTTCCAATGTGATTTTTAATATTTAGAACAACTTTGTGTTATTTAAGTCTATTAAGTTCTATAATGCTGGTGTTGGTTTGGGACTTTAACTTTAAAAAATTTTTTTAGCCAACATTTGTTTTAATTCAATTTCTAATACTAGCATTGGCGTTATAACAGTAAAAACAAAAAACAACCCAATCAAAAAGGCCATTTCAATTAAATACATTCAAATATAGTTTAGCGGTCAACGTTCATTTTTAAAACTAGCTTAACTTCACTTTAAAAACGCTTACCTAGTAGAAGGTTACATTATTTAGCTTTTATTTCATTATGAATAATTATTCAAATAGTTTGACGGTAAAGGTACAAACAAACCGACGCTAGCATTACAGTACTATACCCTTATAGTGTTAAACACTGAGTTTTTCGTTGAATATTGGTACCTATCTACTTTTTTCAAATTTTCTTATCTGTTTCACTACATAAAAATTCAGTTAGGGTGATGATATCATAGATTTTAAGCTCTCTGATCAATACAGACTGTGTGTAGCCTAATTCAATTTTTAATTTTAAAGTTGACTAGTTACGATTTAGAGTTTAATCAATAAAAATGTAAATATATGTTAAACAATATAATTTATAGATTGAAGAGATTTCTGTGTCTAGACATTTATGTTACAAAAAATACTTGCTTACATACAACTTCATGAATGCTAAACACAATTTGAAGACACTTTGTAGTGAGACTTTGGAGATTGTAGTCATCATCAGTCAAATCAATATACTCCAAAGACATTATTTTAGAATTGTCTTTCAACACTATGACTTGTGTATTTATTATTATATATAGTTTTTTTTTACTATTTCCTCTGGCACCAATTCCTCTAATAAACAGTTAATAAAATTTAAATCATACCACTTCTTAAACTACCCTACCTTATGACTGACTATTTGTATAAAAGTAAAAAAATACACAAAAAATATTTTTTTCTACACAATATAGTCCCATGCCTATAATACCAAGGCTATTTGAAAAATATTTCAAGGTTATTCGATCTGCATGGAATAAATGGAATTTTAATATAACAGTAATAATATAAACGACTATACAAATTCATATAATATGCACACACATATTAATGTCAAATAATAAAAATAAACAAATAAATATCCTGTTATAAGATTATTCAATAATTTATCAAATATCTTTGGTTCGGGTAACACATACACATTCATACCCATATATGTATTACATAAAATCGAATTTAATTTCATTCCGAATATCCAATTTCCAGAATTTATTTTGTTTTTTAATTTTTTTTTTTCTTATTAATATATGCGCAATCAGTCAAAATAAATGAATGGCATCAGATATTAGGTATAAAAAATAAAATAAAAACAATAATAAAAAAAAATATAGTGTGAGGAAAATCAGTAAGTCATAATATGTTTCAAGAAAAAATGTTTTCCTTATTATTGTTGTTTTCTGTTTTTTTTTTTATTATTATTTATATAACGGTATTATCTATAATAAATAATTATAAAAAACAGAACATAACCTTTAGATAGTACACATTCATTCAACACTAATAATCTAAAGATAATGGTGAATTTTGACAATGCGTGTCTCGTGACAATAACAGTCTAGCTGGAAAATAAGTATGCATGTATCGAATGAATGTTAGTCACTTTTTAGACAGAATAGTGCAATTTGATTATGTCAAACAGTATTTCATTAATAGAGTACTGTTTAAGAATCATTTGGGTCGTTTAAATTATTGTAGTACCTACATATATGAAAGCCGAATATATATTTTGTTTTTGTTTTATTGTGTATTTTTTATTACTTAGTACAAACAATAAAAAAAAATATTGTAGGAATTGAAAATTAAAGCAAGAAAGCTGTAACTGACCATTAATTTGAAATGCATACCAGTAAATGATAAAATTTCAATCAATGATAAATTCTGTTATACAATTTTTGTTATATACAATGCAGTTCGTGTTTGCTTAACTGGAATTTAAACTTACTTTATTTGTTAAGTATTGCTAGAAATGGTTGAAGTCACAAGATGAAGTTGAGATCAGTGGTAGCAGACTGATGGATACAACAATCATAAAACGTTTTACAAAACCCACCTATCTATTTTTTTTTTATGATAAAAGAAAATCCGCTTGACGAAAAATTAATATTTTGTAAAAGACATTAAGAGCACAATTTTTGTTTAATTTCACAGGTCGTCTAATTGGACACACATTTATTGGACACAGTTATGAATGAATTTTTTTTATTAATTTACTATTTTTCAGGGAGTATACTACAATTTACGAGTATTATAAAAGTAGTATTGTCAAAAGACAATTGATTTTGATTGAAACTGCTTCTAAGTTGGGCTATCATAAAAATATAACATATTTTACTCTTGAATTTTATTGTAACACCATCATTTTTTTACCTCCACTATTATAGTCCTCTACGTGTTACTCATAATAATTGGTACAAAAACATTGGTCAAAATTTATAAAATCCACACAAAGTTTATAAAATTACTGTTTACCAATCGATGGAAAGTAAACTGGCCTTCAATTGGATGGAATTGATATCGAAATTGTAAAGGAAATATAACACCTAGGAATAATACTTGAAAGTAAATTACTGTCATTGAATGCTCATATAGACTATATAAATAAAGAAGTTAAAAGGGCATGCCAGCATAATAAGGTGAGTATCTGGCTTTACAAGTCTATTATAAGACTTATATTATCGTAGGCGACCCCTTGTTAATCATAACACTATCGAAATTTAAACAAAAAAAAAAAATACTTCCTCTTCAGAGAATTTTTAAAACAATATAAACAATTTTGAATAGTATATTGGCTTGTGAGGGTACAACAAAATACATACGCCTATTTGACATTAATTAAGTGGTAAATCTTGACGTCAAATTCGATGTTGAGAAGCGTTTTAATCTTCTATGTTGACTATCTGGTTGGGTCAGCAATTCAATTTTTTTTTGGAGGGTTTATTAATCGAGCCTAATTTCTTTTAATTGAATCAGTTATTTCTTGATCTCATCACCAGTAACTCATTTCTTATGACAGAGCTTAACAATATTTTCTAAACACTCTCTAACACTCACTAACTAGATTTAAATAAAAATCGATCGTTTGTGATATTTTAAATATATTTTGATTGTAAATATGAAAATCATAATTTTAAAATTAAAAAAACTGAATTACATAGTTTTGAACGGTACCATACCAAAGCCCAACCTAATATTGCTCAAAATATTTGTGCTTGAAAACGTTCTATAATTTTGTTAAGTAAGTATGCTTGAGCTACTTTTTGAGCTCCACTTCCTTGACTACATTGTGCTTCAGAAACCAATAATATGAGCTTAAAACAATATGCCCCTTAAGTAAGTGAAATGAAGTAAATTGTAACTGACATGTAATTCAATCTTAGATTATTTTCATACCACTTTTTCAATTTTCAATTTTCAAAAATACTGAAACAACTCTACTATATTGCATAACATTAGAAAAATAAATTAAACTTAAACAATATTATTTGTCCTAAATAATCAAATACAACAAAACAAGACATTAGCATGGAAACACTCCCTTATGTCAACAATATTCAATAAATTTTTCAAATTCAATTAAACAAAAAATAACAAAAAACAAAATCAGCCAGTCAATCAATTCTGAATATTAACACTCAATGAAAATTTACTCTACAAAAAATCATAAATTTCAATACGAGGGAATAATGAGTGCAAAAAAATGTTTTGTTGATAGGGTTAGAATTTGATTCGTAACTTTGACTCGTGTTGTTTTTTGGACACCATTAATTTTTTTTTTTGTTTTTGTTTTTTTTGTTTTTAAGTTTTATGTAAACAGCTCGCGACATAATTACATCCATTTTTGTTATGGCATGTTGCTACCAAAAAAAAAAAAAACACAATAACAAAAAAAAAAACTTAAAACAATCGAAAATTGAATGTTTTTTTATGGCCTTCTGTCTGAAATTTGACACTCCCGGGAAATTTTCGCCTTCAAAATGTTGTCATGGAACAAATTTGATTATATTATGCTTAAGTATTTGCATTTTTGTTTTTTTTTTTTGTTTTGGAAATTTTTATAAACGATTTTAAATAAACATTTATTTCACTTATTGAATATTTAACGCATTTGTTAAAAATTTTTATTTATTTCAAAATTGAAATGAAAAATAAATTTAAAAAGAACGGAATTCAGTAATCGGAAATTTTTTTCTTATCGAAGTTTTGAAAGTAATGTTTTTTATCAGAATTATTTTTATTAATTTGATTATAGAAAAATATTTTCGTAGCTGGTATAGATAAATTTGGTAGTTCTGAAACAATAGGTTATTCAATAGGTATTCAGAAACTTCATTACAGTGACAGGACGAGTTTTTGTCTAGTTTTTGAATAGCAATTTCTACCAAATGATCTAGCTAGACTAATGGTTCAACAGAACGAATGGAGAACTATTCTGATCCTGGTGCGGGGGCTTGAATCGTTTTTTCTTTTATTTTCAAAACAAAATATTAAGTTTTTAAATATTTAAACATTTTTGTCACTTGTAGTCTACATTTTCTTTCCACCAGGGAAAACAGGGCCTCAATAAATTGGTACAAAGGTTTGAGGGCCGAAGTTCCCATTTAAAACTAAATTTTTTTTATATGAAATAGACATACGGATGGTCATACTATAAATAAATATTGGTTTTACAGTCGAATTCAAAATTAAGATCGCCTCCTTTGCCAGAATGTATATACCGGGTGTGCCAGAGCATGCGCGTTAGCTTTTTAAGAGATATGGAGCCGTTATTTAAAAAAAAATTATTAACTAAATCGAGGTTGATCAAAATTTAACGAAATTGGCCAAAATCGTGATTTTCAAATGGAAATAGCTACTTTTTATGTAACTTCGGATTCCACAACAAAAAATAAAAAACATTTAAATGATTTTTTTTTGTTTTCTCAGTATTTTTCTTTAAAATTAATAAAAATAAAACTAAAATTCTCCATATTTTCCTTTGGTAAAGCAAAATTAATAAAGCATGGTAAAGCAAAATTAATAATCTATACTTATGAAAGGGAAAGTTTGTTTGTTTGTTTGTTCGCTATACACGCCCACAGTTTTAAAAATAGAGTTCTGAAATTGTTGCACAGTTACTCATGGTGGTCAAATACTGGTACCTTATATACGCGGTACTTTACAAAGCTATCAGATGACAGGTTCGGGTTGCTGCCGTACAACTCCTAGAACGTACGTCTCAGAAATATTTCAAAAACCAATAGTGTTACAGGCATGAAAACTTACACTTAGATACTCTTTCACAAATAAAGAATCCCGACTGTGACCGATTTCGAAAATTTGGTTTGGTTCAGGTTGCTGACGTACAACTGCTAGCACGTCTCAGGAGTATTTAAAGAACCAATTGTGTTACACGCATTAAAATTTACCCTTACAAACTCTACCAGAAATGTTTCAAAAAAAAAATTGTGTTACAGACTTGAAAATTTATTCATGGGTACTCTATGAAAAATAAAAAAACATGTATTGTCCTGAAAAAGTATTTTCGAATTCTAAGAATCAGTATAAAATTTTTACATGACTATGTGAATTAGCCACAAAAATGTGACGATTCGTTTAATTAATCAGAAAATACTGCAGAGTCAGGGGTCCATGTGTACAAATCGATAGATACAGTTATCGATGAAAATGAAGTTGTTGTTCCTCATCAATTGGAATTAAAAGTAGTAGCTTCAATATTGCTTCTACGAAACTTGAAGAGGCCAAAACTACGGTACTAGATTAAGAATAAGAACTTAGCATCCTCATTTCAGTTAAGTACAAAATCCAATTGATTGTGGAAAAGGCGAACATATCTTTATTTCAAGAATACCTCAACAGCTATGAACGTATTTGCTTATAATTCATCAGAAAAGACCACCGAAATATTGTTTACAAAGAAATAATTTTAATATAAGTATAGTTTAGTTTGTAGTATTGTTGATATTTTGTTATCGTAGTGAAAAAAAAAATATTAGAATATTTTTGATAAACCAAATTTTTTTCAATTCGATTCATAAATCAAACTTCATTGAAATAAATTCGATACATTTTGTGGTCGACCCGAACAACGTCGGGTAACTTTGCTAGTAATCCATATAAAATAAATTTATGTAATTATAAATTGTATAATAAATACATAAATTTATTTGATAAAAATACATTTTACAATGAAATTTCGGTCAATTTTTATAACTCACAGATGTTTTTTAATAAGTTATTATAATCAATCAAAATGAAAATCAGGAGTTGTATAGGTAGCCTAACACTTTAAATACCTACTGATGAGTTCTAGTATTGTGTTATAATGAACGAAAAATTTCCTAAAATAATTTTGTTTAATAATAATCATTTTTGTAAATATAATTGTTTTTCAAATTATCATATTTTTTTATCTCCAATCGATAGAACACCCTCCATTTAGTTATTAAATTTTTTTTATAATTTTAAAATTAAAATAAACATCTCCTTCTACTCTTAAAAAGCTGAAACGCATGCTTTGGAACACCCGGTATATGTCGGATTGTAAATTAGAATGGAGTTTATTGTGGGCTAAAAAATCAGAGCAACAATAAATAAATAAACAAATAAATAAATACTATCTACTAATTACTAATGACATTTTTTAAACAGCATGCTTAAAAAATTATTGTAGTGATATAATTTTAGTAAAGGAAATAGTCATGGTAATATATTTTCCGAAATACAACGAAAACATCCACTGCACTTGTTTAATTGTAAAATGTTTGTTTCTGAATCCAATTGATGAATTGATTGTTCCGGGATCAGACTTCTTTCTTCAATAATCGGGACGAATTTTTTGAAGAGTAGTTTCTCAGTGATTTTTAGCAGAAGACCGTGATATTTATATATTCAAATGAATCTCAGTTCAAATGAATCAAGCTTAAAAGCTCGAGTATATACAAATTACTTAAGAAATATAAAAAATATTGATCGAGCTGTGAAATAATCACTTCCCAGCTCACGAAATTGTATTTTATACGAATTTATTACATTTAAAAATAGTTATAATATGAATCGAACAAAACTGAACATTGTGGTAAAATTATCTAATTTTGATTTTTTGTTTCTTTTTCTCAGACAACCGACTACTTTTTGTAATGGGCAGACTGTATAATTTTTGATATCACAATTAATTTACCTCTAACTGCTTATGTTCTCAAATATCTATAATTATAATTGACAAGCATTTAAGGACCTGCGCAGTAAACATCTTTTCATTTTATCTCTCTTCTCCACAATGAACTCTTAATAATAAGTAAGTTATAAATAAAACAATAATGCGCACATAGTTGAAAATTTTTTAATCATATTATGGTTTTATTATTCACCAAATACATTAAGAATTAGGTAGAAGCGAAACAGAAAATGAGAAGTAAGGTATTTATGTTTTTTAACGAAAACATACTAATTTTAAAACTTTTCATTAAAACATGAGTGTTTTCTGCTTTGTAATGAGAAGTCTATATCAGTCCATGCAAATCCCCGTTCTTTTAAAAACTTTAAATTTGGCTTTAACTTGAATTATAATTATTCAACAGGGGCCCCTAGTATTGTTATATTTATTCAAATTTCATTACAATTTATTTAAACATTAGATTTGTTTGTTACACCTTGTTTGATGCATCAAATTTTACTGTCTCCTGCAATATAACAGTGTTGAGGACAATGAAAAATAGAAATAAATTTGCTTGTATTTATAGTTAATGTTCTGATACTATAATATTTGTATTTCAAGCTGTTACTTTACAACACAATCGTTCAACGACTTCGCGAATATAATTAGTAACTTTATCGTGAATCTAAAAACCTAGTAAAACGCCTAGGGTGCACTCTCCCAACCCACAAACACCTTTACACCAGATCACGACCACCGACATGTACTCATTGTCCCGAAATCATAACAATGAAACATATCCTTACAGAATGTCCATCCAATAATCCAATAACGTCCCAATACACCTCCACCCCGCTACAAACCCTACAATTTTCAAATGCATCCCATATATCCCTAATTAAAGCACCCCTTATCCACCACATCTTTGAACAAATATAGCACGCCACCGTTCAGCCAATTCTCAATACAAAACAACTTAACCAATCAAAAAAAACACCCTTACTGTGGCATAATGTTTTTTTTTTCTATGTTTTTAGCAAGGTTTTTGTTAATTAAAGTTTTTTATAATTATTATATAAATTATTATTTGTTTTTAGTCTTTTTTAGATTTACAATTACATAGAACTCTTTTAATTTACATTTAAAGCTCAAATGAAATGTATTCAGTTTATTTTTTGCTTTTATTAAAATAGAGTTAGTAATGTAATGTTATAATTAGTACGTAAGTTAAATACTAAGTACAAAATAAAATTTAACCTTAATTTTTCTTATATTTTTAGTTTATTCTTTTCTAATAAATTGTAAAAGTTATAATTTTTTGTTAATCACGAAAGGAAAAAGGACCTTCAGTTGATCTGCAGATTTATCTTCAGTTCCACTGTTGAATAAATAAATAAATAAATAGCCTAGTAAAAAACCATGGATAGCATGGTTTTAAAAATACTTTTAATAGGAATTGAAAATGCAATCATTGATATCAGAAGTATAACAAGCAGAAAAATTTAAAAAAAAAGTTATAATAGGTAAATCTGACAATGTTTTTACTAATTAAAATTCGCTTAAAACTTCATAAAAATATAAATTTCACTATTGAAAAATGGCATAATATCAAAATATCATAAAAGTATGAGTATTTATAGAAAAAGAAATGTTTTACTTCTACTGCAAAACAAAACAAACCATTAATGTTGTAAAAATCTGAACTTGTTGAAAATTTTTCTATTTGATTTGCATTGTAGTTACATAGAAAACATCATCCTATTAACTTTAAAATATTACGCTCATCTCACTTACATCTTGAGAACTCATGTAGTCTATTATCGGTCTACAACAATAACAATAGACATCTATGAATCTTCCATTTTTACTTATACTTTTAAAAATATAGCTAGCTAAGCTATGTTAAAAGCAATTAAGTAGATATTATGCAAAATATTTTTAATTTTACATTTGAATTAATTTTTTACTTTACTTTTTAATTTTACACTTGATTGACACGAAACTGACATTTTAATAAATCACTTCGATGACATATTCTAATTTTTAATCCAATAAAAATTTTATTAAAAAAATATATACATTTATATAATAACTTTATTTACATTATGACTTACCTATGCAAGGTCCATTATATGCTACACCAACAGATCTTCCTGTGATACAAACTTGACGATTCAAATGACATACACTATCATAAGTCTGACCATCATAGCCGCAAACTTGTCCAGATTTATTTCTCTTTGTAATATCATCATTCGGGCATGTTATACTACATTTAATACAATGTGGTAATCCATATTGATCTTCAACACATGTCAGATCATCTTGACATTTAACATTCTTGCAAGAAGCTAGAATTTATAATAAATTTATATGAAAAAAAAAATTAATTTAAATTTTTTGAATGCAATGCGTTTAAGAGTTAAAAAAAAAAAATTATTTTAAATTTTTATTTTACTCATCTCTCACACTAAATAAAAATACATTTAATACATTTTAAAAGGTGTTTAATAAATTATAAAAAATTACAAAAATAAACAGAAAAATAAGAACAGAAAAAAAAATCATAAAAAAAGATAATAAAAAAATAAGTAATAGTAAATGTGAAAACTAACAGTTGTAAAATATGAGAAAAACATTTTTAAAATCTGATTTGCACTCATGTAAAATATGACGTTCTAGAAATTAACACGGTCGATTTACTTTAATCATATATTACATGCAATTTTAATTTCATTTCATATAATAAAATGCCTCACATAATTTCTATTTCTAATTGAAGTACAGAGTGATTCAGAATATAGAAGATAAAATAATATAGAAACAATATACTTAAAAACATCAAGACACAAAAAAATAGAATAAAATATGATTTTAATATCAAATGAACTAACATTCATTTTGTTCATATCAAATATTTTATCAAATAATTGTTCATATCGTTTATTGTTCATATCAAATGAACATACAAACCAAATTGACAGCTCAAAAACCATGGGAATTAAACTCAACCAAAAATATCCTATCCCCTATCATAATTCAAGTCCAAATCCCATTCCAAGATGATATACATAGTATTATTTGTCAAATCAAACTTCTACAAAGAACCCTTGCCTTAAAATCATGAAATAAATCAATATAAATTTTCAGAAAAGCTTTTTAACTCTTTGGCGGACATACATTTTTTTTAGTTTTCTTGGAAAAGCATCGATTACGGAAATGCACCGTTGTTTGCTCATTGTTGAGAAATTGTTTTCATAAAAACGGTAATGATGATTTTACTCAACAAACCGGTAATTAAAAAAAAAATAGGTTATCAGAATTTAACAATTCACGTTATATTGCACTTATACATACTGTTCTCAAATTGTTTTAGGAAATAAAACACATCTAAAACAGATTGTAACAGATCTGACACTGACATAAAAGTGTTCTTAATACTAACTAATTACTGAACTCAAAAACAATGAATGTAGTAGAATCATGCGAATATGATAAAAGCCTCAGAGCTTATATTCACTAATTGCTCAAATGCACCTTCAAGCTAATCAAACACAGCTTCAGACTAAATTGCATGTAATTGAATTTTGTATGACAGAAAACTTTATACAAAATTAACAAAATCGTAAAATCTACATTATTAAAGAGTGTAGAACATTCATATTTGCTCTTGATTAATTATCGTCCCATATAAACTGGTATTTGATTGTGTGTTTATACTAACAACCTTGCATTTGACCCTGCATCTGATTGTGCATTTGTACTAATAACCCCAATGAAAATAAATAAATTCAGAATTATATGGGGACATTGTAGACAATATAGGTATAGGTAATAAAGCTGCATATTACCTAAAGAGGAAATCGTCGGCTCCGTCTTTTATATAGGAACTAGCGTTTTCTGCAGTATTTACCTTAGTACATTCAAAAGACAAATCAAGTTCTGACTTGAGTAGAAAACTGAAAATTCTTGGACCAACTTAACCTACAATCGTCAAGCAAAAAATGTTCATGCCACTACGTTTGCTCATGAAAATCAAAAACTTTTCAACTTGCAAGAGTAAAGGGGTGAGCTTCGTGAATATGATAAGAAAAAATGGTCACTGCTTAGTAAAGAGGCATCCACCTATATATAATCGGACTTAGGTGGGCAATATGTGGCAATTTGTTCGAAATATGTGCAATAAAAGAAGAATACACTGACTTTCTGCTCTGCAAATGCGAAAGCATTTCTCGTAGTAAAGACCGTCTCCAAAACAATGCAGCTACATAGACTAATGAAGAATGTTCTGAGTATAATTACTAAATAAGATTTGCTTAGAGACTCAGATGATGTTTAATGTACTAGTAACGGTAATCATAATAAGTCCATTTGCGATTACAGTAATTTGGGACCAACTAATCTAAATCAAACTAATTAGATACTAAAAATTTAATTTGAAAAAAAACAAAATAAAATTAAGGCTTATCCAAATATAGGTGGTGTTACAGGACAGCATTTTTACAACCAAACTTCATATAAAGCAGACGATGTGATAACAGTTAAGTGTATTTGTACTTCATTGTGCATTTCTGCCACATTGTAATGACTCTAGAATCTTTAAAATGGACTAAAAATCAAAGGACTTTTATCGTTAATGATTAACAGTATTACAAAAATGTTGACGACTACAACTATCATGCTCGTCAAAGGATGAACATCCATACACACAAAAAAAACATATTAATTTATATATACCACACTTCAACATAACCAAATATAGTGTGCCAAGCTGCTAACTAACTGTATTTTTCTATCTTTTATAATAATTCTCTTGTATTGTATCGTTCTTCTATAATTTTTAAGCAATATCCTTTGACTTGTGTATTCGATTAGAGAAAATAATAAAATTTCTGGCTGTACCAAATCGATCTTACCCAAATTCTTATTTGTACTTTGGGTAAGATCGATTACAGCCAGAAATTCTATTTCTGGTAATCCATCTTACCAAAAGTACAATAAAAAATTTGGGTAAGATCGATTTTTCGATCGATCGACCAAATTTGTTATTGTACTTTGGGTAAGATCGATTACAGTCAGAAATTCTATTATTTTCCCTTATCCAACCATTTAAATAACAGGCATTTGTTTACCAGACTTTTGTTCCACTAGACACCACCATGTATACTGCTATCATAATTTTAATTTTAATTTTAATTTTTCAAATAAAATATTAAAAGTTATTTGTATGTTACAGTTTTGTTAGATCATTTGTAAATTAAATAAAATAAGCGATTTACAATTTGAGAACATGCTTTTATTTCATAATGATGTAGAAAAGAAAATCTTTTTATTATTGTTTTTGTTTTTTTTTTCTATGTTACGAGTAGGATGAAATTTATAATTACAACGTCCAAGTGTAAAAAAAAAAAAAACAAATCCAGTTGTTTGTTTGTTATTTTTCTTTGAATATTTTTTTTATTATTTTTTTTTTTTTTTAAATTAGTAACATCAAATATGATACACACATTTACATATTACATACATGACACTTGAATACAAAACAAATATGAAATGTTAATAATGGAAAATTATATAGGTTTGTTTTAATA
Source organism: Argyra leucocephala (assembly GCA_963942445.1). Lineage (NCBI taxonomy): Eukaryota > Metazoa > Arthropoda > Insecta > Diptera > Dolichopodidae > Argyra > Argyra leucocephala. Next base: position 140,155,978 of record OZ012678.1, on the reverse strand, counting down.
TGTATACTTGTATGAATATACATATATTATATAAATTTGACAAATTAACTACTTTTCATTTTGATATTTTAGAAAATATATAATAAGTAGATTTTAGTAATTAATGACACCATCAGTTGGACAAGTTAATTGCATCAAAAATAAAAATACTGTTACGTTTTGATAAAATCACATTTTTTCTTCAATTTATTGTAAATTCCATTCTGCATCATTAATTCAAAGTAATTTAAAAAATGTTCATGTAAAATATTTTCTAATAACTTTCTGTTTTAAAACTTATATGTTTAAAATTGTTATAAGCAAATAAGTTTTAATTGTTGTTACTTTAATGTTAGTGTGAACATCGCATGTTAGGCTTAACAAATAAGAAAAACATTGAATGTTTCCATGTCTATTTAGAATATATTTTTTAATGGCGTAATGTTAATTAAACAGTTTGTCAAGTTTATTTATTTTTTGATATATCTACAATTTTATCAACAAGATAAATTAATTTTTGAGAAAATTATGTGCCAGCTTTAACCGTCTCAAGCTGTGAATTAGTATGTTAACTTATTTCCTGCTTAATTGAAAGGATTTCCTGCTTAATTGAAAGGATAACGAAATAATGTTTTATAGTAGTCTAAGGGCAGACATTGGAACTAATGGAACACAAATGTGAAATTAAACAGTTGCAAAGCTAAAAATTGAATGTCTTCGCCTAGTCTCAGTGATAGCGGTGATATTTTACTAATACATGTAGAAATGTGAGAATATTCAAATTATATGCAGTAAAAGCTTGAAAAAACCTAAAATTAAGTCACATACATTTAGCTCTATATTTGACCATACATTTTGCATTAAAAAATCTTAAGATTTTTTTGGTTGGCATTTGGTGAAACATAATTTTTAGAAATTAATAAAAAATTTATTTATTTGTTAATATTTAATTAAATTAAATAAAACACTTGTTATTGTTTATTTTATTTATTTTATTTATCTATAATTATAATTGACAAGCATTTAAGGTCCTGCGCAGTAGACACCTTTTTATTTTATTTCGATTCTCCTACTCCTTAATGAATTTCTAATATATATATAATATATAAGATTGTATATAAAACAAAAATGCGCACACAGTTGAAAATTTTGTACTCATATGATTTTATTATTCAGCAAATACATTAAGCAAATACATTATAAGTGAGATCTTATGAAAATATTAAACAAAAGCAAACAAATCAGTTATTATATTTTATATTATGTACTTGCGAATGAATCTATGTACATATGCCAAAAAAAAAAAACAAAGAAACAAATTCATCTCAAATAAAAAATATAAAAAAGCAAAAACAAAAAAAATCAGTTGAATTGTTCATATGACTAGCAAATTTATTTTGATATAGTAGGTCACTTGAATTCTTCATTTTTATCTTTTTAAGTAACTGTTTCTAAATTTTTGTTATTTGTAGTAATAATATAGTTTTTATTAAAATTATGTATTATGTAGGTATATATATACGTACCTCTTTAATGACAAAACTTTTTATTTTTAGTAATTTTATCCACTAAATGCCACTTACTATAGGGAATATATCGGAAACAAAGCAGTATATGATAGACGTGTATTTATGTGTCCTAAATAAAAAATAAAACTTACTAACCACAAAACTTTTTATTAAACACGAGTGGTTTCTGCTATATCGTGCGAAGTCTATGTCAGTACGTAAATTACTGTTTTTTTAAAAACTTTAAATTTGACTTCAACTTGAAATATAATTACTCAACAGGGGCCCCTAGTTTATTTAAATTTTATTAGTTTAATATAAACTTTTAGAAAAATATACATTATTTCTTATTTACTACTATACTAATAATTAAATTACTTTTATACATATATCAATTTATTTACTTTATTTCATTTTATTCAAACTTAAACTAATTTTATATATCAATTGATATAATTTTATAGTTTAAATACTTTATCTATAAGTTTTCTAGAAATTTTCTTCAACATATTTTACTAACAATTTTTGAAAATTACTTATTCTACTTTCGGCATTTCATTAAAAATTTTTAATCCATTGTACATTATCTGATTTTGGGTCCTTGTGCTTTTTGCTACCGGCAACCTAAAATCATTACAATTCTTTAAGGCATATGGTTGAGTATTATCTATGTACGTAAGATTTCTAGTTAAGTATTTAGGAACCAACCCATATTTTATTTTAAACACAAAAAGTATTTCGTACGTATATATATACGTTTATCCAATTTAATTTATTTAACATATGGATGTGTACCTATTACAACATAAGATCATCCTCATTTCTCTATTTTGAAGTATTTGAAGTCTTTCAATCATATTATTATTACACATAAACAAAATGGACGAACAATAATCAAAGTGCGGTAATATGGTTGTATTATAAATTGTAATTATTCTATATAAAAAATTAATTTTTTTCGCTATTTTTCCACATATAGATTTGTTACATGCTCTTCTAGTTTTAAATATTTGTCCATTGTTAAACCTAAATATTTGAAATCGTCGTTCACACATTCGATTATTTCATCATTTATTCTTATATTTATGTTTACTGGACTATTTAGCATCATACATTTAGTTTTATTTATGTTTAATATTAATTTATTCTGGTTCATCCATTTGAAAATTCTATCAAGATCTTTATTTAAATAATTTCCGATTTCGTTAATATTATCACCTTCCATAAAAATCAATGTGTCGTCAGCAAATAGCATTATTCTTGCATTCTTCAAAATTTTATTAATATCATTTATATATAACACAAAAATTAATGCACCAAGAATTGATTCTTGTGGTACTCCTAGCTTAACATAATATTCACTATTTAATTTATAATTCCCAAATTTAGTTATTTGTTTTCTGTCTTCTAAGTAACTTTGGAACCATTCTAATTCTTTGTCTTTAATTCCATATTTAAATAGTTTTTAGCATGATCTCTCTGTCTATTGTTTCGAAAGCATGTTTTAAGTCTAAGAAAACGGCTGGTATTTTTTTTCCGCTATCACAACTTTTTTTCCATTCCACAATCATCCAATTTAATGCACTTTCACATGAGTGTTTACATCGAAATTTTTTTAATATTAAGAAATTATTAAAATTTGCCGGAATGGCTCGAATGGCTCGAATTTTATTTTTATGAAAATGTTAAGATAAAATAAAATATATAAGAAAATTTTAATAATTTCTTAATCAGTGACAAACAAATGTTTTATTTAATTTAATTAAATATTAACAAATAAATAAATTTTTTATACATTTTCCGTTGGACAATAATATTATACTATCAAACTTTATTTAAAATGGTTTGGTAATTTTTTTTTCTTCTAGCATTTAAATATTGCCTTGTGACAGATTTTAGTTTTGCTATTCAAGAAATTCAAGAATATTTAGTTTTTTTTCAATATACTTTGAAATAATAATTTTATAATTTCCATAAATGTGACATAAATTATGAATCAAACCAATATATCTACATTGTGTGGGTCGACTGTGCCCTGAAACATTAATTGTTGAAAATTATAAAAAACATGTTGTACTGAATTTCGAGATTTTAATAGTATAACAACTTTATTTATTTCAAAACTTAGTAACTTCTGTTTATAATGTACGTAGCGTTGGTATGCATCTATATTCAGAATCTAATATTTAAATTTTTATAAATGAAAAATCTAGTATCTTTGATTAAAAAGATAATTCATAAAAACTGCCACAACACTGAGCAATTTCTGATCCCATACCGATACAGTACAAACTTGAATAGGTAACTTTTCCACGTACAAGCCAATAGTAAATAAACATTTAGGTGTCTATTATGTATTTCGATCGAAATTAATCGAATCGTTCATCGTTATCGTTAAAGTTATTCGATTGTGATCGTTAGTGTCATTATGTATTTCGATGAAAATTTGATCGAAAGTGTTTAAAAATGCTGCCATTGTAAGATTCAAATCTACGATGAAAATGACATATGTTTCATTCTTTAACTGTCAAATTCAAATTATTATACGAAAAAGAAACAAAACAATAATGTTATATTTAAAATTTTTAAGTTGAAAATAAGTTGAAGTGTTTAAATAAAATATAATTATAAAATTATAAGATTTTATAAATAAAATGATTTGAGCAGAGTTAAATTTTTCAATTTCTGATTGTGCTGAAAAACGCTATCAAATTGCAGAACTAAAGAACAAGCGAACATATATTCGGGATTATTCTAATCCACTAGATTTGGAAGATTATACGTATGTTATTTAAACATAAATTTGATGAGTTATTATCTACATTATTAAAACTATTAAATTAGGACAAAAATTGAAATAGCCAATAAGTAATAGGTCGATTCCAAATATAATTAAATTGGTTAGTGTATTAAGATTCTGTGCGGTTTGTACCAAGCAAATGATTTTCAATGTAGGAAATGATTTCCATGTCGGACTAGCACATCTAATTTTTTTTTGTTCTTAAAGAAGTTTTATATGTATTTGCAGTTTATAATTATGTGCAAAATGGATCAAATTCCATTACGCACTAGAAGAAAAAAGCCAGGCAAACATTATTTTTATGATTAAAGCAGAATTACTGAAATAATTGGAGCAGTTGATGGAAAGCTTATTCAAATTAAATCACCGAAGCAAAACGTACAACATTTATGTTATAGTAGAAAGGGGTTTTTTAGCATTAATGCAATTCTGATAAGTTTATACTTTATTGTAATTAGTTTACATTATTATAACAGTTTTTGTTTTTAGATATGTGATCATAATCAGGTAATTGGTTTTGTGAGTGCAAGATATCCTGGTACCTCTTTGGAAAATTTATAATGGTGTCACATTATTTACACTATAACTTTTCATATTGCAGTCTATTTGTAACAGGCCTTTCATTCCTATTAAAATTTATTTCAATAAAAAATTATTATGTAGAATAAAGTAAAATACCTACTTTCATTTCAACTTTTATTAAATTTATTTTTATTTCAAAAAATATCATAAATATAAAACAAAACACCAAGTGTCCAATATAAATAAAATAATATAATGTCCAATATAAATAAAATATATTTGTGTCTCTTTTATTTTATCCTTTCAATTCAAAATTGAAATAATTTGTACAAAATCTCTCTTTCGATGTCTCTTTCGTGGTAAAATTTTACATCGATAAACTTTATCGATTTCGTCGACAATTTCTGAACGATATCGTAATACATAATGGCAATTTTGCATTTTGACATTTCGTTCGATCAAATCGTAATCGTTATCGAAATACATAATAGGCACCTTAAATACAACAAAATTTCTAAATATTGTTACATTAAGTCGGTAAATTTTGTTATCATCATTCCTCAGCAGACAATACGAACTCTAAAATATCTTTTGATTTACAATTTTGAATATAACTCATATTTTGTAACCAATACATATACATAATATATACCAATATATTGTAAAAAGTGTATTATCTTTATCTGATAACTAACTAAAAATCCCTCCAATTCAGAATGATGCATTTACATATACATGCTGTAGGATTTTGAAATGGCCACACTGATTTGTGGAATCGTGTAAGCAGCATATAATGTTTCAACCTAATTTTTAGCTGTTGAAAAGCAAGGTCTTATAATAATGGCTGCTGTAATACACAGTGTAGCAAATATATTAAAAAGTATTTAATTAAAGAATATAATTTAAAAATTTAATAAATTAATATAAATTATAATATTAAATAAATATTTTATTATAATAACGATTTCCTACAATATATGTACAAGCAACAGCAAATAACGCAACATATTATTTTTTTCTTAAATATTTTCTAAACAAATGATTACCTTAATAAACTGATGGGTTTTTGCCCCAAAATTCGTACTTAACAATTCCCTCATTTAGTAGGTAGCTACTTCATAAATGAATATAATCGGTTTACTTTTAGAAGCGTTTGGATTTTCAAAATCTCGGCAATTTTGTAATTAGGGATTCTGTATTTGGGATAATGGTCTCCCCATTCAAATACTAAAATACTAAATAAGTTTAATAATGCAAATTGAATTAATTGAAATAATTGTCATTAAAACTTAATATCCATTCATAACTACCTAAATTAAGATTTTTCAGTTATGGGATCATTGAACATAATACTATCCAATCCAACATTTGGCCACCGCAGCAAACCAGAATGACTGCAATGGCAGAAAATATACTTAATAATGTTCCTATGTGTAAAAACCCCTTCAAAACCAACAATTATCAGAACTACCTTTTCCTACTAAGCAAACACAATACTATACCTGTTTCGTACTAGGCAGAAGCATTTGCCCTGTATCAATTTGAGACTAAACTTCGTGAAGCTGATATAATTTCTTGCAAGCTCAATTAACACTTTGTTTTGCGTGTATGTATGTCCAGAAAACTATTCTATACTTTCTGCGAAGCTCTTCAAGAATATCCAGGCAGAATCGACAAAATGTGAAGGAAGTCAGAAAAGTTCATTTATTTTTGCAAATGTCCAAATATAGAAAATATTCAAAATTTTTACACATTTCAAATTTAGTGGAACGCCTTACTGACATTCTATTACAATTTCTAATTCAAAAATATTTTGATTTAAATAGAGGGGGGAAAAGAAAATAATTACATTTTTTTTATTAGAGTTTCCTGACCTGAATAAAAAAAAATATTTAGAATATAAAATTAATACTAATTCCGTTGTGGATTTTCGATTTATATTATAATATCAAGTTAGACTGGCGCCATGTATTTCAGTCAACATTTTATTAAAAAACAAACAAAAATATATATATATACATTTGCATATACAATATTAAATGTTAAATAATATATCATTATTTATATATATATATATATATTTGTATATATATATACAAAATAATATTAAAATATAGGTATACAAGTACATAATAATATCTTCTTCCAAAAACCACAAATCAGAATACTATCTTCTATGATATTACATACACATAACATGTATATAGAGATGAATTCTGTAAACTTCTATGTTCAAATCAATTCAATGAAAAAATAAAAAAAGTAAATAAAAATCACTGGTTTTTTTATAATTTAAAATTTTCCGCTTATTTCAAATGCAATAACTAAAAAATAGATATTTAGCTATGTAAGAAAAACTAAAAAATAAAAAGAAATATAAAAAACTAATAAAAAAAACAAACGAAAATTCCTTAACTATGTGAAATCGTAATCGTTTTATTTTTTTATTTAGATATTACCTGTGTTGTTATTTTTTTAATCATTATTATTATTATTTTTTTTTTTTTTTTACCCACAATTTTATTCCGCAAATGTCATTTTTAATTTGCATACACAGAATTGCACAATTTAATTATAAAAATTAAAAATTTTTAATTAAAAAGGAAAGAAAAGCAAGAAATTAAATCTTGGTATATATATGTAGCTCTCTAGCTATTCCTTGTAGCGCAACAACATTAAATTTCATTCCACGTAAAATCTTTGGTATATAATCAATGGTCATATAATTACCACCACGCATTTTCTTCTTGTTTTTTGTTTTTGTTATTGTTTTGGTGGCTTGATATTATGTGTGTTGTTTTTGTTTTGTTTTGTAATTCTTAATTGCAACAACAATAATTTCAAGTGATTTCTAACGCCACTATGAAAATAAAAATTAAAATTGTTAGGTACTGTATAAGTATATAGTTTTGCTATATAGTGTTGCCAGAAACTGATAATTGTCAAATTTTCTAAAAAACGACTATTACGATAGAAATTTTTAGAGCTTCTTTAATAAAATATATTCTAATATGCTATAATGAAATTCATATTATTATTACAATATTATTGTTAAACCTATTTGCCTGATTAACTTTATGTACATGGGTAAACTTGGAAACTTGGATAAAGCAATGTGTCAGCAAAATTGGTAATTCTATGACCAGTATTTGAAACATATTGATCGAGCAGTTAAATTGATACATTTTTTAACACTGTAATATTGAAATCATCACCGCAAATTTTACTTTAACACAACTCTTGGTATTTACGAATATATACAATTTTTTTTTAATATTCCGAATTTAAAAATGTGGCAAAGAAAAAATTTTTTATGAATATTTTTAAAATATATTCAGCTTATGACATAGAACTGACATAAAACGTAGAACTGACGCTATATGACGTAGAAAAAATAATATAAAAATCTAATTAAACATTAAAACAATCTGAAAACAACGTGAATTCCAACGAATGAAGATGTACATAGGAATTTTCATATTTTACAATTCTATTTCTATAAAAATGCAATTAAAAACAGAAATTAATAATCAATTAATGTAAAAATTTTCCTAGAACACTGTTTTTAAAATTCTGACTACATATTCATTACTTTAGCTTTCTTATTTCATATATTGTTATTGAGTTTAATACTCATAACAGTTTTTTCTCAATAAATTCAAATATAACAATTTTTGATGTTTTCTATTATGAACTTATTCATAATGACTTTAACAGTATCAATCTACGATACAAACTAATATTTGTTTTCTGTCGTATTCACTATAAAACCATTTTCCATTAATCAATATATTTACGTAATAGTACGGTACATATATTTGAATCATTTCACAACCGATTTTCATTATTATTCTTTTAAATGATAGATATTTAAAAGGAGACGTAGCGAAACTAAATATTTTCATAGTTTTTATGCTTTCATTTGTTCACTCTTGGTGAAATTTTATAAACATTTTTAAAAATAAAAGACTCTTGTTAATTTCACAAATTTATTTTATTACGACAATTGTTTTGGCCTTTCGTCATAATCATGGATCATAAATATTTAAAATTTCACCCAATGTATACACAGTAGTATACAAAAGTATAATATAATAATTTCTAAATAAATAATTATTAGGTACATATGGTTTTTGTCTAAGATAAATCATTAAAACAATTATACTATAGTACTAAGAATAATAATTTAAATGATGGAAAACAATTCATAAAGAAATTGAGTACGATATTTTTTCAAACTGCATCGAATTTTTGTAGAGTCACGCGAATATTAGTGATTTTCTTCTTTCATGAATTTCACTCAACTTATTTCGTAATAAATATATTTTTAATTTCAGTGCGGCAACACTACTCTCAATGCGTTATATTCGAAAAAAAAATCGAATTTGTAATAAATTCCATCATAACTCTCTTTATATTACACAAAAATTTGAAAGTTGAACAAAAAGAAATTTGAAATTTATTACGTAGACACTTCTTTTAGATATAAATAAAACTGTGGATAATGATTGGCATCAATTTACATCCATATACAACAAATACAAACAACACTAATCATAAATTATTTTTCTAGACGTTGGCAATGCTATAAAAAAACACAAAAATAAATTTCATCGTCCATCAAAAGAAAATTATTGCATAGAAATTGTTTGAAAACTTGAAATGTTGCAAAAGAAAATCAACTTGGAATGAATGGATTTTTCTTTCCTCTTTTTTATTATTTATAAAATTTTTTTTTTTAAAGAAATATTTTCTTCGTCGTGAACTTCAACTGCAGCCGCATTTAATTGAAAGTGATACTTTTCCAAACGTTAAAATATTTACACTTGCTTATTTTATTCCTTTACAATACGTATGGATCAGCAAAGCATACATACATATATAATATCTATACTCGTATTAATTGTACAAATGAAAATCGAATAAATGAGATTTGATTAGTATCAAATTGAAAGACTATAGAAATCAAATGTATATAAATTGTATGTGTATATGTAAATATTATAAAAATATTTGTAAAGTAAAAATTTAACCTATGATAATGATTGGCATTATCAAAAAAAGCATCACCCAATCTTAAAAGTAATATGATTGTATGGAGTTAATAGAATGAATGATAATTTAAATACCAGATGAATGAATGTATCTATAATGAATCCAATGGTGCCAGATATTTAATTAATAGTATTAGACCTCATTTGGAGCCACAATAGTTGATACAATTATTGGACTAGTACTTTATATATATCTTAGATTCTCTCAACAACTTAACTGCGAATATTTTGTATTTCCGATTAGTAGTCCAATGTACAGTCAAGCACATCTTTATAATGTTATCAAATCTACGGCGCTTAATCACAAAGCCTCTACAAGCTAAAACATACCTACACTGATCCCAGCATAAATTACATTACAATATGTGAAATGAGCAAAGATTAAGACCCCTATTACACATCAATTGATCATTCAAATGGTCAATCAATTGTTCATATATTGTGGTTCTATTCCCATCAATCTTTCTGTCAAAATTCTCATCAATATTGCTGTCAAAATCAGGAGGAGGTAAAAAAATGGTTTTTTGGGGAATCTTCAGATATTAGTTTTTGGGAATGTTCAGATAATGTTTTAATGTTAATTTATAAAAAGAACAATTTTTATATTATTTTAATAATTATAGCAATAATTGTGAATAAGCAACTGATATATTATTAAAATGTGCATATTATTAAACGAATAATTTGTTTTTTTTTTATACACAAAATTTACTTTAACAATTCAATTTAAACTGAAGTCAAAAACATTCCTCCAGAAATTATATTTTCAATATTCATATATGTTTCGAAATTATCAATTTATTCAGAACATTTCCACAATATGTCTTTGCAAAAAATGTAAAAATATGGATTAAATGATTGATGAGTGCATGATTGATGTGTAATTGCTCATCATTCTTTTCATCAATATATTGTCAATATATGGACAAGAAGATTGATGAAAAGAACTATGTGTAATAGGCACCTAAGGATAGTACCAGTTTGTTTTTTATTCAATCACGAATAAGCTTAGGAAAATTAGAGCTTTCGTAGCTTGCAAAAACTGTTTTAAGAAATATTTAGTTAATATGATCGTTCTACTTGAAAGTTCTATTGAATACAACACCCACAATTTTTAATTTTATTTCAGAGTTATTAAGTTTGAGGTTAGGAAGATTTGTTGTGTCAACATAACGAAAATAAATTATCATAACTTGTGATTTGGACGGATGTAATCGTCGCTCATTATTAAAATACCAGAAGACTATATGACATCAAGACAAGTTATAATTAATAACAACTGTAACTTTTATTAAATTTCCATTTTGAAAATCAGATATTCAAATAAAGACTAGACGTTAATTCAACATTTTTTACATAGTACTGTTGTTGGAACAACTGCATTATTTGGTCATTTATCCTAAGAAGAGTGAAAATATTTTTCAACTTGTAATTAATTCGAAAACTTAACATGATTTTTAGCAAGATCTGATATGCTCATGTTTAACATTATAACCTTTAATATACAGGTACACAACATTATGTTTGTTGTGTAATAATATTAATATTTAGTAGTATTAGGTACTAGTAGTTTTAAAATTAATTAATTTAAGCTTTTTGATTTTTTAATTTTGTTTCTGATTTTGTTTTGAATTATTTTAAAAATTTAACAAAAAAATTTAATAATTCTAAATTTAGAGACTCTAGATATATTAAATTGAAAAATCATAGAATTATGATTATCCGTTTAGAATGATGAATTGATGAATACTTTGAAATATTTAAACAGTTTTAATCAACATATTAAAAATGTAAATGTTTCAATAATTTTTATTAAAGACGTATTTTATTAATTTAACACTACACTGGAACTCATCAATTGGTATTGTAGTGGTAGAGACTACCTATTATACATCTCTTAACTTTCAATTTTGATTGATTCTATAACTCATATAAAATACTGTAAAAAACATCTGTGAGTTATAAAATTCAATCAAAAAATTTAACGTAAAACCAATTATATTAAAATAAAATGAAGAAATAATTTTATAAAATAAAAAGGATAAATTCGATCTGAGTTTTGTTATAACCAGAATATTATGTTAAACAAGCAATGAATATTATTGTTTTTTAATAAAATTGATGAAAGTTCAAAAACATATGATTCTCTGAAAATGACTGTGAAGAGTATTTACCTTTATTGAAAGCTTGCTCAATCTATTGTGAATCCGCATACAACTTGTATGTATATTGTATGTATATTAATGCTTATTATGTGTATTGTATGTACCTATATTAACAGCTTTTATAATTTTCACAAAATCAAACAAATTCGAACTTTTTTTGTTTTTGCCAGGTTTTTTACTAAGCAGTTTTATATTATATCATAGATTTGATGACGAGGTTTGGGGAAGGGAATATATCAGTTGTATAACGACATAAAACTAACCAAAAAAGTCAAATTAAGACGTCTTTACTTGCCAATTGGCCCTAAAGCGGATGAATGAAAATGGTCAAGCTAAAACAAATTTTGAATTTAAGCCGTAGGTCTGACCAGTCAAGCAGTAGGTCTGATTCAAGTCTTAGTTGTTAAATTTAAGATCAATTCCAAATAAACGCTGGTGTTCTCAAGAGTCAGTTCTCTCACCTACCCTATTCATTATATTTATAAATAATTTGCTCCAAAGAACTTTGAATTCATTCCACAGCTTTGCAGATGACAGGACCCTCGACGCCTACGATTTTAATAAATTTAATTTTAAATTTGAAGCTCCATCAATCGCTGTATCAACCAAAAGAGACAGCATGACTCCAGTCATGATTTCGTGGCATTAGCTAATTGAGGCTTCAAATCCGAGTCAAGTTTAAACACTTCTAAAATCAGAGCTGTACAATCTCTAGAAAAAGATCCCACTCTTTTGTTTCATGAAGATAAACTTCAACGGTTTGAAAGCTTAAGTATATTAGGTATGCACTTAAATCTAAAATTTATCTGGAATGATCATATATTTGATGCATATATATTTGATGAAACGCAGCCAAATGTTTAGGTTTACTTCTTCTCCTCTGATCTCTTCAAAATCTATAGAGCTTTCACACGACCCAAAATGGAGTACAAAACTCTCACATATGGGCTGGTGCTTCTAGTTTTGCGTTAAAACATTTTAATAAAGTCCCAAAACATGATAAATTCTATATTTTTGACCTAAATAAATTCAAGACGAACTTTAACAACCTTCGTTCATGATTGCCCTACTTCCCTTCTACTCTCATCTTTTCCTAATTTCCAGCTTTTCCCACCATAGCCAAACGTACCAATCGATGAAAGGTTTTCACCTAGTGTTTTCAGTATGTATAAAAAAACAAATCAAGTATACAGTTATCTATTGTAGTAACTGAATGATCATAACTTATTTCTTCTTCTTCAAGTATACTTCAATGCGTTGATTAAATAAATGTGAATATGTTCTTATATATGTTAAAATAATTTTACTAGTCATTTCGGGTTCGATTCCCGATGAAGCAAAGAAAAAAAAATGCTTCATTGGTTTTTCGAGCTGGTCTAGTACCCTTTGTCATTGGGATATAATACATGACAAAAGATAATTGAGAGCTAATCTGGTAACAAATTAAATAAATGAAACTATTCTATTTAAGAAGGCTTAGTTCATGACAATAGCAGTAGTTTTCCACATTTAATGAGTTGATAAGCCAGTAATTTGTTAAAATAAATACTCGAATTATTGTAGATATTGTAGTGTAAAATTGCAGTACCGTTTTTAATTAAGCACAAAAAGGTGATTCTACCTAAGTTACTGTCAAGATCATAAAAAAAAAATTTAAGTAATTAAATTTTATCCTGTATTTAATCATTATTTCTTAATTATAACGTTACTTACGAAATTATTAATTATATACCGGATATTCAATTTCACTCATGATCTGGGTCACTCGGTATATATTATTAGTATAAGCGGGTATGGAAAAAATTTTCAACTGAAAAAAAAAACCGTATAGACTTATAATACAATTATCGTACTGGTGGAGGATGATATTGCGTCACATTTAGGATTTCCAAAGTCTATAGCATACAAAAAAGTAATTAAGTTCATCAAACAATGAGTTTTTCATATTATTTTGTAGTACGTCCTTGGTATGGAATTTTCAATCATATTCTTTAAGTCGCCCGGTTCCCTTAAATTTGAATAGTAAAGCATTCTATAACATTCTATATTTGATGGTTTCCACAGAAGGTAATTTTAAATTGAATTTATCCCTATTTCAAATTAATAATTTTTGAATACACTTCGATGTCATTTATGATTTCCAACCATTTAGCATTGACACAATTAAACATACACTTCTAATTACAAAATGTACACGTTGATATTTGGACTTATAATGAATGTGAATAAAACACTGAATAAATTGATTTATTTGATTCAATGTAATAAAAAACAACCGAAAATAATGTAGAGTAGGTCATTTAATTGAAAGCTCTAAGTCATCTACAGAATAAATGTCAACTTTCATATATTTAACCACCAATAATTAAATATATCTTTTGATATGTACTCTGTAGGTCAAATATAATATAATATAAAAAGACCTATGAACAAAATCATTTATCTTCAAGTTTATAAATAGAAAGAGTCAATAATTTAAATTAATAATATTTAATTAATAATGCTTCCTTCAACAGTTTTCTTAATTTTCATTCAAAAAAGAAAACGTTTTTATTTTACAATAATTCAATTTTCTACAATCAACCAAAATGTTATTTTTATGTATATATGTATGTATGTATGTATATTTCCTGCCATTACAAAAGAACATTTTATTTTGTTATTCAAAAGTGAATATTTATTTTAATTATTATGATTTATAATTTATTTATTAATACATCATTTAAAATGATTTACAACTAAAAAATTGGCAGAAAATTTGCCAAAATTTCATCATAACATTTTTTTGTTGATTGCGGTGAAGTATGGAAGTATTTTTTGAAATTACTGCCAAAAAAAAAAATTTTTTTTTTAATAATATTAATGTATATTTTGTTTTATGTCTTTTTTTTTTTAAATATTTCTTATAGTTTTAATAACAATATTATTAGATTTCTAACAAATTTGTCTTTAACAGATGTTGATTATATCACATTCATGATAATACAATATTATTTTAATGATTTTAATCAGTGACGTGTGAAAAATATAAATTTTCCATTATTTTTTGTCAAATTATTATGGACATGTCAATTAACTAAATAATTCTAAAAGTTATATAGAATATTTACGAAATTCGTAT
Source organism: Argyra leucocephala (assembly GCA_963942445.1). Classification (NCBI taxonomy): domain Eukaryota; kingdom Metazoa; phylum Arthropoda; class Insecta; order Diptera; family Dolichopodidae; genus Argyra; species Argyra leucocephala. The sequence goes on along the minus strand of OZ012678.1, from coordinate 140,140,829 downwards.
AAAATAATAATTAATAAAATAAGGAAAAAAAAAATTTTTTTTTAGAAATATTTGCCTTCAATTTAAGCGTACTAAAACTACAAAAATAAACTTTAGAATCGCAGCTTGACATAAGGTTTTCAAAGCAAGTTATGATTGTAATTACGGAAAAAGCAAATTAGCCGAAATTCTAGGAAGTCTTGAGATGAGATTAAGAGATTTGGTAAAAAGTTCGGCTAATTTGCTATTGGTATACGATTATAAAATAATACTGAGGACAACATCTATTTATAAATCACAGAATTTAAAGAATATGATAACGCTGTTTTAGTTAGGTCTCCTAAAAATCTTATGCATAGTTGATACAATTTAGAAAATAATATTGTTAAATATTTCAACGAAAATTTTTGTCGAAAATATTTTTCAAAATTATAAACTTTATTTATTTAATTTCAGCCAACTTTTTTTGTTACTCTCTTTTGTTTACTATATTTTTTCTTTTTCTTACACGTAAAATTCTTATTATATCTATTTCTGACAATGTTTATCAAATTTGCATATGAATTTGTGTGCAAACAAATGAATACATACATGATGAGTTCTTACTCTTTTTATGGATATACTTTGGTTAAATGGTTATTGAAATGGGTATTTTGTTGAATTGAAGCAAATTGAAACAAACATATAAAGTCCAAGGCAAGTTAATTAAGGCAAATATAATAAAACAAATTGTTTCGATTTTGTATTGAAATAATGAAGTACCTATACATTTCAATGTCAACAAGCCTTGTGCAAAATGGTGTAGTATTTTCAAAATTAATTTCCATCATAAAAGTTAAAATATAAACATGAAAAGGTTTTTTTTGTTAGATACCAGTCGTCAAAAAGGGGCTTGAGTGACTACTTTTGACCGCAGACCCACTACATGCCCGAATTAACCACTTCGTAGGCCCTAGGCACTTTTACCTTTAACCCTATCGAATAGTTTTTTGCCAGTATCCCTAATGAAGTCAGCTGTGGTTTATTTTTAAAATTGCGTTAATTTAATTCCAAAGTTTTTTTGTTTAACAACACTTTATTTAAATAACAAAGTTCAGTTTAATTCCATATTGGTTTATTTTATGAATGTTATTTTGTGAGTATTATATTGGTGCCTTTATTTCGCTTTATAAATTTATTGCAATTTACAACAACACGATGGAAAATATTTATTCGACATTATACGACATACTTTGGAACATTATAATATAAGTATTGGAAATTGCAGGTCCCAATCATAATATGATAACGCCATTAATATGAGCGGCATATGTGCAGGTGTACAAGCTAGATTTAGAGAAATAAATAGTCTGGCTGAATGGGCTCCATGTGCTGCTCATAGTCTTAATTTGGTAGATTCAACTGCTGTGGAGTGTTGCTTGGAAGCAGTAAAGAGTTCCAGAGTTTTACAAGCAATATACACTTTTTTTTGTGCTTCACCACAAAGATGGTCCAATTTTAAAGACAATATGACACTTGTGTTGTTAAAAATTTATCAGAAACCAGATGGTCTGTTCGACATGATGCTACTCTATTTATGAATTATTCAGAAATTCAACAAGCATTGTTTGAAATAACTGAAAGCGAACCTTAACCTGCTGTGGCTGTGCAGGAAGCGAAATGTTTATATTCTTTGGTATGATTTATTACAAAATATTAATATTGTCAATAAAGCTCTGCAGGAGACTGGACTCTCATAGCTTACTTTCATGATATTCGTTTAGAGTTTGATAAATTTGAAACCATAGCAAAAAAGCTTACATCCTCCGAATATAAAGAATATACACAACGTAAACGAACACGAAATAGATTTTTTGATGAAGTTTTAGACAACACAGATCCTAGCTTGAGGCAAGTAACAAATTTCGTATAGAATCGTTTTTATATAATAGTAGATAGACTTATAATTGAAATGCGTTAGCGACTTGGAGCATATCAAATGTTATACGAAAGGTTTAATTTTTTGGTGGACAGAAGTTTAACAAATAATGAAATAGTTTCGAAAGCAAACCAGTTAGTGCAAATATTTTCTTCAGATGTTGAAGATGCATTTGTTGACGAGTTTTTATTATTTTCACGAATGTATGGGAATAAAAAATCAGTGAAGGAAATGATAATTGCACAAATAAATGATAAACTAGTTTCCAGTTTTCCTAATGTAAATATTTTGTTAAGAATTTATTTATCGATATTTGGAACGAATGCGGAAGGGGAGCGAAGCTTTTCAAAGCTTAAAAGAATACAAAATTGCCTCCGCTCAACTATGGAACAGGAACGATTATCATCTCTTACGCTTTTATCAATTGAAAGTGATTTAATGCGAGAAATTGGTTTCGATGATGTTATTGTCGAATTCGCCAATAAAAAATTTAGGAAGGTTATAGTTTAGGTAATAATTAAATAAATTGTTTACTAAATTAATGATTTTTTTTTGGTTTTTTGAAAATAAATTTTGAATTATTTTGGATTAAGGGAAGTTTTTCTTTTCATGCTTTGGTTGAATATTTATTATATAAATTTTTCGTAAATAATAATATGTATACATTTTCGTAGGCCATTTACAGTTCGTAGACCCTAGGTGCCTATTGTGCCTATGGGATAATGCGGGTGTGCCACTAATACCTCTTATTATTGCAATATTAAAACTAGTCTTACAGACAATATAAAAATAATTGGAAAACAGAAAATACAAATCTGCAAAACTTCCGGAATTCATCCAATAGAAGAAGTAAGTCACCATCACTTCTGCTTGTGACTTCCGAAATATTTCGAAGAATCCGAAATATCGATATTTGCAATCAAATATTAAAAACTTAGTGAAAGGAAACCTGACAACAATTAAATTATTTAAGACGAAGTAAATTTTGCCCCATACGTAAATGTTAAGTCACCTCTGTGACAAATTGTTTTTTTTTCAATAGAAATTAGAAGGAGATTATAATCAAACATAATGTTTAAAAAAAATTACAAATACAAGAACTCGAAATATATATGCTACTCAGGAGTTCTAAAATAACACTTATAATCAGTTGTAAGCATTTTTATCATACTAAAATTGTTTGAGTAATATTAAATATTATTTTTATTGTTCTATCAATTTTATTTCCATCTTTTTTTTATCATTAGAATATTATACTCTTTCTAAGTACTTGTATCGTCTTCAGATGAGAAGTAAAAGCTATGGTCGGTTATCCAAAAAATCATATAAATTATCAAAAATCTGTTTTTGCAAATTCATATTTTTAAAATTTTTAATCTTCTTCTGCATTTTTTTTAAATTTAACCTTCAATTCTGATGTATTAATTTCTGAATATTGTATAACCGCTTACCTCAATATAAGCGAAAAATGAGATATTATTATCGTATTCTACGTTCAAAAATCTATTTTCCAAAAAAATCTGGAAGCTTTTGTAAATTTTCAAAGTTGAGAAAATCAAATTAGTTTATTCGGCTAAATTAATACTTTACATGATAATATAATAACCTACACAAACTTAAGTCGTTATAATAATACTAGGGGCCCCTGTTGAATAATTATAGTTCAAGTTGAAGCCAAATTTAAAGTTTTGAATAGTAATTTACGTACTGACATAGACTTTTCACGATATGGCACATACCACTCATGTTTAATAAAAAGCTTTGAGGTTAGCAAGTTTTATTTTGAGGTTAGCAAGTTTTATTACACATAAATACACCTCCCTCATATACTGATTCGTATCCGATATATTCCCTATAGTCAGTGGCATTTAATGGATAAAATTACTAAAAATAAAATATTTTTGTAATTAAAGAGGTATATACATACATTATACATAGTTTTAACCAAAGGAACTACAAAGGAACAAAATATAAGAAGTAATAATTTGAGACAGTTACTTAAAAAATTAATTTTTTTAATTATGTATACAAATAATAAGATTTTGAATCACACAAAATGGATATATTTTATTTAAAAGTTTGAATATTATAAAACAAAATAGAAATTTTTTCAACCCATATGCGCATTTCTGTTGTATATGCAACTTATTTACAATACTTATGTATATTAAGTAAAAGTTCATTAAACAGAAGCGAGATAAAATGAAAAGGTGTCTACTGCGCAGGTCCTTAAATGCTTGTCTATTATAATTATTTATAATCAATTATTACCTACATATTAAATATTCTATAGAAAAATAACACTTAATTTCAGACGTGACGTATTTTTTGCACTAATTAACGATTTCTTTATCAATTTTTGCACTAATTTTGATAAAAATTACTGATTAATTATATCCAGAGAAAGATGATTAAAAAAAAGTTATAAATTTATTTAGAATTGAAAAAATAAACAAACTGAGGCAATATATGAGTATAAGTCACACACTTGGGGTAGTGCATCCAACAGTATCCTACAGTATACGGCAAAAATACAAAATCGATCTATAAGATTTATTAAAGGGTAAGATGATGCATGACACTTAACATTGCTAAGTCATTGCTGGAATATAGAAGTAGACCCTGTTCTGTTCAATAATTATATCTGTTGAGCAATTTCACTTATGAAATCAAAATTATAATTATAATAATAGTAAATTCGGAAATGCATCAGCATCACGTATCGTAAAAGTTCCATATTCTAAAATGCAACATTAAAATGTTGCTGAAAGCATCGAGTTTTTTTTGCAACATTACTGTTTGTGATGCGCAAACTTGAGCAAATTTCACATCATAGAATTTGTTGATGCTTTGTTTACTATAATCAAACAGCTGTTTGATATTTCAAATTTATTTGTGATTTCACTTGTACTATGAAATGGATTAATATTTTAAGATAATTTTTTATTTTAGGTATACCACATAATTGTTTTCCATTAATTTTATAACAAAAGTACGATTTCTTCATTTTCCTTAACAATTTTTTATATTCTAGAGATTGTTTTACTTTGTGATTGAATTACTTACTGTATATCATCATATTCTGATGGTTCACAATTTTCTAAAAATACGTTCAAAACGATATTAAATAATATTTTTTTGATTTCAATTAAATTTTCAAAGCATCATTATCAAATTCTCATAGTTGTAAAATGTATTAATTGCATCAGCAACACAAAACATCACAAGCCGAATTACATCATTAATTTAGTACTGATACAATAGTTGTACCGCATCATGATTGGCAATGTTGCATTTCCGAATTTACCTAATATTATATCTAAAATACAACCATAATTACAATAAGTTCATTTGCGACTCTGGTATCACCATCCATATACCCATCCATTATATATTTAAAATCTAATCTACAAAACTACAACCATTGTAATGAAATATTCACAGTTCAGCCCTTTCTCACAAATTTGTAGTCCCACCTCTTCGAATCAGAACTGTAAAATATAAAAATTATTTCAACAGCCGAAACTATAAACAATGGAAAAGTGCACCAAGCTATATGTTAATCCAAAAACTACCTAAATTTTTGTTACAAATGCTTTTCTATTTTATGCTTATTTATTTTCTCCCTATATCTTTCTTTTATTTTAATTCTTCGAAACTGATAAAAATTCTGTGAAAGCAGTTATAGAATGCTTATCCCGTTATTTTGGCTAATTTGCTACATCCCATATCAAATTTCTTAATGGCAACATTGTCAAGTCAAGACTGTATAAAATTTCGGCTAATTTTACTTTTCTGTAGCTACATTGAAGCTTTAAAGAACTCATATCAAGCTACGAGTAAACTCATACATCCATATCTAGACTACGATTAAATTGAAGGCAAATATTTCTAAAAAAAAAATAAATATTTTTTATTTAGATTTAATTTCAAAATCAAATCAAATCAGTGGAAATTACAGTGCATTTGTTGTTGCACACGTCTGCATCCTTGATTGGTTAAAATATTCAATTAATAAATTTTCACGCTTTTACTTTCACATTATTTAAAAATTACTTATATTAACAACCCAAAACATGTACAAACTACTATATTTATCTCGTATACAGGGTATCAAAGAACCACACCATGAGCAATAGATCATATTTTGTATACACTATCACAGTTTCACAAAATATTTCATTGTTGCAAATAATTACTCAATGAAAATAAATATGAATTAAATAATTTTTTAATTATTAAACTAGAATTAAATTAAAAAAAAAAAAAATAAAATTAATAATTTTTAAGATTAGATATAATATACAGAAAAGAAATTGAACAGCCTACATTTTTATATACAAATATAATTTCTATATAGTATAAACAACACCTAATACAAAAAAGTAATTAAATTTAATGACTCAATTATTAGCTTATTTTTTATTAATTTGATACTTATTATTATTGTATAACAATAATAATAACAAATTATTAACTTAATTGGCTTCATATTACAAAATTAAAAAAAAAAAAAAAACTAAAACAAAATGAAACCCAGTAATTTGAATTGAATTTTATGATCTGTAAAATTCATTAATAAAAACCACATGACAAGTTTATTCATGAAATTAAATACATTTTATTTAGATAATTTTACAAGATTATAATTATTCTATTATAATTAAATTAAAAACAAAAAAAAAATGTTAGTTAAGTATATTGGATAAACATTGTAAATAGATGAAATATAATATTTCGATTCTTAATCTCTTGATGTATTGAATTTGGATAACAACTGTCTTAATGAATCTTATTTTTTAAACTGATAGTCTCACATCTTAAATCAAATAAAAAATTTTCACATGGAAGAAATATAATAGTTTAACACTTGTATTTTATTTCCTTGTTACTTTAATATGGCTTGTCCAATGGACTTAGCCATAATTTTATTAATTATTAATTTCTATATGATGATCTACTAGTGAACTCCTTAAATTATTTATTTTTATTATAATATCGGATGTTCCAGAGCATGCGTATCAGCTTTTTCAGACGGGAAGGAGTCATTGGGCCTTATTCTGAGAAGCGAATTTTTCGGTACGTACTGAAAAATATGATAAATTTTAGTTTTGATATTCTGCGAAGCGAAATAGCGATACAGATCGGTTTTTATCGCAACGTTTCGTTTTTTATGGTATTACGAGAATCGATTATTTTTGTTCGCTGTCAGAAAAAACGATAAATATATCATTATAGAAAAAGTTAGTGAAAGATGGCGAATGAGAAAAAGTAAGTATATAATTAATGTAAAATTCAGGTAAATTAATTTTATTTATATATATATTTGTATTTAAAAATAATTATTAAATATTTTTTTAAATTTTTAATTATAGAAAAGTTACAAATAGGAAGGAGGCAGTTTGAATGTTTGGTTGAGTATATGGAAAATCATCCAAGCATTGCTAAAGGGAGAAAATATGCAGAGAATTTAAATGAAGGAAGTTACAAGAGGTTGTGGGAAGAACTTGCAAAAAACCTAAACAGTTGTGGGCCTCCATTAAGAAAACCTGAGGAATGGGAAAAAGTCAGTAATTAATTACATATACATATTTACAGCCATAAAATTGTTCGGTGTTAAGTTAAATTTAAATTTGTTTTAGGTCTGGAGTGATTTTAAAACCAAAGTTCGTCGAAAAATAATAGAAAATAAAAAGGAACTAAGAGCAACAGGTGGAGGGGAAAATAAATTACTTCCCATTAATTCCTTGGAAGAAGTTGTTGTAAAAATTCTTTCTTTGGACATTATTTCCAAAAGAACCGTAGAATACGGTATTGTGGATGAGGAAGAAAATGAAATTGTTCCTTCAGAGCCTTATATACCGGAGGTGTTGGACGCAATCAACAGAGTAATAAATATAGGAAACATTCCACCTGAGCCTACCGCACCCTCTCCCGCTCCAGGTACTTTCAGACAATCTATTGCAAACGGTCGTACGCCATCTTCTCGGCTGAGAAATAAAAATACTACAAATTATAAGGAACACACAGACTTATTGAAAGAAAATGTGAGATTATTATCTGAAAATAATAAACTGTTAAAAAAAATATACTATTCAAAAAAAGATAAATTTGAATTTCTAAAAAAAATCCGCAACAGACAGAGAAAAAAGAAAAATAAAGGATCAAGAAATTCAAATGAACATATTAGAATATAAGAAAAAAAAATTGATGCTGGAAGAAGTCAGAAACAGAATTTCAGAATAAGACTGGTTAAATATAAGATTTAGTTATTTAAGATTTAAAATATTTTGATCTGAATATTTTTGTGATAATGAAATTGATTACAAATTTTATTTAAGTATATTATTTATATAACAGAGTTGTTATTTTATTTTAATGTTCTTATATGTTTTTATGTAAATATTTTTTTATTGAAATCAATTACAAATTTACTTTACTTTTTATATTTAAGTTTATTTTTAATATTTAACAGAGTTGTTATTTTATTTTAATGTTCTTTTGTAATAACTATTCTTATGTAAATATTTTTTTATTGAAATCAATTACAAATTTACTTTATTTTTTGTATTAAAATGAATTAAAAGTTTTATTTTACTCAAATGTGATTTTAAAATGTAAAAAATAAAAAAAAATGTTTCTTAAATTTTATGAATTTTATAAAATTGCATTCATTATTGAATTTCTCATTTGTACTGCAGTGTCATGATCTTCACTATTTAAAACTGAATCACTATGCAAATCAGCATTGTGATCAGTCACATCAATTTCCAAACTTTCTACCATTTGAACGTTGTATTTCAGTCTGATATTGTACAATGCACAACAAACATTGGGTTTTACTGAATGTGGACTAATTGTACCTACGTAGGATTTAAATTATTGTCTAATTTATCTAGAACCATTACAAAGGTTTCTTTCGAGAGCCTGAAATACTTAATGAATCTAACAAACCAAATAAAATTGATCATATTTTTTTTATTTCATATCATATTCATACATATATAGTTGTTATAACTTATACCTACGTTAAAATAGGTAAATCTAATGGATTCGCTTTATCCCTCAATTCTCTTCTTTTTATTCTAAGTAAATTCATCTCTTCCTTCTCATCAGACGATGTTTCGTAATATAAACGCAAAAACATTTTTTAATATCTATCAAATTTGAATTTAACTTCACTTAATTTCACTTTTCAAACAGAAAATTAAAACAAAAAATGTCAAAACATAAAAAAAAATAAATTTGACAGTTTTAACTACCAATGCTGTCAGTTTTGCAAAATATCGTATCATTCGCTTCTCAGAATACCAAATGTGATACAATGTGATGCTCTACCGGTACGTAGCGAAAAAGTGATTCGCTTCTCAGAATAAGGCCCATTGTTTTACAATTTTTAAAAACAATGATTAACTAAATCGAGTGTGCTCTATCGGTTGGTGACATTTTCAACTTCCAAAAGACCGGAAATAGGTTTTTTAAAGTTTATCGCCAAAATCAAGATTTTCAAATGAGAAGGGGTACTTTTTTATTCAAATTCGGATCTTATGACAAAAAATAAAAAACTTATGTTAAATGATTTTTTTTCTCATTATTTTTCTTTAAAATTAATAAAAATAAAACAAAAATCTCCCATATTTTCCTTAATAAGGTGGATAAACTAAAATTAATGATAAACATTTTTATAAATAAATTTATTTTTCATATTATCATATTTTTTTATTTCAGTTTTGGGTACCTACAAAAAAAAACAAAAAAAAAAAAAATTTTCCTCAATTTAAGTTTCTTTGTTTTTGACGTAAAATCCGCATTTGCATAAAAAAGTACCCTTTGCCAAATAAAAATCTGGATTTCGGCCAATTTCGGCAAATTTTGAGCTTAAAAATCCGATTTGCGGTCCTTCCTGGAGTTGAAAATATCATCAAACGATAGGGCACCTTTGTCTTTATTTAGTTAATAACAATCAATTTTTTTTCCATTTTAAATAATAACGGCTCTTTTAATAACCATAACGGCCATTTTAATAATACTGATACGCATGCTCTGGAACACCCGGTATATTTAATAATTTTTTACCGCATAAATGCTTGCCAACATTTGAAGATTTTAAACAATCTGCGAAGCAAACTTTGAGCAAAGTCATCCTAGGTTGAATGCTCTTTTGCTCATACGTAATTTTTGGATATTTTAACTTAAGAGCAGTTTCATATGTTTTATCTTGTTGTCATATGTTTTATCGTGAATCACTGACTTAGTAGATAGACAAAATGACTAAATTGACGTCTGGTATTTTTTTTTCAGACATTTTCTATTAGGTTCAACTTATATGTTCGTTTCTCTTTCGGAATGTGGCCCTTTATATAGTAATTATTTTGTATATATTTTGTATATTATATTATTTTTATTGGTTGTTAATTATTATACCTATGTTTATTAAATTATTATATGATCTATATTAGAAGCGATGCAGTTGTATTGAAAATTACTTTTCAGTAATTTTCATTATTATTGGTTTGAATCCGTGTTTCTCTAGTATACTCTAGTGCTTTAGCCAATCGCTTACCGAGGCCACCACATTTAAATATTAGGAGTTTTAGTTTTTTAGCTCAAAGCAGAGCATGAACTGTCAAAAACAGATTCGTGTTTTTTTGTTTTGCTCAGCCCGTTCAGAGCTTAAAATTCGTATTTTTTTATGCGTTCAGGTGCGTATTTTTGTATGCGTTAAATTCGATTATTGACAAATGACAATTTGAAACAACAATAAAATAAAAATGACAGTTTACTGAAATCGTGTTTTTACAGTTGAAAAAAATATGTTTTTGTGTTTATGTTTGTCAAAAAATGACAGTTTATTCAAATCGAGCGCACAGAGCTTACCTGTTCATGCTCTGCTCAGAGCACGCTCATTTGAGTCAGAGCGCGCTCAGATCTATGCTCCGAACTAAAAAACGAAAACGCCTATTATTAAAAAGTGTTAATTTTCTTATTATTTTGCATTTAATTTTGTCAATGAGTCCATATCAAAATACTTAAATTTAAAGTATAACAACATATTTATATTAATATTTTAATGCTTAAAATCATACATTCAAAAAATTATTGTAACATCTTGTAAAGATTCATAGTGCATTTTCATAAATAATTTAATAACATTTCTTTATTTAGTGCAATCAAGTACAAGAGCTCTAAACGTTTATCTTTAAAACAATAAAATATTCTATTCTTTCACAGAGTTCCAAAAAGTAATTGAAATGCTTGTCCACAACTATACATAATAAACAATCTACTCCTATAGAAATAACTTTAATTGATGAAGGAAAGTATGTAAGAGTACTTATTTGATAGAGTAGAGATGACTCTCTTGTTCTTGGCGCCACAAAATTTTAATTCTATTGTGTAAATACTATTTTCTTTTATATTCTTTTCAATGTTGTTACTTAGGTACACAACTACATTCAAAATAATAAATAAAAAAAAATTAATTTTCAACCATAGGTACATTTTTAATTTTAAAAATGAAAATATGAATTAAAAGTCACAAGAAATTTTCACAACTAGATTTTAATGAGAATAAATTATGTCATAAATTAATGTAAAAATAATTTTTTTTTTTTTTTTTTTTTTTTTAATTTTAAATTAGCGAAAATTTAGTGGGATTTTATTTTTTAATTTGGTTTTAATAATTTTCTTTCCTTTTTCGTTTCATTTAATTTGCATGAAAAACGTGAATTTAACGCGTGGGGTGATAAAAATAAATTCAAGAAAAGAAAATCTTATTTATTTTTTTTTTAAATAATTTTTTGATTCATGTGATCGTAAAATTTTTAATTTCTAAATAAATTAAGAGTAATTTATCTATTTTACATTGTGTTTTTTTGTTTGTTTTTTTTTTTTACATTAAATTAAATTTTTATTATTTCTATATTTAAAAATTTGATATTGAAGAATTTTCAAAATTATATTTATAAATTTATTGTATATTGTACATAGCGCTGTGTAGTCTTCTAAAGGAAGACTGCCACATTTAAAATGTGTTGGTATCTATAGAAAAAATTGTAATCAAAGAGTGTTTAATTTAATTTAACTCAATTTATTTGTTTCACAACTAAGGGCCCCTTTTACGAATTTTTACGAATGTGGGCCCACGCGATCAGAGTAGGAATACATTTTATTTGGAAAGCAACAGTCTGCAGGTGTTTTGGGTTATAAGTGTTATAACCCTTTCATATCTATGTAACTAAGTAAGTGTATGATATAGAGTTAATTGGGGGAAAAAAAAGTAGAAATTGGAATATTGCAAAGTAAAATGGAATAAACACCCTACCTGCTTTTAACCAGATATTTGCCATACATTATAACATACAATTTTTTTTTTATTAAGAATCTACTATCTACTAATTTAAATGTAAAAAACTGTATTTATTATAGAGTAAGTTTGTCTTCATAATAATATAGTTCTATTTTATCCTATAGTAAGTGATAATCAAATTTCACTCCATATTAATTCTAAAGAATAATTGGAAAGAATTTTTTTTTTTATAAAATCCATGCCCTGAACCTAGGAACATTTTGAATAACATAGTGTACCGGTCGGCTTAGATTTTAATTGCCACATTTTCAATTAAGGGTTTTCAAGATTATAGCTACCCAACAAGCCCCGAAGAAATATACTTAGTTATACACAACCAAGTTTTGGCTGTAACAGTGTTGTGACAACCTCTAATTGGTTGTGAAATAGTTGTTAAATTTTGGAAAAAATTCAAATGTAAATAGTGGTTGTCAATTGGCTGTTTCTTGTAATATTCGCAACCAATTATTGTGTTTACAAATTTCTGATACTTAATACCTACTGCTAAATTTCCAAAAAATATCATAGATCTAGATTTCACAAATCATAAATAAAATATTCTATAGAAACAAAAATTCAAAAGCTTCTTATTCTTAGCTAAAAATTATAGTGTATAGTCGTCAATTTCTATAATAGTATGTAATTTTGTCCTATTGTAGCTTATTCGTTAAGCTTTTTGACTTGTAAAAGTATTTTGCAATCATAGTTTTAATCACAGGTGCGATCTCATTTTTATTTTTACTTTATTTTTAATATTATGTAATTTTGAATCATTTTTGGTTAGAAATCTAAAAAAACTTTTAAATTAAGAACGTTAAGAAACTGACCCTAATAAAACGTAGTATTAAATAACAATTTTCACGTTGTGCATATTCGTAAACAACATTGAATTTGGATCAAAATGAAAAAACCTATTGTGTTCGTGTGTGTTCGATAACATTAATTTTAGATCACAATGTATACATAAAAATACTTCTATATCTCTAATAAACTACCTGTGTATGGGAGTCTGATAGTTTAACACATTTATAACGATCTGTGAAAATTAGAATAACAACCCAATGATAACTAAATAGAAGAAAAATATTATCCTAATAGGTATCTGATTTTTCAAGCTTATATAATTACCGGTGATTTAATGACATACCTTAACGAGAAGCTAAATATTTGCTTGCACAATTCGGGTGAAGCAAATATTGTGGCTCTAGATATTTCTAAAGCTTTCGATAGAGTATGGCATAGCGCATTATTAGCAAAATGTCAAGCAGTAGGCCTGGGTCTCTCTTCTCTCAAATGGATTGAAAGTACGAAGTCTCTCGTACGATTCAAGTCTTAGTTGACGGATTTAAATCCGATCAATTCCAAATAAACGCTGGTGTTCCCCAAGGATCAGTTCTCTCACCTACCCTATTCCTTATATTTATAAATGATTTGCTCCAAACCACTTTCAATCCAATCCACAGCTTTGCAGACGACAGCACCCTAGTAGCCTCCTACGATTTTCATAAAAAATCTGAAGCTACATCCACCGCTGTGTCAACCAAAAGAGACATCATGGCTAGTTCCCTCAGCCACGATTTGGTCGCAATAGCTAATTGGGGCATAAAAAACAGAGTCGAGTTTAACTCTTCTAAAACTCAGAGCTGTACAATCTCCCGAAAAATTTCCATTTTTGATCCTACTCTTTTGTTTCAGGAAGATAAACTTCAGCGGTTTGAAAGCTTAAGCATATTAGGTATGCACCTTAATCGAAAAATGATCTGGAATGATCATATATTTGATGTTGCAAAAAGCGCAGCCAAATGTTTGGGTTTTCTTAGCCGCTGCAAGGCTTACTTCTCCCCCTGTGACCTCTTGAAAATCTATAAAGCTTTCATACGACCCAAAATGGAGTACAATTCTCACATATGGGCTGGCGCTTCTAGTATTGCGTTAAAACATTTGGATAAAGTCCAAAAATGGGCTATTCGTCTAATCAACGACCCAAATGTTACAGCCCATCTTGCTCCTCTTGGACATCGTCGTATAGTCAGAGCTCTCTCACTTTTTTATAGATATCTCGTAGGCATTGGCACATGCTCAGTGGAAATTAAATCTATATTACCTCCACTTAAGCGTTTCCCTCGCGAAACACGAAGGGCAGCATGTGCTCATCCCTACACCATCGAAATCCCTAGATGGCAAAAGACAAGTTATGGAAATTCGTTTATAACTTCAACATCCCGAATGTGGAACCAAATTCCATCTTATGTGTTCCCAAAACATGACAAATTTTATATTTATGACCTAAACAAATTCAAGACGAACATTAACACCTTCGTTCGTAATTGTCCTCCTTCCCTTTTACCATCCTCCTTTCCAAATTTCCTTTCCCTCCCTAGCCAAACGTACCAATCGGTATAAAAGGTTCCCACCTAGTGTTTTGGCTATGCATAAAAAAAAAAAAAAAATACTTTTATTTAATTAAAACTAATTAAAAAGAACGAATATCATATATATATACTAATTATGTTTTGCTGTCTGAAGCAACGCCGTCTTCTCCATAGTACTAAATGTGCTAAGCACAGGGACGACGTGGATTTAGGAGCGCGCCGTAAAGCTGTTAGTCAAATTTTCACATTACAAAACAATGCAAAAAAAGGTATTTCCAAAAAAATAAATTATTATTTTTTTTTTCTAAATTTGAAAAATTTCCCCGATAGGCCTCTGGTTGAAAATAATCGATTATATTTTCTCAAACTCTGTCAGCAAGTAATTAATAAATTATATTTTTATAACTAATCCTAATCTCATAGAAGACATAATTGTGTTATTTGTCACACAATTGTTTTTTTCCCACGAAAATTGTAAATTCCAAATTTTTTTCAGCAAATTTACAAAAAACAAAACTTATACATTTTATGTGTGTAAATTTGCACATAAATCGCAAATTTTATTAAAAAACTATAATTGATTCCAATATCGAATGCACTTTTCAAAACATAGAAATTGCACTAAGAATATTTTTGATTATAGGATTAACTAACTGTTCGGGCGAAAGATCGTTTTCGCTTCTTAAAAGATTAAAAAATCATTTTTGTTCTTCAGTGGGACAACAAAAATTTAATAATTTAAGTATACTAGCCATTGAGTCTGAGTTTTTTGCAAATACTGACTGTGAAGAAACAATTGATAGTTTTGCGAGACAGAAATCTAGGAAGAAAATTATAATATAACCTTTACTAGTGGCCCCTGTTTAGTAATTATATTTCAAGTTGAAGTCAAATTTAAAGTTTTTAAAAAAACAATAATTTACGTACTGACATAGACTTCGCACGATATAGCAGAAACCACTCGTGTTTAATAAAAAGTTTTGTGGTTAGTAAGTTTTATTTAGGACACATAAATACACGTCCCTCATATACTGCTTCGTTTCCGATATATTCCCTATAGTAAGTGGCATTTAATGGATAAAATTACTAAAAATAAAAAATTTTGTCATTAAAGATGAAAAGGCGTCTACTGCGCAGGTCCTTAAATGCTTGTCAATTATAATTATAGATTTTTTCATTATTATTATTATTTTAATAATTTAATTTTTTATTTTAATTATTTTATTTAATGTTATGTTTGATTAGTTTTTTTTATTTGAAAAAAAAAAACACATAAGCCTATTGAATTTTTGTGCGCTAATGTTAATTTAATGCAATATTATTTTTCATAATCTATTGTTATCCTATTGATTTGTTGATTTATTATTTCAATAATTAATATATGTATAATATTATTAATAAAAATAATATATTTTTGTTGTTTTTTTAGGGCGCATTATAGTTTTTAGCACAGGTGAGAAAAAATTCTAAAGACGCCTTTGGTCTGAAACCTTAGTTACAAAATGTTATGCATATATTCGTAGCAACCAAATTCTTTATACAATTATAATATGTAATTAAATGTACAGGAAAGAAACTCAATTAACACAAATACAACAACAACAATAATAATAAAAAAAAACTGTTAGTATGAAAGAAAGATTGAAAATTGTTAAAATAGACCAAATTTTGTTAATGGATTTTGAAAATAGGTGTATCGTGTATGATGTAGTATTAATGATGACATGAGGGTGATTTTCAAAATCCAGTATACCAATTAGTTTTAATACACTCTAAATATATGTAGTTATTTTAGCCCTTTAATTCTTTTATAACCACTTCTTTGTAAAATATATAATAAAAATTTCGCTACATTTTGGAATACCATTTTGGCAATACAAATACACACACATACATTTTTGACGTTTCAATTATAATTTTGTATTTTTGTAGTATAAATCGGTAATAATTTGACTTTTTGTTTATCATTCGTTACATGAAAATTAATATTATCAGATCTTCATTGTTTAACACATATTTTCGGCGGAAAAATATAGTTTATCAATATTATTTTTTCCGCCGAAAATATAATGATAACCTATAACTCAATTATTTCTAGAAAATATAGTTTACATTTTTTCATTATACACACTCTGCTCTTATTTCACGTTTCCGTTACGTATTTTAAGCATTTTTGAATAGTATAATAACTTTTGTAATACAATTGGGAAGATGCTACATTGTAAATTTTACGGTTTCACTGAATTTTAGTAATCCCGAAATAGCTATGCGCATTAAAATTGCATCTTGCTGGTTTATGCAAAAAAAAATATTTTTCAAATACATGATCTGAAAGAGTATAAAATATAGACGACAGCTGGGAAGTACACAGTAATACGAAATTAGTTATCATTATTTTATCGGAAAAATTTTTATGCGAATAATGCTTCAAGAATTCAGACTATACATGGATTTGAGAAACAAAACATCGTAACAGATTTATATAAACATTTTGAATTATCATGCAATGGAGGTTGCGAATGTTACAACTGAAAGCGTCAGCGAATCAGAATCAAAATTCCAGACTCGATTATTAAGCAAGTATATGACAAATAGGACTCAATGTGTTAAATAAAGTATAAATAATGTACAAATAGGGTATAATAAGGTATAAATAAAGTACATATACTAAGTGTAGAACTGGTTATAAAAACAAGTGATCCACACAAGGTGACCTGCTCTTGGAACCATTATCAACATATTCTCTATCGCATAATAATTAAGTTAGTAAATAATTTTTTAATACCATCAATAAAATATAATAATTTAATATGGTCTGAAATTTAGATTATAAGTCAGTTTATTTTAACAGATTATTTTTTCAAATCAATAGTTTTTAATTCAATACGCAATAGCTTTTACTAATTTCAAAAAAATTGTTCTAAATTTTCAATAAACTCCCACCACTTAATTCTATAGAATAATAAAAGTTTTTCAATTTTAAAAATGTTCCAAGCTAAAAAATAAACATTTTTGTACAATATATTACTTCATATTCAATATTGAAGTTTAGTACAACAACAAAACACACTAATTTTAGTACAACAAAAGAATACAAGTACCCCGTTTGTCTAGTTATCGTTCCTTACATAAAATCAATTTTCAAATATATCTAATATTCCAATTATTCTTACAAAAGTAAAAAAATATTTTATTTTTTACTCTACATTCTTTCTCTCTACTCAACAAATACTTTTATCCTCTTAAAATATTTCAGACACTTTACAAAATTCCTTTTTCTTCGATTATACAAATATATATACGAGTATGTACGAGATTTACATACCTAGATATATTAGTATTATTAGATTTTTCTCAGAAGATAAACAAAAAGGATATGGAAAATTTGTTAGTTCATAAAATGAACTTTTATTATATAATATGTTTCAAAAACAAAACTGATTTCACGTTTTAGATGAAAAATAAAATATAAAAATAAGAATAAAGAAAAACTACTAGACAATATAAAAATAAAAATAAAACTTACTCTGACAATATCCACGATATGCAACAGTCAATGTTGTACTATCCTGTCTGCAAGCTCTTTTCTTTAACTGACATTCAGATCGATATGTTCGTCCATCAGTTCCACATACTGGATTTACGTACTGTTGAACAGAAAAATTATTACCATAAGAGTATTTTTTTTGTTATTATTATTTTTTATTATTTTTTCTTTTTGTATTTGAAAAAAAAAAAAAATGTTCGTAGTGATGAACGAAAATAATTCATGCATTGTTATTGTTGTATATTGAATAGACAAGAGTATCAGTAGTTTATAATAATGATGACGGTTAAGTTATGGAAGTTGATTTTTTGGTCCATTTTAATATAATACATACACACACACACCACCCAAAACAATATGATTTATACGTTAGAATTTATATAACGATGATACGGTTATTTAATTCAATTGTTAAATTCAGTTTTTGTTGTGTGTTGATGTTGATAAATAGTTTTATGCCAAAAGCAGAAATAACAGTATAATAGATATGATAGAGAATTTTTTTTTTTATTGTTTCTGTTTTGTTTTGTTGCATTGTTGTATAATATTTACAATTTTGGTTTTGCATATTGGTCAAAGACAGGCAGGCAGGCCACAAAAATATTCAAAAAAAAAAACAGAATAAAACGAAATATAGAAAAAGAAGAGAAATTATTTTAAAAAATAATAAAAAAAGAGATTAAAATATAAATTTAGACAATGATTGAGAAAAAAACACACTGCGGGTGTTTTAAGAATAAATGAACATAAGCGCTGATCATTGTGTAGTATAGTGATGACGTAAGTTGTAAAAAGCGAAGAATTATATTTATTCGTTTAAATTACAAATATGTGAAAAAATCGATTCTTAAAGTTGAGACAAATAATGCACTACCCCATAGTTGGTCTATTAACTAAATCGTGTAGTTATGGGGTTGTAAAAAGAAACCCAATATCGAAATGCTCCACGCACCATGCACCATACACCATGCACCATGCACCATGCACCATGCACCATGCACCATGCACCATGCACCATGCACCATAGTAAGTACATAGCCTAGCAGATCTCCATCGTGGCTTGTCTACTGAAACGGTCATGTATGAAAAACAGAAACATGCAATAAGACATGAACAGTAACTGCAAATTCATATGAACTCGGAAATGGTAACAATTCTTCATGTAGGCAATAATGTTGATGAACTCAAGAGAACGAAAATTAAAGAACTAGTCATTACCTAAGATGACAAATTCTACGTAAAATGTTTCCTTAACGAAAATTATTATATCAATAATTTTCCTTTGGGCAAAATTAATTTATTTAAATAATATAGAGACTTCACAAGTAGCACATGCGACTGGGCTTCCCTCATATCTTTCGAAAAAACTACCAATAAACATTTTTGAGACTAGTATTTTAAAATAAATATATTTCGTCATTAACAAAATAATTATGGCAAATAAATAGTTGGGACGCGAGTTTAGAGAAGAATTTTACAAAGTTTCTCAGATAACAGTAGAGATTTGAACTAAATAAATTGTATATTATAAAGTGTTATCAAATTATAACTATATATTTTTCAAGCATAATAGCAGCCATTTTTTTTTTTTTAATTCCCTCCAAAATTGACATTTTTCAGTATTATTTTTAACAAATCAAATGGAAAAGTTGTAGAAAATCACACAAATCACATTTTTCAAATTTAATATAAAAAAAATTAATCTAATTGTGCTATGTTCCGTGTATTACCATGAAGTTAATTTTCTGGTGAAATGTCTTCGTAAATAATAACATATTTCCGCATTTTGATCGCATTCTGTTAATATCCACAAAAATTAATATTTTTTGTGTGTTTTATGGTCTGAAGGTCTACTTGGACTGTATTTATTTGAAAATTAAAATTGCATTGCGGTTACTATCAATGGCAGAAATATGATTAATGATTTTTTTATGGCATTAATTAAATAATTTCCATTTAGTAGATAATTGTGGTTACATCATGGTAGTGCAACATATCATACATCTTGCGACACAATAAATTTATTGAGAGAAAATTTTAATAATCGTAGAGTTTACGAAAACGCCGCTGTGAACTGGCCAAGATTTTGCAAGATCGAAATATGAACTAGGCAAATTATATGGAAGATGATTATTAGACCAACTATTTTTTGGGGTTCTGTTAAACTATTGGTTTACTTCAATAAACCACAAAAAATCAATGACTTTAGAACCAACATTATAATGTGGTATTTGTGGAAATAATCAATGAAAATACGAGAAAACATATTCCTAATTGAAAATTTTACATAAGATAAAAATATCGATAAAGATAGCTAAATGTAATTAAAAAAAATCGTGTTAACAAAAATGGCTTGCTGGATTACGGTTTTATTTTATTTATAGGTCTAGTAGCTCTGTTATGCTTACTTTTCTAGTTAAGAAAACATTGAAAAATTTTTATAATTTCATTTTGATGATTTGTTTTGTTTATTAAATCGTTTTAAAATTATTTTATCTATGACAGTTTATTTTCAGTTCACCCTGTATAAATTAGAAAAATTTGCATTAAATTTTCATTAATCACTTGTAAAATTGAATGAAAGTTTTTCAATTTAAAAAATAAATGTTTACTACTATTGTTGGTGATTTTCTAAAAGTAAATTTAAATAAATTTTTTAACAATTACTAAAGAAAAATGGATTGGTCTGGAATGTTAAGACAAATGAAAGCATTAGAGTTATTTATGTGGATTTTTTTTCTTAATTCGGGAAACTTGCTGAAATATCCTATACAAAAAAAACATAATTATCTCAGGAATCACTGGGGTTCTAGAATATCACTGCATAGTGTAGAAATGCAATTGGCAAGAAATTTAAGTTTTGAAACAATAACTAAAATTCATTGAGCTGAAAACGACAATGATCCAGAGTGCATCCATATTAATTTAAATAAAGAAAATGTAATGTTATAAAATGTAATTTTAAGTTATAAAACTGTGAGTTTGTTTGACTAAATTCATCAATCAAATACATTAATCGGTTTCGGTTGTTACACTATCATTAGAAACAATTAATTTTAATGTGTCATCTATATCCCACACCAAATCCAATAAAATATACAACTCACTTAACCCCACAGCATATCCGATAAAGTATACAACTCCCCTGAATCCACAGCATATCCGATAAAATATATAATTCACCGGAGCCCACAGCACATTCAATAACAATATTTTTATTTGAAATGATCAAGACTTAAGTTTGCACCGACAAATTAATTTTAATTTAAAATTTCATTAGGAATAATGTTAAAACACTATTCTAATCAAGATAGAGGAATACATATATACATACAGATATATATAATTTATATAATAAGATTTTCGTCAATCTATTCTAAAATTATTTTTCTAGTGCAAATTACAAATTTCATCTGTCAATTTCAGAATTTCATCTTGAATAATTTGTGTGTATTTCTTTTTTTCTTATATTTTCCCAACAGATTTGAACATTTTCTACTTTTACTATTATTCTATAATATAGAACAGGACTAAAAATCAGTATTTTCATATGAACATTGTAAATCATTATTTTTCTTAAAGAAACAAACTATGCAATAATTGAAAATACACACACACACACACACACACACACAAACCAGAACAATATACTATGTCAATCCTAATTAATTTTCGAATTGTTTTAATTTTTTGAAATTCTTAACAAGAAAATTTTCTAAAAAGACAAAACATCACTAGTTTGACTATTGTTGCAATAAGAAATGTGTGCAACAAATAAAACTAAAGATATATAGGGACATAATTTGCAATAGACAATTTTAAATTAAATTTGTTTGTTTGTTTTGTTTTCTGTTATTTCAAAACCCATTCAATCTCTGTAAGATGTTGCAAGTCTTTGTTTTTTACAAATTTTCATGATTAGATTTTTCTAGATCCAGATTTAGAAACAACTAAAATAAGATTTTTTTGTGACGTATGAATAAAGTGTAACATGAAATAAGACTATTGAAATTTTATTTCACAATTGTAAATGATATAACATCCAAATACGATATATGTACCTTGGACATGAACCTAAGCATACCGATATGATTTACTGGTTATGTTTCCGGCTAATCAAAGACTACAGATTCAAATCCCGCTCCTGATATGCATGTTTATACGGGTAGAAATGTGTTAGAAATCTATCATAATTTATGGGCGACGGGTGATTTCGGTAAGGGGTAAGCAAATCTACCAAAATTTTCAATTTCTTGTAGATATTTGACGTTTACATCTTTTTTCTGGGAATATGTCAGTGTCAAAATTATTTTATTATTTTTTATTCACAAAAAACAAAAAGTTGTTGTTGACAACCTAGTTTTCGGATCGAGTATTAATGAAATAAAAAAATATAAAATATACAAATAATAATAATGTTGGATTGACACTAGAATAGTAATTTAAAATGTATTTTTTATTCTTTGTCAATAATCTCAATTCCGGCCATCATTTCAATAATCTGACTGTAACAATGGCAGAAATCTACCAATTTTTTTACATATGAACATGATGGTAGATACCTACGGCATATTTCTATCTCTTATAAACATGGGCGTTAGGGTTATGTATAGTGTTGAAATGTTCTTTTTTATCTATTTTGATTTCGTAAAAATTTTTGGAGAATATGACTTGATGGGTATAGTAAAAACAAAACTGAATGCTATTGAAGAAGTTGAAGTTTTCTCCAAATAGTTAGTTTATTAATAACATTAAAAATTAATTAATGTACCAAAACTTGAATAAATAGAATCAAATACGTTTAATGACCATCACTGACCAATATTGGAGTCCTAATTTATTTCGAATTACAATAATAGTACAAGCAAGTGTCATTCTACCTAGGTTTTGTAATAGAAAATTATTCCTAATTTTTATAATTTATAAATTAATAAAATTTATGTTCATAATTCGTAAAAGTAAGATTTACGTCGCTACACCTCAGGTTTCTTTCTTTAATGGTTGTGGATCAAATTTGACATCAAATCATCTGTAGATGAAAAAAATAATTTGATAAATTTGTGTTCATAAACATCAGTATATGTTTTTAAAGTTGAGCCTTTTATATTTATTAAATTTAAAATTACATATGTTTTCTTAATAAATCTGCTGAAGAAGACCATTTATTTTTATAAAAATCAGTAAATATTTCTATAAAATATTTTTATAAACTACTACACTCTAAAGTGACCCAATAGACAAACATCCAACAACAAATATAGATAAGTCGAGTCGTAGCATCATAAAGACACAATTAAATGATGATTAGCTTTGCAGAAACAACTGGAACACCTACCGGCTTACACATTTTTACATTTTTATATGATTGAGTCTATAAACAAAGGTAAAAATACCGTTTTGTACCCTAAATACAGTACTGTAATTTTCGGTAATAAACCTGTGAGAACTACGATGCTAGTAAATGCATTCATTTTTCTAGTATATTAGTCAAATCATTAACTATATGGAAAAACCACTACTATTATCAGGAATTGCTATCTTCCTAAATACCGTATAGTTCCATTTTATTTAAGTTGTTGCCAGATTATACTTCAAAACCTTTCAACTGTGACTCTAACAAGTTTAAAGTAAAAATACTCTAAAACATACGAGTTTTTGATCAAGTCATAACAGAAAATACAAAAATAATTATTACTCATCTGCCTATACCCACTTATTTAATAAGACTTTATTGTATGGCACCAATTGTAGATATTTCAAATTTAAATTTCACCAGACAAAATGAATGAATGATAACAAAAAAAATTTCTAATTTAAATCAATGCATTTTTTTTGTTTTTTTTTTTTTTTTTGTGGATCATCAATTTTAAATCTTTTATAGAGCATTCTAAACTTTTTTACAAAATACAATATAAATTGAAATGATTAGATTCATTTCAATTGAATAAAAAATTTAATAAAAAAAGTAAAAAAAAAAGCTTACAATCATTTGTTCAGCATTTTGTGGATAAGAAAAACCATTACTAAAATAATCGTTACGAATTTTTTCATCTAATGTCAATCCAAATTTTTTATTTTGATTTTGTTGTTGTTGATGTTGATGTCTACTACGATTACTATAACTGTATCCAATTTCTTCTCCCATTTGAATTTGATAATTAGTTTTGGTATCCTTTGGTGAATCACCTATTGTTTGAAATTGTTGCTGCTGTTGTTGTTTTAAACTGGACAAATCATTTGTATTATTTTTTGTTGTTGTTGTTGTCATCAAACGATTTGGTTTATTTGAATTTTGATGATAATGTCTTTGGTTTTTATTTTGTTGTCGTTGTTGATGATTTTGATGTCGTGAATTTTGTCTTCTTTTGTTACCATTATTTCTTATTGGTGCTGATGATGATGATGATGATGATGATGATGATGATAGTTCTAAATTTGAATTATTTTTATTATGAAATATTTTCATTTTATTTATTTCATCATGATGAAATGATTTTTCTTGATTATCAATAAATTGATTTTGTTTTGAATTTTCAATTAAATCATGTTCATCAGTTGTTATAATAATTGACTGTTGTTGTTGTAATTGTAATTTTCTATTATTGTTATTATTATTATTTCGTCTTTGATTTTTAACATGATGATGTTGTTGTTGTTGTTGTTGTTGTTGTTTATTTCTATGTGAATGTTTCATTTGGCCATAATTTCCATTACCATTATTTTTTCGAATATCTCTACTATTATTATTTTTCATATTGAATTCATTACTACTAAAATTTACTATGAATTTATCTATTGGATTTAAAATATGAATTTGATTATTATCTGAATTTATAGATTTTTCTAATTTATCTAATTTATTATTATTATTATTATTATTATTATTACTATTACTATTACTATTATTATTTATTCTATTAAATTGACTATAATGATCTTGACCATAATCATCATTAATATTAGCTTTAATAATTATATTTTGACTTTTTCTTGTCATTTGTTTATAATTTGGATGTTCATCACTAGATGTCATTTTGTTTATAAATTCAACATTTTTACGATTATGATGTCGATTACGTTGATTTCTTTTTTGATGATGTGAATTATTTTTATTTTTCTGATGATGATGCTGATGATGTTGATAATTATGATGATTATTTTTATTATTATTATTATTATTATTATTATTATTATTATTTGTATTATAAAGGTGGGCATATTCATCATTACTATTGTTATTATTGTTAAATTCTTGATTAGAATTAATAAATTTATTTTCATTTTTGGTTGATTGAAATATTCTTTGGTTTCGTAATAAATCTATTGATGAGATTCTGTCCCTGTTACTACTACTACTACTACTACTACTACTACTAATACTACTAGAGCTACTATTATTATTCATAATGATTTCATCATCATTTTCATTATGAAAATCTCGAATATTAATATCATCATTATCATCATTTACAGGATCAATTAATTGTGAACTTTCAGTCTGGTCATAATCGGATTCAAAAGATGATGATGATGATAATTGTAATAATTTGGTATTTGTTTGATGTTTTCGGGACGGATAATATGACATAGAATCCTGTGGATGATGATGATGATGATTTAGTTGCTGTTGTTGTTGTTGTTGTTGTCGAATATGATGATTTTTATGATGAATTTGATAATCATTATTTATTTGTATATGTTGTTCTTGTGATTTTGGTTGTAATTGTTCATGTTGATGATGTTGATGTTTATCCTGATGATTTATAATTATTGGTGATAATGATGCTGATGTTGATGGTTTTTGATCATCATATTCACGTTTAATACCATAAAATACCATACGTTTATCACGTTTTGGATAAAGATTTTCATCAAAATTAACTATTTGCAATTTATCATGATGTCTAACATCGATTACACGAATATCATTCTTTTGGCTTGTTGATGGCAATAATAATGTTTCAGATGGTAATGAAATAATAGATGCCTCTTCTGATGTTATTTGTTGTTGTTCATGCTGATGTTGATGATGATGATGATGATGTGGATGGGATTGTTGAATATTATTTTGTTGATTATGATGATAACTTTGAATATGTTGACGTAATTTACGTTTCTCTTTGGATGCTGCTTTACATATTGGAGCACATATACATTTTGGACGACCTTTTTTTAAGACACACCTTTTTCCCGGACTACATTTAAATGTATCACATGAATCTATAATGAATATAAAATTAAGAAAATTCTAAATTAAAATAAATGTGCTTGGTATTTGATTAAATAAAGAATAAAAAAAAATAGGACGTTAAAGACTTCAAAAAGGCCTTTTTTTTTTTTTTATAAACCGGCAAAGCGTTAGGTATGAAAATGCCTTTACACTTACGTGACGCTTGGTTGGGATAGGGTAGGATAGAATAAATTAGGAAGAAAAAAAGGGGTTTTGTAGGGGGTGAGTAATTGGAAGTTGAAGAATTAAGGTATTAATATTTTCTTTAAACTTTTGCAAATTGTAAATTGGATGTGGAAACATGTTGGGAGGAATATGATTCCACATTCTTGAAAAGCGAACTATAAACGAACCTCCATAACCTACTTTATGCCATCTTGGGATATCCACAGTGTAGGGGTGAGCAATTGCAGCTCCTCTTGTTTCGCGTTGGAATTGTTTAAGAGGAGGAAGCAGCGCTTTGATTTCTGCTGAGCATGTGTTCACACCTACGAAGTATCTAAAAAACAGAGAAAGTGCTCCGACTACACGTCGATGTCCAAGAGAAGTTAGAAATGAAGTTATATTTGGGTCGCCAATTAGACGAATGGCGGGATTTTGAACGCGGTCAAGGTAGCCTAAGGCTGTAATGGAAGCGCCAGCCCAAATATGTGAGTTATATTCCATCTTGGGAAAATGATTTATAGATATTAAGGAGTTCCAAAGGTGAAAGGACAGCTTTACATCTGCTTAGATAGCCTAAACACTTGGCAGCTCCTTTCGCGATATCAAAAATATGGTCATTCCAAATAATTTTTTGATTCACGCGCATGCCTAAAATATTTAGACTATTAGTGTTTTGTAAAGTAACACCTTGAAAGGAGAGATTAGGAATTTAGAATCCTGGAATTTTGCGTGACATAAGACAGTTTTGAGTTTTAGACGAGTTAAACTCAACTCTGTTTTTTTTGGCCCAGTCAGCAATTTTGGTCAGATCGTGGCTAATCATTTTAACCATTATCTGTTTTCCCCTATCCAACTTCGGTAGTTGTAGCATTAAATTTCCGAAGAAAATCGAAGGATGCCACCAGAGTACTATCATCAGAAAAACTGTGGATTGGATTGAAGGTTGTTTGGAGTAAATCGTTGATGAAAATCAAAAAGAGAGTGGATTTGTAAAGTTACTTCAATACTCATAGCAGCCTTTTGTGAAGTACAATAAAGAGATAAAAAAAATTAATAACGTCACAAAACCTGTGTTGTCAAAATATTTTTTATATTTCTTTATATTTTGTCCATACATTATGTACATAGTAAGTATTTCGTCACGTGACCAACGGTATGCTTCAGCAAAGTTTGAAAAAGATCTGGCAGTGTATCCCCAATTTTGTCAAAAACTATACTTTCTAAAATTCCAAAAGCAAAAATAAAAATTTCCAAAGATAAATTTAAAGAGGATAAGGAAATTTTTGTTTTTATAATATATTTACTATACATATTTTTGGTATATGAACTATAATTCAAATTAATTATATATATATATATATATATATATACGAAATAAATTATGAAATTATTATTTTATTTTTTTCTTTAATTTCTATTATTTACCAATACATGATGAACATGCTGTACCATCACCAATAGCTGTTGCTAAAAAATATTCAGCCTCAGATAATTCTTTGTCTGTAAATGCAAAATCATCGTTGCCTGGTTTACAGCATTCTTCTTTGGTTATATTTCTTGAGAAAATTTCTTTACATTTTCCATTTTGTTGCCTTTTAATCCAACATGCTCCAGCTGTAAATAAAAAAAAAAAAAAAAAAAAAAAAAAAAAAAAAAAAAACAACATAAATTAATAAAAAAACGAACTCCATCATCAAGGAATAATCGAAATATTAGTAAGTAATAATATTAGAAAATAAGAGAAAATTCAATCTAAAGTTGTCTTAAATTTGCAATGTCATTGCGTTGAAGTACTTTTTTTTTTTTTTTTTTTTTTGCTAATTATTGAATGTTAATATATAGCTTATAAGGTCAAAGAATTTCAAATGCCAATTTCAAATATTGATTATAATATAATATGTATATATAAGATATTTTAATGTTCGTTACGACGCGACGTTTATAGAAACCAATCAATTAAGAGTATATGTTATTATTAATGTAAAAATAATAAAAAAAAAAATAAAAATTATTGAAATAAGAAAATATGAAAATCTAAAATTAGATATTTAGATAAGTTTTTTTTGTATTAAAGGTGCAATGTCTGTTACGTACAACCAATTAATCATTTGCATACTAGAATTCACCTCCTCTGCATCAAATATTATTATAATATGTTATAAAGAACTATAATATAATGTGCTTTCAAATAATAGGTATAGGTGTACATTGAGTATCAAAAATTAATGAATGAGTACAAAATATTTATTCATAGTTAAATAAAGTCTATACAGCTCTAGGTATGTTGCACTAATTTGATTTTATATCTAAATCGATTTCGGTTATTACACCATCATCAGAAAACTGATAAAGTAATTACACAGGTGTTAACATTTATTGTATTTTTTGAAATTTTTACATAACAGCTACCTGTAATATTATTTATTTATTACAGTTACAAAGGTTTAATGAACTTTAAAAGATTTGATTTTATTAGGTCTACCTTCGTTTTATTAGGTCTTTCATCAAATTTTTGTGTTGCTTTTGAGCTGATCAAATTTCCTATGCTTCCAGGTATGTTAGTCTCCTATCCTTTTCTGCTAAATGTAAAATTTCCAATTTATTCATTGAGCACTCATGATTATTTTCTAAGATATGTTTCATTACGTTTGAATCATTTTTTTCGTTAAACGCAGGTCTTAAATGTTCCTTAAATCTGGTGTGAAAACTTCTTCCAGTTTGTCCAATATATATGTAATCACAATAATTACATTTTATTTGGTAAACACCCGATTTATTGATATTTGTTTTTGTTACCGATGTTATTATTGACTAGTTTATGCTACACTGTGTTGTTGTTATAGAAAACTGGATTTATTTATATTATATCTTTTCATAACGTTTTCTATTTTTAAACTAGTATCCGTAATAAAATTTAACCTCTTGTAATTAATTTCGGATTTTATCTCTTTGGAAGAATTGTATAATTTTTCAAATAAAAGTTGGTAGTCGATAGAAGATGGTCAGTCGAGATTAAATCTTTAATAATGATATACTTAGAGTATACAGCATATTCTATAATATATATTTATTCAAACAATTGTTATCAAAATGAACATCACTGGTTTAAGGGAGTCAATGTATTTCAGACAGCTACTATTATCTACTATCTTCATGAAACAAAGATATACCGTGTTACAAATTGTGTAACATAATAGAACATGTATCATATCGGTACTAATTGAATTAGATTAATTTTTTGCCTATATTTTTGTATAATGCGGAAGTTTTTGGTTGAATATGAAATACCTACATATCACCTACATAAAAAAAAATATATAAAATAACTCGAACTTAATAATAAATAGAATAAATCGAACTTGAAAATGACATGGAAATTTTAATATTCCATACTTAAAAAAATTATAATTACATAAATTTATTTTATAAAAATAACATTTTATTTGTTTTTGATAATCAGATTTGTTTTTAGTGATATGTTTAGATTTATGGAATAAAAGTCGAGTTTCCTTTCACTAATCATTTGTATTTATTTTGCAAATATCGATATTTCGGAAGCAACTTACTTCCTTCATCAGTGCTTTGCGACTTGTCGTGCTTGCTTGCAAAGCACTGTTGATGCACAGTTGCGCAAAGCACTGATGAAGGAAGTAAGTTGCTTCCGAAACATTTTATATTGAAATTTTGGTTATAACTCACAGATGTACTATTGACATCTGCTAACAAGTTATAAAATCAATCAAAATGAAAATAGGAGTTGTACAGATAGTCTAACACTATAAATACCTACTGATGAGTTCTAATAGTGTTATGATGAACGAAACAATTTCCTAAAAATAATTTTGTTTATGAAATAACATTTTAATCAAAAACAAAAACTTAGCTACAACACACTACTACGATGAATCAATAAAAAGCGACAATAAAAATTGTTTTATAACGATCAATCATAAAATAATACCATAATTTGGTCAAAAAATTAATAATTAGGTACCCCGTAAGAAAAATCAGATGTCGAATTATAAAAATATCCATTTTAGTTATATATATATATAATATATATACTGAAGTTTAACATTAGTCCCTTTCTATATGTCTCAACGATAATAATAAATCTACAATTATGAATGTAAATTGTATTGAATACTTATAATAGGAATATAAGAAATATAACTCAACTTTGCTGACTTACATGTTCTAAGTTTATGTCATTTGACTGCTAATCAAAAGACTCTAGACTCGAATCGTGGTCATGCCATGGTTGTTAAATGTAATATGGAAATTTTATGAAATTTATAATTTTTGAAGTTAGCAAATTGAATTTTGCTATTTAATAAAGCTTAGTTCCTAATAATACAAGTGAGTGCTACAATTTCAGTTAGTTGATGTATCATGATATATAACAAACAAAATAAAACCTTTAGGTGGCTTAATCAAAGTACTAATTCATTGTTATCATAGAATTTTCACAGAATTTTGAATTTGAAATGAAAAAAGGTTTTTTAAAAAAGTTAAATATTTACAATTAAAATGAATTAGAAGAAGTTTCAATTATAAATATTTAGAATATTTAATGAATATTTCGAATATAAAATAATAATAATAATAATAATAAAAATTTTATTAATAATAATAAACATACTAAATTTACAAAATTATATAACAAATTAATTCAGATTTCTTAGCCTAGCATTTTAATGAAATATAGCTGGGTTCAATTTAAAAAATATTTATAATCGATCATTTTTAATGAATTTCGGTCTTATTTGTTGTTATTATGTCTCGTATTTACAATTAATAGATATAATGAGTTATGACATAATTCAAATAAAGTTTTTTTTGAAAGAGATAACAATTTAAAAAATTATAGATTGCTATTTAGTTTTGATATTAGCTTCAGCAGTTGATTAAATTAATTATTATTGGGTTTGGGTCTTTATACAATCATCAACATCTTCAAATAATATTCCATTGTATAAAATTTGATACCTACAGCAATAATATAGAGAAGTACTTCAACCCTTTAAGACCCCTTCTACACATTTGTGGGGGTAATATTCAAACTGCAATAAAAAGTTACCAGATGCACATAAAAATATAATTTTTATCTTGTTTTTTTTGTTACTCTTTTCTCTATTACTTTCTATTTCATAGTAAGTAAAAATATTGTGGTTTAGTATGGTTAAATGCATGTTGAAGTACAGTAGGATATGAGTCATTAAAAGTAATAAAGTATTTGCTTATATATTTTATTTAAATAATATGTTTTTTTAAATTTTGTGTAACTTTTAGGTAGAAAATAGTTTAAATTTAATTGTTTGCTATATTTCAAATTCCAAATTTGTACAAATAAGCAGAGCTATGGCAAAAAAAAAGTAAGTAACACGATTGTGTGGGTTGGGACTTACTTCAATATAAATACATATCTTTTGCTTGTTATGTAGTCACACGATTGTGTTAGTTGGGATTTTCATATACTTTTAAATAGATATTAAAATGCGCAATTCTATTAACTTCGCTCACATTTAATTTTGAATTTTTTCTATATGGGTTGTGTTTTTCTCAATATTTTTAACTGAAACATTTCAGTGTCTGATCCGAAATATATGGAAAGCATTTTCCGTTTGATGAATGCAAATTTTATGGTGTTTATTTGTATTTTGATTGTATTCCTCTTCCCAAAATGAGACTTTACCGGCAACATCGGTTTAGACAAGATATGGTAGCTCAAGACATTTCCAAAAATCATCTATTCGATTTGAGAAAGAACATACACTATGTTGATGTCAATAATCCATTATCGGAAGACAGACAACAAATTATGGGAAGACCAATAATATACGATGTAAGAAATCGTTGCCTTGCCTTACCTCGACATCACACACATTATTCCATGGATGAGCAGATGATTTCATTTACAGGGTGATGTCCAACATCCTTGAGACAATATGCGAAAAACAAACCGTGTCCTGCTGGTATGGTATTCAATTTTGAAATATACCAGGGAATATTAACGACTCTGCCAGAAAAAGATTTGGGTTTGGGAGTGGTAGTAATATTAAATTAAGTTAAACTATTTCTGAAAATAGTTGTATTTATTTTGAAATATATTTCACCAGTTTACCGCTTCTGAAAAAACTTAGCGACATGAAGCTTTATGGAATCGGACAAATACAAGCGAATAAATTCAAAAATGTGCAATTTCCCAAAGACAAAGATATGAAACAAGGAGAATCTGTTCAGCTTGTAAGGATCGACAATAAAATTAGTTCAGTGCAATGGAAAGACACAAATGCGTTGGGATGGCATTCTCAGTTTCTGGAAAAAATACTGAGCAACAAGTTAAACGACGTTCGCGATGCGACCAGACGCTTGTGTACTTAGTTGTACTTAATTTGAGTACTTTAGTTGTAAGTTGTATACCGATTTTTGTTTTCTATAGAATAAACTTTTTAAAATATTGACATTATTTTATTTTTAAGGATTTTTTTTTAATTGTTTTTTTATTGTTACTTACTTTATATTATAATTTTGTTAATTTCCGTCAAATTACAATGAATCTTTTAAGTTTGGTAAACTAGAATAGTAATTTAGTTTACAAAAAAAATGTAATAAATAATATAAGCTGAATAAAATATTATACTGAATTATTTTAATTAAGTTAAATACGTTCGTGTGGGTCCATTTACTGCTGAACGGCTAGCTGCAGATCCGTAAAATTTTAGATTTAAGTTTTTTAGCACATTTTCAAACAATGTCTAAAATTTCATAGCAATCGGATAAAGGAAAAATGTTTGGGACTTAAAGGGTTAAAATCTAAAATAGATATTTTTCAATCATTCGTGTACAGTGTGCCCTAATAATTGTGTTCAGGATTACCAGAATTAATCTTGTTGCCAAATCAGTCAAAATATATTTGATGTACCTAGATCATACCAGTACTAAATAAATTTCATACAAAAACAATATGATATATCCTTACAAATTAGTTAGTAATAAAATAATAAATGTACGTTTTAATAAAATCCAATTTATTAAAACGCGCATATAAGATAACTATTTTAATATATTTTAAAATTTACGAAACATTTTGGTGCCGAAACCAAGGACCTTTAGATGATGTTTTTGTTGTTAGTTTTTTTAACTTCCGTAATTTTTCTTTTTTCTTTCCACCTCCAACTTCAGCAGTAATTTTTTGGCTGATTTGGCAAATACACTAATCCTTATTTAACTGAACAAATTGGTTTGTTTTAAATCAAATTTAAATGACCCACAAATTCACGAAATATATACCGGATGTTCCCGAGCATGCGTACCAGCTTTTTAAAAAGGGCAGGTGTCGTAAAACATTTTACCGTTAACGTTTTAAACCTTAATGTCGGGAAGGACCGAAAATCGTTTTTTAAGACCAAAAATCGCCGAAATTGGCCGAAATCGAGATTTTCAAATGGGAAGGGGTACTTTTTATGCAAATTCGAATTCTACATCAAAAAATATGAAATTTTTGTAAAGTTTAATTTTTTTTGTTTTTTTTTTTTATTTTTTTCTTTCGTTCTTTTTTTTGTTTGTTTAAACTATGTAGTAACCCAAAAACTGAGATAAAAAATATGATAAGATGAAAAACAAATTTATTTATAAAAATTATTATGATTAATTTTAGTTTGTCAAAGGAGGAGCGTTTTTGTTTTATTGTTATTAATTTTAAAGCAAAATACTAAGAAAACAAAAAAAAAATCATTTAACATAGATTTATTATTTTTTGTCTTAGAAAATGAATTTGCATTAAAAGTAACCCTTTCCATTTAAACATCTCGATTTCGGCCACTTTCGGCAATTTTTGGTCTTAAAAAATCAATTTTCGGTCCTTTCCGGAAGTTGAAAATATCACCCTCGATTTAGCTAACAAACATTTTTTTTTTTAATTTTAAAATAACGGCTCCTTCTCCTCTTAAAAAGCTGTATATACGAAAAAATAAATAAAAAATTTTACCATAAACTATATATTTTTTTTTTTTTTTTTTTTCTTTATTATTTCAAACGAGTAAAATACAAATTTTGTTATAATTATAATCTTATTCAAATATTTATAAGATAAAGTTCAATTTTATTATTAAATCTATTATTAAATCTAATAGTAACATGATCTTAAGTATAGAGAGTATTTATATTTGATTTAATAAAAAATGAAAAAGATAAAAAAAAAGTAGTTTAGATTAAGATTAACGTTATATACTAATTAATTTAAGATGTAAAAATATATGTTTAAGACCTAGCCTAAGCTGTCTGGTCGAATTGTGTATTATAAATCAATTTTTATTTTCCTAATACGTGTTAGAACGATCACATGAGTATACAATAATAATATAGAATTAATATAAAATATATGCAAAAGTGCATTTTAATTAGTTTCATACATTTTAATATAATTTTACTTTCATTTAATTTTATTACTTTATAACCAATTATTTTTTTTTGCATTGCTATTTCCATTGTTATTTCTATTGTTTTAATGAAATTAATAATTTATCAAAAATGTATTACATATCATTTTTTAAATACCTATTTTTTTATTATTTTTATTATTGATTATGAAAAAGCACTAGCTACCAAGACTATCGGCAAAATATTTACTTATTTTTTTTTTCAAAATATACAAACTGCAAATAATAAATATGAGCTTGAAAAACAAATTAAAATTACTCTATTTGTAGAGTTTGCATCACAACTTTCTGAAGAACTCGACATTTTATTTTCATTAGATATGGAATAAGGATGTGATCTTATTGTCACTGACACTCCAAATAGGCAATTCTATATAAAAAAAGCATCAAATTTTTACCTGCGAAATTTGAATAATAATAAACAATATCTAATCTTTTAATATAATCATATACTTTTGACACTCTCTGTACATAAGTCTAATAATAATATCTATTTATTTTTAATGTAAGTCATTTTTAGAGCAGTTTTTATTTCTTTCTAATATTCATATTATTAATTTATACTTCTTGTTATTGCTCTTATTGTTGTTATTACTGTTTTTGTGCAACATAAAACAATAAAAAAAAAAAACAAACTAAAAACAAATGTTAATAGTTTTGAAAAAAAAAAAATAACATTAAAATTTAATAAGAACCGCCGCCTACCTTGACACTTTTACTTTATTATTGTAAAATTTGCACGTGCAGACAGACATTTAAAATTAAAATTCTAAAATGGTACAGAAGACGAATTAATTATATATAAAAAAAAAAAACAATTTTAATCTATTTTAAAAAGAAAATTCATACCAGGATTGAATTTCACTTCTACGAATACAATATAGTTATATATATATATATAGATACGACAACATATACTACGATTATAGTTTTTTTTTTATTATTTGTTATTCCTTGGAATAGCTACGCTTAAATGTATTAAATAGTTATACAAATAATTCCACTAATATCAATTATCAAATTATACGTACTCGTATGTAGTTAAAACCAAAACTATGTGAAAATTGGTGATCTACGGACTAGACTTAAAAAAAATTTGATTAAAAGGGGGTTTTAGTTATCTTTTAGTGTTTCACTGACTTGATACTTTAACATGGTTTGCAAATAAATTAAAACAAATTATAAAAAATTGTTTACAAGTCAGAATACCGTAAACGGAAAAAGAGGAGCACTCCATCAACAACAAACAACAATATGGACAAGTTTGGGTGGTAAAATAATAATATAATAAAATTAAATTTATCATGTTTGATTCAAATTAAAACAAGGTACTGCTCCATGATTAGAAAAATGCACATACTAAAAATGCATGCAATAAATCAACTAAAAATGCCTTGTATAGATTAGCTACCCAGTATGAATGAGAACAAAACATGAACAAGAACTATAAATATCGCTTAAACAATACACTGGAACGTAAAAGTTTTTTTTTTTTTACTTCTTCATTTTATTTACAAACTAAAATACAATAAGCAAATATTTTTGTCTGAGGATTTGGTCTTGAAGTAGTGCACCCGATGGTGCAATCACATACCTAACTAATTTCACTTTAATATATCTCCTGGTAATATTCTTTTCACTATCTTAGTTCTATACGTGTTCATCAGCGTGTGGGTTAAAATATCTGGATGTTGTTTTGTTCCAATCTGTTGTTGTAGTTGGTGTTGTATTTGATTAGTTTATTGCGGACTGAAGGAATGCGTAAATCATTTTTGACTATCTGATTTGGCACAACATTATCATAGATCTTATCACTTTGTTCTGAAATCGTTGGATGATTTGCACGTTGCTTTTTGCCGCAACTCCCGATAGTTGAATGCCATAATTCCAGATTGGTTTGCGTATGGAATTGTACAATAATATTTTATGTTCTAAGGAGAGTTGTGATTTTCTCCCTATGAGCCAATACATGGTTTTCCACTTAATACCGAGCTGTCTTTTATAGTTGATATAGTTTATCCAGTTTAATCGTTTATCTGAGTGAAGTCCTAATAGGCATTTGATATCATTTTTTTGAAGAATGTTATTATTATTTAATGAAACTGGCGGGCAAGTTCTTCTCTAGTGAAAGTTATATGTATAGATTTTAGTTCGTTTACTTTCATCTTCCATTTGTTAAGCCATGTTTGTAGTAGATTTAAATCTAGCTATAATTTATGTGGGTGGCTAAATATGGATCATTGTGAGAGACCATAATCGCAGTGTCGTCTGCAAAAGTTGCTAGTTTAAGTAACGAAAGAGTAACGTAAAGTAAATAAATCGAAGTTAACACATATCACTTTTAGTTTAAAGACATATCACTTTAGCCTGTCCTCAAGTTATTTTAAATAATAAACCCACAAAATTATTATAAAATTATATAAAATACTTAGACATAGAAAAAAGCCTAAGTTGGCTTTGACATATTGTCAGTAAAAGGAAATAGCTTGATATCAAATTTAGAAGCAGGTACCTACTGACTAATAAAAAGCAGCACAGAGGTATCATTAACGATATTAATTTAAAATATTATAATAAAACCTATATTTGGACATATGATAAAATCAACCTTACTATACAAAGAGTCCAAAATATGGTATTAAGGCTCGTAAATTCACCTTGGTTTGTACCAAATAAAATCATCGAACCCGACTTAAACATTGAATCCTTCACCAACGTAGTAGCTAAATATTGCATCAGCTATTGACTCAAATTTCAAGTTCATCTAAACAATTTAGCCCTCAACCTATAATGACAACTGGAGTTTACCTTGTAATTATCAGACATCAGAAAAAACAATAACTGACCATTGATATTGTAAAATTGATCCAATGGCAGAAAATAAATAACTACAAGTGAAAGTAATAAATTGAATCATAAATATTTGCTTAATGTGCTCATACTTAATGTAAATTGTAAATAAGTAATTCAGACAAAATTTCTTAAACTTAATTATGAAATCTTTTATTATGAAAATTACATCGTCGGTAAATAAAAATTCAAATTCAAATCATCATACAGGAAATGTTGTATTCAAATACATATTTGAATTCCAATCCAACAAAGTCAATGTCCTTCAAAGAAGAACAACGTTACATATACACCGCAGGCTATTAAAATATCTAACAACTTTGAACTAGAATGGAAATGCAAGACGTAATCAACAGTTTATTGTTATACGATCACAATTAGTGCTATAAGACTCCCGATGAGCACTAAAGGTGTTATAATAATATTTTTATGGAAATTAGAATCCGATTAGTATTAATTGCTTTAAGAACACTCTTAGTAAATTTATGCATAATCACAATAAAGTTAAAAAATTAAAATACCTAAAAAAAAGATAAAATATGTAAGTATATGTATAAGAAATACTAAAACTAAAAATATAACAAATTATTAATTGTAAGATTATATCTAGTTGTTAATTGATTAGCAAGATAGTCAACCTATTAAAAATTATTAAATTTTGTTATTTCCTATACTTACTTACATATTTTATATCTATTTTAATATTTTTTATATTTTATTTTTTAACTTTATTTTAATATGAATAAATTAATTTTCTCTATTCCCATAAAAATCTCAAATCATCGCAAATCTTAAAAGAGGCTTAGAGCACTAATTTTGTTTATATAAAAATAATACTTTAACAATATTATAGCAATTGCTCCGGTCCGGAGCCTTATAGGAATATCCATTTCAGTGCTATAACGTATTCATAACATTTCTTAACAAAATTAAAGCACTAAAATTAATAAATACCTCCAAATCCTCTTACAAGAGTTTTTGTGTAGTAAGAGTAGTGTTATAAAAGTACCCAATAGTCTTATAGCAATTAAATTGTTACGTGGGACATTTAAAAGGATTTGGACTCATCAAAGTTATTATCTTGAAAAAAGTAAAGCTAGATTTGATTAATTGATTGAAATTAGATCGTTACATATTCGACCATAAAACAATGCTCATACTGTCTTCCCCAAAACGCTACACATCTTCCAGAATACCCATTTCAAATAAAAGAATTATAACACAAAGAATTAAAATATAATCCAAATCGACTTCAAATTGACTTTATAAAATGAAATAATATTTATTAAAAACAAAACAATACAAAAAATTAATTAAAGCTTATTTGGCTAAAATATTTTGCGAGTAATTAAGTTATTAATATAAAACTGAAATACATACATATGTAATTTTCTAACTATGACCAGCACTCCTTAAATTTCTACTATTTTCTATATTTTCTTTTTAAATTCTTAAATAACTTTCTTAACCCAATTTAAAATTCTAAAATCCAAATATCAAAGTAACCAGGAAGAATATATAAAAAAACAAAACGAAAAAAAAAATGAAATGTCTGGCAAAAAAACATACCCAAACAAACAAACAAAAATAGAAGAAACAGAGAAAAAAAAAAAAAAACAGAAAAAACAAAGAACAATAGTAACTAACTACACGTTGCATAATAAATCAAAAGTTTGTTTATTTCAATTTTTGTTTTTGTAATATTTATGTTTTTTTTTGTTTTTTTTTTTTTGCGGTTTTTATATTCCGCGTTACGCAATTCAATCTAAGACACATCTACATTATTATTGCACAATAAAATGTAATTTATTATTACGAAACAAAAACAAAACAAAAAAAAAAAACAGAATAAAAGCAAACAAAAATAAATAAAATAAAGAATGTTCATTACTATTGAATGACCTTTTATGAACACAAATATGTTCATATGTCTACATGTATGCATGCATGCATTTATATACAAACACATATATATATATATATAATATATATTTTGAATTTATTGTTTTATTTTTATTTTAACGTTCCTTTACCATTCATTAACTTATTAAAATTTAATTTAGTCAGTTTGTTTTTAGTAAGTCAAGACTTAGGTCTAGCAAATATTCATACATACAATAACAATTACAATCTTATATATATAACCATCCATTCATTAATGATTACGAGAGATAATCAATAAATAAAATTTTCATTTAAAAGTATATAAAATTTTTGAATATGTATATTCAATTTTTAATATTTACGTAAATTTTATTTTTATTTAAAGTACATACACACATACATACCTCCTACTTTCATATTTTTGAGTTAATTTGAATTTGAGTATATATTAAAGAAATGAAACAAAAAATTTATTAATTATTTTAAACCATAAATTACTGGTAAGTTTTGATGTACCTAACCCTGAAATTTATTATTAATAGTTATGAGGAAAAAAAATGATCAAAATAAAGAAATATACGGAAATGTGTTTATATGTATATGAATCAGAAGAGTTTGAAGAAGAGCTATAACAAAAAATTTAAGAAGTTAATGATAGTAATTTGTAATTGGATTTTGTAATTGGATGGATATGCACAGGTTAACTGTCAACACTAAAAAAAAACCAAGTACATGATTATAAAAAACAAAAACAGAATCATCTCAGTAAAATATAATAATATTTCGATTGAAAAAGTAAGTAGGTATAAATACCTGGACATAATTATTATTGATAATGAACTTAATTGGAATCAGCAAATGTCAGACTTGATTAAAAAGACCCGTAGAATAGCTGGTGTTTTTGAAAAAATTGCATATAGAGTATATTAACTGATATGAAAACCCAAGACTTTCATAATCTTTTCCATAGTAATTTTTTATAATATATACATCCTTTTACATATATACATTTTCTTGTGCTATAAACATTTGGGGTACATACATACATTAATAATTTGGTAATTCTACATAGAATACAGAACAAAACCATCAAACATTTGCATTTTAGTCCTCATCGAACACATACCAACCAAATCTATAAAGAATACAATATTTTAAGACTAGTATATTTTAGAGACAGGGAACAAATTTTACACATACACAACATATATGACAACAACATCAAATCGAATTTCTATGAACGAGAAAAAAATTACTATATCATTCACTTCTTAGGTGTGGATAGGTATTTTATTTCTCTATAGATTATAATAAAACTTAGATCTATCAAATAAGAGCAGAACTAGTACTTACTCGCTCACCGAAATTCGATCAATTTTGATATAAAATCGTACTCAATTTCATTTCTGAAGTATTTTCCGTCATTTCAATTTACTAATAGCACTATATAGTTTTTTTTTATTGATTTATTTTAGACAACAACCGAATAGGTTAACGGAAAATTAAATTTAGTTTTAAATCCATCGATTAAAATCTGATCCATTGATAATAGCTCTGTATATTGGTGAGTTGCATCAATTTCATAAATTGAAAATTTTTTAATGTAAAAATGTTTGTATACACTTATGCATGTTGTAATATTATAAATTGAAATATCTTATTAAAAATATTTGAAAATTTTGTAGTTTCGCTATGTCTCCTTTTAAATATGTATCATTTAAAAGAATACTAGCGCAAAAGTTGTATGTATATACTTATGCATGTTGTAATATTATAAATTGAAATATCTTATTAAAAATATTTGAAAATTTTGTAGTTTCGCTATGTCTCCTTTTAAATATCTATCATTTAAAAGAATAATAGCGCAAATTGGTTGTTAAATAGTTCAGATATTTGTACCGTACTTTTTTCAATTTACCTATCAAATTTATATTTGGGTTGGTGACTAGATCGACAAACTGAAATATACAAAAAAAATATTATTTAACTAAGACAGGATTACCAAACTAAATATATTGCCCTTTTCCGGAAATAAATATAAAAATTTAAATAAATTGATTCCGTTATTATGTATTAACTAGTTTTGTAACCCACCATAAATGACGGAAGCAAAATAAATTCTAGCATTTCTTCCTTCATTAGAGTTTTCATTTCAAGTTTAAGAAAAATATGTATTTGCTTACTAATTTATCAATATCGTACTTTTATTAGAATTATTAGAATGTTTTTAATTACCATATAAACAGAATATTTGTAGTAAGGTGCAAAATTTTGAATTCCCTAAGGATTATTTACTCGATCATTTTAACAACATGTTATTTGCCATCATTGGAAATTTAAACATATATTATGCTAAGACCTCAATAATTCTAAATAATCAATATTCATAGACATTCTATTGTACGCAATCAATTTAAATATAAGTTAATCAAAAATATAATTTCAATTTAAATTAATATATGTAGAAAACAAAATCTAAATATATAATATAAACATACAATAATTTTATATTTTTACAATCATAACAGCGTTCTACTGTAAAATTCAAATTGTAAAATGAAATTAATTAAGACATAATAAAAGTAAAAAGTTCTATGGTGCCATCTAAATTTAACACTTGAATGACATGACAATGATTATGAAAATATGGGCAAATGACACATATAACAGATGACAAATGACAAATGACAAATGTCAAATGACAAATGACAAATGACAAATGACAAATGACAAATGACAAATGACATATGACAAATGACAAATGACATATGACAAATGACAAATGACAAATGAAAAATGACAAATGACAAATGACAAATGACAAATGACAAATGACAAATGACAAATGACAAATGACAAATGACAAATGACAAATGACAAATGACAAATGACAGATGACAGATGACAGATGACAGATGACAGATGACAGATGACAGATGACAGATGACAGATGACAGATGACAGATGACAGATGACAGATGACAGATGACAGATGACAGATGACAGATGACAGATGACAGATGACAGATGACATATGACAGATGACAGATGACAGATGACACATGATAGATGACAAATGACAAATGACAAATGACAAATGACAGATGACAGATGACAGATGACAGATGACAGATGACAGATTACAAATGACAAATGACAAATGACAAATGACAAATGACAGATGGCATATATAAGCAATAAAAAACAGATACTATGTTTATGACAATTACATGATGTTACAATTTGTATTATTGTAATTTGTATATGTGTTGGAGTATTCCGTCGAAATAACAAACATTCAGATAAATGCAGAAAATTATATATATATAATATTCTGGAAAAAGTTAATATATTTTTTTTCTGACTAGTAACCTTATCCTCTTATTTCGGGACTTGTGTGTTTTTCGATCGTTCTTTGTGGATTGTTTTTTGTGGCAAGAGTCATTATGAATTTTGTTTTTTGTGGATTTACCCACCAACCCGTATATTTAGTAAACTAACATGTAGTCGGTAATATTTCATAAAATTTTATAAATACTAATATTTAAACACAATTTCTGAGCATAACTAATTCGATTATAATGCTGTTGTATTCAATAGATAACTTTCATCATAACTTTTCCATTAAATCACCACAAACAAAGTAACAATAATTTATTGTTATTTTATAAATTGACTTGATCAGAATTCGAATCCAATTCCATTTAAATACTATCATTAGTTTAAGCATTCGGCTTTAACTAATTTCTATCAAGACCACATACATAATATCAAATTTCCATCAATAATAATAATTAAATTACAAAGAAATCCTTCAAGTAAGCAAGTAATTGACAATATTTAAATTAAAGTCTTAGTTACCGAAAATGTAAATCCTATACTTACTACACAATGTTACAAGTTTAAATTAACTTCAAAAGAAAATAACTGTAATAAAAAAACCTAAAGTGAATAGGACAAATCTCTACTTAACATTGTTATATTGCATGATTCGTTTACTTTCTTACAAATTAAAATTCTTCTTATTGGATTACTTAATTACTGTGTAGTAATACTAAAAAAGACTTAAAATAAGAAAACAATAAAAAAAATAATTAGTGCACACTACCACCTTCCAAAATCAAATTTTCAATTTTGAAAATAAATCTTTTTTTTTCCTGTTTTGTATTTTGTTAACTATTTACTGAACACTACCAACATTTTAATATCAGCTTACAGTAATATTTATTGATTTATCCTAGTTTATAATTTATTGTGTCATTTCAATATTCACTCGTTCAAAACATTGAATTGAATTTGAATTGAAATGAAATTGAATTTACATAAATAGAAAAACTTATTTGTTTTTCTTTTTTTTCTGTTTTGTTTTTTTTTTTTTGTTTTAGATAGTAGTGGTAATATTGGCATATACAGCGATTCAAAATACCGTGAAACCCGTAAATCGCAAAATAAGTAATTAAAGTTAATGTAATTAAGGGTTTTATGTAAATAATCTTTTTGCTTGACATAACAGAAATTGAAAAAAAAAAAAAAAAAAAAATGTACAGAAAACAAAATGAGACGAGAAAATATAAAAAAAAATAAAAACAAAAATTTCAACAATTTTATAAGCAGTGAAAGAAATGACGTGCATAAGTTACCCAATTCTCTGTAATCAATTAATGCATTACATAGTTCTGAGAAGAAGACAACGGGATACGGGATTTATTTTCTTCGATAATACTTAAAGCTTCTTCACTATCAAATCGTTAAGGTAGAAAATCATTTTTAACATTGTGAGTGAACACAAAATAGTTAGTTTTTTTTTTTCAAGAAAACATGATGTTTGTCAGACTAAAATTTGTATAGAAAATACTGGGGTATATGTACATTGAAATGAAGTTTATAATAACTTTTTGATGTAT
Source organism: Argyra leucocephala (assembly GCA_963942445.1). Lineage (NCBI taxonomy): Eukaryota > Metazoa > Arthropoda > Insecta > Diptera > Dolichopodidae > Argyra > Argyra leucocephala. The sequence goes on along the minus strand of OZ012678.1, from coordinate 140,096,191 downwards.
TTAAATTACATCCACTTTTTTCAGAAAAAGATTTGCAGAATGCGTAGAAAAGTGTTTTTTCTGTTTTCTCTAATGTTATATCGGTTTATACAAAAGCTTGTTGATAAAACAAATCTGCATTGTTAATTAATTCAACGATAATAATATATTCTAAATCTTATTTATTCTTGTCATAGTTTTGTATTTAATTCTGCTTACTCTCGTTTATTATTTAAATTATTAAATTTTATTTTAAATTTTATTTTTTCATTATATAATTTAAATTTTAAGCTATTTTAGTTTTTCCAAATTTAGCTTTAATTTTCTACTTTACTATATATGTACCCAACAATATTTTATATTTTTATGCCTGTATTTTTGCTTACAGTTTCATTCATCACATATTCTAATGAATATCCGAATGATCCTACATTTATTCTTATTATTTTTTATTTAGTAAATGTATATTTTTAAGTATTGTATTTTACTATAATATGAATAAATGAATTAAAAATCTAAAAAAAAAAAATTTAAAACTTCAATGTAATCTGCAGAATGAATAAATTAGCTCAATTTGTATACGGTATGTCATTCTTCCGTATACAATTTGACTAGTTTTTGACCGATAGAAGTTTGATCCTGGTGGAATGACATACCGTATACACAAATTGTTTATTGATCCTAGAGATTACTAGTGTCTATCAAACTGCCATTACTCTAACTGTATTAACTACAAAAACTCATGACCTGGCACACTAAACTGAATTGTAGTTTTATACTACTTGGACTAACCCGTATAATTTGAAGGTATACTACTAATTAATGAAAAAATAGAAATTAACTAACTTAGTTGCACCTGTACGCAAATCTAATAACAATTCTAAAATCAAAATAGAAGTCTTAACATATGTAACACAAGTAATACTAGAAAATGTTAGTAACACCAATAATACTAGATAATAAGAAATTTTATAAAATATTTATGAGTCAAAGTATTGCTTTCAATAATTTCAATCCCTCAATAGTTTTACATGTTTTGTTTTTCAAATTGAGGTAAAGACTTTGCGATACATTTTAGGACCCCATTCTTCTTTGAAGTAAAATTAAAAATTTTTAAGTTAATATAAAATGAGTTTGAATGATTGTTGACGCACTTTATTTGAACGACATAACAATACAATAATTTCAAAATGGATTAAGTAAATAATAAAAGCGAGAAGTACCTAATTATAATTATCGTTGTTAATCAGCAAATTGTTGAGTTTAAATCAGCTTTAGAGTGCAATTCTTCGGCCGCATTCCTATGTATACAACAGACTATTTTTTCCTAAATTGACTTTTCAATATACTATACCATTCTATCCGAATTTGCAGTCAAAATAAACGTATCTCTTATAGTTTTCGAAATATATTTTTCCTGATTTATCTAAACAATCTATATTTTGCTGCTTTTTAGGCGGCCTTCAAGTTATGCCTATTTATCCAAACTACAGTTTATGTAATGAGAAGTCATACAAAATTGTATTCCTAAGTATCTAATAGACCATTTTTATTCCCCCAATTTCCAAACACATATGAAGCTTTATATTATACTTCAAAATATTAAAATTATAAAACTATGTATGTTAGATGTTAATAAATTACTCAAGTTTTGATAAAATATAATTGTTTGATTATTTTTAAATTTTTCCAGTTCAAATTTCCGTCAAACTTAAAAAATCACTTTTCTCAACATTTTGCTTTTGGTTGATTAGATATACAGGAATGCAGCCGACGAAATATTTGTGAAGTATTTATTCCAGAAATCGTCATTATTTCTAAACAAAAAATAAAGTTAAGAACATTGCTTAAAATATTAATGTATGTGAGATAATACAAGTGCATCAGGGGCGGAGCTCAATAAATATACTTAAAGCAAAGGGTAGTGTTTACCTTATACAAAATAAAAATATGAAAAGAATTAGGGTACACAAAGACTGGCCACTTGCGCAATTAAAATTTTAACAATTCGCTTGTTAGAGAGTGTATATTATAGTTATAAAAGGGAAAGTTTGTTTGTTACCACTACACGTTCACAGTTTTAATGATAGAGTTCGGAAATTTCGTAAAATTATATAATAAGTATAGTTAAGTGCTATTATAGGATACCATTCTTACTTCAAGCCTGTATAGAATAAAAATATATATTTACCTTATTGAATTGTAAATCAGTCAGATTGTACGTAAATAATAAATAGGAAGAAAAAATATATAGAAGTAACACAGTACTTTCAAAAGTTTTCACATGTAGCTGTCATCAAACTCAATTACCTAACACCCATCAATATAGATAATCAGATACACTCTCATCATAAATAAACAAACATATTATCTTCTATCTTTTATCAAAATTAAAGACCTAAATATAGATAATCAGATACACTCTCATCATAAATTTAACAAACATAGTAACTTCTATATTTTCCCAAAAATTTTGACTAGCTTGCTCTGATGAAAAAAACTAATTTTTATATATAATATCTCGATACTCACTATTAAGTTTATTATCAGTTTTTATATTTGATAAGGTTTTTCAAAGTTTTTCTCACTAGCCAGGACTGAAGTAGGATTATAAATTTGATTAAAAAATAAAGTTTGATTGAAATAAATTTTATACATGTTCAATCGGACCCGGACAACGTCTCGAGACTTCGATATTGATAAATTATATATCATATTTTTTTTATATTCTCAGATTGAGACTTAGAGCAAGTACATCACACGCTTATTGCTAGACAAATGCTTGCTACTTGATTGTGCAATATGTCATTATCCTTAGGGTAAATAAAACACTGTCACTTTTGAGTAGAAAAATGTTAAAATAAACTAAGCATGCTGTTAGTAGAAAAATAAGAAACATATAATCATATAAGAATCATATCTCGATAACTATACTTCAATTAAAAGTACTTTAAAAGTTAGGTGAAACTATAGAAAATAGCAAAGCAAAAAGCAAGAGTTGTTAATGTAAATAAATTTAATATTTTATATAATAAATTCGGCAATCGGCATGTTTTTACAAAAATACAATCGAAGCAAAGCATTTCAATTATAGCATTTATTATAATTCAGGGAAAATTAAATATTTATTGTTCATCAATTCAATGAAAGCATGATTTGTAAACATTTTCATCTTTAATCGATCTCAAAATACGAATCGAATTTTGTAAATTATAAGAAAAACTTCGAAAGCATTATGAAAAAGTGAAATAGAACGAAAGCTAAGTTTAAATAAAAAAAATTGACCAGGAAAATTTAATTTAAACAAGCCCAAGTTGATCTATGCGCTGATACAACAAGTAAAACAATATAATTTTTAGGCAATATTTTGTAACAAAATCGATTATCAGACTTTCTCTATGCCCCAAGATTGATCTTATGTTGAGATTGATTTATGATAAACAGGGCAGTTCTTACCTAGTGCAGTGATGAAAACTAAATTCGTGTGTAGAACACAAAATGTTAAGTATACTCTGTAAATTCGGATGAAATGACTGTAAAAAAATATGAAACAGAATGGCCAGAAACTTTATAGTGGAACAAACACTAAAGCACATTTTAAGCTTTATTTATAACAAACAAAAATGTTAATTATATTCTACAAAAATGCTTATTCATAAATCAACCATGTTTAAGCATTTTAATTTTAATTAAAAAAAATTGCAATGATTTTTATATCTTATATACTAGTAATTATAAAAAAAAATTATTTAAATACTATCAAAGGTACCATATTCAGTTTTAACACCTTTTAAGCTATAATAATTGAATTGTACAAAACGCAGTCAATTGCAAAAATTACGAAAGTGTTAAGTAAATGCAGAAACATAAAAAATAAAACATAAAAAATGAAGTATTTAAAAAACCAAATAAACAAAAAAAAAAAATTATTGATGGTGCTTTTCTTCCACAATATGGTGTGAAAAAATAAATAACATTTTTATTGGTTGATGTTTTTTTCTGATTTTTGTTTTGTTTTTGCATACCCATATTATTATATACCCATATTTTATATACACCGTATATAAATAAAATTCTAATCGAGGTACTATAAAGAAAAAAAAAAAAAAATAATAAAAACAAAATAAAGAAAAACAAAATAATCTTTTCAATGTAAGTTGCTCGTAAAAATTTGTGTCAATAAAAATCGATTTTCCAACCTTATTAGGTTAAATTTCCTTTAAGAAATATCCATTTTTTTGTTTACTTTTTGTTTTTTTTTTTTTGTTTTTTTTTTTTTGTTTTGGTCAATTTACATTGGAGGATGATTTATTGAAAATTAAAATCTAAATATTTTACATTGTAAATGTGTAATGGTCGAAATGGCAAATTATTATTTTTTGAATAAAAGTAGGAAAATAAAATAATTATTATTCTAATAAATTATTTTCAATTGACGCGCCAAATCATTTTTTGGTTTTAATAAAATTAGCTGCATTCAGTAATAAAAATCTTCCATGTCTTAACCCTTGTATATATATATCCAGGTGGTAGAATCCACTTTTATCTGTTTATCTTTGAAATTTTAATATGATTGAACTGAAGAGGAAAGGTGTTGCAGATACCATGAAATTATCAAATCAATAAAAAAGTAGAGCTATAGACTGTATACTAACGGCTCAAAAATAGTGGAGAAAATAGTTTAAAGCGGTTCTTGGAAATATTACACTGTTTTTCAAGCTGAAACCTATATGTCGCGGTATCGGTATTACAATGCAATAAAAGCGCACAAAGGTGCCAACATACATATCTAATTTCAGATAGCTAAGCTGCATCAAAAGCTCTGGCTTCCTCAATTTTTCAGTCAAAGCTTCTTTATACCGGGTGTTCCAGAGCATGTATATATCAATTTGTTACAAGGAGAAGGAGCCGTTATTTTAGAATTAAAAAAAATTTATTAATTAAACCGAGGGTGCTCTATCGATTGCTGATATTTTCAACTTCCGGGCAGGACCGGAAAAGAGTTTTTTTAAGCCCAAAAATTGGCCGAAATCGAGATTTTCAAATAGGAAAGGGTATTTATTTTTGCAAATTAGGATTCTACGACAAAAAATAAGAAACTTTTTAAAGTAATTTTTTATTTTGATTTTTTTTTTTGTAAAAACCTGATACGCATGCTCTGGAACACCCGGTATATGTTACAGAACTCTAATAAATATAGCGGAAGGAAACAGATAGAGTTACTCTTATGTGGACTCCTGGGCATTAAAGAATACAAGATAATGAACAAGCAGATGTCCTTCCTAAAACAGGCTGGAAGACTCAATTCTTACGACCAGAGCCAAGTATTGAGCGTTCAAACACCTACCTACAAAGAATTGTTTTCAAGTACGAAAGTACAGAAATTCAAAACATATGAGATATTTGTCAAGGACTTTCGCAGTCTAAAGCTTTTTTCAAATTCAGTATTCAAGCGATCAAATCAGGTAATCAGAGCAGCTCAAACGTCAGAATACTGACATGGTTTTTCACAAATCATGGTTCATTTGACAAACATCGCACTAAATCCATCGACCACAGACAGGTGCAGATTCTGCTTAGAAGAAGAGGAATACACCTCTCATATTCTATTTGTTAGCGATACCATAGCTCGCAAAAGAGATAAATATTTGCAGGAAGACATATCGTCGAATTCTGAATTTGACATCAAAGAAATAATAGCGTTCATCAAGGACATAGACCTACAATTCTAAAATAATACACGTGAAAGTACAGTAGATCTGAAAGTTTGCGTTTTACATAGAACTCACCATTAAAAACAAAAAAAAAAAATAAATGTAGACAGTTTCTCTTTCCTTTTTCTACTTTTTATTCTTCTTCTCATTTTTCATCTTATTCTTCTTCTATTGCTTTTTCTTTTTGTACATCTTCTTCTCTTTTTATTCTTCTTTTCTTCCTTCTTCTTCTTCTCCTTTTCTCTTTTTCTTTATTCTTCCTGAATTAGGAAATGTTGCCAGTTTATTTCAATATTTCAATATAGTTTATTATAATATCCGTTTTTAATCTTGTAATACTGACCAGGATTCACAGTTTAAGGTTGTTTTAATGGCAAACGCCTTGGCCAATTGCTATTTTAACCAACTGATTTTCATCCCATCCCTAGCTCACGTGGTATACCAAGTTTCTTCGTCTGTTTCTATTGCAGCGAACAATATCTTACTTATGTCACATATTTTTGTAATATCGCAGTTTAGTGTTTTGAGTGACATCACATCACATTTATTTATTCAATTCTTAATGTTAGTATACATAAGACGATTAGTCTTTATAAGTGTGTACAAATAAAAATTATTAAAAAAAAATATTAATTTAAATACATACTGAACTTACAACTAAACTAGCCAAATAATTGTAAGTATGTAGCAGATTTGCTTCTGGTTCATTTAAATTCGCTTCAGATTCGGTTTAGATTCGCTTCTGGTTCGTTTTGTAGCTTCTCTTTGCTTTATTTTAGATGTATCCGTTTTGTCTTCGATGGCATATATTAATATGGATGCTTCAGTTCTTCACAAAAAGAATATTATAACTCGGATTAACATTGACAACTCGGAATTTATTCTCATATTTGAAAAATCATTTAGCCACACATATTCTCTTAGACGCATCGTCTGTGATCGTATATGAAAATATCAATGAAAAGCGATCTATTTCTATGTTGTTACACGCAAGCGGGAATGTTTTAAATTAACACGAGGGTAAATGTCATAACTATCATGTGTATAATTTCTGTTCGGCTTTTCATACGTGGTGACAGCAATTTTTTATAAATTTAAAATTTGTAATCGGTGGTGCACTGCGTCAAATTATTTTCAGTTCTTTGTTAAATAAGTTAAATATAAATAGATAAATAGTTAAGTAAGGATTAATAAGCAATTTTTTATTAATTTTTTGCCATTTTGTTTTGAAAAGAAAAGATAAAAGAACATTCATTTTTACTATTACTGTCTTCAACATTTTTGTATTATAATGTTTATACTATTATGCACTATACTAGCTAATATAATTTTGTTAATAATTATTTTACAAATTTGAACTTATTCTACCTTAATACATTATTTTACAAGTATTTTTTTTATTTATATACAAATAATCTTTTTAACAGTAAAAAAGTTGTCAGTATTACCAACTTAATAAAAATTTCGGCTTACCAGCGCGGCTTAACAGCGTCTAACAGAAATACATATTCAGTAGATCTTCTTCACGTAATGTGATACATTTTTTAATACATGAGGGATGCGTTTGAGGGAATATTGGTGTCAATTGGCTTATAATTTACTTATTACTTAGAATGGTTCGTGGAACATTTCGTATGGCACTTTTACGATTATTTGTTGAAAGCTTTTGAATTTGATATTGGCGTCAATGATCTTAGCAATTATTTGCATTTGTTAGGTTTTCGCAACATTTTTTTGGAATTAAAGTTTGATACGACAATTGAAAAAAATTAGTGGACGTTATTATATAAAACAATTAAAACAATAATTATTGTTTTAAAATGAATAGCAATGTTATTAAAGCAAATTTCTAAGGAGGATAGTAATACCTACATAGTACGTAGAGTGAAAATTTGTATAAGCAAAAAAAAACAAAAATGAAACTCCGCTAATCCTCAGTTTTGAAAAAAAAAAAAACAAATTCTAAGGATTAACAAAAATAAATTTTAAAATACTTATACGAAGAATAGAGTAAAAATGGAAATAGAAGAATTTGACTTTCCTTCCTTTGTTATGTTGATTACTGCAAAAAATTGACGCTCAAACCGTTTTCGAATTTATGATTGACTCATTAAAAACGTTTATAAATTTTTTATTTCGGTCATTGTCGCCTTTTTGACGTTTACGAAAAGTACCTATTACTTCCGCTATTGACTCAATAATTACTGAGCATTAACATTTTACGATGGTATTCACAAGTATCTATGTATTAAAATTACTGAGTAGAAAATACTCAATTTTGACTCATAACCAATCTACAAGTTAATTATAAATATAATTTTTTTACCGTTCGATAAGGGTTAAATTTTGAATTATTCAAATTTTAACTTTGTAATTAAAATTTTTAATTGCAATTCACTCTAAATTAATATTATTATTATTAATATCGTCATTAATACAATTTGATATTATTTTATTTATTTTTGTTTTAAGTTTATTTTGATCAATTTCCAAAAATAAAAAAAAAAAAAAACAAATATTATTATTTGAAAAATAGACCAAAACGTAATGCATTCCAAAAAAAATTACAATTCAAAAATATGCAATCAAACAAAAATGTAAATGTGTAGGTATGTAAAAAAAAAGAATTCATGGATTTGTTGATACCAAGAAAAACAAAAACAATAATAATCAAAAAAATAAATAAATAAATAACATGAAAATGCTTTCAATCAAATCATTTTCAATTAAATTACAGTCGGTTTTTTTTCTTCTAATTTTAAGGAGGAGACGAGCTGAATTATTCGATCCCAAAAAGACTAAGCAATTTCAAACACATCATTTGGAAATTGGAACGATGCCAAGAGAATCTTTTGTTTTTGTTATTTTTAAATATTTTCCTACCACAATATTGTACCTACAGTATGCAAAAAATGCCATCTGATTCGGAAATTCTTTCAACTTAGCATAAAAATCAGAGCAGTAAATAAAAAAAAAAAAACCCGTCATATCGGTCACACCACCACCCTCTATTACTTAGAAAATTTTTATTTCGTATTTTTCTTTCTTTTTTTTTTACTATATTTTATCAAATAACTAGACTATGATTTTTGTACCATTTTTATTTAAATGCTCATGGCATGACGGTACAGTACACAAAATTTAAAAATTAAAATTAAATATAAGGAAACAAATTGGGCTAACTGCCAATTCATCTGGAAATGGCCCTGAAAATATAAATATACGATTAAGTGTATATATAAATATAATATATGTATAATTTATATAGGTACTAGAAATATTTTGAGTTAAATAAAAATAAATTTTCATTCTCTTTTAATATGTATTTTTAGTGAATGTTAAATACATAGGTAAACAAACACATGAATAGGATGAAAAAACAGAAAATGAATGAATTTATGAGTATATAGAGAAAATTTAATTAACCAAATAATACCTAGTTAGTATTTTTGTTTTGTTTTGATTTGGTGATTTTATTATATTATTTATTTATTTACATTGTTTTATTTTACTAAAATGTTGAGCCTAGGTTCAGAATCTTGAACAATTATGTATTTTTTTATGAAAAGCATATTCTTTCCAGTTAGGGTAAAAATTGTATAATCTTGGAATCATCAGTGTTGTGTACTCAACGAATGAAAATATATCATAAAAAAATAATTAGTAAAATTAAATTAAATTCACTAAGTCAGGGAAAATATATATTCTCATCAGTGTACTGCCCTCCACGACATACTATAAATAGACACCAGTTTACCAAATTTCTCGATACACTTGGAGACAAATTTATATGTGGTGGAGATTTCAACGCGAAACATACCCATTGGGGATCCAGATTAATCACGTACAAGGGTAGAGAGCTTCTAATGTCAATGGAAAGCAGAAATTTGCAATTTATATCACCTGATACTCCAACATACTGGCCATCTGATACAAATAAAATTCCAGATTTACTAGACTTCTTTATTGCAAAAAGAATTGATCTTAAAAAATTAAAGATAGAATCTTTGTTAGAATTATCATCAGATCATTCGCCAATAATTATGACTCTACATGATTCGGTAATAAAAAAGGAGAAACTTCCGACGTTATGCAGCCGAAAAACAAATTGGGTTCAGTTCCGGGAACATCTAGATAGTAAACATTCCGTTGAAAACAAAGGAAGACATTGAAATTGCTGTCAACGACTTCACCAACAACATACAACAAGCATCTTGGGCAGCTACACCCGATTCCTTTGACAGGCTTATTACAAATCGAACTTCGCGTAAAATAAGGGAAATGATTGAAAATAAGCGCAGTCTAACGCAACAATGGAAAAACACAAGAATCCCAGAACAAAAAAGGAACATCAAAAGACAGCTAAATCGTATAATTAAGGAACTAAAATATGAGCTAAATGAAAGCAATGAAGCAGTTCAACAACATCTGTCTAAACTGACGGCAACCAAAACAACTGACTATGATCTGTGGAAGGCAACAAAAAAAGTCAAACAGCCTCAAAAGTCAAACCCACCAATTCGATAGCTAAATGGCAAATGGGCAAGAAATGATGAAGAAAAAGCCAATGCATTCGTAGAACACCTTGCTAGCGTATTCACACCTTGGCCTCTACCAACAAACTCGGAAGTCGAAAAAGAGATACAAGAACATATGGAAGCTGCTTATCAGATGGAGTTGCCAATAAAAAAATTTAATAAAAAAGAGGTAAACCAAGTAATAATGCAGGAAATCAACGGGAAAAAGTCACCAGGATATGATTTGATCACTGGAAACATATTACGCCAAATTTCACCACGGGGCCTTATTCAACTGACACAAATCTTCAATGCGGTCGTAAGGCTCAAATTTTTCCCGAACCAATGGAAGATTTCGCAAATCCTAATGATACAAAAACCAGGCAAAATATCTGAAGACGTCAAATCATATCGGCCAATCAGTATTCTTCCAGTGTTATCTAAAGTGATGGAAAAACTAATCCTACGACGACATCAACCAATAGTTGAGCAAAAAAAATTAGTCCCGGCACACCAATTTGGCTTCAGGCATAAACATTCCACAGTGGAACAAATACATAGAATTGTAAATAAAATAAATGAAGATTTTGAAAACAAAAATTATTCCTCTGCAGTTTTTCTCGATATAAGCCAGGCATTCGACAAAGTCTGGCACAAAGGAATTCTCTATAAATTAAAACAAAATTTGCCATATCACTACTATGAATTGTTAAAAAGCTATCTGGAAAATCGCTATTATTTATGGTTGAACAAATGGAAGATTAAAGCCAATGAAACTAAGTCTAATCACGTTACGTTCACATTAAGGAGGGGTACATGTCCTACAGTATTTTTAAATAGTAATGCTGTTCCTCAAACAGAAAGTGTCAAGTATCTTGGAATGCATCTGGATCGCCGTCTGACCTGGAAAAAGCACATCTATACAAAAAGAATCCAACTAAGCACAAATTTCAGGAAATTATATTGGCTTGTCGGTAGAAGGTCTCAAATGACACTGGAAAACAAATTGCTGATATATAGGATGATACTCCAACCAATATGGACTTATGGTATACAATTATGGGGAACAGCCAAAAAAACAAATATTGAAATATTACAACGCTTCCAAAATAAGGTACTGCGAGCTTTAGTTGATGCACCTTGGTTTGTGCCAAATTACATAATACACAATGATTTGCAAGTGTCGACGGTCCAAGACGAAATTCACCGACACAGCCAGAGATATCGTGCTAGATTAAATAGTCATCCCAATGTAATAGCAAGTACACTTATGAATATTACACAACATACAAGATTACAACGAAATACACCAGGAGATCTGTAGAAATTTCTTGACATTATTATCAATATAGTTTTTATTATAAATTAAGAAATTACTTTTATTGGATTGTAATTTCACATGTCTATTATTAACTAAGTCAGTCAAAAACATATTCACTTATTGTATTATTTTTAATTAACATACAGATTGTGAATAAAAAAACAAACAAAAAAAAAAAAAGTAAAATTAAAAATAAAATATTCGAATATTTTCTACAATTAAGTAGAAACATAAAACCAGCATACCCATCTACTTAGTAAATTGTACTAAATTTATTATGTCATTTTAGGAATGGTTTTATAATTAAACATAATATTTCTTTAATTAGTCATCTTTACAGCCGATAATTTTTCGACCTGTACTTTGTTTTTATTAATTTATAATAATTAATGTTGAAATATATGAAAAAAAAAAAATTAGTAATGATTTTCATACTCAGGTTAGATTTGCTGATCGTCATACGCCAAGAGTTCGTAAAAAATATTTCAGGTGTTCATTCCTAGTCTTGAAATAAAAAACATAAAAATTAAATGTTTAATATGTCCTGCCTGAATAAATATCGAAAATATTATTGACATTTTCCTCTTTTGATAATTTACTGTTATAACTGAACAAAATAAAATAGTTAAATATATAACGAAAACTTAAATCAAAACATTTTAAAAATTAATATAATTCAAATACACATTTTCTCAAATTGCCATTAGCAATGAAAGGGTTAAATTCAAATTATTATAAAATATATTCAATGAATTTATAATTGTGTTTACTTGTCAGAGTTTAGAAAAATTTATTTATTTTAAAACTGTTATAATTTTATTTTAAGTTATGCATTGAAAATTTTGTTGTTCCCGACTACATAAGGAAAATTTTTTCAATTTTCCGAAATTTGTTGTATATCAACAGTCAATGAAATATAAATATTTAAGTTGGAATGGAAAATAATGTTAAAGTGAAGATAAAAGGTAAATATTTAGTAAAATTATATGTATTTTGAAAAATGACAGTGGGATTTTAATATAGAAGATCGTTGAATGTTAATTGTATGGAATGGAAATGTCAAATAAAAATTATAAATGGTATCTCAAAGAGAAAAAACAATTATAGTGGTTTTTATAATCAAAAAATATTGGCAATATTTATTTATTTTTATTTATTTATGCTTAATTAAAACATATTACAAGTTACAATATCTTAATCTAGTAAAATAAACAAAAAAAAAATTAAAAATAACAATTAAAATAACATTAAATATTATTGCAAAAACTTAGCCTAAAAAAATAAAAAAATAAAATAAGAAAAAAAATAAAAAATCCTAAAATATAGAAATTACTATTAAAATTAAATTACATACATATATAAATATTATTACAAGTACAATATTATAGATTATGGTAGATATGGTAGTTTTCTTTAATTTCAAAATCTTTATACTTATTAACAGCCATAAACATTCTAATAACTGGGGTTCATATTTCCCATTGTTAGTTCGGTGAAATACCAAGGTAAAAACACTTTCCAATCGGAAACAAGTACTTCTATTTAAATGGTTGTCGATCAACTGCTTAACAGCCTGTGAATCAATTTCTCCATTTAGAATTTGCATTAAAAATACAATATCAGAAACAGTTCTTCGGAACTCCAACGTATTTAATTGTAATAGTTTTAACAGGTCTGTATAAGGAGGGAGAATAAAAGGGTCAGACCACGGTAAACTACGAAGAGCAAACCGAAGAAAATTTTTCTGAATTGCTTCAAGTCTATAAGATAAGATGATGACCAAACTGAACTTGCATATTCCAGATTTGAACAAACAAGGCAAATATATAAAGCTTTAATGATGTATGGATCATTAAACTCTTTGGACCAGCTTTTTATGAAACCTAGTAAGGAATTAGCTTTAAAAAAAAAATACATCTAAGTCCATAAAGAGGATAACTTTTTTAATATCCTTATGGTTTCAAAGGTGCAGTTACTAGGTATATAAAAGAAGATCGTCGGGTAAAATTAATCTGTGCACACTTTTCAATATTTAATAGAAGATTATTTTGTTTACATCAATTCAAAAATAAGTTCAAGTCTTCTTGAAGTAAAGCAATATCACTAATTGATTTTATTGTTTTATAAATTTCCATATCGTCAGCATAAATTGAAATGCAACTATTATTAATAATATGAGTTACATCGTTAATTGCTACAATAAATAACCCCAGGTGGCTTCCTTGAGGTACACAAAAGTTAGCAAAAAATGGATCATAGATACTTGATCTAAATAGCACACAATATTTTCTTTTTGTTAAGTACTGACGAAACCAATTAATTAAAAATTGTGGAAAGACAAATTTTACAAGTTTCAAGAGAATTATATTGTGTGGCAAAATATCAAATGCTTTACTTAGGTCTGTGTAAATGACATCCGTTTGAGTACCTAATTCCATTGAACTAATAAGTGTATTGGAGAATTCTACTAAATTCGTCACTGTTGATTTTTTTTTCATAAATCCATGCTGATTGGGTGTACTAATGAATTACAACAAATTATTGCATAAATATTGACAAGTATATTTTGTTCATAAACAAAATGCTGAAATTGAAGTTTCCACATTTCTAACTGAACTGCAAAACGGAAATATTATAGTAGATAAAACATGATAATTGATTGTGTTTTTTTATAACACAAAACTGCAAATGTAAAAAATTCAAAAAAAATGTTCTGCATTATTTTATTTTTGCAGTACGTTCTTATAAAAAGCCCTTATCTGTGATCTTGCTTCACCGAAATATTTATTAAAATAGGAATAATGCAGAAAAATTAAATAATCTTTTCTGATTTTGTATTGATGTTCATTGTTATGATAACAATGTCTTGAAAACTATTTTGTATCAGCTTGCAAATGGTTTTTTTTTTTTTTTTTTTTTTTGTTATTTCAAAAGTTAACTATAATGCAATATTTTATTAGATAGTTTCTTCGCCTAAATGGCATTGTGCGCTTTTAGAATAAACTACGTTAGTCTTAATGAAGCTATATAAAAAAAAAAAAAAAAAAATTTAATTTCCAAATATTCCTATGGAATAATATTTATTATAATACTTATAAAATTTGTAAATAATCCAAAATTTATTACATCAATTTGGGTTTGGGATATTTAATGATGAGATGAGATGAGGTTTTAACCTTAACCCGAAAATTCAGATTTCTTAATATTTTTATTTTTAATGCTCATATTCCGACCTACCATTTACCTAATCGAAAAGTTAAATTTATAATACTACTGGAATTAAAAATATAAAAAATAATTATTATAAAAATTCATAAATCAGGACAAAATATTTCAGAATTACGAAACGGATGTTAATGTCAAAAATAAATATTGAGAAGAAAAATGTAAATAATAAGCGCATTAACTATCAACTCATGAAAGAAAAATATATTTTATTTCACATAAAAATAGAAAAGAAAAAAAACAAAAACAAAACAAGAAAAAACAATTTTCATCTTTTACTTTTATTTTATTATTATTTTTTTTTTTTTAAATTCAGTGACATTTATTGATACACTTGTTCTGACAGGTGAATATTATACAAATAAATTTTTATTATGTCGACTAGGAAGGATGTGGTAGATTGGTAAAGATTTAAAAGAAAAATGATTGTTTTAAAATTTAGCTTAAATTTTGGTATCGTATATTTTTATATAGTCTGATCATTTATTCGAAATTTAAAATCTTAATTTTTAAAATTAATTTAATTTAAGTTTTTTAGAAAGAATATTAACTTTTTATTCTTACACATTTTAATTAAGTTTTAAGTATAACAGAAATAGTTTCAGTTTAAATCAAACAAATTTATTAGGTGACATGTCATAAGTCCCAGAGTCTTAAGTCCCACTGTGCACGTCCTGCCCGACCTGGCATTTCTCCGCACACTATTGCTTATTAATTTTCAAATTAGCTCACGTGTCAAGTTTACTCACGTGCCCATGTAGTGGCTATATAAATAATCATTAATTGTTTGTAAATTGTAATTGTTTGTAAATTGTAATTGTTTGTAAATTGTAATTGTTTGTAAATTGTAATTGTTTGTAAATTGTAATTGTTTTGGAAATTGTAATTGTTTGTTAATTGTAATTGTTTGTAAATTGTAATTGTTGAAACATAAACATATGAAAATTAATCAAAAAATAAGAATAAAATTATTAAATAAATAATATTAAAAAAAATAAAATGTCTGATGAGCTCTTAAAAATTGATTCCATTTAACGTATAGGACTTATGACTCAGTTGCTTTGGGACTTTTGACCAAATAAATGGATCGAAATGAAACAAAACTCCCATGTGAATTTTAGCTCACTTTAGTGGGACATAAGTCCCAATGGGAATTATGACTCTGGGACTTATGACATGTCACCGTTTATAGGCGCGTGGGACTTATGACATGTCATTTATTATAGGCGTAGTATTCTAAAATGACATAAATAATTATTTATGTCATTTTAAACGTAAATTTAATGTATATATATACATTCTGAATTAATTCAATTAAACGTTATAATTATTAACCTATATAGATTTTGACAAATTTTAGAAAAAAAATATTGTATTAAAAAATTAGAATATCATTAATCATTGGTAATTAATCATTCATTTGGAATTTTTTTATACCATCGGAAGAGTGTGCATTCTCCAGAAATATAAAAAGTGAACATAATCGTTATTGCCGTTTTGGATTGAGCATTATCGATTTCATAAAACATTTTGAGTGCCTCTTTTCGACAATATCTTTTAGTTTTTAGGGCAGAGTTGAAAGTTAGTCATTAAATACTCTCTTAAGGATCATATCATAAAGTACATATTTTTTTTATTTTATTTATAAACTTCCCTTTTAATTTGAATCTTTAAAAATATAAATTAACAGTGATAATGTAAATAATTTAAATTTACAATACAAAAGATACAACTTTTCTTATAAAATTGCTCCCAAAAATCACGTTTCCATTTTGACATTTTGTTTGTGTTTATTTTCATTATTACAGCCATCTAGGGGGAGTATATTATTTATTATAATAAAAAATAGTTCTAAAACTTAATAAAATTATTAGCAGAATATATCGATGGCAATAATTATTGTTGTACAATAAAGTTTTCTTTTTTTTAGAGCCAATCATTTCATGAGTGCCAATCATAGGCGGTTTTATCCTATATTTTGTTTTTAGGAACTGTTCTGTCTCAAGTTATAAAGGTATCCCAGCTTTCTGTTTTTAATCATCAATTTCATTTGAGATCATCTGGATCTGAGTGGTATCATATATTTTTACGTATGTATAACGAAATATATCATAACAGATCATAACTATAGACGATCAGAACTCCATCCCATTCCACTATACTCATATTATTTTTTTTCTTTTTCTTTTGGAAATTGGGGAGTTCTAAGTAACCACGACCTCTTAAGATCTATTGTGCTTCCCCGTTCATTTCAGAATTACAGGTCTATGTCCTTGATAAACGCTATTATTGCTTTGATGACGCTAAACGCCTTGCTGTCCTTGAAACGATATTTATATTATCGTATATGATTATATATATACACAGACTACAGTATTATTACCGACTATACTCATATACCACCCGGATATTTTTCATATCATTTTTATAATATAAATTAATTAGATAATAGTTAATAGACTTATAACATCAGCCATAAGCTTTTATAAAAATTTAAGCGAAATATACTAAATACGATTTTCTAACAAATTTGTAAAATTGAAATAGCAAAAATTTAAAAAAATATTGAACATTCTGATCTGTTCTTCCAACTTTTAGTAAAGTAATTGAAATGTTTGACACGTTAATTTGGTCCAAATGGAATTTCTCATGAAAATATATCAGCTGTCTAATTGTACTTTGTCAATTGTAAATATATAAGAACATAATATATTCGATGCCCAATTTTACAATCACAGTATCTACTGTATTCCACAGGTGTCTACCAGTACACAACTTGTATTTGACATTTGGATCTATTATAGAGTATTATATGAAGATATTATAGTATACATTTCTTTTTTGAATTGGCCCAGACAATAAAACAAAACAGTTTAAATTACAAAATATTTTCTGAACCCATAGCTGAAGTCACTCATAAGATTTTTTTTTCAGATAGGCGAAAACCATCAAAAAAGACTTCATTTATCGTTCTATTTTCCGGGCAAAATGTGAAGGACTGTGTCGATTGAAACGCACTAAAGACCCCTATCCCTTTCTTAAAATTAAAACTAGTCGTTTATACTAACTATTAATACAGTTCTGACTCAATTACTTCATCTTTGATTAAACAAAATTCTATTAGGAATTTACTGAGAGATAAAATATTTTATCCTAACGCAGTTCGAACGGTTTCATCGATTTAAGTCTTCTAACAAGGCTTTGACTGTCAACTAAGCGGAAAATTTCATTATTCACGTGTTGCGAAAAATTAATTTTGTGGCAAGCTAAGTAGATTTTTTATTTCGTCTTTTATGATTGGAATCTGAAGATGTCTATGAATATTATCATTGCGAACATACCAGGGAACATTGACAATGCCTCGGAATCCTTTTTTTTTAACGTTTTGATAATTTGAATATATGCAGTTATTTAGCACATACCCAATCTTTGAATATCGGACTGATTTCAAAATTGATTTTAGATCAAAATTTTGTTTATATGTCGAAAGCGTAGATATCCCAGATAGCGCAATTACTAAAGAAAACTAATTGTATTTCAGTTCTAACCTTGTTTTGTTTTTTATTAACATCTTAGCTTTGCAATAAGTTTCAAGCATAAGATAACGCTGTTTACTTAACCTTTGAAAGAAGCTTTTTTTTTCCTTTCAATACGCAAAGTAGGCTTGAAAACTGAAATCTGAAGCCAATGGGTTAGGTTCAAGACATACAAACTCTGTAGTATATATCAGTTACATGGTGTATATCACTTATAAGGTCCATATATCAGTTACTACTGACTTTATTGAGTACTATGAGTTCTTAATAATGTTGTTGTAATGAAGTCATCAAAACAGTGACAATAATATCTTTTCATAACTATTAAAGTTTTCATAAAATTAAAACAAAACTTATAAGCCCCTTATTCCTTATTTAAGATAAATGATTTTTTTATAATTTGTAACTGTGCTTTGCTCACAAGTCAAATACAAAAAATTTTGATTCATTTTAAAAAAAAATTTTAATATTTAATTAAATCATATACAAAAGTTGAATTTCATTAAATGTTTTTTTTTTTTTATTATTTCCCAAAACTGACCTCACGAATATTTAAGTTTTTTAAAGTTTTCCAAAAAAAAATTACATACTTTTTTTTAACTATCTTTAACTTTTCTTTTTTAAACATATTATAACCTTTATACATAACCAATATTATTATACTTATATATTTCCAAAAATATACGATTACGATTCTCAGAAATAAATATATGGTTTTTTTGACTTCTAAATAATTTTCAGTCATTTCGGTTCGTATGTGTGTGTTGGTACTTGCAATTTACAAAAGAACATTAAAAATTTCATACAATATTTTTTTTTTTTACAGATTGATGCCTTAATGACAATTACAGTAAAAAAAAAAAAAATAAATATAGCTTTGTGCACACTTTTAAAAATTTTCTCAACGTTAACAATGCTCACATATTATATTCATTTACGTGATATTTGGCATGTAGTTACAAAGCTGATCCATTCATTACATAACAATTTAAGCAAATTTTAAATACGAAAAACAAAATTTTTTTAATATTTTTTATTAAAAATTTTATATGACCTGCCTTTTATATTGAAATTTGTGTTGTTATTATTATTGTTGTTGTTGCTTTACATTTTTTGCAGACTTTTTCCACTATAATCAAAATAATAACAACTGACGTCCGAGACTGTGCAATATTAAATTAAAAGGGAATAAAAAATTATTGCATACGAATAGAGTTACCATTTATATTATTTTGTAGGTTTTGTGTGCAGTTGGAGTTCAGAATTAAAAAAAAAATGGAAAATTAGAATATGGAAATCGATTTCGAACCGACTCAAATCAGCGTAAGACAGTGAATACCAAAATCAAACCTAAAACCTTTTTGAATATTTTGAAAAATCATTGAGACAGTTCAAAATGTTTTTTGAGTAGATTCGGTCTGTGATTAAGATGTTGAGTATAACGTTTGTCGTTTGACGATTGACGTTAAGTCGGAAAATAATAATGAAATTAATGGCAATAGAATCGAAATATAATATTCGATTCCAAAAAAAACAACTTTGTAAAAGCTCAAAATAAAGTTTACTAAGGGTTTACATGCAGATTAATCCCACACACACACATTTTATTATTTCAATTCAAAATAAAGTTTGTTAAAGGTCTATCTAATCTGCGGATTAATTTGTAAACCAGCTTTAATAAATAAATTAGTAAAGTTCAAAAAATTGATCAGTAGGTTATCAATGTCTCATATATAATAATAGGTAAATACTTCAGGTTATTTTTTTAAAAAATATAGTGAAATGACATAATCACAACATCATATCGGTCGATAGGTGTCTAAACATGAGCCCGCATATAATAACAAATTATTTTAATAAAAAATGAAATAAATCAAATTTAAGTAAACACTTACTGGCATTTTTAAACTGTTTTAAAGTAATGAAGAAGCAAAATAATTGAGAATGTTGCATGTTAAAAACTCCTGAATATCACCAAACGGAAGTAACACGATTTACAAAATATAATTTAATATATATATATATATTTTCATGAGCACCCTATTCATAATATAGTATATCAGCTATTACAGGCATTACATTCGCCGGTCAAGAATTTAAAAAATATTCTATTTCCGCTAAATACAAAGGTTTTCTATTTCCGCATTTCTTTGCTATTATTCAGATGATGTTTTTTACACGCTGAGTGGCGCAGTAAGTAGAGCGTCTCTTTCACCCGAAAACTCCGTTTGTCATTGGGATATAATAAATGACAAAAAATAATTGAGAGTATAATCTGGTAATGACTTAAATAAAATGCAACTACGCTATTTAAAAAGGCTTAGTTTCTGACAATAGCAGTAGTTTTTCACATTTAATTAGTAGAGCCAGTAATTTGTTAAATAAACACTGAAAATATTGTAGATATCGTAGTGTAAAATTGCAGAACCGTACTTAATTAAGCACGAAAAGGTCAAATCTAACCAAGTTACTGTCAAAAGCGTAACAAAAAAAAAAAAAAAATATATAGTTCTTGTATTAAATATATAGTTTTTATATATGGGTTTAAAACTTGGATATGTTTTTATATTAATAATTTATTTGAAAGAGAGTTTTTTTTTAATTTTTTTTATATCTTAATTTTATGTTAAGTTTATAATTATTTTATGTTATGTTGAGTGTTTAATTTTTTGCGGTAATGTTTTGAAAAAAACTTCACATTTAAATTTTTGGGTTCTTGTCAATGTTTTTTGCTGTAATTCACCGAGGTGGAAAGTTTTACAGACATTGGGTGAGTTCAGTAGCATTAACCGGTCGATCTGGAATCCATTTTGGCCATATATCTGGCCACTGAACTGAATTCACCACAAAAATTTACCGCAACACTAGCGCCATCATCGGAAAATATAAAGTACTTTTAAAAATAAATTAAATTTGAATGGAATAATAATTATTATCATAGATATAATTTATTTTTTATAACTCTTAATTTAAGTTTTATTTACATAAATTTTTCTTAAGAATTTAAATTTTCACACTAATTCAAAAAAATTGAGGCGATTTAAATTGAACAACTTTCATAAACAAATATAAACATATAATTTTTCTTACCGTAGATGTCACAACACTCAACATAAAAGTTGTTTTTGTTGTTTTTACATATAAAATGTCAGATCCATGAAATGTATCTAAAATTTTTTCAGATTCATTTTCATTAACCGTTCAGAGAGCAGATCCATGGATCTGTGGATTGCAGATGCATCGGTTAACTTCACTGAACGGTACCATTAATAGCATATTTACATTTACAATATTGTCAAGTCTGGCAACCCTATTAAACCAATAAATTCAATATTATAGGTAAGGCACGAGTCATAACTAAAAGTGAACAATAAAATTTCAACGTTTAATGTACACTCTCAGAATTCAATATGCAATCAGTGTTTATTGGAAAAGTTTTTTTTGTTGTTTTTTTTTTGTTTTTTTTTTTTTAAATATTATGTTTGTTTTTAATTTGTAATAAATGATATTTTTTATATATATAACATATAATAACTATAAATTAATGTATCTTAGTTACTAACCAATCATAATGAATAAATTTGATCTGATAAAGGAGAAAACTGTTACTATAAAATAGCAATAAAATTGAAAATAAATGAAAACAAAAAACAGTTAATTTTTAAAAGAGATTTTTGGATGGTGATTAATCGGTAAAGTCGTACAATATTAAAAATGCCATTCCAATATTATGGCACGGAAGGTCATTTGAAAGTTTGGTCTTGTCTCTTTGATTTTTTTTCTTTTTATTTGTAATTAATTTTTTAAATTATAATATTTAAAGAAAATTGAATTTTGAATTGAGCCATAAGAAGGTTCAATATAATCTGACATAATTTAATTATTTTTGTTAATTAGTTTGAGGTTATTATTTGTAATGACGTATGATAAATTTAAATGAATAGGTTAAGATTAAAATTCTTATGTTATGTAAGACGGGGTCACGCTTAAAATTAAAAGAAAAAAAATGTACCCAGTGCCATATTTTTAATACCGAAGTGCAAAATTTTAAAATCCAAATATATATAACATATGCACACACAATGTACATAATATTTAAATAACATATTTAATTATTCTGGAAAAAGGACATCCCTTATTTTGAACCGAACTTTGGATTTTGACACTTTTCAATTTATTTTGTTTTCTGGATTTGAGTTTAGATTTATGTCAAACGTATATACTAATATGTATTGAAATTATTAGCCCTACATTTCATGCATAATCAGTGGTGAAATCATTGCTAGTTAATTGAACTAGATTACACAAAATCGAAAACTGAATTACGTGTTTATAAAAATTATAATAAAACAACACCAATTCTTTAAGTGTATTTCTACTTCAAAATTCGCATCTTATAGATAATATAAAGATATCTATATATTAAGTAGATAAATTAGGAAGCATATTATTTGCCTGTTATTTTTGCTATTTTCCTGAATTTTTATTTGCCTATATTTCATTTGCCTGAATGGATACTGGATGAATAATGAATACAATGCTAAATACTGAATATGATAAATATTATACATATAGATATTTAATGAATATATATTCGAAATTCTGAGTTAGGAAAGATTTTACAGTTAGATTTAAAATCAAAGTTCTACGACTTTTAGAGAATATTTCTATAATTTATTAATATTATATTTTTATGCGTAGCCGCTTTTGGATACAAAAAAGTGGACTTTTTCCAGAATATTTACTTAAGTAATTTTTATGCATAGCCGTTGTTGAATAAAAAAAAATTATTGAATTCGAAACCGCTAAATGAATTAAAGTCAGATTTTGGAATTTTGGCATTTTGGTATTTTAGGATTTTGAATTTCGGTATTTTGGGGTTTTGTGGCCAACGCATAAATTGTACGTATAAATACAGGCAAATGAAATACAGACAAATTAAAGTCCAAGCAAATGACAATACGGGCAAACGAAAATACAGGTAAATCACATACAGTCAAATGAAATAAAGACAATGGATAGTAACCCGATAAAATATTTTGTTTTCAATGTCTTTAATTTTTGTCTTTTAAGTAAAAGAAAATATACTTAAATTTATTTCCAATACTTCTTCTTATTAAAATAAAATTATTAAATATTTTTCAATTGCTTATGATACAGCGTTGTAAATTTTCACGAAATATTATCTGTGCTTTTTTTTTTATATTTTGTCTTGTAGATTGGTTATTTACTTAACTTGTTCTGAAGGTTAATTTTCTAGACTTTGACAGAATCAAGGCCATAAATTTATGAATATATTCTAGATGTATGTCCCCGAGTTATAATATATGGAACAGAGAGTTCATAATTGGTATTAGAACACCCAAATTAACATTATTTTATGTGTAGATACAAACAATTTTACTTTATGGAGCAGGAACCCGCAGTGAAACATATTAATCCGCCAAATAAGGAAAAAATTAAAATTATCCGCACAGCAATTCGACATTGAATGCGTAATTTGATATCCAGAATCAAATGATATAAATAAATAAATAATTGCAGTATACAAAAAATTGCAGTATCAGAACGTTCAAGTGAAAATAGCCAAATATACAGGAAAAAATGACACCAAATCTGGAAACCGTAAGAAAATAATTTTTTCGATAAACATAGACTTTATACAAAAAGAAGAAGATGAAATATAATATTATTGTTTATTATTATAAGCCTATAAAAAACTAGGGACCCCTGTGCAATTGCAAAAAAAGTAGTTTTTTTCAGACACGTCTTTAATTACATTAAATTAAATCTTTAAAGACAATAATTGTGAAAATGTGAAGTAATTTTTATTTTTAATTTACCTAATGTGAATTTTACAAAATAACAACAATTGAAATTTTTGTACCTTTGCTTTGCTATATTTTCCATTGAAATTTTTGAAGAATTTTTGAAAGTTTAAGATGAAAATGAATAACATATTAGGTTTATAGATTTGGTGATAATACATCACTAACATTTTTTTTTTTTGACTTGCACATTTACTATATAGAAAACAGCAATAAATTTGTTTTATTTGTGATGTAATAACATTTAAGTACTTATAACAGCAACATAACTTGAAGTTTGAATTTTAATAAATTAAAAGACCAAATAAAAATAATGCAAAAAATAATGCAATATTAAATAGTACTGCAATATAATGGTTATTTATTTTTTTTTTTATTAATTAAACATTTTTATTTAATAAAATTAACTCACCTTCTGTAACATCAGCACATCCTAATATTAACATAAATATAGTTAAAGTTATAATTAATCCAATATATGATGGTGGTTGTTGTGATAAACGGTGGATTTTTTTCATTTTAACTATTTTTAATATACTCTTACTACTATCAATTTTATTGTTGTTGTTATTATTATTAGTATTATAACTTCTATTTACTTTACTTAATATATCCCAGTAATTATTATGAATTTTTTTAATATAATTAAAAATTTTACTAATTAAAATATTATTTATGTTATTAATAACAATTGGGATAACAAATAACTTTATTAATAAAATAACATTTAAAATAGTTTGCTTAAAATTGAAATTTTCTTTTTTCAAATTAATATTGTTATCAATTATTAATTTAATATCACTAATATTATTATTATTCTTATTATTATTATAATTATTATTACTACTATTATTGTTATTTATATTAATATTATTATTGTTATTATTTATATTTTTAGTATTTATATTATTATTATTATTATTATTATTATTATTATTATTATTATTATTATAATTTATATTATTATTATTACTATTATTACTATTATTATTGTTATTATTATTATTATTATTATTATTTAAAGAAATGTTTTTAATATTACTATATTGACAATAATTATTATAATTTAAAAAACAATTATTATTTTTAACAATTCGTTGATTATTGTTATTATTTTCAATGTTTTTTAATATTTTACTATTACTTAATGATGAATTAATATTATTTGATCTTCTTTTATATTTATAATTTGATTTAAAATTATCTTCTTGATAATTATAATTATAATCATTATTTTCTTTATTATAATCATAGTTATCATTTTCATTAAATCTGTTGCTATTTTCAATATTATCATTATTTTTACACAATATTTTTTGTTGTCGTTGTAATCGCGATTGGTTTTGTTGTTGATTTTCATTATAAAATCGTTTTTCATCACAATCTGCATTAAATAATCGAATGTTATCAATTTTATGATGGTGATGATCAGTTAATAATTCTGATGATTTTAATATTTTTATTTGTTTATTTTTTGTTTTTGTTGTTATATCATAAATTATAGAATTAGTTGAAATGTTAATTTTATGTGGTAACTCTTCTTGCTTTATCTTATATTGCAAAATATCTAGGTAATTATCTTCAAAATTATTAGCTTGCAATGATGTGAATTCTGTTGTTATTGCAGTAGCTATATTGACATCAATAGTTTTTGTTGCTGTTGTTGTTGTTTTATTCAATGTTTTTTCATTCGTTGTCGTTTGTTGTGTTGTAGTCGTTATGAACGACGACGTTATATTTGATGATTCTAATAAATTTTTGATTTTAATGGAATTTAATTGAAAATTATTATCTGTAAATGAATTTTCATCTTTGAAAAATGATTGTAATCTTGTCTGCTGTGGTTCAGCAATTATATATGGTTTATTAAGATTTTTAATAGAATTTTTCAATTCTGATGTTATTACTGATGGTACTGGTACTGGTACTGGTATTGATTGTAATGATGACGATGATGATGATAATCGTACTGGTGTTGAAATTGTAATTGCGTTATCATGGTTTAATGTTGTCATTTTCTTCATTTTTCATTTCAAAATTGAGCATGTTACCGTTATATGTAAAAGTGTGGTTTTCAATTTATGTTTGCTATACAAAATATTTTACAGTTTTCTTTTTTATAGTTTTATAAATAATATGAGTATAAAAATGATTTCAAGTTGAATTAATATCTGGAATTAATAAAAAAAGAAAAAATAATTTATTTAACTAACTGTAAGAGCTAATATTATTTAAAATATTTTTTTTTACTTCAACTTTTTTAAGCTATAAAAAATAATTTTGATAATAAAATATTGTCGAATATTTTAAATTAAAATTTTATTAAAAACAAAATTAAAAGGATTATTGACCCAACAATTACAATAACATAAGATTTATTTTGACAATTAATTCATGAACAGGTTCTATTGATCTCATATAATTCGTGAAAGAGTTAAGAATAGTGTTTTGACAAATTATACTGCAGTTAAATAAAAAAAAAACAATATTATAAATTTATATAAATTCAAGAGTAACCGATCCTCAATTATATTATATTTTGATATTATTACATATATATTATTCTGCATTTATCTGGATGTTTGTAAGTTCGACGGAACGCTCCAACACATATAAAAATTGCATATGTATACAAATGCATATATATACAAATTGCTTTGGTGCTTTTTTTTAACCCCTGTCTACCATGCTGAACCTTTGCAGGAAAAATTGATTGCATGAACTATATTTTTTTAATTTAATGTTAGTCTTCTTCGCAAATAATAAGGAAAAATAAAAAATAATAATAATAATATAAATAAAACAAACAATTTTTTTGATTTATAATAATAAGGACTTATAGAAATTTAATCAATAGTTTAATATGGTATAATAACCAAAAGCAAAAAGCATTTAACACAAAAAAAAAACATAATTCACTCAAAGGTTATTCTTATTACTTAAAATTATACACAATAATATACATGTGTATCAGCATATTTGTATTGTATAATATTATACATTATACTACTTTATTGCTTATACCTTTTATTTTTGTCATTATTGTGTGCGTAACTCACTTCACTCAAAAAAAATTATTTTTGTTTTTTTTTTATTATTTGCTGTATCTATATTCTGTATGTTCTGCATGCTCCATTCCAAAAATATTATTTTATTTTCAGTGTTAAGTGTTCACTGTTCACTTCACTGTTCAGGTTCACTGTTCAATAAATAGAACTTGATAGAAATAGAGTAGGATAATCAACTCTACTTCTACTTCGGATAATAAAACATTGTTTTTTTTAAATTGAAAATTATTGATGAAAATGTTTTTGTATTTTTTGTAAATTTTACCAATTTAGATACAAAATTTTTAATATTTTTTTAAAAATAACACAATACCATAATAACAGTTTATTCATATAGCAAAATAAGATCCCTATACATTATACAAAAGACAAAATTTATATGAAAATAATATCCCATTTTTAAATTTGCTCTCCCAGAGGCCACAATAACGCTAATACGGTATAATTTATACTAAATGGAACCCAACTAACGAATTATAACTAAATGGAAGTGAGTACGAGTATACCATACAAAAATACAAACATTTTATACAAATTTGTTGGTATGGTACTTCTTTTTCTGTTATATAAAAAAAAAAAGATTAGTGTTAGGCCAATATAAACATAAATAAAAATAAATAAAAAGTGATATAAAAACATAAGTACTGTAGTTTCGGAATAAAGAATCTAATGAAAGAAAAAAAGAAACTAGGATTTATTTTGCTTCCGTCATTTATGACGGGTTACAAAGCTAGTTATAAATAATTAACAAGAAATTCTAATTTAAAATTTAAAATTGTGCTCTGTATTCGTTATGTTCTAATAATTTTCCTCCTGAAAAATAATGTTAATTTAATAAATTTTTTCACTTATTTAATTTTATCTAATAAGTAAGTTTTGCCTGGATTAGACCAAGCTATAATTTATTATCAATTAGAAGGAAAAATTCTGTGGCAATAATACATAACCGCTTAAGTCAGAAATGAGAAATGAAAATTGAGATATTGTTAACATCGCATTCTACTTATGTTGAAAAATTTATCTATTATTTCACATTGCTTTTATATTATAGCAGTTTTATTTTAGATTTTAACTCAATCAAATAAATTCAAAACTACAAATTCAATAAAATCAATATTACAAACATACACTGGACTTTATGTCTTCCAAATTTTTTCACAGATAAATTTGAAAATAATCATACTGAATACATAGTTTTCAATTTCGATTTAACACTTTCAACCCGGCTGGTATGTACCACTGAAAGCGTAAATATTCCTAAAACTATGAAATTGCGCATAAATGGGTTTAAATCTATACCAAATCGTTTAGAAAGTGTTTTTTTTATAATTCTTAAAAAACATATTCATTTTGGTGTATTTTTGTCAAGCAGGCGTGCATTATTTTTCGGAGATTTTGTTTAACCTTATGATCAATGCTCATTGAGGCAGTATACATCAAATATGAAAATATTGCTAAAATAAATTAAAATAAAATAAATATAAGTGTTATAACTTATAATTACAGACGGTAAGAGTTTTTTATAGGCATTGTTTATTTTGACATATATCTACAGCGTACATAAATGTCTTAGCCGTCTTAAGAAGTGGTACATATATGTATATTTTGTTTTATTACAGATGTTCAGTAAAGTTGTACCAGCCCGGCCTGCTGGACCCGTCCTTTGTAGACACATTTTGCCAAAATAAATGTATTTTAGAGAATGTTATATATTATTTACCAAACACATTTTATCCTAACTTCGTAATTCGAAAGTAGGATCGAAAGGGTAAAGTGGTTATATATTATCGCGCCACAGATTTAGAGAACAGCATAATGATATCAACATTGAAATATTGATATTGCTGTAAACTTAGTTATAGCGTAGCGGGTATAGTTATTGACACCCCAAATTTTCGATACAGTTATTGACACCCAAGCATTTTTATAAGCATTTTTCTGCTAATTTTTGCATAAGTTTATTATTGGGAATAAATTTGTAAAAATAATTCGGCTTTTCCCCTTTAAATGCATCAATATTTAGTTGGTTTATAATCTTTAAAGTAACAAGACGGATTTGTTGTACGCATTTTTTGCCAAAAACGTAATAAATTCATTATGAAACCTCTTCAAGTCAGCTGGGGACTATTTATGATTATATACATACAAAAATTATAACTTAAGTATTTTTTTTTGTAAAGGTTAAATGTTTTTTAGCTTATTTTGAGCATAAAAATTTAATAATAGTACATAATATATTAAATAATATTGGTGTCAATAATTATACATTTTGTGGGTGTCAATTAATGTCCTGCTGGAATTTCTATATAGCCAAAAAATATTTTTGATTAAAATATAATAATTACCCATAACTAGTCAGTCAGCTAATTTAATCAATTTTGTTATTTTAAAGATATCAAAATGCCAAAAACTAAAAAAACGTATAAAGAGGAAGACTTACAAAATACACTACATTATTTTAGGACTAAAAAATAATAAAAAAAAATCAGCAACAAAGAAATACCAAATTTTAAGGTATACTTTGATTTTTAGATTCACGTCGCCACGGTCTCGCAACGGTCCTGCAACAGTTTAAAATGAAGATGAGGGATAAAAAATTTAAGATTGGATATCTACATAGCAAAGAAAGGGATTCTCGAAAAGAAAAGATGCTTTGGATGCTGCTAAGCACTTTTTAACGGATACATCCCTTTAATGAAAATGGCATTCTAGGAAAAGGTTGGTTTAAAAATTTATTACAGATAGTTACAAATCGACATACAAAAATATCATTGAGGACACTGGATGCTGTAACGATGGCTAGTGCCACAGTTCGTTCTGCAGATATTGCATTTTGGTTTGATAACATTGAAGCATATCTAAAAGAAAATAATTGGATAAATATAAATATAACATCTTGCCAAAAACGAAAACTGTGTTGCTAGCGAAAGTCGCAAGAAATAACTACGAAATAGATAGAGAAATGGCAAACGCAATATAGTAAGGTTTTGTTTTTGTGCTGCTGAAGCCATGATGATGCCTATGGTTATCTATTTGTATAAATAACCTCCCGAACAAAAAACAACAATGTCTATATGTCGAAAAAATAAATATAACTTAAATTACCTTTTTTTAAAATCTTACATGAACCTTTTATTTATGTATCTAATATTGAATTGTTATTGTTTCATTTATTTTAAAACAAGAATTGAATTAAAATAGGTTATGAAATATTAAAATTATTTGTTAATAGCTAACATTTATCATTACAGCAGGGTATCAACAACTGTACTACGTGTCAACAACTATGCGAGGGTATCAACAATTGTACTTTTTGGAAATATTTTAGAAAATGTTGAAATTCTATAATTATTTATTACTTTATAAACTTTATTGTTAATAAATATTAAAATTTAAATTAGAATAATGAATTTAAACATAATTAAATTAACAAAACATTTTATTTAATAAAATTATAGCTTACGAAACTTACTTTTCTCTTAAGAGTGTCAATAATTGTACTCGTTACACTATATATTTTTTTCCCCCCAATTCATTTTACAAAATGAGTCAAATGTTGAATAGATGCAATAAAGAGAAAAGAGAATTTGTTAAAGTGCAAAAGTGAAATTCATTAGTTTTAAGATGCATTCTCTAGTTTACAAGTTCATTAGTTTAACAAAAAAAGATATCCAAATTTTTTAAAAAGTGAAATAAGTATTCAGTCTCTTGATACTACTGAGATTATCAACATATCTGAGATTTATAAGCAAACAAAAAAAAAAAAAAAAAATTTTTTTATTTTTATTAAACACTACTTTCAATAATTATTATTATACACAATTAGAAGCAAAAGAAATTTTAACTGTTTGTCTGATGACGACGACGAACGTCATCAAAAACTTCATAAAATGGATAATAGCTATGTAAACAGATTTGCTCCCTTAAGTCAGCAAATCAAAGATGAAAATTTGGAAGATGTTCCCACCAAGGTGTCATCAGCAAAGCCTCCACCAATCAACATTGTCGGGAAAACAAATCCAGAAATTCGTCAGCATATGATGTCACTAAAAATTAATAAATATTCCATTAAAAATTGCAGTATTGGTACTAAAATTATTACAGAAACTATGGATGAGTTTAATACAATATATAAAGCTTTGGTTGATTACAACAACAACACAGAAAATCAAAAATGGAAATTTTTTATCCACTCTATACGTTCAGAGAAACCAACTAAATTTGTATTGTTCGGACTTGACAACTCCATTAAAAAAGATGAACTGCTAGTTGAATTAAAAAATCTTGGTGCTGAAGTCACTGATGTTAAACCTATGCAGGTTAAAAAAGTGCGTTACTTTGACCAGCAAAACTTTCTTGTGTACTTAAAAAAAGGCTCCATAAAAATACACGATATTCGCACAAAAATCAAAGCTGTTTTCCATCGAGTTGTGAGTTGGCAGTATTATAGTCAAAGGCATCGTGGACATGTCATATGTTTCAATTGCCAAACTTATGGTCATGGGGCTCAACATTGCCATCTCAACACAATTTGTGGGTTATGTTCAGCAACACATAAAACTTCAGAATGTCCTGAACTTACGAAGCAGAAAGACAAACAAATACTGAAATGTGCTAATTGTAAGGGACAACACAGAACCAATTTCATTGAATGCCCAGAGCGAAATAAATACATCCAAATAATGGATAATATTAGAGAAAAAAATTATAGCAAACACCATCACTATCACTAACAACTAATATAAATAATGTACGACAATTTCCTTACTTAGCAAATACTTCAACCAGAAATCATGTTAGTATATCAAATCAAAACAACTCTAACATCAGTACAACCAACAGTAGCGGTAATATTAAACATACATATGCAAGTACCACGAGGCAATATTTAAATAATACTAATTATAACAATAGTATAAGTAACAATAATATTAATCAAACTAACACCAGTAGTGTAAACTGTAAAACTAATATTTCGGATAATGAGAATTTATTCTCGTATAGCGAGTTGCTCTCATTATCTCAAGAATTAATAACTGGATTACAAAACTGTCATACAAAAATAGAACAGTTTAACGTATTAGCAGAACTAACCATTAAATATTTATATAGTAATGTTAAGTAATCCTAATAATGTAAAAATATTGTATTGGAATGCAAGAAACATTTATAACAAAAAAACTGAATTTTTAAATATTCTAAGAAAATATGATATAGACGTAGGCATAGTTACCGAAACATGGCTTAAAGAAAAATCTTTTAACGACACACTATATAATATATATCTATGTAACAGAATTTCTAGAAAGGCAGGTGGAGTTGCAATTCTAATTAAAAAAAGTATTAAACACGAATTGTCACCTAATTTAAAAACAAAAATTTTCGAAACAATAACTATCAAAATTCAAACGCAATCATTTGAAATATTTATAACTGGCGCTTATTTTGAGGGTGGTAACAGCAGTAAAGAAAAATTACAATATTTTAAGCACGACTTAAACCTGTTTAACAAACTAATAAAAAATATATTATTGCGGGCGATTTTAATTGCAGACATGTATCTTGGAAATGCTTAAAAAATAATATATGGGGTAAAATTTTAAACCAAAAGTTATGCCATAGCAACTATACATTATTATTTCCGTCTACCCCTATCTACATACCTGCAGCAGCTAGATCCAACCCATCTACATTGGATCTGACTCTCTCAAATATTCCCAACTATCTAACTGATCCGATTTCTGTAAATGAATTAAATTCTGATCATTTACCGGTATTATTTAATATCAATCAATCAACAAAAATTAGAGAAAATCAGAAAACATTTTTATATAAAAAAAACTAACTGGAAAAAATTCGGTAAGGCATTAAACACATCTTTGAAGAAATTCAACTTTACCAACATTTCGAATGTGCAACAAGCCAGAGAGGCTGTCGAATATTTCCATGAAAGCCTAGAAGATACAATAAATAAAATAGTTCCGGAAAAATCAATTGTACGTACTGACAAGCTACCAAAACTACCCGATCACATTAAACATCTGATTTCATTACGGAATGCAGAACAAAATTCTCTGACTAATAACTATAGCGACACAATAACCATTAATATGGTTAACGATTCAGTTGAAAATCTACAACATCAAACAACTAACCATCTTGAATTTACTTCTGTAAAAGAAATTACTACTATAATTAAGCAGATAAAAATTAAAAAAGCTCCCGGTCAGGACAAAATACCCAATATTGTACTTAAAAACTTGTCAAAGACAAGCTATAAAATATTAAGTAAAATTTTTAATAAGTGCATGGAACTAAACTATTTTCCAGAAATATGGAAAATAGCCTTAGTTACATGTATTCCTAAGCAAGGAAAAGACCCAGCATTAATTGGAAGCTATCGTCTAATAAGCTTACTCAATTCCTTAGGAAAAATTTTTGAAAAAATTATAAAAACTCGGTTAGTAAATTTCTTGCTGGACAAGAATATTCTGCCGAACAAACAATTCGGATTTAGAAATAAACATTCCAGCACACATCAAGTTTGTAGAATCAAAAATATCGTTAGAAGTAATCTAAATAACAAAAAATCAGTGGGCTTGATTACACTTGATGTCGAAAAAGCATTCGACTCAGTATGGCATCAAGGTCTCATTCACAAAATGATTAATTACGAATTTCCAGTTTACCTTGTTAAGCTAATTCAAAGTTTTCTTCACGATCGTTTTTTTTTTCAGTTAAAATCGGACTGACACAGTCCAACAAAATAAATATCACAGCAGGAGTACCACAAGGTTCATCACTTTCTCCCATTTTATATAACCTTTTCATAGCAGATTTACTGAGTCCTCAAAATTGCTGTACAAGTTTATATGCGGATGATACCGCCTTATTGTCATCTTCCAAATGTCCAAACGAAATAATCTTGAAAATGGTTTCAAAATAATTCAAGAATTTTATTACAAATGGAAAATCAAAATCAATGGCGAAAAAACGAAATCGATTTTCTTCACAAAAAGAAGGAAATCTTGTTTCTTGCCTAACAGAAACTTATTATTAAATAATACCGAAATAATATGGGAAAGAGAGGATATTAAATATCTCGGTATACATTTGGATAAAAAATTGCTTTTCAAAACACATATAACTAAAACCGTTAGTAAAATCGATTTATACATAAAAATGTTATACCCAATTATTAATAAAAAATCCAGCTTGACGGTAGAAAACAAACTATTAATATTTAAAGCAATCTTTCGCAGCATTCTTTTGTACGGTTTTCCCGTATGGAAAAATGCTGCTAAAACAAACTTAAATCTGCTACAAAGAAAGCAAAATGCGATTTTAAAATTAATCTTGGGTAAACCTTTTTACTTTTCTACCAACAGATTGCATAACATAACAAATGTTAATACTGTTTTCGAACAAATAGATAAGATATTCCCTGCCTTTCTAGAAAGTTGTCTAAATTCAGAAAATCCGCTAGTAAAAGCGATTGTAGATTAAGCTTTTAGTAATAAATTTTTATGTTTAAGTTAGTTTTTAAGTTTTAGGTTAAAAAAAAAAAAAATTGATCAAAAAGGTTTTGCTTGCCATTTTCCCTTAAAAAAAATATATTATAAATAGAATAGTTCATAATTATTGTCATAGGTGTAAATACATTAGTATAAGCTATTAATAAGGTAATTGAATAATTCAACTGTATAATTTAATTAAGGCATAATAAAGAAATAATAATAAAATAATGAAATAAGTATTTGCAAAATTTGAACATCACTTTTTTCAGGATCTAGAGAATTGACTATATTAAATCAAACAATCATTTTTTGACCATAGTGTACATAACAATCAAATATGTACATTATTTTAAGTTTATCTTATTATTTTGTCCATTATTAATTTCATATTAAGAATCCAAAATATAGGTAATTTTATTTTTTTTTTATTTCAAGCAGCTTAGCCTACCCTCTTATTAATGCTCCTATAAATAACAAATATATTGGAACAGAAGGGAAAACATTATATGTAAAACATAAAGCATAATAAAAACGCAAATTTTAATTCTATTTTTATGACCATCAACAAGAATTGTATCATTTTATTATTGATCACCAAATAGACATCTTGTTAATTTCTGAAACCCATTTTACAAACAAAAGTTATTTTAACATAAAAAATTACAACACATATTCCACAAATCATCCTGATGGGACGGCTCATGCTGGTACTGCAATAATCATCAGGAAAAACATACAGCACTATGAACTTCCTAAATATAAATTTAATCATATTCAAGCAACAAGTGTCGTGATAGCTGACTGGAATGGACCCTTAACTATTTCAGCTATATATTGCCCTCCTAAACACAATATCAACAAATCTCAATTTATTGATTATTTTAAAACTCTGGGAAATAGATTTATTGCCGGTGGAGATTATAATTCTAAACATTCGTTCTGGGGCTCTAGGCTGATCACTCAAAAAGGAAGGCAGCTACTACTAGCCATGCAAGAATTCAACTTGAATTATCTGTCTACTGGACAACCTACATACTGGCCTTCTGATCTTAATAAGACACCGGATCTTTTGGATTTTTGCGTCTCGAAAGGTATCTCACCAAAACTATTTACTGTGAAATCAAGCCTCGAGCTGTCTTCAGATCATACGCCTATCATTATCTCTGCCTCATCCAAAGTAGTAATAACTCAAAATGAACAACGGTTACATACAAGGAAAACAAACTGGGATAATTATAGAAAGGAAATTGAAATGAAAACTTCTCTAAATATAGGACTGAAAAACCCCCAAGATATCAATGAAGCTATAAAAAACCTAAATATAACCATGATTGAAGCAGCAATGTCATCAACTCCGACGCAAGGTAACATCCGAAAATATGTTATTTCTCCACCTGAAATAAAATCCAAAATCATGAAAAAAAGAAACCTTAGGAAATATTGGCAACAAACTAGATCCCCTGAAATCAAAGCCAGGTTAAACCGTGCAATCAAAGAACTTAAATTTTTGTTAAATAAAAGCAGAGAAAGTTCGTTGAAGAATTACCTTGAAAGACTAACATATACCGATCTTAATAACTACTCACTGTGGAAAGCAACAAGAAAACTGAAACGGCCACAACAAATTATACCTCCACTAAGGAAATCAAATGGTAATTGGGCCAGAAGCGATGGTGAGAAAGCAGAGCTTTTTGCATCACATTTACAAAAAGTGTTTGTACCGTATCCACCAGTAATTTCAACCGACGAAAACAACAAGATTGAAAACTACCTTGAAGTGCCTTATCAAATGGATTTACCGATAAAGAAAGTCCGGATAAAGGAAGCACAGGAAATTATAAAAATCTCTGTGTCAGACAAGAAGGCTCCTGGATATGATGGTATCACAGGCAAAATGGTAAAGGAACTTCCGTATTGCAGTATAAAATTCTTAACATTTTTAATGCTATATTAAGAACTAGCTACTTCCCAGATATCTGGAAAACTGCTCATATCATAATGTTAGCTAAACCGGGGAAAGAGCCAAATGAGACTAGTTCATATAGACCAATAAGTCTTCTGCCAGTAATATCAAAATTAATCGAAAAACTAATAGCCAAAAGATTGATTAAAATAAATAATGAACGAGATATCGTACCAGCTCATCAGTTTGGCTTTCGTCACAATCACGGAACAATTGAGCAAATACATAGAGTAGTGAACCATATAAATAATTCACTTGACAAGAAAAAATACAGTTCTGCAGCTTTTCTGGACATTTCACAAGCCTTCGACAAAGTTTGGCACAAAGGTCTCCTTTACAAGCTTAAAAAACTACTTCCTCATCACTACCAGCAACTTTTGTCAACTTATTTATCAAATAGGAGGTTCTTCGTTAAATACAACGGGGAACAATCGTCACTAAAAGAAATTAAATCTGGGGTTCCTCAGGGCAGTGTCCTTGGCCCACTACTTTACCTGATATTTACAGCAGACCTCCCAACATCGCCGAGGGTACACGCCGAGACACAGCGGTCTTAGTGTATCATACTAATCCGAGATTAGCTTCAGAAGTTCTTCAGAACTACTTATTGGATATACAAAACTGGCTGAAAAAGTGGAGAATAAAGGCCAATGAATCGAAATCCCTTCATATCACCTTTACTAATCGCAAGGGAAATTGCCCCGCTGTTCACCTTAACGACATGGAATTGACTCACCAAGACTCGGTTAAGTACTTAGGTATGCACTTGGATAGACGCCTCACTTGTATAAGTCACATCATCAGCAAAAATAAACAACTACGATTAAAATTCAACCAATTAATTTGGCTAATAGGTCGTTTCTCCAATTTATCCCTAGAATGTAAAGTTGCAGTGTACAAAGCTATCATCAGACCAATCTGGAGCTACGGGTTGGAACTATGGGGAACAACTAGTAACTCCAACATCGAAAGAATAGAACGCTTCCAGTCCAAAGTATTAAGGTCTATAGTCAACGCGCCTTGGTATGTCCGAAATGACACAATTAGATCAGATTTAAATATCCCATCTGTTAAGAAATTCATTAAAAAGAAAGCTGAAAAATACTATGTTCGACTAGAAAACCATCCAAATTTACTTGCTCCTCAACTCATCAATAATGAACGAACTAGCGAGCGCAGATTAAGACGCTTCAGACCGCTGGATTTATCTACTAGATTCACTTTACCTGAGACTCCATAAATATAAATTTGAATATTAAGTCAAGAATCAATGGATTTTTGACTTAGATTACATGTCAGTTACATCACGTCAATTTTAATTCCAACATTATACTCAATATCTTTTATATTTTATGTAGATAGTTGTATAGAATAAAGACAAAAAAAAAAAAAAAAAAAAAAAAATTTTTATGAAGTAAATTTGATACTAAAATAACCATCAGTATTTAGAACATAAAATTAGAATCCTGAATTATAAGTTGCTAATTTTTTTTAAAATTTAATCTATAAAAAAACACAATCAACATTTTTATATTACTAATTTCAAAAAT
The DNA here is from genome assembly GCA_963942445.1 of Argyra leucocephala. NCBI lineage: Eukaryota > Metazoa > Arthropoda > Insecta > Diptera > Dolichopodidae > Argyra > Argyra leucocephala. The sequence continues at coordinate 140,057,973 of OZ012678.1, read as the reverse complement.
ATTTACAGAGTCAATCAAAATTATTCAAACAATTTTTAATTCCTTTACTTAATAATAATATTCTATTTTTAATTTATCAATACTGGTTTAATCGAGAATTTCATAAAAAAAAATTTAGAACACAACAAAACTATCATTAAATATCTATAAAAAAAAAAAAAAAAAAAAAAAAAAAGTTGTTAATTAAGATCAAAAACAGTAAAAATTTGTACAATTTACCAAAACTAACCAAATTAGTTTCATCATATTTATGTATGTTGTATATTATATATTTGTTAGTTTGTATATTAATACTACGTACTTATTTTATAACTTGTGTCCGCTTATATGACACAATATTGTCTACTATATATGACCAAATTAGAAGATGATTTCCATTTTAGTCATCATAATTTTGTTTTTATTTCAATAAAATACTCATTTATATAAATAACGAATTCTGAAATAATATTCTCAAAAATTCTGATTCATTCAGTTAATGCAACCAACTATAGGATATACTCACAAAGAAAAGAAAAATGTGTTTTGAAGAAATAAAATAGGAATTTGATACTGATGATAACAATAACAACTAGATACTGAAATATAATATTGAAAAAAATATTAGAAGTTAAATAAGAAAAGCAAGGAAGTATGCAATCGAAAAACAAATGGAAAACACCAGAATACTTTCTTACTTTCTTTAATATGATTAAAAAGACTATGCCCACAGGCTTTATAGCCCCTCAGTACTTTACATTTTTGAATAAAAATGGTTATATTCAAAATGAAAAACATGCCCTTTATTATATCACTATAGTAGACGGGCTACATGTAAGACTATAGAGCAAAACCCGGGCAACATTAATGGAAAAAATTTGAGATATGACATGTCCATACCGGACAAAGGTAAATTTATAAAAGAGACTCATGGTTGGAAAATACGTATATTAGCACTAAGTATTACAAATACATATTTCTTTTCTAGGTTTAAGCAGTTTTAGTTAGATTACTAGGTTTAGTTAGGTTCAGTTTTATCTTAAATAATACGAGAATATCCCAGGTTTTTACATCCCAGGTTTTTTCCAATAGATCTATATAAGAACTTAAGTAAATTAAAACTAAATAATAATAAGAATAAATATATAAAATAAATTAACATAAAAAGCACACTATTACTTTACACATTAATAATAATATCACAAAAGCTATTTTTTGTAAACTTTATCTAGGCTAAGTAACTATAAGATTGTACAATGGGTAAAATAAAGTTTAAAAAAAAAAAAAAACTATCTTTAATATGACAACTTTTTATATTAATCTCAATAAAAATGGGTCTTATTAGACGATGTCAACAGTCACCATCATTAACACCACATTAGCTTGCTATTACCAGGTTGGATGGCAACAGTCAACACTTATCTATGAATTAGTAAAAATTTCTCATTTCGATTTAAATTTTAGTTTGTTTTGCTATCGTGTAATTCTGAAGCCAACAAAATTTTTGATTGATCTTGTCTTGTCTATGAAATCGTAATGTGCGACAAATAATATTTTGCCTGCAAATTCACCCTTGGTGTCAACACAAATATCTTCACCACAAATTTGTTTTGTTGGCAACAGGGTGAGAGACAACAAAAAGAAAATACATCAGTTGACATCGCCTAATAAGAAGTCTGATAAAGAGCCTAATAATGGACCAAAAAATAATTATAATAAAAAATAACGTTAAAATTGTGATTTAATATTTTTAAATAAATTCCATTACAAAATGGAAATGTAATTCATAATAATATTTTCATTTTTTTTTTTTGCAAACAAGAAAATATTTTTTTCTTATTTAATTTTAATTTTTGTTTTTTTTTTTTTTTTTTTTTTTTTTTTTTTGGAAATAAAGTCGTCTGGACGAACTTGTATGGTTATTTATTGACATAATATAACTTAAATTATTACTTTTCGTTGAGCTTGTTAAAATTTTTCAACGAAAACACCAATAAAAACACAAATAAAAACAGAATTCAGATATAACTAATATAACCAACCCCATATTTAAATGGACTTTTCGACCTTAAGTGTATTCAACAGACACGAATTGAAGAAAATAAAAATAAAAACAAAAATAAAATAAATACTGAAATTCAGATTTCAGCAATTTGTCAACTCTTTTTTTGGGTTATTTTTATTACATTTTATTAAAATTTTATTAATTTTTGTATCATCTTTGGAAAACATTTTTATGCCATACTCATTAATGATGATAATCGAAGTCATTCTTTATTCCATTTTATCTTTATAATTGATTTGAATTTTCGTTTATAATAAAAATGTTACGAAAGCTTACTAATGTATTCAATATGACTTTTTTATACTATATAATGGGTGACTTACAAAATGCAGTAAAAAAAGTTTTAATACAGTTTCAATATAGTTCAATTACCGTTTAAAGCTTTTATAACCACTTCAATGTATAAAATAAAATCTAATGCTTTTGCTACATTTTCGAATACTATTTTATAAATAAATAAATATACATAAATATACATTCACTTTGACGTTTAAATTATATTTCTGTATTTTTGTATCAAACGGCAATAATAATAATTTTGAAAATGAATGTTTTTATTAATATATTAGCCAATAATTTAATTAATTTAAGTAACGAGTGTAATAAATATTGCTAAACTTGAATCTAAAATATTTTATCTTTCCTTACATCAGCATATATTTTCTATATTTTCGGCGCAAAATACATTTTATTAACATATTTTGCTACAATTTGGCATAAAACTTATTTTTTCGTCAAAAAATAAATCTAACCTATAATTTAATTGATTCTGGTAATTTTCTCTATGACATGTATACGAAATGTAGTCTAAATTTTTTCGCTACACACTCTGCTCTTATTTTACGTTTCTACCACGTATCTTAAACATTTTGGAATAAGTCTACAAAGTCAAGAGCTTTTGAAATGCATTTTGGAAGATGCTATATTGTACGGTTTCCCTGCATTTTGGAAGTCACGGAATTTTATGTACATATAGATTTTCATCATTATCCTGTAACCCAATCCGTGGGACATAGGGTGGTATCTACAAGTTTTATCAAATGGAAATTTTGTTCGGTTTTTATAACTCACATATGGTTTTATTCGTAATCTATAGGGGAGTTATCAAACTCTTCAAATTCAAATTAGGAGTTGTCTAGGTAATTTCAACACAACAATATTTACTCATGAGCTCAGTTGTGTTCGAAGACACTTTTGCCAATCAAAACTTTATTTTAAATATATGTAGATTTTGGTATAAATACCATTATCATGGTATCAATTATTTGCTCTAAAAATAAATAATATTTTTCATAAATAAATTGAATATTTATACCGCTTTTATTTATTTAACAATTAAAAATCTAAATATGTAGGTTTTTTTAAACTATGTATAACTTTATTACATGATTGAGTCTATGTTGTCATCAGACATATGGTCACTTTAATTTTATTTTTATAATTTAGCAATACTTGATGATGTGAAGTCTTCTATTAATATAGTTTTTTTAACATTTTAAATTGTTAATACACCATTAATTAAAGTAAGTCAAAGATGTCTGATGACCACTTCTATTCATGCTTGTAATTGATAAGATAATGCAAGAAACGGGTTCTTTCGGAAGTGGCATAAGGTGGGATCTAAGGAAGGAAACTTGAAGACCTTCACTATATGGATGATATATGTCTGCTAGCGCATTGTTTCTGCGGCATCCAACACAAAGCCGATCTACTTCAGTAAGCAGCGCGCGCAGAGTTGGGCTAGAATTTAAAATAGAATAGAAGGTACATCAGTCGAATATTTTGAAAGCTTCTCCAACCTAGATGGCAACAACAGACTTGGTAAGACCAGAGCTGCGTTTGATGATGAATTAAGTCCAATATGAAAGAATGGCCAAATAACTATGAAAATAAAGATAGAATTTTAGCTTTAAGTATGAAAATATTTTTATGAAATGACTTTGTTTTTTACGAATCGTTCGTCATACGAACAGTAAAAATCATTTACTGGTAATATTTATACCTGACATTGGAATATTTTTTACACTAGTTTGGGATTGGGATATTATACTTTGATGGAGTATATTTTTAACACTTTGATGGGTATCATGATCGTGAATTTTTGCAATTTACATGTACAATATATCACTTACTATCATTCACATTTTTATCCGAAGGTATATGTACATAAAAACCAACATTGTTGAAATTTGTGCCTGAGAGATAGAAAATTTCGGTATCACTATAGTGATCATGGTATCCGAGAACAAAATAAAGAATGTTCACTGGTTATAAACCTGTTAAGATATATGGGATTGTTTTTTTATACCGGCAATACTTTTATAAACAAATTTTTGTGTAAATGATAGTAGTTTGGCTGTTTTTTTTTAGATTTAGATTAGATTAGATTTAGAATTAATTTATTTTCTTAAATATAACATTTTTTACAAACTAAATCAAATTAAAATTGAATATTAACAAAACATAAACCTCTTAAATCTAATAAACTAATATAATAAATTCAATAAAATTAACAAAAGTGAAAACAAAAAAAAAAGAAAACTATTACATTTAGAATAATTAACAGGAACAAATAATAATATAAAATTCAAAAGAAATAATTAATAAAAATAACAAAACTTTATATATGTAAGAAAATAAGTAGGATCATTCGAATATATTCAAAAGAATACGTGTTGAATGAAACAAACATAAATGGAAAAAAAAGATATAAATATAAATATAAAAGCGGGGTACTAAAATCAAAAGTAATTACACATTAAGATTAGAAAAAATAATTTAAAAACAAAAAAAATAAAATTAAAAATAAAATTAAAAAGAGTGTAAACAATGTAAAAAATGTGAAAAAAAAAAGAAATAACAAATAAAAAACGTATGAAAAGCATAATATTGAAGTAAAACTAAAAATATAGTATAATTGAAGTATGAAGAGAAAACCACATTTAATTATAATGCATATACAAAACACTTATTTAATACAAATTTCCACCATCAAATATTGATTCAATTTGAGAGTGATCGAAGTAAAATAACCAGATTTTCAACTGTCTAAGAAATGAGGACAGATTTCGTTCACTTTTGAGGTGAATTGGTAGTCTATTAAAAATTCGGGGTGCCATATTAACAAAACAATGAGTAAATTGTGTTGTTCTGGCCATTGAGACAGCAACATAATTCAAATAATTTTAATACATAGGTTGTAAGTTGGAGTTAATCTTTGATCGAGGTAACCAGATCTAATCAAAAAAAAAATTCATAGTTTTATAGATATAGAGATGTCTTAGTGGCAAAATACAAACTATTTTGAAAAGTGGGAAACTAGAAGATAGACGATTAACATTAAGCATGGTTCTTAAGTATAATTGAGCTGAGTCCTTGTAAACAATGGCAAGATTGTTAGAAACATCATGAAGGATTTTCCATACATTTTAATAATCCATCTAATCATCTGCTAACTTATTCTCGTTGATACCAGCATGTTCTGGAACCCATGGCAATTCTATATGACCTATTATTTTAATTCTACCAATTTGCTGTCATTGCTTGTGCCTTTTTTTATAAACAGCCAAACCGTTAGGTATGAAAATACCTTTAGCATTTTCATGACGCTTGGTTGGAATAGGATAGGATATGATAAATTAGGAAGAAAAAAAGGGAAGTAATGTAATGCTTTGGGCTAGGAGAAGTGGATGAATTCTGTTATTGTAAGAAACACCCCAACAAGCTAAACCATAATTCAACTTGGAATTGAAAAAGGCGTAATAAAATATATTTAAGATTTCCAAAGAACTACATTTTTTCAAATGGTAGCCGTAACGAACAATTTTATTTAAATATTTTTTTAAGTTATGAGTATATTCAGACCAATTTAATTTATGATCCAATATTGTAATTCCCAGGTATTTGAAAGAGCGTACATTTTCAATATAAAAACAATATAAAACTTCTTTAAAAAAATTCTTTGCAGCGATATATATATATTATTATATGTAAAAATTCTATAAGCTATCTCCCATTATAGAGCCAAAAAAATATTTTCATACTGAAAATATTTAACATGTCAAACCTTCCTTTAGTTAATACGTTTACGCAAAATTCAAATTCACTCTTCAAATTTTACCACTTCATCGAATGAAAATTAACATGGTATAAATAATTTTAACCATCATAGACAATTTCTTATACTTAAACACCTATGATAAAGTGTTCCAATAAACAGTACTTTTCATGTAACGTAATAAAATATATTTGTTAAAATTTTCACAATCAACAGATTTGAAATAAATCAAATCGGTAGAAAAACAAATTAAATATGGTAATTTCTAATACCAAATGCAAATAGAGATAATAAATTAAATTTTTAAATCCATTTTTAAAAATCAATTTATTTAAATAAATCTTTAAAATTATATATTATTAATTTTTATATAATTTCATCATACTGACAAGAAATTATTAATTTATCTGAAAAAAAAAAAAAAAAAACATATCCGATGCTATCTAATAAATATATTCTTTACATACTCGTACATTAACGAATAAACAGAGACAAAATCTGAAATGAAAACTAGAAATACCAAAACATTCTAATGGCGCCTTGTCATATAATATTCAAAATATTGTAGGTGCAACAACAACAACAACAACAATAATAACAAATAATTAATAATTTTAATTTTTTAAAAAAAAATATACAAGAAAACTTTTATATTAAAAAATTTTAGGAAATTTATTAAAAAAAAAAAAATACTTTAATGGAATTTAAATTTGAAATTTAAAAAAAAAAAAATAATAAAATAAAACACAAATCAAAGAGAAGATGCTATTTAAAAGAAAATTAATTCGTAGTACTATTTAAAATTTTGTTAACATACATGGTATGTAGGTGGTACGAAAAATTCTGTCATCATCAATGTTACTGGAGCAATCACATTAAAAATTTCCTAAAAATATAACTGAATGAAATATGTAGAGAAGAAGTGGGGCATATAAAATGTAAAGTTTTTGTATATTTATTTTCTGTATTAATTAAAATTTAAAATTCAAGTTTCTATCAACATCATTATCTTTGGTATATGACTTTCTTTACATTTTAGAATTAGCATTCAATTTTAATTCATTCTAGAATACTATTAATACATTCAGTTTTTGTATAGATTTTCATTTTCCAAAATTCCTATTATATTCGTCTTCATTCTTAACTGTTTTTATTTTCGTCAATTATTATCACCTGTAAAAATTGGCAATGAGATTTAAATCTTGTTCTTATCTGAAATTTAATTTATTTCAAAACCAGTTTCATGAACAATCGCATCCGAATAATCGTCTTATACTATGATTACAGAAGACATGAAGAAGTGTATATTATTTAGAATTCACTGTAATAATATTAGTTAAATTTAATATTGGTTAATAATATTAGGCATATTAAAAAAAACTTCAAGCTCATCGAAAAATCGTGAAAAAAAAAATTTCATAAAAAATGCTGTTTTTTTCATTTTAATTGAATTTATTTAATCTCTCTAAATGAAAATAACAATAATTTATAACAACAGTAACCTTTATGGTTTATTCAAATCTCAAAATCTAAAAAGTTGGAAGGTCTAGTCTATTGATTAGATACTTCATATTTACTCGTTAATTCGAACTTTCTGTCTTATACGACTGCTAGCAATTTTTTTTAAACCTGCTGATTATTGAAAATTTTTGTCGCCAAATGGTGAGGCTGTTTACAGATCTGTTTTTACATTTTTTTTTCACTTCTACTGTAACCATGGGTATATTCAAATTTTTATATAGATTAATGTTTTTAAGGTGCCAAGGGGCCTCTGGGTTATGGTGTTTTTTAATCTTCTGGTTATTGAAAATTTTTGTCGATCTCTCGCCAAATGGTGAGGCTGTTTGCAGATCTGTTTTTACATTTTTTTAGTTCTTCTGTAACCATTAGTATATTCAAATCTTTATGTAAATTAATATTTTTAAGCTACCTGAGGGGCCTCTGAGTTATGGTGCATAAAATTTTTGATTGAATCCTTTGAATTATTTCGATGTTACTATTACAAGCAGTTTTCCATAACTGACATCCATGGGACTAGATTGATTTCAGAATGGCTTTCTAGTGTACAATTTTTCCCAATAAGCCAATAAATGGCTTTCGTCTTGAATTTTAGTTATTATTTTTTTTGCGGTGATGTGCTTCTTCCAAGTTAGCCTTTTGTGAAGATCACCTCCCATTCATTCAGTCCATCCATCTAGATATATTTCAATATTTTTTCAAATCAAGGTTCAAAACAAGAAATATAAAAAAATTTAAGCACATATGATTTCCAATGAATTTATGAACGTACATTATTTCTTGATATGGTTTTTTATTTGTATTGAAAAGTATACTGAAAAGTAGGTAAGTTTTTAAATTTTTAGCAAATAAATTTTTTGATTTTGTTAATTTTACCTTTTTTTATTTATATATACATATATCTCATACTAAATAAACAAACAAAAAAAAAACAAACAAACAATCTATCAAAAATGGATTATTGCCTGTTTAATTTCTTCAAAAAATAAAAATACTAATTTGGAACAACTGTTGGGCATAATTTTTTGTTTAATATGAAATCTACATGTACATTTTTACTCTCATTAACCTTCATTTTCCACTTATAGAGTAATTCCTGTATCTGCTGCAAATTTTCTTGCAGATTTGTAGATGCTGTATGTGAATTTAAGTGACAGCTTAAAATTGCAGTATCGTCCGCGAAAGTGGATGTTAATGTGTTCCTATTTTCCGGTAGATTATATGTATATATTAGATATAAAAGATATTAGGTATGAAATTTCATATTCTTCTGTTACATAGGATTTAAATCTAACTTTGAAGCGTCTATTGCTTATATAAGAATTTAGTAGTAGATAAAAATCAACTAGTATGTTTTGTTGTATTTTATGGATGAATCCATCGTGTCACACTTTGTCAAATGCCTGGCTGACATCCAAAAAGACTGCTGGACAGAACTTTCCTTCTTAAAATCATTGTTTTATTTGGCCAACTATTCTATGTGACTATGTTCGATCATGCTATTTTCAGCTTGAAAACCAAATTGGTGGAGAGGAATCAGTCCATTGTTTTTTATTTGCAGAAACATTTTATGTACTATAATTTTATCAAATACTTTGACAGCATAAGCAATATGATGGGTCTATATGAGTTGACCTTTGTTGGATCTTTATCTGGTTTTAAGATAATTTTAAATATAGACTGCACTTACAATGATGGAAAATAAGTTATTCTGAAGATAGCATTGAATATTTGTGTAATATGCTTAAAAGCTATGCCTGGGAGCTCTTGCAGTATTCTAGCTGAAATACCATCGTATAGCCTGCTGCGTTTTTGAGACTGATTTTTTTGTTTATTGTCGATCCAATAAACTACGTATTAATTCCATAACATGGTCTTGCTGGTATATTTTAATATCTAGCTGATTTCACATAATGTGTCGTGAAAACACATGGCGTGAAAACATATTCCAGGTGGAATGTGACTTCTGCTTTTTCATTATCTCTTTGCGGCCACTCTCCACTATTTAATTTGATTAGACGGTCATGTTGTTGCGGCCATTTAGCTTTTCGTATCTTTTGTGGGCTTTTGTGGCAGAATAGTTCATTTAACTAGATGGACATAGGCTGGCAACATACTTCGGCAATTTTGTTTGTGTTGCATCGTGTAGCAACTGTTTAAATTTTTTTTTTGTTTTATTTTGAAAAGTTTCAAAATTCATATATATATTTCATATGGAAAACAATATGTGAGTTTTAAAAACAAATTCAAATTTCCAATTGTTAAAAGCAAAACTGAATGTTAAAATAGTCTAGTGATTTTATTAATTAATTTCTAATATAAATATAGTTTTCACTATAATTTTAATATTAAAAACAACACACACAATCATTGATAACCCTGTATAATTGATCTTTACACTTTACTTAAGGCCACAATCTTAAAATTATAACTTCGTTTTTTTTTTTAAACTTAAAGTGATTCCTTTTGAATCTAATAATTTAAATCGCTAATCACACTGCTTTCTATAAAAAAAAAACATATAATTTTTTCATAATAATTCATAAAAGATAATGATGATAATTAGCTAAAAAAAACATAACCTAAACAACGTCATTATTATAATATATTCTAAGAAATATTTAATCTTAATTGTATCAAAAGACCAAAAAAAAAAATGTATTCAAATTATGTGTTACACAGCTTTCAAGACCGGTAGTCATTGTGATGTTATTAAATTCTGGACAAACTATAAAACGATTACTAATTTCATCTTAAAAAGTATTAAGTATAATTTGACTTAGTTATCACTAAAATAAAATGAAAGAAAAAAAAAAAACAATTTTTAACATTAACTAATGTGCTGAAAACCTCACACGAAGCTCAAAATAAACATTTTGGTTAACAACCATAGTAAAATTTTGAGGTAAAAAAAAAAAAAAAATGTTTCGAAAGAAGTTGAGAAAAATTTGATAAAATTACGATATTTTAAAGTTGTCGTTCTGCTGTTACAGGTCTTTTATTTTTTTCAATAAAGATATATTATGATGAAAAGAAAGCGAAAACATAAGAAAAGCAGAAGAAGAACACAAAAAAAAATACCTATGTTTTACCCTTTTTTAATTAGTTAAGAATTTTTTTTTTTTTTATTTTTTGTTCTTTTGATTATTTTTCAGGAAATGCCAGTAGCACTCTTTAATTGTTATGAATCCTATTTTTGTGTGAGTAGTATATGAAAACTACAACCGATCGTCTATACCGATATTTCCTTATTATTCAAGAAGAACGAAGATGAATAAGAAAATAAAAAGAAAAACAACTAGAATGAAAATCAGAAAAACAAAACAAGAGAAATACAACCTACTCGCGCAATATTATGTCATCGCGATGTGTTCTTCTTGTTTTTTTTTTTTTTTTTTTATTTATTATTTTGTCTCTGTTTTTTAACTTTTTTTTTATTTTATTAATTTTTGCTTTTTTTATGTTTGGCTTATATATTATTATTATTTATACATATGCATTTAGATATCTATGTACGTTACTATTCCTTTTGGTGTTACTCGATGGTTTGGTTATCATTACGATATTGTGAAGGTTGTCTGGAGATTCATTTTTGTCGTATGTTTTTGTTTTTTTTTTTAAATTTTTATGTTTTTTTTTTTATTTAGATCATCGTCATCATCATCGTCATCAGCATCATCATAATCATTGTCGTCGTCATGGTGCAATTTCAGCAATACTAGAACATCTGAAATTTTTTTAATTTTTTCCTGTTTTATAACTGCCTCCATTCTGTATTTTGTAAGTTAAAAAAAAAAAAAAAATAAAATTTATCATGATTATTGCCAGCCATCAGGTTTTTTTTAAGTGTTGTACTCTACTATTATGAGTTTTTGGTTTTTATTTTTTTTTGTATTTTTATATAAATATCTTATTGCATACGGTACGTTGCATTCTAGATATGCATTTATCTATATATATATATATTATATATTTGATATATATATATATATATATATATATATATATTTATATGTTAAAATGATCTTGTTCATATAGATACATTTTTGATGGCTTAAGAATGGCGTCTGCAATTGCGCGCGATTGTTAAACTAATAGGAGAAAAATGCGCGCGCAATTTTAAAATTTAGCTAGGAATCATAAACAAAAAAAAAAAAACAAAAAAAAGACATAATAAAAAATTAAATAAAAATAAATTTTCACATTTTAAGAATATTGTCTATAAAATTGTCTCGGAATCATAAATAAAAAAAAATATAATATAATAATAATAAATAATAAAAATAAAAAATTAAATATTTGAAAGTGACTGGTTAAATTTAAAAATCCAAAGTATTAATGTCGAGTCGAATATTATTTTTAATATGTATACACAAATTAAAATTTTATGTAGTTGAGATAAAATTTTCTTTCATTGAACCAGACCGTTTTGGATACATTGCAAAATGGAAAATGGTATATTTCAATAATGAAAAACAATGGTAAATAAGATCTCAAATATTGAGGGTTCGTAGCGTTAGTTAATTAAATCAATAACTTATTACCAGTTACTGTAGGTACACTTATATCAAGTATGTCAAGTTATCATAGTATGTGATATCATAGAATTGCAATTCTCCACAGATCGTATCCATTAGAGAATTTTTCACCCAGCGATAGAGGTATAGTTTTCGAACCTTTAAGATCATTCAGGTAGTCTAGAAAGTAATCTCCTAGATGATTTTTTCTTTTGTGAGCCATTTGGGTGCGGGTGCAAAAGAAAGTATAGGATTAAATGTCTCATCCTCCTCTTCATTTTTGCAGTCTCTGCAGAAATAATTTTGGTATGTTTTCCTACAATCCCCACCATAGTATTTTTTTAATTTTTTAATTAATATATTTAATTTAATACCAATATAAACAATCTCAGATTTATATTTATGTATAATTTAAAATATAAGTGTTTAAACTCGTATATCTGTCTAGTTAAAATCATGAAGTTTGTTGGCAAACAGATATAATTCAAAATTTAGCACAATTAGGTTTTATACAATATTTGATATTCCGTATATGGAAAACACATAAATGCCCACAATCGACATATGCAGCAATTCGTTAAATTATCATTAAACATAGAATTCTTAAATTTCATCCAAAGCCGAATTCGACATACTTATGTTATTTCTTTTTGTTGTTATTTTTGTAACAAATATTTTCTTATGTTACTATGAGTTGACATAATAGGCTTTTAGCAAATATCTATATCAGCTTTGTTAGGCAATTCGACAGTTCATAGTTCTATATCATTATAGAATCAGCGCATAATACTTTTTGAATTATCTTTAAGTTCTTTGCCGCATTTAATTTTTAATTGCTTATTTTAAATACTGCGAAATATCAGCGATATAACAAGTTAGTAGCTTGTTTTCACATATGATTGAAATTAATATAATCAAAAAATAAAAATTTAAGTTTAGATCAGTATACCAAGCGAATGAGTGTAGTCAATAAATCCTTCTGGGTTTAATTCAAAAACTAAACCCAAATAGATTCTGAAAACATTTAATCGGTAGCAAGTGAATAAGTAAAGTAAATCATCCATTTTCTAATTCTATTTCAATGAAAGAAACAAGTCTCGCCCATTATATTTAACGTCCACTTAGTCCAATTAGTAGGTATAATTAGTCCATGTCTCGTCTAGTTCACAGTTACGCGTCTATGTTAACCTGTCAATCTCAAACCACAAGTTGGACCGTCCATACTAATTATTCCAGATGCGTATTTTTATCGTTTTCCAAGACACTGAATTTGTGCAAGAAATAACAATTACTGTTCAATCAAATCACATTTAATACTCATATAACTCGTCTCTTCCCTCTTTTCTTTGACAATCACAACTTTTGCCCAAGATTAAAAATAATTATTGATTTGTAGCTGTTGTTTTGTGTTGTTGTTAATTACTTTAATGTTTTATATGTTTTTCAGATAGGTATAGTTGAACTTTTTCTACTTACAGTTACAGTTTTATATCGCTTATGAGTTTAAAAATGTCCATGTAAACTAATAAAATCGAAAATGACAGTCATTTTAATTAATTTTCTGCTACGTTCATGTAATTTTCGTATATTCAACTCTCTAGCATGAACACTCAATTCTCAAAAAAAAAAAAATAAAATTCATTTTATTATAATTTTCATTATATTAAATTACAATAATTCACATTACACCGTCTTACTTATTACATAAACACATTACTTTTATTTATTTCGACTGGCAACTCCAATAATTATGATCAGATATAAAAATTCATTTTTTTTTTATTTTTTTTTTCAATTTTTCGTCACATCATCTACATTAACGTCATTACCTAAATTAATTTAATTTTATTTGAATTTATAAATTTGAAATAAAACTATTGACAAGCCCGTAGCAATTTGAATTCATTGAACTTTTAATTTTCTATCATCAAAAATAAACATAAAATTTAATGTTACTTTCTTAATAGGAGCCAAAATGAAATAAAAATATATATATATATTATATATATATCTTAATTATCTTCAAATAATATCAAAAAATAAACCTGTTAAACATTGGATGTTCTGATCCGATGGTAGTGATTACCAAACTCTTAAACAAAACTTGAATACGAATAACGATAATGCAATGTGACTAGGCGCATCCAAATGCAAATCATGTTTTTTTTTTATCTTTCTTTAATGGAATGCGGAGGCGAAATGTGTTTTTTTTTTGTTTTTTTTTTTTTTGGTTTTATTTAACAATTTTATTACCATACGCAATTCAATTGTTTAAGTTTCTTTATTGGTCAAGTTTTATCCATTCAAAAGAAGGAGCGACTTAATATAAAAAATCAATAAAAAAAAAAAATAAAACAAAATTGAATGCTTAAAAAACAGTTTTATAAAAATACTTAAAACATTTACTATTAAAGATTCAATTAAAATATGTATTAAAAAATGTGATAATAAAAATTTAAAAACAAAAATAGACCAAACTACTAGGAAGGACATTAAAACCATAACGAAATTATCATTTCGGTGAAATCCAAAGGGAAGTTTAAATTGAGAAGTACAAAACTATACCTACACAATATGTATAGTGTTTTGAAAGTTATAATTTACCAAGCCTTAGGTAACCTCCAAAAAATAATTAGAAAATAGAAATTATAATTTTTCGTATCTACATAATAACTTAATTTTATTTATTTGACGAGTTCACTTCAGAATAAAACCTTACTTTTGTTTTTTATGGCCAAAATAATGGGATAAACACCCTAGCTGCTTTCGCAGAATTTTAACCAGTTAGTATAGCAATATAACATAATAATGCATATCTGAACTAGCCAAATATCGATCGGAAGTATGTGAAATATTAAATTCCAACTAATTTGGTAATACCTACTGAGCTCAAGTAGTGCTGTGATGAATGAAAAACTTCTAAAACTTATTGTTAATGAACTCGGTTTAAAATAAAACAAGATTTGAAGATTTTACAAAATTTAAGTACTGATTAATATCCAATGTTAACGATATGATATAGGTAGTGATTATGTTATGCCAAAACTACCCGAAAATCTGCTCCGAGCCTGTTAGCCTTTTCTTATAAATTTTTTTCTGCCTTTATTAAACAAATTTTTCTTAAAATAATGAATTGTTTGACAATAATTTTTTGTAATTACTGTAATTAAACTATAATTTAACCCCCATGTTTCTGAAAAAATTCAAGTTACTAAATATTTGTAATTGTTTAATCACATTTTTTCTTGAAGGCAAGCAAGTCTTGTGCAATAATATTTATGGAAATCATTATCTTCACCAGTTTTTCAAAATAGACCTCTGGACTTATACGGTGAATACAATAGATCAAATGCATATAGCTAATATAGCGTTAATGTTAACCTCAATAAAAAAAATATTTAATCTCTAAATTTTATCGATCCATCTAATTTAATTTCTTTCCTGTTTTTGTTTCATAGCAAAAAAAAAAGAAGCTCCTTTAATTTAATTTAACTAAAAAAAAAACAAAAAATTATGAAAATTATTTGCTATTTCTAAATCTCTCTACAATGAGTATCAAAATTTGATGACTAGATTTTTTAAGTTGTTATAATTACGCTAGGTACGTATATAGATACCACTAGAAGGGTATAGTTTCTGTATATACTGGATTTATGATATATCTTTATATTAATGTATATATACATCTATACATACTTATAAAAGTGAACGGGTTGTTTGTTTGTTCGCTATACACATCCACAGTTTTAAAGATAGAGTTCTAAAATTTTGTAAAGTTGTTCATTACTAAAAAACATAACTAGAAATTTATATGTAATGTGTATTTTACCAGTAGTATTTTATAATGTTGTCACATGACAGGTTCGGATAGCTGCATACAACTCCTAGCACCCATTAGAAATATTTCAAAAATGAACATCAAAATTAGGACTGGTTCGTGTAGCTGACATGATAATTTCTAACACTCATTACAAATATTTCAAAATCTAAAATGTTACAGAGATGAGAACTTGTAATTAGGTACTTTCTAAAAAAAATAAGTAAACATGTTGTTTATCGTTTTTCAAAAGTCAACTGTTTCGGGTAACTCCCATACAATTCATATCACCCATCAGGAATACTTCAAAAAATAAAAGTGTTGCAGACCTGATTATCGGTAAAAAGATATACTCTTACAAAAATATCAAACATGTTTTTTACGGTTTTGGGAATTTCTGGTCAGCTCAGAAGATTTTGCATGGAAACTAATTATCATATATAATAGCTCAAAGCTCATTATATATTTAGGATTATAAATTCGATTCATAAATAAAACTTTATTGTAAGAAATTGTATACATTATGTGTTGGATCTGGACAAAGTCGGGTGAATTGTTTTAGGATATACAAGAATGTCTATATCCATTCAGAGTGAAATTTGTTTAATTATGGAAAATAGTCGACAATTTTCAACAATGAGCCAATAACCACACTAGGTCACGAGTATGTAATTTACATTGTGCAATATAACAAAATTTTATTAAATTCCTACAAACTATGTTTGATGCGTGCATGCGTATATTGATAATCAGATTAGACATATTGTATCAAATCCAAGTCTTTCATGACACAATGCGACAATTTACAAAAATATCAATAAACATTCTCTATCTAACTCTAAAAATGGCCCAAAACAAAACATGACATAAAACAACAAAAAAACAATGGAAATGATAACACATTTAATTAATTTTATAATAAAATTAGTTATCTGTGGTCTGTGGTGATATCAAGAATATAATAAATTTGTCTCAAAAGAAAAACTATGCTAACACAGATATTAAATGTTCACAATCTAACTAACTAATCATATAACCTGGTTTCTCAAAGAATAATTGAAAGTAAAAAACAAAATACACACATTTATAGTTTATTTCAGTTCCGGTTTTTCCTACCCTTATGTTACATTGGGTGCGTTCAATAGAATCTATCGCTCAAAGAAGTTTTCTACTGAACGGTGATTTTATGTAAAGCGCTAAAGTAAAACATTACATAAATTTTAATGACATCTAGGCCTATGTGTTGATATTAAGATGCACAAATTATTTGTTTCCTACCTTAAATGCTCACAACAAGCACAATTTATTTGTTTGCTTTCCTACTGCTCACAACAAGTAATATCTACATTTAAATTTAATACAATTAAAAATATGAAAAACATTTTTTATTCAAAATTTTTATTATAAATTTTATTCGTATTTAAAAAAAAATAAAAATTCATGTAATTTCACATACAACAAATGTCATGGTTAATTTTGCTGGAAAACATTCAATACAATAATGCAGCACTAATTGTTCTGATACTTATTGTAATGCTAGAGTCTATACTGAACACACCCATTATTTTATGTAAATAAATGGTAAAACGTTAGTAAATAATTTGATTTCAACTTTTTCAAATGACACTCCATATAGACTGATCATCACCCAGTATATAACTTATTACTTGAATCAAAAAAACTAATTAAATTTTTTTTATACTCTCACAAAAATAAACAAACATGTCTTTTACCGTTTTGGGAATTTCTGACCAGCTCAGAAGATTTTGCAGGTAATTAAATTTTTTATCCAATTTGTTTTAGACAATTATTTCTTTAAAATTCAAATTGTCTAAAACATTCTTTCAATTTTGGAACTCCATGTGCATGCACGAATATTATATCTATATAAGTATATTATAGGTTTTCAAAGCAAGTTTTGTCTAACAAAAGTTATAAAAAATTGAAATTAATAAAAAAAATAAAAACAATAAAAAAAGCATTTCCTGTTGCAAAAAATAACAAACATTATTACTTTCCTGTAACATTTGTATTGCATATACAAGCACACACACACAAATATACCCTTATATTAAACTAAAAATTGTTAATATTTTTGAAAGGAAAAAGATAAAACGATTTTTACCTCTTTTCATTTTATTTCATTTTTATTTAGGAAATCTTTATTTCTAAACAATATATATATATATATATATATATATTATATACATATAGAAATAGATACAAAATATTATATACAATAGCCTATTCAATAGCAGCGAATATAAAAGTTGATTCACCTGTTGCCCTATAGGGCACCGCAGTCATAGATATACAACTTACAAAAAAAAACAAAAGAAGAAAAACTCAATATCTATTCTCTATTCTAAATTTAAATATAAGCGTATCTAAGAAATTGTACTTGAGAATCTAAGAAAACTAACTAAGAATACATAGTAAAAACGATTTCTATACCATTACAACTTCAATTTTTTTTTTCATTTTTTTTTTTTTTTTTTTTTAGATTAAACTATATGTGTATATACAATTTTGCTTTGCCCATCAGCCATAATACTTTGACTTTTATACTTTTCTATACAAAAAAAAAAAACAAAAAAAAAAAAACAGAAAAAAAAAATTGATCCAAAGTAAGTAAGTTACCTTTTACTATCAATCTTTCAAATGTTTACTATTCTCAAGATTTTATTTATTTACAAATTCATCTATATATATATATACATAGACGACTATATATTATTATATACACTTGCTTGAAAAAAAAAAAAAATTTTTATTTTTGTTATTTTTTGAAATTGAAAAGTCCTTCAAGAAGAAATTGCATTAAAATGCAATAACATCGACTCGCACTAAGAAAATTTTCTAATGCAAAATTACAAAATTACAAAATAAAAAAACAAAAACAAAAACAGAAAATAAAATAAACAAAATAAATAAATAATAGTTGTAAAAATAAAAAAAAAAAAAATTGTCCAGAAAAACGAAAAAATTTCAAACTATTTTTTTATTTTTATAAATTTTGCAAATAATTTTAGTTCAAGAGCTATGATAACATTTCGGAAATAAATTGTTGTAAATTTGTTAAATCTTTGGCTAAGTGAAGATGAAGGAAATAAAATGAAAAACAAATGTGTTTTGTCATATTGTTCATATTATATAATATGACTCGTTCAATTTATTTGAAAACCATCAGTTCTGGGACAGAAAAAGGGATTTGTTAATATTTGTAAAAATTAGATCACATTTTGGTCCGATTCAGTTATTACACCATCATCAGAAAACTGATAAAATATAATTTTGCGGAAACATACCTATAGACTTTCTAATTTTTATTATTAAAAATGTTTTATCTAGAGCCTACAACATATTCGATAAAATTAAAGTAACTATTATATAAATTGTGTATCCTGGGTATCAGCTTTTGAAGACCGGAAGGAGCTGTTACTTACTGTTACGTAAAATCTGAATTTGCATTAAAAGGTCCCATTTGAAAATCTCGATTTTGGCCAGTTTCGACGGTTTTTGGTCTAAAAAAACCGATTTGCAGTCGTTTCCGGAAGTTGAAAATACCATCAATCGATAAAGCACCCCCGATTTAGTTAATAATTTTTTTTTTTTTAATTTCAAAATAACAGCTCCTTCCCCTTTTAAAAAGCTGATACGCATGGTCTGGATAACCCGGTATATAATAATTGTTTCAATTTTTCTTGGTGTATCACGATATAAAATGAATTACCGATTAGGTTTAGTTTTTGTATGTATGTGTGCTGTCATAGGGCTATTAAAATGATCATATACACATATATGTGGAAACTGGATACCATGAACGACATGTCAATGCCATAAATCATTTTAACAGTATGGCTGTACTATTTACAGTTAATTATTTATTAGCAACATAGGAATGCCATAAAATTTCAGAAACAAAAAAACACAATTAAGTTTTTTGACAGCCTTTCTTTTTTTTGGAAGCTAGTAAAGCAAAGAAGTTTTATAAAACAAAGAAAAACTAATCATATTGAACCCTATAGGCTTTTCTCAAATCTCGACTTATTCCTTTTTATAGTATTAAGAAATAGATTAAAGAGCAGCATTTGGAAGATTGCAACCGATATGGAGGAGCAGCCAAATATCCAGAGCAACTAAACTTAGAATATTCCGGTCTTGTGAAAATTAATCCTGACATGCGGCAATTAAACTTGGTTAACATCACAAATCCTCAACCAGAAGTTACAAGTCTTCATTAATAAATGTTTAAGGATAGTATACCGAATATTCTGACCAAACACAATAAACAACAAGGACGTCTGGATACTAACCTGCGAAGAACCCATAGCGAAACAAATTAGAAGAATGGAAATGGAGATGAAGTAAGCCACACTCTCAGAAAGCCATCAAACAACATCGCGCAGATGAGCTCAGAATGAAACCCACAAGGCACAAGAAGACCCGGTCGCCCAAAGAACACCTGGTGTAGAACCATAAAACAAGAGCTTGAAAAAACAAACATAACGTGGGAACAAGCGAAATTAGCTTGTTAATAGCTAGAAATCGAGTTCGATGAAAATGTCAAGTGGAAGGAAGCCCTATGCTCCCAAGAGGAGTAAGGAAAAGAAAATAATTTTAGACTAAAAGGTTTGAATTTAGCGTGTTTGTTTCAGAATTAATATCAACATCATCTTCCAAAAAGATACGTGTTTCAATAATTTTTAGAATGTTCACCTAGGGTGAGCTTATATTTAAAAAAAATATATATATATATAAAAGTATGCAGTATTTCTTCGTCGTTAAGTTAACTTAGCGTTAAAATAAAAACATTGAACTGATTCATTTAATACCAATAGAATGATTCATAAAGAAGATTAAGTTTTAATTAAGTAAAACCGGTCCCACATAATTTGTAGTTAATCTAGATTAATTAATTGAAATAATAAACAAAGTAAGACTCAACTATAAAACTTAAATAAGAGCGTTATTAAAACAGTAAAGCAAAACCCATCTCAAATATAAATTTCTGAAAATTTTGCTTTGTCGAAAAACTTTAACTTGGTAACATTGAAAGTAAGACAATCTTTTAATGATTTTTAATGTTTATTTTATTTCTTATAGTGAACAGTATAGCGCTGAAGTAATTAAGAAGAATAATTTTCATTAACTATGACACAATTATAATAAAATATATTTTCCATCATATATCTGTAAGTTAGACGGAACGCTCCAATACATAATACAAATTACTTTTTTCTGATTTTTTAAGTTCTGCCTATGCTTAACTTTTCCATGAAAAAGTACAATAAAAATAAAGTTGGGGCTTAGTGTCAAATAATATTTGACCAATATTCTATTAATGTGCATTAGAAAATAACATATACATATATTATATATACTATGTTCATATGTATTAGTAAATAAACATAATAAGATTTAAAAGTTGATATAAATAAGAAACAAATTGATAAAAGCAAATCAAATATGACACTAACGATATTTAAATTCTGTTAATGTCAAACAAACATATGACAAAAAACAAAATATCCATATTATTAAGACCTCTATCGTTTTTTCCAAACCTTGACTGTGTATATGGTAATCAAATAAATCCAATTGTATTGTTTATGGTAATCAAATAAAATAAATAATCAAAAAATAACGGTATGGTACAAGCTTAATTGCATAAACTGTCAACTGGAAATAATAAAATTAGAAATTTCATAAATTAGTCTTATTCTTATACCATCAAGAAGGTTGTCATAAAAGTCAATATTTATGTAAAGCTTCAAGCATTCCGAATAAACAAACAACACTGTGATATTAGTTGTAACTAAACAAGGAAAAGCCAATCAACTACACAATACTCCAAGTCTTCAGAACATATTTTTAAAATATTTAATTTCGAATTAATAATTTAAGTCAATTGGGAAGTTTCACAGTATATCAAAAATAGTTTACTGTTAAACTGAAATTGGTGCAGTAAGCTTAAAAAAGTGAAACATAATCAAATTATATAGTTACCAATATATTAATTTCAATATAAAATTTTGTATTCTGAATTCAAAAAATAGACTAAATAATAGAATAATAGAGAGTATTCTAGAGACTGTCAAACTCGGTAAAACGCAACCTTTATTCTCTATTGATGATATTCTCCAAAACTGAAATACAAATATTAAATTTTTATACAAATTACACGCTGGATGGCGCAGTAGTTAGAACGTCTACCTTTTTAAACGAAAGGTCCCAAGTTCGATTCTCTGCTAAAACAAAAATAAAATGATTTATGGAGTTTTTTGACCAGGTCCACTCCGGGACCAATTTTACATTGGCATAAAATAAATGGTTTGACAGTTTTGGTTATCACTAAAACTAAAATGGGACTATGCAATTATGAGATATAGTTTTGCTACCTTTAAATTAGTAGATATATTATAAAAAGCTATTGTAGTAATTGTGTATGCCAAATCTCTGTGTAAAAGCAGTTAGACTTGTACAAGACAAGCCAAGTCCATAGACTTGGAATTTATATAAAAAATAAAAAAAAATTTTAGTATTGAATCGAATTTTTATAACAGATAAACAGTTCAAGTCTTATTAATTTTCCCTTGCACAGCAGAGGAGCTAGATTAATAGGTTCACAATATTTATAAATTTAGCTCTAAAATCTACTAAATTATCAAATATTTGACTTAGTGCGTTTTGCTAAGACCGTACTTAAATTGTATTCTTGCTAAATTTGGTTAAAATCAGTTAGAATTTGTAATACTTAATTTTGTCAAATATTGATACCTAAACCTAGCTTTAGAATTGTTAATTATTATGAAAATATTATTTTAATAACGAAAACGACAACTGTACCTAGATTATTTTTGTTAAAAAATAGAAATTAGATTCTTTAAAAGCACTTAATTAATATTTATAACTAAATTCAAATATATGAGTAGTATACATTAAAGAAGTATAGTACTCTAGCACACTATAAAATACCAAATAATTTTTTACGATATTGAAAATAGAAAATTAAATTTTTCTCAAAATAGAAAAGTAACAAATATAGCAAATAATAACAACAATAACGGCAATAACAACACAAGAACAATATCAACAATCTTTCTAAAAAGTTGTAATAATACGTCCATTAAATTTTTTTTTTCAGTTTTGTATTGCAAAAAAAAAATACAATCATCACGAAAATTCACAACAAAATTTTTGAAAAAAAAAAAACAAACAAAAAGAAACAACAGACAAAAAATTAAAAATAAAAATAAAACAAAAAAAACAAAAACAAATAACCAAAAAAAAAACATCAACATATAAAAGAAAAACGTGGTACGCGGCTGGCGCGTTCAACAAGTGCGCTTTTTTTTTCATTTTGTTTTGTTTTTCTTATTTTTTTTTTTTTAAATATTTTTCTTGAATTGCTTGAGTTATTCTTATTCATGATTATTTTATTCTCTTATTTTATTTTTATCTCTCGTTCTCTATCGTTCTCTCTCTCTCTCTCTCTTTGTCTGTCTTTTCACTCTATCAATTTATTATTAATATCTATATAGAAGAATTATATTGTATGAGGCATTTTTATGCATAAATATAATATGTACATAATATTATTATGTATAAATGTATATAAACATAATTGCTGAATACTGGATATCTTTTAGATACATAGATAGATAGCTTTGAAAAAGAGGACTGCATGATTGCAATTCTTATGTTCCAGACAAAAAGAAGAAAAAAAATTTCAGAAAATAACAAAAAAAAAAAAAATTAAGAAAAAAAGTCAAAAGTTGAAAGAAAATGACATATACATACATTATAAATTATATATGTATATATATATATATAATATATGTATTCTATAATATGCAATAAATATAATATGTAGTGTATTATATTTATATGTAAATAGAAAAAGCAATAAAAAAGCAAAACAAATCAAGTATATCGGAAGAAGAGAATAAAAATATTCTCAGAACTTGACTCTTAAAAATTGCCTGACCTGATGGCTAGCTGGCTGACTGGTTCGCTGAATGACTGGCTCAATGCACTTTAATGAAATTTATGTATGAAATAATTATAATATTTATTTGTGTACTTATATATATATATACATATAGGTATTATAAATAAATTTAATATACAATGAATAATTGTTGAGTTCCTCTAAATATATTTCAAAAAATAACCTCACCCTTTTTGTCTCTACCCGCTTTAACCACACTATATTGTATGAATTCAATTTTCAAAGCGATATTTTAAAACCTAATGCCTGCCTGATTTTTATATATATA
This sequence comes from Argyra leucocephala, assembly GCA_963942445.1. NCBI lineage: Eukaryota > Metazoa > Arthropoda > Insecta > Diptera > Dolichopodidae > Argyra > Argyra leucocephala. The sequence goes on along the minus strand of OZ012678.1, from coordinate 140,033,738 downwards.
TATACATATATATCCATATATTTTATGTATATACATATATCCATGTACTGTAACAACAATAAAAAAAAAATGAAAAACGCGACAGAACGGCCAATTGATTTGGTACGCGCCGGCAAAACAACTTCAGTAATTTCAACTGTTGCTGTTTCTTTTTATTATTTTTATCTTATTTTTTTTTATTTTATTTTTTTTTTTGTTTTTTACGCTGACCGTGCAACAAACTTTACAAACAATTGTATATAATATTTGCAATGAAAATAAAATAAAAATAAAAAGAGTGTAACAAAAAAGCAGCAGACTTGTTAAAGATGTCTTACTGCTTTACTTAAGGGAGAAAGAAAAATAAAGAAAATCCATTGACTCGGTAATAACAGATCAATTGTAAAAACTTTTTTTTTTTATTATTTTTTAATTTAAAAATTATTTAATGTCATGGCATTTGTATTAATGTGTATATTTGGCAAAAAACATACTTTTTTTTTTTTTTATTCAAATTTACTCTTTGCAAAATTTTGGAAAATTTTCATTTAGAAAAGGTAAAATTTTTGGTAGGTAGTTTTAAAAATGTAAAATTAGTTAATTGCATTTTTTAGCAAGGGTTTTGAAGCATGTTTTCGATTTTAATAATTTGGCAAAAAATAGATTGACTATTGCTATTTATTTAATGTGTAACTACTATGATTTTTCTGTTTATCTGGGATTATTATTAGAAGTTTGGTAGAAGAAGCATGTTTCTTAATTATACAGAGTGTACCAAACTCTTCTTCTTTTTCTTTAAAATAGGCGTTTAGTGCCTGTTTTTTCAATATACAATTCAATTTTCTCTTCAATTTTTTGATGACAACGTCTACCATTTATATATCTTTTAGGAGGTCTTCCTGGCAAACGTTTGATATTGATTTGGCCATTCATTACTACCTTCCAGTCGACTATTCTATTTACATGGTTTCTCCAGTTTGTTCGTCTATTTCAAGTCAAACGGACAATATCTTGAACGTCAAGTCTCTGATGTCGTGCTACGTTACTTATCTCTCAATGTGTATCCACATATTTGCCTCAGAGTTCGCATTTCTGTTTTGATTTAGATGTGTCCGCGACTCAATAGTGTACTTTAGTATGGGTCGAATACAGCTCAACCAAAGCTTAACAAAATAGTGGAATTATTAGTATCAAATTGGGAAGATATTCAATATGGGAATTGATAACACAATGTTTATTGACTAATATAAATGTTGAAAGTGGTAACGTGAATAAAAATCTAAAATATGAAAGCCCATAGATCATCAAGGATGAATTAGCTTGGAACCATAATTTGAAAGAATTAATACACTTTTTAAACTACTACATTATTCAATAGAGTGCGTCGATGATTTGCATTTATTGGCAATTACAAATAACCGCTTAATAGATATGTTTTAAAATATGTATTTAAGCTAAAATCTTTTATCTGTCAATACTACTACATACTAAAAGACTAGTTTTAAGTTTAACAAAAGGATAGGAGTTTTTAGTGGGTTACAATAGGTTCAGTCCTTTATTTTGTACCCCTTAAAAAAAAAAGATAGCTGAAAGCTTTTTTAATAATTTTCTTCTGTATGATATTGAAAAATTTACATGCAAGTTGAGGCCAAAAGCATATACATTTCAAACACATCACATCAGTATTCGTTTTTTTGCAATTCAATTATTTACATCCTTAATCATTTCAATTATTATATTATCAGTGAACTACAGTCAATTAAATAGATCTATATATAAAAATGCTATATCCAATTATAAATAAAAAATCCAGGCTAACTGTAAAAAACAAACTAATAATATTTAAAGCAATTTTTCACACTAGTCGTTTATATGGCTTCCCTATATGGAAGAGCGTGGCGAAAACAAAATTAAATCTGCTACAAAGAAAACAAAATGTGATGCTAAAATTAATCTTGGCTAAACCAACAGATTGCATAGCATAGCAAATATTAATATTTTTTCCGAATAAATAACAAACATATCGCCTGCCTTTCTAGAGAGCTGTCTAAATTCAGTAAATCCGCTAATAAGAGCGATTGTAGATTAAGCTTTTACTAATTGGATTTTTATTTTATATTGTTCATTTTCTTAGTTTTTAAGTTTTAGGATAAAAATAAATTTTGATCAAAAAGGTTTTTACTTTCTATTTTACCTTAAAAAATATATGTTATTAATAGAAAAGTTCAGGTTAGTCTAAGTAAATTAAAGGTCATAGGTGTAAATACATTAGTAAAAGCTCTTAATTATTAATTTAGAAGTAAGGAAAATTGTAAAATGAAATTAAGGCATAATAAAATAATAATAATAATAATTTATGAGGGTAAATCAGCAATGCTTATGTTTAATAAATAAGTAATGATTGAAGGATCAATGATTTCCATTACTAACTTAGCGTAGAACTGTGGAGTACGAAAATGTCAGTTTTGTTAACAATCTAGTATGTTCCAATGAACTATACATAATGCAAATAGTTTCTACTATACAGATCAAAAAAATAAAATATAAAAATTTTAAAATTTCCTACGTCGTATATAGTACGCTATGGAACATACTACATTGCAGTTAAAACCCTAATAATGCATTTTCTATGTCACGGTACTTTGAAAGTAATTTACTGAAATTCTATATACTTCATTATGAAGTTGAGGAAAACATTCATAAATCGTTTTACTGGAATGATATACTTACTTTTAGCAATATATGATTTTATATATATATTTATATGCAGTCATATATTGCTTAGAGTAAGCATATCAGATGTCTGTCATAGACGAAAGCTGGCATCATGTTTCTAAGCGGTGATATCATCGCGGATTAGTACCCATCACCGTTAGAAAAAGGTTAGAATAAATAGCTAGCATGCTGTAGTTAGTAAGATGTCAAAAAGATAAATTGAAATATAAAAAGAAAGTAGAAAAAGACCAAATAAAAAATAACAATTACAATAACTAATTATCGAATAAATACAGCTTTAAGTAATGTTCGTACCAAAACAAGCTGCTCTAGAGTTAGATTAACGTAACATTTTAGGATGAAATTTGGCGTGTGAGGATTATGGTTAGCAATACTAAACAGGTAAACGGAACGTAAATTACACGAGATCTCTCTAAAAGTTATTATAACCCTAATATACACGCCGGCTGACGTAGTAGGTAGAGCGCTTGCCTTGAACCGAAAGGTCCCAGGTTCGATTCTCGATGAAGTAAAAAAATGTTTTATGGGTTTTTCGACCTGGTCCAGTACCCTTTGTCATTGTAATAGTGTAAAATTGCAGTACCGTACTTAATTAGGCACGAAAAGGTGATTCTACCTAAGTTACTGTCAAGAGTGTAAAAATAAAAAAAAATAAAAAAATTTATGTTCTAGGATAGTCCCAGCAATAATTTGATGGATAAACGTAATGTCAGCCACCAATCGACGTTATTGAAGAGACTTCAGGTATATCAAAAGCAACCTATATTCGTAAGGACGAAGTTGAAAACGGTCAGACCATGAAAAAGCACGTACTGCAAAGCATAAATTTTACGCCGAAGTGATTCAATACGTGAAATTATAACATTTCGATATGGAGACCAAACTTTCGAAGCATATGCAGGTGTCGCTCTAACATATGTGATGTATTTCATGTGATATAAATTCTTTGGCCAGTACATTATAAATCGTAGCATAGAATCAGCTTAATTAATAATGGATTTGAAATGTGCTTTGAAAATGAGGTCAATTGTGGTTGTCAGTTATCAGTAAACTAATCAGCAAACTAAAAAAAATTTATCAGATATGGAATCGTTGTTTCTGATACTGATACATACTTACATAAACTTACTGAAAAAAATTTACTAGTGTGAATACTTATAATTTGACATTTTAAAAATCAGCTGATTCATTGAATTAATTATTTTTTGTTTAGTTTTGTGAAATAAAATATAAAATAAAAGTATTTTCAGAAATTGTTTCGTTCATCATAAAACTATTAGAACTCATCAGTAGGTATTTATAGTGTTAACCTACCTATACAACTTCCTGATTTTCATTTTGATTGACTTTATAACTTATTAAAAGATGTCAATAACACCTCTGTGAGTTATAAAAATCAACCAAAATTAAACGGAACATTTCCTGAAAATAATTTTGTTTGTTAACACAAATAATAATAATAATTATATAGATACAATGGTGATATAAAATATCTATGTATCAAGATTAAATATTAATTAATAAATCGAACTTGTTCTTTTTATTAAAAGTAAAATGATGTAAAGGTTTTAAAAAATTTATATTTATATAAATTTATTTTATAAAATAAAAGTGTTAATCTAAAGTGAAGGTTTAAAAAAATTTTCCGCCCTATGCCCCACGGATGGGGTTGCAGGACAATGATGATGATGATGAAGGTTTAAAGTGAAGTAATTTAATAGAAAAGACAAAAATATAAGTGAAATAACATTTTTTTTTTTTCAGTAAACAAAAGGAGATTTTGTGAAACAAAATATAAATAAAATGTAAATAAAATTAAAAATAAGCTAATTAAATATTGTGATGGAATCAAACTAACTATCAGTCTTTTATTTGCTATATCACACACCTATTTATAGAAGATAACAATTAAACAAAAACATTGTATACGTATTATATTTGTAAGGTTAGTCGTAGAACTCCCAGTTTTTATTTTTTCAAAAATCTAAAAATTCTTCCATTAAGACATCTATACTATTTTAAAGTACTTAAACTATTTTTTTTAAAATCGGGCTATATGAATTCGAGATTGTTGATGGATCATAATTTGCATATAAACAACAGAAATGTTGTAAATGTACCCAAAGTTAAAAAATCTAATTTTCGTCACTTTTTTACTGTAACTGCACCTCAGTATTAAACAATAAGTTGCCTGAATCCTTTATAACCGAGAGAATACACATTAGATTTATAAAACGAATAAAATCCCGGCTCTTTTCATTTTCTCATTCACAAATTGGATCAATATTAATACACATAATTTAAACTTACTTTTTATTTGTTTTCTTATTTTTTATTTATTTTTTTGTTATTTCTAATGGCTTTTACTCAGATCGTAATTCATTCTACTATCCTATATTTTATTTTATTTTTATTAAAAACATCAAATATTTTTATATTTTACAATTAAATTAAATTAATTCTTCTTCAATTAAATAAACATTATATCAATAATAATTCAACACTAATTTTATATTGTTTTTCCCCATTAATACTATTACATCTGTTATTTTAATAAAGTAAGACATTCGTCTCTTGCCCTATGGCAATATAATATCTTTAACTATTTCATTAAGAACTTAAAGCTTAAAATTGACTATTTTATTTATATTTCTAATATGTATGTATGTATATATATTTGTATTAATCTTCTACTATATATATATATATTATTCTGCATTTATCTGGATGTTTGTAAGTTCGACGGAACGCTCCAACACATATACAAATTGCATATGAATACAAATGCATATATATACAAATTGCTTTGGTGCTTTTTTTTAACCCCTGTCTACCATGCTGAACCTTTGCAGGAAAAATTGATTGAATGAACTATATTTTTTTAATTTAATGTTAGTCTTCTTCGCAAATAATAAGGAAAAATAATAAATAATAATAATAATATAAATAAAACAAACAATTTTTTTGATTTATAATAATAAGGACTAATAGAAATTTAATCAATAGTTTAATATGGTATAATAACCAAAAGGCAAACAGCATTTAACACAAAAAAAAAACATAATTCACTCAAAGGTTATTCTTATTACTTAAAATTATACATAATAATACACATGTGTATCAGCATATTTGTATTTGTATTATACATTATACTACTTTATTGCTTCTACCTTTTATTTTTGGCATTATTGTGTGCGTAACTCACTTCACTCAAAAAAAATTATTTTTGTTTTTTTTTGTTTTTTTTTTATTATTTGCTGTATCTGTATTCTGTATGTTCTGTATGCTCCATTCCAAAAATATTATTTTATTTTCAGTGTTAAGTGTTCACATTTCACTTCACTGTTCAGGTTCACTGTTCAATCAATAGAACTTGATAGAAGTAGAGTAGGATAATTAACTCTACTTCTACGCCGGATAATAAAACATTGTTTTTTTTTAATTGAAAATTATTGATGAAAATGTTTTTGTATTTTTTGTAAATTTTACCAATTTTGATACAAAATTTTTAATATTTTTTTAAAAATAACACAATACCATAATAACAGTTTATTCATATAGCAAAATAAGATCCCTATACATTATACAAAAGACAAAATTTATATGAAAATAAGATCCCATTTTTAAATTTGCTCTCCCAGAGGCCACAATAACGCTAATACGGTATAATTTATACTAAATGGAACCCAACTAACGAATTATAACTAAATGGAAGTGAGTACGAGTATACCATACAAAAATACAAACATTTTATACAAATTTGTTGGTATGGTATTTCTTTTTCTGTTATATAAAAAAAAAAGAAGATTAGTGTTAGGCCAATATAAACAAAAATAAAAATAAATAAAAAGTGATATGAACATAAGTACTGTAATTTCGGAATAAAGAATCTAATGAAAGAAAAAAAGAAACTAGGATTTATTTTGCTTCCGTCATTTATGACGGGTTACAAAGCTAGTATATATATATAAATATACTGTACATTTGTGAAAAATTATTAATTTTTAATTCACAATTCGTATATTTTTTTTTTTTTTTTAATAGTATATAAATTAAATGTTATTTAGTATAAGTTAAAAATGTAATCTGAATTATTTTAAATACTAATTTTCAATACATTGTACAAAAAATTAATTTAATTTGTATGTATTCAAAATTTTTTACTAGCTTTGTAATTCTGTAGAAATAAAGACTATTTTTATTATTATATTATTATTATTTTATTATAATTAATATAATTCTATATAATTATAATTCGTATATAAAATTATAATTTATATAATTCATATCAAAACAATTAAAAATTATTTCATATAAAAAAATTGTTAATTGAATCCCGTTCTAATTTTTATTTGTTCTCCTTCTTTTCTTTTTTGTTTAGTCTTTGATAATTTTCTTTTATTTTCAAGTCAGTTTTTTTGTTTTTTTTTTATTTTAAAATTATACTTAAAATTTTTTTAATCTAAATTAATTTTATTTGACCATTTTAATATTATCCTTATACGCATTGTTTTATAAATTTATTTCTATCACACAAATTATTTGTAACTGATACATATTATGACAATTATCAGATTATATGACAAATTTTAAGCACCCCGATACCAATTTATCAGTGATGTTAATGAAATTCACAATCGATCAGAAAAACTGATAGTTCTGACAACCACGATAAGGCTTATCAGAATTTCTGAAACTTGTCATAAATACTGATAAATAATACTGATAATAGACAACCACAATTGGGGTGAAGGAGTTTGTGATTCGGAATAACAGCTAGATCACGAGTAAAATTCAGAAAATTTGAAAATTTGATTTGAAAACTTAAAACTCAAAGAAGATTGAAAGCTGAAAAAAACCTACTTCATTTATAAAAATAAATAAAAAAAATAACAAAGTTGAATGAATGAACTTTTATAATAACAATTTTAATTATTAAAAACTAAATTTCTTTAAACAATAAATTCAGGTTTTTTAAAACCAAAACCTTATTAACTTCTTAAGAATATACAATCCATAGGTACCTAATAATAACTCTTATTAAATTATTACTTATTAAAAATTGTCTTCCTGTTGCAACACTTTATATTATTGTATCGAATTTCAAATTAAAAATGTTTTAAAAGTTAGCTATATATGTAATGACGTAAGAAGTAGTTATAAAACCGTTACTTAAAAATATTAAAAAAATAATATTTTTTTTTTTTGCATAAAAAGGATTTATCCGTTTCTTAAAGTAATTATTTTTTCATTATATACCTATATATTCAATATTAATTTATTTACTTCCTGAAATAATGAGACCGAGAAACGCTAACAAAATTAAGTTGTCTACTACAACCTACGGATATCTGTACGTCATTATTATTATTATTATTATTATAGAAAATATTCAAAAATAATTAAAATAAATAAAATCAGTAGATAAACTCTTCTATTTATTTAAATAACTGAATTAATGAAATTTATTCAAATTTTATGTAAATTCAATTATTATAATTTTATTTTGTAAAACGTAAAGCTCTTCAAAACCTGATTATTAAAACAAAATTAAAAACAGAAATTGTTTTCTGATTTAAAATAAAATATAATATAATGAAATTCCTGAATACTGTAAGATTAGTTATTTTTATTTATGGAATCCTACTAAAAAGTAAACGTTCAAATTAACCCGAATTAGCCCAGATTATTATTTTTTTTAATTCTGACATTATATTTAGTAAAAATTGTTAGTCCTGAGTAAAATAACATATTTTTGTATTTCCATTGGTTTATGGAACCGCCCCGCTATTCAGGAGGCATGTTGGGCTATGCATAGGAGAAAAAAATTATATGAAATACACATTTTAGATTTTGGAATAAGGTATGTTAGTAAAATTATAAATGAGCAAATTGATAAAAAATATGTTTAAATAATGGAACACAATATTAATGCTTGGGATAAGATTCAAAATACCATATGCACAGTCCTTTATCACATTTGATACATATACTTCTGCCTGTATTACAACTGTATTACAATAATCCCCAGCACAATTTCGTTTCTTCTCCACAAAGTTTACAAAGTGTCCATCCAGTATTTGTATTATCATAACATAAAGGTTTAGAGTCGTTTTATATTTCCAGCAGATAGTGGTTGGGTGCCATAATGACCACAATTTTATATAGCAATTTGTCAATGAAATTGCAATTGACGCATTTCCAAACTGAGAACTCTATTAATTTATCAATGATTGTATATTGATCCATCTATACTGATTGATGTAACTATACTGTTTCATCATTTCTTTCCTTGAATCCCAACCCGATATAAGCTGATGTTCTCATCCATTCTAGCGACGCCACTTATGTACTTATTATATTCACCAATAGAATATGCACGTGAATTTTTTTTTTTTTTAAAAGTTGGAAGAACCCCTTCAATTTCTTTTGGTGGTTCAATAAATATAGATTTAGGTATGTCCGAGGAAATCTCTTCTAAATAATCTAATGCTTTTTTTACTGCTACTTTTCTATAAAATCACCAAAGTAAATCACATATAATAATTATACTCTGATCAAATGTTTACCGCAATAGATTAGCCAAGCGTTGCCATATGGTAACAGACAAATACTAATCAAAAGATACTTGTATAAGATATTTGTATAAGATACTTTTTGAACTGAAAGGTTTCCACTTAACAAATAACTACATTTAGTTAAAATAATTATTCAAAAATAATATTAAATGTCATCCATTTTTCACATTTTTTTTTTTCACTAAACTAAAACTATATGCTGCAGTATTTCTATTTATGTCATTTTAATTTCAAAGCCTAATATGAGTAAGTACATCTAAATAGGTAAAAAAAAAAAGTGCAAAACTACTTTTATTAAAATAACGGTTTTTATTTTAATAAAGCAAACCCACAGGGCTAATTCGGGTAAATATTCCATTTTTGATAATATTGTCTGCAGAAACACACTATTAACTTTAAATAAGTTTTCTTCAATCTCCAACCTTACAGAAATACCTTGGGAATAAAATATATTAGAGATTCAAATATTTCCTCAACCACCCAAATTGGTTCTTAACGAACAATTAAATAAAACCTAATCTTATCCTATTCATAGTTTTGCATACGATAACACTTTTGTAAAAAAAATTTGACTGCAGGAAAAGCAATAGAGTTGTCTTCAATGTAAAAATAATTGTTGTACATTAATTCAACAAATTGCAGCATTGTCCCGTAAACATGGAAAATTTTCTTTAACAAAATATCTGTAAAAATTCAGTAAATCTCTGTAAAACTTCTGTAAATTTGAACTACAATTCTTCATGTATCAACAAAATCAAATTGTACCTTTGGTTGTGAGATGTCATGTGATTCAACAATAAGGGTTAGAAAATATGGTGAACAGCTTTTATGTCCGGTTTAAGATCCGGAAATCATTGATTGATTGTTTGCTTCAGTGTGCCTAATATAAATAGTTTTCTGACTATATTTAATCATTATATACTTTTTAAATATTTGATAGGAGTACAAGATGTGACACAGACTGTTGTTAGTAATTTGAGATTTAAACAATGATGATTTGATTCGAAAGACTGACACATCACCATGTAATTTCGTTAGTAGTTGGATTACAACAAAAAACATTAGAGTTATCAAATCATTACCATGTAGTTTCGTTTAATTGATATTTTCCTTCTAATTTATCGGTTCAAATCATTTAAATATGAAGAAAGATAATAATATGTTTAAAATATTTTTAAAAAAATAATATTGATATGATTGATACAAACATAAATTTAATAATGAATGAGCCGAAAGAAATTGAACAAAATGCCGAAGTTTGTACATGGCAGATTGTAAATAAAATTAAATATAAATATCACTTAAAACATTAAAGTTTTTAAAACTATTTTTAATTTCAGAGAAGTGTAGTTCTACTTCAAATATCGTTTACTTTAAGTCGTCAATAGGATGTTTGGTGCTCAAACAAGGCAATTCAAGTTTTCAAAGTCAATATTATTTTCCAAAACAACTCTAATTACTGGTTTTTCAGCTTTTCTAATTTGCAAATTAATAGCTTAGTAGATATTTAAAAATGTAATTGAGTTCGAAAGAATGTTTTAACTTCATACTGACAAATATGAATACTCTTATCGCGATCTACAGGGAATGATTTATTTTATTATGCAAATTTTGGTATTTTCCCTAATTTTCCAAAAATAATAAGTATTTAGTAAAATTTTTTGTAGATTAGCAAAAAACACATTAGAATAATAATATTAAAAATCAATCATGTGTTTACGGCATTAAGAAGCCTGGGATTAAATTTAAGTTTTGTAAGCTTTTTTTTCAAAACGATGAAAATATAAAAAAAAATACCTATCGTACTTGAAACATTTTTTTCTCAAGTTCTACTCTATTTAAAATCATGAGATATTTATTATCATGTGGAAAGGTGGAATAGTCCTTAGGAATGCTTCTGGGAAGAAAATTACCCCTAACTTTAAATGTCATGACTCGAGTGATCTTTTTTAATTTTAGTCCAACATTCAGTTTAAAACGATACATTTATGCAAAAATGCACAGCTTTAGCTAGTCTAACTGTGATTGAGGAAACGAAAGTAGATATTTCTTTCATCAGTATTTCTCTTGAACTGTTCAGTCTAAGTACATTTTTGCATTGTACAAACAAATTCGTTGGAATATGATTCCATATTAGAAAAATGTTTACTACAAACAAATTTCCATAGCCAGTTTTGACCGACTTAGGAATTTTCATTGTGTTGCGGTGGGTATTTAATATCTCTCTTGTTCTTCGGCGAAAATTTTTGACAGGTATCATTAAAATTTTAATTTCGTCTGAAAATTTATAGATTTTCAGCTTGTGTTGGGAAGAAAAATACGATTTTCTAAGACTGAAAAAACCCCAACCATCTCATGGTATTTTTGGAAATGTCAAAGAAATTGTCATTTCATATCATTTGCTTGTTTATCCATCATATCATTTGATATGTAATCCAGCATATTCTAAGTATTCAGTTCGAGAAATAAATATAGCTCCGAATATAAAAATGGAGTCAAATGATGTATTTTTACGCAGACAGATACCAGACAACTTTGAATTTTAGAAGAGAGTTTAGATCACTTGGGGTGAAATTCTAAATTTAAATTTCTAATTGAAAATTTAAAAAAATTTAAAAGTATTCAATTTCGCTACGTCTCCTTTTAAATATCGGCGTCGGCTTATTAAAATAATAATAAAGAAAAGCTGTTGTGAAAAACTGAAAAAGGTTCAGATATTTTTTTTTTATTAAACGGTTTAATTATATATTGAATCTTTCCATTGGAAATTAACAATAATTTAGCATTTTAGCTTATTCAGAAAGAACAAATTTATTCAAATCAGGCATACTAAAGTTGAAGACGTATAATCCAGCGATTAGACATCAATTCAGGTTAACCACACCTATACTGCTAAGGTGCTCCTTTTTAATCTGCTCGCTAAAGGTATGCATAAAAGATTCCGCGCTAGATAGTTTGGATGGTTTGACAATCTGCCAGAATAGTTCTTTTTTAGTCTTTGGAGTTCATCCCGCACCATAGGTATGTTTAGATGGTTGTGTATGTTGCAATTTGTTACTTACCAAGGATCCAATGATTCTTAGTATTTTTGATTGTAGTCCTTGTATAATTTTCACATTACTTTTAGAGGTACTTTGCCATAGTTGACAGCCATATGACCAGATTGGTTTCAAGATTGAATTCTATAAAAGTATTTTATAGTCAATATCGAGAGGAGAGTTTTTGCAAATTAGCCAGTACATACTATTTATTTTTAGCTTCATTTGTTCGCGTTTCGTTTCTATATGCTTTTCCCAAGTGAGCTTTCTATCAAGATGGATTCCTAGATACTTTACTTTTTTTGCCTGTGGGATGATGATTCCATTTATTTTTACTGGGAGACATGTGTCTTTATTTAGAGTGAAGGTGACATGAACATTTTTATTTTAATTTATTTTTATTTACCATTTACTAAGCCATTTTTCAATAAGTTTAATATGGTCCAAGATAGCTAGATAGTATAGCTCAAGATAGTATTATCTGCAAATGTGGATCTTGGGCATTTGCCTACTATCAGGTAGATCCGCAGTGTAGATTAGATATAAAAGCGGCCCGAGCATACTACCTTGCAGTGCACCAGCTTTGATAACATGTTCATCAGTTAAATAATCATTGTATTTTACTTTAAATCGTCTATCAGTTAGGTACGATGTGATAATTTGATGGTGAATTAGTTTGAATTTTAAAGCTTTTACCATCATGCCAAACTTTATCAAAAGCCTGTGCGACATCGAGATTCAGATATTTGTACCATACTTTTTTCAACTTACAGAATAAATAATATTAAAAATTGTTTGAATTTGTTTTTCTTTTTATTCTATCTATAATTTTGTATGTTAATTTTTGGTAGTTTTGTGCAATAAAATATCTTAATAATCTGTTCTAGAGTTTTACTTTTTCTAGTTTTCTGTCTCGCCTCATGTGCATGACCGCTTTAAAGTCTTTTTAACATCTTAATATCAAAAATGTACAATTCAACGAAATCACTACTATAGAAATTAACTATCACCCATATTCTTTTAGACCCACAACGCGAGATCGCGTGAAAATATCTCTGAAGAGATAATTTTGTATTCTGTCAGACACAGACGCGATAGCGAATTGCCGCGACGGCAAATGTCAAAACAGTCTCGTGACTAATTTCTGTTAGATTTCTGGCTTTGACAAGACATCACAGCCATTTTTTGTCTCGTCAAAAATTGTAAACGATAGAATATCTCGCAAAAGTATTTTGTTTTTTTTTTGTATCAAAAAATTTAATTAAATAAATAAATTGAATAGATAAAATAGTTAAGTAAAGATTAATAAACAATTTTTCATTTTCAAAAACACCAACTTTACTATTACTGTTTTACTACTGTTTACATACTAAACTAAAAAATATTTAAAACTAAACCATATTAATACTTCCAAAAATTTTATAAACCATATTTTGTTTATATACCAATAATTTTTTTTGACAGTAAAAAATGACCAGTACTACCAACAAATAAAATTTTTTATCAAGCCGCTTACAGTGTCTACATAAATGTGAGACGATCTAGATCTAGAGACTCTACGATATTCAGCGAGACGAAACGAAATCAATTTTTTGTTCTCGTCAATGATGGGTCTTAGAGAATATGGGTGCATATATATCTTCAATAGTTTTTTTGTTAAAAATTTGGACAAAATCAGACGCCTGTATCGTCTGAGAATATTACCTAAACCATAGATAGCTCTGATAAGATTCTGTAACTGATTTTTACGAATTTTTAAACAAAGAAATTAGTAGACATAACATATAATTGATTTATATGGTAGAGGTACAGCTAAGTTGTGGCATTTTTTATGCTTAATGGATGCAATAAAATTTTAGAACTACTACAAAGCCTAAATGAAATTGTTCCAGCGAAACACGCTTAAAATGTTAAAAATTTAAAAGTAATCAATACGTACCATTCCCCAAAAACCTGTTGTATTCAAAACATAATTTCACAAAAAATTTTCACTCAATTTTACTTCAACTATTTTACTATGAATAATATAAAAAGCATAAAACAATATTGTGTACAAACGTCAGTACAGCAGAGTACACTAAAAAATATATTATAAACATGTTAGCAAGATTTTTATATCATTTACTTATAAAGTATATAATATACGAGTAGTAGACATACATAGTATGGGATTATAAAGCATTAAAAAAAAAAAAAATTTAAAATCAGTTTAGTAAATAAAACAGAAATTTAAAAGTCAGTCACATTAAAACCAAAAAAAAAAAGATAGCAAATAAAAAAAAAAGTTGCAGACGTTATTTGACACCTGCAGCATAACAAAGTAACAGAGTGCAGTTACTAATAACCAAAATAGTATTTTTTTTTTATTTGTTCTTTTTTTTTGTTTTGTTTTCCTTACTAATTTAAAAATAAAAACCGAAATTAAAAAAGTACTTAGACATAAATTTTTTATATTGTACAGTAAAGGTTTACTGATTTCAATTTCCATTACTAGAATTTTCTTTAAAAAAGAAAAATGTTTTTCCTTTCATGCTTAGGGCTAATTTCCTATAACTATTAAACTGATGTCTTTTAAAAAAGGTGAATATATAAAAAAACAAAAAATATTAATGAATTTTATAAATGGTAAGAATTGAAAGAGAAAAACAATAAAAAAAAAACTAAATCAAAAAAAAAAAACAATCGTCATAAAGGTATATGAATAATGGTAATAATTGTAAATTGGTCTGGCAGACAGCGTTGCGCGCTTTTAACTAACATTATTTTACATTAAATATACGTTTGTGAATTCTTTTAGCTTTCATACTTTATTCTTATTATATTGTCTTATTATTGTTTGTTATTATTTTTTAATAAAATTTTATCTGAGTAGGTATATATTATGTAGTATATTAAGGTTAGTGTTGTATATAAGTTGTGTTATTGTTCATAATATAGAAAACATAGTTTGAATAACAAAAAAATTATTTACGTTCCAATTACTTAAGTGTATATAATAATTATAATTTTAATTGTAAATTATAAATTTTTATTATTTTTAGTGTCGATATGATAAATAAATTATATTATGAATAGTTAATATTTATTTAAAAAAAAAATATATTTTTTTTTGTTTTTTGTTTGGTAGAAAATCACTTTAAATCTTAAAGAAAACAAGTTTAATTTCTTTACAGTTATTTATTTGAATTTTTAGTACAAAGACATGTTTTCAACCAATATCTCGCGTCTAAAGTAGATAGTTGGGAGAACAGTGTTAATTTTATCTTTCTTTTCAACAGTGAACAACATTATTTATAGATAGTTTTCATATAACATTAGGTCACACAGCTGTTCCACGTCAATGTTCGAGTTATTAATTATATAGAGAGATTGGTATACGTATTTTTCTGAAGGACTTCAAGAGCTTCAGTTGCGTATGCCTCTTAACAGTGTTGGAATCGAATCGCTGCTTGTATTTTACTTTATATTTCTTGGCTTGATCATCAGTGACTGGCTGTTTCAATTCACATTAGTATAAGTATTTTTCGGGAGGACATTAAGAGCTCCAGTTCCGTATGTCTCTTAACAATGTTAGAATCGAATTGCTGCTCGTGTTTTACTTTATATTTCTTGGCGTGATCAGTGACTGGCTGTTTCAATGTGCAAGTCACATTGAAAATCTTTGTTATGTACGTATGTGATGTATTAACTATGCCGCGGAGCACTTTATTTTGTAATTACCGCATAATTTCGATGTTAGTTTTCTTTACATAACCTCATAACATTAAAATTATACTTTGTAAAGATTATAATTCAGAATTACACCCAAGTCACCTGTAGAATAAATTTTTGTATTTGACATTTAGTTTTTCTTTTCTATTCTGACGTTTAATAGATTGTTAGTACAATCTATAACATTTCAATAATTGCGTTGGAACTAGAATATCATGGTTTGAATTCTTCGGAGCATAATAATTCCTTTTTTTTTTTATAAAAAGAAACCTGGTTTACAACGACCAATTTTATATGAGTTAGGAGTTTTTTCAGTAGGGAAAATAGGGAGTAGAGTTATGACATTTATTTGAAAAACTCATATTTAAATAATATAATTTATTAAATTTTTCGTACAATACGAAATATACAATTTCTGCTTAATCGTTAAATAACATCGAACACTAATTATATAAACAGAATTGGGGCGATTAGCGACAGATACAGTTACAAGTTATGCCAAAAAAAATAGCCTCGTACAGTTTATATGCACATAAAAACAATTACGTATACTGTAGCTGGGCGAGGGATACAATATAGAAAAATTTATATTTTTGTATCCGTCGCCCGGCTACTTTTGGTAGTATATGATTGAACATATATGATTAATCGTAAATAATTTCCAACAACATTAAAATATTAAAAGTAAATCTGTTTTCTTTTTACATTTTTTGAAATGGCTTTTGAGTAGTAGTTTTTGTAGCTTTACTTTGAATCCACAATTGTGTTTACGCTGGCGATGTATTTATCGCCAACAGTTGTATTTGTCACTAGTTGTCCCAATTCTGTATATACCACAAATCATGAGTCGGCTATTCAGTTTAAAAATAACTAAAATTTATTCATCTAGTAATTTTTTTTTTATATTTGTTAGACCAAAATAGTCGGATAAGCACGCTAACTGCCTTCGCAGAATTTAAGCCATATAAAGATGAAGGAAAAGAATAATAAACAAAATTAAAAAAATAATATTTAAAAGAATTAGAATATAATAGAATAAAAAGTTAGTACAACGCTTTTGTACCTTATCTAGGTACTGTAGACTGGTACAAGGTAAACCGCCCCAAATATGCGGTATCCGTACTTATATTCCTATATAAAAGTATTTTCTATTTCTAGCTTAAGAATCCTAAATTACTATCCTTTATAATGATTCAAATATATAGGCACCGAATTTGAATTTTGTATCGTTTTTGTTTCAGCGTAATTTTTTTTATTTTTTTATTTTGTTTACCTTACAATGTTTTAATATAATCAGAACGATTATTCACATTTCACAAATAATCTAAAAAATTGTTGAATAATATAAATAAAGCTAAAGCTGAAAACTAAACTTTAGTTATGAAATCAATTCTCAATATAATGATTACGTCATTAAGAATTATTATAGGTTTACAGGTTAATTGAAGTAATTATACGTAAATAATTTGTTGTGAAATCGTTGAAATTCTGAAATAGAAGTAGAAAATATTTTTCCCCCCTTCTTAATTTACAAGATATAAATTTGACTAAGATTTGAATAGAACTCGCAAATTTGTGGAGAGGTGGATAACAATGTACTCTAGTGTTTAGATAAAGTACAAAATGGTATCATCAAACAAAATATCTAACATCATTAAGTCATTGCCGAAATGTAAGAAAAGCCAGCTTTTTTTTTTTAACATAACTGCTGGGCAATTGCTTTGAATAAACTGAACCAATTATTTCAAAGCAGCAAAGATTTCAGAGTATTACTTAGCGGAGTAGTAATTTATCACCAAAAATCTAGTACAGACTATTCGAATCAGAAGTACAAAAGAATTATTTTATTGGGGTATAACAGTTGACCTAAACTTTAACATCCCACTGCAAAAAATTCGCATCGCAAAAATGCATTTGTCAAAAAGGATAGAATTTAAAGTTAAATATAGGATAGAGGTTAGAATAGGAATATAGGATAGGTTGTAATAAAGGATAGAGGTAAAATTTTTACATTTCAAAACATTCATTTGGCAAATTTTAAAATAACATCAAAAACGTAAATAAAATATTCGGGTTGCTGACAAAATCCATAATGGCTTTTGCCACAAAAAACGATCGTTTTTATTGCTTTTACGCATTTCACTTTATGTACGGCACTTTAAGCGAAATTCTGAGGCAGGAGAGATTTTAGAGTTGGATTCAAAATCAAAGTTCCACGACTTTACAAAATATTTATATAAATTGTTTTTATGCATAGTCGCTACTGGATACAGCGACGATATTTCCTTTTTCCAGAATTAATTTTCTACAATTTTATGGATTTTTTTTGTGGATTTCGGTTCAAGGACTTCGTCGCAACCCAAAATATTCACTTATATTATGTAAATAATTTTTAACTCTAAAATTCCTCTGAATTCGGTATTTTCCATATATATGTAAAAATATGCGAATTCCAACTTATTTAATTTTTTGTATCCAAAACCGGCTACGCATAAAAAGGTCGATAATGGATATTTTTGAATTCCAAATTTGTGTGAGACTAGGTTAGTAAGCCACAAAATGAAATCCACAAAAAAAAAAATACCTAAAATTGTGGCAAATTAATTCTGGAAAAAGGAGATATCCTTTATTTTGTATCCAACAGCGGCTATGTATTAAAGTGATTTAGGTTTATATTCTGGAAAAAATATTCTACCTAAATATTCATATTTTACATAAAGCATTCAAAATGATGAGGACTACCGCGCCAAAACTACGCTGGCGTTCTGATTGACGAGCTTTCGATACGCTTTCGTTGGGCGTTGATAAGCCAGAAATTTGACAAAATAAGTTATTCAAGTTTGGTGGATTTGTTTTTTGTGAATTTTTTTTTGTACCAAAAGTTATTATAGATTTTGTTTTTTTATGGATTTGGAGATTTTGGAGATTTGCGGATCCATTGTTTGCATTGTCAGTTTTTGGTAAGTGTACTTAGTCGAAATAAATGTTTGTCATATGATTTTTTCCAAGTGTTACGCCCCCCCCCCCCCTCTTTATCGTTAGAACCTACAAAATATGAAACACACGATTTTACGTATTTATATGACTTGACATTAAGACTAGTCATTACACAAGTTCACAAAAACCTTATTTTTACTTTTGAATCTGAACTTTATCAATTCAGTTCTATTCTGTTGTATCCTAACTATGTTAGTTAACATCGAGCTAAAGCTTTGGGATTGTTTTTTTTAATTAAGGTGTTTTGTCCTACTACTAACAAAAAAAATCACAAGTAATTTACATAAAAAAATATTTGTTATAATATATAAGTATACACAACTAAAGTAGTGAAATACAATTAGAGACGACTAGTACAAGCACCTTAATTAATAAAAATGTTTTTAAGTTGAAATTTTTCAATAAGCTTCCATCATAAAATCTTAATCATCAGAATGATGATTGATCATCAAAAAGCACATGTGTTCAAGTTAATCAAAACGTGTTCAAGTTAATAAAAAAAAACCCTAGACAAAATTAAAAAAAAAAAAAACAAAAAAAAAAAAATCAAAAAGAAAGTAAATTTTCTTAGAAAATTATGAAAAACAAAAATATACGAATCCTTTCTTAATACAATGTTATTGGTACAGGTAAGTAAAATAAGATTAAAAAAAAAAGTATTTTGATTTTTTTATTTTGTTTTGTTTTAAGAATTTCAATTCTGTATCATCTTCTCCCCCCTCCCCCCTCCCCTTTCATTCTACAATGAATATTACACACAATAATTTAAAATGAACAAAAAAAAAAAAAATGCGCTTGTAAACATCATCAACTCCATTCCATTTCACATAATATACTGGGTCAATGGACTAGTCAGTGAAATTTGAGACAAAAAAAAAATAAATAAAAATAAAACAAAAACAAAATAAAAAAAACAAAAGCGCAACAATAAGAAAAAATCCATCAGATAATAAGAAAAATAAAAAATAAAAAAATAAGAAGAATTGAAAAAACTATAAATACAAAAAATATAAAAATAAAATTATACGGCATGGAATTGACACTAGCACCGTCCTGGCACGCTACTTTAAAATTATAATGTTTAAGAAGTAAGTATTTTGAAAACCAATGAATTACTTAACTTATTCCTGCCTGATTCACTCCTGCATTCTTTTAATATTCCTATACCAATAAATACTACTACATCGGCATGTAATATAGTATTATAAATATTCATGTGTTTGTGTGTGTGTATATATGTAGTAGAGGAAATTGTTTACAATTTTTCTTGAAAAAATTTTCTTGACGCGTTCTTATAATTTTTGTATATTTATAATTTGCATGCAATTTTAGACTGTATGATGATTTCGCCATTACAAAATATAAATATAATCAAAAAAAAAAAAAAAATTTTTGATTTTGTATTCATAAATTGCAAAATATTTTGTTCTTCTTTTTTTTTTTGTTTTTTGACAACAATTCATATGCACATACAATTTTTTAAAGCTATGCTTTAAGAATTTCCTACAAAATTAATTTAACAGTAAAATGTTGTGCAAATTATAAAAATAGTATTGCACAATACACGTTTAAATATATATATATATATATATTATAATATACATATTACTATATATTACTATACTATATTACTATATGAATAATCTAAGAGGTTTTTATTTTGTTTGTTTTGGGATGAGATGATGTATTCGGACTTATATTTTGTTCATATGGAATTTGACTACTCTTGTTTTTCTTTTTTATTGTTTTTCTTTTTTATTTTGCATTATTGTTTATTTTATTTTTATATACACATATTTGAAATATTTTATTTTATTTATTTAATAATATAAATATCCAATAAATAATATAAATATCACAATAGAGTAGAGAGTATCTATAGAATAACACAACACGTGATTCTTTGAAATTTTGTCTGCGAATTTTTATTGTTTATAATTTTTTTTTTTTTTTTGTTTTCGTTTTATTGTAATCCTAGGCAGTCTATACATACTGTTACTTAAATATGGAAATTATTATTGTGAATTCAATATAATTTAAATTTTAAAATTATGATGTTTATATATAGTAATTTTTAGTTGATTTGTATTTAGTTGATGTTTACTAATATTTTTTTAGATTCAAATAGTCGAATTCTTAAATTCGAACGAATAGTCTTTGATTAGCAACTAAATGTAAGTTTAGTAATTTTAATTGAATACTGAGAAAAATTTACCATTGATTAGTCAGATTTGACTATTTTTAATTGTAAATATGAGAAATTAATAAACATGTAGGGTCTTCAGAGTATTCCAAAAAGGTTTGAATCATAACCGTTCATTTCAAAATCTTTAACCGTAAAATATTATTTTTTAATTTACTAATCGGATTTTTTATTTTTAATGATAATTTAAATTAAATAATATAACTGATGTCAGGTTTCCGTTCACTTATAATTTTTAATATTTGATTGCAATTGATCGATATGTCGGAAGCAACATACTTGTCTCAGTCTTGAAAGAGCTAGGCACTCTCCTACAACATGTGTTGAGATTTCTTCCTCTTCCAGACAGTGTCTACAGGTTGGATTGTCACTTAGTGCTAGTCTACACAATCATGTGCTTATTCATGTGGTTATGACCAGTAAGTATGCCCACCATCTTCCTACAGTCTACCCACTTTTTTTTTTGCAAATTAGTTTATATTAATTTAAATATCGATGAGTATTCATTCCCTAAATCATTGTTCAATCTGTTATCTACCTATTCCCTCGAAATTGCTACACTTTCTTATGTATCTAATTTTCTCATTTTATGTACGTCTTTTAATTGGTTTTGCCAATTTTATGACGTTTTTCGATTATATGTTTAGAAATTGCCAATCTAAAATTGATAGTACCTCTTATTCTACCTAATTGGGCTTGCCTTAAATGTTCCTGAAATATCACTATCACATTAGATTGTTCAATATATAATTTTGATACATTCGCTACATTCGCTACATTCGCTGACGATACTGCGTTGATGACAGTAGGATTTAATATTGACGAGTTTACAAATAAATTGCAACGAGCAAGCGACAAGCTACACCTTTGGACAAATAAATATAAAATTAAACGCTATGAGCTAAAATCGGTACATATAAATTTTACAAATAAAAAATTAGTAAATCAATCATCGGTAAATCTGAATGGGGTGAATATACCCCAAGAAAACAACACTAAAAACCTAGGAATGATATTAGATGCCAAACTTAGGTCGAAATAGCAAAAAGAAAAGATTTGAGCCTAATAATAAATACAGAGAAATGTACTGGCTCCTAAGTCAAAATTAGAAATTCAAATCAAACCATCAGCCAATCAAACACGTGTACTTTGTAAGTATACAAAAATTCCAACATTAAGCCCTGCGCAACATGGTAAATGTCCCTTGCTATGTTTGCAGTGACTTGCAAGAAGGTATTTATTTATTACAATGCATTTTGCATCTCTCCGCCCTATGTCCCACGGATAGGGTTGCAGGACAATGATGATTTTGCATCTCTGGAGGGCCATGTTGACGTTGAATTCACTACAAATTTTAGAATTTTTTGGAATTAATAGTCGAATTTTCTTTCAGTAATAAATTAATTTTTTATTTGGCAAATTACAATATTTTGGAGCAATTTACTTCCTTCCTCGAAGCCTTTACACAAATTGAAGATGAAGCAGGTAAAGTGGGTATTCTCATAAATAAGACAAAAACGAAATACTTGCTGTCGACAAATTAAATCTCCTCTCAACATCATATAGGACACAACATTACTATCGGTTAATTTTGAGGTAGTTCAATATTTGATCTACTTTTTAACCAACATCAACTTCACAAATGTGATAGATGTTGAAATAAGCCGAAGAATTACCCTTGCAAGCCGTTGCTACTTTTGTTTGTCCAAACAACTGGGTTCAAAGCTCTCATTCCAAAATACCAAACCACAATTATACAAAACGCTCATCCTTCCGGTGCTGTTATATGCTTCTGAATCTTGGACATTGCCAAAAGCAAGCGAGCATGCACTTAGTATCTTTGAGAGAAAATTTCCTCGTCGCATTTATGATCCTGACGCAAGGTGTTTGGAGAAGAAGAAGAACTATACCAGCTGTTCAATGACATGAACCTAGCCAAAAAAGTCAAAATAAGACGTCTCCATTGTACATACTAAAATATTCATTTCTAACCCTTCTAATACTTACATAAAAATTATTTTAGTTAAAATCAAATTTTCATCCAAACAAAAATTTAATTCGCAACAATCGAGATCTCATAAATAAAACCAATGAGTGGCCAAAATTATACACCGACTTTTTTCTGCTGACAGTGTTTCAGACATAAAAATGTTAAAAAGAGGGTTATAATAATGATGATAATAAATTTCTCACTTTGGCTACCAGGGTTACCACTAAAAAAATTTGACAAAATTTTCCTCTAGCCACAACATAATATCATCAATGTCGTGAACCAGTGCTATACCTGGGAGAACGAAAATTTCGGTATCACTGTACCTGTATCTGTTGGGGGTTTTATGGGGTGCTGATGCGTTTTATGGTCGTTGTATCCAGCTTACGCCACTTAGCCTCTCTTACCTTATTTTCCTACTCTCACCTTCACGTGGTGGCCACTGTTAACCCTAGCAACCCATATGAACGATCGGGTTCTAACCTCAGTGTAGTAGAATGGGTAGGGGACAGAAGAGAGGGGAAGCATGGCGTGCATCGGACAACGGCGGAGGTAACAAGCAAAGGCGGAAGATCCATGCCCGGAATTGAGCCACTTTCACATTTTGAATTTAAAGGTCTTTTCCGTAACCATATATGCAGCGTCTGCATCTCCTAGTTGGAACGGCTGCAAAAGGCGTCTGTACTCACAATGAGCGGCCTATAAGAAGATGTATCTGACCATCCAACGGGCGGGCGTGCCTGTCAGATTTGAGCTTATGGTTTTATCACCCATATCTCAGAAAATGCCAAAGGGTCAACCAACTGATAACATTCCATGAAACATGGCAACGAATGGTTTCCGCCGTATGCCCCACGGATGAGGTTGCAGGACAATGATGATGATGATGTACCTGAAAACGAAAATAGGAATGATCACTGGTAACAATTTGATAGCCAGCGTGTTATAATAAAATAATAAGAGTAAAAATAGTTATAATAAACAGACTGGATAGTTATCAGGATATCTCCACCGTTTTCTGATTGAAATATAAATTTATGTAGATATAATTAACGAATATTTTTTTATAAATATTTATATTTTGTACCAATTGTTCATCAATCTTGATTATTATAAATTACACCTTGATTGCATTATACAAAAAGAATATAAAAATTTTTGGTGAAGCATAAGTCCTGAGGCAGTATTGATATTTCGATTTTTGTTATATTTCTCATTCAAATGAAGTAGTATGTCGGTTATAGAAAATAAGAATAGGAAGCTTCTGTTTCTCTATAAACAAATTTTAATCGATTTAAATTTGAAATATAATTAATTAAATATAGTAAGTAAGTATTGAAAAAATACTACAAAGTACTTAAATATGATGTTGAATGAAATCTTCAATAGAAAGAGCTTAAATAATAGAATCTCAACATCATTTGAGTTAATTTTGTACTTGCTATTTAGACAGAAATCGGATTTTTCAGTGCAAAACAAACTTCTAATATTTATAAAAATATAAATACAAACGTAAAACACCCATCCATCCATTAAATATTTATATAAACGTATAACATCCATCAGTTATTGGATTGTACAAAGACAACAAATACAGAAATTATTTCAAATTTTCAAAAGAAAATGCTCTGAGAAATAATCGACCATCGCCTTGGAATGTAAAAAACAGAGATTTACATCGTTATTTCAAGGCCGACTTGGTATTTGACGAAATTGAAAAAAATGCACGAGCAATGACTTTAAACACAAGAGATTCCTGAAATGAAAATCTATACTGTGTGCTTTGCCTCATTTACTTACAAAAAACAAAAAACATAGTCCTACCAAAATAAAGTCCATAAAAAATAAGAAAACAAGACAATGACAATGGAGCTACATGACAATGATGATGAATATATTCAGTTAAAATTCGCCTATTACTTGCATATTCTTGCATATTCCTATCAATATTTAAAACCCGTACATGAAACATTGATTAATACGACTACAGCACAAATCAGAAAAAATAAACATTTTATTCCAGATTTATTCAAAATTCACCTATGTCGGTACACATTTTTAATTGTTTAATTTTTTTTTTGTAAAACAAATCAACATCTCTTCACTTACTTACATTTTAATTTACTAATGTCTTACTTTTATTTCTTATACCAATTTCCCACCTACATTTTAATATTTAAAATGCAAACAAAAAGAAAAACAAGAAATTGTCTTTTTCTTATTTTTAGTTTTCTTGCTTTTTTTTGTTTTTAGCAATAAATCAAAATCCTATTCAAAAATTGGGTACTATGATCACGTGAATGATCATAATAAAAAGTTATTATCAAAAATTAGAAAAAAACAAATTTAAAATCAATAACCCTTTTTGAAAATGCAAATACTTAAAATACAAGTCATTCATACATTTTTTTCCCTCTCTAATTTTACGTTTGTTTATTTTATATGAAAATATATATAGTAGAGTATATATATATATATATATATATATATGTAAATAATATATTATATACGTTTAATTCATAAATACAACCCTACTTCTAAATACTTTGGTACTCATTTAGAATTAATCATATCTAATTATATTAATACGCTACAAATGTCTGATAAATTTTTAAACCTCGGTAAGTTATAGCAAAAAGCAGTGCGGATAAGAACCCAAAAATTTAATTGTTCAGGTTTTTTAAAATATTACCCGAAAAAAATACCAATTAAGAATTTAAATTAATTTTTTTGCCCATCTTTCAAATAAATCATTTGTTGAAAAACATATCCAAGTTCTAAACCCATATATGCGTTTATACGAGTTGAAAAGTGGTAGAAATCTACCAAAATTTTTTGGTGAGGGGACATTTCGGTAAGCGGTAAAATCTACCAAAATTATAAATTTCTGGTAGATTTTGACGTTTAAATTTTTTTTCTGGGAATAACTATGTCAGTGTCAAAATATTTTTATTATTTTTTATTCAGAAAAAATAAGGAAATTGTTGTTGACAACGTAATTTTCGAATCGAATATTAACATATTAATCAAATAAAAAAGTATAAATTATACAAATGTTGAATTGACACTAGAATAATAATAAAAATTTATTTATTTATTTCTTTGCCAATAATTTCAATAAACTGACAGCGACAATGACAGAAATCTACCAGTTTTTTTTTACGTATGAACATAATGGTAGATTTCTGCGGCAGATCTGCGGTAGATTTCTGCCTCGTATAAACATGGGCTATAGGATTAGAAAACTACTTAAATATTTAATAAAATAACCAAATTAGTTCATCTGAAGAACAGCAAAAGTTACCAAAACAATTAAAATTACACAAGAAACTTATTAAAATTTTTGATTTTGATTCTCTGGATTGTGTCTTTGATTCGACCACCTTGAAATGATTCTAATTGACCAATGCAGGTAAATCTTAAGGTTGAAATGAACGTTTGTTTTGTAAAGGAAGAAAAAAAATATTCTGGTTGACTCTACAGAAATGACAACAAGATTAGAGAAAAAATAAATACTATGTAATAAAAATGTTATGCTCAAATTGGGCGATATGAATTTGCAAAAGTATTGTGGAAATGAAAAACTTTGTTTTGAGTTAAATATTTAAATAAAAAAGGAATAAATATTTTTTTAATGCTGGACAAGCGAAGGTTAGGTCGGGAATATCTAGTTCTTTTCGATTTAAATATTTCATATAATAAATGAAGATATACTTTTTTTCATTCAAATTCAACAGTTTTTCAAAAAAATTGTTTGACAAAATGTTGAATTTGAATGAAAAATTGTTTAATTTCTTTGAAAACATGTTGAAAAAGTATATTAAAAATCAGGAGTACTAAAGTTTACGGTGGCATGATTACATCTTCTATGTTTTTTTTTTTTTATTTCCTTATTGTCAGTAACTTAGCCTTTTCCTATATTACCGTACGCACGTAACGTGCTACAATTTAATACAAAAATTTTGATTATTCCACGTCACAGTGGTAGACTTATAGGCATTTATTGTTTCTTGTCAGAATTACTGTATTACGAAATTAATTGCCACTAGTAGTGAATTACCTAGCAGCCTTAGAAAGCTATATTGGTATTACTTTAAGCTAAAATAATAGATAAAAATAATAATAAAAATTTATTGTTTTAAATTTTTATAGTTGAGTGAGCAAAGAATATTAGGTTTAGGTGAATATTTAAATTTATTTATATTTGTATTAATATATTATTGATTTTTGTCTTTTTCTTCTTTTTCACTTTGCAATTAATTAACTTTGTTTGGTTAATTTATTTTTTTTATAGTTTTTTTTATTATTTTACTCTATACTTTTATTTTTAAGTTCAATTTATTTTATTCTAATTAAATTATTTTTTTTTACCAATTTTGACTGGGTTAGATAAGTTTATGTAATTTTATTAACAATATCTTATAATCATATTCACTTTTATACACTTTAAAAGACTCATCTTCTTATATATACTATCTTTAAAAAATAAATAAATAATAAAGTGGGACAAGAAATTTTTAACAAATTAATGCAGTATTTCTTAACCATTACTACTAGAACTAACCCGTCAGTATGTATTATAGTCATATTTAAGTTTCATAGAAACCAATATGTGAGTTATAAAAATTAAATCAAATTTGTACTTCGTAAAACCAAAACCAGGTGTTCAAAAATGAAACACTTGTTAAGTGACAAAATTAATTTATTAATTTTTTACTATAATTTTAAACTTGAAAACTACTAGTCTTTTTTTATTTTTTGGTATGTTAACTAGTTAACTGTCGAAAACTACTATGTACTAGTGTAATAAATATACATATTTCTAACAAAAATAAATTGAAATTAAAAGTCCTTATTTCTGAAAATCGTAGTTTCAAACCTAGGTTAGTTGATTTTAGGTTAAGTTAAGTAATTTTAATTCTATATTTTAAAACAAACTATAAATAATGTGTTTTTTTTTTAAAACATTTTTTACAAAAAAATATAGTATAAGGTAATAACAATAATTTTATAATAATTAACTTTTAAGAGTAAGCAATTGATAATAGAATAAATAAATTGTTTAGAAATAGCAAATAAATTACAAATAAAAAATTAATACGAGAGATGAAACTGCAGTCATATATTAACAAAGAATATAATATTATTTATTTGATATAATTGACCATAAATTAAACATTTTAAACAAAAAACTACTATGTACCTACTATTTTCAGGAGTTAAATCTTCTTAAATAGCATAGTTCCATTTTATTTAAGTTAATACCAAAAATGAAAATTTGAAAAAATGTTAAGAATAATGAAAGAAAAATTCAATTTGACATCTATGCTGTAACCGAGATTTCGAACCCAGACTTCCTTGTAATTAGTAGTCTGATGACAGGTTGGTATACTATTTTCTAATATAACATAAATAATTTAGTAATAATATTTTCATTAAAAAATCTAAAGATTTTTTGGTTGGCACTTCGTGAAACATAATTTTTAGAAATTAATACAAAATTTATTTATTTATTAATATTTAATTAAATTAAATAAAACACTTATTATTGTGTCACTGATATTAAGAAATTATTAAAATTTTCTTATATATTTTATTTTAATATGTTAAAATGTTTAAAATGTTAAAATAAAATATATAAGACAATTTTAATAATTTCTGAATCAGCGAAACAATAACAAGTGTTTTATTTAATTTAATTAAATATTAATAAATAAATAAATTTTGTATTAATTTCTAATAATATTTTATTATTATTATTTTATTATTAAATATAATTTAAATTATACACATCAGTATAATACAAGCCCTAGTTGCCAGGGCTATCGGTTTTTTCGTTGTTACATTTCAATTTTGACATACATACGTATGTTAATTCAATTTCACTTAAATTAGTTCAATATTTTATATATAACAATTTTGTTTTGGTCTGAAGCCTTTTATAACAACAGCAATAATAATGAAAAAACAGTTAATTATGAATGAAAGAATGAGAATTGAGAGAATAAGTATATCAATTTTTTTTTAATGTATTATGGAAGTAGGTGTAGACAGACGTAGAATTAAGATGTTGTGAGAAAATAATATAAATGCATTATGAAGAGAGATGATACATAATAATATTTACTTTACATTGTTGTTGGTGTTTTTGAGTTGATGTTGTAATATGTATACTTTTTTAAACTGCACTCAAACTTTACTAGATTAGCAATGGCATTATACTACTGATATACTTAATGATTACTTGTATATGCTTAACAGTAATATTTTTATTTAATTTTTTTTAAATAATTTATTTATTACAACGGCATTACAAATTACTGCCAATTTTGAGGTATTCAAATAAATATGCTTTATTTTCTATTTTTATTTCTCTTATCATTATTATTCTTTTTTTCATAAATTTTGTTTACTATTATTTTGAGTGTTTTGTTTATCTTTAATTTAATTAGCTGTTGTAAACTTTAGGTTTGGTATTTAATGGTTAAATAAATACAAAATTATTATAATTGAATTGAAAATAATATTTTCAAGCTGTTGATTTTATAACTTCATAATATTTAAAATCAAAATAAATCATAACTTCATACCAACTAATAGTAATTAAGGCTTGTATAATGTATATATATTATATGTTTGTTTATATAACAGTTACATACGAATTTTATTCCTTCTATATCAATGACACCAGAATTCAGAATATTTATTTTTTTTTTTGTGACCTGAATAAAATTAAAATTCAATACTAAAATTTAAATATAAAGAGAACTTCAGAGAACTTCTAATAAAATGCATAAGAACTGTAATAATTCTAAGAAAATAACAAAAAATAAAAACAACAAATTTAAAATAACAAAAAAAAATATTCTAAAACTGGATTTATTTTTCTGTTTTTCTTCTTTATTTTCTTTCTTTTTTGATAAATTGTCAAAACAGTAGTGATCAAGAATATTATTTAGTTCAAGACAAGTAGTAGAAATGTTCAATAATATTTTAATCCGTACTAATTTAAAAAAAAAAAAAAAAAAAAAAAAAAATTAAAATTTTATATTTGAAAATCAATCAAAATAAACGTGTTATTGAAGTTTTATGAAATTTAAATTGAAAATCCTCATCAAAAAATCTTAAAGGATTATGGCACCAAAAAAAAAATTAATTTTTGTATGAGTATAGTTAGGTGTATATACTTTAAAGTTTATTCAAAAGTTATTGTAAAAAGTAAATTTTATATTCCAAACATTTGGAACTTATTTTTATTAAGTTCCAAACTGATTTATGTTTCTTTATAGATATAGAATTGGTTATTGTGAATCAAGCGTTTTGAATAAACTCTATTTACTTTGCGTAAATCTCATTCACCACAGTAATTTTTACTAATCTATTTGTCAACAGCTACATTTCTTCATTTCTAAAATTTAATACATCATAATATGTGGACTCAATATTTCGACTATATGATATGTTCAGTTGTGTTTGACATTTAGTTCATCTTATTTAAAGAATTTAAAATTCTAACTGTATAATCTTTTATCACTGCATTCAATATTCAGTATACTAGTTCTAGATCGTAGCAGTATACTGATTATCTAGATCTAGTTTATTTTTCAGTAATATTTTTTCAATCTGCTTAATCTTGTTCAATTCTAAGTTTACATTTTCATCACTTAATTTTTGATTGTTATTTAAAAGAACAATTTTCATTTGTCATCGTTTTAACTAGGATGTCGGCTCAAGGTTTTGATGTCTAATATCGTTTTTTTCATTAAATTTTTAATTTATTGTAAATTTGATTTACTTTAAAATAATATTTTTATTAAATAATTAAATCACTTTTCAAACCAATCTAATTAAGATGAGAATTTAATCTTCTTTCATTTAGCCAGAAATTTTAGCACCCCAAAATATTCTCAGATATTCACACACTACGACAATATAATAGGCTTGATAGTAATACATGTGTAGAGTTATTTTTGTAATAAACTACATTACATAGTAAACTAGAGATACTTTCATAAGATGTAAATTAGGTTGATGTTAAAATTAGAGTATAATCCAAGTAATTAGGAAAGGCCAACCAATTTACACTTTCGAAGATTTCTGTAAATTTATAATAGAATTATTGTTTAGATTCTAATATCAACACAAAGTTTAACAGATTTCTTCTAAGACAAAAAAAATGTAAAATATTATAAGTATAATTTCGGAAACCTATCTAATTTCGGTTCATCTGGGTTTAATTGGATTATTGGAATACCAAATGCAAAAGACTATATTCAAATTAAACATGCCCAATATAATTAAAATTATAGGGTGACTTCCAAAATGCTGTATGAAAAGTTTAAATATAGTTCTATAAAATATAAATAAAAATTTTGCTACATTTTGGAATGCCATTTTGACAATGCACACATACATTATTGACGTTTAAATTAAAATTTTGCATTTTTGTCTTATAAATCGATAATAATCGGACTTTATTTTTCGATAAATTTACTTCCGGTTTATCCTTCCTTACATGGAAATTTTTGATCTTGACAGGAACATACTGCAATACGGTACTGCAATTTTACACTACAATATCTACAATAATTTGAGTATTTATTTTAACAAATTACTGGCTTATCTACTCATTAAGTGTGAAAAACTACTACTATTGTCAGGACTAAGCCTTCTTAAATCGAATAGTTTCATTTTATTTAATTTGTTACCAGATTATAATATATACATGGAAATTATAGTTGCCAGATCTTCATAAGTCAGTACATATTTCCCGCCGAAAAATACATTTTATTAACATATTTTGCTAATCTATAATTTAATTAATTCTGGTAAATTTATCTATGGCATATGTATACAAAATGAATAGTCTAAATTTTGTCGCAACACATTCCGCTCTTATTTTACATTTCCATTACGTATTATAAACCTTTTGGTATAGTATACTAAGTAAAGAGCTATTGATATATATCTACATTTTGGAAGTGATGCTATATTGTAAATTTTACGGTTTCATTGCATTTTGGTAGTCACGGGTTAGTTGTAGGATTTAGACCAATATCTAATAACTGAAATCTTATTATTCAATTGTGTAAAACCTGTTAAAATAAAATATTAAGACCCCTGTTTTTAATGTTATTGAGCAAAAAACGAATTTCATTATCATACTCATATTCGATAGAAATAATTTTTTTGCAATATTTATTTATTTATATTAATTAATTAACGTCTACGAAAATATAATATTCAATAGACTATAGTTGAATGTGTTCCTAAGTAGTAGATAAAACGTTTTCGAACTTCTGGGTATCTTTGTGAAATTGAACTTGTTTTTGTTTATTTAAAAATTAGTGTTACAGTAATGAATTTTGTCCGGTGATTCTAATTTTCATCAATGTTATTTAGAATTCTACCAAAATAAGTAGAAATAACTAACTGAAATTTTTTAATATATAACTACTTATCCTTGCCACTACTTTCTTTGTGAGTACATGGATTTGGCATAGCTGAACTGAGATGTCAAGACAATGCTTCAAGGTCTTGTGATTAAGTTTTATTTTTTTTCCACAGAGTACTTGAATATTTTACTGCTATTCTATACTTACTATAACTAGAGCTACATATATCGCAGGTACTAGGTATTACTAGGGCTACCTATATTTGAACTACCGATGACGATATAGAGACATATGAGGCTACAAAGAAAAAAAATTTAATTTTAATATATTCATACTACTCTGCCCTATACTCCACGGATTACATGGTTACAGGACAGTGATGCTGATTCATATTGTAGCCGAAAATTTATTGAGAAACTAGATGTCAATGGCAATTATAAATTCTAAAAAATTCTATATTTTGTTCAAATTTTTCTAATAACCTTATTTCAATATAGCAAATTAAGTTTTGAAATTTGAGATAAGTCTTAAAACAAATTCATATCAGATTGTATAATTTTACTTGTGATACTAAACGGAATATATATATTTTTTTTAACTGGTGAAAAAACATGGGTAGCTACTAGAATAATATGAGTTAATTATTTATGAAATTTTTGTTAATAATAAATTAGTCTTATTGTTATAAGTATAACATCCAAGTAGCGTCAATTAAAATTAAATTATAACATCACATTTTCCTTTTCAACCACTTTAAGCCTTGCTTTAATTATATTACAGCTTTTTTCATTTAATCGACTTATATGGCGTAGTGGTTATGTCATGTGACTACGAATCAGTAGATCTCGAGTTCGAATCCTACTCAGGCCATACATGTTAAAATTGAATTTTTCTTTTATTATTTTTAAAATTTGGAAATTTTATAAAAACAAATTGTTGAGGGCTTAATTTGTAATAACTTAAGTAAAACCGAATTATTAAGAAGGCCAAGTTCCTGACAATCGTTGTAGTTTTCACATTAATTAGTTTATTTGCCATAAAATTGATAAATAAATATTTTTGTCAACAAATTAGTATGTATAGTAAGTTGTTAACATTTCATGACTTACTGTAATGAAACTATGCATAAGAAAATCAGTAACGTACTTTAGATATTGAGACAAGACTGAAAACAAGCACATAAAAAAATGATTTTGAAGTAAAGTGGAAAACAAAAATTTTGAGAAAATTTTAAGTGGAAATTTTTTGTAAACCTTTTTTTACTACTATTGGTAAAACAATGGGATAAACTTCCTATCTGAGTACGCACATACAATTTAAATATTGAAAACTATATTTATTTTAGAGTATAACTTCACCATTAGAATAGAGCTAATAGCTAATTTGAAAAAATAATAAGAAAAACTCTTTACAACATTGATGCGACAAGAAGATTTCGAAAACACGACTTTTACGTTATTCTACAGTTGACATTTCAAATAAAACATATTTTTGTGAAGTTTTTCTATTATGAAATTGTCTAAAACCAGCTACAGGCACTTAATTTTATTTTAACTGTCATGTTTTTTTGATTTACTATGAACTAAAGCATTGGTGTTAAATACTCTTGCTAAATTTTATAGGTAAAAAATAACTTAAAATAATTAAGTTGTATAACATCAAACATTTTTAACGAGTTTCCTAAAATTATATTTCATAGTGAAAAAATTCACAATACTTAATTTTACAGAGCTAAATGGAGGATCAATACCTTAAATACATACAATCTTATAACAAACGTGTTTTTAGGATCAAATACAGTATTCACATATCTACTGTAGTGTAATATAAAATCATTATTATTTCAATTTAAAAACAATTATTGTACAGTTACAACTGTTTGCTTAAAAAATGAATTTTTCGTTTTTATTTCACTCTTTATATTATTACAAACTTATTTCCATACAAATACGAATATTTCGGCAATAGAAACGAATTATTTCTCGAACCTGTAGTAGACTCTAATAAAATGAAACTTGATTGTAACAGATTATAATTTTTAAATAATTTACTATATTTGAAAATTCGGAAAATACCGTTATTTAAAAAAAGACTATGCAAAATTGGCGTGACATTAAAAATGCATATTATTGAAGTTTTACCTGCAATTTAGTATGTTCCATAATGTACTAAATACAATATATTTTCAATATATTATATCCCACATCCAATAGGAAAATGACCCCAAACTTTGGCTGTACATTCATGTAAAATAGAAATAATAATAAATATAAATTAAAAACTTTTTACGTAGTTAAAGCAGTATACATACATTTCGAAATTATTTACACTGTATATTGTACGTAATGAAACATACTAGATTGCTATTAAAGCACTAGTACTACTTTTTCGATATCTCATATTTAATATCTCATATTGTAAAATTCCATAACTCAAGAATGCAAAGATATAAAAATGAACATATACTTCCGTTCCAAAGAAATATTAGTCTAATTTTTTAAACTGAAATTTACTAACAGATTGAGTATAGATAAATAATACAAATGAACTCAATTTACGCAATTCTTGCAACGATGTTGTGATATGATGCAACCTATAAAAAGTACCGTAAAGTTCTGAATATAATACCCCTCCCAATAAAGTACCCCGAATAAGCTAATCGAAACATTTTTCCATTTACAGAACCCCGGGTACAGTAATTAGATTTTATATTTTTTGAAAATTAATTTCGAACTATTTCGATATTGGATGTTATCTAATACTAAAATCCTTTTCATGTTATCTACTACTAAACCAAAAAATTGTGTTAATTGGTTTTATTTTAATATTACTACCTGTGCAGAATCTATCTTATGCATGTATAGGTAACGATCATATCTATATGTTGCTTTCCGAATAGTGTACCCGGGAGTAAAAATATACCAATTGAATTTGTTATTTTTTCAGAATATTGGCATTTTCCAATTAGAGTACCTGGGTATTATATTCAGAACTTTAAGGTAATTAAAACTGCAGAAATTTCCTTTAAGACCCAACATATTTGAAATTGATACCTATGACTTATATTTAATATTTTTAACTATACAATCTAGATCTTAACAATATAAACTAAACCTATGCTTAATGTCTTTGCCTACAACCTAGATTTGAACAATATACTGAACACCCTTCCGAAATCAAGCTTATGCTTAATGTTTTTTCCTAAAAGCTAGATTTGAACAGTATTCTGGACACCATTCCGAAATTAAAGCTATGCTTTATGTTTTTGTCTACAACCTACATCTTAACAATGTACTGAACACTCTACCAAAATTAAGTCTATGTTTAACGTATCACAGGCTGTTAATAAGCCCAAAATAAAGAGTTTACATTTCGAAATTATTTACACTGTATATTGTACGTAATGGAACATACTAGATTGCTATTAAAGCACTAGTACTACTTTTTCGATATCTCATATTTAATATCTCATATTGTAAAATTCCATAACTCAAGAATGCAAAGATATAAAAATGAACATATACTTCCGTTCCAAAGAAATATTAGTCTAATTTTTTAAACTGAAATTTACTAACAGATTGAGTATAGATAAATAATACAAATGAACTCAATTTACGCAATTCTTGCAACGATGTTGTGATATGATGCAACCTATAAAACGTACCGTAAAGTTCTGAATATAATACCCCTCCCAATAAAGTACCCCGAATAAGCTAATCGAAACATTTTTCCATTTACAGAACCCCGGGTACAGTAATTAGATTTTATATTTTTTGAAAATTAATTTCGAACTATTTCGATATTGGATGTTATCTAATACTAAAATCCTTTTCATGTTATCTACTACTAAACCAAAAAATTGTGTTAATTGGTTTTATTTTAATATTACTACCTGTGCAGAATCTATCTTATGCATGTATAGGTAACGATCATATCTATATGTTGCTTTCCGAATAGTGTACCCGGGAGTAAAAATATACCAATTGAATTTGTTATTTTTTCAGAATATTGGCATTTTCCAATTAGAGTACCTGGGTATTATATTCAGAACTTTAAGGTAATTAAAACTGCAGAAATTTCCTTTAAGACCCAACATATTTGAAATTGATACCTATGACTTATATTTAATATTTTTAACTATACAATCTAGATCTTAACAATATAAACTAAACCTATGCTTAATGTCTTTGCCTACAACCTAGATTTGAACAATATACTGAACACCCTTCCGAAATCAAGCTTATGCTTAATGTTTTTTCCTAAAAGCTAGATTTGAACAGTATTCTGGACACCATTCCGAAATTAAAGCTTGTTTTTATGTTTTTGTCTACAACCTACATCTTAACAATGTACTGAACACTCTACCAAAATTAAGTCTATGTTTAACGTATCACAGGCTGTTAATAAGCCCAAAATAAAGAGTTTACAAAATAAAAAATAAAACTAAAATCTTAACAACAATATTATAACAGTGTCATAAATACAAAAGACGGCATTAACAACAACGGTATTATATCAGTGACTTAACATAGAAATCATCCTGGTACATAATCTTGGAAATTGCCATAATTAAAATTACACCAAATTTTGGCCATTTTTCAATATTACTTACTTCAAATTAAATCTTTCTGTACTAAGAACCAAACAATATTCCATTTGTCAGATTGAACAGATTCTATATTTTACTACCGAACATAATGAAATAAACTATACATAAATCATATTTAATTTTCTTTTTACATGATATTTTAAATATAATCAAAATTTAATTACATTTCAACTTACTTACCACTTTTCATTTAATTTTTTTACGTTTTTGTTTTTTTTTTTGTTTTTCTTGTAGTTTTATCTTTGCAAACTTAAACAAATTTTTATGTGCACTTGACTTCTCTATATTATAATAATATATATTTTTTTTACACTATTCTAAACATCTTAAGTAAATACAAATTGTACATACATATTTGTTAATTTTATATGAGAATTAGCACTTGTACAGAAATAAAAGAAAAAATATTAAAATAAAACATTTATTTTATATTACTACTTTACTTAAGTAATATAATAATAATAATAAAAAAATAAATAAATAAAATTAAAAATAAAATCAAAATCTTTTATAAAATAATAATAAAGGAAGAAACCTTTTATTCACTTTGAAAGTAAGTAACACTCCTTTATAGTTTATAAAAATAATATTTGTAGCTTTTTATTGCCGCCAAAAATTTATAAATATACTTATGTACATATGTATATATATATATAAACAGTGAAAAATAATAACTATAAGATGGAAAATTCACTCAAGACTCGAAATTAAAAATATTTGCGATTTTTTGTTTGATTTAAAGATTTTTATTAAAAACTTTTACTCTTAACTTAAAAAACATTTTTGTGATGTTATAATAATAATTGCCGCGCCAAAAATTAAAATCGGTATTTTATTTAATTTTTATTATTTTCCATTTTTTTTCTTTACAAAATTTTACACTTCAAATTTATTGTTGTTTTTTTTTTTTTTTTTTTTGTTAATTAAATGAAAATCAGGAAAAATATTAAAAATTTCATGAAAATTTAATTCTGCTAATTAAAACACTACCACACATTTTATTTAAATTGACATTTGAAAAATTTTTATATTTTTAATTTATTTATTAAATTAACAATATATGTAATATCTTAGTAAAAATATTTTTTGTGTAAATTAAAAATTACATTTTAAAAGAAGAAACCCACGTTCTATTATTAATTTCAATTTAATTAATAAAAACAAAAAAAAAAATAACAAAATTATTGCACCTTACTAGCACAACAATAATAATTATATTTCTTTTACCGGATTTTTCTTATTATTTATTTATTTTGTAAATGTGTTTTTCTTATTTATTTTTGTTTTTAGTTTTACTTGTGTTAAGAAAACACGTTCGTTGTTTTCAAAGTTCAGCAACAAACTGAAGCAACGAATTCAAACAAAATTTTCAGTTCATATTATTTTCTTCTTTACCTTTTTATTATTATTGTTTTAATTCTTTTTATTTTCTTTTTATTTTGCTGTTTATTTTTGTTGTTTTACTGAATTTACTTTTAACACTTTATATATTTTGATTTGTACTGTGCTGTGTGTGCTTTGCTGGTTGTATGTTGTGTTTTGTTGCGATTATGGATGTTGTATTTGTATACAGTAAATTATTTAATATTGCTGCACACAAAATACATTCAACACTTGAATATAAAATTTTGTGTGTTATATTTTTTTTTTTTAAATAATGCTCTTGTAGGATTTTGTATGATAATAAAACCGTTAATAAAATAAAAATAATGATGATATTGATGACAGCAACAAACTGTTGCAATAATTTCCGTTTTTTTTTTTTTATTTTTGTTTTTTTTTTTTTTTTTACTTTTTTTAATACTATACCTTTAGTAATTTTGTTACCTGTAATAATTTTTTTTTTTTTTTTTTAAGTAATTATAGAAAATCTCTTAAGGATTTGTTGTCTGTTACTACAATTTTCTCTTCAATTACTTTGGTTTTTATAGTGTTGCAGAAAATGTTGCTAGACATTTTTTTTTTTTGTTTGTATTATTTTTCTTTTTTTTGTGCAATAATAATTTAAAAATATTATGTATTGTGTAGGTATATTGTGGTTTTGCATTTTGTTGACAGTA
This sequence comes from Argyra leucocephala, assembly GCA_963942445.1. Lineage (NCBI taxonomy): Eukaryota > Metazoa > Arthropoda > Insecta > Diptera > Dolichopodidae > Argyra > Argyra leucocephala. The sequence continues at coordinate 139,994,442 of OZ012678.1, read as the reverse complement.
AAAGTGCAATATTTTATTAGGGAAAAATAGAAGTGAAAATTTTCAATGTACAGTAATGTAGTTTCTATTGTAAGGATGTGCATATGAATGTATGTATATTAAATCTAAACTGATTTTTATTTTATTGTATTGTTATTTAATTAATTATTCAATTATTATAGAATTATTGATTTCAGTAAATTAATTTCTTAGGATTTAAAATTTCTGAAATGATTTAAAATATGGAAACGAGTCTATATTTAATAATTATGATAGGCACAAACATTCCGGATGAATAAAGTGAATAAAAAAAATAAAGTAAAAACGACTTATTAATGAAATTTATCACAGTTTTAGTAGATGTAGTTAATTATAGATATCCGTGACTGTTACAACAAAAGCTCCTATTTGGGCGAAGGATCATTTAACCAAAAAAAAAAATAACCGTTATCATTTCTAGGAACAAGTCTGTAACTGTATAAATTTAATATAATTGTGTAGATATACGAGTTCAACGTCATTGAAGTTCGTACGGCTGATTAAATCTAAAAAAAATTTATTAAAGTTAATATATAAACGTAGTTTATAAATTTATTCAGGCTTTCGGTATTTGGTATAAAAGGTCCAACATTAAGGATTTCAAATTATGTTAAAACAAAAATTTATTCATAATATTAATTAACAAAATACTAATTTATAAAAAAAAAACATCAATTCATTTAAGTTCGTACGATTTAATTGTGATTCATTTAAGTTCGTACGATGTATATTAGTACTCTGTGTAACATCACTTTTACTTTTAATAACGCACTCCAATCTTTTTTCTAAAGATTGGTAAAACTTTTGGCAATCCTTTCACATCCATCCTTTGCTTATTTCAGACCAAATTTGCGGCAGTCTTTGCTTCAATTCATCTTTTGTCCGAGTGCGAGAGTATCTTAATTTTTGTTTCATTATGTTTCACAGATTTTCTATTGGATTTAGGTCCAGGCTTGATGCTGGCTATTCCATTACATTAATTTTGTTTTCAGCAATCCATTTTTAAGTACTTTTAGCAGTATGACTGCTTGCACCGTCTTGTTAAAACACTATTTCATCACCAAACCCAAAATATTCTATCGATGGGAGTAGATATTCCCTTAAAATATTTTGGTATTGCCGTCAATGAAGCACAACTGTCCTACTCCTTTACATATTGATAAATGAGGAATTATAAAATGCTTTCAAATAAGTGAAAAAAATACGATAAACCTAGTAGACTCTTATTTCTAAAAGAATTGATAACGGCAATGTGTTATTAGGAGTATACGAGTACACCTAAAGGTGATGTTACACAGTACTAATGTACATTGTACGAACTTAAATGAATCAAAATTAAATCGTACGAACTTAAATGAATCAAAATTAAATCGTACGAACTTAAATGAATCAAAATTAAATCGTACGAACTTAAATGAATCAAAATTAAATCGTACGAACTTAAATGAATCAAAATTAAATCGTACGAACTTAAATGAATCAAAATTAAATCGTACGAACTTAAATGAATTGATGTTTTTTGTTTATAAATTAGTATTTTGTTAATTAATAATAAATTTTTATTTTAACATGATTTGAAATCCTTAATGTTGGACCTTTTATACCAAATACCTGAATAAATTCATAAACTTTTTTTATATATTAACTTTAAAATAAATTTTTTTTAGATTTAATCAGCCGTACGAACTTCAATGACATTGGGCTCGTATCATAACTTATCAAACGCACTCTAACAAAAATATTATAATGATGGATTGTATTATAATATTGTATATAATAGAATAGTGTACTGGAAATTTCGGATAATATAGTTGATATATCTTTGTGTATCAAAACCCTCACATATCGAATAACAATGCAATAATGAAAAGTATGCATCTTTAGTATTTTGACTTTTTAATTTTTAGTTTAATTCGTCTGGAGATGAAAAAAAATTAATTTGTAATATTCATAGAGAAGCTTTAATCAAGGAACAAAATAAAAAACAAATTTGAGTACTTAGTTTTTGTTTTTACTTTACATCATCATCCATTCGTTCAGAATTGTTTATCAATCTGACTTTATCAAACTAAAAATATTATAGATACTATTCTGTAAGAAAAGTTTAAATCATGCAATGTACAGAAGTAAAGAAATAAAGAAGTACATTATTATTAATCTAAAATAGTGCAATCGATTTAAAAATTTTAAACTACTTTATTTGACCATTTAAATACATTATGCTTTCACAATATAATTAAAGATAAATATATTAATTAATATTAGATTCATAATATGCATACTGAAGAAAATAATAATATTAACCATAGTTTAAACTATAATACTAAATTTATTTGAAATATTTTACTTAATTCCATTTCTTAAAAATACTTATAGTAAATTTTTCTAACATGCACCTTATACTAATAATCAAATACGCCCCTGATTATAAACATTTTTTTGTATACACAAAATCAAAAATTAAAAATTATTTTTAAAAATACATACATACTAAAATTGCATTCATATTACTATTGCACTTTACTGTCCCAACAGTAATAGTAATTTGAAGCAAAGTAAAATAAGAACAAAATAATAACAAAAATGTTGCTAATGCAAAATGTTTATAAACAAAAACAAAAAAAAAAATAAAAATAAAATACAAAATTTATCAGAATGAATGAAATGATATTAAAATAATGTTTCTTATGGATATTATTTATAAACAAAAAATGAAAAATAAAAACGAAAAGGAAAAAAATAAAAATAAACAACAAAGTTATGATGACGACAGCAAGTCTGCGAATTTTGATATTGAGTCGCCCAATATTCAAAGGAAACAAACAGCTATACTAAAAAAAATAATGTATAAAATAAGAAGGTGTATGTATGTTTGTATAATTGGACGTACAATGGAAGAAGGGCAAAATATGATAATAATGGATTATATTATAATATTGTATATAATAGAACAGTGTATGTAAGAGTGTGTAATGAAATAATGTCGTAAGTTATACTTTGACGTTTTTGTTTTGTTTTTTTTTGTTTTGAGATGATAGTTTTTATTTTTATGTTTGTTTATTTACCGGATGTGAATTTCGAAAACTTTTAATTTTAATTTATATTAAAAATTGATTTGATAAAAAGGTTTATATTTTAGTTTTTATGTTAAGTGTGTTTGTTTTTATTTTTTATATTGAAAACATAGAGAGGACTCAAGTGAAATTTGAAAAAAGTTTTTAGTTTTTTGTTATCTCAGGTTACTCAGTGCTTTTTAATTTTTTTTTTTTTGTTTTTTAGGAAAAATATTAAAAACAATTTTGTTGTTATTGTTTTTTAGATAAATATGTTGTATGATTGTATATAAGTAGATAGTATATGATGAATAAGGATATATTATTATATACAAAATAATTTTCATTTCGAGGTCGGATGTAATGAATAATTAATGAAGTAAAAGGATTACCAAAATTCATATATAATATAATGTACATTTGTTTATATATAGTATATATGTATTATTGTATGCATAAATAAAAATAAGTATATAAAGATCAGCCAAAGGAGACTACTAAATATGATAAAAATCTGTGGTCAAAAAAGGTAATCGTGTAAGTCGATATTTGACAATATTAATAATTATTGTAGTTACTTTCCCCTATTCATTTTATGGGGAAATAAGTATATACCGGGTGTTCCAGAGCATGCGTATCACGTTTTTAAAGGGGGAAGGAACTGTCATTTTAAAATTAAAGAAAAAAATTATTAACTAAATCGAGGGTACTCCATCGATTGGTGATATTTTCGACTTTCGGGGAGGACCGTAAAAGGGTTTTTAAAGTCAAAATTCGCCGAAATATGCCGAATTCGAGACTTGGGCAGGAGTACTTTTTTATGCAAGTTGGGATTCTACGTAAAAAAAAAAAGAAAAACAGATCCCAAAATAACAAAATTACTCCACAACCAGGTAGATTACGAAGTGTTGGAGATGCAGTTGATCCACTTTATATCTCAAAACTAGTAATATGGTTACAAACACGCTTAAGCCTATAACGCAAACGGAAGAATATAAATACCGAAAATACAAAATAACGTTCAAAATGTATTGTAGAGTAAGTTTCAACTTAAAAAAAATAGGAAAATATAAAAATAAGATTCTATAGTAATATTTTTTAATTCGATCACATGTTATGTAGTTATAATGACATACAGTGCCAACACCGTACTATGGCAAGTGCAACAAGTGTAATCGCACTGCGCCCCAAAATATTAAATATATTAGACACACTTCTCCAATATCAAAAAGAAACATCATGAATTCAAAGAAAAAAGCAAAGATGAAAATTTAAAATTCGTTTAACTTTCAACCAAATCTGGATGGCTACCATTTAATTCGAAACAAATATACCTAATAATTCAATTGCTTTTTTGCTTCAAATTGTTTGTTCTGTCTTTTTATAGCGTCTATAAGTGAAAACTACTATAATTACGACCGTTTTCAAAACTAAAATTAATTTAAATTTATCTACGGTCACAGGTAAGACTTTCTGAATTAGCAATACAGTCGATTGAAAATGCAACAGCGAAAACAATCGATTACAATGATACTCACTGATACAACATCAATGGTTGATGGATTTGCCAGCAAAGAGCTCAAAAAATTACTTTATAGTTTTTTTGTATTATTTTTTTAATTAAAATAAATAAAAATTTTATATTTGTAATTTTATATATTATATATATATAATTTTAAAAAAATATTTTTAGTGTCTACATCGGGCACAACAACACGGCGTTGGCCAGTGGTTATGTAACTTAAAATAAAATAGGAAAATATGATAAAAATTGTACCTACATTTGATAGGAATCAAAGAGTTTTATCCCTGGAATAGGTTTTAATTCAACGACCTATCATTCTACCAAAAATATTGGCACCGTAAAATACCGCCACACGTAATAAAACCACAATGGCCTCATTTTGTTTTTGAATGAGAAATAAAGCCATATCGCACATTTTTTTGGGGTATAGCTTTATTTTCCATTCAAATGCAAAATAAAAACATAGCGAACAAAGTAAAAAAATAGAAAATAATAAATAAGTGCCGTTATTAATTTTATTTGTTATACGGGGTGCTCCAGAGCATGCGTATCAGCTTTTTAAGGGATTTTAAAATTAAAAAAAAGTTTGTTAACTAAATCGAGGGTGCTCTGTGGATTGGTGGTATTTTCAACTTCCGGAAAAGACTGCAAATCGGGTTTTTAAGACCAGAAACCGCCGAAATTGGCCGAAATCGAGATTTTTAAGTGGGAAGGAATACTTTTTTATACAAATTCGGATTCTACGTCAAAAAATAAGAAAATTATGTTATGTTAAATTGTGTTCCCCTCTTAAAAAGCTGATACGCATGCTCTGGAACACCCGGTATATAAACATTATTTAGTACTAAAACGTTCATATTCCGGAATATTTATATATTATGTATATGTCAGATTGTGCATTAGGAGAGATTTTATAGTTCGTTTGAAAATCAGAATTATACGCCTTGAATATGCGAGGTTTTGAATTAGAAAGAATTTTTGAGTTGGATTGAAAATCCGGATACCGCGATATGACTTTATTTCTTATTCAAAAGCAAAATAAGGCAATTACGACTTTATTACTTATGGCAAAAATAATATCGTATGAATGACACACTTTGTATATGATTAGCATTATTAATGAACAACGACCAAATTTTATGTATTTTTCGAATGATACCGAAAACCATAAATTCTATGAACATCATTAAATATTCAATCATAAACAAGCAACTAAAATAACACTACTAACACTATGGACAGGCAGAACAAGACATACAAAACTTTAACAAGACAAAAAGACAAAAAGCATGGACAAGTCAAACTTAAACGATTACAAACGTCACTTAGATGATTTCATACAACAAATGTCAACACAAAAACCATACCACCGACTAGAATAAGACAACTAGGTGTGAAGCTTGCCAGGGTCTAGTTGTGCTGCATAAAAGCTACCCACCGGTATCTGTTGGACGGAGCAGCTAAACCAACATGCAGATATTACTGAACGGCTACTGAACGGCCAAAACACATGCAACAACCGACTGACCACAAAAACATTAAAACTAACTAACGAAAAAGATATACAGAAAATCAAAAGCCTACTTACAACCCACAGCAATCAAATGATAAAAAATGGACTCTAATAATAAAAAATACAAAACTTTACAGAATTAAATTATGAAATAATATACGAATAAAAGGTTAAAAAACAAAAAACAAATTAAATAAAGTAAGTTAACAGAAGGGAAATATCCTAAATAAAAACTAATAATTTAGTAGATCTATGTACACTCTATATAATTAGATTGACATTAGATTTAGATTAGATTTAGATTAAAATCGCTTGTATTTAATTTCTATTAGTATTAAATAAAGATATAAGTTTTGTAATAAATAAATTGGCTACATTCTACCCGGAAAATGGTCCTAAATTTTGGCTGTATATTTATTAATTTAAAATTAAATTAAATTAAATATTCAAAGATTTTTTTATGCAAAATTTGAAGAAAATCAATGAAAGTTTTAAAAACTATTACCGAAATTCTGAAAAATGCATTTTTACGACTTAAGCGATTTTCTATTTAAGTAATATAGATAAGATGATGGAAAATAAGGAACAAAAATTTAATATTATACTGTTTCCATTTTTATTATTTTAAAGGTGAACACAAAAGGATTTAATTTTTTTTTATTTATTTATTTTTGTTTTTTTTTTTGTTTTTTTTGTGGGCTACAGATTAGTATTTGAGAAAATTAAATTTTACTTTTTATATTAAATTTTTTTTTATTTTACCCTTGGATATTAAAATATACAATATATACATACATAATGTTCATTCATACATAATTTAAATTATGAAAAACTAGTCTCGATGGTAGTTTCTTGTTGGTTTGTATAAATTTAAAAAAAAACAAAATAACAACAACAAACAAAAAAATAAAAATTTCAAATTTTTATCAAAATAAAAAATTAGGTTACTTCATTTTAAATTATATACACAGGCACACGTGGATCGTATATTGGACCTTGATCTGATGTGTAATATAGAATGATATCAAAGTTTAAATATAAACCATGTTTATTCTTCCTTTATAGTTAGGTAAATTAAATTTTGTAAATTTAGTTATATACATAGTAATTTAAAAATATTTTTTTAATATTCAAAAATATATAGATATATTATTGTATATATACAATACATATGTGAATAAGGAAGTTTGAAGGATTAAACATATTTAAAATAAAATTATGGAATAAATTTTTTACCTTTTTTTTTTGTTTTATTTTTATTAATTTATTTAATAAAATAATACGATTAAGATATGCTATGTGTTTTAAAGAATTAATTGGATTGTTAGAGGAGGAGTTAGGTTAGGAAATAATTAAATCTATTCCGGAATTATAAATTGTCCTTAAATTTATTCATAAAAAGCAAAATTCGATTAGAATGCTTCTTTTTCTTCTTTAAAATAGGCATTTAGTTCCTATTTTTTTTCAATACACATATTTTCTCTTCAAATTTGTGATGACGAGCTCCAGAATTCATACCATTTTTTTGGAAGTCTTCTGGTTGACGTTTGACATTAAATTGGGTCATTCGTTATCACCTCCGGCCTTTTGCCATTCTATTTACGTGGTCTCTCCAAAAAATGTTCATATATTTCGACTCCAAAGGATCAATATCTTGAATTTAGCATGCGTCTCTGATATCACTGCTACGTTTCTTATCTCTCAATCAATGTATATCCAAATATATATATAAATAATATGCCTTAAGAATGCAAAAAAACATTAAATATATTGATAAAAACCAGAATGCCTCGACATTGAAAGATTACAAATGGTGGAAGACGACTTTAGTTTACATAGCTATTATGTAAAATGAAAGAAATATACTACATAAAATAACTCCATCGATTTTGATGATTCATCAGGAACATCGATAGATCCACAACATAGAATAACTGGTATTATATAACAGAATGGATCAAAAATATGAACATAACATGATGAGAAAAAGTCTATTAGGATTTTTAATCTTGCGAACTACATCAAAAGCAGCTGCCTCTTGCAGGTCTGTGAAGTTAATGGCAATTTCAGTTGTTTAATGAATATCACGGGTAAACGTGATTTTTTTTCGTACCTAAACACTTTTTTAAAACTAACTTTGGAAATTTATATTGCGGTATGAATGAAAATGTCTGTCTCTATTCACAGCTCAACATGACAAAGCTAATTCACGATATGAGGTGAATCACACTCTCGCTTCGCGCACAATATTCACAGACAAGTTAAGTATTCTACAACCTTTCAGAAAATATTAATAACAAAGCAAAACGACAGTTTTACTCTGGGGGCATCCTTCGATTTTCTCCATAAATCTAATGCTACAACTATCGAAGTTGGAAATAGAAGACAGATAATGGTTAACATGATTAGCCATGATCTGACTACTGACTGGGGCAACAGAGTTGAGTTTAACTCGTCTAAAACTCAAAACTGTCTTATTTCACGTAAACTTCCAGGATTTCAACCTAATTTCTCTTTCCAAGGTGTTACAAAATACGGCTTTACAAAACACGGATGGTCTAAATATTTTAGGCATGCGCGTGAATCAAAAACTTATTTGGAACGAAAATTTTTGATTTTAGGCTATCTAAGTAGATGTAAAGCTGTACTTTCACCTTTGGAACTCCTTAATATCTATAAATCATTTATAGGTCCCAAGATGGAATATAACTCACACATTTGGGCTGGCGCTTTCGTTACAGTATTCTGCTACCTTGACCGCGTCCAAAATCGCGCCATTTGTCTAATATGCGACCCAAATATAATTTCATCCTAACTTTTTTTGGACATCGACCTGTAGTCGGAGCACTTTCTCTTTTTTATAGATACTTCGTAGGTGTGAACACATGCTCAGCAGAAATCAAAGCTCTGCTTCCTCTTCTTAAATAATTCCAACACGAAACAAGAGGAGCCGCGAATACTCACCCCTACACTGTGGAATCCCAAGATGTCATAAAATAGGTTATGGAAGTTCGTTCATATTTCGCACTTCATGAATGTGGAACCAAATTCCTCCCAATATGTTTCCACATTCAACTTACAATTTGCAAAAGTCTAAAGAAAATATTAATACCTTTATTCTTCAACTTCTTATTACTACTCTATCTCCCTTTTTTCTTCCTAATTTATCATATCCTATCCTATTCCAACCAAGCGTCATGAAAATGCTAAAGGTATTTTCATACCTAACGGTTTGGCTGTTTATAAAAAAAAGGCACAAGCAATGACAGCAAATAGGTAGAATTAAAATAATAGGTCATATAGAATTGCCATGGGTTCCAGAACATGCTGGTATCAACGAGAATAAGTTAGCAGATGATTAGATGGTTTATTAAAATGTATGGAAAATCCTTCATGATGTTTCTAACAATCTTGCCATTGTTTACAAGGACTCAGCTCAATTATAGCATGTATACGAGCTATAGTTTAGCTGAGTTGAGGATTGACTTCAGATCAAAATAAAATGAAAATAAATTAATGTAAATAAAAAAAGAACAAAGAGCCGGCTTGAAACGATCATCCCAAACTCCTCCATAATAGTGAAAACGGTGATAACCAGAACAATAAGAGAGAGTAGACAATTAAAGGTCATATGAAAATGCTAATGTTTTTAAAAATTACTGCCCAAATATATCCAAAATAAATTTACTCAAAACCAACAGATAGTGTAAGGTGCACATAAATACTTTTGTAGTACAAATAAACTAATGAAGGACGAGTAAAATTATAATTACATAATAAAATAAGACATATAAAACTATAATTTAGAGAAATGTAAAACTAGTGGCGAAGACAAAGCGCTGACTATCAACGAAATCGAAACATAAGAACAACCAAAGAAATACTCTGCACTACTTAGAAATGTGAAGAAACATGTAGGTAGCAAGAGATAACGTAATTAGATAAACATAAACTAATCTAACTATAGAAAAAAATGTTAGCATAATAAGCGACACATAAACGGAAAAAAGCCTACATACCAGAAAATAAAGGGCCCCAAGTATTATTTATATATAAAAACTAATAAATAAATAAAAATACCTTCAAATAATCAAAATTGAAGCAAAATTGAAAAGATAAGTGGCATTGAATATAAAAAACTACTTTCAAATAGAAAATAATTATTAGTGAAAGCAAACTTGACAACATTTAAATTATTAAATTTAAAATATTCCATTGTGACAATAATGCAATTAATAAATTAAAAACTCCCATTGGTATGAAACTTTGTAAATTAGACAACAATCGACTATAGTAAAATTTGTATGCGACTGACAAGAAATTGGGCCGAATACCGTAACATAAACATGTGCTGAGATCGAGTGAAACGTAATATCTAACATTCAGAAACATCTAGTTATGGTATTAATGCAGAGCAGGAAAATATTAATTACCTAATATCAGTTATTTTGTCAGCGGTGGACACCTAGGCCAAAGAATCATTTCAACCAATATTTTATAAATTTTTTTACAACTGTTAATTTTTTTAATTAAATGTCTTCTCTAGCCAACCTGTGATCATAATTTAATCAATTCATAAATATACCTGACTATAACTCTGCTTCCGCCCTATACCCCATGGATGAGGTTACCGGATAGTGATGATGATGATAATAACTCTTCTACTGAAATTGGCCTACATAATTTTCTTACATGTTTTCTTTGTAACTAGCTTTAAATCTGTTAATATATTTTTTATCTAATTAAATTTTTAATATTCCATACGTTGGAATTGTTTACTTAACAAAAATTTTTAAATCAATTCTGCAACATCTAAGATGATTTCTGATCTTTAATAGTTTATTATTGTGTCATCATATCTTATTAGTGTTGAAGTTAAAAATTATTAACTTGTTTTGTACTATTAATTTTCAGATTGAAATTTATATACAGTTTAAAAATATAATTTTTACCATAATTTAGATATACAATTTAATAATATTATGTAAATGAATCCTCTATGTAATGATTCTCAAATCAAAATATATAATATTCCACGATGATGTTGTCCATTAATTTTGAAAAAAAAAAACATACAAAATTTAAATAATAATTTTTAAGTACGTATACATTTATGCGAGTACCTCTCTTACAGCCTAATCAGTATAGGATGATGATGATAGGGTGTCCATTATTATTTTATATACTAGGATACATTTATGTATGCAAGAATAAATTCTGCTTACAAGTTTTGTTGGGCCTTGACGGGCATCCATTCAAATTGGTGATCTAAATTTAGTTTTTCCAACAAAAAATTGAGTTACATCAGCAGTCTTTTTACACTCTAATGTAAGTATATTGGAAAATTTTCCAGGCTGGAATATTTATGATAATTTTCTATATTTTCTATATAGTGTACATTTTGTACTAAACTGTTCGAGATTCTGGTAAAATCGTTCGAGTCTAATTTATCTGAGTATATAGAGGTCATAAAGTTTTTTAAGCTTAGCCAAACATTAAGTTTTAAACGATATTTTTGTACACGAATCATGCACAGCTTGGAGTAATTGAGGGAAAAGAAAATTATCCCTTTCATCAGTAGGAACATTTTGAATATATTTATTGATATTACTCTTGAATTTTTGTAGATTGTATGAAGGTATATTTGGCATTGATGAAACACGTTTGTTGGATTATGGATCCACTTTTGAGAAAATTTTTACTATAAACGAATTTTCATAGCCAGTTTTGAGCCACCTAGGAATTTGCATTATATAAGGGTGGGCACTTATGTGTCTCTTGTGACTTGACGTAAAATATTGTGGGACTTTTATTAAAGTTTTATTTTGTCTGAACAAGTGCCTATATAAATATTTATAAAATAGGAAAAGGGTTTCAAGAATAAGACGATTTTCAAAAGGTGCAAATGAGCACATTACATTAGGGTTGTCGATAAGACGAATGACACGCTTTTGCACTTTGTCAATAGTTGAACATTATGTTTTCTATTATTTCAGATTCAAATTTTATTTTTTGTTTTACTCACAGAAAAGTCTTGAATCGGCGTGAAATACACCACCAAAGTACATATTTTGTTTTACAAAAGGGCAGATGGAATTGATCTATATGCTAAAGTTCAATATAATTTTACGTATGATCACAAAATTTCAGATGCCGGAATGGTTAACAAGAAACAAAATAAATATTAAGAAATTATATTTTGGTTAATAAACCTTAGAAAGTATCATGTGTTCTAAATAATAAAAATTACTTTGGGTTGCATAAAATAATCTTTCGATTTTTCAACTAAATAATCAGAAATAATAGAGATGTTGTATTTAAATAAAAATCAATATAGAAAAAACCTGTAGGTTTCATAAAATTATCCTTGAAATTTTAAATTACATTCCTTATTAGATAAATGCATGAATTATGGTAGGGATGATAACTAACCACTGCCTATACTCAAAATGCATCTACATCAAATCGAATACAACTTGTGCAGAATATGGGAAGTAGAAGAATAAGCTATTGAATATTTGATCTTTGAATGTGAGGTTCTTACTCGCAGTAAACTTTTCCATTTGGGAACACCATTTTCCGAACGATGGGAATTGCCCAATGCACCATTGAAGAATGCCCTGAGTGTAATCATTAAATCAGGCATCCTAATATTAATAGCTCAGATGTATGATTGAACTGCTAGTGATGTTTCACAGCTGCGGTGATATTGGGCCAAAACCCAACACGAACTGTTATATGATCCAATCTAATCTAAATTCTGTATTAGTAATGGCGCTGCATTTTTTTTTTTTTTTTTTTTTTTTTATAAACAGCCACAGCGTTAGGTATGAAAATACCTTTACACTTACGTAACGCTTGGTTGGGATAGGGTAGGATAGAATAAATTAGGAAGAAAAAAGGGTGATTGATTAGTAATTGGAAGTTGAAGATTTCACTTGTGTCTAGATCAATGCAAATATAGTATAGTTTTGTAGAAAATATATTTCCATCAAATTTTTAATTTGTAATTTCTAGACTGTTAATTTATTCAAATTATCGAATTTATGGATTAAGATCCAAAAACGAATTTATTCTCAATCTGTAATTAGAATCTGTTTCTCATTAATACAAAATACTTTTCTGTTATTCAAAGCATCTCTTTTGGATTTTTTTTTTGTTTCAAGAAATTCAAATACCTGTTAGTTAAAACTTTCGCTGACATCATCAATACTACTACAAAAAGATCGATCTTTCGCCGCTTGTATCCATTGTGCGATTTGTAAGGCTTGGGCATCATTTTGAATATTATTTTCCCATCTGCTCATTGGTCATACTCTATCACGATTACTCTCGGGCTTTCTATTTTACACCACTGTCAGTCTCATGCGTTCCACGTAATTACGTTGTCAGCCCATCTTAGTCTTTCACCTTTTGTAAACCTTACAATGTCTTCATTTTTAATTATATTATTAATTTCTTATCGTATGCAGACTTAATAAGTTGATTTTTTTAATTCTAAAGTATTTATACAGTAAAGTTGAATAATAATGCGGATAGTGAATATCCTTGTGATGGTACTCCCGTTCCTATTGTAAGCTCGCACGGGTTATTTGATCTTGTATTACAACTGCTTTTGATTCATGCATTGTAACTATGGCTGGATTTGCGAATTTCTAAATTTTAATATAAGGTTTTTGTTTATGCTGTCAAAAGCTTGAAGCCTATGAAAAGCATGTGAAGGATTATGCATGTCCATAACATTTCCCTATAATTTGTTTTATGACAAACATCTGGTCAATTGTTGATCTTTGACTTAGGTATGCATATTTAGTATTCTCCCAGTATATCTTCAGCAATGTAAGCTAATCTGGAGTATATTGGATGGACTTGTATAATATTTTGTAAGTAAAATTTATGTATTTGTCGAAAATTTCAATTTTAATTTAGGTAGGTAGCTTGGTAGGTAGAAGTGGCCATTCCAGTTGCTTCTGGAAAACCAATTAATACTTAATTGTGTCTTTTTGTTACTTGGAATCATCCTCTCATTCTTACTCTTCACCGAGACTCAGTACTAGAGCCGCCCTGTGTGATTGAGAAGTTTGATTAAATCTCCTATTTTGCTTCTTGCGATATTACTGGGGAAAGTTTCATCTAAATTCGGGAGTCTGACTCTGGCTAATGCTGGGCAACTGCGGAGGAGATGTTTCATTCTCATATTCTTCGACAATGGGAGTTGAACGGAATACATAGCTTGTTAGCGTGGCTTCCTAACGGCCAATAACCTTTACTGATGGCTACTACTCTTGATCTATCATTACAAGACCTGGTTAATAGTTGACTACTTGCAGACTTATTCAATTGTTTTGTACTCGACATGTATGAGACGAAATCGGCGTATCTGTAAGATCAGCGTATTAAGCAAAATTAAATGGAAAATATTCTACTATTTTCAATAGAATGAGAAGTATGAGATGTACATGTAATGATGTAATTATTTAATATTAATCAAATGGAAGATTACTTTTAAGCCGATAGACCAAGCAGCTAGAGCTTAATAAAAAAGTAATTTATTAGAATTTTGATTGTTACTATAAATAAATAAATAAGTAAATAAAAAGTAGCTATTAAGGGTAATTTTGACTGTCACACTTTTTAAATTAACTAATTACTACTCTAGCAAATTAAATCTACATTTGATACGTAGATCTTATTAAAATAAGGAACACCCTAGTTTATTTATACGCAAATAAAATAAATAAAACGATTCAATCAATATTCTGGTGATGACATAATAATACATAATCCAGATTGAAAATTTATACAATTTTTTTTTTTTCATTTTTTTTTTTTTAATACAATGTTGCTTCCAATTCATTCAAATTTCAACACATGCAGCGGCAGTTAATAAATTTACAAACAATTAACCGGTAATATCGTAATCGTCAACATATTCCAAAAAAAAAAAAAAATAAATAAATAAATTCTTTTTGTAACTATACGACTTTAATTTTATTGCAATTCCCATATATGTACATATACATATGATGAGATGATGATGATGATGATGATGATACTGATGATGATACTATAATATTTTAACTGAATCTCTGTCTAAATGTGAACATTTGTTACTATTTACGTTCCCATTAAATAATTTGCATTAAAATATAAATTTAATTTTTCTTTATTATTATTGTTGTTGTTGTTGTTGTTGTTGTTGTCTGTGTTCTATTAAATGGCGACAAATTACATTTTGATTTCATTTTCCTAACTTTTTTATTTTTTTATGTTTTTTTTTTGTTTTTTTTTTGTTTTTACTACATACAAGATATCGTTAGTGATAGTTTATATGTGTTTCACTTTTATTATCGACAATTATTTTATTGGCATGTGCATCAATTAAAAATTGAAATAAATTTGAAATGTATTCAAATAGAAATCTTAAATTCTAGAATATTGAATAATATGATGATTGTAGGGAGAGAGAGAAAAAGAGTGAGTGTAAGATGGGAATATAGTTTCATTCGAATTTTTATTACTTTTTATTTTTTTTTTTTATTTTATTGATGCTTTAACTATAGTATATTGGTACTGGAGTACTTTAATTCACTTTACTTCACTTTAAAACATTTTTGCTGTTTTGTTTTTTTTTTTCGAACGCGTACTTAGTAATATAAAATGTATTATGGAATTAATTAATGGTTTAGAAGTTTTGAATTTAATTATGTAGTCCCTAGAGACATTAAAAAATATACGAGGAAAACTGAAAAAGACTATTTAACCATATTTGTTTTTGATGAAAATTTGCTTGATTTATTTAACCAGTATAGCAACAGGTCAGCAGGTAAGAAATTCAAGGAAATAGTGAGTCTATAAAAGTCATTGAAGAGGTGATTATTAAAAAGTCTTGAGTTAACATTAAGTTAGTAATAGAATCAAAAACAATTAGATATTTATTAAAAAAACCGAATTGATTTAAAATAGGTACAAAATATAATTATACAAAATAAGTATAAAAATCAATAATAAGAAATAGATGGTTGAGTAGACCAGACTGCGACATAAAACAAATCTGGCGTTTAATTACCTTTTCATGCTTTATTAACTACAGTACTGTAAGTTTATACTACAATGTTTTATTGGAGCATTTACTTGTCAAATTACTGGGCTTATTAACTTATTAAATGTTGAGAACTACTGCTGTTATCAGATTCTTCAATATAGCGTAGTTCCATTTTATTTTTCCATTGTTAACAAATTATACTCTAATTTTTTTTTTATTATTTATTCCATCCCAATAACAAAGGGTACTGGACTATATGCCGAAGCCTCCACAAATCATTTTTGCTGCTTCGAAAATCGAATCTGGGACATTTCGGTTGAAAAACATGTGCTCTAGCTACTGCGCCACCCAACATGGGATCGGGAGGATGATCCAGCCTATTAGTAATCATCGATTTAATCACAGGTGCTTTGCGTTCGTGCCCTACTGACGCTCTAAATGTGATCCTTAATTTCCTTCCTCCCGATTTGTACATAAAATACGTTGCATCTTGCAGTGCAGTCAGACTAAGAGAAACTGGGTTCTGGTATTCCAGACCATATGGCCACGGAAATATCATAGGTCAGTTTCCAAATGAACTGCTGCCAAGCAAGAAAAGGGAAAAGGGTTTAAAGAAAAGGGAAAATGATATAAGAATTTTCACTGATGGGTCTAAAATGAGCTGCGGAGTAGGTGCAGGAATTTTCTCAGAGGATCTAGAAAAATCAAAATCTTATGGTCTCCCTAAATACGCTAGTGTCTTTCAAGCAGAGCTGCTTGCAATTAGGGAAGCGCTTAAAACCCTTAATAAAATTCATACGACCGAAACAAAAGTCATCATTTTCACGGATAGTCAAGCCGCTATCAAAGCTTTGGTGGCGAACACTATCTGTTCTAAGCTGGTGGAACAATGCCGAAACGAAATTGGAAACTTAGATAACCGGTTCTCGATCTCTCTACTATGGGTTCCTGGTCACAGTAACATAGATGGAAATGAGAGAGCCGATGAGCTGGCAAGGCAAGGTTCCAATCTCGACAGGTTCCTTTGAGGAAGACATTCACTGTCCAATGAGAGTTGTCAAGGAGCGCAACCATTCATACTTTCGGGCCAGAGAGACTGAAAGGTGGCATAGACTAAATAACTGTGCAACCTCGAGGAAAACGTGGCCCGCGTATAATATTAATAAAACCAAACAACTCTTAACCATATTCCGCACAGATATAGCAAGAGTAGTAGCCATCAGTACGGGTCACTGGCCAATAGGAAGCCACGCTGCCAAGCTAGATATTCCTTTCAATCCCCACTGTCGCAGTTGCAAGGATGAGAATGAGGAGAAGTGTTGGTATACAAAATAACAACAAATGCTCAAAATGAATATTGGACCATGGGAATACATGGATATGGGCATTTTAAAGGGCTGATTATGGACGTTAATGCTTATGTTGAGGCTAAAATGCTCCCTTGAGCTACTGTCGTTGAAAAGGCGTGACAAATGCTATTGTTAAATATTCTTTAGGGAACTTTTGAATGAAGTTTTACTCTACTAGGTCACTCCAGGGTAGAGGGAAACACTAAAACGGACAAACTTTCAAAACACGGTTCTAGAAACAATGACCTTGAGAAATTAGCGGTTGAACTACCAATCCAGGCCATTAAAACAAATACGATGCAGTGGGAAAAAACAACCCAACAGAATGCCTGGTGAAACTCGGAAAGCGCGATACAAACGAAAAACTGCTGCGAAGTACCACAGAGATAACGAAAGTCATTCCGTCACTGAATTGAACCAACTTAAGTTTATAGCAGACATATGGTTGAGGGCACTAAAACCCAAGTCCTCCACCGCCTTGTAAAAACCTAAAAATAGTTTAACGAGTTTAGTTTATTCGAAAAAGTTGGCATGGTGAAAGCCAGATATTAGTTTAATATAGTTAGAACTATAAAGATAAAACTAAAGTGTTCTAAATTTAATTTGTATAAAATCAAAAAACAAGTTGAATACCTGGATATCCACATTGAAAATAAATTGACATAGAAGAGCCATATAATTCACAAACTTAATAAAATAATGTTAATAAAAAGTTCAGACAACTACAATACACTTAAACAGGGTACAACAAAAGTGACAATGAACAACCTCAGCTACCGCTTTGCAAAATAATTATAAAACGGATGTGAAGAAGCTGAAATATGGATATCGCAATCAAAATCAACATTGATTCAAAACAAATAGCGCAATCAAAAATAATTAAAGTGTTATCTGGAGCCGAATAATGGTATGTGATGATTTACACAATAAGTTAAAAATATTGACAATTAAATGCAGAAAGTTTAAAAAATCTCAACAAATGCGAACAATGAAATCACCACTTTACCAGAACAAGAAAAAAAAAGAAATACACATTTGAAAATATGCAGGTCGTTTGATTTAATAAAAAGATACAATTCTGACAATTTTGCACAGTTATTCAAGATACACAAAGATACTAAATATAATACAAAGATACTAACTGACAATTCCGGTAGCTGCTATACAACTCAACTTTTGGTCAGGAATATTACAAAAACCAATTGTGTTAAATACGTGAAAATTGATATGTAGGTGCTGTCTCAAAAATAAAGAAACACGTCTTCTACCATTTTCTCAAATTCGAACTGAGTCGTCTGATACAACTTTTAAACTCTTAGTATCCGTCAAGTACATTTCAAAATCCAAAAATGATACAGACCCGAAAATTTATTGTTAGAGACGTTCTGAAAAATGAACAAACAACTCTTACTGATTTCTAATATTGAGACTAATTCGGGTAACTGTAGTACAATTCTACATAAATGAATTTGAAAACAAATTACTATGGAATTTGAAACTTTCTATCTAAGAATAATTTAGACTGGAACTTGCTTGCTGCTTAAGTTAACTCAGAACTATGCATTAATTATTGTAAAACACCCTTAAAATATAATAGTTATGTTGGAGAATATCGAATACGAATCCGTTTTTTTTAAATAAAATAAAAATCGAATTCGAAGCATTAGTAATGAGTTCTACATACATTCCCATTTTAGAAAGGAACCTTAAAGCTTCCCTGAATAACTTATTTTTTTGCAAAAATGAAAATTGCCAATTTGTTATTGATTTTGAATTTGAGTTTTTATCGATATCGTTGTTGTAAATTTAAAATCAATTATTACTTTAAGAGTTGATTAAAATTTGTTTTTCTAATGATAAATTAAAATATTTTTTTTTTATTTAATTTTTATTTATAATATTGTAAAAAATAAAAATAAATAAAAAAAAAAACAAACAGAAAAAATAATATTTCTCTAATGCAATTCACTTTACAACACAGTTCATTGTATTGTTGTGAATAATAAACAAAATTATTTTAAAGTGACTCAAACTATTGAACTAGAGTGGATCATTCAGTTGAAAATAAATGAAAATATTCTCTCACTAGTCCTAATACTTACATATATGTAAATAAATAATTGTTTATAGACAATATTTTTGGGTGTATATGACGTTTTGCTAAAAAGGCACATTGTAAATATTTGAAAGTCCACTACCAGGTGGACGTGATCACGAAAATTAAAGTCAAGCGCCTACAGCGGTGGACACCTAGAATGGATAAACATAGATACTGCAGAATTTTTAAATCCTGACAGAACCGAAATACAGAACAAACTTTCGTTGGAGAGACGAAATATCGAAAGATATGAAGCAATTTCGTATCTTCAACTGAAGAGAAGCGTCAATGTCCGAAAAAAAATTAAGGACATTGATAAGTCAGACCCCTAGCTAAGTATGTAAGTAAGTATGTGGCTTTAAGTTTGTAAAAACTACGTTTCGCAATCTATCAAACTTAAGAACAATTTTTTTTAACAAAATAAAACGTATTTAATACATAGCGAGTGCCATGTGAGAAAAGTACATGCCGCCACATAATGTAATATAAATTTAACTGTTAATAATCGTAATATATTTTCACTTTAATATTGACATATTGATTATTGATCTTACAAGTAACATTTACTCCTCTTAACATATGTCGACGCCTTAGACATATCTGTCTCTCGCGCTCTCTCTTTAATACTTATTGATATTTTGTTTGAAACGACATTTGTTCGATTAAACACTAAAATTCATAATGCCCACCTTCAAAAAATTTCAGCGGAGCAGTCTAGGAACTTCTTATGTTCATTTCTACACCTTGGAAATATCCAGGTGACTCAAAACTGGTTTCCGAAATAGATTATCGTAAGAATTGCTAAACTGTGGAATATGCTTCCATCCTCCGATAGTAATGCTCAATTTTACAATTTGTAAATTTTTATAAAGCGAACCTGCTCAGATTCGTATCCAACTTACTTACCCATTTTTTTCTACCATCCCATTCCTCGAACCTACAATAATTTTGTGCAAAGAAATCCTTCCCCGCGTTTGGGTATAGGGTATAAAAAAAACTTAAAAACAGTTTTTAAAAAATCTTTATCTTTAGCATAAAGTTATAATCTTTAAGCAGGCCATGGTTGGTAATTGGGTAAAAAATTTGATATATACCGTTATGATGAATATTATCATTCGACAGATCAGAATAATTTTGGATCACTTTGTCGAGTAATTGAAGCTTTATTTCATCAATAACATGGGTTATATTGTCTTCTAAAGCATTTATTGTCCCTGACTTATCAGCATAAATCAATGACTTGACATAACCCCAAAGAAAATAATCCAACGGCGTTATATCTCATGATCTTGGAGGCCAATTAATTCGGATCATTTCTCGAAATAATATTATCACAAAATCTTTCTTTCAATAAATCAATTGCTGCGATAGCAGTATGAGATATAGTATCATCTTGTTGGAAGCAAAACACTTCCGGGTCGATACCCATCAAAAATTTTGAAACAAAAAGTCATTGGATATCGATCTGTAACGAGCATCATTCACTGTAATAATATATAACTTCAGCATAGTTTTTTAAGAAATATGAATCGATGATGCCTTCAGTGTGTAAACCATATAATACGGTGCTTTTTCTGAATGCAATGAAACCGACTGAATTTATTGAGGATTGCTTTCGCACCATATATAGCATTTTTGCTTGTTGCAGTCGTTCAGTAAAAACTGAGCTTCATCACTGAACACAATTTTTCAATAAAAAAAAAAGGTTCAACTTCAAGCTATTCTAAGGCTTAATCAGCAAACAAACAACGCTTATTATAGTTAATATAGCTTTAATTTTTGAACCAGTTGAATGTCGTATCAATCAGTGTAGACTAAGATCTTTATGTGAAATTTATCATATGAAAGTTGAACACAAGCCAATTTGTTGTGAATGTCGACCAATTAACATTTTGGAATCTTAGGAATTTTCCAAGCAAATAGGAATTTTTGATCAACACGAGCTCTTATAGCACTAATATTTTCTTCTGTACGTACAGTTATTTGTCTTGTTGTTGTTGTTGTTGTTGTTGCATTGAGTAGAGAAAATGATGTCTGAAATCTAGCGATAGTTCTACTAATAATCTACTCTATAAGTACATAATGTAAACCATAAATACAAGCTTGTAAGCGATTAGAACATTGATTTTGAAAATAAATTTCAATAATTTTTGTAAACGTTGTTGCGGCGTTAGTCTTTCTATGATATTTAGCTTAATTCTAAGCTTTTAGGGTTATGTTAATGAAACCAAAATACAGAACATCAAAAGTCTAGCATTGTTCTTTTAGAGCTCATGATTTTTTAAAACCCAAATATTCCAAATTTTCATAAGCAATATTCTAGAAAATTTAATTTATCTTAAAATTTTTGGAATCTAAGGTTGATCCTCATCCACTTTATTTTCTACTTTTTAGAGGGCTAATTTTGTTTTGATAAAAGTATATATTAAAAATTTTATTTTTGTGTATTATTTTATTGTATCTAGTCTTTTGTAAGCATTTAAAAAATATTTAACCAAATCATGATTAGGCCATAGAGAATTTGTAAATTGACCTGTTGCCACAATATTGTATAAATAATAATAATAATTGAAATGTTATGGACATTTCATTATAAATGCACATAGTTAATAATATTTCATCGAGCCACTTTGTATACAAATATTATTTTCTTTTTTTCCCGATTGCAATGATTGAGTGGTGTACAATGACACCAGTGAAGATGATGAATAGTTTTTAAATTTTTATTTTTTCTTTTAAATATCACAGTAATTTAAGAATTTGGTTTTATGACGACTATAATATTTCCTACAACTACTTCTATAAATAACATTAAAAAAAAAATTATTACTTATTATTTTATTAACTGAGGTATATTGACCCTTTCATATTATTTTTCTGTTTTTTTTTTTCATCCTCTTCTATTTTCACCATTATTTATTTAATTTTTCAATTCATTTCAAAATAAAATCATTTCACTCCTGCTATATATACATATACAAAACAAGATACATATATTTTATTTAATAATATTTAGACATGACTAATGAGTCCTTTAATACATGATTAAGTGGTGAAATAACAGTAAAAATAATGCAATCTTTAAATAAGTGCAATACTATATAAAAAAAAAAAAAACAACAAAACACAAAAACAAAATTCATATAAAAAATGCAAGTTGAATTTCACTTGTTGAATTTTTTTCATTTTCTATTTAGAAGGAAAAAAACAACAACAACAAAACTCTAGTGTCATTGTCTGGATCTGGTGTATAGTATAAACTGTTGAATATCTCATAAATATATATACCTATATATATATATATGGAATGGAAGATAAAAAGGATCACAGCTGGAATTAAAGAGTTATTTGTATATTAAAAAGGGAATAATAAATTTTTGTTTTGTTATTTTTGGTTTTTCATTTTTTTTTTTTTTGTTCAGTTTAAATTTATTATACACCCAAGAGAATGTTTACGTACAAATGTCAAATTTGACATAGTTAAAGATATTTTTCTATAATATTTTGTAGATAAATATTCAGTGATATTGCAAAACTTTTAAATAAAAAATTTATATTAACGTAATGGAATTGATGATGCTGACGTCATTAATGTTTGCCAAGTATTAATATACTTGGCCATGTATTGAACATGTATACTTCAGTATGTCATCGATCGGTTGTACCACGTAACATTGAATTTGGAAGTAGTTATATTATTGTAATATTTTACATCTAGAGGTCTATCTTACCGGTTCTACCTAACATTATTATTTGAATTTGGAAGTTATAGTTGTGTATTTTTCTGTATCTAGAAGACATTTATAATTAAACAGGTTGACTACGAGATTCTGAAATTAGCAACAGACAGAACAAGACAACAATAAGTTAAATTTAAAATTATTTTATTCGCTAAAAGTACATTAAAACAACATCTTTCGGGATGCTTACCAAGCAACATTGGTTGTAGATAGGTAGAATAGACCATTCCATCAGTAGCTTTCTGGAAAGCCAATTAGCACACAATTGTACTTTTTTGATACCACGACTATTGTTTTTGTTTGTTGTTTTAAGGGCTTATAGCGTTACAGCTCTACGTGAGCGTCGGCCTTCGTTTTAGGTGAGCTCTCTTTCATTATCACTCTCCCAGGGAACTCTGTACTAGAGCCACTTTATGTGATTGAGAAGGTTGAAGATCAGATCACCAATTTTGCTTGCCGTAATAATACGTGTATTGCTAGGGAAAGCCTCATCTAAAGATCGGAGTATGACTAGTAAGACCACTGGTTATGGGATATACTAAATGAAGACCACTGAATTAACGTAACATAATTATTGTTTGAGTTTTGAATTGATTAAATTAAATTAAATAAAAGAAAATATTTAAAAAAAATTTATATCAAAAATACTCTTTATGATGACTAGAACATGTCATGAAAAATAACTTCTTAAATTAATAACGGTCTCTTCTGAATAAATTATAATTACTTACTATATTTTTTGTGATAATGTAGAAAGCAATTATTATTTGTTATACATAAATATAAATAGCACTTTGTGCATATTGTTCGAGTTCTAGAAGAATATCCTGGCATTCTGCATTTAGAAGCATTTGGGGCTGGTACAAATTTCGGAAATAGCTCATACATATCGTACGTTTCTTCCGAAGTAAAAGAAGATTGTACACGTCTTCTCTAGGAAGTTGATGCTTGTGGAGAATCGGTAATATATGATGTAGATAAACGTTTTTTCGACACCGCTTCTTTAGCTTTCATTCATATAAAACCCTATTAGAACTTTACCCAAGTCAAACTTAAAATCAAGAAGTGGAATTTTCTTTTTCTTTTAAACGAATATGGTTTCTATTATGCATAATCCACAAATTGACTATTATATGATCGATAAATCGATAAATTATATGATTAAAGGATCTTATTGTCCATTTTCTGGTACGTACGTAACAGCGGTAGTGAGATATATATCTATCACATAAATCTATTCCACTCATAAACTTGTTATAATTATTTACTATTGCGGGTTGTGGTAGCTGAATTTTAGCCTTTAACTCTCTTGACGAACGTTGACAAATGTTTTCTGGATAACCCCCAATGTATGTATGATATGTATGATGAAGTAAGTAAAACTTATCCGTCCAATTAACTAAGGAAATAGGTTGAACTTCTTTAACCCATTGCTCTCATTCACCTCTTTTCATATTACGATCATCTTTTAACTTTTCTATGACAGCTCCAACACGATTTTTTATAATAGTTCCTGTTTGATATATGACTCTTCGAAGCCAACATATCAATACATTTAAGGGATGTGAAAAATCTGTCCGTATAAATACAGCCTTCTTTAATATTGGTTGTTAATAATTTTACAATTGATGCCCCTACTCCCATATATTTCATATCGATTTCGGGAATTGAACCTTTGCCAGTGTAGATATGAAAATTTAATACTAACCCGTCGCTAGCAGCTAACACAAAATTTTTAAGCCCCAAATGATTTGGCTTTGCGGGCATATATTGTCGAAAATTACACCTTCCTGAAAACGGTATCATTTGTTCGTCGACCGACGTATGATATGGAACAGGTAAAGTCTGGCATTTTTTTAAAATGGAATCTACAAATGGTCTTATTTGCCAAATTCTATCTGATTTATTAGCAGTTAAAGGATCAACAAATCTTAAAAATGATCTCAATTCACAAAATCGATTTCTTGACATGCAATCCGCAATTTTGTTTATTCGGAAATCTTTCGACCAGTACATTTGTATCTGAGGATATCTTAAACACCCCATTAATATGTGTATCCCAGTTAAATGCAATAACTCTTCCGCTGTCGTATTTAAAACTTTATGTTCCCGAATTTGAAAAGCACAGCAATTTGTTGCAACTAGTGCACTGTTTATCCAAAATGAAATATCGATGTATTGAAAAAATTAATCTAGAATATTTTCTTCCATATCTTCTTCAGGTATCAAAATATCTTCAACAATATTTGGAGCTAGGAGACTACGTAATATATTTTAAAATTAATAACATATATTTTAGAAAAATAATGATTTATTTGTGTGCTCACTTTTTTTTGAGCCATTTTAAATTTCGCTGAACATGCCCGTTTTCTTTTTCAGAATCCTCAAGTTCAGGCTGTTCAATTTCAGCTGTATTTGAAATTTCCCAATTATTGTAATATTCGTTTAAAATGTTATTTAAAATTTCTTCAAACTCATCTCCATCTGACAATTCTTCATCACTTAATTTTTTAGTTATATCTATAGTGTATATTGTATATATTTTAAAATATAAAATTATAGTACAAAATTTTACAAAAAAAAAATATCGCCATAATCATTAATTCTACTTTTAAATCACCGAAGTACACAAATATGGACTGACGAAATTCAATTTTTTTCATACAAAATAACCAAAGTACAAATATTATGTGTACAACTTGCATCCTATTGACTAATTTTACATATCAAATTGACTTTTTTCTAATTTTTATTACACAAATGAATGAGGAGATCTAGCATTTAATTTGTTTTGTATAAAAAAATTCATAATTTTAATTAAAAATAGCTCTTTTTACTTACCAAAACTAGGATGTCTGATTCGCGACATAACGACTTTTCACTTTTAATAAAAACTGTTAAAAACATCAAAACTACTAATTAAATAAAAACTACTGAAAATGTCGCTCTTTTCAGTGAAAATTGGTAAATTAGTTATTTAGAAATATGAGAAGCAATAGAATCCACATATGTAGACTTTATCATTGAAGAGGTTAATATAATACCACTTCAATTTAACTAATACTACTAATACCACTTCAATTTAATATAATATCCTCCGGTTGCAAAACATCTGAAAAGTAGATATATAAAAAACAAAAACACACAATTGTTACATGAATTATAAAACTATATACAATACGACCATTCAGCTAAGGTTTAAATAAATTAAGGATTATATACACTAACTATATTACTTAATAAAAAAAAAAACAAAAAAAAAGGAAAACTTAGAAGAAACATGAAAACGGGACTAAAGCAGAGCACCATCAACGAAGAAAAAATCAACGTATTTCAAATTCAAAGTAGCAGCACATATCATCTAAGAGAGTCGTAATATTTCCCAAGAAGACGGAGAAATAGTAAATAACATCTGTGATTCGAAGAAATTCGACTCAACCGAAAACATCGAAATATATGAAACGATAAATGATTTACTTCTGAATAAAGACCAAGACAATCCGGATATTCTTTATTGTTCAAATTTATGGAATATCGTAATACAACCAATTAAAACACCAATTATCTATCACTTCAACCTTAAAAATAATGTTATAAATATTAACAATATAATAAATCAATTCTCTATCAAGCTATTTAATTTGAAAGTAACTAACAAGCTTCAAAAACAGTTAAACACTTAAAATAAATAACACAATCTGAGATTTGCTTTTCCACAGTCAAGCTCAAAACACTGAAGAAGTTTGCAAGTAGTAAACAAAATACATCTGTGTTATAAGTATACTAGGGGCCCCTGTTGAGTAAATTTAAATCAAGTTGAAGCCATATTTAAAGTTTTAAACAAAACAGTAATTTACGTACTGACATAGACTACTCACGATGTACCAGAAACCATCTCGTGTTTAATGAAAAGTTTTGTGGTTAATAAAGACACATGGATACGTTTTATTTCAGATGAATTTGGTTTTTTTTTTTGTTTTTATTTGACATAATATGTACAATGTACATTATATTCACTGCAAGTGATAATAATAACTGATTTGTTTGTTTTTGTTTTTTATTTTAATAAGAACTCTTATATGTATAATGTATTTGCTAAATAATAAAACCATATGAGTAAAAACTGTTCAACTGTGTGCGCATTATTGTTTTATATACAACTTATTTATTATATTAGGAGTTCATTAAAGAGAAGCGAAATAAAATGAAAAGGTGTCTATTGTGCCGGTCCTGAAATGCTTGTCAATTATAATTATAGATTTTGTAAAATTCGAAGAAAATATTAGACTATATTTTTTTTTTTAACCAGCACCCATACACTAGGGATCCCTTCCTTAAGCATTTCTATCGGAGGTGAACACATGAGATGGAAGCATGTTTCACATTTTAGCAGTTCTTACAATATATAAATTTTCGAAACTAGTGTTCAACCACTTAGGTATTTTTACCAGAAATGTACACTTGAAGCCGAAACCTTGGAAGAGAGAGCTCTAATAACCTTTTCATCGAGAATAATAATTTTCAACAATTTAAATAATTAATTTTCGGTGCTGATTCCATTTACTTAAGCAATTATTATCATTTGTATTTAATTCTGAACCTAATTTCACATTTTATTATCATGTCATTAAAAAAACAATTTTGTTTTTTGTTTTTTTTTTTTTTTGCATCATACATACATATATGTAAGTGCATTTGAATTGGGGTTAAAACTTGTTGATATGTATTTTTTATTTACGAAATAGGGGTAAAACTGTCATATATGATTATCAAGGATATATTATAATATATTTATATCTACATATATATTTTTATATATACATACTTAGATATATATATTTCTTTTAAATTATATTTTTTTTTGTTTTAATATATTTTCACCATACACAAAAAAAAAAAAAAAAAAACAAATGTTTTTTGTATAAACGATAATACTCGTAACTCTAACCGTACATGTAGGTATGTACATGGATAAGTTATTATGCTCAAGGATAACAAAATATGAAAAATTAAAGAAAAACATTGAGGCAAGTAAACGATTAAGTATTCAAAAACAAAAAAAGCAAAAATAAATAAATAATTCCCAAAAATATTTTAATGACGTCAATTTCTTCCTTGAAACAACAAAATATCAAATTTTCCATTTCCATAATACAAAAACGGTTTTTTATAATTATTATTATTTTATATATAGTGTAGAAAATTAAATGAAAATTATGCACTTAGTATTATGTAGATTTTTAAAAATGCCTTAAAAAGAAAATTAAAAAACTATATGCATATAAAGGATAATTTTATGTACATGTATTATATGCCTATATTGTATATAATTATAATATTTACAAAGTTAATAGTATGTAAACTTATGACACTTTAATTTAATGAATAATTTTATTAAATAAAATCCTAAAAAAAAAAAGGAAAAATTGTTTTTCCAAAATTTTGTATGATACTTTTTTCTCCAAAAAATACATTTTATTTAGGTATGTTGATATTTGGGACTCTTATACTCTTATATGTGAACTGAAGCTAATTAAAAATTATTTTCGTTATGTTAATTATTCTGCTTAAAATATTTTAAAGCTATTAGAGCATTAGAAGAGATAGGTATGAAGAGTTTTTTTTTTTTTTTTTTTTTTACTTAAAAAGGACCACTTCCAACGGAGATGTTAAAATGTTATATGAAAATATTTTATTTTCCGAATAATTAAAAATAAAATCATAATTTTACTGTCATCCTGTGTATCAAAATTAAATTTAAATTTAAATTTAATTTTATAAATTTTTAATGGAAAACTTTTGTGGAAATTCTCAAAAAAAAAATAATTATAAATTTAAAATATCTCATTTTTCAAAACAACGTTGATGAGGATTTGTGAAAATATTTGCTAAATCATGAGAACTAAAATATTATGCGATGTGATAACCTATTTTCGAATTGTTCATATTATTAAAAACAATAATTAGAGAACAAAAGTTAAAACGGTTAAAAGTCAAAAACATGTTTTTTTGTTTTTTTTTATGATCTTGACAGTAACTTAGGTAGAATCACCTTTTCGTGCTTAATTCCGTACGGTACTCAATTTTACACTATCACAATGACAAAGAGACTGGACCAGGTCGAAAAATCAATGAGGCATTTTTTTATTTTTTTTGCTTCATCGGGAATCGACCACGGGACCTTTCGGTTGAAAGGCAGGCGCTCTACATATTGTGTCACCCAGCATGTTAATCTTGTCCAGAGTCCAGATATAAATAAAATAACACTTTCGAAATAGTTTAATTAAAAGATTGATAAAAGTAAAATTAAAAAATCTGGGACCAGATGGTTGATAGGCTAACAATAAAGAATAGTTATGAATAATTTAATAAAATAAAAGTTGAGCCTGTTAAAAATCAAAAGCAAATCCAGAGATAGATTAGATTATATTATATCAGGAGGAGATCTGACACCTTTATCACAGCAACTGCTGAATTGGCTTACTACTAATTATTGCTATTAATCATATGTGAATCCGTAAGGATACCTGATTTTGTGATCCAAATCTGAATATTTTTCAATGGTGTGCTCAAAAATCTGCTTACTTACTTTACTTAGATGGCCAACAGACCATGTAAGTTCTTGACTCATCAACTTTTTCCATTTTTCCCGGTCACGGGCGGATTCTCTCCAGTTGAAGATGCGAAATCGTTTTAAATCCGTGAAACTTCGTCTCTCCAACGAAGGTCTGCCCTGAAGTCTTAAACCTTCGGGTCTGGATTCGAAGATTCTCTTGGCTGCAGCATTTTTCGTTCATTTGCTTTAGGTGTCCGTCCGAGCCACTGTCTCTTGACTTTAATTTTCCTGACTACGTCCACCTCATTGTACAGCTCATAGAGTTCGGCATTATATGTTCTCCTCCAGACCCCATCGCTGTTTTCAGGACCATATATCCGTCCTCCGTACCTATCCGCCGTACCTCCACATTGATGTCGTTTGTGGGATTCACGCTGGTTCCAAGGTAGGTAAACTCCTGAACTACCTCGAAATTATAAGTGCCGACAGTGATGTTTTGGCCAATATGATGTTGAGAGGCCTTTTTATTTGTCGACAACATATATTTTGTCTTATCCTCATTTACTTTGAGACCTATTCGCTCCGCTTTTTCTTCAATCTGGGTAAAGGCTTCGACGACCGTCCGTTGTAATCTGGCGCTGATGTCAATGTTGTCGGGCATACATTAGTAGTTGAACAGATCTGAAAAATATAGTGTCGGTCGGGTTTACTTCCGGTCGCCGCACTATACGTTCCAGTACTCCTTGACGAAATCCGGTACACGTCTGGAAGAAGTCAG
Organism: Argyra leucocephala; assembly: GCA_963942445.1. Classification (NCBI taxonomy): domain Eukaryota; kingdom Metazoa; phylum Arthropoda; class Insecta; order Diptera; family Dolichopodidae; genus Argyra; species Argyra leucocephala. The sequence continues at coordinate 139,963,767 of OZ012678.1, read as the reverse complement.
AAGCCATTGCCAAGCACATCTTATGTTTTCAAGTGTCATTTTTGACAATCGGATGAGCTTGGCTGGTACACCGAATTCAGAGCATATAGCTCGCTGCGGTGTGCTCAAAATCCAGACATAAATAAAATAAAACCCTCAAAATAGTTTGAAAAAGCAAAATAAAATAATGAAATTTGGGAACAAGTGGTGGACCTTACAATGAAAAAGTCATGCTTGATTTGAATAAAAAATGCATTAAATTCAAATACTGATTGATCATGAATTCAACCACGTTTACCATTAGTAAACTAAAAAAAAACTAGTAATAACTGTTGTGCTGCTCAACAGAATCATATCCTAACTTACTGATAAAGCACAATATATGCAGTTTCAGAAGGATTTCATTCAACAAATGACATAAAGAATACTCTAAATCATATATGAGAATCAATATGGAATTCAACTCATATATTTGGAGTGGTGGTTGGCTCGTTTTCTTGACAAACCTTGTTTTATTGACAACCCCAAATTTGATGTTCTCGCTTCTTCTATTGAAAAATATTCGAATTGTTGCATCAATTATACTGTTTTGTAGATATCTCGTATAGGTATAGATATTTACTCTAACGAACACAAAACGTAAATGTTTTCACTTAAACAGTTCTGTCGAAGAAACATAATGGCTTGAACTGATTATTATTACACAGCGGAAATTATTAAATGGTTCAAAACCGGCTATTCGTTTGTATAGTCAAATTATCAAGATATGGTAACGATATTCCAAAAAGTATTCTTCAAAGATTCAAAAACAATTAGAAGCACATCAGCTACTATCAATATATCTCTACTGACTGTAGCTATATTGTATTTCCACTGATTCTCCAACATTCCAAAATGTGCATTTATGTATAATGGTTTTACGATCGATTGTTTGACAATATAGAAAGAAAATGAATACTGCAGTAATATCCAAATCAACTACAGTCGAAAGTTAATGACAGTTTTAAAAAATTCTGGTGTATCACTGAATTGCTACAGGGCAGATTTATAATTTCGATCGTTTGGTTGATCAATTTCAGTTTTTACCAGCATTATGTTTCCCACCAACACTTTTAACACTTTTAAGACGGCGATACCAACTTCATAATTATTTGTGTGGACATAGAAAAGCTTCCTCGCGTCATCCCCGATTGATTATAAATTTGTGTTATACATTAATGGTTTTGTATTGAAGTTTATGGTTCATGTTGAATAAAGTGGTTTGCTGTGTTTAAATTGAATTTATTAACTATTTAGATTTATTTACTAAAATATTTTACTTTTTGTATAGCCGCTGTTGAATATAAGAATTGAAATATTTGATTTTTGCAGACATTTATCAAGCTATTATTTATCGCCTTTCAGACGAATTGTTTTTTGAGACGAATAATGTTTCTTTGGTTTGCAGATTTAATTTTTGTAATTACCAAATAAATATTGTAATGCCTATTAATTATATTTATATTTATAATATTGAAAATATATTGATTTAACATATTTTTAGAGTTTTTGATTAATTTTTCTGCAAATTAATTTTATTTTTGGGATACTTCTATACCCAATCTGGGTATGATATGATATGCCTATCGAATTTTGTTTCGTACACGATTTTTCTGTGTTGAGATTTTGTAACATAGGATTTTGGATTTTATGATAATAAAATTTTTGGATTTTAATTTTAGTATTTGAACCCAATCCTAAAATTGTCCAAACGGCTCAATCCGAATGGTTCAGTCCAAATTGGCAATCCCACAATCAGTTATAACTTAATTCTCTGTTTTTTAATGCTGAAATTTTCAATTAAGCCCCAACTTAAGTCCTTGTTTTGCGATTCAGACTCTAATTGACGCCTTATAGAATTACATAACAAGTTTACATTTGAATTTTGGGTTGGGCTTAGCTAATTTAAATGTGAAAAATTACATTAATTTTGGGGCAACTTCGTTTACATAATTCTGAATTAATAACAACTAGGCTTTAGTGAATGCTTGAATGAAAATTTTAAACTACGACATGAACAAAACACAGTGACGAGCGAAAACTTAGTGTATTTTCTAATTATATTATTAGGGGATTCTGAGGAGAATGTTGTATCAGCGTAGGACCTAATGACTACATCCCAAGGATACCTGGTGCTGCAAAAATATATATCTTTAATGGCGCATCTTATCCTTTAAGGACGAAAAGACATTTGAAAGTATCCTTGTTGTTTTTCTATATAAACTGTTATATCTGTTGATCTATTTGAATATATATATATATACTCAGTGAAACCCCCCGATTATTTGTATACTGTTGGAAAGGTTTCATTTTTTCTATAACTCATATATTCTTTATGTTGTATCGACTAGTTTAGAAGATATAAGCATTAACTAAAAAAAATTGTTGTTTTTCTTACCTTTTTTCTATTAGGAATGTGCCTTTTAAGTTATAGAAGAAAAAGAAACCTTTCCAACAGTATATAAATATTGGGGGGGTTTTTCGGTAAAATTTTGAGATATTCGGTTTTTCAAGAAAGAAAATAAAGATTGATTTTTTTTTTTAAATTTTCTAAATTATCTTTACCTATAACGGCAGCACCAATCATCATCAAATAAATGTTAAAATATACTACAGACTGTTATCTACTAGATAAAAACATGAGATATATATATATAATAGATCAACAGATATAACGGTTTATATACAAAAACATCGAAACAACAAGGGTACTTTCAAATGTCCTTTTCGTCCTTAAAGGATAAGATGCGCCATTAAAGATATATATTTGGGGCGCCAGATATCTTTGGAATATAGTCATTAGGACGTACGCGGATACAACAAATCCTTCAAAAGAGCCCATTATTACTTTAGTTGTAGTAAAATTATAGCGTTTTAAAAATGTATGAGAAAATAAATGACTCGAAATAATTTTAATTGAATGTAAAACCTGAAATACAGCTTCAACACCACAACTGATTTAAAAATAAATCAATTTGAAGCGGTGCTTATTAAGTATCCCAAAGCTCTGTATATGGTCTGAAATATAATAGATATATCTAATGAATAAGGTATATCTCATCAAAATTATAATATTACAAAAATCTTAATTCATTTTTAATTCTGACTTTTGATTCTAAAGTTTGACAGGTTCTGAGTTACGGAATTCTGAGCTACGAAATGTTTTCTATTTATTTTAGATGCATTGTCAGAAAACAAAAAAAAAATCTTCTATTCTTCCAAAAAATTAAAATATCAAATAAAATTTAATAATTTCGTAAGTCAGAATTTTGTAGTTATTCAGAATTAAGCACCCAACCCATAAATAATTATACAAAGCTTACTGAATAATTTGTACTAATCCAAATCAATATGAACTTTAAATCTAAAACTCTTTCACAATTTATTTCCTATTATTATTAATGTCTTCTTCAAGTCACTTCTCAACGATCACCTTCAAAAATGGTCAAAACAAGGATATTTTTTAAGACAACAAACTACTTCAAAAATTAACTAAATAGAAATTTAAAAGTCTTAAATAAATCTCTTAGGCTTTGGCCAAACAAAACCAGCATAAAAAAAATTCAAATTTTTAATTTAACTTTAAAGGATATTTTTTGAATTCGCAACCTAAAGAAATAATTAATAAAACTTTATATCAAAAAAAAAAACAAAACAACATTCAACAGAAGAAAAAAAAACAGAAAAAAAAGAAAAACAGAAAAAAAAGAAAAACAAAAAAACTTTTGAAGTAAATTAGAATATCCCAAAACAAAACCATCACAAAAACAAAACAAAAAAAAACAAAACTGACAGAAATTTTTCCTTTAAAAAATATAGGAAAAGAAAGAGAAAACGTGTCGGCACATTAAATTCAAAGTCAAAGCACAAAAAAAAAAAAATAATAAAACGTAATAAAATAATCTGAACATAAGTCAAGGATTTCGTCTATACAGTCATACCTATACAAATACCAAAAGTTATATGTACATACATAATATATATATATAAAATAAAAACATACAATAAAGCAGACAAGTATAAGTAAATTTATATCCTTTATATTTTTCCGTCATTTTTATTTAACCATTTTATGTAGATCGTGTCGTGTACTCAACTTTATTGTCGTATTTTCTTAGATTATTACTAAATAAGTCTGTATAAAAATAAAACAAAATAATAAAAAAAAAAAAAATTCATTTTTAATCGGAATTTTCTTTTTTTTTTCTTCTCCATATTATTATGTTTTTTTTTTTTTGTTTTTTTTTTTTACCTTGTTTAGGGAATTCCTTGATCTTTCCTAATAACATTTACATTACATCACCAGAAACAAAAAAAAAAAAAAATAAAATAAAACAAAATAAAACACAAAAAAAAAGTATAATTTCGACAACTGAATGGTAGGCAATTTACTACCTACTCTTCTAAATTTTTTTTAGTGAGTCCTGAGTGATTTTTTTTTGTTTACAATCGTGTCTCTCTGGTATAATTTCTGGATGGAAATAAAATATTTATTTATATGTAAATAAAAAAAAAAAATAATGTTTTTATGTACTATTATGTGTCGTGTACATAAACATTAGTATTAGTAAAAATTATATATTATTATTATGTTGTTTTATATGATGTTACATTATAATACAAATTAACATGTTAATGGACTAATATACAAATGCTGTAATCCTTAGATAAAACATTCAAGCACGATATTTTTGATGAAAATTCGTATTTATTTGCAAAGAATTAAAAATAATATTATTGTTTTGAATAAAATATTTTGGAGAAAATAAAATATTTAAGAAAGGAAATCGTAAAAATGAGATTTGATATTAAAGTTAATGTCTACTGAATTTAGAAATTAACTACAAATGTAAAATAGGCACTGATAACAATTGTTTTAACTGTTCACTATAAAGAATATTTAGTAAAGTTAAAGTAATGTTATAAGTTAAAATTAATATTTTGAGTAATCTAATGTATCTCTATATTATATTTTATTAACGAGGCATTAAACAAGCATATGAACAAAAAAAAATCTATAACCACATTTAGTGAAACAGTGCGCTCTAACCATCTACGAAGTCATCAAACCCATAACAATTATTTTACATCAACAATTTCATTGAGAGAAATATTTAAAAACTTAAAAAATAAAACCTCATCAGGCTCCGCTAAAATACCTAATATTGTGTTAAAACACTTCCCAGACACAATAATCAAAAAATATTGTATAATATTTAACAATTGTCTAAATCTAAGCTACTTTCCAAAACCTTGGAAGAAAGCAATTGTCATAACAATAAAAAAAACCAGGGAAAAACCCCACCGATCCCTGTAGCTACAGACCTATCAGCCTATTACCGAATATCAGTAAGATTTATGAAATATTAATTAATAAATCTTTAATAACAGAAACAAAAAAAAAAAAATATCATACCAGACAACTAATTCGGATTTCGCCACAAACACAGTACTATAAATGCTATGACCAAATTATCGTCAGATATACGTTGGCATATAAACAATGGTCAATGTGTAGCAACTTGTTTTATAGATTTTGAAAAGGCATTCGATACTATTTGGCTTGATGGTATTATATACAAACTACTCAAATATAAATATCCTCCACATCTAGTATACTTAATCAACAATATGTTACGCAACAAATCTTTTAGAGTATCCTTCCTCAATAAGAATATATCTAAAGAATTCCAATTGACTAATGGCCTGCAGCAAGGTACAGTTAACTCGCCAATACTATTCAATATATATGTAAGTGACTTGCTTGATTCTCTAAGCAAACGCTCAGAGCATAATCACAGCATTGCATTTGCGGACGATTTAACACATTATACAGCAAATTTCAATTTGAAAGTTGCCCAGTATAACCTACGGCAGACATTCAATAAAATAGTTGCATATAGTACACGCTGGAATCTAAAAATTAACTATAAAAAATGCGAAACTGTCTTATTTAGAAACACAATAAATAAGTCAAATAGCACAATAAAAAGAAACTGGAGAAAGTTCTACTTGAAAACCCCAGATGGAACTAAAATACCGAATTCCAACAGATTTAAGTACTTAGGAGTTTCATACACCAATTTATTCAAATTCAACGAGCATGTTAAAGACCAAATATCAAAAGCAAAAAAAGTCTTAATGGCTCTGAAAAGGTTATTTTTCTCTAAAATCCTGTGTAACAAAGTCAAGTTACTTTGCTACAAGTCCTTAATTAGGCCAATATTAACATATGGTTGTCCCATATGGTTTAACATAAGTGCTTCTACTATGGAAAACCTAAGGCTATTTGAACGGAAGTGCATACGCGCATGCACAAACCTGAATCACCAACCAACAAAACAATTTACAAAAATGCAAAAATAATAAGAATCGATAATTTAATCATTCGTCTCATACGTAATCACATTCAAAGAAGTATTACATCAATAGAAATTCCACTAATAAGTCACCCATGCTATGAATCAGATCAATACATATTAAGTACACTAGATTCGGGATTCATTCCACCAGAGGCATTTGTGTTTCTAGACAAACATAATTATATAGAAAATAGTACCTATGTGCCTATTATTTATCATTATAAAAGGCACGCATCAAATAAAAAGCTTCCACTAGACTTAAACACTGCTAATTTAAACAATTGTGAAATATTCGTATTTGATAAATTTATTCCTAATTCTGCACAATTAATAAACAAAAATCCTTATTTTTGGAAATGAGTAGGTTAAGCTAGAATAGAATAGAGTAGTTAGTTTAAGTCTAGTTTGTAATATTTAGGTTAAGATTAGTGTAAGTTAATGTAATAAAATGTAAAAATAAAAAAATTGGTTTTTATCCGCAATTTTTTTCCAATACTGTAAATTAAAGTAAAATTACATAGAATAATTTAAGTTTAAACTAAAAAAAAAATAATTAAAATAGATAATGTAATATTAACAAATCATTATTAAATTTAAATGGGAGAACTGGTATTTAAACTAGTCATGTACATTGTAATAATTATAAGATGAATTTCGTTTTGTTTTGTTTAGAATTAAAAAATTATAATAAAAGCAAAAATAAAGAGAACATTTAAAAAAAAAAAAAAAAAAAAAATATTATATTTTATTACATTTTATTATAGTCTTTATTATTATATAGTTGGTTTATTAGAAAGATGTTTAGGTAATGTTAGAAAATATGTTTTTATTTTAATTTTAATTTCACTCTTAAAGTATACCTTATTGATCGATTTATTAAAAATTCCATCTAAACTATAAAGTTTAACTCTGTAATTCAATCCATGTACTAGATTTGAAGATCTAATATATTATAATATTTATGTTTCGTTATAATGTGCTACAATTGTGTCTGAGATGATAAAATTATTTTTAATATTGGGAATTTGAGGGTGCTTATGACTTTTTTTTATATAGCTCCAGAGGCAAAATTTTCAATTTATAAGGCATTTTTGATGTAGATGTGCATCTTTCCATTCCACATAAATTTTTTATGGCATTATCCTGTATTCTTTGTAGCATGTTTATATTTTTTAGTTAATTATTTCCCCAAATTGTTTACAAATAAACAATTAAATTGATATTTTTACTTTTAATGGAACTCTATTTTTACCTCTGCTTCTACCTTTTTTTTTTTGCATATCATTTGCTTATTGATTTGACTTTAATTCAGCGTCTATTATCACTCAGAAATAGTTAAATACTTTTAACTTGATAGATTTTCAATATTTGCTTAGATATTTATTAAATAATTCTTGATTATTAAACATAAAGATGAAATCTATTCAAAACTGCGTAAAAAAACGATTGATATTAATTTAATTTTTCTTCATCTTTTGTTCTTCATCCATTTGTATAATATAATATGCAATTTGCCGAATTTGATTCAGTTGGCAGATGATTCCAAACTTCGCTTTGTCATGAATGTTGTATTTCCGAAATTCTATTTCCCAAAAAAGTCTTATATTTACTAGAATAACCCTGGTAGGACAATGGTTAAATCTATCCATGCATAAAATCTAATACTGCTAAATTTCATTGTCTTGGGGACAATGTTAAACAATTGAGATAGTAATTGAGCTCCAAATAACTCAATTCTGGGTAACATTATGGTTTTTTACTGGTTTTTACATTAGTTTTTGTGTTATTTTTTTTTATACATAGCCAAAACATTAGGTTGTGACCATTCATACCGATTGGTACGTTTAGCTAGCTTGGGAAAGAAAAATTAGGTAAGAAAAATTAGTAAGATTAATTAGTAAAGAGGAAGGTATAATGAGGACAATTACGAACGAAGGTGTTAATGTTCGACTTAAATTAGGTAATAAATATAGAATTTATCATGTTTTGTGAACAAATAAGATGGAATTTGGTTCCTCATTCGTGATGTTGTAATTCTGCCATCTAGGGATTTCTATGGTGTGGGGATGATCACATGCTGCCCCCTTCGTGCTTCTCGAGGGAAGCGCTTAAGTCAAGGTAATACAGATTTAATTTCCATTGAATACGTGCCTGTGCCTACGACATATCTATAAAAAAGTGAGAGAGCTACGACTATACGACGATGTCCAAGAGAAGGCATGGCATTGATTAGACGAATAGTTCACTTTTGAATTTTTTTCCAAATGTTTTAACGCAATACTAGAAAGGCCAGCTCATATGTGATAATTGTACTCCATACAATTATCACATATAAGCACATTGACTAAAGACAATAAATTGACGCATATGGGTGATGTCTGGGACCTTCGTTTATCTGATCATTGTATGACCAGTCTAAGTGTTTCGTTTTCTGTTGATAAATTAAAAAATAATAATAATGACTTCATTAACATTGCTTCCTTAGATTTTATTCGTTTAAGGCAAAATTTACTGGTTGAATCTTGGGAAAACGTTTTTGAATCTAATTGTCCTTCGGCTGCTTATTCTAATTTTTTCAAAATTTTGTGTGGATATATTAATGTTTGTTCTAATCCTCCAAATTTTAAAAAGATTAGGAAAAGACTGAAACCTTGGATGTCTAATAATTTACTTAACTTGATCATTAAACGAAATAAGTTAAGATTAACTTTAAAAAAATATCCGAAAAATGCAAGGTTGGTCTATTTTTATAACAAGCTTTGTAAAGATATTAAATTAAAAATTAAGAGTTATAAAGAGTTATAAGTAGTAACAGAGGAAACACGAAAGCTGAATGGAAAACCATCAATTCTATATTAAACAGGAATTCTTCCACGTCTTCAAATATTTCTTTGGAAATAAATGGGAACTTAGTTAATGATCCTTCAATTGTTGAGAATCATTTTAACAATTTTTTTTCAGGAATTGCCGAAGAAATCACTCTTACTACCCAAACTGTTGATAAACTTCATATTCAAAGGCGTTTTTCCAGACGAACTAAAAACTGCAATTGTCATTCCTCTTTTCAAAAAAGGTCTTCCTCTGGACCCGAATAATTACAGACCCATTTCCCTATTATCTCTTATCTCTAGAATTTTTGAGAAAGCAATTAAGGTGCGAATTGTAAGTTTTCTCGATCTCGCTAACTTTTTCAGTAATAATCAATTTGGATTTAGAAAAAAGAAATCTACAGAAGATGCGCTACTGAAACTCTGTTCTGAAATTTATAGTGGTCTCAATAATAATAAGTGTAGTGCGGCTCTTTTTATTGACATTACGAAAGCGTTCGATACCGTTAGTCATGAACTGTTACTGAAAAAGCTCTCTAATGTAGGCTTTAGAGAATTCATTCTAAATTGGTTTGAATCTTTTCTCAAAGACAGAAATCAATTAGTTAGAATAAATGGCACCAACAGTTCTTCTAACAATATTAAAGTGGGCGTTCCTCAAGGCTCGGTTCTTGGTCCTATTCTATTTCTCATTTTTATAAATTCTTTATTTCACCAAAATTTTAAAGGTAATTTGACTGCATTTGCGGATGATACCGCCTTTTCTTATAATAGTAATAGCCTACTAAATACCTTTATAGATCTTAATTATGATTTAGATTTGATTAGGAAATGGTTCTTTTGTCACAACCTCGTTGTTAGTCACAAAACTAAGTCATCTTATTCAACTTAAGCGGTAATATTCCACTTGATTGTAAATTATTCTATCACTCTCCAAGTTGCTGTAAATTTTCTCTTAACTTATATAATAATAATATTTATTCTTATAATGACTCAATAGTCTGTGACAAACAATGTTTTGAGCTTGAACTTGTTGAATCGTTTAAATATCTGGGTATTGTTCTAGATAATAGATTAAACTGGTCTAATTATACACGTAATTTGAAGAATTATTGTACTAAGGTTACAAGATATATGTACCATCTAAGTCTGTATTGTTCAACTAAAGTTTTGAGAATGGTTTACTATGCTCTTTTTAACTCAAAACTTCAGTATGGTATCGCCTGTTGGGGAGGTGCTTATTTCAATAAAATTTCCCCATTTCTTGTTTCACAAAAACATGTAGTAAGGATTATTCTGAAGAAAAATCGACTTACTCCTAGCTTCCCTTTATTTGTTAACCTTGGAATTTTACCCCTTCGCCATTTATATTTTTATAAGTCTTTGAAAGTATTTTTTATTAGGTCGGGCTATTTAAATCAGCGATTTGTATTAAATTATAATCTTAGAATCAATAACAGGAATTTAGTATTGTTACCTAGAGCTCATACTGCTCATTTTCAACATTTCTATACTTCTCTGGCTCCCAGAATTTTTAACAGCCTCCCTGAAAGCTTAAGATTCGAACGTTGCTCTTCATCCTTTTCTAAAAATCTTAAGAATTGGTTATTTCAATTTGACAATTCTCGAATTGAATTATTTATTAACTAAATTTTAATTTCTCTTAGACTTCTAACTTCTTGCTTACTTTTTTCTTTCAATTTTTATTTCATTAATTTGTTTGTTAAATTTAATTTTAGAATCTGTAAAATTTTTGTTACTTTATAAAAAAAAAAAAAAACTAAATTAAAGTTAAGTATTTTTATATATATTTTTTTCTTTTTGCTATTGTCGTGAAATTTGAATATAATTATGTTTAAATTTTGTTAAAGATCATTGGAACTGTATATAAGGTCATTTAACTCTTGCTTATTTGTAGCAACTGAATGATCTCAACTTATTTCTAATACATACTTTACATTCTTGTTTCTTATATTTAATAAAAATAAAAATTTTGGTTGAGTGTAATTATATAAAACGTTTAAATAACTAATTTATTAGTATGCATATTTCGAATGATTTCTTGGAATCTAATAATTTGTTAATTTATTAATTATAAGTACTACATTATGTAAATAATATTTGAAATAAATGGATTATTTTAATAATAAAAAAAATTTTAATAATAATAATAATGTTGGGTTGTATGAAAGCTTTATACATTTTCGAGAGGTTCCAGGAGGAGAAATAAGCATTACAGCGGCTATGTTAATAAATGAATTTTTTCAATTTCTCTGATTTACAATACGACTGCATAAGCATGCAAAAACCCGTCGCAAAATCCATGGATTTCTGTTTCCTTGTTTGTTGTTCCGACCCATTTAGGAATCTTCTGATTTTCGATAAAAATAATTTTTGATTTTACCTCCTTCCAGATATGTGACTCATATCGCCCGATATTTCTTCATCCCAATCAATACAAGTTTATCATACAGATTGCATAAATATTTTTTAATTTGATTATGAATGGTGATATAAAATTGAACCTAATAGATCAAACAAAATTTCGAGTGTGTGTGGTTGACTGGCATTGATTGGGATGAAGTTATTTTATTTATTTTTAATCAATCTTAATGCTGGATCCTGAACAAGTATGAAATTAGTTTTATTAATATTGACTGTTCCAACTTATGTTCCAACATCCAATTACTTGTTATTTATATATCTTCGTTAATTTTTTCTTCTAATTCTCATCGTGAAATCATAACTAAATCATCTGCGTAAAGAGAAAATGCTTTAAAATGTACGAGAACTGTCTTCTATGATCCCATACTTTCCTAATTTATTTTAGTTGACTTTTTAGCTTCTCATATACTCGGTATACTGCTTCCTTCTATTTAGATATCTTTTGAATCACATCTATTTTTTTCCACTATTCCACATGCGAATAGAACACGAAGTAAAATTTATTTATCAACAGTATTGACTGCTTTACTGAAGTCAAAAATTTCTATTGAAACGTTTTTATTACTGTTCCTACCTTCTTGCGTACATGTGTTACAAGATCAAAAAGGGTTGTATTAGTATTGAAAACATTTCTGAAACCATAATGTGGATAATTTATTATGTTATTATTATTCAACTATTGAATTAACTGACTATTCATGTACATATCTATATTTTTTTCAAATCTATGGCTTCAAGGTAAAAGTACTTAAGTCAAAAAAAAAAAAAAACAAATTTTTTTTACCACCTAAGTCATCAATTTCACATATCGGTTGCATCTACGTTAATACTTAAGACAGTTTCTATGAAAAATCTTTTTATAACACGTCTGAACCTAATAACTTTACTGAAAGCTCTCTTTCCAAATTTACGTAAAAGTACTTAACTTGACTTAAATTTCAGTAAAATGATTAAGTTTTATTTTTCTATTTGAGTAAAAGAACTTAACCAGACTTAAGTTTCAATAATTTAGAAAAAAAAAAACTTTTTTGACTTAAGTGAATTTGCGCACGTTACAAAATCTATTAATTACCATATTTCACACCACTTAAGTCATGAATTGAATTAAACTTGCGCAAAATCACTTAAGTCATCTAACTTCAAAACTACTATTTATATTTCTTTTATAAATACATGTTCAAAACTAATACTAAATATCCATAAAATTGCTAAAGAAAGGTATCGTAGTAAAATAAATAATAAAAGAGTTATGAAGAAAAAAGTGTCTCCTGAAAACTTACTAAAAATGACTTAAGAACTTTTGCCTTGAAGTCATAGAAATATGGATGCTTGAGAGAGGCCTGTAATGAATCATTTATTAAGTTACATTATATTAAATACGAATTATTCATCTCTACATTGCTTAATGATTCTTTTAATGATATTATATATATATATTATTCTGCATTTATCTGGATGTTTGTAAGTTCGACGGAACGCTCCAACACATATACAAATTACTTTGATACTCTTTTTTTAACCCCTGTCTACCATGCTGAAACTTTGCAGGAAAAATTGATTGCATGAACTATATTTTTTTAATTTAATGTTAGTCTTCTTCGCAAATAATAAGGAAAAATAATAAATAATAATAATAATATAAATAAAACAAACAATTTTTTTGATTTATAATAATAAGGACTAATAGAAATTTTATCAATAGTTTACTATGGTACAATAACCAACAGCCAAACAGCATTTAACACAAAAAAAAAACATAATTCACTCAAAGGTTATTCTTATTACTTAAAATTATACATAATAATACACATGTGTATCAGCATATTTGTATTGTATAATATTATACATTATACTACTTTATTGTTTCTACCTTTTACTTTTGTCATTATTGTGTGCGTAAGTCACTTCACTCAAAAAAAATTATTTTTGTTTTTTTTTTGTTTTTTTTTATTATTTGCTGTATCTGTATTCTGTATGTTCTATATGCTCCATTCCAAAAATATTATTTTATTTTCAGTGTTAAGTGTTCACTTTTCACTTCACTGTTCAGGTTCACTGTTCAATCAATAGAACTTGATAGAAGTAGAGTAGGATAATAAACTCTACTTCTACGTCGGATAATAAAACATTGTTTTTTTTTAATTGAAAATTATTGATGAAAATGTTTTTGTATTTTTTGTAAATTTTACCAATTTTGATACAAAATTTTTAATATTTTTTTAAAAATAACACAATACCATAATAACAGTTTATTCATATAGCAAAATAAGATCCCTATACATTATACAAAAGACAAAATTTATATGAAAATAAGATCCCATTTTTAAATTTGCTCTCCCAGAGGCCACAATAACGCTAATACGGTATAATTTATACTAAATGGAACCCAACTAACGAATTATAACTAAATGGAAGTGAGTACGAGTATACCATACAAAAATACAAACATTTTATACAAATTTGTTGGTATGGTACTTCTTTTTCTGTTATATAAAAAAAAAAAAGATTAGTGTTAGGCCAATATAAACATAAATAAAAATAAATAAAAAGTGATATAAACATAAGTACTGTAATTTCGGAATAAAGAATCTAATGAAAGAAAAAAAGAAACTAGGATTTATTTTGCTTCCGTCATTTATGACGGTTTACAAAGCTAGTACTTTAATAATCATTGTATTTGAATTGCTTAATGAATTATTGTTAATTGTAAATATGACATTAAATTAATGATGAATAATAATGGATGAATAATAAAAATAAAAAAAAATAATAATAAAAATGTAAATAACGTTAAAAAATTCTAGTCGGTTGCTTCCTTATACTAGACTAGTATTCATTAAATTTATTTTATTTTTATTTAATTCATATCATCCAGATCCAATTCTAATTCGGAGATAAATTCATTACGATAACTTATTTTCTTGCGTAAAATTTTTTTTATATGCTTCCATGTTTTTTTGAATTACCTTCTATATTAACAAAAGCATGTTATCAAAATTTATCCTTTTTTTTCGCTTCATTGAAGTTTGCATATTTAACCATGATGGTTAAATGGAATGATTTTACGTTTGCTAGACATAAAATATTGTCTAGATCGATACAACAAACGTAGATATAACCATTCCATTTAACCATGTTGGTTAAATAATTTTTTTTTTTTTTCAAACTTTATTTTACCCATTGTACAATCTTATAATTACTTAGCCTAGATAAAGGCTTAAATAAGTTATCCAATATAGAAACGATAGATTTATGATAAAATAGATTAAATATTAACATAATTCTGTGGGGCTATACTAAACCATGTTTTTAAATAAAAATATCAAAAATTATATATACACCATGTTTTTAAATAAAAATATCAAAAATTATATATACATCTACATGTATGCCATTCATATTTGATAATATTTAAATAAATTTAAAGATAATTTAAATCAAATTGATTTAAATCAAAAACATCACATTATTATATTTCTTTTATTTCTTATCTTATCTACTTTTTTTTTCTAAATTTTCTTTTTACTATATGCCAGAGAATTTAATATTAATAATTTTTAAACAATATAAGGCCAATAATTAATTCAAATGGGCTGGTTATTAGTACAAAATAGAAGAAAATAATTTATTTGAGCTCAAAATGAAATGTTTTTATTTTTGTTTTAAACATCAAAGTAACATTACAAAACAATAACTTATATAGATACATATACATACTCGTATACATATATATAAATTGAATCCATAAAAAAGAAAAACAATAGAAATTCCTCAAGACAAGACAATGAAAAGAAAATTTTTCAATTTAAAAAGGAAAAACTTTGTATCGAGGTTAAAAATCAAATTAGCAATTCAAGAATACAAAATAAAGAAATTAATTATTCTCAATCGAACCACAAACATTAAAAATACATTTTAAATATCTATATACATATATTATAACATATATATATATATATATATATGTCTACTTTTAAGTAAAAAACAATCCTTAAAATCTGATCCTTAAAAAGAAAGTTTCATCATCATTAACCACTATTATAGAGAATTTGATATACACATAAATATGTAGAAAATCGTTTGATCTTTTATGGTAGGTCGAATTTTCTTAAAAATATTAAATGGCCCAAAGTTTTTAATTTTATTGTCTTCTCCTTATGGGATTTTCTTACCTTTTATTATTTGTATTTATTTTTACTATCTGGTTCTAATAATGGTCTAATGTAATTCTTTTGATGATGATAATGATAAGACAAAAATTAACACAAAAACAATACGAAAATTAGCCGCCGCCGGTATTGTCAATTTTTGTCCGCTTAAAATAAAATTAAACCTCTTAAAAAAATTTTACAATTTTTTTTTTTTTTCTTTTACCTTAGATAGAAAGAGAAAAAATAAATAAGTTTTCCATTTCAAAGAGATTTTCCGATAAAATGACATCGATATATACAATATATATATATATATATATATATATATATATATATATACATTTAATATTAAGTTAATAATATGTATAGAATAATTTACAAATGATTTGAAATGTGTATGTATGGATGTATGTTATATTATGAATATATTGGAGACATAAAAGAATAAAATGAAAGAAAGAAAATTGAGACTACACCTAAGGCTTCCGTCTACTTTATTTTTAATTTTTAAGGTATAAAATTTTTAGATTTCTTTGTTTTTTTTTTTTTATTATTATAGGCTCAACATTCATTTTAATTTTAATTTTTATAATTCGTTTGATTTTATATACAGGGTGTGTAAGAAGAGTGATGATTGGAAGTTTATTGTGGTATTTGAAATAAAAATAAAAGTATAAATTATATTACTTGTATATAAAATTGTAAATCTATATATATGTTGCGGTTAAAGTAATAAATTGGTAATTGTTAATAATAACCGGTCACCATTAATAATTATCAAATAGAAAGGTTAAAATTTGGACAGAATTTATTTAATTTATCACATAAACCAATACACCCATCTTAGGTAAATGTAATAAATATTATAAATAATTTAAAAATTTTTTTTTGATAGGTCCAACGGTCCGGCAATCGGGACCAAAAGCCTTAAAATTTTAATTTCTTTTAGCATCAGTACAATGGCTCCTAAATGCGTTTAAGGCAATAGGTCCGGGGTCCGAAACTCTATATAGGTCCGAAACTCTATATCACGTGTTTAAATTATATTTTTTTGAAATAAGGCAGTCGAGATATTATAAATAATTTAAAATTTTTTTTTTGGATAGGTCCAACGGTCCGGAAATCGGGACCAAAAGCCTTAAAATTTTAATATTTTTTATCATAAGTACAATGGCTCTTAAATGCGATAAAGGCAATAGTTCCGGAGTCCCAGCAATTGGGCCGAAACTCTATATCACGTCTTTAAATTATATTTTTTTGAAACAAGGCTGTCGAAATCAAAGACTTAAATATTTCAAAAAGATGTTATGTTTCACTAAAAGCTTGCCATCTGCGTTTACCTGCCCCATGTGCGAAAACAGGGTTTCAATAAATAAGTAGTGGGGGTTTGGAGGCAGCAGCCCGCGACTTTAAAAATCAATAAATTCAAATCTAGGTGGTCAAGTATTTCAATACTGTAGTTGTAAATTCGATTGTAATTCAAATCGCTTCAAGTGTAAAAAGTCAAAATATCAAGTATAATTCCAAATGTCATAAAAGTGCTTCGTGTTAAAATAAATAAATTAACTTTGTAGAAATAAATGATTAATTTAATCATAAAAATATAACTTTTTTGTTTTTGTCATAATTTTAATAAGATAATTAAAAGAAATAGTTTTAATTTTAATCAGATTTACCAATCCATACATGTAATTATTAATAATTATTAGTTAGTATTAATAATTACCGGATTTATCACATTGACCGTCACAAATATATTGTATGAATTACTGCAACAAACCTTAAGTAAATCCTAAAAACCTTAGCGGGTTTTAGGAGTTGTATGGCAGCTATCCGAACCAGTACGAGTTCTTGGAAAATGATAAAAGATATGTTTGTTTAGTTTTTTGAGAGTACCTAAATACCCAATTTCATGTGTGTATCACCTTTGGGTTTTGAAATATTTTTGGAGAGTGTTAGGAGCTATATGACAGCTATCCGAACCAGGATAGGAAAGTAAAGCAAAATCACAGATAAATAAAGATATAGAAAATAAATAATGACCAAAAGTAAAGCGAACAAAACATTTAAAACAACTGGTTCTTGGAAAGGGGCATCAAGGTGGCCCGAGTAGATCTAGTTAAAAGACGAAAAGTCACGCCTGCGTGTAAAAATTGAATAACTTTTTCATTTATTATTATTTATTATTGTTTTTTTCAGATTTATTCATTGAACCGTGTGCAAAACTTAACGACCGAGCAACAAACCAAAGTGGTAGAATTTTACTTGTCTAATGGGCATTCGACTTTCTTAACAATTTAATAAAGAGTGATGAAACACATTTTCTTCTTAATGGATATGTAAATAAACATATGCGATTTTTGGGTACTGCAAATCCCAGAGTTGTTCACCAGCACCAATAGCACTCGCTCAAGTGTACATTATGGTGTGGAGTGACATCACAAAGAGTTATAGAGTCCTAATTCTTCGAGAATGGAATGATGATGGATAATTTAGAATTTTATACGCCCTGTGGCAGCCAACAAGTGCTACCAACCAGCAGGATGTAGCAACAGTGCACACACAAAAATAATAATAAGCAAAAAAGTTATTAAAATTTTTACACGCAGGCGTGACTTTTGGCCCACCCGTATTATATAGAATACAAAAAAGTATTAGGGAAGGTGTAATTAGATTATAACAAAATTATGGTTGATTCATTTCGATTTGAATTATGGAACAGAAACTTTAAAATTGTTTCTGTTATACCTAGAATATTTTTTTTTAAAAATTTCAAATATTGTCAAGCAACTAAAAATTAAAAAAAAAACATCAGTACTATTCTGCAAACCCATCATGATCATAAAAGATATGTACCACTACTTCATTTCTTCAACGAAGACATAGCTGGCTTCGCTTGACCACATGATCCTAAAATTTAGAATAGAAAATATTGTTTAGCTGAAATTTTCATATTAATTTGTTTACTCAAATAGTGTGATACAGTCAAGGCTCTCTATATACAGTCATATCATGTATTATCGGTTGAATTCTTTATTTCTATATTAAATATAAATTTGACACTGTCTTGTAATTTCAGCAATATCTAAATATACTTTTAGTAATTTCAGCTAGAAAATTCGTATGTGCCATAATGTACAGTTAGTATGTACCATATACACTTAGTATTAGGTATACGATTATACACCAATTTTGACAGGTAACAGTGTCAAATCTTCAAACTAGCAATAATTGATAATTGTAATTGTCTTAAAAGATTCAAAATGTGCGGTTTCATATCTGTATACATGATATTTCATTTATTTAATTTTTTAACCGATTGCCATACTATTCGGGGTTATTTCTATACTATTTAAAAGGATTATTTACGAAACAATATTTCTAAACCAAAATTCGCTAGATAAAATCCCCAAAGATAAAATTCTTATAAAGACTAATCTCTCTTCTAAGTGATCTATTGAAATATTTCCTTTTTGTGCCCAACAGCAACACAAATAATTTGTCTAACACTGAAAAACGGAGATATTTAATTTTATTTGCTTCAAACAGCGATTTAAAGATTTTATCTTCGGATATTTGGTTTTTAAAATTTTATTGTTAAGAGTTTTGTCCGCTTGTCGCTAAAAAACTTTGTTTTTGTTTTTATCGTTCTATTTTTTGTGTCTGTTAAGCTTTTCTTGATTTTTGTAGGCATTTTTTTTTATTTGCATGATGTTGCAAAACGATGTCATTATATCATATTTACATTATCCAAGGCTTTGTTTTAGATTTCAGCTTATACGACAAGCAAATGACTTGTTAGAAGTCAAATCAATTCTATGTGGGCACGAAAACTTCAAATTTAATTCTAATAACTGTTGTTGATCCTCATAACATTTTCTGCGAACATTTTATATAGACGAATGAAGGACTTGGGTAAAAATTAGATAATGTATACTGAGTAAACGACCGATTAATTTCTTACTTATCCCTATTAAGCTATCTAATAACTGTTACTTTTCATTACACTGTTTATATTTTATTTTTAATTACAAAACTGTTCGCATCAGACCTGCAGTGTGTTTAAAGTATTTTTTTAGCAAACTGGAAGTAAAAAAAAAATTATGTAAATTTAAAAACAACATAAAAAAAAAAAAATTAAAATGGTGGTCAACCATGAGAATTGTTATAGGTTAAAAAACATTCGCTGGAATAATGGTAATGGAGATTTAGAATTTTTTGGGCTCAAAAATTTTTTAAATACTCAAAATCAACCATCTCCTATGTAATTTGGAACTATGATTGTAATTTTGTTAATATTTTTGTTATCAATGCTCAAACGTTCAGTCCATTTTCTCTGCGGGATGTATAGACTATTATTTTTTGTTTGTAAATCTGTTTTTATAAAATTACAAAGGGTTATAGATTAGGTTAAAAAACCGATTAAGAATTTCGCTTCCATTGGATATCGAACCTGGCCCGATAAACAAAATGTGTCGTAGAAAGATGAAGGAACACAATGTGTTCCTATTTGTGTACCCAGCAGAAGAGAAAAATAATAAAAATATTTTTTTTTTGTTTTTCTTTTACTTGATTTTTCATTTCTATAATAATTATCCAATAAATTTCATTTCTATAAAAATTATCCAATAGCAATAGCAAATAGCCAGGTAACTATGACGACCGAATGCAATAAAGCTTAATAGGATTCGGTTGACAAATTATTTTTTTATTGCGTTAGTTTGTTTTTGTTATTGTTTCTTGTAAGTACTAAGCTAAGTGTGAATTATTCTTATAATTTTTAAAATAAAAAAATAAAAGTTGTGAATTGGATTGCAATAAAAGTTTAAAATACCAGGTATGTTGCCAAGATTAATGTAAATGTGGACTAAAAAAATTAGTTGTACCAACTTTTCTTTGCAGTGTCCCTAAAGTTTTTCTGTTGTGTCCGTATTTTTACTCTTACAACTTTACTTATTTTATCGACTTTTCTTTGCAGTGTCCCTAAAGTGTTTTCACTGTGTCTGTATTTTGATTCTTAGAAAATCGGAATTTGAATCAAGTTTTGTAGATAAATTCAAGGTTTGTTAAAATTAAAATTTTAAGCAATATTTATAAATTAGTAAAAATCAATGTTATGTTACTTTTTTATAGAATTAGAAAACGTTTGATTCTCCCAACTCATCAATAAAGGACCAAATATTTAAAAAAGAGAAAATAAAAAGTTTAAAACAAAATAGTTTAAAACTTTCAGCACCCAAATTATGAAACAGTTTGCAGAAATTAAAAATCAATTTGATTAAAAATCAGTGCAAGAATTTAAAGGAAGAAAATATTCAATAAAATATCAAAATCTGAAATTACTACAATATCTAGAGAATTTGGTTCAGCTATGAAATCTTTGGAACCAGAGAAATCTTTGGAACACGAAAGGCAAAAACAAAAAAAGCCAAAATTATTATTGTATATTCAAAAAATTATATAATATAAATTATTTAAATTAAATAATTAAAACAATTAATACGTTAAAAGTTATTGTTTCTATTTTTTCCATCTTTTTATCCTCTATTCTAGCTGAAAATATGGTACAGTAATCATGCACTTGGCACAAGAATTGAATTTTGTTTAATTTTTGGAAAATATTATAAGAGAATACGAAATGTGTCGACATTTTATCGACTCAATTTGCCGTAAATAGGAGCACATGTGTGTGAAGTTTGTCGACACTTCCTCGACACTTTTGTTGTTAATATCAAGAAACACATGTGTCCAAAATGTGTCGACACTTTATCGATTAAATTTACTGTAAATATGAGGAACACATGTGTGCGAAGAGTGTCGACAATTACTTGACACATGTGCTTTAAATATCATGAAACACATGTGTCCGAAAAGTGTCGACATATACGCGACACTGTATTACAATGAGAGACACATGTGCCTGGTCATTTGCGACCATTTGCACCATTTTTATCCCTACTTGTTTCGTGAATGTGTTCCACGGGCACGGAACACATTCACGACTTTTTAGGAACACTTTTGTCAAAATTGTTTACCGGGTGGGGCATAATATATAATCTTACCTGAATTCACATTTAAATTTGAGACTAAATTCTTAATTTAAAGATATGTTAGTAAGTACCCTAGTTCTGATTTACTACTGGGCCCCCCCTTGTGTTTTTGTGCTAAATTAATTTATTTACTGAATTAATATTTACAAGTAAAAGTGATGACATATTTTTAACGATGAAACAGTAATAAGTACATTAACTTGTTAATCACAATTAAAATGTCCATCCATAATGAAAGCTAAATATAACACAATTAGAGAGTTCCATATAACCAAAACATTTAATGTACATCCCCGTCTACTGTTTCGTATTGATAAATACATTATCTACACGGTTTCTATTGTTTCATTTCTACTCATAATTTGTAATTCTGTTCATATTTTTCAATTTAACTTTTGACTATAGGTAAAATAAAGAAATTATTAATATTTTATCTAATTATAATTTTACATTTGAATTTTTGATTGATTTTTTATAACTCACAGATATAT
This sequence comes from Argyra leucocephala, assembly GCA_963942445.1. NCBI lineage: Eukaryota > Metazoa > Arthropoda > Insecta > Diptera > Dolichopodidae > Argyra > Argyra leucocephala. The sequence continues at coordinate 139,941,422 of OZ012678.1, read as the reverse complement.
TTATAATATTTTGTAGTAAGTTATTTATTTATTTATTTCAATCTACTGGGTAGTCCGTTAAGTACAGATTTTGCTTATAAAATATTAAAAACTAAAATAAAATAAAATTAGAAATAGAAAACAAAAATTCTAAAATACAAAAATAATTTCAAATATAAAAAAACATTAATAATAAGATGCATTAACAATTTCAAGTTAAAAATAACATTAATTCAAGAAAAGAAGTTAAAAAAACGAAACATTCAGACTTAAGTAGCATAAATAAATATTAATAGTAATAGTAATAATAAAAAGACAGTAAATTCAAATGATAATAGAGAATAATTTTAATAAATTTGTAGAATAAAATTATAATTAATTAAAATTAGAAGAATTATTGTAATGTATCAAAAAATGTGATGATTTTTCTCCTAAAAACGACTCTACTGTAGTTGAGGTCACTTACTGAAAAGCTGAGAGTTTGCTATAGCTTCGGAAAAACCATAGTTCGTTCTATGACTTTGAAGATATAAAAATCTTTGGCTTCTGAAATCGCTCACTGGAGCATAGATATTATAAGGGCGAAGAATAGATGGACATTTTATTCTGCCAGATAAAATATCATAGGAAAACATTACGGAAGCAGCATTTCGCCCAGCCTCAAGAGTAGAAAGCTTAATAAGTTGACATTTAGCTAAATATCCAGTAATATAAGGTTGCCAGTCATAATCATATTCTTTTGAACAGACTCTATTCTCTTAATATGTTTATCATAATAAGGCATCCAGATCGGACAAGTATATTCGAGATGAGGACTAACGAGTGCAGTATATAAATTTTTGAATGTATAAGGATCAGAAAATTACTGTAAGTTACGCTTAATGAAACCCAACATTGAAAAAGCTTTAGAAATAATTCAATCTATGTGAGCATTAAAAGTTAATTTATTATCGAGAATGACACCCACGTATTTTGTTTCACAGACATGTTCAATAATAGAACCATTGATATTATAATAAAATTCAATTAGAGTTTGCTTCCTAGAAAATGACATGTAACTGCACTTATTAATATTAATGGTAAGGCTATTAATGTTATACCAAGAGTAGAATTTGTCAAGATTCTGCAGCAGGAGATGGTCAGATGGATGGATGACATGACATATTATCAATGTAAAAAGTAGGATAGTTATGTTAAATTATGCAATTTCGGAAGGGGTTTCCTATTGAAACTAAGAAGAGTTTTGGTTTTCTTGAGCGAGCGTTTTGGCATGAACATTTTTGATTTCGACGATTTTCAGTAACATTGACCCAAAAATCATTAGCTTTATGCTCCACCCAGACTGTATCTAAGCTGTGCTCAGGGAAGTCCCACGAACTTAACCCTATGAAAGGCATATCCGATACCTTTCTTGCTGAATAATCTGCTGCTGCGTTTCCTGCTATGCCAAAATGCCCTGAGTTATATAGATAGTCTAACACTATAGACAACTACTGTTGAAATAGTTTTATAATGAGCAAAACCACTACTTAAATAATTATTATTGACTTCAATTTTGAATTATAATTCAATTAAATTTTCATTCTAAAATTTAAAATCCACCCCTGTTTGTTAATCAAATTTTTTTTTTTTGTTGGATTTATGTTTTCTTTTTTTTTTTTCCATAACTAAAATGTAACATGCGTTTCTCAAATTCACAAAAATCCATTCAAGTATAAATGAAGAAAAATAAAAGAAAAAAGTGTATAAATAACTCAAGAACAAAAAAAAAAAAACAAAAAATAATACAACAAAAAAAAAAAGACAAAATTCATTCAAGTAGTTTGAAATTTTCCAAAGTGAAATAAAATAACAAAGAATATAACTCAAAAATTACACAAAATATACAAAAAAAAAACAAAACAAAACAAGCCAACCAACCCTCTTTTACTATGCAAACACTTAAAGTTGGCTAGACATTTCAGTTAACCAGATATGCAACAGGAAATTTTTTTATTTTGTTTATTTTTTCTTTTTTTTATTATTATTGTTATTGTTATTATTGTAATGTAACTCATACCATCATTATTATCATCATCATCATCATCATCAATATATAAATTTCTTTATTTTATCAACCACCATTCAAACAAATAAACAAACAAAATAAGTTAACAAACATAATACATTCCATATAAATACACCTACTATATAGTATATATATGTGTGTGTGTGTGTGTGTATGTTTGCGTACAAGTTTTTCTCTCTCTTTAGAATAATGGTTAAACAAAACCATCATGAATCAACCAACCAACCCCAAATCAATGGAAATATTCAAATTATGTTTAGCCGACTTTATGTCTTTTCATCAAAGGAAATCAATTGGTTTCGGCATATTCACAAATAAATTTTAGTACCAACAAAAACATTGACTGACTCGTCAGTAATTATTTATTGTTACTGTTATTGTTTCTTTTTTTTTATTATTATATTTTTATTATTGTTATTATGTTATTGTGTATATAATATATACAATAATAATGTGAAATAAATATGCTTGTCTTTTGGTTATCTTCTTAAAGTTATTAGACTGTATATATATATATATATATATATCTACCTTATATTTTTAACATTGAAAATCATCCTCTATACTTTATTCTACTACCTCCCCACTCCTTTTGCTTATTTTATTGAAATAATTTTATAGGCCTTTGTATTTTGGTGTCTGAATGTCTGGATCTGTCCCTTTTACTTCTGACTGAATGATGGTAGTATATATTTTTTTTTTTTTGTTATGTGATTGGAAATATTTCCTTTTTCAATGGCAGAATTATAATAACTGTAAACATGGGAAATACAATGGAATAAACGTAAGTTAATCAAAGAATTTTTTTTTTTTTTTTTTGTTATTTTCGTTTATTGTAAGGTAAATGATGAAAAAATGAGCCAGACGAATATTGAATTGACTGTAAAAAAAAAAAAAATTATTTATTTTCATTTTTTTTTTTTTTTGGCATAATTTTACATTTCTAGGCATAAATATTATATATAACTGTATATTATATGAAAAATTCCGACATTCGAGAAAACTTACAAATAAAGGGATGGGGAAAATTTTTATATTCTTTTTTTTTTTTTTGTGAATTGTGAGCTAAGCCAATTCTTTTGATGGTATTAAAAAATAAAAAAAAAGTAGAAAAAAAAATATTTAGAAAAAAAGAAAGCTTCAAGAGAATAAAGAAAAAATGTTGTTATTAAAAACCATTGCAATTAAAAAGGATTTAAAAAAAAAAAAAGACAAAAAATTAAGGACTTATTTAAAACTACAAATAATATATTTATATGAATGTGTGTATTATTTAAATTTGTATTAATATATTTGTTTACGGTGATTAGGAAATTGTTCAATTCCAAGTGAGTATTTTTGAATTTTAGAAGGTGAAAAAAATGTAAGAAAAACGGTTTTTCTTTTGAAACAAAAGAATTAGCTGGATACATTATTAACAATAATTAGGTACATGTAATTATTTTAAGGGTAATAAACTTAATGAACTTCAATAGTGTATTTAGAAAAGTTTTTTTTTTTTGTTTTTATAAATTGAAAATTATTAAATTTTATGCTTTGTTTTGCAATGAAGGGTTACAATTTTTTTAGGATGTTCAGAATATTGTAGTAAGAAAATTAGCATAAATTGAACTCATCGTTTCTATATATAGAGAGAGAAGTTAAATTTGACTGTCAGGTTGACCATTTATAATTTTTTTAAATAATCAGATCTTTTATATCAGACAGTAGTACCGTGCAATAAAATCCGGAAACTTTGAATTCCTAGAATATTATTATCTTATAATTATAGTATGTGTAGCGTGTTCAACAATTTTTAGTTGTTTTGAACAAACCAGGCAACTATCCAACTAAAACTTGTTTTCCAGCGTTAGAGTAAAATTTTGGTATAACAGTAAAAATAGTCGAATATTTTCCTTTTAATTTTACTGATATGCTTATCATACAGATACGCTACTACTTGCAGAGTTCTTCAGTGTTTTGTACTCGACTTGTAGTATCTCTTTTAATTAAAAGGAAAATATTCGACTATTTTTTTTTTTTTTTTTTTTTAGTTTTTTATTTATTTTAATAACAGTTACAAATTAGAAATATTTTCACATAACAAAAAACTTAAAAACTAAGTGAATTACATAATGTGGATTAGCATTACATTCAATGTCCCTCATTGGAGATCTCTAAATGATGAAATTTACAAATTTGGATATGAGTTTAATCAATCGTTATCTAATATTATACAAACTGTTTGTAAGCAGTATTTAATTTAAATTAACATATGAATTGAAAAATATTTACAAAAAAAAACAATTCTAGCTTATTTTAATAATTTTGATAAAACTTAATACTAAGATGGGAATTTTGAGAAGGAATGTTAGGATAAGGGAAAAATAGGAAATAAAAGTAAGTCCAGTGTACAGTAGTACTTGTATTATATTTTTAAAGTGATTTTAACCACCAGTAATTGTTTATATTGATGTGCTGTCTGGAGTCTTTATTTGATATATCTGTGCTAAATGTTAAGTCAGTAATATTAATTAGGCTGAGATCTTGATCAATTTTCTTGTTTGTGACTCTTCTGTTGAAATGGTAGAGAATCGGCACATTATTCTCATTTTGTATATATTTGTATTTATCTAAATAAAGAAAACCTTCCGGTGGAATGTAAGCTGAATTAAGTGTTTGAGTTATATATGTTTCTTCTGGGTGGATTGAGTGGTAAATAAGGCTATTTTCGGTAACATTTTGTGCTCTAAGAAAATGTTTTCTGATTAATGAAATTATAAAATTATCAATTCTTATGATGATCGCTTTATTATAAATATATTTATTAGACAAATAATGTTTATATTTACTATTTTCTTTACGGTATTCTCCTAGGCAAGCCCTGATACATTTCCTTTCGAATACTCTTATTTTTTCCATTAATTCCGAGGCACTAATATTGTACCAAATCGGACACCCGTAGGTTATAATAGGTCTAATGATAGCTTGGTATGCTAATATTTTAAATCTTGCGGATAAGTGTTTTGAGTAGAATAGACTTTTTGACATAAAAAATGCATTTGATGCTTTTATAATTTGGGCTTTTACATGTTCAGAAAAGTTTAGATTTTTACTGATCCGAATTCCCAAGTACTTCACTGCGATTTTTGAATTTATATTTGTTCCATCTTCTGCTCTAACCAAATATTGTCTCCAATTTTTGCGAATAGAAGAGTGACATTGGGAAAGATTATCTCTGAAAAGAATTGTCTCACATTTACTAAAATTTATCTTCAGTCTCCATGAAGAAACATAGTTTTCTACAATATGTAACAAACACTTCAGACTATTTGTTATGTCTTTATATTTTTCAGCTGAAACATAGCAAATTAAATCATCTGCAAAAGCAATTGCTGAATTTTGTATTTTATCTGAATTTTTATCATTTACCAGTAAACATTTACCAGTAAACTCTTGATATAAAGAGAAAATAGAATTGGCGATGTCACAATACCTTGCATTAGACCGTTATTTATTTCAAAACTCTTAGATGATTGAATATCATTTACTAGAACCTCAAAAGTTCTTGCTCTTATCATCTATAATTATAATTGACAAGCATTTAAGGTCCTGCGCAGTAGACACCTTTTCATTTTATTTCGATTCTCCAATATATAAGATTATATATAAAACAAAAATGCGCACACAGTTGAACATTTTGTACTCATATGATTTTATTATTCAGCAAATTCATTATGCATATAAGTGAGATCTTATGAAAGTAATAAACAAAAGCAAACAAATCAGTTATTATAATTTACATTATGTACTTGCAAATGAATCTATATACATATGCCAAAAAAAAACAAAGAAACAAATTCATCTCAAATAAAAAATATAAAAAAGCAAAAACAAAAAAAATCAGTTGAATTGTTCATATGACGAGCAAATTTATTTTTATATAGTAGAGTTGGAGTATATATATAATTATCCTTATTGAACTTCTAATATAATAGTTGTATATAAAACAATAATGCTCACACAGTTGAAATTTTTTTAATCATATGGTTTTATTATTCACCAAATACATTATTCGTGAGTTCTTATTAAAATAAAAAACAAAAACAAACAAAAATATAAAAAAAAACAAAAACAAAAAAAATTCATATGACGGGCAATTTCATCTTTACATAATAGAGTCAAAGTAGCTATCTATAATTATAATTGACAAGCATTTAACGTCCTGCGCAGTAGACACCTTTTCATCTTTAATGACAAAATTTTTTATTTTTAGTAATTTTAGCCACTAAATGCCACTTACTATAGGGAATATATCGGAAACGAAGCAGTATATGAGGGACGTGTATTTATGTGTCCTAAATAAAACTTACTAACCACAAAACTTTTTATTAAACACGAGTGGTTTCTGCTATATCGTGCGAAGTCTATGTCAGTACGTAAATTATTGTACTGACTATTATACTTCAACTTGAAATATAATTACTCAACAGGGGCCACTAGTGTTATTAATTAAGATTAGTAAATTGTATGGTAAGTTGTAGTCTTTAAGTTTTTTTATTAAACCATCCAGCCAAACTGTTGCGAAAGCATCGCTTAAATCGATCAATAGGGCTCCTGTACAGTACTTTTTGCTTGCGTTCCAGCAGATATCAGAAACAAGCTTTCCAGCAGCATGAACTGTGGAGTGCTTCTCCCTGAACCCATACTGTTTGTTGTTAATAAGATCATACTCTTGACAATGATTTATCATATTTTTTTTTATAACCTTTTCATATACTTTACTTAGATTAGACAATAAGCTTATAGGTCTATAGTTATTAGCAATAGTAGGGTCATTTCCCGGTTTTCTAATTGGAATAACTTTACCAATTTTCCAAACATTTGGGAAATATGAATTATTTAATGCATTATTCAAAATGGTGGTAATTTGTTGTATAACGTTTTCAGTTAAATTTTTTAATACAATATTAGGAATTCCGTCGAGCCCACATGAGAAAAATATTCGACTATTTCCACTATTATAAACTGAAAATGGCTTATATCCTATTCACACTATACGCTCCATAACATATTATCAACTTTCTCTTTTGACGTAAAATCCTTTTTTCCCAGTATTCCAGTCAAAGAGACTATTATTCTGGTATAAGAATGGTTATTACAACAGGAACCTGGACCACAGTGGATGACAAAAGTAAAACAATACGTAAAACTGATCCGCCTTTGCATAGAAGAAAATTATTTCACCTTTAGAGGGGATTTCTACAAGCAATTGAAGGGAGCTCCAATGGGAAATCCCCTCTCTCCATTCATCAGTGAAATTTTCATGGATAAATTGGGGTCAGATTTAGCAGCAGAAGAACGGTTACCAAGGTTTTGGAAGAGTTATGTAGATGATATTTTTGCTGTAATAATCGAAAGGGACTTAGAATCAACACTAACTACTCTTAACGGACTTCACAGGAACATATACAGTTTACTGCCCGGGTAACACATCATCAAAACTCTTTATGAATTTATATAGAAATATAACGCCTTTTCACGATAAATAAAGCTTAATCGAGAAACTTCACGTTCGTTATAGAGTTACAGATTAATATTTTTTATTAACATATTTCGTTATAATGTCTTTAACTACAAACAACGTCAAATAATGCTGTATGTAGCTACTATCAATATAACTATATCGAAATAAAGATATTCAACGATTTTTGTTTTAAATGTCTTTAACGATCAATATTAGAAGAGCAACGATTAATAACGCTATTGTTAAAAAATTAGTAGTTTAAGATATGCAATTATGAGATAGAAGTTATACAAGCTCTATAGCCTAGGTAATCAATATAAGCAGAACTAGTAAGTGTAAGGTCGATGGTTCGAGTCCCAATCCCGCCGAAACCAAGTAAGTTTATTTGAAGTATTATTTATATGAAAAATAAATTAATTCATATTAAATAAAGCGATTTCGTGATTATAACATATTGAAATTGAAATTTGTAAATCAAATAATAATTAGAAATAAAAAAAGTTAATACAAAAAAATATTATTAACAAAAGATAGTTCAAAAAATTTATTGTTTTTTATTTTTGTAAAAAAAATTATTAAAACTCGTTATCGAATTTTTATAGCTTCCGTTAACGATTTATGCAGGCTTCGTTAAGAAATATCAGTATAAAGAATCTTATAGATATTTTATAAAGAATACCCTCAGATAAGTTTATAGAGTTATATATTGTTTTCTTTAAGTACAGAAACTAAATTCGATATCGATCTTTAGTACCATCGTAATTATTTTTTATAACGAGCTTCACATACACTGAGCAAAAAAATATGTTTGGCTCAACTATAAAATTAAAGAACAATAATATGGTTGGAAAATATAGTTACATTAACCATATTACTTCATGTAACTATGGGTTTTATATAAAGCTAAAAAGTTTTTTATTAAACTTAAAGGTTAAATGAAATATAATATGGTTGCAACAAAAATAGTTCCATAGTTCACACAACAATATTATTATCTTCACAAACATAATTATGTTTGCAGCAATATTATTTATAATTGAAACAAAAATAATTATGTTTGGAGTAAATATATTATAGTTACTTTCTACAAGACGATATTTTGTTCGCAACTATAATTTTGTTGTTTTAAATATGATTCACTATAATATATTATGTTTAAAATAAATATAATTTGGTTGAATGAAAAATATTTATGTTTACACCAAACATAATTTATAGTAGGTTCAATAATAATATTATTCTCACAAAATTAAATTATGGTTGCAGCAACATTAATTTTAATTGAAACAAAAATAAATATGATTGAAGTAAATATATTATATTTGAAATAAAAGCACAGTATAGTTAATTTCGAGAGGATTATATTTTAGTGTTAATTAGTTTAATAAATAAATGTCCAATAAATATCAAATTTCGTTAAATTGGTGCTGTCTACATCAGCTACATAACTTTTAAATTTATCATCTTCAGCTGCTGATGACTGTAAAAAATAAAAAATAAAAACATATGTATATTGTAATAGTTAATATTACCCGCAAATTAAAAAGTACTTATATTGTAGCATCTGACAAGAGATTCTAAAGAAAGCCTCAACTTTCGTAATATTAAATAATTATAATTTAAAATTTTAGATTATTAAATAATTATAATTTAATTAACCTGTATAGTTTCCTTTTATTAGTTTTTCAATAGTTCGTCTTAACTTAGATTATTTATTCTGTTTTGTTATTATTTTAATAACTAACTATTTCAACTTATATTGAAATATTACCTCTCACAACATTTTATCCAGTTTTTCATAAAGCACACTTTATTGTCTATCAACATCTAGATAAAAAATTAGTGGTTAGTTTATAAAATGTTGTGATGAACTCTATGCAAACACTTACCAATTTATATCCATCAGCTAAGAGTTTTTACATTAGGTACGCTTATATTTTAAAACACGTTTTAACTTGGCAAACAACAACAGGAGACTGAATATTCAAGTATTTTTTTATTTTTGTTTATACTTCAACCATAATATAATTATTTCAAACATATGAGATGATTATTTCAATCATAAGGCAACTATAACATGATTGCTTCGATCATAATATGATTATAGTATTACTACAAATAGTTGTAAAACAACTATAATATTATTTCTTTAACCAAAATATGTTTGTTACAACTATATGTAACATTTTTTTTTTTTTTTTTTTTTTTGTTTTCTCCTATTACTCCGCATAGGGCTTCGATAGTGAACCTCCATTCCTCTCTGTTGAGTACTACTTCCTTAATAACCTCGTCTACGTCTTGAGTACTACTTCCTTTAAAACCTCGTCCCAGGTATAATTGTTGACTGTTAATTCTTTATCGATTGTGCGTCTCCATGTGTTGTATGGTCTGCCGGGTCTCCTTTGTCCTTGTGGATTCTACTGGAGCTCTTCTTGCTATATCACTTTCTGATTTCCTTAGTGTATGACCTATCCATTTCCATTTTTTCCTATTTATCTGTCTGTTGATAGGTTCTTCTCCAGTTATCATCCATAAATCTTCGTTGCTAATTCTTGCCGGCCAGAATATTCTGCATATAATTCTCAAGCACTTGTTGATAAATACTTGTAGCTTCTGTTTGATTCTGACCGAAGTGAGCATTGTTTCACTGCCATATATTAATGTTGACTTAACACATGCTCTGAATATTGTTAGCTTTGTTGTTCTCGATATTTGATTGCTCCGCCATATCTTCATTAGGCTCCCAAATGTTCTTCTTGCCTTATTTATACGGCTGTTGACATCTTCTGTTGCACCTCCTCGTGATGTTATAATGCTCCCCAGGTAGTTGAATTCTTCTACGTATTCTATCTGTTGTCCACTCACTGTTATTGGCTCACTATAACTGTTGTTTGTCCTCATTGCCTTGGTTTTCTCGATATTTAATTCCAGTCCCGATTTCTTTGCTTCTTCCTGTAATCTGTTGACTTTGTTCTGTAGGTCCCTTTAATTTCTTGATATGAGGCATACATCATCTGCGTAATCTAAGTCTTCTAAGTTTCCGAAGAGATCCCATTCTATTCCGTTTATTCCAGTGCAAACTTCTCTTAGAATGTCGTCTAGTATTGTGTTGAAGAGAAGTGGAGATAGTGGACATCCTTGTCTAACTCCTATATTGGTGTAGAATGGATCACTGATCTTACCTCTGTGTTGAACTGTTGTCTCTGCATCTTTATACATCGCTTTGATGATGTTGATGATTTTTTCAGGAACTCCCTTCTTTGTAAGTGTTCTCCATATTGCGCATCTCTATATCTATATCTCTATATCTAACATAATAAGTTTAAAGTAACCATAATATATTTCTCGTAACCATTGGATAAACATATTATTTCTCTTAGTGTAGGTATCTCAATACCGTTGAAGAATTTTTTATAGCTTGGTTACTCGGGCGTGGAGGTAGAAAAAGAAGGTCAACTACCGTTCTTAGATTTACTGTTAACCAAAACAAGAACGTCCCTAGAACTAGAGATTTACAGGAAGCCTACGGATATTGACAGGGTCATCCCGAATACCTCCAACCACTCCTATTAACGTAAGATGGCATCTTTCAACCACATGATCCATGGAATGTTAACACTTCCCATCTCCCAAAAATGTTTAGTAAAAGAGACTAAGCACATATTTGAAATTGCCAGAAAAAACAGATATCCAGAAAATACCATCACGAACTTACTCAGTAAACGGAAAATAAGTTCACAACGGAATTCCCTCACACTCACTGACCAACAACCCAAAAGAAGTTAGCATTGGATTTTAACACGATTTCTCTTCCACTCAGAGCGAAATTAAAAAAAAAACATTGGTTAGATATCGTATAAAGCGGCAGAACCAACCAAGTCAATTCTAGGTTCAACTAAAGACCCAATCGAACAAATGGAAAAATCAGGTGTATATAAGATAATTTGCAATCATTGCAACAAAGTTTATATTGGGCAAACTAGGAGAAACATGCAAACACGACTCAATGAACACCTGAAAAAAGCAGAACTAGCTAAGAAGAAGAATTCAACAGAATTCAGATCCAAAATAGCAGAACACATCATCCAAGAGAATCAATCGCAGTATTTCGAAAAAATATATAGTACTGGTAAACTTAATTTCTCAATTTCAATCGGGGTTTAGAAAAGATCATAGCTGCGAATTTTTGTTAAACTTAATAGTTACAAATTTAAAAATATCTACACATGACAACAAAGTCAGCTGCGATGTTTTTGGATTTGACGAGAGTCTTTTAAACGGTAGATACAAATATACTACTGCTAAAATTGAAATGCTGTGGTATAAGAGATATTGAGTTAGAATGGTTTCATTCCTACTTGCCTAACAGAGGACAAAATTTAAAGATTACTTATCTGATTATGTTGACGTAAAGCTTGGTATATCGCAAGGCTCTGTGCTTGGTGTTCTGCTGTTCTTAATTTATATTAATGACATAGAGTTAGTTATACTGTCGAAAATGGGTTTGTTTGCAGCTTATCCGTTACTTTATGCTGTTGCTGATACTGTCGAAGAACGTATACAAAAAATTAATAGTGATTTAAGTACTTTCAGTATGTGGTTTCAAATGAACAAACTTAGCTTAAATATCGCAAAAACAAAATGTATTTAATGGAGAAACAAATGACCATATTAAAATAGAAAACGAAATAATAGAAAAAGTAGAAGAAATAAAGTATTTAGGTGTTATTGTAGATAATAAGCTAGATTTTAAGAAACACGTTGACTACATTTGTAAAAAAATATCCAAAAAACTAGGAAACGATTTCCATTGGCAAGTGCAATAACGATATATAACACAATCATAAAACCTAATTTCGAATTTAATTCGACCATTTTGTTTATGGCAAATAATACCAGCAACATTAGGCTTCAAAGGTTACAGAATAAGGCAATGAGGATAATATTAAAAGTGAATTCATATATTACGAAGGACTCAGACTAACAATTCAACCATGGAAGGATACCAGGATAAAATTGAACATAGTATATGACGAATATGGCAAAACGTATAATAATAAACGTAGAACTAACATTAAGTATAATAATAATTGGAATAATAATAGTAATAATGTAGACATTAAGTATAATAACAAAAGTAAAACTAACATAAATTATAATAATAATTGGAATGATAATCATAATAGTAATAATAACAATAATAATAATAATAATAATATAAATAATAATAATAGTAATAATAACAATAATAATAATAATATAAATAATAATAATAGTAATAATAATAATAGTAATAACAACAATAATACTAATAATAACAATAGGAATAGAAATAGTAATAATAATAATATTAATAATAATTATAATAATATTTACCATAATAATAGGCTTAGGAATAATAATAATAATAATAGTAATAATAATAATAATAATAATATAAATAATAATAATAATAGTAATAACAACAATAATACTAATAATAAAAATAGGAATAGAAATAGTAATAATAATAATAATAATATAAATAATAATAATAATAGTAATAACAACAATAATACTAATAATAAAAATAGGAATAGAAATAGTAATAATAGGCTTAGGAATAATAATAATAATAATAATTATAATAATAATAATAATAATGATAATAATAATAATACTAATAATAATCCTTTATCTTTAAATCCGCTTATACCTCCATTAAAAAGAACGATGCGTAAAAAGAACGATAGACTTTATCGTCCCTAACGAAATTAATTTAAAACACTTGGCAAACTCTCCACAAAAAAGGACTTTAAAAAAAAATCTAATTAACATAGGTCTTACGCAATCTATTTCTTCTAAAACTGATCCTTTTAAACTATCTGTTTATTATCAAAATGTAAGAGGTCTACGTACAAAAACTAAAAAAGTTTTCCAAAATTCTGCTTTATTAGATTCTGATCTATTTGTTTTAATTGAAACTTGGCTTACTTCCTCAATAAATAGCCTTGAAATTTTTCCTACTTCTTACACAGTTTATAGAAAAGATAGGTATGATTGTTCTCTATCTTATAATGTTCCAAAAGGTGGAGGTGTATTGATAGCTGTTAAAAATACTCTTTGTTCTTCACAGTTGTTGTTTTCTCAGCACCACTCTACCGATATTTTTTAATTAGACCAGTTCACAAAAAAAATCTAAAAAATAATGTAAGTAATTATCGTCCAATTGCTAAACTTTCTTCTATACCTAAACTATTTGAACTTATTGTATTTGATTCTATTTATGATCATTGTACTCAACATGGCTTTGTAAAGCTTAAGTATACTGTTACTAATCTTGTTGAGTCAACATCTACCTTTATTAATAACATGGAAGATGGGTTTCAAACGGATGTAATATATACAGATTTCAGCAAAGCATTTGCTTCCACATAAAATTATCATCTTTAAGTGTAAATAAATTAGAATTTCCTAGTTACTTTATTAATTGGGTTCATTCTTACCTTTCTGGTCGTAGTTATAGTGTTTCGTTTAGATCGTCAATTTCCACTGAGTTCGAAGCTCCCACAGGTATGCCTCAAGGTAGTCATCTCGGTCTTTTACTCTTCATTATTTCTATTAATGATGTTTCATCTTTATTAATTAATAGTCATATTAAAATTTACGCCGATGACATGAAAATTTATAAAAAAAATTGTTAATTTAGAGAGATGCATTAGCGTTACAAGCTGATCTGAATCGTTTCTATAGTTGGTGTTCGTATAATAATCTACAGCTTAATGTCAATAAATGTGCTTATATTACTTTTACACGACGATTATGCCCAATTTCTTATGTATATTCTTTTAATAGCCAAAGTATTCCAAAGGTTACATCAATTAAAGACCTAGGAATACTCTTCGATACTAAACTTTCATTCCATCTCCACGATTCAGATATTTTAAACAAAGCCAATTCTATGCTCGGTTTTATTAAACGTTGGGCTAGAGAATTTGAAGATCCGTATGTATTAAAATCCCTCTATACCTGCTTGGTTAGACCTAATTTAGAATATGCTAGTCAGGTTTGGTGTCCATTTTATGGTGTTCACATAGACAGAATTGAATCGGTTCAAAGAAAATTCCTTAGATATGCTTTACGTCTTCTTCCTTGGGAAGATCCTTTAAGATTACCTCCTTATGAACATCGACTAAATTTAATTCATCTTAATACCCTTGAAAAACGGCGTAAAGTTGCTGACATTGTATTTCTAATTGAGTTAAGTAAAGACAACATTTCGTCTCCCCAATTGTTTGCTAAACTTAATTATTGTTCTCATTCTAGACTAAGAACTGCTAATATGTTTTATTTGCAGTGCCATCGGACTAATTATGGTAAATATGAACCAATTAATAGGATGATGTCTCTTTGTAATGCATACAAACCCCATATTAACTTTTACCTAACTAAACAATCATTAAAAAATAATCTGTATTTGTGTAACTGATTTTTTTTGATTAATCTTTTGACCTGTCTTCTTAATTGAAGTTTTTTCATTTTTATTTTTTAATTATTGTTAAATATAAGATTATGTTTTCTTTTTTAATTTTGTTATAATATAAAAATTTTGTTATTTTTTTTTTTTTTTTTTTATTAATTCTTTTTTGAATGTTTAATTTTTAGTTTATAAATTTAATTTAAGTATGATTTATTGTAACTTGCTTGAATTAAGCTCGAAATAAATAAAATATACTTTAAGTAAATTTATGTTAGATGCCTTGAGATGGTCAAGTGTAAACCAAAGAATTATAATAAATATATTGGTATTTGTTCATAAAATGAAAGTTGGTAAATATCCTAATTACTTATGGGGTCAGTTGGTGTATGTGTCAGATATTCACAACTATAATTTAAGAAATGTTAATTGTTTTAGATTAAACTTATTTAGGAATGAAAAATCTAAAAATATGCTTCTTTATAAAGGTCTGAAGCTTTTCAATGAATTGTTCTTTGAAATTAGTTGTGAAACAAATACAAATAGATTCAAAAAGAAAATAATTGAATATGTAAGATGTAGTTTTATGTAATATTATGAATTAAAAAAAAAAAAAAGAATAATAGTAATAATAAAAATAATTGTATAATAATTGAAAATAGTTAGATTAACTAAATGAAAATAAATACAATAAAAAATAAAATAAAAATTACATTAGAGATTCTAGAAAACTAGATTCAGCTGAATGCATCGAAATCTACAAAACTAAAAATGACTCATTCCTAAATAAAGACCAAGGCAACGGATATTCTCGTCTAAATAAACTTTTAGTTAAATATAATAGAACGAATAACACCACTCCTACCTGTTACTCTAACGTCGGAAATATTATTTCAAATACCAAAAATGAAATAAGTAATAATATTATTACTCAGCCCTCTACTTGTGCTATTTCATTGGATAATAAACAATCATCGAGCTGTTCAGTAAACCAACCATCAGTAAAATTAAAAGGAAAATATTAACTAGTTAGACAAGGGTTTTATAACTAGAAATTGTAAATGAAGTTATCAAGTATAATATTATGTTTTCCGGGAAAACACGAAAAATTAAAGGGTTTTGCATTTGAAAATTATATGATATTCACACTACCAGTGTAAAACATGTTATCGAGCTCAGACAAGTCGTTATAAAAATAGGCATTGTGCCTTTTACGGAATAACAATATTCTAAAGTAAATGTTACACCAGCTTGTAAAAGCTGCAACATTATTTTTTTTATATAAAAACATTATAAAACACAGACCATTCTAATGCGATAAAAATATTAAATGTTTCCTTGTGTGGTGTAACATTTAATTCAGAAGATTGTTATTTCGTAGAAAGCTCATTCCAAGTTTTATATAGAAAAAGGGTAACAGAGCAAAACAATTCTTTTTAATAAATGCTTATATCTTCTAAACTATTCGTTATAGACACAAATTATGTATGTATCAGTTATAGCACAAAGAGAGAACTTTCTTACAGTATATAAATGTTGGGAAGGTTTTTTAGTAAAATCTGGAGATATTTGATTTTTAAAGAAAGATAATAAAGATTATTTTTGTTTTTTTCAAAAATGTTCTACTTTGAACTACAATATCTCCACAACGGCAGCACCAATCATCATCAAATAAATGTTAAAATATATTACAGACCGTTATCTCACTAGGTAAAAATATTAGATATATATATCTAATAGATCAGCAGCTATAACGGTTTATATACAAAAACATTAAGACAACAAGGATAGCTTCAAATATCCTTTTCGTCCTTAAAGGATAAGATGCGGCATTAAATATATACATTTTTGGAAAACTAAGAACACCAGGTATCCTTGGGATATAGTCATTATGTCCTACGCGGGTGTATATTCTCCCTCAAAAGAGCCGTCTTTCCATTTCAGAAATAGCAACCCAGAATCAATTATGCTCCAGTCATATTCTTCGGGGGATAATAACTATATTAAAAGCCTTCACATCGGATGTCAAGAACTTTCTTGTTACTTGGACAGTACTAGTATTTTTTTCTTTAAGTTTCACCATCAGATTATTAGTTGTAAAATATTTATCGATTGGCCTTCAAATGGTGAATTCAAGTCTATGTTACGTTCACAATACTGCGCTGTTTATATATTTGGCTACAACTTATTCAATCCAATGTGAATATGGGTGCCAGGATTAAAATAATAGCGTATTAAGCGCTTATTAGACCAATTTTGACTTACGATTGCCAAATTTGGTATAATATTAGTGCCTCACTTATGGAATTATATAGAAAGTTAAAAATAAAATTTCTGAGAGGATGTACAGGTATTTATCGTAAGCCAAATACTGAATGTAAACATTTCTTTTCCAATAGAACGCTGTATAGACGGCCAAATATTTCTAGAATGGATGTTTTTGTTTTGCATTTAATT
Organism: Argyra leucocephala; assembly: GCA_963942445.1. Classification (NCBI taxonomy): domain Eukaryota; kingdom Metazoa; phylum Arthropoda; class Insecta; order Diptera; family Dolichopodidae; genus Argyra; species Argyra leucocephala. The sequence goes on along the minus strand of OZ012678.1, from coordinate 139,923,956 downwards.
AGAAAACATTATGTTAAACTCACAACTAATATAATAGATAATAGCTTAGTTTCATAGTCGGCATATCCAGAAAATAAATAGATTAAAGACTCATTAAGCTCAGGTTTCATTCCCCCAAAAGCATTTTTCTTTCTTGATCGCAATAGACATAATCAATCCAATTATAGCATTATCCCTATTATTTATCACGCTTTTAGACGTAGCACCCAAAAACAGATCACTTTAGAGCCAAATATTAACCCCATTACCCCACTAGTAATTTAGAGATATAACATGAGCCTCTCACCAATAAATGTAAACCATATTAATAAATTCTGGTGGCTATGCTACTAAGAAAACATTGAAACAAATCCAACTAAACATTAGAGTTCTGGTTTAGTAATAGTAGGTTAATTAGTTGTAAGTTAGTTTTCTTTCCTAAGTCATTTTTCTTAAACTATCTTTTGTAACAATGAACACTTTTCAATTTGTTTAATTTTTTGTATATCACGTAAAAACCACTATTAATTATTATTTCCTTAAAAAACATAATTCAAAACATTTTTAACAAATTTGAAAGTATGACCAACTATATATACTACTGACAATCGAAGTATCGGTTTTGAGTACCAGAGTTGTAAAAGAGTTAACTGAAATTCCAAGTCACGCCTAACTCAATTTTTAAGCTTATGAGCTAGCTTTGAGCTAAACACGCAAGCTCAAAATACGAGGTAGCTCATCAATTGGGCTTATAGGGTTTAACTCAACTGTGAGTTCAAAATTTGAATTCATATTTGAGCTGAGAACAATGCAAACTTCAATGAATAAAACGAAAAAAAAATTATCATTGACAAGTCGATTCAATTTTACGACTATCCAGTTAATTGCCAATTATATAAACGTTACATTAATGATAGTATTTTATTATAGTAGAAATTATTATGTATATTCAACATTATAGAAAATTGATCTATTAAAAAATTGGTAAATTATTATCAAAGTTTATATCGGTTATTTTTCTATATAATATCGAAACATTAATTAGTAAAATAAAAACTGTCATTAATTAAAAAAAAAATCCTAAATACTATTAACTTTTGTCTGTCAAAGTTTAATGATGCTCAAAATGAATATAATTTTAAAATCTTTTCCAAAAATCTAACTTAATACAAAAAATTGAGTATAAAATTCCAGTTAAGATTTAAATTGGCTTTATATATACATGCTTCTGTCAATTTTAATATATTTTTTGTCAAATATAATGACTTCTACACACATTATGTATATATATATATCAATATTTAACTGTCTTTATATATATCATTAAATAACATTTTGTTGGTTGTTACTTACAAAAATGTTTCAAACTAACAAGCTAAAAATTCAAATGAACATCAGAAAATTAGAATGAAAATATAATATAATCTAATGATTCTGAGAAAACGTTTTTTTTTTTGTTTGTTATTAAGCATGAATCTATTAGATGCATAAAACTATTACAAAAGAAAATTGAATAGCTTCTAACTATGAGATATTTCTTGTTTTTAACTTGATTTCTTTGGATTAGTATATCTAATATTATTAATGCAGTCCCGTATAAGCCAGAAACATCTATCTATTAGTTCAGCAAAACATTTGGTAGCACAATGGAACTCACTACTACCCATGCATTTACCTTCCTTACCTATATATAGGCCTACCTTACTTATATATATCCTTCAATCTGTTGCGCATTCTTGACCACAAAAATATCATTTGAGCTGGACTCAAATCGAATACACGCTTTTTTGCGGACTATTATCCACAGCTTTTGCACACATTTTATTAGTGCTTATATGAGTTCATATTTGTTCTTCAAAAAAATTCATAAGAGTATACAAGTTGTGCTTGCTATTTTTGAGGTTAGAATACGTCAACCAGGATGCCTGTAGTAGGGCTACAGAAATGCATTGAGTACATACTACTGATATTTATGCATTGATAATACATTGAATATACATAGTATACATGGGGGTACCTCATATAATTGGTGTCTTTATTATTCGACGTGTAATTCAGTTCACAAAAACCATCAAAAATTATATGGTCGGAAAAAGCTAATATGTTCAGTGGCCGAGAAATTAATTTTTACTCAATTCAATTTTATCATTAAGCTTTGTTTTTATTGTGATTATCTCCAAACTCGAACAAAAAAAAATGTACATAAATATTTTCTCCCATCCCTAGTTCTTTAGATACTACGTTTAAATTATTGAATTATATTTTTCCGCTTCATACGAAATCTCACTATTATACAAATGCGATCTGTATATTATTGCTATCATTGTTGATTTGTTGATAATTGTTCTTCTGTTGCTTGACTGCGGGTTTCCTAATTACGTATTCTAAAACTGCTAGATAGATACATAGGTACAAGTGGCTGCCTAAAGTCGGCTCACTTAAACGAAATATGTCCATTTTGTAATACCACAGAATGTGGTTTCTCCGCGCGTATCCTACTTGTTAACACCAATTTAATCTTTTTAAAAAGCCGTATTTATGGTGGTATTTAAGTTTTGTATCTGCAAGATCACTCAGTGAATATAGAAAGTAGATGCGTTTTTCTTTTGCAAATTAATGCGGTAGAGGTGCAAAGACGATGTAGAATGGTTTTATCCTCTTTTTCGAGTTTACAGGTTTTGCAGAAATCATTTGAAGGCATACCAAGGCTTCTACAAGTGAACTAGTGTATATACAATTTGACAAAGTGATAGAAGCACTTAATTTTGGTACTTCCTCTAGAAAGTAGTAAAATGGATTTTCCTTTTGTGAGTTAATGTCAAGGGAGACAAAGAAAGTTTAGAACTATTTCGCCTTCGTTTGCTCTACAGAAATAATTTGAATGGGAGCTCAAGCCTTCTAGTGCTAGGATATATAAAATATAAGCTATCTATACCCGGGTAAATGTAATGAACAAATTTTATTGTTTAAAATGAACTTAGAAATATTAACAGTAAAATAATTGAAAGAAAGATTGAAAGATCTAGGTCTGACCACGCCGGAGAATGAACAAGAATTAACCGAACTCAGATATGTTTAATCATATACAAAACACTAAGAAAAAAATAATAAAATGGCAGTAAAATCTGTATGTAATCAAAATTTTGTCCGTATGTAGCTTGTCAACATTACCGAAATGATGCGTCATGCATTTAATAAAGGAAAATTCAAATCGATTTTTAGCTCAGATCACATTAAGTATGTTAGTTTGCCAAACGATGATAACGAGTACGAAAATACCGAGAGCGAAAAAGAACGGTAATTTGTAAATGCATCGCGAGGACGATTCTTCGTCAGATTGGACGATTAAGAGAGATAATAAAATAAAATAATGTTAATATAAGCCGTGCGAGTGCTGGCTAAAATTGAAGCTGTCATTTTGTCATACTGAATCATTGTTGATAGGCTCATCGTGCGGTGCAAGTGTTTTTTATTTTATTGCCTATGATGGTTTACAAATTTATGAAGTCTTTTACTTTTTAAAATAATTAAATTTTACCATAGTTTATAAGTTATTTATTTCACGTTACATATAATATGCAATTTCATACATTTCGAATTGATTCAAGGCTTCAATATCGTATCAAAAATTGTTACCATAATTTTTAAATAGCAAAATCAACACTTATTAAATTTGATATTATAAGCCATAAACTAATTTCATTATACCCATATTTTAACAAAATAAATTTAAACAGGTTAGATTTTAATAATTTACCTTTGAAACAATTGCATTTCTGCTACTGACGTTGATGTAAATTTAACTTGCAACTATAAAATTTAAGTCGCAAAATTAAAAACAAAAATCAAAAAAAAAAAACTTATTTTTTTCTTCCTATTTTCATTTCGTTTCGTAGTTTTATGTTCAAAAAATGTAAATTTTTGAAAATAGTTTTATTGTCATTATAGTCATTGACATCGGAAAATTTATTTGCATATATGGCATCTTAATATTATGTAAATGAATATAAAAGTGCAGCATTTTAGAATTTAGACGAACAAAATTTAATGAAAAGTTTTTCTTTCTTGAAAGATGTGTAGTAGGTATATACCTACTAATGCTGTTGAATATTTTACAGAATTTCATTATGAACATTTTTTTTTTTTTGTTTTTTTTTTACCTAGATTCACATTTGTAAGAAATTGAAAATATCAGCCGAGAAAATATGGTTTTAATAATATGTATTAATATATTGTGTACATGAGTATGTGCATCAGGTAAGTATGAGTATGAAATCAAAAAAATATTTAAATTTAACTTAAATACCATCAGTTAAAGTTGAATTGCAATATTATTTTACTTTTGGAATATTCTGTGACAGCACAAGCATACAAATTCAAATTGATGAAAAGATGAAGACTTGGTACTGAACATATCATCACTTAACTAAAATTTCTCTTTTAGATATACATATATGTATATATACATAATGAATTTAATTTAATCCTAATTATGTTTTAGGGTCTATTTAACCTGAAAATTTAATTTTTGTTTTACTGTGTGAATGCGAGAATTTTAATTGTCAGAATTGAGGTGTAAATACTTAGTATAGTAAATAGTTTGAGTAGTATTAAACATACTTTAAAATCATATTATAACTTATTAATATATGCTAACTAAAAAGAATTGTTGTTTAGTTTTTGATTTACTTATTTACAAGTGTTGAGTGAGTTCATTTACTCATCTACGAAGATGCATAGCTCTGATCAAGCTAGTGACGATTTTTTATTAGAATATTCATAAATTTTCTGCTTAGTCCTTTTCAACCTTCGCACATCTTGGTGTGTATACTGTAGTTGTAATGCACGACTATTTCGATGTATTTCCAATCTGGCAACATATTTTGAGCTTCTTGTTGCTGTGAGCAACAAACTTCTTGTTCCGATCTGGCATAAATATTTTGAGCCGATTTTACTTTTAAGCCCTTTCTAATTTCTGACGGACTATGGTGCATTTACTATTGATCGCAGTACTTTGGATTCAAACATTTCTAATATTTCAAGTTACTTGTAGTACCGTACAGTTCCATACCGTTCTATACAGAAACGTTTCAAGACTGCCTTGTATAGCAGGATCTTGCATTTCATTGATACCTGCGAATAACGTCTTATTAACCAATACAGACCGTTAGACTTCAATTGATGTTGCTTATTTTTGTTGACAATATGCTCTCTCTCTAATTTAAACACCTATCCTAATGCATACCAAGGTGCATAGCAGAGTTTGCATGGGTTAAGGAAAAATTCTTTAGCGTTACAACTGGATAATCTTCTCTTTTAGTGTGGTGAAAGTAATAAGCACTAATTTGTTTAAATTGGTCTTGATTCTCCATATTTTCAGACAATTTACTAATTTTTTATAAACTTCTTTGCAATTTGTCTGAGGCACCGGTTGGGTTTGTGTTTATTGATAATACTACTGTATATTCAGCGTTTTAGTAACTGTGTTCTTTGATGTGGCAAATATCCCGTGTATATTAAGTATACAAAGTTCTAGCGCACTACCCTGAAGTATTTTGTATTTTTGTTTATATTTTATTATAAATTTACGACTATCCAGGTACGATTTTATGAGAAGATATAACCCATGATGGAGCCCTCCGTTTCAATTTTTATAAAAGTCTCTCATGCAAAACTTTGTCAAATACCTGTACAATATCTAGGAACGCTTTTGAGCAATATTTTTTTCTTGGCAATATGTCGTTTACTCTATGAACTTGTTCAATTGTTGATTAGCCTAAACCCAAATAGGTGGATTGGTATTAAATTTCTATATCTGTATATTGGTTTTAGTTTCGTTATCAGCAATTTTTCAAAAACCTTTGTCATTATAAGTAGTAAACTAATTGGCCTATAAGAAGTTATTGCACTGGGATCTTTATCCGTTTCCTTTGGTCCGGCAAACAACTTAAGCTACAGATATCATTGAATAAATATTTAATATACTTTATACCTATTTTTGGAAGGTATTTTATCATACCCTGGTGCTTTCTTTAGGTTTATTTCATTTTTAATGACTGCTTTTACTTCTTTTAAGCTATATTTTTTTTCATTGCCGTAGTGTGTAAAGATAATCTTTTCTTTCCTTTATTCAGAGATTCTGTGATTTCTTGGGGGCATGATGTGAATGTGCTTTCTATGTGCGAAACAAACAATTCTGCTTTTTCTCTTTAGTTGGGCTACAATTAACATCGTTTTTTTTCAATGGAGGTTCAACTAAGAGATAAAATAAAAGTTGTATTGAATTTTTTCTTCAGCATTGAATCATTATATTTTTTTAATGTTCCCACAAAATAAATTAAATTTAGAAAATCCAAACTTTAATGAAAAATTACAATATTATTAACTCTGATTTTCGATGAAAACGGAAAAAATTTAACCAATACAGAATTTAAACTATATAAATAAGTGAAACTATCATGTTATGCTCGTCACTATGTCCTAAGTAGCATAACAATATTTACATAAAGAAACATTGACCTAAAGTTTAATCAATTAATCCCATGTTCGTCGCTACTTTTTTATTAAAATCTTATTTTTGTAGACGATAAACGCCGATCGGCAAGGTTCAAAGAAAAATAAATAAATCATAACCATATTTTTGCTTTATCAAAAATTGATGAAAACAAAGCTGATTATACAAAGCCATCAGGTTCTTAAAGGGATTTCTAACAAAATAATTTGATAGTTTTATTTAGATTAACTTTTAGGTGATGACAAAAATGATAAAATTGATAACAATAATTTAATCTATAACACATAGCTATATTTCAATGTTATGATTTCAATTTAATCAATTAAACAAAAAAAAAAAATAAGGAAAAAAAAAATTTTTTTTAGAAATATTTACCTTCAATTTAAGCGTACTAAAACTACAAAAATAAACTTTAGAATCGCAGCTTGATATAATGTTTTCATAGCAAGTTATGATTGTAATTACGGAAAAAGCAAATTAGCCGAAATTCTAGGAAGTCTTGAGATGAGATTAAGAGATTTGGTAAAAAGTCTAAAAAAAGTCGGCTTCTTTTTTCTTATATCTTTTTTTTTATATAACAGAAAAAGAAGTACCATACCAACAAATTTGTATAAAATGTTTGTATTTTGTTCGACGTGTAAACGCTGCCTAAGCATAAATTGGCATATAAAAGTATAATATACACATGCATAAATCGAAATTGAACTTTTTTTACATGCGAGAAGAGTAATTTGTAACTGAGTGATAGATAACTGATAGGTTCAAATTTTGTTTTCTTCCATAAATAATGTTTGCATTTTATTTTCAATTAAACTAAGCCATATGATTATGTATGTAACAAATGCAAGCCCTATATGACACATGCACGTACATTTATATATGTATACTTAGTGAGAGAAAGAGAAATAATAAAAGCAAGAGATTAATAAAAGAAAACAAATTAAAAACACAAAAAAAATATAGTGAAAATGATGATAATAATTGAAATTGAATAATAATAGAAAATGATTGAAATATAATGATTTGTATTGCACACATTTATTTTGTATTCCGTTTTTGTTTTTTTTTTTTGCTTCTAGAAATGTCAATAAATATAGTGAATTTAAAGAGAAACCAAATTTTAACTTTATCAAATATCCATATTCCATTATTAGTACACACACATATGTAAATTTCACCTTAGTTGAATGCAAAGAATATCTATAATCTATATTAACAAGAATATACACTCCCATTTTACGTAAACCTAATTTTTAAGAAATACCAAACCGAGCAAAATATCATTAGTTAAAAGAGGTAAAATTTACATTTACTTATCGTATACCAAATTTATTATGAGAGAGAAAAGGTACAAAACAGATGTTTGCCTTTTGCTTTATACTGTAAAATAATTTTGCGTTCTCATTATTCTCCTTTGGATTTGCTTACGTTTCGCTGGCAAAAAATGTTAGTTCTAATTTAGTTTGTTCCCTTATACGATGATTAATTCTGATCTTTTATAATTTTAATATTTTCGTTTTAAACATTATTATTTTCGTATATACCTATTAAAAATATTAAATTATAATTACATTACAATAATATAAAATATTATTAATATTTTTGTCAGTAATAATTTGGAGTTGCAAACATTATTATTTTTTATTAATTATATTAGTAAACCTAAATATTTATTATATTGTAATACGATTATAAAATAATACTGAGGACAACATCTATTTATAAATCACAGAATTTAAAGAATATGATAACGCTGTTTTAGTTAGGTCTCCTAAAAATCTTATGCATAGTTGATACAATTTAGAAAATAATATTGTTAAATATTTCAACGAAAATTTTTGTCGAAAATATTTTTCAAAATTATAAACTTTATTTATTTAATTTCAGCCAACTTTTTTTGTTACTCTCTTTTGTTTACTACATTTTTTCTTTTTCTTACACGTAAAATTCTTATTATATCTATTTCTGACAATGTTTATCAAATTTGCATATGAATTTGTGTGCAAACAAATGAATACATACATGAGTTCATACTCTTTTTATGGATATACATACTTTCTGAAATAATAACTAATATTAGAAGTGTATAATATCTCAAATAATTAACCTGTAATAAAATAAGTTCCAGTCAAAATAATCTATAATAATGAGTTTATGTCAATCGCGCTACGGAACGAATAAATTCATGGTGTGGATAACCGATTATTGTTATTAGTTAGTTTTAATTTACTTGAATTCTTATATAAATGTATTAGAAAAAACCTGCGGTGTAAAAACCAATATATTCTCGTATTGCTAACGATAAAAAACTTCACCTAACTAAACCTACTAACCTAACTAAACCTAATTAAAACTGGTTAACCTAGTTAAAACGGCAATGAAATATGTATTTATAATACTAAAAATATGTATCTCAAATGTTGTCCATTAATGTTACCCGAGTTATACTCTTTAGTTTTACATGTAGCCCGTCTACTATAATTACATAGTATAGGGACATGAGTTTGGTTTTGAATTTGAACCATTTTTATCTAAAAAGATAAAGTGTTCAGGGACTATAAAACTTGAGACTGATGTCTTTCTAATGACTCTGCATTGTGGTAGAATATAATATCCGATATGAAACCATTTTCTAGAGTTTTTTGTGCTTTATCATAATGTTTTCGAATCAATTTTATATGTATTTATGCTGAAGTACATCAGTGTATAACAATTATATATACATATTCATTATCATTAGTGTTCTGTAACCCTATCTGTGGGGAATAGGGCGAAATATACATATTTAATATAGTAAAAAGTACTTTAATTTTTTACTGCACACACTTCAATTTCTGCATTTAGTACCGTGATGTGATGCATGGCACTAGTGCGGGTACGAACATAATTCAACTAGGTAGAAATACATATTCATCATAAAATCAAATGCAACGGATACTTTTTAAACTTATTGTTTCAAAATATTCCACCTAAATTATTTATAGTTGATTGAAGCATCCATTTGGGGCCATTTTGAAATCAGAAACATTTTTAACCTTATCAAAGTCATTCACAAAAGTTGTAAAAATTACAAAATTTTAACATAAATGACAAAACTGACAACAATTGATGATCCGATAGCCCTGGTAGCTAGTGCTTACTTTTATTATAATTTTAATTATATAATAAATAATCATATATTACAATAGAGTTAGTTGTCAACATTTCACGTTAAAAGTATTGAATCTATTCACCAAAAATAATAGACAATAAATCACCACACCGCAATCACACCTCACCAGTGCATAGCATAGGTAGCATATGAGTTTTTTTTTCATCATTAAATGTAGGTAGGTACCTACTTAGGTATAGACTATGTAATGTGTATCGTAGTAAGTTGTAAACAAAATTATTACTGGTTTTTTTTTATACCTATTCATTGATAGTGAAAAATACCAGGATATTTAAGTTCCTGTTCTGTTAAAAACGTTAAATTTGGCTGTACTTTGAATTGTGATTAATAAATAGGGGTGTCTAGTAATAATAATAAGAGTCCTGACAATTGTGAATTGTGACATATCATCACCTAACATTTGGAAATGACGTCACAATCTTATAATTATTTCATTTATATTATGGAAAAATTATTAAGATTCGTGGCATTGTTTTTTTAAAGAGATTTGACGTAGAGCCGGCTATTTTAACGTAATTATCCCTCCCAAAAAATGTTTAAATGAAATAATATTGTAAAATAATGAAATATAATGTCTAAAAAACATGTTAAATTTTGATAAAATAAATTTATGGAATTATAAATTTGTTTTAAATGTGAAACATTAAAATTTTACTTTTAATAAAAAAAACAAGTTCGATATCGATTTTTTAATTAATATTGATACATATACATTTTATGTTACCATTGTATCTATAAATATTATTATTATTTGTGTTAACAAACAAAATATTTTTAGGAAATGGTTTCACATAACACTATTAGTATGGTACTCATCAGTAGGTATTTATAGTGTTAGACTACCTATACAAATTTATAATACAATGGTGACATAAAATATCTATGTATCAATATTAATTAATAAATGGAACATCACAGATGTACTATTGGCATCTTCTAATAAGTTATAAAATCAATAAAAATGAAAATAGGAGTTGTATAGGTAGTGTTACACTATAGATACCTACTGATGCATTCTAATAATGTTATGATGAATGAAACAATTTCCTAAAAAAGTTAAATTTTGATATTCGAAATAATAAACAACTAAAAGTATTTGATTATATACCTACAACTTTAAGGTTAAATGCAACATAATAAATTTTTGTGTTACACAATGTAGATTTACTATACTCGTAATAATAATAAATACAAAATAATAATAAAATGTCATTCTATGGAGAAGTTAAAATAAATTTGTAAATAGATGTAAATATATATTTTCTATAATAGTTATAATCTCTTTATTGAAATATTTTTATAAATTTCATCTCAGATAAATAATTTTAAATTTGATTTTTAGATACGTTATAGTCATGACTCATGTCATATTGCCATTTATTAAATAATACTAATTCTCTTTACATATTTTTCAAATATATCTTTAATTTAAATATATAGCTATATATATATATATACATATACGTATACATGTAACACAAACATTTTATATCTTTAATTGGCAATTAAATTAGGATTTATTTCTACTGATGTAATATGCACCACGTTGATATTCAACCAAACTTCAAAATTACTCGGATTTATTAAGAAAAAATTAGTTGAAAAAAAAATGTTGGATCCTTTTTGTAATTTTCATATTTAATTTAAAGTTTTCCGTACTTTCGTGGAAAATATTTCTTAGTAATACAATGCTAGATAGTAGGTAGTACGAAAGTAAGAAAGTTTTATTAAAGCACAATCATTAAATTACATTCATATAATTTTGCAAAAGTGCAACAATAAAAATTTAATTAAAGCAATTGAAAATATTTTATTTTTGTTTATTTTTGTTTTTTCTTGTTAAATTAAAAATATCCAAAAGGATTTTTCAAGGATACTCAAATAAAAAAAAAAAAATGAGATTTGTATGCGTGTAATATTATGTGCGTCAGTTATGTCATCAAACCACGATGTTTTCATAAATTTCAAAAGACACGCACAATACAAGATATACCTACGTTTCCATTTGGTTAGAGATTTAAAATATAAAATAAGAAAACAAAATTTGAAAAGAGCTGCAATACATGAACATGAAGCTAATATAGTATTTATTTTAAATGATTTATTTTATTTGATACTAGCAAAAAGCACACAACAATCCGCTCCACAACAATAATATTGAAATGAATTTTTTATGTGAAATTTGCTGTTTTGTCACATAATATGTAGGTAGGTCATGCCTCACTATAATTTGTTTATTATGCTTTCTGTATGCAATTTCTTGTATTTTATATTATGTTTCTTCACAACTTGAATTCCGTATAGAAATTGAACGTAGATGGCTATAGCTTTCAAAATAAGCTTCGGGATTTACTGCATGTATTTTTCTCAATTGAGAGAGAACCTTCAAATTCACCACCATACTGATTTCTAATAATTAACTTAAATCAAATTTTATATTTTTTTTACCAACTTTGTAGCTCAATAGAATCTATTAAATTATTTTCAATCAAAATAAATGCAAAGAATTGCAATTTACTACGTTGTTACATACATATTATTGCACAATGAAACATAACTGAATCTTCATTTTTTCATTGTGTTGTAAATTTTAATTTTGTGTGGTCGTGATTAAGATTTTCTATATTTTATTTTTATTTTCTTAGTTAAATTGATCTAAAGAAAACTGTTAATTGCTAAAAGGTGTTAGTAAAAAAGAGTTATAGGTTTATTAGAACATTCAATGGATTTTATAATAATATCTAAGGTACTCTTAAAGCTTGTTCTATAAAGAATAAAAAAAAAAAAAACAATAATAATAATAAAAAGTACGTGTAATTTTAAAATAGCAAAGCAGGTCTAAATGCCCATCAGGTCTACTTTAAAACATAGTCGTGAACAGTAAATTAAAATTTACTATTATTTATATTCTCTATAATATATTATATATATATATATATTGTATATATATATAATATATATTCAATATTTACCAACCGTGAGGTGTTACTAGAGTCTTGAAAAAAATTTGTAGTAGAAAAAAAATTCATTGAAAATATTGTAAAAATTATTTGATATTAAACGGTTCATAAACAATCATGAATCTAAAATATATCCTAGGTAATACCTAGTAGGTATATATATTTAAAAAAAAAAATGATGTGTGTTTATTTAATGAAAAAGTTAAATTTTATTTTGTTCATCTAATGATAGTAACTATTTTGAAATTAATGATTAGAAATACAAAATTTTTATTTGTCTGACCTCTCGAATCATAATTTGCTGATACGTTACGTAGATCAGTCCACCCTATACAGTGTACAAAAAAATATGAGGTGCTATTCCCATTCACAACACAACCTAAAAATAAGTTGTGAATGACAATTTTATTGTCTTTCTCTATTCTGGTTCACAACACAACCTAATTATCTGTCACAACAACACAGCATAATTTTTAAGTTGTGTTGTCTGCAAATATAGCTATTCCGATTGACAACAGTTTATGTTTAAGTTTTCTGAGACAACTAAAACGTTACAACTGGTTAAGACCAGTTGGGTTTGGTGTTGTGTTTATATATTTGTTAGAATTAAAGAAAAAAAAAGAAAGAGAGGTATGTAGTAATATTTTATTACTTTTAATGACAACACTGTTATGACATACAACCTCCTTACAATAGATAAAAATTGTCATTCAGAATAGCAAAATTCGGTTGTGTTGTCTATTGGGTGGAGTTGTGTAGAGACAACTCAACTAAAATACTATTGTGAATGGGAATGGCTCCCATAATGTTCAATTACATAATTTGTAGTTTCATTTACTAAAATATATTTTTTGTAAATGGGATTAGCTTTCCCATGATAGATTTTGACGCAGTTTCCATTTTATTTTCTTTAGAGGGTATATAATTTGTTGTGGGTGCTTAGTTTTTTTAGTTGGTATCAGAGATTTATGTCATTAAGGTCATTATATATGTTAGACCTTATATACAGAGAATAATAATTGTTTTTTTGTTTTATTTAACATACGGTTTAATCTCGCTTCATTTTCAGGGGATCTATTTAATATTTCCGAAGACTTGATTTTTTAATAAATTTATCTTTTGTTTTAGTTAGACAAATACATTTTTTTTCTTAAGTTAAGTTATTGTATAGACCTCATCATATTGCTGCCGCTATCATAAATTAATTTAAGTAATTTATAGGGTTAACCTCTAAATTTGCAAAAAAACAAAGTTTAAAAAAATATCCAGATGCAATCACAATGATCCTTGTTATTGCTTTTACGCATTTCACTTTATAATTTTCGGCACTTTATGCAAAATTCTGAGTTCAATCAGAAAATCAAAGTTCTACACCTTTTACAGAAGATTTATATAAATTATTTTTATGCATATCCACTGTTGAATACAGCGAGGATATTTCCTTTTTCCAGGATTAATTTGCCACAATTTTATGGATTTTGAATATATGGATTTACAAATTTTTTTGCGGATTTCGGTTTGTCGATTTGCTCACTACCCCAATTTATAGTTACAGATCTATTCAGGATTTGTCAATCGGATTTTTATTGAATTTTTTTATTCTATTTTAATCCGTTTTATGATCCTAGTTAGTTGGTGGAGATCGAAATTACGAAAGAAGTATATATAACATATATATATATATATATATATATATACATAATAATCTATATATGTATATAGTTAAGTTCATCGAGCTATCACAATAAGCCCATTTGTGGCTGGGGTGATGTAGGGACTGGAATAAATTAAATATAATCTAATCTAAAAAGTTCATCGAGCCAGAAATGAAAGACGGAATTTCATTTTGTTTTAATTTCAAATTTATTATTTTTAATTTTTATTATTTTATTATTAATTGTGTTTTCTATTAAATTCATAAATAATAATTTAACAATCTTTTAGTTATATGTGTCACTTTTATTATTTTATTAAATGTGTGTATAACATACCTTGTACAAATATTGCGATGTGTCGTATTCGACGGTTAAACAGCAAGATAGCGAGAAGTTCTTTTAGAACCGTTTATATAATGGTACTTCCCAATCAATGACGGAAACAAGCAACCGAATATGGTTACCGGATATAGTACTACGTGGATTAATTAAGTTCCACGTAGTATCATATGCGCCACACGGTGACTGTTCCTATAATTGACTGTTTCTACCATCTATTATTTCAAGTAGACAATTCATAGGTATTAAGATTCGGAGTCACATGAAATCCCCAAAATCAAAATCCCCAAGACACAAAATCTCAAGATTTTTAAAAAGCACCAAAACCAAAATCCCCAAACACAAAAAAACCAAAAAAAATTTTATACAATAATTTTTTTTATATTTTTTACTAAGGCCGTATATGCGACTACCTGTCGTCGGCAAAAAAAAATATTCCAATAAATGAGTACGGGGGTTTGGGGGTATTTTAAAAATAAAATTGGGGATTTGTTGTAGGGATTTTATTTTTGAGGATTTGTACCCCAACACATTGAGGTTGCCCGTAAAGCATGCATGCGTGAACTTTACAATATATATATATAATCTGAAAATAGCACGAAAAATATTATCTAAATCGAGGGTGCGCTATCGATTGGTGATATTTTCGGGAAGGACCGCAAATCGGTTTTTTAGGCTCAAAGGGCCGAAATTGGCCGAAATCAAAATTTTAAAATGGGTATTGGGAAGGGTATTGGGAAGGGGTACTGAAAAAAAAAATTGTATTTTAAAAAAGTTTTATATTTTTTGACGTAGGATCCGAATTTGCATAAAAGAAGTACCCTTCCCATTTGAAAATCTCAATTTTGGCCAATCTCGGTGATTTTTGGGCTTAATAAACTCTTTTTCGGTCCTTCACGGCAGTTGAAAATATCACCAATCGATAGAGCACCCTCCATTATTTATAGGAATCTTAAAATCTCACGTAGAACGAAATAAAAAGATTGGCTGTACACCGCAATATTCTTCTTGATCAAAGTAGAAATTTTACGCTTAGCTGGTAATCAAAACTTTGTTTAACGACTTAAATAAACGAAATTTTTCGAACTGTGTTAAATTCAATTAAAATCATGTTAATATCTAATGGCTGTAAGAGCTAAGTGCGTAGGATATAAGCCAACAGGGATCAAGATTCTCTTATTCGCCCTATCAACCAACCAACCAATATATTCAAAATTGTACTAATGGTTAGTCTAGTGAATACACAGTTTTTATTAGAATTGCACTTTCTAACCAATGCTCCAAGTCTTTAGGGTTTTTTAAGGTAGTCACATAAATCCAGTTCAATTTCATAATTTCTGCAAATTGATGTTTCTAAAGTGATTCAAAGGTTATTGTAAATTTAGTTCTGTATTCCCTACACTAAAGAGCCAAGCATTAGAATAATTCTTCGGGAAGTAAATTCTATCTCTCTTTTGATTGTAAACTAAGTATTTTAACTCTTAAAAAAAGATTGCGTAATAATGTAAGTATAGCAGAGGCTAACTAAGAATTTTTGTTTTTTAGTTTTATCACTAGTTTTGCCTAGTTTTTTAGAGTATTTTTATACAAATATATCTAATTGTGATTTTTATTTCTCTTCTAACCAATGTTTTAGTTCGCATGGCTTAGTTTATTTTACTAACAACGGCTGTATGGAAAATCGCTCAAAAACTGAAAATGAAAAATCATCAAAAAAAACAGTTAAAATTTCTTGAGTAGCTAATTTTTAATTTTTTGTTTTGGCGATTTTGTCTGTTTAGTTTTTGGTCGTTTCATAATCAAGAATCGTCTAAAATATCAAAAATGAAAAATGACCGACAAATATTTTTTGGGTGATTTTTCAATTTGCTTAAAATAATATTTTTGATGAAAACAACAAAACTCTTCAATACCATTGTAATCGGTTTTAATCTTACAATACAATAATATAAATTACATTATATTTGATAAGCAATGATGAGCAGGTCTGTTTTGCAAAATGTAAGTATACTACCAAAGCCTACTGTAATTCTGTTTTATACATTATCAATTCGGATTTATTGTATAGATTTCAAAATCAGGGTTATAAGTTTCTTCCAGAGTATCTATAAGATAGAGTATTGACAATTTTAGAGTTTCAAAATCAGGATTATACACCTTTTTCCAGATCATGTAATATATAAAAACAACATAAAATTGTTAGGACGATTTTTAATTTTTTTTTTTTGTGGGGCTATTTTTCATAATGAAACACGACCTAAAAATGTTGAGTTATTTTTAATTTTTCATCGTTTTTGGGCGATTTTTCATACAGACAATCACAGTATATATTTCCTACATATTAAGTACATCACATATGTTGTGATCAACATATGTGATGATGTCATTTGTTTGTGTTATTAATAATAATGATTATGTCATTTGTTTGTGTTATTAATAATAATTTTATAACCATACATTCTCAGTAGAATAAAGCTTCACTTGTCCGATATGCATTTATAACTATTTAAAGGATAATAAATAAATTAGTCATAAGCATCGACTACTATGTAAAATGTATTCGGGTATACCCATGAACTTGCTATACTAAAATTCAAAAAAATCTAATGTGACAGACGAACAGGATGAAAACATTATCTTATTTTGAAAAAAATAATAAACAATTTAAAAGTTATAGGCAAAATTTGGAATGTTTTTCTTTTTTACCTTTGTAGCTAAATGCTTTTGGTTATTTTTGTATATAGTAATTTGTAAAGTTTCGTGTGTTTCCATGTATTACCTTAAGATATGAGATTAATCGTATCAACAATGGTAAATAAAATACATAGAATAAAATTTTTGGTTGGTTATTTTATATACAGAATCTAATGTACAGAATCAGAATACCCTAAAAATTT
Source organism: Argyra leucocephala (assembly GCA_963942445.1). Taxonomy (NCBI): domain Eukaryota; kingdom Metazoa; phylum Arthropoda; class Insecta; order Diptera; family Dolichopodidae; genus Argyra; species Argyra leucocephala. Next base: position 139,906,440 of record OZ012678.1, on the reverse strand, counting down.
CTTTCCTATAGCAATATCAAATCTATAATTATTACATAAATTCAGAATTCAGAATTATTGTTTTTTTTTTTGTGTAGTAGAGAAAGTTCTGGTTTTGGGGTTATGATTAAGGTGGTTCAAAAAAAATAAATTTTATTTTGTATTGATGCTTAAAGCAGTTGGTTGATGTTACAAATCATTAATTGGGTTGACTGAGAAAGTGGTTGAGAAATTGCGATCATGTGGGATTTTAACTTGTGCACTCATTTGATTGGTACAAACGTAACAACAAAATATTGAACTTTGTACAAACAGCATACCTTTCTGTGACATTCCACTATCTGCCGTTAAAATAAAACTGAAATACTGGCCAGTTCAATTCAGTCAAATCATTATTGAAACACAAAGGAGAGATATCAGATTAGCAAACCAAAACTATCCTGCTTGCACACTCAAAGATTGTTTTGAAAATTTGACTATACCCAAGCAATTTGTTTTTGTTTTTAATTAGCATTGATAAAACTTACAATCTTTACCTAATTGAAGAATAATTGTGCATTTGTTATGAAGTTGTTTTGTAACATCTGTCTAATACGCATGTGTCTATGTCCGTCCGGGAAATTTTTCTTCACAAATTAAATGTAAAATAATTGAATTTATTGACTTAATTTTCTGAATATTTTCTTAAGTCTTCAATTTTGTAACCATTTTTGTTCTTAATTGCTAGACCTTTCTTCGATAATCTTATTAGATTCCATAATTGGGTTCCACATTTTTTTTTACACATTAACAAAATACTAGAAAAGGATTCTTGTATATAAAATTTTTGTAGTTTTAGATAAGGAGGTATAGGAGGAGGATGGGGCAGATGATAATTACTAACTTAAACCCTCCCTAAAGGTATTATTGATGTTAGGTCAATATAAACATTGTAATTTATAAAAATATATCTATAAAAGAGAGAGATTATTCGACGCAAGGTAGCTGAGGTTGATTTATTTAATGTTGGTTGTTTGACAGATCCAAAATATACCTAAGATATAATGTTTATCCTAACACACAAAAAGACAAATGTTAATATTTCGGTTATTTTTAAAGTTTTTTTTTATTTCGTTATTGTTTTAAGTTAATAATTTTATTAAATTTTTAACATAGTAGTCATTTATACTACAATATATCTACAATATTTCAAGCATTTATTTCAAGCATACTACTGCTATTGTCAGGAACTAAATACTCTTAAATAGAATAGCTCCATTTTATTTAATTTGTTACCAGATTATACTCTAAATTTTTTTTTTGTCATTTATTTTATCACAATGACAAAGGGTACTGGACCAGGTCAAAAAATCCATAAAGCATTTTTTTTTTTGCTTCATCGGGAATCGAACCTGGGATCTTTCGGTTGAAAGGTAGGCGCTTTACCTACTGCGTCACCCAGCTTATGTAAATAATTTGTTTTAGATGTCCTCTGTAATGAATGTACAACCAAAAACTGTCTTCAAGCGTATATTCCTTCACTACAACAATTATTTTCTCTATACATGTCAATAGAAGCGTATTGACCCAACAGACTATGTATAAAAGACAAAAGTTTTCTATTTTAGTTTTTATTTTCAAAAAACTGTGGAAAAAGACCATATTGTAATATTTCAGTTGTGTAGATACATCTATACTCTGTATATATAAATGTAATAAAACTCAAATGTAAATGTAAAAATTAAATTGAACAAAATTGAAATTTTAAAAAAAAAATTTTCCTTATAGTAAATTATTTATTACAAATTTGCGACATAGGCAAAAGTACATATAGTTTATGTCATAATGCCAACACAAAGTTTAATACAGTTCAATACAATAACTAATTAATATTTATATTTAATCTGTAAATTAAAAAAAGTATAGTACAAATATCTATATAAGCCATTTCGAAAACGATTTTCATTATTATTTTTTTAAACAATAGATATTTAAAAGGAGACGTGGCGAACTTAAAATTTTTTACTAATTTTTTTTAATTTCTTCCCATGTATGAGTCATTTTAAGATGCAAAAATTTTAATTTGTCAAATTGCCACAGCAACACCATCGACTTAAATTTTTATTTTTTTAAATAAATTATTACGTATAAGGTTGTTGTTTAAGATAAATCAATCAAAAACATATTGTCCTGGATTAATTGAAATGATGGAAAACAATTCTTAACGAAATTTGGAGCACAATTTTTATCGAACTTCTTCGCATTTCGAGAAGCGGTCGAATACCTGCTAGTTGCATTAATTGTTAATATAATATAAAAAATACAAATTTGTATAATTGTTTTTAAATATTATTTTATTTTTTTATTTATTTATTTATTTATTTATTGCCATGATACATATTCATAATTTTTTTTTTTACAATATTAAATGTTTTAGAGCTTATACTATTGTATTTACACCTATAACTATTCTTAATTATTACTTAGACTAGCTGACTAATTTATTTATTAATTAATTTATTATTTAAAGGAAAAATGGCGACAAAAAACATTTTTGAGTTTTTAAATATTTAAATTCCGGAAATTGTTCCAATTGATTGATTAAATGTAGTAATAGTAGTATACGAAATGAATTATTACAAATTTGCGGCATAGCCAAAATTACATAGTTTACGTCATAATATCAGTACAAAGTTTAATACATTCATACATATAAATTTATTATAATAATTCGCTAAAAATGCATTGCTCTAATTTGTATTTTTAAATTCATTTAATATACAATCTGGTACAATTTTAAAGCAACAACTCATATTACAAATTTTAAGTATTTTATATAAATAGAAAAATTACAATCATAAGCATAAATACAAAAATACATTATACAATTATTGTATAATTACAATATATATAAATATAATATTAACTAAATTTTGTGTTGGGATAGGACATGAATTAATGCACGATTTTAGTTTACGATTTTTAAAATATGTATATTGCATATTTACATTCAATACACACCTCCACTTTCGTTAATGCATTTCTGATTAAAATATTGTTCGTTGTTAATAATGTGTTACCACCACACATTCCGCATGCAACCTTATTGAGTGAATGTTTTGAGGATTTTCATTGGCCCATATACAACCATTTTACTTGTTTACATTTCCTTTTAAAGTGCGCCTGATCAGACATAAATAAGCAAATTTACAATGTACAACTTACAAGTATCAACCTTTGGCAGAAATGTATTCGAATATTTATTAAATTGTTTGTTAAATTAAAGTAAAAATATTTTTAAAAAAATATATTTAAAATAACAGCTAAATTATGTCAATTCTTAGATATAATGGTGGCTGTGTAGTAGCTATGAAAGGTAAAGAGTGTATAACAATTGCAACTGATCATAGATTTGGTGTTCAAACTCAAACAATTGCAACCGATTTCGGAAAGGTATTTCAGTTCAATCCTCATATTTATCTTGGATTAGTGGGTCTATAAACTGATATACTTACAGTAAAAGATCGTTTAACATTTCGAAAAAATTTATATGAAATACGAGAGAATAGATTAATGACACCACAAAGATTCTCTGCTATGTTGTATAGTTTTTTGTACAACAGACAAAATTTGGTCCTTATTTTGTGGAACCAGTTATTGCTGTATTACATCCTAAAATGAATGAGCCATTTATTTGTAATATGGACTTAATAGAATGTCCAAATGCACCAGACGATTTTGTAGTAGCTGGTACTTGTGCTGAACAACTTTATGGTATGTGTGAAACATTATGGAAACCAGACTTGGAGCCAGACCAGTTATTTGAAGTAATTGCACAATTTATGGTAAATGCATTTGATCGTGGCGCTGGAAGTGGTTGGGGTGCATCAGTTTATATTATAGAAAAAGATAAGATTAAAATTAAATGACTAAAAACACGTATGGATTAGACATCGGCTGGAGTATTGGTGGCTTGTTTTTTTTTTAATTATAAAAGCATTATTTAAAATATAAATTTTATAATAAATTGAACAATTGGTGGATCGTATGGATTCAAGTCTTGTAATTTGAATTTTATATGGAAATAAATTCAAGTCTTCGAAACATCAGTTCGACCGACAGTTGTAGTTAACATCAAATCAAATCAAAAGCTACACAATTATTATTCTGGTAGTCTACTACCAATAAAAGCTTCATTATATAAGATTAGGAAAAAATAAATAGATATTGATATAATTTAAAAAATATGCTGTAGGCTCTAGGTCAAATAATGTTAAAATTAAATAAATATTAAAACCTTAGTATGTTTCAGAAGACTGATGATGGACCTTAGTATTCTTATGATGGTGTAATAATCGAAATCGATTAAGATATTTAATAAAATTATGAAATGAAGACCTAGAGTTTTAATATTTATGTAAATAATTATTGACACTCAGTAGCTCAGAAAAAAATATTACTTCAATTATTATAGGGCTTTTTGTGACCATATCAACCTCTGTAACTATAATTTTTTATTCTCGGAAATTACATTTAAAAAAAAAAAAAATTTAAATTAAGCTGTCTGGAGTTAATACATTAATAATAATATTATAACATAAGAAAATAACAGTCTAAACCATTTCAAGGATATTTTTAATTTTTTCATTTTTATTTTTCTTATGTTCTTAAAATTTTCTATCTTTTATTATTAATTATTTTCCTTAGAAAATAATACCTCAGTTATACAATTATTCTTAAAAAGCAAATGAAATCACATACCTCCTACCTATGCTAAAAATTTGTTTCTTAGTTCCTTTTTTAATATTTAATTTTTGTTTTTAAAAAAACCCGGAAAATTTTCAGACTAATCTCTTTTCTGTCTGACATTAGAATTTTCACCAAATATTCTTAAATACAACCTTTAAATATAATTATAAGACTATATACAGATGTAGTAACCAATAACAAAAATAAAACCATAAAAAAAAGAATGAACCATCCTAATCCTAATCCTAGCTATTGATTCAATATTTTAAATGGCTCCATTATAGAGTATCAAAAAAAAAAAAAAAACAAAAACAAAAAAATAAAAATAAGAAAATTTTCAAGAAAATTATTTATATTGGAATAAAATCAAATTGCTGATGGCTGGTTGATAAATGACGTGTATCATAGTAACGAACGACCAATTTTGTAGCAGTTGCAAGAATAATATACAACACAACAACAACAACAATAAACATTATTTTTACGAAAGGTGTAGTTGTAGTTAAGTTTTTGGTTTTCTTTTAACTTGTTTAGATTTTTATCTTGCATCGTAAGTCGTTTATTCATTGTCTTTTAGAGAAGATCCAATTGAGAAAAATTTAGATAGAAAAAAATTTGTTTTATCAGACTGAAAATTAGAAAATTTAAAAACATTTGTACAATGGAAATTTACTGACTTTATTTGTAACATAAAATTGCCATACAAATGAACTTTTCGACTTTTTTTCTTATTTTTCAAAGTTTTTTGATTTGAAATTGCTTATAAAATTAATGGACTATATAGATATAGTCCTGATCTATCATCCATTTCCCAGTTTCTTTCAATTTGAACATCCGAAATTGTTTTCCAAATCTAGCAATATTATTTCATTTCTTGAACAATGATTTAGTCTGCATGACGTCTTGTAGCGTTGCGTCTGGATTTAAAAACGCTTTTGTCTAAAGGGTTTTCATCGATAGACAATATATCTATTGATCCTCCTTGGTTATCTAAGAATTGTAGGTCTTTGATAAACGCTATTATTACTTTGATGTCAATTTCAGATTCAGGCATACATATCCTGGAAATATTTATATCTTTTGCGACCTATATGGCGTTGCAAACAAGTAAAATATATGGGAGGAGGGTTTCTCTTTTTCTAAGTAGAATCTTCATCTGTCTGGGCTCGATCTACCAATCTTGAGCAAATGCTTATTGAATGGGCCATGATCTGTCATAATGCATATCAGAATTCTGATACTGGATCTAGTCTCCCTGATTACCTGCTTTAATTTTTGAATCCTTGAATTGACTCTTCGCACCTATTTTTGCAAGGACATCTGCTTCTTCATTGCCTTGTATTCCTTCATGCACATCAGCAGTCCACATAAGAGTAACTCTGTTTCATTCTGCTAGCTTCATTCATTAAACTTTTGTAACAGCTAGACTTAAAAATTGGGGAAGCCGGAGCTTTTAAGGCAGCTTGGCTATCTGAAATTATGTATATGTTGGCACCTTTATGTCCACTTTTATGTCCTTATCCGATCCCGATGGCATGGGTTTCAGCCTGACAAACATTGGGATACGTGCCAAGTACGCGCTAAATTTGAACCTCGGTCCAAATACACCGGGACCGGTTTTCTGTTCGATTTTTGAGCCACAGTATATCATACTGAAGGTCCCGGAGATAAGGCTTTTATTAAATCTTCAACTTCTTCACTTTAAGGTATTAGTACAATGAAGTTTCTGGGGCAATCAATTGCTTTTGCCATACAGTCTGACAGTTTGTTTTGTTCGTTGCGAAATATATTTTGTTCAGAGGAATATAGTGAAAGCTCTAATAATCGGGCACTCAAAGAACTGACATTTTTGTCCGCTCAAAAGAGACGTCTGTTTATAAAAATAATTTCCAAACATTTTATCCATTTTGTTTCATCAATGCCAAAAAATACTGAAACAATTACATTCAAAATTTTAAAATCAACACTTTTAAACAAAAGAAACATGGTACTGGGAATTGCCGAACTTAGATTTGAAAGAACATTCGATTGAAATCATTATCATCATCATTGTCCTGCAACCCCAACTGTGGGGCATAGGGCGGAGATTGAAATACTTAAATAAAATATTCTGAAGCTCATTTTTATATAAGAGTCCGTTTATGGTTTATCAGAGTTACGCTTAAAGCCTGATGAAGTTCAATGAAAACGACAATATATTGTACCCAGAGATTGTCAACATAGAATTTCGCGTAGCAAATCCAATGAATGTGATATGTTAATTTTAATTTTCAACTAACAAGAAAAACACTTTTAATTTAATGATTTAGAACTGTCAAAAGGAAATGTCGCAGTGCAACAAAGACAACTTTCGAATTTTGATCAAATTTTTGTCATATCGTACAATTTGCTATGATGCCATTGAAACGCATTTGTTCAAATCATAATTTGATATGTTTTGACGATATACAAACTCGTGTCGTTTTCATTAGACTTAGTGTTTGATGGCGTTTACACTTTGGAAAATTCGCCTACTTAAGTCTAGCTTATGAATATTCAATCGGAAAAACAAATTTTCTCTAAAATATGTCACCTTAATGAAAGTGACCGTTATGAGTAGAACTTTCACAGTATTTCAATATTTTTTTTATAAACGGTTTGTTTCAGTAAAAATAGCAATTTCTAATTTGTATTCATTCGGAATCGACAGGAGATCAATACAAATCAATTTTAATTTTGTGGTAACACTGCCCAAAAATTCATTTCAGTAGTTTAATGTTGAAAGCACTTGAGAAGAATATTCTGGTATTAGAAACATTACTTAGAATACATTTTGATGGGCAATTGTAATAATATGATTGAATCTTTATTATTGTGTTTAGCAAAAATAAAGGTTATTAGAGGTACTTAGTAGATTTGTTTAAAATTTATATTTCAAATAAAAGAAAATCCGCGCCTTTTTTATGTTTTTGGTTTTTTTTTTTTTTTTAATCTATGATTTAAAACTTAATCACTATACTTCGTAAGTATTATAGCTTATTCCGAATACAAAATGATGAAGATAACAGATTGTAGATTATTTTGAATCATTGATAGGAAAATATTAAGGAAAAAACATGGAAAATGCGATGGAAGATGATGTCATCCTATAGAACAACTAAATATTATCAATACATGGTGTTTAGATGGTTGGGTCATGTTATTTGTATGCTGAATGCAAGTATTATGTATAATATTTCAAACGATAAAATGAGGGTGGGAACGAGAACGAGGAACAATAATGAGATTAAGATCAACAGATCATGGTGCATTCAACAAACATTTGTTCAATATTGATAAGTCTAAACATAGCCAGCAGATTCTGCATACAAGAAAATAAATCCACATTCTATTCGAATCCAATGCCATAACTCGAAAATGATAAAAATATTTCCAGGTATGAACGTTATTTCATTCCAAAATTGACATTAACGCAATAATAGCGTTCACCTACACTCCCACCATAAAAAAAAAATCAAAATCAAGAAGCATATTGTTAGATGTACTTAAAGCTGATTTAATTATAATTAGACAAATTGCATTATGTTAACTCTTGAATGATGGGATTGGTATTGAATTGAATAAAGTTTATTTTCGGCCACTGAACCTTATTAGATTTTTCGGGCAATATACTATTTTTTTAACAAATATATACTAAATTTAATCTTAAACAAATTACTTATAAACATAAATTGTAGAAGCTGAAAACAAATATGAAACAATGAAAATAAACAAAAAATAAATGTAAAAATAAACAAATAACTGTAGTTAATTATGTAAACTAAAATAGAGACTTCCAATGACTGCTCAGTGTCCTCAGCTAGAATATTTAACCCCCCGATACAATGTATATACTCTTTGCATTTCTATACCGGGGACAGGCTTCGAAAATGTGCTGAACACTCACTTGAGTCTGGCCATCACAGGAACATGTAGGTAGACTTTTGGTCGGTCCGTCAAATAAGTACTTATCCGTCAGTCGCGAGTGTCCTATCCTTAGTCTTGTAATTATACATCCGTTCTTTCGGTTTACAAAATCAATGATTTTCCAGAGGGTGCAGTTGACCTTTTGATTTGTTTTCGTTTATTAGTCGTTGGCTCGTTATTCCATCTAGCTTCATATGCATGTGAAACATTTCTTTTAATTAACCCTCTGTAATCGTTGACTACCATCGTCGACTACTGAGAATCAGGATCCATGTCTATAGCGTTTTTAACAAGCTTATCAGCTTGCTCATTTCCAGTGATATTAGTATGGTCTGGTAACCAAAAAATAACAATGCTTGGTGTATAAGCTCTTGGATCCTTAGAAAAGTTGGATGTGTTGCGGTGAGTGATGAAATACCTTGTATACTACTCAGGGCGTCGGTACAAGATGTACTTCACCGTTGGTTGAGTTAAGGACACATATTCGATTGCTTTCATTATGACATACAGTTCTGCTGAGAAAATACAGGTCTCGTCCTTTAGTCGAAAGGAGAATTCGCCTTGCCTGCATTTAAAGGCGCATCCACATTTATAATTGTTGTTCGAGACGAGTATTTTAGCTCCGTCTATGTATATTTCCGTGTAGCTTTGACATTTGATTCAACACAAGTTGTTTGTATTGTTTGAGTAATGTTTCGTTCTTATGATAAGCAGCTAGCTCCTTATCGATTGTCGGTCTTTTCAGTAACCAAGGTGGAATTTTATGCTTGATTTTGATGTCAAAATCGTACAGAGTTACTCCATGTTCTTCGAGTGTGGATTTTATCCGAACTGAGATAGGTTGGTGCCGTGAAGGTTTATATCTAGACGATTTGAGTATCAAATACCCTCTCTTAGGGGGTGATTTTTCATTCCGCATACCTTTAAACTATATATGGCTGGGCGTACGGAAGCTGTCCAACGTCACTTAATATATTTGAGATGGGACTAGTTCTAAATGAACCAGTGACAAGCCTGGTGCCTGTGGTAAGGATAGTATTAAGAGACTTCAGAGTGATGACTGCAACGCCAACATAAATTGGCGAATCGTAGTAAAATCTAGTGTTTGGAGTACAATCGTATTTAGAATCCTTAACAACATTTTTCTATCCGAACCAAATGTCGAATTGCTAATCATTTTTAGTAGGTTGAGTGTATTTGTGGCTTGATCCTTAACTCATTTGACATGGTTTCTCTATATGCAGTATCAACTAAGACATAGGACCAAATATGATAAAAATAAAACAAAAAATCATATGTCGCAAATTAGAAAATTTATTTTGGGATGAATTTATCAAAAGATCAAAATAAAATTGATAAAATCAAAAGAATAATATAATGTAGCGAATAATTAGCAAAATTTCGTTGTTGACCCCCTTAAAATAAAATTTGAAAAACTTGTTAGAGAAAACGAAAGTGAGAATTTATAAAACAATAATTAAGATCAATAATTTATGCTGAATACAATAGCGCTGAACTCTCACAAAAGTTTTTTTTATTTATATGACTAATCTGAAGTCTCTATCGTAATTGTACAGAGTTGGATACTGAACAAAATGCTCAAGCTCAGAATATAACAATGTGAACCCAATGAAAAAAACTGAAAATTTGCTGTCACTTACGGAAGTAACGAAAATGCTTGGACTATGTATATTTTGGTTAATCAGATTTGCCAGTATATTACAGGATGCATTTTATAAACTTAACTAATTAATATTAATAATGTGGGTCAAGGTTCAATTTTAATTATTGCGCCAAGGAATAGGAATAGGATAGGATAAGAAGAAGAATATCAAAATGTCTAGATATTTTCAAATTTCACAAGATACCTATCTATTTATTATTTGTTTTTCTTCATTTCATGTGAAAGTGACATTTGTTTTGGAAAAGACTTATCCTATCAGACCGTAACACAATCTGATGTAATGGGAGATGTTAATTAACTAAAAACTAACTTTTACTTTACCCTATTAAAATAAGTCTTTATTTATTTATTTATTTATTAAACAGTGGACCTGCAGATGAATCTGCAGGCCAACTACAGACCCTTTTCCCCTACGGGATAAGTCTTTAGTAAACTAACCATTAATCAGATATATCTGTAAGTACAAAAGGATACTCAACTACATTCAAATTATACTAGCTTGAAAGATTTTTAAATTCAGTATTTCTAGGTATATTTTCAGTATTTCTAGGTCTTTCAGTCTTTCCAGATTATAATTGTTCTGCTAGTAAAGCATACGACTTTTTCAACATTTACATGATGATGATGATTATTTATTTCAATCTAACTTCATAATTTTCCAATCTCGAGTATGTCTATAATTTCTATGTACGTCTGCATTGTGAATACAATATGTTTGTCATACAACTGTATAATATATACCAGGGTCGCCCAAACGGTCGATCTTTCGATTTTTTTCAGTCGATCGGCGTAGCAAAAATTAAATAAAATTTTTTTATTTTTTGACTTTTTAACGCCAGTTTAATGGCACACACATGTTAGATGGCTGAGTCGTGGCAGATTTTTGGAAAGATTTACTACAATAAATTACACAATTTTTACATTCAAGAGGAGACAAATATGACAAATTATCGGACGCAAAATGGCTTCATAATTTAGTCTTTTTAAGAAAGATTATAAACCACCTGAATAAATTTAATCTGGAACTTCAAGGAAAAAACAGAACTATTACTGAATTATTAAGCTCCGGATAAATGGTTTTAAATTAAAATTATTACTTCTGAAATCGCAGTTGTCAGCAAACGATTTAAAAAACTTTACAAGTTTAAAAGTGATATCAGAAAAGCTTCACGTTAATATAACATTTGATGACTATGTTGCAGAGATTGAAAAAATTATCAATGAGTTTGAACATCGTTTTCAAGATATTAAAAAAGTAGAGCCAATTCCGATGTTTATGTCATTTCCTTTCTGAAAACAGGATTTTGAAGAAATATTTTCAAAAATAGTTAGTTTTTTTTATATTGATTCTTCAAAAATAGAAAATGAAATTATAGCCCTTATTTCTGATATTTTGATAAAAGAAAGAGCTTCTGAAAATAGTTATTAGCCGTTGCTACATGAAGATAAATATCAGATCAGTGTTTAAGAGATATATTGCTTTGCAATTGAGCGCGTACTTTAGTTCCACCTATCTATGTGAATCGGCATTTTCTCATATGAAAACAATTAATTCGAAATACCGCAGCACACTTACAGATGAACATTTAAATATGTCTCTATACACTTAGGAGTGACCAGTTACCTGTCATCATTTGACCAGCTTCCTAACAACATGCAATATGTCGTTAACATCTAAAGACAAATATTAAATTCATATTAAAAATTATTACCTAATATTTATGATTATGAATTGAATAAATTATAAATTTTCCGAAAAATTTACTTTAATTTCTAATCGATCTTGCATTCTAATTTTCAGATTGAGTCGATCTTTATTAAGAAAAGTCTGGCCACATCTGATATATATACCATAAATAAGCTTCAGTATTTAGTTGAAAATTATAATTATATTTTGTCCACAGGGTAATCTATTAAAACAATACATTTCATTTATCTTTACCCAAGTTCGATCTCTTGTTTTTTTTTTTTTTTTTTTTTAACAAAACAAATTAAAATTTTACAAGTAATTTCGAATCAATATCATCCCCAACCGCAATTTTTCATTAAATACTAAGATTATTCTACAGATAATATTAAATATGAAGCAATTGTAAAAACGACAACCTATTTTAAAAAAAAAAAATAAAAAAAAAACAAAAATATTGAAAATTAATGCAGAAATATTTTTTTTCAATAATTAACGTCATACATTTTAATTTTGCAACAACATTGTTCCAAAATATAAATTCATTTAAATTAAAAATATTAAAAATCGGAAACTTTTATAGGATAATTTTATGCTATTATAATTTAATTTCCCATTTCCCAATTTCCATTTAATTAATTTAAAATTTACAAAAATAGATTTTTTATTTTTAATTTATTTAAATTTACCACATCATATCCTAATAACACCTACTTACCTACCAACAACAATTCAATTTATGAATGTGAATCATTTTTAAAAAAAAAAAAATAATAATTGAAAATGATTATAAGATTTTTAGGTGATTCACTTAAATTAAATTAAATTAAAATCTCTTTAAAAAATTCAAGAGAAAAAATTTTGTTTTTTTTTTGTTTGCAAAATTTATGAATGAATGCAATTTTAATGGTTGATTATCGATTTCAGAGAATTGAAAAATTAAATTCAAAAAAACAAAATTCTCACGTCTTAAAATATCAAAAAAATAATTTTCGTCATTTTAAGAATATTTCCGTTTTTCTATATAAATGATTGTAATTAATGGTGTATATTGTATATACATACAAACATGATGACATATATATTAACAGGGTGGCTCTAGAATTTACAAAAACATATTATTATAGGCTATTATCGAATACCATCGTTTGGAATCAGTTTATAACATTTTTTACGTCTCTAATTAGAGTATTTTTTTTGGGAAAATTTTTACAGCTTGATTCAACTGGAAAAAACTTATTTTTTTTTACAAAAATGTCGAGACTATGAAATAATCATAATCCTGACTGCATTTTACGCAGAGTCTTGGCATACTCATAATCAAACTGTAAAAGCTTTTTAATTTTTCGGTATATAATCGATCTATAAAATACACACATTAAGAATTCTATAGTGGTAAGCGGGAATTGACTTTTTAGATCAAATGACTTGACACGCTACAGTTTTGCGAAAGAGAATCAAGTGGTATCGTTAACTTACAATTGAACTTTTGTTATGAACAGCAGTAATAAATGATTATTTACAAAAAAGAAGTAAAAAAATTCCAATTCGGATCTTGCGATAAAAATTAGTTGCAGAATATTATTAAACATCGAAGTTAAAACTGGGTATGCTGTTAGTACGCTGTACAAAAATTTGACATTGTTTCATGCAATTTGTTGTTTTACAATAATGGTAACCAAAATTTTGCTTTGTAGTAGGCTGTTAGTATGCTGAACAAAAAAAAAAATGAGCTTCTTGTTTTGACCGCCAGGCATTAAATTTCAAGATTTTGAAGAAGTTTTTGCGTTCATTTTTTTAAACAGTATACTTAGCTTAAAGCACAAAGAAGCAATAAAATAAATATTAACTAGGGGCCCCTGTTGAGTAATTATATTTCAAGTTGAAGTCAAATTTAAAGTTTTAAAAAAAAAGCAGTAATTTACGTACTGACATAGACTTCGCACGATATAGCAGAAATCACTCGTGTTTAATAAAAAGTTTTGTGGTTAGTAAGTTTTATTTTTTATTTAGGACACATAAATACACGTCTCTCATATACTGCTTCGTTTCCGATATATTCCCTATAGTAAGTGGCATTTAGTGTATAAAATTACTAAAAATAAAAAATTTTGTCATTAAAGAGGTACGTATATATATACCTACTTAATACATAATTTTAATAAAAACTATATTATTACTACAAATATCCAAAATTTAGAAACAGTTACTTAAAAAGATAAAAATGAAGAATTCAAGTGATTTGTTTTTTTGTTGTTTTTATATTTGTTATTTTAGATGAATTTGTTTTTTTGTTTTTTTTTTTTTTGCATATGTACATAGATTCATTTGCAAGTACATAATATTATATATATATTATTCTGCATTTATCTGGATGTTTGTAAGTTCGACGGAACGCTCCAACACATATACAAATTGCATATGTATACAAATGCATATATATACAAATTGCTTTGGTGCTTTTTTTTAACCCCTGTCTACCATGCTGAACCTTTGCAGGAAAAATTGATTGCATGAACTATATTTTCTTAATTTAATGTTAGTCTTCTTCGCAAATAATAAGGAAAAATAATATATAATAATAATAATATAAATAAAACAAACAATTTTTTTGATTTATAATAATAAGGACTAAAAGAAATTTAATCAATAGTTTAATATGGTATAATAACCAAAAGGCAAACAGCATTTAACACAAAAAAAAAACATAATTCACACAAAGGTTATTCTTATTACTTAAAATTATACATAATAATACACATGTGTATCAGCATATTTGTATTGTATAATATTATACATTATACTACTTTATTGCTTCTACCTTTTATTTTTGTCATTATTGTGTGCGTAACTCACTTCACTCAAAAAAAATTATTTTTGTTTTTTTTTTGTTTTTTTTTATTATTTGCTATATCTGTATTCTGTATGTTCTATATGCTCCATTCCAAAAATATTATTTTATTTTCAGTGTTAAGTGTTCACTTTTCACTTCACTGTTCAGGTTCACTGTTCAATCAATAGAACTTGATAGAAGTAGAGTAGGATAATTAACTCTACTTCTACGTCGGATAATAAAACATTGTTTTTTTTAAATTGAAAATTATTGATGAAAATGTTTTTGTATTTTTTGTAAATTTTACCAATTTAGATACAAAATTTTGAATATTTTTTTAAAAATAACGCAATACCATAATAACAGTTTATTCATATAGCAAAATAAGATCCCTATACATTATACAAAAGACAAAATTTATATGAAAATAAGATCCCATTTTTAAATTTGCTCTCCCAGAGGCCACAATAACGCTAATACGGTATAATTTATACTAAATGGAACCCAACTAACGAAATATAACTAAATGGAAGTGAGTACGAGTATACCATACAAAAATACAAACATTTTATACAAATTTGTTGGTATGGTACTTCTTTTTCTGTTATATAAAAAAAAAAAAGATTAGTGTTAGGCCATAGAGTAATCATATAAGTAGAGTATTCACGTAGAACAATATTTGTTAATCATTTTCTTCTAAAAATGCCGTCCCATTTTTACTCAAAACACGAAAATGCCGTCCCATTTTTACTCAATACCCCAAAACACTCAAATATAATTTTCGAAACTCAATTATTTTTACTCAAAATTTTTTATTTATTGAGGAGAATATTTCATACAATGCCACTATACTTCTAGCCTATTCACAGAATGATTTTTTCGGAATTTTATCGAATTACGATTTCGTTTTAAGTTTTGTTTTAGTTTTGTGTATAAAGTTTTGCTCTCCCAGTGACTAGGCTAGGAGTATAGAGGCATTGTTTGATTATTTACATACGTATGTACTTTTGATTTATATGAAGAGTGTATATCGTAATATCAATTATGTGTTCACCATACATTTACATATCTAGTTCAATACAAAAAATATATGTATATAGAAAAATGTAAACAAAAAAACACAATTAATCGCAAAGATAATGAATGAAATTGTATCCATACAATAATAGGTCAATGATAGCATCACATAATCCAGAAATTTTTTTTAAAAATAATGCTAATAAAAGAATAAAATTTATTAGTAATGCATTACAAATCGTGAAGTTTGTACGGAATACCGTTTTGTTTTCTTTTCTCAGAAGTTGGTTAAAAATCGTATTTCTATTTCAGATGAAATAATTTCTGAAGAAATAAAAACAGCCAACAATCTATATAAAGAATAAAATGTCCTGTTTTATTTTTTTAAATTTTGATAGCTTGTTTGTTTTTTTGTATTCATAATTATATTATGTATTCATATATATACTATTCATATTATTATCTACGGTAAGAAACAGACAAAATTAACAAAACCAAAATTGCTGAAAATTTAAAAATACATGTAGGTACCTACTTTTCAGTATACTTTTCAATAGAAATTAATTTGAATTATTTTTAATTTTACAAAACCAACATTAATTTTTTTGTCCCTTTCTTCTATAAAATTTGAAATCACAAATTTCATAAATCACATTGACCAAGTCCAAATAAAAATATTAATTCTTCAAATTTTAAAAATTAAAGCAAAATAACAACAAATCCAGCAATAATCTTGAATTCTTTCAATTTCTAAAAAAAAATTCAATACTTTGATTTGTAATATTATTTGTGGCCTATTGAAAGGACCTTAAATGCAAGTATATTTTTTTATACACATTGTGTAATTTTTAATTTTTATCACATAAGTAAAGTAGAAATGCGAGCAGCGAAATAAAGAAGTATGTATATACTGTAGCTAGCATGCACATTCGCATATAACTATACAATTTTGAGTACCTATGCATACAACTTTTATATTGCTGACACTGTTGGCAGCATAATAACAAATAAATAATATGTTCATAAGTAGTAGGTACACAAAATCTTTTTATTTATGAGTACAAAATACATTGCGCTCAACTTATAAGCAATTAAAAATTGAGTAATATTATTTTGAGTGAACACAGAATTTTGATATTTGAAAAAGTGACTAGCAAATTTTGTTCTACGTGAATACTCTACTTATATGATTACTCTATGGTTAGGCCAATATAAACATAAATAAAAATAAATAAAAAGTGATATAAACATAAGTACTGTAATTTCGGAATAAAGAAAATAATGAAAGAAAAAAAGAAACTGGAATTTATTTTGCTTCCGTCATTTATGACGGGTTACAAAGCTAGTAAATTATAATAACTGATTTGTTTGCTTTTGTTTATTATTTTAATAAGATTTCACATATGCATAATGTATTTGCTTAATAATAAAACCTTATGAGTACAAAATTTTCAACTGTGTGCGCATTTTTGTTTTATATACAATCTTATATATTATATATATTAGAAGTTCATTAAGGAGTAGCAAAATCGAAATAAAATAAAAAGGTGTCTACTGCGCAAGACCTTAAATGCTTGTCAATTATAATTATAGATAATATTTAAAAAGGTTATATCCAACCTAGAAAAAACTTATAACCGACCTAATTGCTAAAATGCGAAACATGCTTCCATCTCACGTGTATCTCTCGAATAGAAATGGTCCATGTTCGTCTCCAATTTACCTACAAATTCTCCTCTATCATCCTATTTCCCTCTTATTGTTAAACTTTTTTCTACTTACCCGACGTGCAATAAATTTATATAAAGATATCCTTTTCTAGTGTTTAAGTAGTATGTAAAAAGCAAAACACGTACTAAAACGGTGCAAGCTTTTTGTGAGCAGCGTCCAAATGTGCTTGAATTATTTCAATATGACAGATACAAACACGGTATTTGCTATAAAAAATAAAAGTTTTAGTGAAAGGAAACTGAGATTAACAAATAACATATTTAATACATTGTATTTACTGAAATTTCAAACGTTTCATTTTATCTGATAAAAAGCGCTCAAATTTCGACTTAAATCAAAGGTTCACTTAAAATTTGAGTTCGATTAAAGGTTGAGGAAACTTAAATTTTGTTAATGCAGAGCAAACTCAAACTCAAGTTAACTCATCGTATTGTATTGTGCTAGCTCATCGATTAAACTTGTAGTGTTGAGCTCACAATTTAAATTGCGCGTGTAACGTAGATAAGCTCAAATTAAAAAAAAAAAAACATTTTTTAATTGTGTTAAGAAAATTTTTATGAATAAAATAAAATATTATATAATAAAATATCCATAAAACATTTTAAAAAAATATATTTCGTTATACTTGAGCTGATTTTAGTTAAAGACACTTAAGCTCAACTCAAATTTTAAGTTAGCTCATAGTTTTATTGTTTTATTATGCCTGTATTTTGCTTGCAGTTTCATTCATCACATATTCTATTGAATATCCGAATGATCCTATATTATTTTATTCTTATTATTTTTTTATTTAGTAAATGTATATTTTAAGTCTTGAATTTTACTATAAGATGAATAAATGAATTAAAAATCTTATTACAAGTTGTTTTAATATATTACAACCTTAAATAATGAGTTTTAGCTTTCTTCACAATATTTCTTCAATTATATACAGTTGTTTTCGTTAATAGAAATATTTCAGGATATAACGCAGTATACTTTCAACTCATGTCCAACATCAAAATTCAGATTATTTAATACATTGTATTAGATCCATATAGTTGGATCATATTTGGTTCCAGTTCAACTAAAATTTTAACAGCCAATAAATTGGTTGAACATAACAAAAAAATGTGCTATGGATACAGTTAAAGAAAAAACACTATCTATCAATATCATAACCAATATTAGAAGTTCAAAAAAATAAATTTCTTCGATATGGTTTTTCTTCTAAATACGAATTTTGGTCATTTCAATTATTTTATCTATAGCTATTCATTTTTTTTTTAAAGTTAATGATTGTGACAATATTTTGTCGATCAATTCTCATGCAGTGAATTTATCTCAACATTGGTTTGAACAACTGAACGTGTTTTTCATATTGTATATTCGTTTTTAATATTTTACGCGTTGCGGTCTCTTATCGCTCATTCATTGCACACATCCATCATATTGCAAAACATTTCAACTAAGTTATCTTTAAGTGCAGAGTTGGCTCTATCCAATTTGGCACCCTGTGTAGTTTTCAAAAATTGATTTGACTAAAAATTAATATGAGGTGGGCTATTATCTATGAAGTTAGGCTATTTAATGAATTTTAATTTAATTTTAAAAATTTGGACAACATCGCTCTTTTTTTTTTTTTTTTACGTTCTTGACAGTAACTTAGGTAACTTAATTAAGTACGGTACTGCAATTTTACACTACAATATCTACAAAAAATTTTTAATCTAAACATCCAGAATTTGAGACAAAGATTATATACATGCTCTTTAGAGAATATACAAACACAGTAACAATACACGACATCTCTAGACATTGTTCATCAAGAAATTGTCAATCAAGTGCGATCAATTTTGTTTCCGTTAGATAAAGATATTTTGTATAATAAAACATTTATATCTTATTTATCAGGACCTCTGTGCAATTGCACAACACTTTCTTCTATAGCAGGACCGGTCCTGTGTATATGAAATAGAATTCATGATTGAATACTAAATTTTCCACAGTCAATAGATATTTTTAGAGCTTTGCCCTAAAAACAGTATTTTTTTTTTTCAAAACATTTTCAAAACATTTTTTTATGCTTATTCTATTTACTTTCTTCAACCTATCTGCTGAAGATACCCGCTGTTTATTTTTTCATTCGACCCAGAATTTTTAACTGCTTTTGATTACCATATAATATACTCCATATAAACATCCTGTATATTCAAAATTTCATTAATGATACTTAAAGATTATTTCAAAGTAGAATTTCGATTCATCCTATATAAAAGCAACAACAACAATATTAGAATTATATTTTCTTTGACAAAAATATTGTGGTGGTGTATTACTAGTACATAGTAATGAGTAATGAAAAATTATTAGAACATAATGAAAAATATTTTTTTTTTTTTGTTTTTTTTTTAAACAACATACTAACTGTCTGCATACACATACATACATACTTATATTTACTATTTTTGATTTATGATCACTTTGATTTTATACTTTAATAAAAATTCTATAGAAAAAAAATAAAACAAAAACAGAAATCAATTTTCATAAGAAATCAAGAGAGAGAATCTTAGAATTTTCATCTCATAATTTATTTTCATAATTCAAAGAAATTTTATTGAATTTCAATTTAGATGCACTTCAATATACTATGTAAGATTTTCTTTACTTTTGTCTTTCTATATTATTATTGTTTTTTCTTTCTTATTTTATTCATATCATATATAAGAAGATTGATAATAAGAAGATTTTTGGTACGGATTAAAATGAAAATTAAATTTGTATCATTTTTTTAAGAAAATTTCTATGTCAAATATGGTGTACATAGAACATTGAAATATATGAAGAAAACATTTAGAAATTGTTTAGAGAGAAATGAAGGTCCTAAATAGTCTTGGTGATGGTTCATTCGTATTAGAATAAATACAAAATTTTACAACTTTTGTAACGATATTGGCTATGTTAAGCGAATCAAGATACAATAACTTGGCTAGCTATATATTTGTTATATAGGAGAGTACGAACGAAGCCATTTTGCAAAAAAAGTGCTCAATGCAGATACGGAAGAATCAAGTGAAGTAAATATAATAATAATAATAATGCTTTATTTCATTAACAACTTAAACTAACTTACCTACATTCTAAATTTACAAAATTAAATTACAAAGTAATTCAGATTTCTTAGCCTAGTATTTTAATGAAATAGCTAGGTTCAATCTGTTATCCAAACGATAAGTGGCGATTGAACCCTTAGATAAAAAAACAAATCAATTTATTAATGGGGAAATTGAGTATAAAATATTAATATGTATAATAAAATAATTATTATGCTTATGCTATTAAAAACAAAAATTAGAACAAAATTCTGAGAGAAATTATATAAACAAAAAAAAAAGTACAAAATATTTAGAAAAATATAAAATTTTGAAATAATAGAAATTTAAAAGTATCAAAACATTATAAACAAAAAAAAAAAAACTTAAATCCGGGAATTTTTTCGAACATAGAAAGAATCCCTTGCCAAATTCAGTAAGAAGAGTAGAAAAAATTCTAAAAGAATGTAAGGGTAGCATAGAAAAGATAACAAACTCAAGAATGCCGAACCCTTCATTGCCTAGAATTAGATGCCAACCAAAAATTCACAAAGATGGAAATGAAATGAGGGAAATAATTTCAGAGATTCCAACTCACCAACATACAACATAGCAAAATGGCAAAAAAGTAGCAGAGTTCAAAAACCTAGGAAAAGAAATGAGCACAAGAGCTATAAAAAATACAGCTGAACTGATCGAAACAATAAAGGATACCGTAATAGGGGAAAGTGAAGAGCTAGTATCATTTGATGTCAAATCACTTTTCCCTAGCATACCAGTTAAAGAAGCCATTATAAAACTAGAGGAATGGCTCAACAAAATAGATGATTCGAGGGAATGGAAACAAAAAACCAAATGCTACATAAAATTGGCCGCCCTTTGTATGAATGAAAACTATTTCTTCCGATTCAAACCACCCCAATGGACAAAAGATGGCAGCATATCATACAATGATTAACAGACTACTGACCACACCTTTATCAGAAGAAAACTTCAAAAAGGAAAAATTATATATTGAGGACACAGCAGAAGTAAATGGATTTATGAAAGAAAATATTGAGAGAAAATAATAAAAAAGAAGATCCATAGAACTGAAATGGAAAATCTCTCAACTTTATTCGACCAAAACAAAAAATATGGAGAAGCCAAAACGAATTTGTGTAACATGTATGTTCCACATACACAAAAAAATTTTGCAATATATTTAAGAAATACAACTTAAATGTAGTCACTTAATAACTTCAAATGTGCTAAAAAATATACCCAACAAAGTTCTCACACTCTTGGTATATATAATGAATGCCTGTATTAAGCTTAAACACGTACCTAGTATATGGAAAGTTGCCGAGATAATAATGATCCAAAAACCAGGAAAGCCTTCTAACGACACCAAATCCTACAGGCCGATATCTTTGCTCCCTACAATATCGAAGTTGTTTGAAAAGTTACTATTGAGAAGGATTCAACCCCTCATAGAAAACAGGAATATAATACCTAATCACCAATTTGGGTTTAGGCAAAAACACTCAACAATAGATCAAGTACATCGAATAACAGACATTATAGAAAGGGCACTGGAAAATAAACAAATTTGTTCTTCAGTATTTCTAGCCCAAGCTTTTGATAAATGTTGGCATGAAGGACTCATCAAAAAGCTAAGTTGTTTGCTCCCTAAAAATTATGTTCAATTATTTTCATCATATCTCTCAAATAGAGTTTTTCGAGTTAAAAATGAGAATGAATACTCCTCTCTAAGAGATAAAAAAGCTGGAGTACCGCAAGGTTGTATACTCGGTCCAATTTTATATTTGTTATACACCTGTGATATACCCGATGTAGAAAATATAAAAATAGCAACATTTGCAAATGACACAGCGTTGATGGCAGTTGGTTCTACTATAGAAGAAGCTACAAACAAACTGCAAAAAACTAATGACGAAATATCCAACTGGTGCAAAAAATGAAAAATTAAATTAAATGAAGCCAAATCTAGTCATGTAAACTTCACCTATAAAAACATAGTAACTCCTCTCTCAGTTAAAATTAATGATGTCGTGATTCCATACGAGAATAAAGCTAAATATCTTGGCATGACCTTGGATGCAAAACTGAAATGGAAAGAGCATGTGAAAATCAAAAAACAAGAACTCCAGTTCAAATATAGAGAAATATACTGGCTGATTGGGCGGAATTCTACGGTCTCGACCTATAACAAAGTTTTGATGTATAATCAAATATTGAAGCCAGTCTGGGCATACGGTATTCAAATATGGGGATGTGCTAAACAAATCCATATTCAAACTATCCAAACATTCCAAAATAAGGTACTGCGCAACATATTCAATGTTCCATGGTATGTTCGCAATGCCGATATTCATCGAGATCTGAAGATCTCATGTATAATAGACGAAATAATGAAATGCGCTGCATGGCATAAAAAATGTCTGATCCAACATGTCAATACCGAAGCTTCTAGCTTAATTGACAATCAAAACTTTGTGAAGCGACTAAAACGAACAAGACTATTTGAGTTAGGTTAAAACCTTTTATCTATTAAAACCTTATTGGATTTTGGTAGATCAAAGGTATCTTAGTTTCTTTGAGTTAAATGTAAATTAATGGTTAGTCTATAAGACTAGTTTTAATGTTGCAATAATGATAGGAGTTTTTAGTGGGTTAAAGTCCCACAGTCCTTCAAACTGCCTTCCCCGGTAATAGGTGGTCCCTGAAACCTCTTTCTATGATTTACTACTATCTGGAAAAAAAAAAAAAAAAAAAAAAAAAATGTAGTCACTACTAGCAGAAATCTCAAATTATGTAATCTGTTAGGATCAGCTAAAGATAAGAAGAGCATAGAAGAAGTAAGTGGTATATACAAAATATCATGCCAAGATTGCACAAAAACTTACATAGGACAATTCAAGA
Source organism: Argyra leucocephala (assembly GCA_963942445.1). Taxonomy (NCBI): domain Eukaryota; kingdom Metazoa; phylum Arthropoda; class Insecta; order Diptera; family Dolichopodidae; genus Argyra; species Argyra leucocephala. The sequence continues at coordinate 139,882,837 of OZ012678.1, read as the reverse complement.
GGTTAATTACAGTTAGATTCCAGGAACATATGAGGGAAGCACAATTGGCGATGAAAAGAAACTACACGAATTTTAGGTCAGCTGTAGCTCAGCATATAGTTGAAGAAGAACATCATATAAATAAGAATAGTTTAAAATTAATAAAAAAGGTAAAAAAAAAAAAAATAAACTAGATATGTATGAAAGTCTAGAGAACCTGTAAACAACAGACTTAATAATGATGTAGGTAGTGGAAATTAAAAATCAGGTTCAGGTAGAATTAAGATCATAAATACTAGAATAAGGGTTATTACGTGAGACTAGTTTAAATATAATATAAAAAAAAAAAAAAAAAATTAATAAATAAAACACTGTAGATTAGGTAGCACTATTAAGGAATTACTATTGTTAACAAAATGAGCATATTATTCAGGCTTCAAATTATATAATTATATGTAAGGATTAGTGTAAATATTAATTAATCGCAAAGCACTGATGAAGGAAGTAAGTTGCTTCCGAAATATCGATATTTGCAAAATAAATACAAATGATTAGTGAAAGGAAACTCGACTTTTATTCCATAAATCTAAATATATCACTAAAAACAAATCTGATTATCAAAAACAAAAAACTCTATTAGAAATAAAATATGCTAAACTAATGGGTTCAAAAGATTTTCAATAGATTGATTATTAAAAGATAAGAGCCATGCGTTAATTAGTTCTTAAGAAATCTGACTTCAACTCTTTCGCATCGATAATTTTTTTGGTAGACGAGACGCAGTGACATTATAAAAATGACAATAGTGTCATTTATTGATTGTTGGAATACATGCAACATTTCTGGTATTTACTCTTAAATTATAAGTTCCATAAAGCCTAGCTAAAGAATTGTTATAGAATGTTTTGAGGACTTTATAGAAATACATTATGTCTTAAAAAAAGTAATCCTAAATTCTTAAACAAATTAAAACTTAAAGTTCTACGATTGACTTTACACATAATACGAATAGCATGTTTTTACTTGAGAAGCAATGGTTCAATTTTATTGAAATAGATACCACCTCAACAACAAATATCGTAATTTAATTTAGACTTAAACAAACCATTCTGAGCTAATTTTAGAATTGAACGATTACAGTACATGCTGAGGAAATAAAGCTGCCTAACCACATTATTTGAATAATGAGTCAAGTAGGTGTGCTCTCTCCAGCTCAACACCCAAACACTTAAAACAGTCAACACGTTCAATAATAAAGCAATTGCCAGTACAGCTCAACTTACTATCATAAATAGACAAAGACAAATCATCATCTTTACACGAATTTACAAGACGCATTTTCAAGCTGATGAAGAATGATATACAAGACAAATCCTCAAAGACTGTTCCAGAACTGTTAAACAACATATATTTGGTTTTACCACTTATAACCAATTTGTGCCTTTGAAACCCACCTTCTTAGAATTTCCAAATCATAATTAATATCAGTAAAAGTGTTAAAATAATTCTTGTTCTGATCTAAATGATTGCTGAAACAAAGAAAATTAATAAAAATCAGAAATAAAATTGGACCTAAAACAGAGCCTTGTGGAACCCCGTAACATTTTCTCTGAACTTGTTAGGTTTTTAATGCGGACATTTTGCCTTCGATTTTCTAAATAAGATGCGAACCAATTGTGTATAAATCCTCTGAAGCTCGCATTTTGCAATTTATTTAATAAAAGAAGATGTTCCACCATATCAAATGCTTTAGTGATGTCTGGTATAGTCGGCTCGTTTATCGCACTGTAAAGTTTACTGCACAATTTCAACAGAACGTCTTCAGTTGATTTACCACTTTTGAATCCAAATTGAAAATCACTCAAACAATTAATTTCATTAAGAAACGACACGATTCGAGATTTAACAGCTTTCTGAAAAACCTTAGAGAAAACTGATAACAGAGATGTAAGTCCTTAATTAGTTAAAGACAGAGTGTCACCTTTCTTATGAAATGGAATAACCAGTGCTGTTTACAGTGATTCTGGAAAAATTTATTTTTTTATATTTTAACTAAAAATTTTTTTTTTTTTTTTTTTTTTAAATGTTCTCTTTATTTTTGCTTTTATTATAATTTCTTAATTCTAAACAAAACAAAACGAAATTCATCTTATAATTATTACAATGTACATGACTAGTTTAAATACCAGTTCTCCCATTTAAATTTAATAATGATTTGTTAATATTATACCTTGTTCAGACTACGCTCTATAACATGTTATTAGCGATAACTAGTTATGCAAGGTGTTTAAACTAGAAATTTTGTATGAAAATGAATGTCAAAGTATTAATATGTTTTCCGGGAAAACATGTTAAATTATAGGGTTGCCATTCAGAATTTCTTTAATTTGTTCGATTATAGCGAAAAATTTTGAACAACCCTACAATAAAAAAGGCATATGTCAATTTTTTGACTGCAGTTTTTTTATTTGAACTTGAAATTTATTTTATTTGTTTGTTTTTTATTTCTTGAAATTTATTGGACGTTGGAAAAATTAAAGGTAAAATTTACTATTTTTATTTTTAAAATATAATATTTTTTAGATTTTTTATTACTCAGATGACTGATAGGAAAAAAAAAAATGGAACAATGAGGAACTCAGAACTTTTATTCAAATTTGGAAGGAAAGGAAGGAGGATTTGCTGAAGGCGAAGAGAAACGGTCATATAATATTACAAATTCAAAAAGAATTAGAATTAAACGGAATTTCAGCAAGCATTCTTGAAATTAAATCAAGAATGCATAATCTTAAAACAAAATATAGGTATGTAGGTAATTTTTATATTTTATTCTTGTAGTAATATATCTTTTTAGAAAAGAGAAAATAATTGTTGGCCCTTCAGGAGGATCTCCTTCTGATTGGCCATTATATGATGATATGAAGGACATCTTAGGGAGCAGTAAGTTCATAAATTCAATAGACTTTATGGAAGAAAGTTTTGAAGGTAATAAAAGTCTTTTTAATGTGTTTTTGTATTATTTTATTTTAATTTTTTAGATTATTTGTTCGATTATACTCCACCGTCCCCATCTGTAATAATACCATCAACACCATCACCAGAACCAGGCCCATCAAGATCCATCTCAGCATCCACTTCTACATCTACCTCGAGACATTCATCCACTGAAAGAATAAAAAAAAGAAATATAAATAAAGAAATTTTAAATAACATTGAACATGGGATTGAGACAATGAATAAATTTATAGAAACAAGTGAAGAAAATGAAAAGAAAATGTTGGAAAACGAGGACAAACTAGTAAGAGCCGAAGAAAAAAAAGCTAATATGCTTGAAAAAATGTATGATGAAACGGTGAGATTCAACAATTTATTATTAAAAAAGTTATAATTCTTGTTAATTTAATTTAATTGTTATCATGAATTCTGTATTTGTTTTTATTTAATTGTTATGAAATGTGTTTTTTTTTTATTTAATTGAATGAATTGTTGTTTTTTTGTTTTATTGTTTGTTTTAATATTTTAAAAATAATTGAAATCTGTAATAAACATTACACTTACTGAAATATAAACTAATAGCATTTGTTAATAAAATACCGCTTCTTGCATTTATATTTATAACTGAGTGTGGTTGTCTTAAAGTTGACATTCTTTCATCTTCCAATTGTTGTTGCACCCAATTTATACGCACTTCATCTTTCTTAGCATTAAAGAAATTATTCAGTACACAGCATGCTCGTAATCATAATCGTTATGGTGTGTTGAATATGATTGTCAAGTCCTTTGCCCAATCTTCTAAAACGGGCCTTTAGATGACCAAATGCATTCTCTACTACTCTTCTGCATTTTGATAAATTATAATTAAATTTTTTTTCAGCTTCTGGTGCTTCAACTTTAAAAGGGAAGGGTTTCATCACATATTTTGTTAATTTAAATGCTGAATCTGCAATCAACATTGGTGGTACTGAAACAGACTTGATAGTTCTGGCATTTTGCCGCAATATATTGTTATTGATATGATGTAACTTTAAGGCCGATTGCTCATAAATAGCCGAATCATTACATCGGCCTGGACATCCAACATTAATATACATGAAATCATATTTATAATCAACAACTGCTAGCAAAATAGTAGAGTACCACCCTTTATAGTTGTAATAATCAGTTGCGTCCTCTTTATGGGGTTTGACTTCAATATGACATCCATCTACAAGTAAATATATTATAAAATATAGCCATATCTCAATATCTTACATTACCAATAGCACCGATACATTGTAGAAATCCCAGTCGTTCGAATCCTTTAATATTTTGTTTCACAGTTTCATTAGTTAATGGATATGAGTTGAGGTATCTAGGTTTTAGTTCCTTCCAAATTTCGAAACAAAAATTAAGGACTATTTCGCACACTGTGGACTTACCAATACCAAATATATTTGCTATGGTTCTATACTCTCCTGAAGAACCAAGAGCGTATAATGCTATTGCAATTCTTTTCCTTAATGAGATTGTTTCTCTAAGATGCGTCTGCTTCTTAGCCAAACCAGCAAGTAAAGAGCAGAGCTCTTCAAAAGCTTCAAACCCAATCCTTATATTTTCTTTAAAGAAGACTTCACCGTTGTTAAATAAATCATTTTCAAAAAAAGAACTTAATCTATCCTAAAATGTATAATGAAAAAATTACTAGTATGTATATTTAAATTTTTTTAAAATGGAGACACTACGTACGTACCTTTACGCATATTTTCTTATTTGTATTTTTTACTATATCTAATGCACTGTATAAATATTTTTGATGATAGCTTAAAATTAAAAATTTTAGTCTTTGGTTTCTTTTTTGTAATTTCTTTCTTTTTATTTTATATTTATTGATTGAACTATTAATGTGTTCAATTTGATTAATTAAATAGTTTCTTCTATTTACATATATAGGTATTATAGAATTCATTATTTCAATTTTTTTGCACTGTTTATTTATTTTTTGTGTAATTTTTTTTTCTTTTTAATAAAAACTAAAAAAAAAACAAACGTCAAATGAAAACTAGTTAAGGTAGTGTGAACACCAATTTCTATAACATGTTATCCGAGCTCAATAACATGTTATACACTCGTAGTCTGAACAAGGTATTACATTATCTATTTTAATTATTTTTTTTTTAGTTTAAACTTAAATTATTCTATGTAATTTTACTTTAATTTACAGTATTGGAAAAAACTTGCGGCTAAAAACCAATTTTTTTATTTTTACATTTTATAATTAACTTACACTAATCTTAACCTAAATATTACAAACTAGACTTAAACTAACTACTCTATTCTATTCTAGCTTAACCTACTCATTTCCAAAAATAAGGATTTTTGTTTATTAATTGTGCAGAATTAGGAAAAAATTTATCAAATACGAATATTTCACAATTGTTTAAATTAGCAGTGTTTAAGTCTAGTGGAAGCTTTTTATTTGATGCGTGCCTTTTATAGTGATAAATAATAGGTACATAGGTACTATTTTCTATATAATTATGTTTGTCTAGAAATACAAATGCCTCAGGTGGAATGAATCCCGAATCGAGTGTACTTAATATGTATTGATCTGATTCATACCATGGGTGACTTATTAGTGGATTTTCTATTGATGTAATACTTCTTTGAATGTGATTACGTATGAGACGAATGATTAAGTTATCGATTCTTATTATTTTTGCATTTTCGTAAATTGTTTTGTTGGAGAAATAATGCGTGTAGTTAGATGTTGGTTTTCTATTCAGGTTTGTGCATGCGCGTATGCACTTCCGTTCAAATAGCCTTAGGTTTTCCATAGTAGAAGCACTTATGTTAAACCATATGGGACAACCATATGTTAATATTGGCCTAATTAAGGACTTGTAGCAAAGTAACTTGACTTTGTTACACAGGATTTTAGAGAAAAATAACCTTTTCAGAGCCGTTAAGACTTTTTTTGATTTTGATATTTGGTCTTTAACATGCTCGTTGAATTTGAATAAATTGGTGTATGAAACTCCTAAGTACTTAAATCTGTTGGAATTCGGTATTTTAGTTCCATCTGGGGCTTTCAAGTAGAACTTTCTCCAGTTTATTTTTATTGTGCTATTTGACTTATTTATTGTGTTTCTAAATAAGACAGTTTCGCATTTTTTATAGTTAATTTTTAGATTCCAGCGTGTACTATATGCAACTATTTTATTGAATGTCTGCTGTAGGTTATACTGGGCAACTTTCAAATTGAAATTTGCTGTATAATGTGTTAAATCGTCCGCAAATGCAATGCTGTGATTATGCTCTGAGCGTTTGCTTAGAGAATCAAGCAAGTCACTTACATATATATTGAATAGTATTGACGAGTTAACTGTACCTTGCTGCTGGCCATTCGTCAATTGGAATTCTTTAGATATATTCTTATTGAGGAAGGATACTCTAAAAGATTTGTTGCGTAACATATTGTTGATTAAGTATACTAGATGTGGAGGATATTTATATTTGAGTAGTTTGTATATAATACCATCAAGCCAAATAGTATCGAATGCCTTTTCAAAATCTATAAAACAAGTTGCTACACATTGACCATTGTTTATATGCCAACGTATATCTGACGATAATTTGGTCATAGCATTTATAGTACTGTGCTTGTGGCGAAATCCGAATTAGTTGTCTGGTATGATATTTTTTTTTTTTTGTTTCTGTTATTAAAGATTTATTAATTAATATTTCATAAATCTTACTGATATTCGGTAATAGGCTGATAGGTCTGTAGCTACAGGGATCGGTGGGGTTTTTCCCTGGTTTTTTTATTGTTATGACAATTGCTTTCTTCCAAGGTTTTGGAAAGTAGCTTAGATTTAGACAATTGTTAAATATTATACAATATTTTTCGATTATTGTGTCTGGGAAGTGTTTTAACACAATATTAGGTATTTTATCGGAGCCTGATGAGGTTTTATTTTTTAAGTTTTTAAATATTTCTCTCAATGAAATTGTTGATGTAAAATAATTGTTATGGGTTTGATGACTTCGTAGATGGTTAGAGCGCACTGTTTCACTAAATGTGGTTATAGATTTTTTTTTGTTCATATGCTTGTTTAATGCCTCGTTAAAATGTAACATTGTTGTATTTATGACTCCATTAATAGGAGATGTATTTTGTGAAGTTTGGTTGTGTACTTGAAATAGATAAGCTGCATGCGTGCGTGTTTGCTATATCATTCTTTTTTTCAACAATGAATTCGTTATTTTCAGTTTTAAGAGACTTTATATTGACATTTGCATGTCGTAAAATTTCAATGTTGTTTATTGGTATTTTGAGTTTATGCGCGCGCTGTCAGGGTTAAATTTCATGTAAATTTTTTTTATTTCTGAAAACAGGTTTTTATTATCATTAGTTTTTATTGATTTGATTTTGTTTGCCCAATATTGGTTTACAGCTATTTTTAAATTTTGGATAATTAATGTTTTAATATTTTTGAGGGTTTTTGTTGTTTAAATTTAACTTATATAAAGCAAATTTAGACGACAGAAATTGAGATTTGTATCTTATGATGAGCTGTTTTATTTTTGGGTTGGAGTAAACATCAGTACTATTTTTATTTGGTGAATGTGTTGGGATGGATTTTTTCATGGATTTATAAATTATTGTTTCTAATTTCTCGATGTATTTATCTATTTCGTTACAAGTCAAGTTTTTATAATTTGGCATGTTAGTGATTTCGGGCTCTATTAACAGTTGTTCGTTAATGTTTTTGCTAAATTTATGCCAGTTTGCTTTCTTAAAGATGAACTGGTCATCTGCGTTTATTACAGTTGGAATAAGATTTTCTTTATTATAGTGTAAAATTTCAGTATAAATAGCTAGATGATCGCTATCATACATTAATGTTTCAAGTCTGTTACTATTGGATGATTTCAAGTGTAATCTAGAGTCGGCTATAATTATATCTAAAAAGGAATTATTTCTGGGAAATGATGGGAGGTTTGAAGTATAAAGTTGTGTTCTGTATGGGATTTGGTTGAAATTTAAGAAATTATTGAGGAATCTCCCTCTTGAATTTGCAGTGGTATTATGCCAAGATTCATGCTTAGCATTTAAATCACCACATAGAAGGAAATAGTTGTTCAATTGATCAAGTTGTAATATGGCAAACAGTTTTTTTACTTTTTCTTGAAATTTTGTATCTTGGAGGGGTGGTGCATACATAGCTACTATAATTATGTTGTTGTTTTTTCCCATGGAAATTTTTATTACACATACTTCTAGACATTGAAATGTTTCCAGGGTTGAATTAACAATTTTATTGAATTTAAGGTTTTTCTTAATTAAAATGGCGGTACCGCCACCTGCTGTTGAGTCAGGTCTATCATGCCTAATTACCTTGTAGTTTTTTAAATGTAATCTATCATTTTTATTTATTTTCGTCTCACAAAGTGTAGCCACATCTGGGTTATGGAGGTTTAGAAAATCTACTAAGTTTAATTGTTTGTGAAGGGATTTGCATGAATTAACGTTAATTGAAACTAATTTTATTTTATTATTATGTTGCCAATATTGTTCAATCATCAAGATTTTCGAAAAAGAAATCGATTCTTGATGAGTTGGTTTGGACTTCATTTTCCAATGATTTGAGACTTTGACAAATAATATTGACATTCTTGTAGAGCTCTGTTAACATTGGTAGAATTTTACTTAAATTATTGATATTAGGATTCATTTCTGAGACATTTGCATTACTTTTATTATTATTTTGGCAGTTGCCAGCCAATACATTAGCGAATGATAAATTGGGTTTAAAAATATTGTTTATTGCATTAATTTTACTTACGTTATTTTTGATTTTATGTTGATTTGAAAGTTGAGTTTTTTCTATTTTTTGTTTGTATATTGGACATTGTCTATATGATGCAGGGTGACCAGATGTTTTGCAAAGAATGCAGTATAATTTTTCTGCTGGACTATGTTTAGCTATTGTGCAGTTTACTGCTAGATGATTTTTGCCGCATTTCACACATCTTGGATCCATGTTGCAGTTGTAGGCTGAATGGTTAAATCTCTGGCAACGTGTGCATTGGGTTGATCCTGAGCGCAACAGTTTCTCCCATTTGATTATTTGGTTAACTAAAAATAAAACACAGAACATTTTTGATATCTGTAGTGAAATATTTTTCAATACTAAACTTGAAATTTAGTCACAAGATGATTTTAACTGATTTACAGAAGATTTTAATGACATTAAAATTTTGTAAATTTCGAGTGAAGTAAAGTTAACAAAGAAAAAACTATTAGTTTAATATCGGTCACTCCTGATGTTGTTTTATCACACTGTTATCGACAAAATAAAGATCTATTAAGATCTTAAGAATTAGTTATTTTGGTAAAATAATCGTTAAATAAATTGGCTACAATCAATGGGTTTGAAATAGTATAGTGTTATTTTCATTAATAACGATATCAACATTTTGTTCATTTCTATTCAAAATTTCATTCACAAGACCCCATTCCTTTTTAGTATTACCTATAATTTCAGCTAATCTACAACTGTAGTAATTATCTCTACATCTAGGAATCTCATTTTTTAATTCACGAGAAAGCTTTTCGTAATTATTTTTAAGTTTTAAATTATAAGGATGTTTCCTTACACTTAACATGAGTTTCTGTTTCATTTTCCTTAACAATGATGAAGACATCCATTATTATCTTTCAATAAGTTAGAAAATCAATAAAAATAGAAATTATAGGTTTTATAGGTGCTATATATCCGCAAAATAAGAAGGAAAAATAAGCTCCGAATGATATGCTATAAACATCCACTGAATGCAAGAATTAAAAAATCCTATATTAAAATGTGTATTAATTTAAAAAAAGAAATTCCTAAATGTCGTGATAATTATTTTCAAAATGAATTTAGAAAATGCAATGGAAATTTAAAAAGTGAATGGAAGCTTGTAAACAGTATCATAAATAGGTCTCCTGATAATAATAAATCTTTAACATTGTCAAACAATGGCTCCTTAATAAATGACGAAGCAGTAATTGGTAACTTATTCAATAACTACTTTACTTCAATAGCTGAGAACACTATTCCAGGTCAACCATCTATATTATGTTCTTGTTGTCACAGTCTTAATCTTGTTAATGATGTTTATCGTACGAACAGTTTATATTTTAGTTCGATTTCGCCCTATGAATTAATGATTGCTATTAATGCCCTGAATAGTTCTAACTCTTGTGGTGGAGACGGTATTTCGAATGTATTTTTAAAAAATGTTGCCTTTAATATCATAGATATTTTATCACATATTTTTAATTTGAGTTTATATTCTGGAGTTTTTCCTGAGTCATTAAAACTTGCGACTGTTATACCACTCTTCAAGAAAGGTAACCCTAAGGATGTTAGTAATTATAGACCTATTTCTCTACTTTCCTCAATTTCCAAAATATTTAGTAGATATAAAAAATAGATAGTAAAAAATTTTGCGCTGGACTATTTGTCGACATAAAGAAAGCTTTTGATATGGTCAGTCACGAAATTCTCTTAAAAAAGTTATATAATATTGGATTTAGAGGTGCAATTTTTGACTGGTTTAAATCCTATCTCAACTTTAGAATGCAAAGGGTTAATATTGATGATAAAAAAACTAGGCCTCAGTTTATTAAACATGGTGTACCACAAGGGTCAGTTTTAGGACCGATTCTTTTTTTAATTTATATTAACTCTCTTTTCAATAAAAATTTTAAAGGTAAACTAACTGCTTTTGCTGATGATATCGGCTGTTGTTATACCTCGCTAAGTCCCCTTAATATGGTTGCAGAAATTAATCACGATCTAAATATGTTAAGAAGTTGGTTTTCAGAACATAGGCTTGGTGTGAGTAATAAAACCAAATTGATGTTTTTTAGTTTATCTCAACAAGATTATCCGGACTTAGATTTAATTTTCCATGCGTCTGAATGTAGTAAATTTAAATTAATTAATGAAAATTGTTCTTCCATTGCTATTCAGCGTTCCTTTTGTGATGATTCTTTTTGTAGTGTTAATTGTTTCAAAATTGAAGTAGTGAAAAGCTTTAAATACTTGGGTGTTACTTTTGACAATAATATGAGTTGGGCTGAACATTGTTTTTAAAAAAGTATTTACGATCTACTTTACGTAGCTTTTATCGACTTAGGCAACTATGTTCTTCTAACACTTTAAAAATGATTTATTATGGAATATTTCATTCTAAATTACAGTATGGTATTGCTTGCTGGGGAGGATCATACTATAATAAAATATCCCCTCTACTTATACTTCAGAAATGTATTATCAGAAATATTTGTAACAAGAATCGCTTCTATCCAACATTTCAATTATTTTCGAGTCTTAAAATCTTACCTGTTAGTTAACATTCCTAATTTCCGCACAACAAATTTCCGAAATTCATACTCCATAGTTTCAGGTAGATTATTTAACAAACTTCCACATGCAATCCGAATTTTACATAATAGAAATGTTTTTTTAAACTTGACTAAATCTTGGCTTCTGAGTTTTAATCATGATGAAATCGAAATTCTTCTAGAGTTTTTAATATAATAATATTGTGAATTATAATTTGTTCTTGAATTATTAACTTTTTCTTTTCCTTCTTTTGATTTGTAATTTAATTGTCTTTTATTAGCTTTTACTTAAAATATTTTATTACATTCATTTCGTTTTAATACTTGCTTTTATAATTTAAATTGGATTTATGATTTATTTTTCAATAGTTGAATATTTGAGTTTTTAATTATTGAACTTATATTTTGTTTGTGAAGAATTTGATTTTGTTTCACATGCTTATACTCATACTATTTTATCTTAGTTTACTTATTTTGTTTTTTTTTATTTTTATTCTTATTCTTTTTTGTTTTCTTTTATTACCTAATTAATGTATTATTTTTAATTTTTTGTTTTTTTTATTTATTTGGGTATATTGAATTTTGAATACTTTATTGTTACCCCACAATAAAAAATTTTGTAAATTTCAAATTGTAAATTTTTATTGAAGTGGCGCTTAACACTATTTTCTTAATAAAAAGTGTCACTAACTATTCTCTTATTTGTAAAGAAAATTTATATAAAAATCGATCTTTATTTGTAAGCACTTTAATTGTAAATTTGAGAATAAAGAATTTTAAAACTAAACTAAACTAAACTAAACTATAAATGCCTAAAATTCAAATAGTATTATGATGAACATAACCACTGCTTCAATACGATATTATTGTTGATAATTAAACTATGTTTATATTATTTTAAATACGTGTATGTATATAAAAATTATCTTTTATCTATTAACTTTGAATTTTCTTTTAACTATTAATTTGCTAATGGAGGTTGAAGACATCAATAAGATAGACGGTCTCTAAATTCTACCAAATCCTATCTAAAGGATTTTAATTGTATGTACCCTTGACTCGTAATAGAGACTTAGTTCTAATCCTCTTGGAAAATTGTTAACTCTAAACGTAAATCTGATCAATCTTCCGTCACTATGTCCTACAATAAGGTTGTTGCGAACTTTCTGAAATCTATAGCACATCTCTTCCAGCTTTTTTTCTCTATAGTTCTCATTCAGAAAATCTCTTTGAGGTTAATGAAAATAATTTTAATCACTTGATCAACTTAACCGAAAATCAAGTTATTCCGAGAGTGATTCATTTCCGGGACCAGACAAAGTACCATCTGTAATCTTAAAAAATTGTTCTCAATCTTTTGCCTTACCATTATCCCTATTTGTTCAAGCGCTCCTTTACTTCAGAAATATTTCCATAATATTGAAAATATTCATTTATTTGTCCTTTTTATGAAAAATGTGCTAAAAATATAGTCTCATCAGGTGATTATACTTGGCTTGCATACAAACGATTAATATGAATAGATTATATCAGAATACAAGGACTATCAAAGTCTCTACACCGAATATTTATTCTAAATAAAGAATTTTATAAAAGCCTAATAGAGCTTAATAAAGAGCTCGTTTTATTGATGATTTCATCAATATATGCTGGAATGAATAATAGATTATCATCCGACAATACTACAAGATCTTCAAAAAGTTTAATTTTGTTAATAAAATTTTGTCACTGAAGGAGTAATGATTCCCAACAAAAAATGTCCAACTCTGTGTGTAGCTAATAATAACCCATTTATTTATATTACAACACGCTGACTAGCGCTTTGTTAGCATGCTGGGTGCCGCAGTAGGTAAAGCGCCTGTTTGAGTCCCAACGAAGACAAAAATATGCTATATCGAACTGGTGTCCAGTACCCTTTGTCATTGGGATAAAATAAATGATAAAAAATAGTTGAGAGTTTTGTGTACCACTAAAAATCGAAATAGAACTATGCTATTATGAAGGTGAAGTTAATCTACAATAGGTTTTCCACCTTTAAATTTGTAAAGCCCATAAAATTTGTAAAAGAAAAAAACTATTGAATGTAATTGTACATGCCAAATCCCTGTGTAAAAGCAATGAAAAAAAGTTAAAAATTAAATTATTATGCTTGTACACCAATTCAAAAAAATGAATTTAGATTTAATTGTAAATTAGAGATATCTGTTAATTAAATAATTCTGTTGTATTATTTTCATGTCATCAGCACAATTCAAAATTTGATTATTCTTAATTAAAAAAATTATTGGTTTTACGTCATTTATGGATATGATAAGTATAATTGGGTTCACCAGAGGAACACAAGAGTTAGCTAAAAATGTATCAGAAACAATTTTTTTTTTCTATGTTATTAGCCTAAACTTGGGGCATAAAAACCTTTATACTTTCGTACCGTTGGATTTTTGGAAGAGAAAAGAAAAGGGATAGTTAGAGAGAAGAAAAGAAGAAAGAAGTATGAGAAAGGTTCAGGGGGGAGTTGTGAACTATGTTATTGATGTTTACTTTTAATTTTTTGTAAATTAAACAAATAAAAACTACTCCCCTTCTTGGGAATGCTTGTAGTGGAATGCGATTCCACATTCTAGAAGTTCTGACGATAAACGAATTTTCATAATCCGTCTTGAACCATCTTGGTATTTCCACGGTATAGGGGTGGGAATTTGAAGCCTCTCACGTTCTTCGATGGAATTGCTTAAGAGGCGGAAGTAGTGATTTTCATTTTTCAGAGCATGTACCTACTCCCACGAAATTCTCTTTTAATAATACGCTTTAGTTTCTATATTGTCTAACTTAGTAGGAGTTATACCCAATTAATAAATGTACAAGGAAAGCTCAGCTTCCTTCATTTTAACAAAATTACACTGAATTGTAAAAGATCAAAAGCTTTGTTAAGACACACGATATTTCTATTTAATTGGTGTTACCAATTGCAAAGAATGTGCTTAAAACAGAGGTGCCTGGAAAGATATTTTTAATAAGGTTAAAACCTGTTCAAGGTTATAAGATTGGCTTGAAATTTTTAAATATTTCGATGATTGAATTGCTTGTTTGTTGTTCTGTGGTGCTAATCTAATTGATTATTCATCACAATCAATCCTTTTTCCTGTAATAACGTCATTTTGTTTCGAAGACATAAAATTAACCGTGTTGTAAAACATATCATTAAAGTTATTTTAGAAAATTTTAATTATTTTTCAATAACAATGTTGTTGTATGTCGGATTAGAGCCATTAATGCATTTTTTTTCTAAAATATTTATTTTTATTCTTTATACAATGTAGGATGTGATCTAATTGTAGACATAAAATATAAATAAGTGTAGACATAGATATCTTATTACAATATAATTACTTTTCATTCAATTGATTATGCATATCGTAGTGTACTTAGGTAATACATATCATGAATCATGATTCCATCATTTCGAAAAATTGTAATTTAACAATAATTATTATTGTAACTCAAAAGCACAATTTATTTTTATTTTCAATTCATTTCATGATTTTTACTTCAAATTGTATAGAATGCAGCCTGAAGATTAGTGTTTTTTTTTTTTAAATTTAATTCAACTTCACTTTTTTTTATTTCTTTTAAACTGTAATTTTAAAACCAATTATATAAAAAAAAAAATTTTTAAATCGTATGTGATTTGACTACCTTTTAAATAAAATAAAATTGAATAAAAACAATTCAAAATCAATAATTTTAGTTAGGTTTGGTATTGGTAGTTCATGTAAACTATAATTATGAAATGTACAATAATATTATTTAATTAAAATAATTTTAATTCAAAAATTATTCATTATTTTGCAAATCAGGTAATAACAAAACACTTGTTAAGAAAAATATTGCGAAATATTTGGGATTCTTAAAACTTAAGTAGAAGTAGAAAATATCTTGTAGTAAATAATAATTATCTTTTTTACAATATACATACAAGGTTTACAACGTTGAAAATTTACAAGTATTCGCTACCATTTTTGGAACTATAGAAGTTACCATGGGTCTTCAAAGTTCCAAACTAAAGTTCAAGGAACGTTTTTTTCATTATCACAAAAACGTAACCGTGTACAAAAATTTCAAGTATTCGCTAACATTTTTGGCACTATGGAAGTTACCATGTAAACACTACAACTGGTTAGTGGTATTTCAGTAGTTTTTGGTACACTACAACTGGTTAGTATTGAAAATCTAAACATTCACTAACTTTTCATTTAAATGCAAATATTTAAATCTAAAAATGTCATCTAAGTCATTTATTAAAAATTTAATCAAATAAACTGTAAAAGTGTAGAAAGAAAAGAATAAAAATGGCTTAAAACTTTGATTGGATTTATTGGAGAACTTCAATTTGGGAGATGGTCAGTTTTGTTTGTACGTCGACAAAATGCAAGTTTAAACAATGGATTTTTTAGATTTTTTTTTTTAAAGTTACGTGCATACTTAACTAGTAGTACTATTATTGAACGTTATTAGATTTACTGTTATTTGTATAAAGAATGGCAAAACATATTTTCTATTCAAATAGAAACATTTTCTATCCAACAGACTTCCGGGATTACATTCAATAGACATCAGAAAATTATTAGAAAAATATAGGGGTATTGTGGAAGAAAGTTTATCGCTTGAATTTACCCCATTCACTTTCTTACGCAATCTTCTAAATTTTTGCCATACACAACTTTCATGTTAGACTTGCCGTTTCTCAAATAAATTCATGAAGTGAATACAATTCAATCCTCACTTTTGTAGCCCATTTAAATTTGAAAAACCACCCTTCTTCTTTCTTAAATTTTACACATTAAAAGATTTCCAGTTGAGAGCGGACTACCTGTGTGACCTGAGTGTACATTTCATTATGTGATACTTGTATTTGCTTATTATAAAGAGCTCAATATATTGGGTACAAGTTACAAGTACAATATTATTGAGAAGTAAGAATACTTCATTACTTTGGTACTTAAATACAAAAATTATGTTGAGAAAACTATGTATGTAGTTTGAAAACATTAAAACATGTCTTGTAAATAAATAAGAGAAAAGAAACAAGATGAAACTATTTTGTAATTTAGGAGCAAAAATTGCAAACTGAAATGATTATAAAGTATGGACAGATGTAATTCCATTAATCCCATTTTTTAATTCGATTTGCATCGAAAATTATTATTTTAACACTACATTTTTTTCTGAATATAATTCAATATTGTAAATTTGTGTTATGTTGCTTACGATATCCAATTAAATTAGTTATTTCAAGGTACATATGTATTAAATATAGATTTACTGAAATTCATTTTCAGGTATTCAAATAAAATTTACAATTCTTTTTGCTTTTTTTTTTTTTTAATAAAAAATCATTTAAATTATTAAAATCATATTAACAAAATAATTTAAATTACAAATGTATTTAATTTTATTAACAATCAACATGATTAATAAATGGAATTCATTTTCACAAAAATATAATATATGTATATATTATTATGTAAATGTTGTAATAGCAATATATGTAGGTGTATATAATAAATAAAATAAAATAGGTTAATGATTTTTTTTTTTTTTAAATAAAATATAATTCTACTATTTTATTATTATTTAAGGTATTTTAATCGCTACCACTATCATTATCACAAAATATATCTGTTTTTGAAACATTTTCATATCTTTCTTGAGCTTTCTTCCATTGCTCAATTTTTCTTAATTCAGCTTTATTTAAAACTCGTGTAGTCTTAAATTCTGTACATCCTAATCCAGATTTACCTTCATTAGCCGTTACTGTAATCTAAAATTTTAAATAAATTGTATATCAGGAAAAAAAAAAATTTATTTAAAGAAAATAAAAATGTATTACAGGTTGAAGAAGTCCATCTTTTTCTTTGCCAAGTGCTTCGCCTTCTTTCCATCCCAGTTTAGAAAGCATTTTAAAACCTTTATTTCCACTGGATATTTGTCTACAAAAAAAAAATAATATTTTAATTCTGACCATCCCAGTTACTTTTGGAAAACCAATTAGCACTTAATTATGCATTTTTGATATTAATTTAATGTACTACAATAATTTTTAAATCTCAAACTTAATTACATATGCATTTTGATGTTTTGTATTGTTAAATATTTGATTATATAATATAATAATCATCATAATATACAACTTACGTGTCTGTAGAAGCCATTTCGGTTTTTTCATGTTGATTTGAGCTACCAACTTTTATTCTTCGATCTGAAGCACGATCTTTATATTTATCTCCTTTGATTGTATTTTGTTCTGAATATTCTTAAAAAATAAAAAATGAAATTACATTTACAATAGTTTGAATTTTATTTTGAAAATTTTTGAATTAAATTTTAGACAAAACGAACAAATTAAACTTACTTTCAGATTCAAGACCATAACGTTTTTGTAATTTTTTTAATTGTTCTTTATGACTTAATAATTTGGTTCTTTCGGTATCTTTTGTTCCGACTAACAATCCAGGTTCACATAAACCACATGTTGTATTACCTGAATGAATATGACATATAAGTTTTGTTTGAGATACTTGGAGAACACTGCCATGCACAATATCGGTCAAATCACTTTCTTGTTTTGCTGGTGATATTCGTTTACCATTTAATAAAGTACCATTTCTTGAACCAAGATCAACACATTGATAAAATCCTTTTTCTTCGTGATAAGAAAATTTCAAATGGAACTGAAAAAAAATATATAATAAATTTAAAAAATTAATTAGGAATAAAAAATAAAATGGGTTGGATACATTACCTTAGAAATATTTATATCTGGAATTACAACATCATGATTTCCTTCTCGTCCTAAAGTACCTCCTTTAAATGTTATTATATATAACGTTCCAACTTTAATTTTATCTAAATTTGTTTCTTGCACTATAATACGTAGACTGGGAGGATATTTTTTGGCAATATCTGAAAATAATTTAAAATTTAAAATAAAAATATTTAATTTATAAAAATTCAAAACTAAAAATGTATGATAATTGAATAAAATACGAAAAAGCGGATTTCTTCAATATAAATCTCTAATCAAAAAGAATTTACCTTGATAATGAGTTATTTCAGATGAATTTTCATATTTTTCATCATTTGAATCTGATGATGTAATCTCACCATCCTCTCTATTGTCACTTGTTATTTGATTATCATTAGAAGAGTCATCAAAATTACGCTTTTTTTTTCTTTTCCTAATTAAATGATCCAGTGATTTGCGTCTATTCACTTTGCTCAAAAAATAGTCCTGTTCTCCATCGTTAACTATTCCTCCATTGATAAAGTCATCATCATTATTGTGTGCCTGGAATTGTTAAAGAAATCCGCGTTTTCATCTTTGGTAGCATTTTCATAGCTTACCTAATGCGTTTGAACGCAATCTGTTTATATTAAGCTGAGAGAATTCATTTATAAAATTATTTAAATTATTTTCATGAACCTAAAATAAACAAAAATAATAATATGGTGTATATTCAATAATTTAATTGATTTCCGTTTCAATATATGTATATATATATATATTAACCTGATCTGTTTTACTGCTTTGTGATTGAACTTGAGAATGAAATACAAATTCATTGTTTTCTTGATTCAGTTTATAATAACAACCTGTATTTCCGTCATAATAAAGTCCATATTCCTAAAATATTGTAATTGTAGGTTATGTGAAAAATACACATACGATATTTTCGTATCTATTTCATTTAACGATTATACTTACCGCATTGTAATAGTAACCAGTTTTTTGATCATAGTATAAACCAGATGTTGGTTCATATACAAAACCATTTTCATTTTGTGCTGATTCTGCTGCTTGACGAATTTCATCTACAAATTTTAGTTTCTTTCCTGAATCTAAATAGTTTTTTTTATTTTATGTTTTTGCTTTAAATTATTTAAATATGTTTTATACCATTTTCATTTTTAATTAATTTCTTTTCTGAAATTTGTTTTTTTGATCTATATGACGCATCAGATTCTCCACCCTTTTCTTGAACAACTTTTTTTAATTTTTTACATTTCTTAGCCTTAGATGGATGAACACGTTTATAAATATTTTAATTGAAAATGGATGATATTAACTTACCCATATTTTAATTTTCTCCCTGTACTTTTTTAGTTTTTTTTCTCTTTTCTCCAAAAAATGATGCAGTTTCTTTACATAATCGATTATTTCTTGAGCATCCATTTCTTTCAATTTTTTTATATCTTTTATGAGATCAAACTTTTTCTTTTTGTTATCCATTCTGTTACTACTCTCATCGCTTAAACTACCACAAACACTCATCTTTTCTAAAGTTTTCAAATCTTGTTTAATTTTAATTAAAAATTTCTAAAATATTTTGGACAATTTTCACTTTTTGAGGCCACCAAACCAAATCTAGAACAGAAAACAGAAAGTAGAAATCTAAACAAAAGCAAAACAATTTTTTTCTAGATCTGTCAAAGTATTGTCAAAATTTTCAATAATTTCTTTGAAGTGTGAGTGCGAGGTGAGGTATAAACTATTTTTGAAAAAGGAAACAATTGAAATGAAACAAAATTTATTTATTTACATATTTTTTATTTATTTACAAGAATCACAAGAATCGAATAAATATTTTCTTTTCTAAAATTTTTACAAATCACTTTTTGACTTAATTTTGATTCAAATTTTTCTTTTTTAAGTATCATGTAGTGAATTTTACCCTTGTTGTCTATTATCTCTGTCATCATGAGAATCAGATTTTGAAATACTTGGAGCAACATTTTCTATTTGGATTTCTTTTTCTTGTCTTTCCTGTTGTCTAACTAAATCAAAATATAAACCTCTTTTATACATTAATTCATCATGCTTTCCCATCTACAAAAAAAAAAAACAAAAAATAAATACAAATTGATTTGATATTGATTCAAATATTTAGAAAAATTAAGTTTACCTCGACAACTTTCCCTTTATCTAAAACAACAATTAAATCAGCATTTCTTATTGTTGAAAGTCGATGAGCTATAACCAATGTGGTTCTATTCACAATAGCTGTATCTAATGCTTTTTGTACTTCAGCTTCACTAGATGCATCTAAAGCGCTTGTTGCTTCATCTAAAATTAATACTATGGGTTGTTTGACTAGAGCACGAGCAATAGCTATTCTTTGTCGTTGACCACCACTCATTTGTATTCCACGTTCTCCTACATTTGTTTCATATCCATTTGGAAAAGCTGATACAAAATCATGACATTGTGAAAGCTTAGCTGCTTTAGTAACCTAAAATATAAATTAATCAATCAAATTGATAAATTCTAAAAACAGGTAAAAAAATATACATACTTCTTCTTCAGTAGATTTTGGACGACTATATCGAATATTTTCTAAAATGGAAGTTGCAAATAGAACAGGTTGCTGTTCTATAAAACCAATAACTTTTGTCCTCAACCAATATGGTGATATGTATTTTAAATTATAACCATCAATTTTAATTGTTCCATTAGTTGGTTCATAAAATCTTTCTAAAAGTGCAGCTATTGTTGATTTACCAGATCCACTAGCACCAACTAATGCTATAGTTTGACCAGGTTTTAATGTCAAACTAAAATCTTTTAAAATAATTTGATCCGGACGAGTTGGATAATAGAATGTAACATTTTCAAATTTAATTTCTCCTTTTAAATTATCTGGTGGTATTGTATATCCCTTCATAATATCAACTTGAGGTTCAATGGCTAAATACTATAGAATAAAGATAAAAAATAATGAGCAAATTTCTATAAAAAGTATGTTATTAATTAACTTGCCTCAAAAATTCTATTACCAGCTGTCATACCACGAACCATTGTACCTAATAAAACTGATCCTTGTGAAAGTGATCTTTGTACACCTTGAGTAGCTACTAAAAAGGCCATTAATTGACCTGGTGATAAACTATCTGTAGACATTAAATGACCACCCAAAAATAAAGTCGTTAAAACCATACTAAAATTATTTAAGAAAATTAGAGAGTTAGTTTTATTATTATGTAGATTTAATTATTTATTTACCTATTTAAAAAGAAATTTGTTAAACCCTGAAAAACAGCAATACCATATCCAAGTTGTTGAGAAACTTCAGCAGCATAATTTGTTTCTCTATCGAATAATTCACATTCTGTAAATTCAGAAGCACATGCTCTTACAGTTCGAATATTTGATAAAGCTTCTTCACAAACAGATGTGGCACGTTCTGACTGTAAAATTTATAGAAAATATAAAATATGTTTAAACATTTTTTTTTTAAAGAAAAAAACACTTACTTGAACTTGAGCTTTTTTGCTTAATCCTCTTAGTTTTCTACCAAGATATGTCATAAATATTACAACACATGGAACTGATGCTATTGCAATAAAAGCCATATGTGGTGATATAATAAATAATGAAATTGCACCACCAATCAATTGAGCTCCACTTCGTAAACCTTGGGAAACAAATTGTTTAAAACAAGATTTAAAATCTTGTACATCAGCTGTTAAACGATTAACTAATTCACCAGTTCTATTTTTATCAAAGAAACTCAAATCTGTAAATAAACAAAAATAATTTTTCTGTTATTGATTCAGAATTCAATTATAAATCTTACCTTGTATTACAATTTGTTTAAATAAATCTTGTCGTATTTTAGCAGCCATTTTTTCACCAATTCTACTTAATAATAGTATATAAAAGAATGTGAATCCAGACTGTAATACATAGATTACAAGTAAATTAGCTGCTGGACGACTAACATCACTTAGGAATGCATTTGAATGTGGATCTCTAACAAAAATATTTGCATATTTAGCTAATGTATTAATTAAGTCTCCTAATAAATTTGGTATTTTAATATTGAAATAAGCTACTGCTAACGCAGACTAAAATTAAATAAATTTTATTTATTAAATTATTTTTTTTTTTTTGTCCAAAATCTTCATTAAATCTTATTTACCAATACAGCACCAATAAATTCCCAAATATGTGGTTTTAAATATTCCCAAAATTTTAACCAATCAAATTTTACATCTTTATGCTCATCATTTGTATTTTGTAATACACCTGGATTAAATTTAATTGTAAACATAATTAAATTGAAATTTAAACAAATGATATTGAAAAAAAAAATACAAACCAGATAAACGATCTGCATCACAATGTACGAAAAATGAATTTTTAACCTTGGCACCTAGCCCAAGGGAAATACCGCATCCACTTAAAATTATATTTCGTGTATTTGGTTTTACTGTTTTCTGTGTTCCATTCTGAGTATATTTATTTGTAAAATTTCTTTTGATATTAAATTTTGTTGTTAAATCTTTGGCAGTGTTTGATTTATTGTATGGAAATTTGGATAAATTTAATATTGTTCTACAAAAATATAAAATTTAATTTTAGTCATTTACATATTGGACCTTGAACCAATTTTTTTTTTTTCTCAAAATGTGCTTTTCAATACAATATATTATTATTATTATTATTATTATTACATTCGATGACATAATCTTACATTTTTTTGTGTTGATACTTGATATGATAAGCATCGATATAAATAAATACATATTATTATCTCACCTGTGAATTTCATTTTTTCCACAATTTGAAATTAATAATCGTAACATTGTATAATCTAGCTAAAATCTAGATAATTTATAAGAAAAATAAATAACACTTGAATTAATTTTATTAAAAAATAAATAGATATCACATAACTAGAATATAGACTTCGTAAATTTGTTTAATTTTTAAATTTAATTAAAATATTTTTAATTGATTTTCGCGTAATTCGTATTCTTCTGATGGCATTTATAATATAAAAAAATAAGAAAATCAAAATCAATTTAAAATAGAATTCCAATGAAATGTCATTGTCAAATAAAATCTATTTTCAGATTTTCTGTTATTTAAAAATAGTAAAAAAAAAATATAAAAAAAATATTGCTTATTCAGTCACTTCTTACCCCATTCGGAGATTTATGAATGAAAATTGAAAGTAGTATGATAAATAGGTGAAATGTCAAATTTATACACTCAATTTTTAATTAGTAAAACAGAGACAGTACTAATTCTTTTTTGTTTATCTCATTTCGAATATTAATTGAGTTTGTTGTCTGGTGAATATTCAATCAGCTGATTTGATGAAACATATGGTAATTAGACATGTGTTTTCAGAATGGTGAATTTTTTTGTATTTAATTTTGAAATGTATGTACGTAGTTTTATTACGTATGGAAGTATGGAATGTATTTATATGTATATATTATATACATAACAATATAACATACCTTACCTTATGGCTACTATTTTAATTGTTCTGTGGTTTGAATCTTGGCTAATTGTTTTTCGAAAAATGTGAATTTCAAATAATGATTTTACTACATTATTTTAGAAAGTGTGATATTTATTACCGTTATATATGTATCCTATCATCTACCACCAAAGATTATTTACAAATCTACTTGTTCTACTTGTACATACATCATCTTTGTTACCATCCTACTGTTATAAAATACAATTAGTTTTGCAATGATAATTAGTACATGCACATTGCACATACATTATTACTCATTTCGTACTCGTAAATGCAATCATATTGTGAATAACATTGTGCTGAAGTTGTTTTTTGTATATGTACATGACGTTACAGTTACATTAGTTATTTTGGTAACATTGTGTTTTCGGCGTTAAATTATGTCAAATCTGTTTCTCCGAACAACCAAGTATAATGTGATGATTTTGTATTTTAAATGAAACAATTCTAATACAAATGATGAAAATATTTTACGAATAAAGAAAAATTAGCAGCCCTTTTTTCACGATAACCATAAACAAAAAACAACTTCAGCACAATGTTATGCACAATATGATTGCATTTATGAGTACGAAATGAGCTAAGTTTTATATGTGAAATTTTATATAGATTTTTACTTGTTACAATTTTTCGTTTCTAAGCTACCTACTTTGTAATGACTATATTATTTCTTTGTGATGTCTGCAATCATCAAAACAGCTTATAGAGGTACCAAAGTTTTTAATAAACTTTTTTTTTTTTGTATATCAAATCCAGCTCTATGAATAATAAATTATATTCTCGATTGAAAGGATCTAAATATATCTGAAATAATCCTTCTCTTTTCCAGATCCTTCCATCAAAGTCTCATTTTTTCCATTCATTTGTTGTTGCAAGCTTTAAATATTTATTAGCTTATAAACTAACTCAAATAATTTATTTCAGGTAGAAATAAACCATCGAAAGATCATTACGTTTTTCTATATAGCTAATTGTTGCCGATTTTAATTTTAATTTTTTCAACTTTTCTTTTTGAAGACCTAAAATTAATTATTTTATAGTTTTCGTGGAGTTCAGCGCAATTTTATTTAGTCGAAGAAACTCTTCAATAATGGTTAAATCATGTTCGATCATAATTTAAATGTCACTTACTATATATTTCCGGATAATATATGCTACAATCATCCGCGAAAATAAATAATTTACCATGATGAGGCAATTTATGTATATCATTATATTCCTCTGTCAAATTGATCCCAACCATTTTTGAAATAAAAAAAAAATTATTTCGCGTCAATTAACTCAATCAACCAGTCTATGAAAACTTCAATTAGTATTTTCTAAACACAAAATAAAAAACGGGATCAAATTCGATTGTATATCAAGTAGTTATCCCCGTTTGAAGAAAGCTATACGCATATCTGTGCACTTGGATCAGCATGACCCCACATTTGTTTCATGTATTTTCTATGAAAAATCATAATATAGGTACAGGAAGAAGTCTTTATTACCAAATTTATCTTTATTTTAATCATTTAGAGTTACATTCAATTGATTATGCATTGCATTTATTTCATCGTTTATCTGAACCATACTTTAACAAAGGACAAACTATAACCATGGATAACTTCTTCACAAATTGTATATTGGCTGAACAGCTATTGGAAAAAAAAACAAGAATAATTGGGAAAATTTGTTCAAGTAAATCTGATCTGCCAAAACGATTTACCAGCAAGGCAGAAATCTAGAAAAGAGATGTGATTTCTTCAGAGTTTTGTTTTGACGAGAATCTTACGTTGATAAACTACATTCGAAAGCCAAATAAAAACGTCTTGTTACTATCAACTTTGCACAACGATAAAGGTATAAGGTATTGACTCTGGTTCAAATAAACCCAATAACATCATATTGGATTACAATTTAACTAAAGGAGGAGTTGATACACTAGATAAATTAGTGAGAATATACACGTGCAAAAGGACGAAGACTAAACGATGGCCAAATTGTTCATGAAGGAGTTGGGGCTATGCAACTGGTGCAAAAAATATATTAAGTCGTCTATCCAACCCTAGAGCAACGAAAGAAAAGTAGTGAATCTAAGACGGGTTGCAACAGACAAAGAAATAACTATGAATACAGCCAATAAACATCAACGATGTCATATTTGTCATCGATCTGCTGATGTTAAAACACGAACATTATGTTGCATTTGTAAAGAAGCATCTTGTACAGCACATACGAAAATTATCTGCATAAGCTGCTTCAACGAAGAAATTCCAAGAAGAAATCGAGGTTCGAGCATCGGACCATGTTTAAGCTTAAGATATTTTTCTTGATTTTTGTTGTGATTAAATTGAATTTTTGTACTTAAGTTTTGTTTAGTTTTATCTTAATTATATTTCTTTTGCTTCATTTTGTAAATCAAATCGAGGGTAAAAAAAATTAAAAATAATTTAAATTTTTTTATTGACGTATTTCCAAAAGGCGAATTTACATTGAAAGAAATACAAAATATTTGCAGTAAATTGAAATCCAGAAAAACCCCTGGTGCTGACGGTATCCTAAACACCGACCTAAAAATGCTCCCAAAAAAGGCTCTAAAACTGCTTCTAACTATTTTCAACCTATGTCTTAAATTGTGTTATTTTCCAAAAAGCTGGAAAGATGCTACAGTTATATGCATTCCAAAAACCAACAAACCTATAAATGAGATTAGTAGTTATCGTCCAATTAGTCTACTAAGTTCGATCGGAAAAGTCTTTGAAAAGGGTCTCCAAATTAGGGTGCAAAATTTTGTCGAAAACAATCAAATTTTACCCAATGAATAATTCGGTTTTCGACCTGAACACTCTGCTGATCACCAACTAGTACACATAACGAAATATATCAGATAAAAATTTGAAGAAAAAAAGTCTGTGGGTATTTTAATTTGTGATATAGAAAAAACTTTCGACTCTGTATGGCACGACGGTTTGATCTACAAACTACATTGTCTGCAGTTTCCCCTATACTTAGTCAAAATAATTAAAAACTTTCTATATAATAGAACTTTCTGTGTCAAAATCAATGACACTCACTCTTCAAAATTCCAGTTGCCAGCAGGCGTGCCCCAGGGATCAATTCTAAGTCCTATCCTGTACAATATTTTTATATCTGATATTATCATCCCAGATTCATGTTACATTGGTTTGTTTGCCGATAATAACAGCCTGTATAGTACTGATGCAAATCCTGCAGTCATTATGCAAAATTTGGAAAGCGGGTTCAATACTCTTCACCAATACTATTACAAATGGAAAATTAAGATAAACGCTTCTAAAACGGCCGCTTGCTTCTTCTCAAGTAAAAGAAAACCATGTAATTTGCCAAGCAGAAACCTTAACCTAAATGGTACTGTTATCGAATGGAGTTCCAGAATTAAATATCTAGGAATTATCCTAGATCTAAAACTTACTTTCGAACCCCTCATTGAGGATAAAATAAAAAAAAACCTAATTTTAATTAAATCTCTCTATGGTTTAATAAACAGAAGATCTTCCCTATCTATACAAAATAAAACTTTGATTTTTAAATCAATTATCCAAAGTTTATATTTATATGGATCCCCAATATGGGGAGATTGTGCCAATTGCCACATAAAAAAATTACAAATTACGCAAAACAAGCTTCTAAAAATGATCTTAAATCTTCCATGGTATCACAGCACGACGGATATACACTTGAAATCAAAAAGTCTGATTTTATGAAGATGATTTAATCTAAGCTCTAAATTAATATAAGTCGATAATGTCAGTATAATGTTAACTATATTTTGGAATGAATAAACAAAAATTAAATTAAAAATTAATTTAAATTTTTTTATATAAAATATATGAAAATACATATGGGGTCAGATGGATCGCAGTGCACAAACTACGATAAAAAAAACTATGCACAGAGGAAAGTTTAATATAAATCAAGAATAGCAATGGGTCCAATGATGACCCTTGCATAACTCTCATATCAATATTTTTTCTTGTACTACTTTTATTTTTATAACATACATACTGCACTCTGTTTTCCATGTATGCCTCCATAACTCTCAAAGATTGCTCTGCAAACCCTAATAAATTCAATTTTTTAAAAAGAAGCAAGTGATCAATTGAATCAAAGGCTTTCTTTAGATCCAAGAACACTCCTGCCACCATTTTGACACCATCTAATTTCTCACATATGGTATCAATAACATCTGTTGAATCATTATGAGTACTAATACCTTTCTTAAATCCATATTGGTAGCGATACAAAAATCGGTGATTGGTTAAATTATTCTCAATTCTTTTATATAACAGTTTTTCTATTATTATCGAAAATATACCGAGGGTATTGTAATAGGTCTATAATTAGATATATCAAATTTATCTCCACTTTTCGATATTGAAATTACCTTTTGAATTTTTAGAGCTAAAGGAAAAGTACCATTAGTAATTACATACTTTGTTAAACAAGTACGATAACAATTTCGCAAAACTAGAAGCAGAATGTTTAACTATTTTGTTTGGAATATTGTCGTGTTCAACCGATTTCTTATCTTTAAGATTTAAAATCACATTTGTGAAAGTAAAGCAAAATGGTGTTTATTCACCATTTAGCGTTCCGAAAAAGTTTATGTTATCTTGTGGTGTTGTTATTATAGAGGTAGATATTGAATCATCAACACTAATAAAATAGTTATTAAATTCCTCCGTTGTCAGTAGAGGTTGAGATCTTCTACAGTTGATTTATTTGAACTAACTATATACTTTGCACCTGATTCATTACTTCTGCCTGTTATAGTGCCTAGGCAATTCCATAATTTAGCTTGATCAGATCCACAGTTACTAATTTTGTAACTATAATAATTGGTCTTGCATATTTTAGTACATGATTTAGTTAACTTATTAATTCTATTGAAGTTATCACGTAAATTGTAATTAGAAGGATTACTTTTCAATCTTTTTCTGTATATTAATTAGTCATAAGTCATATTTCATGTTTTTGCAATAATTATATATATATTATTCTGCATTTGTCTGGATGTTTGTAAGTTCGACGGAACGCTCCAACACATATACAAATTGCATATGTATACAAATGCATATATATACAAATTGCTTTGGTGCTTTTTTTAACCCCTGTCTACCATGCTGAACCTTTGCAGGAAAAATTGATTGCATGAACTATATTTTTTTAATTTAATGTTAGTCTTCTTCGCAAATAATAAGGAAAAATAATAAATAATAATAATAATATAAATAAAACAAACAATTTTTTTGATTTATAATAATAAGGACTAATAGAAATTTAATCAATAGTTTAATATGGTATAATAACCAAAAGGCAAACAGCATTTAACACAAAAAAAAACATAATTCACTCAAAGGTTATTCCTATTACTTAAAATTATACACAATAATATACATGTGTATCAGCATATTTGTATTGTATAATATTATACATTATACTACTTTATTGCTTCTACCTTTTATTTTTGTCATTATTGTGTGCGTAACTCACTTCACTCAAAAAAAATTATTTTTGTTTGTTTTTATTATTTGCTGTATCTGTATTCTGTATGTTCTGTATGCTCCATTCCAAAAATATTATTTTATTTTCATTGTTCAGGTTCACTGTTCAATCAATAGAACTGGATAGAAGTAGAGTAGGATAATAAACTCTACTTCTACGTCGGATAATAAAACATTGTTTTTTTAAATTGAAAATTATATATGAAAATGTTTTTGTATTTTTTGTAAATTTTACCAATTTAGATACAAAATTTTGAATATTTTTTTAAAAATAACACAATATACCATAATAACAGTTTATTCATATAGCAAAATAAGATCCCTATACAGTATACAAAAGACAAAATTTATATGCAAATAAGATCCCATTTTTAAATTTGCTCTCCCGGAGGCCTCAATAACGCTAATACGGTATAATTTATACTAAATGGAACCCAACTAACGAATTATAACTAAATGGAAGTGAGTACGAGTATACCATACAAAAATACAAACATTTTATACAAATTTGTTGGTATGGTACTTCTTTTTCTGTTATATAAAAAAAAAAGAAGATTAGTGTTAGGCCAATATAAACATAAATAAAAATAAATAAAAAGTGATATAAACATAAGTACTGTAATTTCTAATGAATCTAATGAAAGAAAAAAAGAAACTAGGATTTATTTTGCTTCCGTCATTTATGACGGGTTACAAAGCTAGTATAAATATATTTTTTAATTTTTTTAATACTACACTACATACTTGTATATAATATGTATGTACATTGTTTTTGTATTTGAAATGAATAAAAAACATAAACTAAAATAAAAAATATAAAAATAACGGTGTAGATTTAAAAATTACTTAAGGTATTAATTTAACATTTTTAATTTATTAAGTTAAAAATAGTTTTTTTCTTCGTCTGTTTTTAATTTTTTTTTTGTTCTTTTCTTTTTTTTTTAATTTAACTGATTTAAAACATAAAATTAATTGTTTGCAATAAAATTTTCTTTCTTATATTTTTACTTTGTATTATTGTAGTCTATAAGGATGTAGGTAGGTTGGCACGCACCTCACTCATAAATTTTTGTTCTCCAGCAGAAGGATATAAATCGTCGGCTTATTGCTAGTTTGTTCCATATGCCAAAATGTAGTTTTAGAGATAATTGAAGTTAAAGTTTGAAATGTAATAGAAAAAAAAATCCAACGATAGGATTCGTTTAACGTTGTAGAAACATTTAGTTTATAATATATTTCTTAGATTAAATTTCCATTATAATATATATCTAAAAAAAAAAAATATGTAACAAAAAAAGTTATGTTGAAATTTAAGAAAAGTAAAAATTTTCAGTTTGTTCCATACCCACTATTTTGAATCGATTTGTTCGCTCTGAAAAGATTTGTTTATGGAACAAACTATCAACAACTAATAAAACAAGTAATTGTGTGCAACATGTTCCAAATTTGTGCAAATTGTCACATCTTTTTACAATTGAATATAAGAAGAGCTTAAATTATTATTATAACTCAATCAAAGTTTGTCACTCTAACATTCAAGACCTTGATTGTGTTCATTCTGCAATAGACCTTATAAAACAAACAAAATAAAATAAAACGAAAATTAAATTATAAAATAAAATTAATTTTATTTGGGTATAAACAGAAGAAATCAAACATCAATATCCTGAAGCACAACAAAGCAACAGGTGAAGATGGAATTCCAGCGGAAATAGCCAAACTGGACCTCGACCTATTCGCAAAACAATTAAACCCCACATCAGAAAAGCATGGATAGAAGAGAATATACCATCATCATGGAAGAAAGGAATGATTGTCAAGATACCTAAGAAAGAAGACTTGGCAAATTGCAGCAACTGGAGAGGAATCACGGTTCTAAATACTATTCATAAGATAATAGCAATTATTATAAAGAAAAGATTAGAAGAAGTACTAGAACCAATACTACGGAAAGAGCAGGCATGTTTCAGACCAAACCGAAGCTGTGTTGACCAGACAAATACTTTACGGGTCATAGTTGAACAATCAGTAGAATGGAATGCCCCACTATATCTACTATTCATAGATTTTAAGAAAGCATTCGACACAGTCAAGAGATGCGCAATATGGAGAACACTTACAAAGAAGGGAGTTCCTGAAAACATCATCAACATCATCAAAGCAATGTATAAAGATGCAGAGACAACAGTTCAACACAGAGGTAACATCAGTGATCTATTCTACACCAATACAGGAGTTAGACAAGGATGTCCACTATCTCCACTTCTCTTCAACACAGTACTAGACGACATTCTAAGAAAAGTTTGCACTTGAATAAACGGAATAGAATGGGATCTCTTCGGCAACTTAGAAGACTTAGATTACGCAGATGATGTATGCCTCATATCAAGGAATCAAAGGGACCTACAGAACAAAGTCAACAGATTACAGGAAGAAGCAAAGAAATCGGGACTGGAATTAAATATCGAGAAAACCAAGGCAATGAGGACAAACAACAGTTATAGTGAACCAATAACAGTGAGTGGACAACAGATAGAATACGTAGAAGAATTCAACTACCTGGGGAGCATCATAACATCAAGAGGAGGTATAACAGAAGATATCAACAGCCGTATAAATAAGGCAAGAAGAACATTTGGGAGCCTAATGAAGATATGGCGGAGCAACCAAATATCGAGAGCAACGAAGCTAACAATATTCAGAGCATGTGTTAAGTCAACATTATTATATGGCAGTGAAACATGGCTCACTTCGGTCAGAATCAAACAGAAGCTACAAGTATTCATCAACAAGTGCTTGAGAATTATATGCAGAATATTCTGGCCGGCAAGAATTAGCAACGAGGATTTATGGATGATAACTGGAGAAGAACCTATCAACAGACAGATAAATAGGAAAAAATGGAAATGGATAGGTCATACACTAAGGAAATCAGAAAGCGATATAGCAAGAAGAGCTCTAGAGTGGAATCCACAAGGACAAAGGAGACCCGGCAGACCATACAACACATGGAGACGCACAATCGCACAGTCTAATCGCAGAAGTCTCTGCAATAGATTTTATCTTAAACAATGAAACTTGAGCGTAATCAATTTTGTTGCAGGTACACTATAATTTTTTTAAATCAGTTTTTGTCATTTTCAGAATTCTAAGTTGTATATTATTATAGTTGTGTGAAATGTTTTAAGGTCTATTGCAGAATGAACACAATCAAGGTCTTGAATGTTAGAGTGATCCGGCTCAGAAAACTTTTGAATGCAAAAATGTTATTCGATTGCAAAAATATTTTTAGTGTTGTGCTAATGATTTTATTTTTATACACACACGAGTCACTCGAAAGTGTTATTTTTTTAAGTTCCAGAAAATCTCTCTACTAAAGCGCTAGCGATATATGATTACCGGAGCGATCACTATGCACCTCAGGCCATATAACGCAGTAGGTATTTTTCTTTTTATTTGATGTAATTGCAGTTCCGGTTAAATTAAAAAGGCTGAGTTCACTTTTATAATAAAAAGTGGAGGCATTTCCTTTTGGTAAGCCTACAATTTTATCTATAAATCGTAGCATAAAATACAATGTCTATTATATCTATATTATCTATGAATTCAGCTATTAGTTCAGTATTTACAAGCATTTTTTTCCATTTTGATGACTATACTAGTTTTCTTCTTCTGAAGATTGTTTGTTTCATGTAAATAGGAATCAAAATGCGAAAAAATTGAAATGTCATCGGGTTATAGCGCCGGGTGTTCCAGAACATGTGTATTAGTTTTTTAAGCCGTTTTTTTTTTTTTAAATTAAAAAAAAATTTTATAAACGAAATCGAGGGTGCTCTATCGATTGGTGATATTTTCAACTTCCGAGAAGGACCGTAAAAGTGTTTTTAAGGTCAAAATTCGCCGAAATTGGCCGAATTTGAGATTTTTAAATGGGAAGGGGTACTCTTTTATGAAAATTTGAATTTTACGACAAAAAATAAGATACTTATGTTAAATGGTTTTTTTTTGTTTTCTCATTAGTTTTCTTTAAAATTAATAAAAATAAAACAAAAATCCACCTTCCTTTGGTAAACCAAAATGAATAATGATAATTTTAATAAATAAATAGGTTTTTCATAATTGCGTATTTTTTATCTCAGTTTTGGGTATCTACAAGGTTTACAAATGTTTCTTATTTTTTGATGTAGACTCTGTATTTGCATAAAAAAGTACCGCTTCTTATTTGAAAATCTCGATTTCGGCCAATTTCGTCGATTTTTGGTCTTAAAAAACGTTTTTCCGGTCCATTCTAGAAGTCGAAAATATCACCAATCGATGGATCACTCTCGATTTAGTTAATATTTTTTTTTTTAAATTTAAAAATGACTCCTTTCCCTCTCACAAAGCTGATATGCATGCTCTGGAACACCCGGTATATGCTCCGAATTCATTTCATTATATTAAGTATATAAATTGAACAAACTTGCACAAAAAAATCGAACTTTTGTTTTGTAACAAAATGTATATTACCTTAAATAATAACAAATTTTATATTTATGCACGTGAAACAAACTTGTTTTAACGAGTTAAAAAATATGTTTCTTCCACATCAATACGAATTCAGTTATAGCACAACAAATTTCTATACACGTGGTACATTTCAGTTCTAACCCTAATATTTTAATAACTATTTGTTCCCCGTTCTTTGTTATATGTTTTGGAACAAAAGCACGTACAACATTTTTCGAAAACACATGTGAGGATTGGGCCATACCAAACTTTTTGGCGCATGTAACCAACTAGCACAAGTAAATTATTAAAACACTGGACATAGAACAAAATAACAAGTAATTATCTTACTAACAAAAATAGATATATAGTAAAATGGGTTAAGGATTCTGAAAGATCACATTAAAAAACTATGGAAATCAACCATAAGTCAAAAATGACAAAAGTGGCGTATGGAACAAACTAGCAATAAGCCGACGAAAAATATAAAACTTGTATAAATTAAATCGGAAAAATTTCTTGTTTTTATTTTTTATTTTTGTTGTTATTTTTAAAAACTGCCACAAATTTTCATTAAGAACACAAATAACGAAAAACAAAAACAGAAAAACATGAAATTTATGAAAACAAGAAACGAAAAATTATCACACAAATAAACACTAATGACAACATTAACAAAAATTATTTTTGACTTATCATCACCCATCCTGAATATGACAATGGGGCTAATATAGAAATAAATATCTTCTATAATATAGAAAAGGACATTTTCAACCCCTATTTTGGTTTTTTTTTTATTTTATTTCATATTATTCCTTTGAAGGTTCCACTTTATTTTAAAAAAAAACAAAAAGGGAAAAACAAAAAAAAAAAATAATTGTGAAACAAACGACAATAATTCGCGAAAACTAATTTTCTCTTGAGGATAAAGAAAATACAAAAGAAAAAAAAAAACAATACTGAAGTTATTTTGAAAAAAAAAAAGAAAACAAAAAAAAAAAACAATAAAATTGAGGAAAGTTTAATTGAAAATAAAAGAATTTTCATGGAAAATTCTATTTTATTATCTGTTTTTTATATTTTCTTTTATTTTTATTTTAATGTTAAAAATACAATAATATAATTTCATTCATTAGCCACTCCTCTGGCACATTAGAACAGTAGTAGAAAGAGAAAGAGATAATAATAAAAGTAATTATTTTTATTTTTTTTTTATTCTAGTTATTCTGTTTTTCATGTTTTTTAAAAGACAATAACTAAATATTTGTAATATCCTTTTGGACTCACTTATATTAACTATACTGACTCTATCTATACAGTAGTTTATAGGCTTTTGTGAATATATTGTTTAAATAGAGGGAATATAGGGTTATAATGTGTATGTATTTTTTAAATACGAGAGTTTAACATTTCACAAACTTCACAAAATATTTCAACGACGGTATTTTACCGAAAGTCATTTGTCAAAAATTTAGATTGTCCAAAAATGTATTTAACAAATTTTATTACTTAAGGCGTTATCGACATTTTACATTTTACACTACATTTGTTATATAAATAATATAACAAGAATGGCCCTAGAATGAAATCCCCAAGGGAGCAGAAGGCGAGGAAGACAAAACAACACCTGGCGTCGAACTGCGACTTCTGAGATAACAAGATATGGACGAACTTGGGAGGAGATAAAGACCATTGCGTACAACAGAGAACAATGGAGGAGGCAAGTTGATGCCCTATGCTCCCACGAGGAGTAACAGGAAAAAAAAAAAAGGCGTTATCATTTTTTAGTTCAGAGCAGACCACGACCTGTCAAAAAAACTTCGTATTTTTTTTTGCTTATAGTTTGAAATTCGTATTTTTTTATGCGTTCAGAGTGTGCTCAGTACTTTATGTGCTCGATTTAATTTAACAGAGCGCGTAGAGCACTTGAATGTTTATAATAAATAAATATTTTTGAAAGAAAACAATTTTTAAATAAATAACAATGAAGTGATTTTTAGGATTTAAGAAGTAATGAACGACGATAGATATTATAAGCTGTGATGGTAAATAATTAATATTTAATTAAAAATAAATATTTTTTAGTGTAATCTTTTTTAAAATAAATACTTTTTGATTATAAAATTTTAATGTTTAAGTGGAGTAAGAACTCAAAGCTCCTCTTAATAGATTTTATAAAGAAACATTTGTCTAGAATAGTTGTAGTATTTCGTTACAAAGAATTTTGAAAACCTCGGTTTTTATTCCGAAGCGCGATCTAAGAGTTTTATTGGAAAACCTTGGCAAAATATTTTCTGCATAATCCTGATTTTTTATTATTTGCACATCACCACTACTGTCAGATATGTCATCTTTTAAATAACTTTAATCGAAAAGCAAATTAAAACCTTCTCTAATTATTATTAAAAACTGATATATTTTGCTTTTAAATCTTAAAGTTCGATTATTGACAATTTGAAACAACAAGAAAATAAAAATTACAGTTTACTCAAATTGTGTTTTTTAATAAATTTGAGCGCTCGGAGCTTATCTGTACATGCTCTGCTCAGAGCGTGCTCATTTGAGTCAGAACGCGCGCAGATCTATGATCTGAAAAAAAAACGAAAACGTCTTTAAATGACAGAATGTTATACCGTATAAGAATTCAATTGAATCAAAAAATAAATATCAATACTCTCTTCACAAATTGTAATTTCTCAAAATACTCTTTTCCCAAAACAAAAAATGAATTTTCATTTTCCTAAAAACACAATAAATTGACACATGGACCGGTTTTTTACCAATTAGCTTGCAGCTTCTGTTGAAGAAGTTGAACGTTATTTCATATTTGCATATGCATGGATAAACATCTTTTGTTCTACATCCTGCTCTTGTTTTCATTGCAAACGTCATAATGAATGGTGCGAATATTTGGTATCATAAATGGTGGCTGACCTTGACCTATTTATTTTCTTATATTATGTTATTTAAATATCCAGAGACTATTGCTGGTTTGCGATTCTATTTTACTAGTATAATAATGCCAAATATAATAATGTAAGCTTGAATCTAAACTGTGCATTCTGCAATCGGCAATTATGGCTTTGCGTATATTTAGAGGAAATATAATATATAAGATCTATATTTATAAATCGATACTCCCAAATTTTTCTATTACAGATTTCGTTGTTTCGCTTCATCCCAAATTTAATTTTAAGCTTCACTAAGATAAGATGTAGTGTAAATATAATTTTTCTTTAGGTTTTGTCAAACTTTGGTGCAAACACCTTTGTATTACCTATGTAAGATCTACCCCTTGAGTATATGCAAATCAAATATATATTCCGCAAATTTTTTCTGTTTTTCTGTTCAACGTAATTTTTTACTTTGCGCACTTAAACTTTTATCTGTCATTGAATGATCCACCAGAGAGTTCCACCTTATTCCCATCGTATCAAATATATTAACATACATAGTGTCATTGTGTATCCACCGAATAATTTGTTTTTTTTCATCAGATAGTCTGGGGCAAAACGTTAGCCCATGAAATTTTAAATTGTTCTGGTTGTAAGAACAAATTGTAATAATTTCAATAATTTCAGGACTGTCGTTGAAAAGTTAAAGTAGCAAATTTTCATCTGTAATAGACGTTTGATTTGATTTGCTTGCGTTGAGATTAGATAGATAGTATACACAGAGAAAATACTTAAATAGTATTACTTGCTGAATTATAATAATATTGTTTACAGCTATTTTTGGTTGAGATCTATTTTTTCCACCGATATCACTATGCTTAGTTGCGTAGCTGATGTCATGTAAAACTGGTGAAAATAATTTTTTCAGCATGATATTGGCTTTCTGATATTGCCATCAAAAAAGTTAGAATACAATAAGTTCAAGTTTTAATAGTTGCCTGCAATGTAGTGTTTTCTAAAATGAGTTAACTGTTAACGGAATTTATACCAAAATCTATTTTTTAATATTGTTTTTTTTTTAGACCTTGCATATTAACTATACGGTCTACGTTATTTGCTAAAAAGTAATTTTTGATATTTAAAATTTTTGGGCAATGATTTTTTGAGAAATGATTTTAGACAAAAAAAGGGTTTTGCAAAATGTAGATGTTGGCCAAGTACAACAATATACTTTCCATATACTTTCCATATATATATATATAATATATATATATATATTGTGTAGGATTAAATTCTTAGTGAGAATGATTAAATGTGTAATAGAAGATAAGATGAATTTTTTTGCTCCACTTTTGTTTTTTATTTTTATTTTTGATAAAAGTTTTTTGATTCAGGATTTGAGGAAATCCTTAAAAAAAAAAAACAAAAAAAAAACAAAAACAAAAAAAAAGGTTAATATAGAATTGTTTTGATCATTTTTAATTGAATTTAACCTAGATTCAATTTGAAATGAGATTAAAATTTATTTTTTTGAATTAGAACTTTAGAACCTATATAATAGTGTAGTGTGAGGAGTATGGTATTAATTAAAAACTTTGTGAATCATATTGAAGAAAATAAAGAAAATGCAAATTTTTTTCTTTTTATATTAAAAAGGGAGTATTTATGTTTTTGTTTTTTTTAAATGAAAACCACTTGCATGATTATTTTTTTCATTTGGTTTTTATCGAGTTAAATGAGTACTTTGAATATGTTGTGTCTAAGTAGATTAATTCATTCTTAAATATAAAACTATTTATTTTAAAAATAAGGGGCATCAAAGTATAAAAAGAAAAATATCAATAAAATTCAATGAATAGAGATCATCATACTGTTTTGTTTTCAATGTACTTTATTCTCTAATTCATTTATTGGTAGGGGCTATACTGGCAGTTCCAATACACTGTTTGCGTTGTTTTAATAAATAAAAAATAATTTATAGACTTAATAAGTTATTCATGTCAAACTCTATAAATTATATTCGATCATATTGTAATATTCTTATTATAGCTTGTATTGGTTAAATTCGGTTGAGATCAAGTTGTAAATCCAATGTATTCAAGTTGAGTACATAATTGCAGTTTTTAAAAGATAATTAAAAAAACCCAGTAAAAGTAAAATACATTTATTGGAAAACATTTTTTTAGTACCATCAGTATCAGTATGATTTACTGGTATTTAAACTTTTAGTAAGCAGTATTACAAATATTGGTACTGGCCGGGCACACCAGTTTTTTTCTATTACCGGTACCTACTAAAATCAGTATCAGTATAATAAACTATAGTACATGCCGTAGTTAATTTATAATGCGATCATCAGCGAAGTATAATAATGTAAATTGTAATATACATGTAAAAAAACCGGACTCGGTACTTTACAAAGCCATCAACAAGTTCGGCAATGACAAGTTCGTTAAAGACATACAACAAAGTGTTTTTGATAACTACAGGCCGATCTGTATTGCACCTGTAATATCCAAAGTTTTAGAAAAAACTGTACATAATCAAATTTCTAAATATCTAGACAAATATAAACTTTTTTCTAATAATCAATATGGGTTCAAAAAGAAATTTAGCACAGAAACAGCAATAGTTGATATGATAACAAAAGTTCAAAATTATAAAGATAATAAAAACATAGTGGCATTAGTATTTATAGATTTGTCAAAGTCATTTGATACGGTGGATCACAATATATACTGCTTCAAAAATTGCATGGATTTGGAGTAAGAGGAACGGAATATAAATGGTTTCAAGCATATTTGAAAGATCGTTCACAATTTATTAAAATTGATGATTTGAAAAGTAGAAATGAAAATGTGAACTTTGTTGTGCCCCAAGGTATCATTTTAGGACCTTTATTCTTCACTTTATACATTGATAGTATACAGCGAATAAGTAATAATGTCGACAAATTTTTATTTGCTGATGATATTTGCATAGTAGTTAGAGCAAGAAACTACAACCAATTGCAGTGTAAAATGAATACTGAATTAAAAAAAATATATAAATGGATGTCCACACAAAAACTGACTATAAATGTAAAGAAAACTAAATATATGATTATTGGATCATCATGTCCAAAATTGAATATTGAGTTAAATAATCAAATTTTAGAAATGGTTTCAGAATATAAATACCTTGGACTGTGGATTGATTCTCAGATAAAATGGAGTGTTCATACATCTAAACTATGCAACAAGCTGTTTTCGGTAGCAGGTGTATTCAAGCGAATATCTTCGTTAATTCCTCATGCTATGAAAAAATCTGTTTTCTATGCTCTATTTTATAGTCATATTATTTATGGAATTAAATTGTGGGAAACCACAACGAAGCAAATTATATATGAAATACAAAGCATTCAAAATAGGGCACTAAAAAACTTATTCAATTATAATTGGCGTGAAAAAACAGAGTTTATTCATTGGACAAACAACATACTACTGGTAAGTGATTTAGTTTACCTTAAAATTACACTTCATATCCATGATGTCCAGAATTTTAATGTACACACAACAACAACGTTCTGCATACAAAAACATCAAAACAACAAGGATACCTTCAAATGTCCTTTTCGTCCTTTAAGGATAAGATATATTTTTGGAAAGCTAGCAAGTCCAGCTTACCTTTGAATATAATCATTAGGTCCTACGCCGATACAACATCTCCCTCAGAAGACCCAAAACTTGTAAACAACATTTTGGAAAGAATTTAATTTTTGTTATAACATGGTACATCAATCGATTATTGCCTACCCTGTTCATTCTACTCTAATCAAAATCAAGTTTATTTTATTAATTTTATTCCAAACACTATTCGCTAGTTTTTTCATCTTATTGAGGTATTTTTTTTTTTAGTTTCAGTTTCAAGTAATTACGGTTCTTGAATGCAAAAAACAAAAACAAAAAATATAATAAATAATCATTTTGTGTGATAATTTCATTTTTTAACTGTTAAAAACTAAATTCTATTAGGAAGTATTTATTATTTAAAATTTCACTGTTTTAATTTTATTTTTCATTATTAAAACATTAAGTCTTTTTATCATCAAAAAAAAATCTTTATAATTATTTTAGAAAATTTTTTCTAAAATAAAAGTAAATTTTTGTAACAAAACAGAAACAAAAAACAAAATTAAATAAAAAAGACTGTCCTTAAAAGAAAATAATTCAAGCAAATTTTCATTTTATTTTATTTTTTTCATAACAATACAATTGCAACGTAATAAGTTTTTGTTATACATTTATGTGTATGTATGTGTGTGTGAAGAAAAGCATCAGTCCATATGGAAATAAAACAAAAATAAAATTATTTAAAATTATTCACCTTTAAAATCCGGACCGTAATTATTTAAAAAAAATTCATTTTTCGCTTTTTTCAACATTTAAAATTATTAGGAGAGCTGATTTTCTGCTTATGTTTAAATTTTCTTTTTCAGTTTCTTTATTGTTCTTTGCATTCTAAATAAAAATAAAAAACAAAAAAAAAAAAAACAAATTTCTCTTTTAAATTCTTTTGTTTAGGATGTGAAATATTTTTCTAAATTTTTTTTTTGTTTTTATTTTTTTTTTAAAAAGAAAATAAGCAACAAGACTATATGAAAATATACGACAGTAGATTTTATTTTCTTTTTATTATTTTTGTTGTTTTTTTTTCTGTTTTTTTATATTTTCTTATAAGAAGGAAGGTAGTAGTAAAGTATTGAAGAACATCAAAGTGATCTTATGTACTTGAATAATAAGAGAGCCATGACAATAATAAAAAAAAAAAAAAGAAAATTTTGAAAAGTTTCCTTTGTTCCTTGCATTATCCTTTTATTATTTGTGTTGGTTTTCAACTTTAATTACCGGGTGGAAAACTACTTCCTTTAATATTATTGTTATTTTTTTTTTTTTTTTTAAGTAAGAATAGAATTTAGTAACAGTAAAAAAAATATATTATTATTATGCAAATAAACTATATGGGAATATAATGTATAAGATTTGTATGAGATGGAAAATTTAATAATTTATGTTGTGTAAGTGGAGTCGGAGGTGTGTCATTAAATTAAATAAACTTTTTGTAAACGCATATTTTTATTATAAACTTTTAAACTTATTTTTCAATATAAAACATATTTTTAGTTTCTCATCTTAGATGTATCAATAAAATTGCAACAGTTTTAAAAGAGATAAATTAAGAAAAATTTATAGATAAGTTGTTGGTGTTGTAATGATGGACGTTGACATTAAGTTTGAAAAATTAAAAATGGAATAAAATGTAAATTGAATTTTATTTTGTGATCAGGTTGAAATTGTATGAAATGCTGGCATTTGTTTTAATGAACAGTTAATAAACAGGTCAAGGTGACCTTGAATTTGATTTTTATAAAAATGTATTCTTTAATGTTAGAGTAAAATTTGTATGATTGTTGAAAATAGTCGAATATTTTCTTCGAATTTCGCTAAAAATTTTCAATTCTATAAGCATAGAAATATGTTGATAAGTTTAATTAACTAGGTCTAGTTATAGATAAAAGAATGAAGTGAGTTGACCATGTAAACTACGTAATTGGTAAAATATCCCACTATATAGTCATAATTAGGCGCGTACGCAGATATATTTCTAATGATGCGTTATTTACAATTTATTCATCTTCTATTCTGTCCCGCATTACGTATTTAAACCCAGTGTGGAATAGTGCACCACAAACTGCTTTGCATAAGCTAGATATCATACATAAAAAAGTAACAAAGTATATTCATTTTTACCCGGTAAGGCATTCTACTAATCTTATCTATTCTGATAGATATTTAAGTTTGAACAACGTCTGCAAACGTATACAGCTCACGTTATATGTGTGCTATATGCATTTAAAATACCAAATAACCTTATAAAACATAATTTTATTTTAAATAGAAATATAAATATACATACATACAATACAAGAAATAATACAAATTTTTATTTATCACTATTTAGAACTAGTAATCAAAATAATAATACATTGTACCAATGCTTAAAGCTCTTTAACGAGTTACAAAGCGATTTGAAATAGATTACGGATTTGTTGAAGTTTAAAATTATGTGAAAAATATAAACAAAAAAAAAAAAAAATGTATGTACAATAACTATAATATATGTATGTATATATATATGTATATTGTATAGTATGTATATATATGTATGCTCATATTGATTATTTTATGTTTAGAATACAATTAAAAAATAACATTAACAACAAAACTAACAAAATTGTAAAGCTTAGTAATATTTAAAAATATCCGATTTCATAAAATTTATTGTTTGTTCAAACAGCTAAGGCTAAGATTACTAAGCCAACCTATTTTTGTAAAATTAATAAGCTTATATAAATAAAAAAAAAAAAAATGCTTTTATTACGTACTTCGTCCGTCAATTGCAGACTTCTTCAATGTTTTGGGTGGCTATATAAAAAATCGGTCAAAAGCAAATCGCTGAAAAATGAAAATGAAAAATGATCCAATAATTTTGTGTCTTTTTTCATTACGAAAAATATCCAAAAAATAAAATTCAATATCGCCCAAAATTAAATGAAAAATAATATAAAAAAAAAAAAAATTTAAAAATAGCCCAAACAATTTTGGGTTGTTTTCATGTAATATATGTATATATTCTGGAAAAACGTATAAAATCGTGATCTTGTAACCAAATATAAAGTCCTACTGAATTGAGAATAGAATGTTTTATAAAATTACATTTTATACAACTGAATTACGATAGGCTTTTGTAGTAAATCTGCTTTTTCCAGAATAACATTTGGAAACTTAACGACGTAACTTAACATCCATCTCACATCATTGCTTATCAAATATAATTTAATTTATATAATATTATTGTTTTGTAAAACAAAAACTGGTTATATAATGTTATTCAGCCGACTTACCGACGGGTCGACGGGTTGAAAGCTTTACCTACCTTTTCGGTTTGAAGAAGGTGTGAAAAAAGGTGTGAAAGAAGGTGTTTCTTTATAATAAGCTAAATTTATGGTGGGAATGTTTTGTCAGCACTGAAAGAGAATTTTGGAATCACTAAATTTCTTTCAACATCGGAGTAACATCTTAACAAAAACAAAAACATTTTGTTTTGTTTTTTTTTTCATAATTTGTAAGTTTTTTAACTGAGCATAAAAACAAAGCATATGCAAAAAAAAGAAAAAAAATGTCTGATATAAATTTTGGCGATATTTTCTACACAAATTCACTATTGAAAAGTGAAACCAGAAATTTGAAATCGTGTATTTCGGAGCATTTAACTGATATTACTAGTAACATTATACTCGTGTACGTCGGCTGAATAGAAGATTTTTTTTTGTTTTCAAATATTATTTTAAGGGATCATTTATCGGGTTGGTGACTAAATCCACAAACTAAAACCCACAAAAAAAATTCACAAAAATGTTATTTAACTAAGACAGAATTACCAAACTGTATTAAAGGAAATATATTGCCCTTTTCCGGAAATAAATATAAAAATTTAATTAAATTGATTCCGTTATTATTTATTAATATTCTGGAAAAGGGCAATATAATATTTTTTCCAACTGGTAATCTTCTCCTCCTTATTTCGGCGGCTTTTGTGTTTTTCGCTCGTTCTTTGTGGATTTTTTTTGTGGCAAAAATCATTACGGACTTAGTTTTTTGTGGATTTACTCATCTCAATAGGGTTGTATTTAGCATTTTTTATTTTTCAGGCGACTTTTTATTATAAATGACAAAATCGGGAAAACAAAAAATCTTCCCTTTTTTTTTATG
The DNA here is from genome assembly GCA_963942445.1 of Argyra leucocephala. Classification (NCBI taxonomy): domain Eukaryota; kingdom Metazoa; phylum Arthropoda; class Insecta; order Diptera; family Dolichopodidae; genus Argyra; species Argyra leucocephala. The sequence goes on along the minus strand of OZ012678.1, from coordinate 139,838,428 downwards.
CCTTTTTAGTTTTTGAGCGATTATTCAGGCAGCCTGTTTTGTATAGCCCGACGATATAAAATTATTATTCAACTAGTATGAATATGAAGAATGACCACTAGTTGTATTAGATAAAAACATATTAAAAGTTTATAATTCAGGATTATGACTAGATAAAGTTTCAATTATTTTATCAATGTCGACCATCTGATTTTCCCATAATATTTATTGTTACATGTTATGTTGTCAATTTATTTTAATCTTGAACTATTGAAATATCCATAACGGTAAAATATTTAAATATTTTATCTAGATGTTGAATTTAGGTGAGAAAAAAAATGAGTAGAAATGAAAAAAAAGTAAAAAAAGAGGTACATTGGTAATTAAATTAAAAGTTAGAGCTGGTATCGAACACAAGAATAAAATTATAAAAAACAATAATAATAAAGACATATAAACATGGTGTTCTACTGTAGGGCAACTTTAACGGTCTAAAAAAAGAAACAAAAAATAACAATAAGTTTTAGGAGTTGTTTCGTTCATCACAACACTACTTGAACTTATCAGTATAGTTATTTGTAGTGATAAACTACTTATACAACTCTTGTTTTTTCTTTGATTAATTTTATAACTTATTTAAATATATATGTTATTAATATATCTGTGAGTTATACAAATAGACTAAAACATAAAAACACTTTATAGTAACATAAAAATAGTTCAAACGTTTCAGAATAAAGTCAACTTGCATTTTGAGCTAATTCATAGCTTGAGCTTTTAATGTTTAGCTTAAAAGTTAACAAGTTGATATTTTTTAAAAATTATTTTGGGGAAAACAATTTATTAAATTTGAGTTTATTTGTTTATAAGTAAGATAATTTTTTTTTTTTTTAATTTTTATTTCAAAAGTGGAGTTTTAAGGTGGTTATCCTAGCAGAATCGTACAAAATATTATTTTAATGTTTTTTGTGGTATTTTAAAAAACAATTTCTATTGTCAGGTAGACGAGACCAACTTCGCATACTGTACTTGACCAACGTGTTCTACGTATTTTATCAGACTAACTGCAAAGCCCACATCGCCTTGATGTTCCATAAGTGGGTATATGGGCTAATTGATCCCATTTTTTTTTCTAGCGAAACATATGGTTTGCAGTGGTTAGTTGATTGCTCAGTTGAAGAACGTCCTTTTTTAGGAATGTGCGATTCAGCGCCTATTAGACCGGTTGCAATGGCGAGCCGGAAAGTCTTCAGGTGCATCGCATTTTCTTCTATTCTAGCTTTGTAAATAATATAAGAATTAACTACAGCAACATCAGTGAAATGCCAAAATATTCTGGGACACCATATGAGACTTTTTCTATCTATTTCGTATACATTTTTTAACATATCGGCTTTGTTTACATAGTCTATGTGGTTATAATATGGGCTAATCTTTTTGTTAGGTACATTTAGGATTCTGCTTAGTGGTATGTCTGACATATCACATTATATTTCTTTCTTCTACAACCACACATAAAATTGTTTTTATCTGATCTTAATAAAATATTGATAAACGATTCCAAAAAACACTAAAAAAATATAATATCTTACCTGCAATTATCTTTCAATAATAAGGAAACTCACGATAAAATTAAAATAAAACAAATTGCAATAAATTTGACGGTAAATAAAAAAAAATCTTACATAAAATGTCAAGTTATAATTTTAATACTCTTCAATTACTTTAAAGTCCAGCAGATGGCTCTCAACTACTGCAATAACACGAAGGTATTGTTAGGATGCCATTAAGCATGCTTAAAAATAAATTTTAAACTGTGGTATTCCCACGATACCAGTAAGCTTGAAAGGGTTAACAGGGGTTCATGGTTAAACTAAATACTAAAAAATCAATATGTAAATATAAAAACTACTACTATACTTAAGCAGACTCAAATTTTGGGCTTTTAAATTTTGGTCAAATTTTAAGTTGAGGGTGGCATTTAAAAATATTTCTTTTACAACCTTCCTTCCACCTAGATATCTAGCTAAAATTAAAAATTCCAGTCGACAAGGTTATCCATTTTTTTGTTTGGCAGTTTGTTTGAATGACTGCAAGACAGTTAGTAGTCAGTACAGCTTCTGTCTTCTGTTCAGATTATGTCATGATAAGTGACTTAGTAATTTATATAAGTATAGTAGGTATATAGAGCTGAAACAGTATAAAAATTCTAATCCCATTTAATAATGTGATTAAATAGATATACCATGGCATATACAAAGAAAATTTTTTTACAACAAATAAAATATTATTAAATAAAATTAAATAATAAAAATGAATTAAAAAGGAAAGAACTTAAGATTTAAAAATAGTGCGCAGTGAATTATTTTTAATATAATTTTTTTTTTATATTCCATCGTATATCATTTATTCTCGGTATATTTCTCTTATATTCTTGCAGATTTTCTTATTTGAGTTTTTAAAACTGCTACAAAATACTGTAAAAAGGCATTAAAATGAACTTAACCAAGAAAATAAAAAGAGAAATAAAATTCGTAATATAAAGTAAAGAAAAAAAAGAAACAAAATTTAAGAGTATGAGAAGCAAGAAAAAAAAAGAGTACAAAAAGTCAAAAACTTTAAAAAAAAATTATTTTTTTTATGTCCTTTTTCTTTTGCATTCAGTTTCAGTTTAAAACAGCATGTAATTATAGATATTATAAGTTTCCTATTAAGTTCTAAATATAACTTAATACGTTGGTGTTTGGTTGGTATGATAGAGATATATAGAGAATAAACTCATTAGACCAATTTTCAAAATTTGCAGAATTACATACAATAAAGGAAAACACAATAATAAGTTTATTAAATTTGACAAATCCTTTGGTGTATGACATTTCAAATTACAGTCCAAAAGCTTTAGCTTCAATAAATAATAATAAATTTTGAATTATTTCCTGGAGTATTTTTCTGTAGTTGTGATAAGTGTACTAGCAATTATATTGAATTTTCCAAAAGCAGAAACAGTAAATATGGTGGATTACACCTTAATTTACATATCAGCTGAAAGCATCTCGTTAATCAACCAGTTTTGGGTCAACGCTAAGAATTCTAACTTATAATTCTACCAGCGTTGTCAAAACAAATTCGTCAGAATCATCACGAACGCATTCCGTTAAGATTCAAATGAATGTATTAATAGCGGTCTGCAAATAGAAGCCAGTATTGACATCATTACAAATTATGTTATTAAACACTGAAACAGAATAATTCAACACAATAATTTAAGAACGATCGACCACTCAAACAGAAGAAACCATCAGAAGACATAATATTATTTTAACTTTAATAATGTCTAATCAAAGATAATTTTACTATATTGTAAATTAAATTTCAATGTAAATTATAAGACCATACCGCTATATATATGTTAGGTAATGAATAAAATAAAACAAAATAAAGAAAGTCGAAAATCGCTCGAGTATTTTTGTAAAATACAATTGTTATACACAAGGAAGTCTATTATTAAATTTGATCTGCGCTGCAGGGGGTTAAAGTAAATTGGATTGGAAAAATAATGTCTAATAAATACTAATTACAACTCCTAAAATTTGCAAGCTGGACCAATGAGTTCTTCAGAATTATTTACGATGTGACAAGTGTGACATGAAAGTGTAGTGCAAAGTTATAGAGGATGAAAGGATGGTGCAATGCAATAATTATATCTTAGCAAAATAGTTACATTTACTGTTCAGAAAAATGGTTTGACTAATTGGTAGGGACTTCCAGATGGGTCTGGAAAACAAAATATTGATATATCAGATTATAAACTTAAGCGTGAACAATTTTGATAGTCATTGTCAATTATTGTAATTACATGACTGAATGTTGGGTTGATAGAATTATGGTCGCTGGTGTATGCTTGTTTTTTATTTAAATAAACTTCAACAAATTTATTGTCGACCTGTGTCGCTTATTGCTTCTTGACAACTGTACTTGAATATAATTATTTTCTTATTTCTAGTTTTAATTTACATATTAACACTTAATAACTAACCGTTACTTATAAAATATGACGATCGCTTATTTTATATATATATATATAGGGTGACCATTATATCAAAATATAATGTAAACAAATAATAATATTAATAGTATGCATAATCATAATAACCATATGTCGGAACGCCACAGAATAAATATATAAGGGAGCCGAAATATTGATGATTTGACACACACAAGATCAAACCTAATAACAGTACAGTTTAAATCTAATAATAATTTATTCAAATATTATGAGAATATTGTACTACAAAAACCTAAAGATTGTCAAAAACAAAGAATTATATTGAAATGAGTTTAGTTCGTCACTATATCTTCAAATGTGTTGGTGAATTTCATATTGCGTTGTTTGGGATACTTGCAGACCATTAGGGATTATATAATATGTAATTTTAATTCTAATACAAATTATAATCCACATGCACACTAACTACTATATTTATAATTGTATCTATATATATATATATATATATATAACTAACACTGTTATAGTGGAACCACTCGATATGGAACATAAACTATATTATCAGGATTGGAAATACCTCGTTACGAGGACGTTATGCAATTAAATAAACTTAAGACCTGTAATACAAATGTATTCGAATGGAGAAATGGCCAAAAAATAAACATAATTCATAGCAGTTCATAGCAGGCTAACAGACAGTTACCTCTTTAATGGCCCACAAACAAACAAAACCACATTTAGTTGTTCCATAGGATCCATCATCACAATACATTATGTTATTAAGATTTGTCCCTTATACAACAATGTAAGAATCGAACTTTTGGTATCAAAGGATTGGAAATTCTGAAACTAGAAACAACTGAGGCTTCTAGAAAAATCATTGAATTTCTAAAATTAAAATCATCTATCAAATATAACACTGGGGAGCGTTTTACTGAAATCCTTCTTTTTCCTTTTAAACTGTAGTTATTAAGATAGAATAAGTTAAATTATAGATATAGAATAAGGCTAACATAGAAATACTAATTTAGTAATGGATAGAAATAGAAAATTCTTCTTTGCAATTAAAATTTTGATTTAAAAACAGTAGAAAAAATGGCCAAACATACAAAAGGTATTAATGGTAAATTTATGGTTTAGACACCCGTTATAGTGCCTCACACGTAAGACGGTGAAAAAATATAAATTGACCCAACATTCAAAATCTACGTTTTAGGGCAAAACGTACCTGCGTTGATATTTGGTCATGTAAGAGATGTAAACATATTGTTGCTAGGCGGAGCATATTTAACCATAGTAGGTGCTTCAGTAAGATCAGCTTTTAGGCGTTTAAGAGAAACAAAGGAAGAATAAGTTGTTTTTAAATATTTACTAGACATCTTAGACTCAATTTTTTTTTATGTGTATAACACCTGTGGCTCCTGTGTGTGTGAATTATTAGATCCTGACTATTCATGTGGATGCAAAAATTGATGAAAATGTTCAACAAAAAAAAAAATAAAAAAATAAAAATGGAAAAACAAATTAATTATTATTATATTTTTTTGTTAAACTACTTTTAATTAAAATTAATATGAATTAATTAGTTTTGATTTAAAAAAGAAAAGCATAAATGAAATGTAAAAATATTTTGGCCCCGACAAAGCATAAGAGGTTGATTTCCCATAATAAGACTCTATAAATTAACTAATTAAAGTGAAAACGTATAGGTAGAAATCTTTTCAGCGAAATATGTTCAACGTGGGTCGTGAATATTCCATCTCAATTTATTATCTATTAAGAGTATTTAGGTCTCTTAAAATGATTTTAATACTTCTATTGCTTTATTGGATTAAATATACTACCTAATTTATATGACATAGCAATAATTTTACTGTGACAGTATGCTAGGCGAGTAGGCGAATTTTCCTGAAATGTATGGTCAATTACATTATAATTCCTTAAATTCATTTTCTTCAAGCTAACCGACGATTCAAATTCGTCTTAGATAAAATAAAGATTGAAAGCTACAGCTATATTTAATATCTGAATCGATTTCGGTTCTTACTACAACATAGCGACCTAAATATCATAATATGTACAGCATATTATATTAAATAATTTAAATGCTTGATATGTTCTGATGTTCTGTTTCTAGAACAATATTAAAACTTAAAAATACTACATTACATGTACAATGTATCTTCAATATAGGCATGAACAACTACATTTAAATTATACCTATATTTTTGCTTCGCATTTTAATATTCCATCAATGTCTTGCATGTACACTGCTGCGAAAAAAAAATTGCACAGATGAAATTTTTTAGAAATATCCTATTTTTATTGTTATTTTTTTTTAAATTATTTATTTTAATATCTAGAAAAAGTTAACAAATATGGCATAAATATTAATTTTGGGGACTGTGAGGGAGATGTTGTATCGATGTAGAACCTAATGACCATAACCCAATGATAGCTGGAATTGCTAATGGGATCAACGGATATAACGGTTTTATACAAAAACATCAAAACAACAAGAATACTTTCAAATGTCCTTTTCGTCCTTAAAGGATAAGATGCGCCACTAAAGACATATATTTTTGGAAAGCTAGCAACTCCAGCTTTCCTTGGGATATGGTCATTAGGTTTTACGCCAATACAACATCTTCCTCAGAAGAGCCTTAATTTTCGATTTAAGTTTTGAGTAATTTTTGTTTCGTTAGCAAAAATTGCAGCAAAAATTAGGAACGATTAAAAATTGAGTATAATTAAAAAAAATAAATAATTAAAAGACATTATTCTGTTATCTTATAAATTTTTATTGTAAAAACTAAATTATTATTTTTTTACTTTTTTCTACATTATAAGAAGAATTTATTATTTAAAATATTTATAAAAACATTAATAGTTTATAGGTCCCTCTTTAGGGGCAATTACTGCTTTACATCTGCTTTTCATGGACTCAGACAAATTTCTCAATGTTGAAGATGGTATTGAGCTCCATGTTTACTAGCATTGTTCTACTATTGAGCACTGTTTCTAGGCGATGCTTTGCAATCTGTAACTTTATTATTGATCAAATATTTTCAATGGGATGTAGAGGTTATTCCATTACTCGGATATTTCTGTTTTTTATGTGATTTTGAACCTGAAAATGGAGTTTAAAAGTCAAAAATCAAAAAAAATATTCAGAGATGAAAGTACAATATCTCATCTACTTAAGAAACATAAACAAAAGCTTTTTCTTACCTTTCTAGCAGTGTGGCATATAAACAGAAGGCCCCTAATCATTTTCCAAAATGTTTATATAAACATCCGCATTAATTTTTGCAGAAACAAAGCACTATCTTTCTATTTCTGAACCGTAAAAACATCCCAATGTTATTACACGTTCAGATTTTGTTGGCAACATTTGCATGTATTCATTACTCAATCGTTCTGCTACTCTTTGCCGAACCAACTACTGTCTCACATCACTGTCGTGCACTTTGTATTGGCTTTCGTTTGAAAATATTACCTGTTCTCACAAATCCTCTTTCCCAGAAACGTGATCACTTGCCCATTCAAGTCTATGTATTTGGTTTCAAATTAGGCTTCTTGACTGTAGGATGTGTATTTAAGCCTTCGTAAAATAGTCTATATCGTACCAAACTGGATGAAGTCATGGTTACGCTCGCTTCTTACAAAGTGTTTCGATAATATGTAGACATTTTCAAACAGTTTTTCAAACAATAAATTTTTATGAAGTGGTCCTCGACCTGCGTTTTTTTACAAGGTTGTCCTGATCCTTTAGTCCTATGAATACACCCGATTACATGAAATTTTTTTCAAAATATAAGCCTGTAGAACAATATAGTCTTTCAGCAATTTGCCTTGTTGGCCAATTTTCCCGTGATATAACAATCGTAATGCTTTTTAACTCGTTACTTTTTTTGTCCATTATTATTTTAATTAGTATTACACCTACCACTTTATATTCAATACTAATGAATATTTAAAATTTTGGTCCTTTAAATATCCGAAAACAGGTAGCTATTGGATAGATAAACATAACTGAAGAACAAAAAAGTCAACCCGTTTATAAAGTTCCCAATAATTGCATTCTACTACATATATTCAACTGCCCAATTTTTTTTTCACAGCAGTGTATATGCATGCAATCTCATTGGAAAATTCATGGATATTAAAAAAAAAACATAAAAAAAAACGAAGAAAAAAAAATGGACATTTAGTGTAAACTGTAAATTGTAATAAAGAAGAAAATTTTTTTTTTTTGTTTTTATTATTATTTTCTTTTGTTTTAAAAACTGTAAAATTTTCATTTAATACTTGGGAGTGACCTTTTTATAGTTGCTATCCGTTCTGTATTCATGTATTTATATATAAAATATAATATTATAAATTAGTAAGGAAAAATTAAATAATTTTATTTTTTAAATATCCTGTAAATATGTAATTCCATATTAAACATGTACTAAGCATGTATGTATATATCTATGTGTAAGCGAGCATTTATTTTCTTTTAGTTTGAAATTTTTGTATATGCATGCAGTGTGTGTGTGTGTGCGTGTGTTTTTGTTTAATAAATTCAATGAAAGAAATAAAGGATATTTTCTAAGATATTAATAATAATAATAATAATAATAAAAAAAAAGAAGAATAAAAACAAAAAATTTCTTATAGGTTGAATATTTTTTTTAATCTCATTTTTCGTTGTTATTTTTGTTGCATATATTTGTTGTTGTTATTGTTTCTATTTTAATTTTTAATTATTTAATTGAATCTAAATACTTTTCTTTTAGAAAAAAGTTTTTGGAAATTATTTTTTAATTTTTATAAAATTTTCTATTCGTTTAGCTACCCATTTTAAGTGCCATTATTTATATTTTAGACTTTTTGAAAAACTATATTCTACTCTACTATAAAATAATAATAATTGTAATTATATTTTAAAATCAGGTTAAAAATAGGTTATAAATATAACATTTTTAGATAATGTAGTTTCAATGAACTCTATTTAAAGTTCAGTTTAAATTTAAAATTTTGTAGATAAAAATTTATTTATTATTTTAAATTATTGAATAATTTAATGATAGTTGAACAAAAGAAAAATCAATAGTATAGGTCTAGTCTTTTAGAATAATTTATGAAATAATTTGAAAATAATTGATAAATTCAAAATCAAGAATATGAAAACCAGAATTATTTAAAAATAAGGTCAAATTACTTTGATTTCGTAATTAGCATAATAAATATCACAATTATTATTTACAGATTGTTTATTAGTTAGATAAAGATCACTAATGTCTTAAATAGTGCATTGGTTCTAATTTTAAATGGGAGAGTTTAATTTAATTTAATTTTATTATTTCAACTGCACATAATTGTATAGCCAGAATTTAGAACTTATTTTCGGGTAGGATGTGTGATATCTTTTAAATGAGAGAGAAACCTAGTTCAGGTACATTAAACTACAGGGTCAGGAATATCCATATTTATTTATTTTATACTATTTAGATCAAACAGTTTACAATTTAGTATTACATTTCATATATTAATTAAAATACAATTAAATTACAAATATATAGTATATATTCAAAAATAACTAAATTCAAAATACAAAAATAGTGATATTATTTCTTTTAAATATAAATTAAAAAGGTCAAATTAACAAAATATTCAATTAATTTCATATAATTTTCGTCTTAAAGTATCTATGTAAATGTATGAGTAATCTATTCATATATGACAATACATATATAACACTTGATCAATCTGCTGAGGGTAATGTGTATCATACTGAGATAAGAAATCTTCATTTTCACTTTTTGGAATTCCACAAAATTGAGCTGAATGTCTCAATATTTTTGATTATTTTTACTGACTTTATGTATTTAAGATATTTTCAACTAGTTTTAAGTATACATACATGTACTATATTTTATATTAACCTTTTTTCAAATAATTAAATTTGATCATTAACTGCTTATGTAATTAGTTTAATATAAAATTGTTAAAAAATTGTATATAAAAAAATTTATAAGAAAAAAAAAATCTAAAAAAGAAAATTTATATGGAAAAATATCGAAGATCTAGGATCAATATTAATGAAGTTATAAGCGTTTAAAGTTTTCATAAAAGCTTAAAAACATATTTAAAAATGATTTTTTTTTGTATAAATCGACCCTCTAGGATCAATATTAATGAGGCTACGACGTAATAACATACAGCACAAGCTACGTCCATAAAACATATTAATGTATGTGTCACTTTCATTATTTTCATTATTTAGAAAAACGTTTTCTGCAAATAAATCTTCAGTAGTTTTAAACACTTTAACTCTTTCAGGGGCAAGGGTTGAAATAAAGTGAATATAGTAAACATTTTTTGGCTACATTTTGTTTTATTTCACCGTTTGAAACTACAAGTAAAAAATATATACACAATACACATATCATTGAAAAATTCTTGCTAAGGACATGGTATAAAAGTAATATCAGTCAATGCCCGGATAAAGATGTATTTACTGATTAAAATCATCAATTCATTTTCTAGTGATTCGTTTTTAGAAATTATATTGTCTAATTTTTTTATTAGTCAATTTTTTAATTATTATTTATTTGATTGCCTTGAATGTTATGCCTTTTAAATGAATGTAGGAAGAATGTAGGAATTTTTTTGAATTATTTTAAGAACTTAGTATTGTATTACGCCTACAATCGCGTAGTTCTATTTACCGTTTGAGTAATTGAGTAATGTATACTTTAAATATTTGAGTAGTTTAATATAGAAATTAAGATAATTTTCAAATACTTTACTTGTATTTGAAAACTCAAAAATAATATTTGAAATACTTTGTTAGCCTATATTTGAAAAAATCAAGTCAAAAAATTTTATTTAAAAAGTTCTTGAAAATAGTATTGAAAAATTTTTTACTTAAATAATTTTACTCATATACTTGAAATCAAATACTTTTACTCAATGAGTAATATAGTATTTGTATTTTACCCAGATCTGATCCAGAACATGTTTTTATGATAATATTTACTACAATTTCCACCACAAATTATATAATTACTAGCTTTGTAACCCGTCATAAATTACGGAAGCAAAATAAATCCTAGTTTTTTTTTTTCTTTCATTAGATTCTTTATTCCGAAATTACAGTACTTATGTTTATATCACTTTTTATTTATTTTTATTTATGTTTATATTGGCCTAGCACTAATCTTTGTTTTTTTATATAACAGAAAAAGAAGTACCATACCAACAAATTTGTATAAAATGTTTGTATTTTTGTATGGTATACTCGTACTCACTTCCATTTAGTTATAATTCGTTAGTTGGGTTCCATTTAGTATAAATTATACCGTATTAGCGTTATTGAGTCCTCCGGGAGAGCAAATTTAAAAATGGGATCTTATTTTCATATAAATTTTGTCTTTTGTATAATGTATAGGGATCTTATTTTGCTATATGAATAAACTGTTATTATGGTATTGTGTTATTTTTAAAAAATATTCATAATTTATATATTCAAAATTTTGTATCTAAATTGATAAAATTTACAAAAAATACAAAAAAAAATTTTCATCAATAATTTTCAATTTAAAAAAAACAATGTTTTATTATCCGGCGTAGAAGTAGAGTTAATTATCCTACTCTACTTCTATCAAGTTCTATTGATTGAACAGTGAACCTGAACAGTGAAGTGAAAAGTGAACACTTAACACTGAAAATAAAATGATATTTTTGGAATGGAGCATAATATAGAACATACAGAATACAGATACAGCAAATAATAAAAAAAAACAAAAAAAAAAACAAAAATAATTTTTTTTGAGTGAAGTGAGTTACGCACACAATAATGACAAAAATAAAAGGTAGAAGCAATAAAGTAGTATAATGTATAATATTATACAATACAAATATGCTGATACACATGTGTATTATTATGTATAATTTTAAGTAATAAGAATAACCTTTGAGTGAATTATGTTTTTTTTTGTGTTCAATGCTGTTTGCCTTTTGGTTATTATACCATATTAAACTATTGATTAAATTTCTATTAGTCCTTATTATTATTAATCAAAAAAAATTGTTTGTTTTATTTATATTACTATTATTATTTATTATTTTTCCTTATTATTTGCGAAGAAGACTAACATTAAATTAAAAAAATATAGTTCATGCAATCAATTTTTCCTGCAAAGGTTCAGCATGGTAGACAGGGGTTAAAAAAAAGCACCAAAGCAATTTGTATATATATGCATTTGTATACATATGCAATTTGTATATGTGTTGGAGCGTTCCGTCGAAATTACAAACATCCAGATAAATGCAGAATAATATATATATAATTGTTTCCATATCATTTACAATTTTTATTACACTTAAGACACTTAAGACGCTTTAAAGGCAGCAATTTTTTATTTTTTTTTTTGCATCGTAACAGTGGAAGACTTCAAATAATATTTCAATTTACTTATAAATAAATCGAAGCCCATTGAGTGGCTTAATTCAACAAAAATATCATCCCAGATTTTAAATCTGAACTGAAAATTCTATTGCAGTTCAGATTATTTATATGCTGAAGTGAAAAGTTTAAATACCGAAAGAAATAGGTAGCACATAGAATGATCGGAAATGCCTTGATATATAGAAGAGTTATGCAAATCTATGCCACTAGTTAACATAAGTCTAACATGAAATGTGGTCAATACAAGTAAAAGATATATTGTAAACTCATGTAAGACAGTTAATACACGACTCAAAGCTAGACATTAAGCTTAAATGGTCTATAACATTGTTCGAATCAGATAAGATATCCAAGTTAATATCACCTAAAATTATCAAATTATGAGCATGCTCAGAGATTAAAAAAGTTGAAAACTCATCAAAGAAAACATCAAATTTAATACAATTAAGTCTATAGATACAAATAAAACTAAATTTTAAATTTTCAACTACACAATTGATTTTGGAGAACGTCTGCACTCCTAAATGAGAAATTATATCGACTTACACTTAATATTATTTTTTGCAAAAATAAAAATACCACCAGCAGCATATATGAATTGTTGCAGTAAAAATATTGATCGTACCCAGAAATACAATAAAGTGAAGGTTCACAATTATAAATCCATGTCTACGTTAAAAATATAAAATCTGGCTTATTCGTCAATAAATTTAAATGACTCAGTTCTAATTTCATCAGAATATACCGGGTCTAGCTAATTTCATCAGAATATACTGGGTGTACCAGAACATGCGCATTAACTTTTTTAAAGAGGGCAAGGAGCCGTTATTTTTTGTCGTAGAATCCGAATTTGTATAAATAAAGCACCTCTTTCCATTTGAAAATCTCGATTTCTGCCAATTTCTGCGAATTTTGAGCTTAAATAACTCTTTTCCGGTCCTTTTCGGAAGTGGAAAAGGGTATTCTGAGGAAGATGTTGTATGGGCGTAGGACCTAATAAACGTATCCCAAGGATAGCTGAAATTCCTAGATTTCTAAAAATATATATCTTTAGTGGCGCATCTTATCCTTTAAGGACGAAAAGGACATTTGAAAGTATCCTTGTTGTTTTGATGTTTTTGTATTAAAATCGTTATATCTGTTGATCTGTTAGATATATATATATATTCAGTTAAATATTCTAGAAAGAAAACGATGTGGATCATATTTTAGCATTTATTTTATGATGATCGGTGCTGCTGTTATGGAGATATTGTAGTTCAAAGTAAAAAATTTTGGAAAAAAAATACAATGTTTATTTTCTTTCTTGAAAAACCCAATACCTCAAGATTTTACCACAAAACATTCACAATAATTATGTACTGTTGGAAAGGTACCTTTTTGTTCTATAACTACATACTTTATGTCTACGTCGAATATTTTAGAAGATAAGTTAAACTTTGTTATATAATTTTGATTAAAAAATAAAACGAAAATAGTTTTAATTTTCAAATAATTTTATTAAAGAAAGGATTGGGACCTTCTTGAACAAAGTTAGAAATTTGACTTAAAAATAATTCTAAATTTTACAAGTATTTATACTAAAAATATCTTTACAAAAATCAATAAAGTTTGGAATTTATTACAAAATAATTTTAGTAATTAAAAACATAATTTATTGCAACATAACCTTTTAACAAAGAAAAGTATTAATTGACAAAATTTATTTGGAACAAAGAATTTAAAAAACATAATTTATTACAAAATAATCTTTCGATAAATAAAAGTGTTCATTTGTAATTTTTATTTAGAACAAAGAATTGTTTACGAAAGAAAGTGATTACGATTAATTTTAATATTGTTTTCTTATTACAAAATATTTTGGGTTGATTGCAACTATGTAATATCAATAAAAAGTAACACTAAGTTAATCAATTTGTAACAATAAAAAATAGTTGAATATGTTCAATAAAATATTGAATATGATAACTCTTCCCCTCTTAAATTCAAATGTCCTCATTTGATTAGAAGAATGGAGTATCATAGAATTTTCTTTTTGGTATGTCTGGTTTTTTTATTTTGATAGTTATTTCTTGACTGGTTTTATCTTGATTTTGATTTGTTAATTTTTGATTGGGGTTTCCTTCAATTGTTGTTTCGATACTTTCTAGTGGAATACTATTTTGGTGTTCAAGTTCATTATTGATGACTATTTTATTTTTTCTTTTAATTATAATGATACAGGTTATGAGAATTAAAATTGTTAATAAAATTGTAGTTGAACCATAATTCATATAACGATGAATGAATTTTTCTTCTTCCAATAGTTTGATATGCTTGGTGTTGTTTATGTGGATATACCTCAGAAGTTCTAATGAAAGATGTTCTCGGAATTCTTGTTGATTTGTTCGGGGTTGTAAAATTGCTGATAGTACTTTGATGGTTGAAATTTCTTTTGAGGTGAAAGTTCTGCCATTAACATTTATGGTAGAGTTATGAAATTTTATAAGATAATTAGTACCAGTAAGATTTTGTGAGTTAGAATCTATAGTAATTGTACCTTTAAATTGATTTAGTAACAAAATGTCATCTGAAATTTTTTCTATAGTAGGGATATGTTGGTTGTTTATGATATTACAAGTTGCATTTTTACTTTTTAACAAATATGAAATACAAGTTGAATTTTTTAAATTTATAATATTATCTTTATCACAAATTGATAAAGAATTTATGGTTTTACAATTTTTCATGATCCCATATATTTCTTTACTTAATGTATTTAACAATATTTCCTTATATTCTATTTCGTTTACAATATTTTTTATTTTTACAGGTTTAATTATTAGTTTTTCGAAATTTTCATTATTTGTAATGGGAATTTCTATTACATAAAATAAGCAAGAACCATTTCTTATTATTTTTATTTCTGAAAAATCTAACGCTTCTTCTGGAGTAGAATACGGTAGTTTTTCATTATCTAATACATTAGTCAAAATTTTAATTTCCGATTTTGAAAGTAAAATCGAATTGATTATATTGGCCTTAGCCCAATGAATAGCATATTTTATATTTGTTATTTCTTCTTTAATAATTTTTAATTTATATTGAATTTTAAAAATATACTGATCATTAAAAATATTTTTTTTTTAATAGTTTTAAAAATTTCATTTGTGATTTGCGTGATATTATTTATTCTTTATATATATATATATATATTATTCATTATATACATATATTATTCATTATAAACTGTATTTATTATTACTTGTTTATTATTATTTTCTAGGATACCTTGTATTTTTTGTCTTATCATAGTTATGTCATCGTGATCTGGAGTACCAGATATCCATTTCCATGCTGTTCCAAGAGAGTCAATTGAGCGTTTTTGTTTATTCATATGTGGTTTAAATTCATCCAACAATTCCAAATTCATAAGCATTTATTAAAAAAAAATTGTTTTTTTTTTTCTGTTTTTTTATAAAAAACTAGGAATTTGTCGAAATGTTACGAAATAACAATCTTCTGAAGTAAATGTAACACAAGCTTGTGATCAAATCACTGTATCTCGAAAATAACCTATGTAATTCCAGCTTTCCTTGATATATGGTCATTAGGTCCAACGCCGATACAACATCTCCCGCAGAAGAGCCGTAGAAAATATCACCAATCGATAGAGTACCCCCGATTTAGTTAATAAGTTTTTTTGAAATAATAAAATCTCGATTTCTGCCAATTTCGGCGAATTTTGAACTTAAATAACCCTTTTACGGTCCTTCCTGGAAGTTGAAAATATCATCAATCGATGGAGTACCCTTGATTTAGCTAATAATTTTTTTTTGAAATTATAAAACAACGGATCCTTCCCGTCTTGAAAAGCTGATATGCATTCTCTGGTACACCCGGTATAAGATCTACTTTAATTAATTTTATCGGATTTCAACGTTTAAATAATATAGTAAGTAGTCCAAGCTTGTTTCACAAAATTTATTCATCATCGATTTCGGTTGTCATTTGAAGGTTAATAATGTTATTACTATATTTCAGACCACCTAGAATCAACATCTTACCATTGATATTTTTGTTTAAGTTAATACCCCATTCATTAATAACTCCCTTACATTGCAATAATATTTTTTCTAATATTTTATTTGCTCATTTGAAGTAGTTTATTTTCTTAAATTGCTTCAATTTGAATACATTTAATAAGAAAATGTAGTTTTCTTTTATTGCCATTGAAATTTCGTTTTCTTAAAAGTTTTTTTTATTTTTCTCATTCTTTATGAAAAATTTCTTACAAAAGTTGGGACCACAAAGTCAATTATTATGCATTTTGTTGAAAAAATTTTATTTTATTTAAAACATAAAAAAATTTAAATTTAAAAATGCGAAAAATTTAAAAATTAAACTGTATAATTCACCATTGAAAGCTTTTGATTTAGAAATTTTTTGTTTTTTTAATATAATTTCAAGTACCACTTTTTTTGGACTCAGAATTCAAAGGATGCAAATTCAATTAAAAGCTTTTAAATCACCCTGTTTATAGTAGAAATACAAAAAAAAAATATGAAAATAACAATTTATTATATAATAAATTTAAATAAATAAAAAATGAAAAATTTTTTTTTTAACAAACCCGTCAAAAATATAACCAGTAGAAAAGAAAAACGAAAAAAGAAAAAAATAAACTGAAAAAAAGAAAGAAACAATAAAAAGAAACTTTGGAAGGACAAATTCTTGTTCATTTTTCTATTTAGGATATAAAAATAAAAAAAAAAATAAAAATAAAAGGATCTGACATTTGAATGAGCTCTTAGAAGCTCTTTTAAAATTTATTTTTTTTATTTATTATTGTTTTTGTTTTTGTCTACTGATTATTTGACTTTTATGATAAAAACCACTTTTATATAGGATTTTAATTTTATTTCTTTATTTTTATTATTTTTTTTTTGTTTAAGGAAATTACAAGATATATAAGTAAAGAGGAAAACTTTTATTTTTCCTTTTTCACTCAATAAAATTGGACAAGAAAAGAAAGCGAAAAAAAAAAATAATTTTAAAGTCTACTCTTTAATATTTGGGTAGTTCTATGAAAATAGTTTGAAAATGAATTCACTCTGTTTTTAAAAATGAATTGTGGCAAAACTAAAATCTAACTATCGGTTTAAATTTTAATTATTTTTAGAACACGAGTATGTATGTACCAAATTGATTTGTTGCGCTTTGCCAGCCTTTGATCAATATCGTAATGAAATATTTTTCGAATCATTAAATTGGGTTTGCACTTCCCTTACTATACTTTATACTATCTTAACCACTTTCCAAATTACAAAATTTTCTAATTTGCGACCCAATTATTGTAACTTCGTCCTTAACTTATTTAGCTTGAGTATTTTCGTATAGTTGGAGGCCTTTATCTGTTTTAAAAAATATCTCATAAATGTGGACACATACTAAGTAATAATCAATGAATTACACTTCTTCCTCTTAAACTGTTTAAAAGCCAAATAAGAGAGGTCATAAGTGCCTACATAGCATATAGTCGTCCCAACATTGGCTGTAACTCACTAAACTCACTAAGTAATAAAAATAGTTAACACATTTTTTAAAATAGAAATTTAAGAATAGAAAGTTTGAACAAACCTAAAAATTTTACAAAAAAAAAAAAAAATGATTCGGTCAGGGAACTCGCAAAAAAGGCAAAAACAAAATCTCATAAATTATTTGTGCATGTGTTTCTTATGCATAAATAATAACTGAAAAAAGTGGTTTTTTAAAAATATTCAAGGGTTTGAAATTATATGAGATAGTTTTTATGATACCTAATAAGGAAGATTTCATTCGTTCGCTTTTATAACCTCCTAGAGCCGATCAGGCAACGAATCGTTTAAATTAACACTTCTATTGATTTCAAAGTATGTTCAATGACATTTCATGTCTCTGTTTCTGACTTTCCAATTTTTTGTGGTACTTTATTTTTCATATAATGCCAAAGGTTCTCAATTATATTTAAGTCAGGACTCTAAGGTAGCCAATCTAAAACACTTTGCCCAATAAACTTTAAATACGAATCTTTTCAATCTTGGTGGAATAATAAAATTTTCTTCCGTACGTGTACGTCTAGTGAAAATGAACATTCATCCACAGAATGTTTTGTCAAAACTCAGCAGATTAATATATATATGTTCTTTAGCAAATTTTAATTTAAAACGGTTAGTTTTTCAGAAATATAGGGCTTCTTTTGTGCAAAATATGATTCAATATTTACTTCTCTCAATCTATTTACCACAATTGTTACCCCTATTTTTCGATGTTTACTTCTATTAAAGTTGTTCAGGACCTATTTCATAGTTATGCTAGGATTAACTTCAATAGCTCCTATTATTTCTGCATCTTTTTTCTTTATTGTTTTACATTTTGGGCCTCCAACTTTAATACTTCGAACAGATCCACAACATTTTTGTTTCATGACTTGATATCTAATAGTGTTCTATGAATATGCTGTTTTCGTGACAGTTTCTGAACAGAAACTCTGCAGGTAATCTCTGCTACAATTGCCTTTCTAATTTCAACCGATAATTTTTGCTTTTTAACCACTCTGTCAACACATTTTAGACATACACAGACGAAGGATATAATAACCATGATAAAAACTAAAACAAGACAACTAAGAATAAAATCCACCAAGATCTGGTTAAGGTACATCGAGGCTATCATCTAATGAACCACTGTAATGAAGCCCTAATAATACAACACGTACTAATGGATTCCCAAAGAGTATATAACAATCAAACGATAATATAGGTAAACGAAGGAAGTCGTTTCGTCGTTTCACATTAGTTACGAAAAATCTTCAAGCAATGTTCGCAATCTCTTATATACATTCAATATGAGATTTGTTTGAATTCATCATAAATACGATATAATTATTTTATTTTTACAACTTTTGGTGTTAACACAGTCAAAGCAGACGTCTTAACTTTAACATTTTCTGTAAATATTTAATTTTATTTTGATGTTCAAATTTTAAAAAAATATTCTAACTTAACTGAGATGGGACTAATGCATTACATCTCCATTATCATAAATGAATTAAATTAATGCATTATATATTTATAACCGAAAATAATTCAAAATTCCCATGTCTGCAACCTAATTACGTTACTAAAATTTAAAAATTTTTGTTAATTCATACCGGGCATATACAATCGTGCACTCTTGCTGTAGAACAGTAGAACTACCCATTTATAGTGTATTAGAATTTGTAGTTTAAATGTAGTAGCATTGATCAGTAATATTGTATATATTTTATATTGTTAACTCATATATAAAGGATATTTAATTGTTTTCTGTTTTCCATTTTTTTATTTATTTTTTTTTTCTAAACATTCAATTTTTATGATTCATCACTAGTATTTTTATTATGGGTGTGTGATGAAAATTGTTATGATTTACGTGTTTGTATTTTGCAACAATTTTGAATGAATTTATTTTAGCTATATAATTGCAATTAATTGTTGAATAAAAACTGAGCAATTCAATTATTATAAATTAAAAAAAAAAAAAATTGAATAAAATGTATTTGGGTGTATTGAAGTTACTAAGTAGTTAAATGTATTGTTATCTGTGTTCCCTTGAGTGTTCCAGTGAAATTTGTAAGGGTTATTATAGGTGTAGATGCAATAATGTGCAACATTGTATAATTTATCGCAATCAGGATTATTCCTTCATTTTTTTTCTACTTTATTTAGTACGTTACTATTATTATAGTTGTTCTGAAAATACAAGATCTTGCTAGATCAGAAATGTTAAATTTGTATACTAAGTAAGTGTCTGATTTCATATTATTATGAAAGTACTTATTTTACATAATACTTATTAATAATAGTTATTAATACAAAATAATCATGGACTGATGGGCTCAATAAAACCTCCTATCCGTAGCATTCGAATCATTTGTAATTTGAAAATAAAGTACAACTATTTTCTGTTATAGATGTGGTCACGACCGATATACTACATAGCATCAGACTACTGTACTTTATTGAATACTGACTGTGGATTCAAAATAAATTTAATTTCTTTTCAATTTTTTTTTTGCGTGGATTGGTGGGAATCTTCATAGACACAATGAGCCCCGTAGCTTCCATTGTGTGTCAGTTTTTTACTGACTAAACCACATCCCTCCCATTAAAACTAGTCCAACAAATAAACCATTAATTTATTTCTATAGTGTTATTTTCTTAAAGAAAAAGTTTATGAAATTCTATCGTATTAAATCTAGTGGCTTAGTTCTTTTAAGCTTTCTGATATCATTTTGATTATGCATATTGCAGTTGAGTGGCCTCAATGTTAGCATGACCCTCCAGACGAGCCAAATGCTTTGCTGCATATCTTTTGATTTCATTTTCTATGCAAGGAATTTTTAGATCTCTGTGCAAGTCACGGTTGCGAACATACAAAGTGGCATTTACCATATTGCGCAAGACTTTATTTTGGAATTTTTGTATACAAAGTATACATGTGTTCTTTTGGCACATCTCCATATTTGTATGCCGTACAACCATATCAGTTTGATTATCTGATTATATAACAATATCTTGTCATGTATAGGTAATTTAGAATTTCGACCTAAGAGCCAGTACAATTCTCTATATTTATTATCAAGCTCAATTTTTTTCTTTTTGACGTGCTCTTTCTATCTAAGTTTGACATCTAATGTCATTCCTAGGTATTTAGCGTTGTTCTTGAGGTATATTTACCCCATTCAGATTTACCGATGGTTGATTTTCTAATTTTTATTTGTAAAATTTACATGTACCGATTTTAACTCATTGAGTTAAATTTTCCATTTCTTTGTATTTAAAAATTATAGGTTGTTGCTTGCTCTTTGCAATTTATTTGTAGCCTCGTCAATATTTGATCCTACTGCCATCAATGCAGTATCGTCAGCGAATGTAGCTACAGTTATATTTTCCATTTGGTGGTAAATCATTGGTGTAGAGCAAATACAGTATGGGACCCAGAATAATATCTTGAGGCACACCCATTTTAATATCTCCGATAGTAGAATACTCTGCATTTGTTCTGAATAGTCTGTTTTCTAAATATGATGAGAGTATATCTACGTATTGTTTAGGTAACATATTATTTAGTTTATTTATTAAGCCTCGATGCCTGACTTTATCAAAAGCTTGAGCTACATCTAGAAATATAGTAGAGCATACCTACTTTTCTTCTAAACCTCTTTCAATCATGTCTGTTATCCAATTGTTTTTGGATCGATTGTCGAGTGCTTAGATGTTGATAATTTTTGAATCAGATTAGTATTTTCAATGATCGGTCTCATTCGAATCAATAGTAGTTTTTCAAATAATTTTGATTATATTGGTAGTAGTGATATTGGTCTGTAGGATTTGACGTCATTTATGGGCTTACCTGATGGCTTTGGTATCATAATTATCTCTGCTATTTTCTATTTCTTTTCAATTCAGATTTTATTGTATAATTTAAGCAAATCAGTTTACTTTAGTAAATAAATTTTAAGATTATAATTGTAAAATTAGTCGTGCTATATGAAATGACCTCATAAACAAATGGGCCCAGAGCAATAAGTATAGAATTTTTGAATTGGGCGAGAAGAGTTATAAATGTAAAACTTTGGTGACTTTACAAGATCTGCTATCTACTTCTGGAAGCTAAGCGATAACTCCGATTAATTGATAATTATTGTCAAATTGCTAGTGACATCTGATGGCTGCATGGACCAATACTCAAATTAGTATAAATCTGGTTAATTTTTTTTTTCAGCCAGGACATTTGCTTTTTACCGATTTTTGCTTGGCTTCGATTCATCCTTTGATAATTAATTGGAGCAGTTTGTAGAGGTTATTACCTAATTATAAGACCGAAATAGCTACTTTTCTGCGTTTAATGACCCGTAGTAGTAATCGTTCTATATCGTTTTATGTCATACTGAGAACATCCATTTTTGTTATTCAGTCCACGTAAGATATTTTTAAAAAGTGATCGTATCTTAAAGAGTTTAAGCCACATTATGTTTGTAATCATATAAGAGTGAGTTTATAGCTATATAAAGAGACTAAAATGGAAGTGTCCATATTATGTACAAAGCCTTATTAGTGTGAAATTTTCCGGTTAAAAAATAACCAACGACAACGAATTAGCTAACTAAAATGAATAGAGTCGTTGTTACATATTGAGTTCTTATTGTATAGTCAGTTAAATAAAATAATACACTACTCGTGGATTATATTCAGGATGTCCTGTTTAAGATGCACTATGTATTTTGTTTTTGTTAGAATATCTCACTTAAATTTTTCCCAATATACTCACTACAGTTAGCAACTCTAATTTGTACTTATATTATTTATGTGTATGTTAAATAATAATTTAATTGTACAAAATTAAACCAAAAAAATTTTAAATCAATAATTTAATTATGTTATAATGTAATAAAAGTAGCTTTTATCAAAATTTAATAATAAAATATTATTAATTAGAATTTAAAATAATTTTATTAAATTTAGAGCACTTCTTTGAAACAATTTTTTTTTACACATCTACCAAAATTTAGCTTTTATAGTAGTAATTTAGTTAACAAAGAAGTTTTTTTTTAAATGTCAACGATACTGATTTACTTTATAATGCTGGGGTTGTATCAGATCATAGTAATGTTCCGAGAGAAGTTTAAATGTTAAGAATTTTTAAATATTAATGATATCTATGGTCACATTATTGTTATCAAGTGGATTTATTTTCTGCTATCATTAGTGTTTTTAGCCTTCTTCTGTTTCTGCTATTAGCAAAGCTTTAGTTGTCAGTAATACAATCAGTGAAATAGTAGACAAATTTAATCCTAAGCGGTTGTGTCCTATTTTTTTTATGTGCTTGAAAAATATGATTTGGCTTATTGGCTAACTTAGGTCATAAAAATTAATTCAAAAAATGTTATCTTACATATTATATACAAAGAAAAGAAAGAAAAAAAATAAAAAGATTTCATTGTGTTATAAACTAGGTGTAGATAGAAATTTATATGATGGTTGAATGAAGTTGATCTGAAGATAAATCTGTAGGCCAGTTCACTATATTTTATCCCAGATGTTGTGGTGGGTTAGGAGTGATTTAATAAGGGTTTTTAACGAAGTAAAGGTGTATTGTTTTGGGATAATCCATTTCTGATGTATGTTGACATGTATTCACTGTTGTTGGGATTTTTGATAGACTTGATTGAACTGAGACTATCAGTTATTATTAGATAATTTAGATTATGTGTTTCGGTGGCTTGGATTGCTCTCTATATGGTGGTCAGCTCAGTTATGAAGATTAAACATTCCCTTGGGAGCATTTCCGCCTTCCAAAGTGAATTATCCTTAAAATATCCTATTTGATAAAAATATTATTTGTGAAAAGATAGTTTTTCTAAATATTAAAATTTCTGAATTAAGAAAATACTGGTATTCGTCCTCTTCGAAATTCGAAAAAGTTTGATAAAAAATCTAACGCAACTTCATTATGAATTGCTTTCCATCATTTCACTTTACTTTTTACATTATATAATTCTTTTTATCTTAGACAACAACCACATAGTTAATAATTTATTTAAAAAAAAAACAATTACACTTAAATTGAATTGAGACGATATAAGAGTTGCGGAAATGCGATTGATTAAAATTTTTGTAAGTTAAGATGTATGTGTGTATACTTAGGAGGGAGAGAATTTTAAATTGAAATTTCTAATTAAAATTAAAAAAATTTTGAAAGGCAATCTGACTTAAATGGGGATGAGGCGATGAACAAGAATTAAAATGTGTTGATTGTGTTCACAATTTTTTAAACCTAATTGTAAACTAATCTAAAATTATATTTTGATCATGGCAATACCTTAATTTTTTTATATTTTTTTTTTTCATATTTAAATTTTACAAAAAAAAT
Source organism: Argyra leucocephala (assembly GCA_963942445.1). Classification (NCBI taxonomy): domain Eukaryota; kingdom Metazoa; phylum Arthropoda; class Insecta; order Diptera; family Dolichopodidae; genus Argyra; species Argyra leucocephala. Next base: position 139,814,048 of record OZ012678.1, on the reverse strand, counting down.
TTTTAGTTACATAATTCGGAAACGAGAACCAGTAACTATTCAACTTCTATTGTTCATATAGGCTAATTTAAAGTCAACTAAAGAACTTTAGTATTAAATTTAGTCATTTAAAATATTTTTCTATTTTTATTCAAATTTTCAACATATTAGAATTTTAAATATAAACCACCATTTTTGCCATCTATTTTGCTACAATCATATTTCATATTCTCATAATTTTATAAAAAACCACATTGAAATAATTTTCTTATTAAATACATAAGTCATAAGTAATATTTATCTTTAAAGGGTTAACCAATGCACGTTTTTTTTTTGTACATTATGTAAAATATTAAATCAGCATAATAACTATATTTAAAATTTTCACACTAAAAAAATAACCGCCATTTGAATTAAAGTTACATGATATGTGTTCTTTTTTATTCCCTCAAAATAATTATTCTATAAATATTTGTTCATATTATTGTACAAAATGTATGTATGCATGTTTGTACATATTCAAAATTTGACATTGAGGGGAGGAGAAAATAAAAATTAAATAAATTAAATAAAAATCATTATAAAATAATATGAATATTTTTAAATATGTTTTTATATTCGTTAATATTACAAAAATATCGACTTTAAATTGTTTTTATTTTGTCCTATCATATTTTTCTTTTTTCGTAAATGTTATACGATGAATAGTATTCTAACTAAAGTAGAGGAAGTAGATTACGAAAATTTGCTCATCGAATTTCAAGAATGTGAACAGGCAAATTTACACTCTGACTGGTTTAGTAAATAGAATGCCTGCATTTCAACGAACAAATCAGAGGTTCCATTCCCGATGAAAGTAAAATACTTTTTAGGTTTTTTCACCTGCCCTACTATGCTTTGCCATATTGAGGTAAAATAAATGACAAAAAATAATTGAGAGCATAATTTTAGTACGTTTATTCTTCAACTTTCTACTAATTTATCTAATAGCTTTCTCCCTATTTTATATTATCCTGTTTTATTCCAATCAAGTGGTACATAAATTCTTAAAGTATCAAATGTCCCAACGCTTTGATTGTACTTAAAAAATAAATAAATATTAAATAAAGTACATCAATTATTGAGTATGTATTATTATTTTTCAATTTAGGTATTTTGGATATTAAAGAGAGCATATTATTATCTGCACGTTGTAGTGTCTCACCAAAGTGGCTTCAGAACGAAGAAAAATTATGAAATTGAAATTATCGAAAATTATGCAAAGACTGTTTGTTGAAGTAAAATCTTTACTTTTACATAATCGTAAGATGTACTCATATTTGTATATGTCAATCTTCTATCTAAGGCCCCTATTACACATCAATCAATGGTCAATCAATGGTCAATATATTGTCAATATATTGACCGTTGATTGAAAGTTGATTGATGAGAAATGATTGATGGTGGTTCTATTCTCATAAATCATGCTGTCAAAATTCCCATCAATCATGCTGTCAAAATCAGCGGAGGTAAAAAAATGGCTTTTTCGGGAATGTTCAGATAAGGTTATAATATTAATTCATAATGTAATTCTAAAAAGAATAATTTTTATATTAATTTTAATAATTATAGTAATTATTGTAAAAAAACAATTGATATAATATTCAAATATAGAAAAAAATAATTTGTTGTTTTATATACAAAACAGTTACTTTAAAAATTCAATTTAAACTGAAGTCAAAAACATTCCTCCAGAAATTATATTTTTAATATTCATATATGTTTCGAAATTATCAATATATTCAGAACACTTCCACAGTGGAAAATATCAAAATTTGGATAAAAAGATTGATGAGTGCACGATTGATGTGTAATCGGTCATCATTCGTTTCATTAATATATTGTCAATATATTGACGAAAAGATTGATGAAAAGAATGATGTGGAATAAGCACCTAAGCTTGCATATATGTTTCTTGAAGCTAGTACATATATGTTTTTTATGACTACTTGTCGATACATCCCATACGCAGAACATATTGGCGAAAATAAACGTAGACTCTAATTAGACATTTGAATTGAACACGAACACCGGACAGGAGTATTCTTTTTTTCGTTAAAAATCTTTACTGTTTTACTACAGGCCATAAACAAAAATTTTAAATTAGGCATTTGTTATCTAAAAAATAAAATAATGAAATATTGACAGTTATCTAACTTTTATTTGCATAGTATTTGCATATTGCATTACATTAAATAAATTAAAAATTTACACTAGCAAAATTTTGTATATTCTCTGGAAGCCGAAACTATAAAAAAACCGAAAATTTGCGTTGTAATTGAGCTGTCTATTTGCGTACCTATATACTGTACTGTATGTATCAAATACGTTTGTACTAGTATAGCCTTAAGTTGAAAATGACACGACACGTTCTAGTTTCTATATATAGAGTTTATTAAATGCGACATTTTCATTTTTATTTTCAAATAACAATTCAAAAAAGAGAAAATAATTTTCAATTTAATGTAATTGAACTGTCAAAATGAAACAGTGCACAGTGCAACAACGACAAATTTAAAATTTTGATCGAATATTTGTGGCCGAATTGGTCGTGTCGTACTATTTGCTATAATGTCAATTAAACACATTTTTGTTCAAGACAATATCGTGTCGTTGTCATTGAACTTCAGGCTTATATAACATTTGAATATAAGGTACTACGTATGTAACAGATTATTATATAGGACTAAATACATTGATATTAGGAATTATTGCATGAAAGCCCTAGGATGAGGTATTTGTCAAATATTTGAAGCAAAACATAATTATCTTTCTGCTGTCAATGATCTGCTGGTGTGTGTTTTATGATTTAACTATCAATCGAAAGTCTCTGATGCTAGTGTTTATATAATAGGTCATAATTTAAATAACTAAAAAGCTATAATGATGGCCAGTTAATAATAATAAATAAATAATTCAATTGAGCCATTTCAAAAATTATTTACATTTCATTAAATTTTATTCATTATCATTACTAACAAAAAATAAAAAATAAATTTCGTTCAACAAAATTAGTTTAATATTTTTAAAAGCTAACTTATGTACTAAAAAATATTTGTGTTCAATGATTAATAGGTACCTACATGGCATTTGTATTATATTGATTAAGTTTCAACGTCTAATTTATTTACTATAAAATTACACAGAAAAATTAATAGTATTTTCATTACTAGTCCCAATCTAAAAAGCTAAAAAAATTATATTAAACAAATTCATTACTAAAATGTTTCCATCCTACGTTCATGCTGAGCCCTAGGCCGAGATGTATATACAGTTAATGCTTTATGTTCTAATATGTTCTAATATGTTTGTGTTAGATTATGCTATTTTATGTTATGCATTATTTTAGGTTTACTAAAGTCTCATCCCATATGTTGGGGTAGGTATGGAATAATTTTATTAGAGATTATGGGGTTTAATTAAAAATTTAAGGGCTTTTAAAATTATGTAGAGATATTGTAATTTATTTTATTATTTATTTTTAATTTCTATTGAATCTTCAAAAGAAATGTATTAATCTGTTCTTTATCACTCGAATATGGTATACACCAATACCTCACTTTGCGTCGTGGTTACGTTCCAAAAAAAATACGACGCAAATTGAAACAACGCAAAGTGAATTATGATTTTCTATAGCCAACCATGTAAAGATCGAAGATAGGTTCCAGGGTTACGAAAATACTACTTTTTAAGAAGAAAATTGCACAAAGTAAACATTGAAAAAAACAAAAATAATATAAAACTTTATTACATCCATACAAAAAACAAAAAAAAAAAACAAATTCAATTATAACAAAATAAAATATTCAATTAATTTATAAAAAACAAAATAAAAATTAATCACTGTCTGATGAGTTGCTGTTGTCGTTAGTGGCTGTTGTGTTTAGTCGGCTTTCTTTCACAAAAAATTGGTCCAATGTTTGCTGAACAGCTTTTTTTTCAACGTAAAATAAATTTCCTTGTAGCAATTGATATTCGTAGCTACCGCCTGGGACACTTTAAAACTCCTTCCGCTGTCAGGATCGTTTTTTAAAAAAATCTTCATAGCTTCGTCAATCAAACACATCGCTTTGGAAATTTGTTTGGAGGTTAAATTTTGTTCTTCGGAGATTTCTATTGAACAGTCACTGTCATCTTCTTCATTAGCAAATTGCAATTCCAGTTGCAATAGCTTTTCATTAGACAATTCTTGGTTGTGCGAGTTTAGCAATTCATTTATGTCAGTCTCCTACATACCTTCAAAATTAGACTCTCTAGCTAAATTAGAAATTTCATGACGAACAGCTAGTGTACCATCAACTTCTGCAGCGCATATTATGTGAACACATTCAGGCCATATTTTGCGCCAAACACCATTCATGCAAGATGGTTTAACCTCCTCCTACGAATCGGAAATAATTTCTATGGCTTTCATAATCTTGAACTTTTTCCAAAACTCTAAAAATTTATTATTCTCTTTTAGAAAAAAGCACAGCACACTAATTGAAACAGAAATCTAAAATTAGCAAAACAAAGTGAAAATAAAATGGTATTAAAATTGCGTTGATTTTCAGTTAGAAAGGGAATCCCCGAGCGTTGATGGCATGGCGCAATAAGAAACAAAAGTCGTGCCATCTTTTAGAAAAAAAAAAGAAAATTTCAAAAAAAAAAATTAAAGGCTCGAAACAAAAACAACGCAACTTCGAAAATATAACGACGCACAGTGAAAAATAGTACTAATTCAGTAGCGACGGAACTTCGAAAAAACGCAAAACGAAACGACGCAAAGCGAGGTATTGGTGTATGTTAAATTTTGTACCGTTTAATTTTGATTCACACTAATTAAAAATAAAAAATTAACAAAATGTTGAAAAAAACGAAGATACTGTGATTGTGAAAAACGATAAAATGGTTAAATTAAATTTACAAATTTACTTTAAGGATTGTATTTAAATAAATAATTGAAAATTAGTTTTGCTTACTTATAAAATAAAATGAAAAATTCAATATTAATTGTTTATGTATACATATATGTATGTATTATGCTGAATTTGAAGGCTTTAAAATTTAAAAGGTTTAGTATAAAATTTTCAAATATTAAAAATAAAAATTATTTTTTTTTTTTCCTAAAAAGTAACTAACAGAATATTTTTTTTATTTTAAATCTCTCATTTACATGTACATAGATTTATTATTATTGCGCAATATTGGTAATATTTCATAATTTTAGAATTCAGTTAAATTATAGATAATATATAGGTATATGTATATAACATGTAATCGTAAATGAATTTGGTAACACATGAGATAACAAATCACTATTTTATTTACATATAGAATTTACTTTTTGACAAGGACATTATGACACAGAGACGTACTATTTTACTTATTAAGTAATACTTGTGTACATTTAACAATAACAGACTTAGCTGTAATTTACTTAACATACGGTGGATCATCCATTAACATTATTTGTTATCAAATTAAATATTTTATATGAGCAGGAGTTATTACTTAATATTCTATCATTCACTAACGGATTTTGCAATTCAGGAATATATTTTTTTTAATTTGTATTCTTATAATATTTATTTTCATTCTACCTTGAAACATAGAATTCAAAAATAAATAAATGTAATTTAATTGATGTACATAATTTGATAATTGTTATTCATATATTATCTTACCTACCACTAAAATAAAATTATGTCAAAACAATTAATTAATTTAAATAAACAGAATAGAAATTGGATTGTGGTTACATCAATTGACTACTGAAACAAGTAATTATTTCTCCAAACATTTGCAGTAGTTGATAGAGTCCCACGTAACATTTTATTGTTATAAAAACAAAATTAGTCCTATAAGCTTCCTGTACGACTCCCGATAAGCACTAAAGGTGTTATAATGATGTTTTTGTGGGAATAATGGGATTAATATTGATATAAGAATGTTGTTATAGCAATTACAGATGTTGTTACAATGGGATATTCTGCATGTGCTACAGCAATGTTGTTATAAGTCTAAACATGCGTAATCCTATATCAAAAATTAAAGTATAGCAATAGCAGTTGTATTATTTTATTAGCAGTTGTATTAGTTGTATTGAATAAATATTGCGATGAAAAAATAATACCTATCTCACTCTTGCATAACATCAATTATTAAAACATATAAAAACATATGCACTAATACATATCATGTATACTAATCCTATAACAATATTACAGGAATTGTTCCGGTGCCTTATAGAATTCTTCATTTTAGTGCTAAAACGTATTTATAACGTTTCGCAACAACTGTGGAGCACTCACATTAACACTAATACTTCTATAAGTGTGCTTGTAATAGTGTTATAAGAGTGCGCAAGAGTCTTATAGGAATACAATTGTTACTTGCAGTGTGTTTATCTCATTATCTGTAAACGGTAAAACATAAACAAAATAAAATGTCTCTACTAACAACCTCAAGTTATCTAAAAATTATAGATACGTTACTGTTTATTTAAAAAAATATACTCTGTACTAAAACGAATCACCTAAATAACTAAATACAATCAAATAATAGTAATAATAACAATAAAAATAAAAATAATAATAACAACATAATAATAAAAATAATAATATTAGAAACCAAATAGAAAAAATCATCAATTTAAAATGTTATGTTATAAAACGTGATCTGTAATATTCATATTGGGTTTTGGTTTCGCACTTTTTCAAAATAAACTAAACTTAACATTAGTAATGTGGTCAAACTGTGATAGGCATTATTAATTTAAATTCCATAAAAAATTACTAAAAGGTAACTAGGTAAATAACTAAATATATTTTAAGTTGTATATATATAAATATATATTATATAAATATTTTTTTTTTTGTAATATTAGAAATAAATTTAGGTTTTTTGGGTGATCCAGATAAAATTTCATTAATGTAAATTTCGTAAATTTAATTTAATTTAATTTAATTACAATTTTGATATTAAAGTGAAATTAAATTGGAGATTCTGTTTTTTTTTTTTTTTGTTTTAATTTATTTAAATTCCATTTTTAATGGTACGTAGGTAGGTATTACATGAGGTTTAGCTGTAAAGAGTATTTATAATTTAATTGACTAATTTACTGCATTAGAGGAATACAAAATAAATTAGTAAGTTTTTGGGTATGTAAAAATAATAAAATTATGAATGAGGTTTGCAATGCATTTCTTCTTTTCTCAAATTAAATTAAATAATAATTTATAAGTAAAAAACTAAATGTAAATTTACATTTTCAAAATACCACAAAAAAATTTTAATATGAAACTGAATAAACGTAGATTTTTTGTATACAACTTTTATGGGCAGTTAAAGGTTTAAAAAAATAAAAGAAAACGCCTTCTTTTAATAGGGCTACACTTGGCATGTAAGCAAATATGCCTGATAAAATTTGTAATTGTATGTAACTATATAGGTTAAACAATCTTTTCGTCACTTTGGATAACATTATGGCAATCGTTTTTGGTATACCAGTTTTGTAAATGGGAATAATATAATTCTATTGTTCGAGTTATTTTTACACCCTGCCGGCATTCTTGATCAGTATTTAGTAATAATACTATGGCAACACTAATCAAGAACTCATTAATGAGTTCATCGGTTTTAGTTGATGAGCGATTAGATAAAATTAGTATATTTTCTTCTAGTCACGGGATTAAATTCATGTATATATTATTTTGGTTGTATATTATGAGCCATTTCATGAGTGAATGCACTATGCTCATTAATGATTGTAGTAAAGAGTGATATAATAAGTCGATGTACTGTACTTATTAATGAATTTAGTGATGAGTGATGTAATAAGTAAAGGAAAATGCTCATTAATGAGGTGATGTACTACAAACATCAAGAATGAATAGATAAACGAAGTGATTTAGAAATTAAAAATTGAATGAAGAAAACAACTAAAATCGTATTTTATATTTATATTTATTTATTTATATGAATATTCATAAAATTAAAGAAACTCAATTTCAAATTCAGTAAAAAAAAATAATAAATAATATAAAAATAATAAATTAAGAAAAGAACAAAATATTTATTTAACTGCACTCTTTTTAGCTGCTGTGCATTGAGCCCATTATACCTATTAAATTTTTTTAATTAATTTTAACTCATCAGCACTTCATTCAATTTTAAATTTACACTGAGGTAAATTTTGTATTGAAAATTAATTTTGAAACGTATAATAAAACCGGTATTTACGAAATCGTAATAAAAAATTTTTGACACAAAAAAAGCATCGATAGTATTTATCAATTTTTGTATGAACTAAAAAATATTTATAAGCCATTAAATGAGTTAAAAAATGAACTCATCAGTGAATTTATTAGGTTTAAATGATTTTAGGAAGACAACAATTAGAACTACATGTTTATTAGTTTATACATATAATAAATCCGCTGTCCCTTGCTTAAATTTTCAAAAATTGATGAGCGTAGTTTGCCAGTGAAGTTACAATTATATATGAATATAATAATGCAGATTAGTCTTAAGATTGCAATAGTAAAAACAGTGTAGTTTAAGTAAAATATTTTGAATGCTTTTACTTGATGAATACAAAATATATTCGATTTAATAATATTCAATTTAAATCATAATGTAGCTGGCCATAACCTTTTATTTTTCAACTTATTGAAATCATCATGGAATAAGCCACTGATATACACAAGACAGTATTCTAGTAAGATTTTGTACTATCTATTCCATTTAAAACAATAGTGCAGAATTTCAATTTTTCAACAATAGAGAGTATGTTCTTGCATTCAATCTCAATAAATGAAATTTTAAAAGAATAAAATTTCAAATGAAGATATGTGATGTCTATGTCTATGCTCAAATTTAAATACCACGATTATCACCATTGGTAAAAAAAATAAACATTTACCTACATACAAATCCATTGTTAGTATAAAGTTGTCGCAAGAAAAAAAAGTTAGCAAAAATCTGAAGAAAATTAGCAAATTAGAAAAACTATATAAATTTTTTATTGAAACATCATTTTAAAACAAAAATTTAATAAATTTAGATTTTTTTAGTTTAAATTCAATAAATTCAGATTATCAACTTAAATTAGGTATAGGTACTTAAGTTAATTATTTTTAATAATCATATTTATTTTTAGTGATATATTTAATTAATGTTAATAATTAAAATTAAATTTAGTTAACTTAATTAACCATAGCCAATCATTATAAAACTAATGTTTGCAAAAATGTCGATATACACTCTAATATTAATAAATACTCTGATGGTGTATTCAAATCAAAACGGTTCGATAAATTATTCTTTATGAATTTGAGCTCCGAACATATCCTTTCTGCAGCCACAACTATGAGGCAAAGACAAAATATTTTTTTTTTCTTTATATAATTATAGCTGAAACTTAGGTCAACCTTTGAGTACTTACGTACCATTGACTAATTGAAAAAGGAAAGAATAGTCGAAGGAAAGGAAAGAAGAAGAAAAGTTTTCTGGGAAGAGCGAACAATGTTTCTAATATGCGTCTTAAACTTCTTAAATCATAAATAAAAAACCCTTCTCTCATTGGGAATGCTTCGATTAGGACGCGATTCCATAATCGAGATGTTCTAACTATAAAAGACTATAACATAAGCAGACTTTAATCATCTCGGAATTTCCACTGTGAAAGGGTGGGCATTTGATGTCTTTTGTCTCGTGTTATGCAATGGAACTGCCTGAGAGGAGGAATAGGTGGTTTTAATTCAACAAGACAACAAGTAGATATCTATAAAATAGTGCTTCAACAATACGACGATGACCAAGTGATATAAGGAATTAGATCACATTTATGTCGCCTATTAGATGAATTGGCGCAGTTTTGAACTTTGTCCAAAAAATTTAAAGCAGTTTTTAGCGTTCCTGCCCATAAAAGTGAGTAATACTCTAGGTTGGATCGTATATATGTTTTATAGATATTTAAGGGGTCTCGAGATGAAAAATAACTTTTGCAGCGACTCAAAAAGCCTAAATATTCGGCGCCGCTTTTCGCAATATCAAAAATATGCTCATTCGAGTGCTAAAAATCAGTATTAAAAACAATATCACATAATTATCCGAAAGTTAGCTGGAATTAAATTATTCCAGATCAAATAATAATTTTAAAAACCAACTGTCACTGACTACATATTTTTACGAAATTCCAACGAAATTCCAACTACCAACGAAATTCGCTTTGCTCAACTATTTTTCGTCAAATGAAACACAATTGTAGCGAAACGAAAAATAAAAATAAATAAACAAAACAGAAAAGGAAATGGCGGAATTTCAAAGTAAAAAAATCATTTTTAACAATTTATTAATTTATTTGTAGCATCATCAGATCCAAATACATCGCTAATAAATCTGTAATTATATAATATGTATCTAATAAAAAAAATAAGTATAAATTGTAGAACATATAAAACTTAAAAAAAAAATAGAACAAAAATATTCTAATGATTTCAGAATAATTGTTTTGTTTTTATTTTTTGATGTTTAAAAAGGTTGTCTGAAATGTTAAATCCGACTATCAGCGAAGAAAATAGAAAATAGCCTTATTTCGACGACAACGAAAATGTGGTTAAGCGATTGTAGTTGAATTTGCGAGCGTATGTATTTTAATTTTTTTCGTCGGTAGTCGCAATTGTGTTTAAAAAACAGCTTTATGCATATACACTATTTTCTACGAACAACACATAATACTTATGAAAAATTTTACAGTTTATTTAGAATAAAAATATAATAATAAAAAAACATTTTTTAAAGTAACACACAAAATCAATTCTAAAAATAATGTATTAGAAAATAGAGAAATCCATTACTTTAGGTAATATTTGAAAAATTTAGCATTTTTTCCGAATTTGAACAAAAAAATAGCTTTTCGCTTATTGTTAGTTTAAATTTGAAAGACTAGTGTCAATAGAGAACACAAGTTATGAGTGTCTTTCAAAAACTTCACTGATTGGGTTTTGTTTTTTTTTTTTCAATAACTACAGCCTGTCAACAAATACATTCACACAAGAAGAAGCATTTGACAGCTTTTGAACAAGTCAAGGCTCAAATTTAAATATTTTTAATTATTTAAATTTTTATTTCTGCTCCCTGATTATATTAAAAAGCCTTTTAAATTACTATAATGAAGATTATCCAAAAATCAAAAATTGAAATTTATTTAATGAAATTATTAAAAAAAAAAAAGAAAATTTTTAATTTTATATTTTTAAGTGTTTTGCTTTTCTTTTTTTTTTTTTGTTTAACCGATTTGTGAAATGTTTTCACTTGGTTTATTTTTTGTGTTAAAAAATAAAATTCATGTAACATCTGTTCAGTTCTATTAACATTTGTTTAATGGTAAAAAAATATATATAAATATATATATAGGTATACAGTATAAATATATTTGCTTATTTTTTTTTTATTTTTGGTTTATTTTGTAAATTTATTTAGCACATTTGATACCATGAAATACAGGACTTTAGATAATTTATAGTTTGACTATGTGGTAGGAATGACTGATTCATCTCTTTAATTGCTAAACTCTCCCGCTCAATATCGAAACTTTAAATTTATTTTTATAAATATTTAAATTAGAAGGAATATAATATTTATATATATTTACTTTTATTTTTATACTTATACATTATTATATATACATATATATAGAAAATCTCATAGGACTAACCAACACAGTTTGAATAATTGACCGCATAAGCAAGTTTTATTTGTTGTTGTTTTTGTTTTTAAGAAAAAAATATTTAAAGTTTAAAATCATGGTGTGGTGTGGTGAAATTAAATTATTTAAGAGCTAAATTTTTATATTTTTGTAATTAAAATTATATATCCAACCAGAAACTTGGGTCAATTCGAATATAAGCATTTGAATTTAGGAACAAAAAAAAGACTTTCGTTATTGAATTTTTAAATACAACTTAGAAAATTAAAAAAACCTTCAGAAAAATGAATATATTAGGACTCATTTGACGATTACAGGAAATCTAGTTGGCTGGTATAATTAATAAATAAATTATTATTCGAAAAACATTTTACATTCCATCTTTATGTAATAAATTGCAGAGCTGTAAGCTAGAAAACGTTCATTCATTAATAATTAGTTTAAAACCTCATATTCAGTCATATCCAATCAAATGATAATATGTAATGCGAAATTGGAAAATAAAAAAAGCACTGTTATTCTACATCTGCTTGATTTTACTAAAGCTTTTGACTGTGTCAACCCTAATCGGTTATGTTTAAAATTTAAATCTGCTTTTAATTTTCAACCTTCTGGTATAAGGCTAATTCAAAGTTGCTTAGTCAACAGAACTCAATTTGTTTATCTTAATGATGTTAGGTCAAATTATTTACCAGTTTTGTTAGGCGTACCCTAAAGATCTATACTGGATCTATTCAGTCTATTTGTAAATGATTTTCCCCATTCTGACTCCAATAGTATATTGTATTCAGATGATGTTCAACTCTATATGAGTGGTCCAGTTGCTGATATTCACAAATCGGTTTGTGAAAATGAATGATGATTTCAACGTTGTAGCTTTCTGATGGGGGCAGAACAATGGATTGAGATTAAATTTGTCTAAAATACGGGCTATGGTTACTAATTTACTTATTATTGATATAACAAAACTATCACGACTTAAACAAAATCATTCAGTTGTGCAATTTGCAAGTAAAGCACACAATTCGGATACTACCTATACTCTCAATAAAACTCTGACGTGGATGAGCCTACCGTTAATGATTATATTAATGGAATTTCCAAAAGTATTTTCTCTAAGCTTAGAAAACTTTGGAAATTGTTGTGCCACATTGGTGAATGGGTAAAAAAAAAAATAGTTTTATTCTAAATCTCCCACGTTTTACTGATTTAACAAAAAAAAATAAAAGAAAATTTTTGCTCTTTTTAGAATATTATTTTTTTTTTTTTTTTTTTTTTCTAAAGTAATCATAACATTTGAATTTATTCTTTGATATGAACCTCGTTTTATTGAAAAAAAAAAACTGTAGATTCTTGTGATTGAGATCTTTAGAACTTATTATCACTTTGTAATTGTAGTTCTTGTAGTCTACAAGGCATCTGATTTGCTTTCCCACATGAACCTATCAAGTTTGTTTTAATATTTTTAAAATTTTAAAAATATGAGGTTCGTTTTTCTGTTTCTTGGCCATCGCGTAGGACATCTTTAATTTTACAAAATCTTTCTAATGTTGTATCTCACATTTGTAGCTTTTATATTTGATACAGTTGGAAAGTTTAACTCATAATAATTTACAATAAGCTCAAATAATAATAATATCAAAGTTATGCGTAAGAATTAATTAAGTAAAAGTAAACAATGGGCATTTTAGCGAAAAAAATTGTCTCGTGGATAAATGCCTAATGGAAAGAGGAACTGTGTAAAAACTGATGTATAAAATGTAATTACCCCTATTTGATGTTATGGAAGAGAAGTATGGGTCTGGTGACTCATTTTTTTTTATACAATGTTATTATAATTAAAACTGATCTTTTAGACCAACCATTAATTTAACACTAGTTTTTTAACATAAAATAAATGGCTTAAGGTCACCCAGTCGTGTCCTGAAGATCTAGCGAATACATAATAACAAATTTTAAGAGATTTGCTATTTTATTAAATACTAGCGGAGTTACCCGGCGTTGCTCGAGATATTGGGAAAGTTTTAAGAACTTTTTTTGTTTTTAATTTGGAACGGAAAATATTATTTGATGTTTCTTTTTTAGTAAGCATTGGTTGGCTGTTGCAGGTAGTTGTGTGAATTGAACTAATGAAATAAGAACATATTGTCTTATATTCTAGCATTTCGTTTAAATGTGTTAATAATATGTAATTTGGCTTTAAGTTTATTTAAATTATAGCACCCTACTTTGAAATTGAAAACAAATCACTTACAACAAAGTTTTTGACAAATCGATGTGCCCGAACGGTTTTCCAGTGAGCTCCTCTGGTAGAAAAAATATCTCTACCGTGATTGAAAACCATCGATCAAGTCATTGAGACAGAACAACAAAACATGAACAAAACTTATTAGACCGGCATGGCGGCATCGGATTATTTGTTTTTTAAGACCATAGAAGCTGTTCTAACAATGTTTTTTCAATATTGACGTGTAGGAAAGGGGTCAAAAGCCAGTGATCAACCAGTGAAAAACCAAACAAACCAGTCATCTTCTATGCCAAGAAACAATATTTCTAAAAAGTTTCCAGTCAATCGGTTACAACTCTTAGACGGCACAACGAAACGAAAAGTCTGTAGACAGACGTGACGAAACGGATTACCGAAATTTACCAAAAAACAGTGATATAATGTATACTCTGTATATTGCTATATATATATACCTAATTAAAAAGTTATTCACATCAACAAATTAGTTCAGGAGTATAATTTAATTAGCTAGAAGTTGTATCATAGCTACCTGAAGCAGTTAAAATGTTTAAAATGGTAAAAGGCATATTTGTTTTTTGAGAGAGAGCGTATCTTTGAGAGAGAGAGTATCTGTGAGCAAATTTTCACTTCTGTAGCAGCTTTGGTTTTTAAAATATTTTTGGCGGGTGCTCGGTCGGGTGTCATACAACTCTATGACAGCTACCCAAATCAGTCAAAATTTCGAAAAAATGTGAAAGGCAAATTTGTTTATATTTAAGAGAGTACTCGTGTACAAATTTTCAGTTTTGTAACACCTTTGGTTTTTGAAATATGCTCTTTCGATGCTAGGAATTGGATGGCAGCTATCGAAACCAGTCAGAATTTTGGAAAAAAATCTATCACAGCTTCGATTCCAAGTAACAAAAAACCATCCTGTAAAATTTGATTGAAATTGGTCTATGCGTCTCGGAGGAGTTCTGACACAAACATACATACATACAAACATCCTTTTTTATACATAAGAGAATTAAGTAATATTATGTGTCTTTATTTATTTTACAACATTAATTCTAATCACTCATATAACGAATATCACTCAATCTTCTTGGTCGATCAGTAATATGAAATTATTATATTAAAAAAAGCCTACAGGTTCATTACCTTATTTTACTTATGTATAACTTTTAGTTTTTTCATATTTTACAGAAATTAATAAACCATTCGTAATCCTTAGTAACACTATTTTTAAGCAAACATTTAGAAAATTTTGGAAAGAAAATGATTACCTAAAGTCAAAAGCCTGATGCTGTTAGTACTTTTAATTATTAGCTATAATTTAAATTGGGGTCAATTAATAATATTAAAAAAAATAATTAAATATTAACTCCAGTTAGCAGAGTGACTACAAAATTTATATTAAGTATCTTCCATTTTGGAACAATAATCTACTAAAATAGTAAGCCACCTTCCCAACAGCTACCCAATTATGTTTTGTATGTTACTTTCTTACTGTAATTATGTGGAACAAAAGTTAATAAATTTCAATCAGTACCACTTAAAATATTTTTTTTAATAAAACTTTTGTGAGATAGCGACCCCACCCTCTAGTTAACCTTTATATACGTAAAAAAGTTGGAGCTCTCTCCCTCTTTTATAGATATCTCGTTGGAAATGACATTTGTTCTATTAAAATAAAATCAATAATGTATCACTTCAAACAATCCCAGCGTAACACTTGTGAGGTTTCAAGTGCCCATTTCTACACTGTGGAAACACCCAAGTCGTCCAAAACTGGTTTCGGAAATTCTTTTATTGTAAGAATAAATAAAATGTAGAACATACTTTCATCTCACGCGTTTCCCTTCGATAAAAATGCTCCATTGCACCTTTTTAAAAGGAACCTCTTCAGGTTTGTCTTCAACTTACCCACCAATTGCGTTTCGTTGACTTGCCATTTTTTCATCCGTTGTCATGTCATTTCTTCCTAATTCTTTTGCTCTTTACCCTCACCTACAATAATTTTGTATAAAGGCTAGCTACTCTTTCCTATAGTGTTTGGGTAACGTGTTAAAAAAAAAGAAAAGTAAAACGGTTAAGAAAAAAATATGATAATGGATAGGTGATCTCCAAATCTATGAACACCATAAATATATGTTTCCAGTGGATAACAACAGCAAAACTATCATTCCAAAATATACTCTATATGGCTCAAATACTACCACTTTCGCAAATAAGTTTTTTCATAACTTTATTTTACTCCCCTTAATTTTTTTTTTTTTTTTTTATATTATAGCCAAAACTTAGGTTACCTTTAAGTACTTGCGTATCGTTGACTATTTGAAAAAGGAAAGGATAGTTAGAGGAAAGGAAAGAAAAAGAAAGAAGAAAAGTTTTGTGGGAAAGTTTTGTGTGTAAGTCATAAATAAAAAATCCTTCACTCATTGGGAATGCTTCGATTGGGACGCAATTACACAATCGAAATGTTCTTACTATGAAAGAATTTCCATAACGGGACTTATATATGCATATTTTGATTCACTCGCATTCTGAGAATGTTCAGGTCTTTGAGTTGCTGGATACCTTCATTTTAAAACCGGAGAACAGGTTCGAATGCTGTTAGTTGTTACTAACAATACATATTTGAGTTTTTGAAGTGTTAAACTGGACTCTGTTAGTTTTAACCCAGTCGACAATTTTGGCAAGGTCGTAAGCTGTAGCATTATTTTTTTTTTTGGGAAATCATATGAGAGTGCTGTCATCAGCAAAACTATGAATTGGATTGAAAGTTAATTTGAGAATGTCATTAATGAAAATGAGAAATAGGGTGGGTGAAAGGACAGAGCCTTGTGGAACACCAGCATTGATTTGAAATTGATCGAAAAAAGAGCCGTCAACTGAAACTATGATAGATCGATTTAAAAGAAAACTTTCAATTCATTTAGAAAAGGTTGGACCAAGGCCTATAGCGTTGCATTTTGCTATAAGAGCAGAATGCCAAACTCGATCAAAAGCCTTAGATATATCCAGAGAATAATAGTTTTTTTTTGTATTTCGTATACGAGTATACGAAATATTATATTCTTTCCTACAGTTAGTTTACTTGTTTGGGTAGACAACAACTTTTTGTATACGATAAAGTACAGTTTTAGTACGATAATCTATAATTATAATTGACAAGCATTTAAGGTCCTGCGCAGTAGACACCTTTTTATTTTATTTCGATTCTCCTACTCCTTAATGAACTTCTAATATATATAATATATAAGATTGTAAATAAAACAAAAATGCGCACACAGTTGGAAATTTTTTACTCATATGATTTTATTATTCAGTATAAATACATTATGCATATGCGAGATCTTATGAAAATAATAAACAAAAGCAAACAAATCAGTTATTATAATTTACATTATGTACTTGCAAATGAATCTATGTACATATGCCAAAAAAAAAAACAAAGAAACAAATTCATCTCAAATAAAAAATATAAAAACAACAAAAAAACAAATCACTTGAATTCTTCATTTTTATCTTTTTAAGTAACTGTTTCTAAATTTTGGTTATTTGTAGTAATAATATAGTTTTTATTAAAATTATGTATTATGTAGGTATATATATACCTCTTTAATGACAAAACTTTTTATTTTTAGTAATTTTATTACTAAATGCTTCTTACTATAGGGAATATATCGGAAACGAAGCAGTATATGAGGCACGTGTATTTATGTGTCCTAAATAAAACTTACTAACCACAACAGTTTTTATTAAACACGAGTGGTTTCTGCTATATCGTGCGAAGTCTATGTCAGTACGTAAATTACTGTTTTTTTAAAAACTTTAAATTTGACTTGAAATATAATTACTCAACAGGAGCCCCTAGTCATCATATATTATAATAGAGTTAGTTGTAAACATTTCACCTCAAAATTATTAAATCTATTCACCAAGAATGAGAGAAATTAAATCACTACACCACGAGCACACCCACACCAGTACACCATCTTATTTAACCAATTTCAAGAGAGTGCATAGCATAGGTAGCATAATAGCATATGAGTCTTATTTTCATCATTAAATGTAGGTAGGTACTTAGGTATAGACAATGTAATGTTTGTCGTAGTAAGTTGTAAACAAAATTATTATTGTTTTTTTTTTTATACCTAATACCATGGTTTTTTGTTTTGCCAATGTGTGAATTAAATTCCAATAATTTTTCAATAAATTCCCAAAGTTTTTTATTTTGTTTAATACAACATTTATTATTATTTATTATTTATATATACCTATATGTAATTAAAGCAAATTTATATTTCCATAAAAAGAACGATCTCCTTCGAACAGTTTTTTAAAAATCATTTATTGATTTATTAGTACACCTTCTTTATATTTTCCAAATAAAAATACTCGAAAAAAATTTTAGTAAAAAATTAAAGTACCGTAATTAAATTAAGCACGAAATGGTAATTCTACCTAAGTTACTGTCAACATTAAAAAAAAAACAAAAGAAAAAAATATTATTTACCTAAATTCAGTAGTGTTCATAAGTTAATAAAAACAATTATATTGATTTAATATATAGGGAAAAGGTAGTAAGGGCAGGGTAATAAAGAAGTATTTTGTTTTCTCAAACCATAACAAACCATAACTTACTTCTTATTGAAACATGTTTACTGATTGATAGTGAAAAATATCAGTATATTTAAGTCCCTCTTCTGTTAAAAACGTTAAATTTGGCTTAAATTTAAATTATAATTAATAAATAGTGGTCTCTAGTGTGTCTATAATTTTCAATTTGTATATGAGAAACAATATTGAAGAATATATTTTTTTATCAGATTTTTACACAATTACAAATGGTTAACATTTATTGCTTCTTTGCAAGTTTTATCAATTATCTGTTTGTCTATTTTTTTAATGCATTTACTTCCGTTGCGAGTATAGAACTTTTACAAGACAATACAATCTTACTCCATTTACAGTTTTGTATTTATTTCGATTTTTATCGATCGTATCCACGTTATTCTCTGCGGGTTAAATTCTAAAGCTTGACGAATGATAATTTATTTTCTACTTTTGTTCGAAGTACATCAGCCGCTTCCAATTATGTTACTGCTTCTATATTGGTCTCCTCTGTAATTAATAATTATTCTCTATTCATTGAATCTACTACTAATTTTGTTTATATTATTTGTCAGCCCAACTTCCTGTACTATATTATAGTTTTCAATGCATTTAGATACCTATCAAAAATTATTACTACAAATAAAATTTCAAATGGATTATCTATTCTTTAATACTGATATTTTTGATTATTAACAAATTCTTTGAATCAATTTAAAAATAAAATTCAGAAACTATCAACTTTAATAATATAATAATTGATTATATTTTTTTTATAGGTGCATCATTATTATGTATTTAAATAAATTGAATTTAATGCACAACCCTAATTTAAATATATGTATAATAATTGTATATCTATATATAGGTATATATAATTATTTATTTTAATATAATTTTGTTAATAAAGCAAAAAAGAATCTACATAATACGAAAAAAAAGGACATACACACTCAGTTTTCTGTTGTCAATTCGATATATACTCTGCTATTCAATGTGTACATTTTTTTTTTTTCATTCTTTTTTTATTTATTTCATCCATGTTATTCAATTGTGGTACTTTATATGCTTCAATTTACCAACATGATGAAACCAAATTGTTAAAAATACAATATAAATAAAAAATATAAATAAAATGCAAGCAATAAATAAAAACTAAAATAAACAGAATTTAACATTTTTTTTTTTGTTTATTTTTGTTTTTGTTATTGTTTTTAATTTTTAATTATTTTAAATTGTCCTGTGAGGGATAAAATTAGATTGATGCTATTCAATTTATCATTGTATTAAAATAATTACAATACAAGTAAACCAATTACATACCATTATTAAATATCTATATTAAATTTTATTATTATGTATAAAATGCATGTACCTACATATATTTTATATTATATGCAGATAATAATATATTAAAATAATATCATTATACAAAAGCAAAAAAAAAAAAAAAAAATAACATTGAACGAAATTTGCATTTGGGATTTGTGTGATGTAAGGTTTTTTTTTTTGTTTTTGTTAAAACATAGATCAATCATGAACAGTTTATCAGAGATTTAGGCCTCCAAAAATTTTCACTTAACAAATTTAAATTATGTCAGATTTATTTCTTCATTTTTGTCTTTCTCATGTGAATTACGTAATGATGTATTGTTTGTTCAAAATTAATCGTTCGGCTTTATGCTTGTGATACTATAGTCCAGCGTTCATACGTTGAACTTACACTTGGTTGGTTAGCCATTGGTATTTACACCAAATGAGCTTTTGCACATGATCAATTCAGTTGAATAATCGTATTATTGTTTTTATGTTTTTGACAGTAATTTAGATAGAATAAGCTTGTCGTGCTTAATTAAAGTGCAGTACTGCAAGTTTTTTACTACATATTTTACTACATTTTTTTATCAAATTTCTAGCTTAAAAATTCAATAAAATGTTTGTCATAATATCATAAGTATGTTTCGGTTATGTAATCTGTTAAAATATATTTCCCTGATCGACATGATGTTAAGAATTTGTCTGTATTTTTTCATTTTATACGATACATTATCATTATCAGCGATTTTACAACTTTCAACAGAAATTTTTAAAAAAGATGGCAAACATCAGATTTCAGAGATATAAATTCCAAAATCGAAAAATGTGTATGTTGTTTATTCAAACCACAATTATTGATAAGTCATAACTAAAAACAGTGGTTAAAAGGTAATGAAATTAGGTTGGATTGTTAATGCTGAATTACAAAATCCTGTTTATTAATTTCTTGCACTTTGGCAAAATTTTGGCAAAGAATTTTGAAAACTCAGAATTGTTCAAAATTAAAATTGAAAAAAAAAATGAGAATTTTCTAAATTGTAATATAGATTTACGATCCCGCTAAATTCTTTTTAAATTTTTTTTTTTATGATCTTGACAGTAACTTAGGTAGAATTTAGGTAGCAATTTTACACTACAGTATCTACAATAATTCGAGCATTTATTTTAACAAATTACTGGCTTATCTACTCATTAAGTGTGAAAAACTACTACTATTGTCAGGACTAAGCCTTCTTAAATAGAATAGTTTCATTTTATTTAATTTGTTACCAGATTAACTCTCAATTATCTTTTGTCATTTATTATATCACAGTGACAAAGGGTACTAGCCCAGCTCGAAAAACCAATGAAGCATCTTCATCGGGAATCGAACTTTGGACCTTTCGGTTGAAAGGCAGGCGCTCTACCTACTGCGCCACCCAGCGTGTATTGTGGAATTGTGGTTTCCTTTGAAGGATTATTGCTGCCGTGCAATGTGAAAATCGTGTAACTCTTCGTTTTTTAAAATCTACACATATAATTCTATAAAATGCAAAAATCCGTTTCTAAATATCTTTACTCATTCCCCGGCAATTGAAAGCTCGGTATAATGTAACTTTAAAAAAAAGAAGAGATTCCAAAGTGAAAACCATGCATACAATAAACAAAATATTTTACCTTATTTTTTGTTTCGTGTTCGTTGATATTTTTTCAAATTTGCTAACCGAAAAATTTGCTAAGTGAAAACCATGCAAAAAATATCTTGTTGTAACCTATTTTTCTGTTCGTCCCTCGTGTATTTAAATATTGAGTATAACGTTTTGTGTGTATACATATTCAATTGTCTTGCTTAGAATATTATTACTCTCTTATTCTAATTTGGCTGTATTTGACGATTTGATCGAACCATATTTACGGTTAAGTTTTTCTTACAATATTAAGCAGGCCAAGTACAAACGCTTAGGCTTCATTTTCACAAAACAAACAACACTGAGTTACATGATTTTCACTTTGCACGGCAGATTGGTGATTGAATTTCTGCGATTACATTACGGTTTTTTTATTATTACACATTATTGCTACATTTATTATTGATTTTGATTTTGATGCTGTTACTCCGTCTTCACCCATGACGTTAACATAATGGTAAGATATTTTTTGCATTATCAGTTCAATATCTGATATATTTTAATCAAGATATTCTTCCCAATTAGATTAGATTATATTTAAATATAATGGTTCGGGCTTTGGCCCTTTTATTACCGTACAAATGTGTAAACGTGCTTATTGGGATACTCGTGTACCCGTATTGATACCCAAATAAACATCTAATAATGGTTGGTATGCCTCATGTAATTCCTTTTGCTGGGGTAACACTGTTTGCAGATGTCTAAGTCTGCTACGAATGAACCTTTCGCAATTAAAAAGCAGATGTTCAATTGATCTTTCATCTACTTTCTATATTCTGAACATGCTCTTATATGTTAGGCTCCCAATACTACTTTTAATTTTATACTGAATTATATTACCTTTAAAAGGTGATATTAAATAGATTATATAGAACATGGCCAAAATATAACTGAAACTGCATCTCCAAAATTGACTTGAATGGAATCGCTTACGCAAAAGAAGAGTCAGTATAGTTAATAAAATCTGAAAAACAATTTAGTAAAGCATGGATGTAAATAAAGAAATAATTCAAAACAGGACAGTGGTATCTATTGGAAAGAAGGGTAGTAGAATAGGATGAGTTCTTTAACGTAAAATGTTGTTCCTAAAGATGATTTGAAGGATGTCGTATATGTATTTACAATATTGTTATCCTTTGTAATGTTTCAATATTAATATTCTAGTACAGTGTGGTACACTCAGTGATTATTTATTTGAATTTTGATTAATTCCCATATTTTTATAATTAATTTAAAAAAAAAATTATTTAGGTACTAGAGATTTTTCCTATGATTATTATTTCATTAAATATTATGGTTAATTATTAAATATTTTGGTAATTATATTGTAATAACTAATTATATAACCGTTAGTAATTATTTCCTTGAAGTATGTAATTTTTATTTTAATTAATATTTTTTTTTAATACTTAGATATCCAATTTGAAATTGTGATTTGTTAAGTAAAAAAATGTGCTGTTTTAAAATTATTTCATTAAAAATATAGTAAAAAAAATAATATTATTTAGTAAAAACATAATTCATGGATATTGGAAAAATTTAAAATCTAATTTCGCACATCAAATGGGTTGTACAGGTGTAAATAAAATAAGTAGAATATGAAGAGAATTTGAAAAAGCACAATCAAAATTTAATCAAATTGAATTTGTTCATTCAAACAATTTCAAACATTGTTGAACATTTTTCTTTAAAATTTTTCAAATGTTTGATTAAACATTTTATTTATGACCAATGCTCTTATCAGTCAATTCTTTTCGAGAATTCAAATGTTGTTTAAATTATATTTTAATTGTTAAACAACTAAATA
This sequence comes from Argyra leucocephala, assembly GCA_963942445.1. NCBI lineage: Eukaryota > Metazoa > Arthropoda > Insecta > Diptera > Dolichopodidae > Argyra > Argyra leucocephala. Next base: position 139,790,700 of record OZ012678.1, on the reverse strand, counting down.
CAACACACCCAAATGTTTCATATTTAAACTGCAATATTCAATTGGTATTTACATAAAACAATTTGGTATGATAAACGAAATTCCATGTTCTTGCTTCGGCAGAACATATACTAAAATTGGAACGATACAGAGAAGATTAGCATGGCCCCTGCGCAAGGATGACACGCAAAATCGTGAAGAGTTCCACATTTTTTCTATACACGCTATAAATAAACTAACCTCCGATGTATGCTGGTACATAAATAATAAGGAAGGTGTAGATGTGTGCCTTATATATTTAGAGAAGGCATTTAATAGTGTTTGGATTGATGGTCTAATATATAAATTATTAAATTATCAATTTCCAAACAATTTAACAAGATTAATAATGGATAGCCAATAAGTCAAATATGGAAAACAAATTCGTGATTAAAAATGGTTTGCAACAGGGTACCGTTAACTCACCGATTCTCTTCTCATTGTATTTAACAGAATTGTATATATTTAACTGCTTGGAAACTTTAAAGGCCCATATTACTCTATAGCATTTGCCGACGATCTAATTATTTATGCCGCCGGCAATAGGGTAGCAGAAATAACAGCAAACGTTCAGAAACAGTTTAATCTTACTATTGATTATTGCAAGGTATGATTATTGAAAATTAACGTAGATAAATGTGAAGCAATTCTTTTTCGAAACACTGTTGACAAAACCAACAGTAATATCAAAAAATGTTGGAAGAACTTTCAAATAAAAGCTTTGAACGACACCATAACACCATAATTGACAGGAAAAAATCAGTCAAATACTTAGGTGTTGTTTTGAATCAACATTTCAATTACATTGATAATGTCAAAAAAAATTTGGAAAAGGGGACTAAAGCATTTATGGCGTCCAAAAAACTTTTCTATAATAAAATTATCAATGAAAGAGTAAAAATTTTAGCATATCAAACTATCATTAGACCGGTTATTTCATATGGTGAACCCATTTGGTTCAACATAAGTGCAAGTCTAATGGAGAAAATAAGAAAATTTGAACGAAAATGCATAAGAGCCTGCGTAAATCTACACAGAAAACCCGAAACGGACTACAAACAGTTTTATTCAAATAAGTGTTTGTACCAAAAAGCTAGTATCGTAATATTTGATAATTTTTTGATAAAAACAATTCGTAATCATTTTAATAGATCTCTTACCACAATAGAAAATGGTCTAATATCTCATATATATTACCATAATGAAGAGTATATTAAAAAGAGCATGAAACGGGATTTATATCACCCGAACATTTTATTTATCTTGATGCTAGAAGGTATATTCAAAACCACGAGCATGTCCCTCTATTATATCACTATAATAGACGGGCTACATGCAAGTGCATAGAATATAACCCGCACATTTTAGAGACAAATTCACTCAAATATGACATGTATATCCCAGATAAGGATAAAAGAATAATAAACACTCATTTTTGATGGTTAAACCAATAACATAAATAGATTATCTAACTTTAGAACAGGCTTAGGGTAAGTTAGGTTAGCATAGGTTTAGTTAGATTATAGAAGTAGCTTAAGTAATTTAGGTTAGTTCTAAGGTTTTTAATAAAATAAATTTAAACAAGTTTTGGTTTTTTTTTATGTTTTCCAAAATATAAACAAATATAATATATTTCTTACGAAAAATTTGAAAAAAAAAAGACTAACCCACAATTATAAGAATGATGTAAACTAAATAAATTTAACGTAGTTTTAAGGTTTAGTTATTGTCAAACTTAGAATAAATATTAGATCTTGTAAGACTTTTTTTCTAATTGTAACACAAAAATGAAGTAAAAATAAAAAGTTAAAACAAAAAAAAAAAAAAAAACGAAATTCTATGTCTGAGAAGAAATAAATGTTTTTTTTTCTGTTGAACTACTTTTGAACTCTGAAAAATCTTACTCGTAAATTTTAATATTGATGGTGAATTGTATAAAAAATTTAAAACTTGCAAACTGGCTAGTATCTACAATTACTGGTATCATCAATCTACTGGTATCTACAATTTTCTGTTTCTACCATCATTCACCATAATCAGAATGGCAGTGGGAAGACGGAGTGATAATAATAACTGAAAAGCCATAATGGCTTAAAGTGGGATAAAAAATTGGAAACCAAGTGACTATTTCTAAAATGGATCAGGCTAGAAGGTACGTAGGTGGTAATACTATCACATTTCATAAGATTAAAGCAATTTTATTTTTTTCCCTTTGAATTTCATACAATAAAAGTGATTTTTTTTAATGTTGTTTGTTTGCTTTGTTTTTGTTTAGTTTTTTTCAACGCAAATATCTGGTAATTAGATGTAATTAATTGAAAATAGTAAAAAAATACATAAATTATGTAAATATTTTCATCTTTTTGTTATTTTTTTTTTTTTTTTAAATTGTGTCCATAAACAAAAACAATTGAAACAATATTTCCGTATAATGAAAAAAAAAAGAAAATAAAAAAATTTCATATTAAAATTCATACAAAAAAAAATTATTGTATTTAATTTAAAATTTTTGAAATTATGGTAAAAACTACTAAATTATAATAATAAAAAATTATTAATATTTTTATAAAAATTATTCTTTTGAGCCATTTAAAGTAAATTAAAGTAAATTAATTGGTTGTGTCTTTGTTGTGCACAATTGAAATGTAAAACACTGACTGATATTAATTTTCTCATTAACACTGTCGTTATGTGATTGTTTCAATTGAGGTTAATAACATAAAATGATTAAAAAAAAAGCAAAATTGGACAATTGCGAATGACCTCAAAGTATATATGTTTGATGTGAAAAAGTATATTTTCTTATAAATACGTTTCCAAAATTGTAAATTGAAGATAAGACGAATTTATTGGTTTCTAATTCCTAAAATCAATTTATTGTCATTTTTTGCAAATTTTGGACTTTTCCGACAATAAAACTTAAAGACGACAACATAAAGAAAATATATTAAATTTATTAGGGTTAAATTATTAAAAATTAATAAAATGTTCCTAGCTGTAAAGACTTCTTTTGGTGGCTATATTATATATAAGTATTAAGGTAAACAGAAAATATAAAAATAAAATATTACAAATAAAGCGCTACTATTCGTACTATATTAAAAACTAGCTTTGTAACCCGTCATAAATGACGGAAGCAAAATAAATCGTAGTTTCTTTTTTTCTTTCATTAGATTCTTTATTCCGAAATTACAGTACTTATGTTCATATCACTTTTTATTTATTTTTATTTATGTTTATATTGGCCTAACACTAATCTTTTTTTTTTATATAACAGAAAAAGAAGTACCATACCAACAAATTTGTATAAAATGTTTGTATTTTTGTATGGTATACTCGTACTCACTTCCATTTAGTTATAATTCGTTAGTTGGGTTCCATTTAGTATAAATTATTCCGTATTAGCGTTATTGTGGCCTCTGGGAGAGCAAATTTAAAAATGGGATCTTATTTTCATATAAATTTTGTCTTTTGTATACTGTATAGGGATCTTATTTTGCTATATGAATAAACTGTTATTATGGTATTGTGTTATTTTAAAAAAAATATTCAAAATTTTGTATCTAAATTGGTAAAATTTACAAAAAATACAAAAACATTTTCATCAATAATTTTCAATTAAAAAAAAACAATGTTTTATTATCCGGCGTAGAAGTAGAGTTAATTATCCTACTCTACTTCTATCAAGTTCTATTGATTGAACAGTGAAGTGAAAAGTGAACACTTAACACTGAAAATAAAATAATATTTTTGGAATGGTGCATATAGAACATACAGAATACAGATACAGAAAATAATAAAAAAAAAACAAAAAAAAACAAAAAAAAACACAAAAATATTTTTTTTTGAGTGAAATGAGTTACGCACACAATAATGAGAAAAATAAAAGGTAGAAGCAATAAAGTAGTATAATGTATAATATTATACAATACAAATATGCTGATACACATGTGTATTATTATGTATAATTTTAAGTAATAAAAATAACCTTTGAGTAAATTATGTTTTTTTTTTGTGTTAAATGCTGTTTGCCTTTTGGTTATTATACCATATTAAACTATTGATTAAATTTCTATTAGTCCTTATTATTATAAATCAAAAAAATTGTTTGTTTTATTTATATTATTATTATTATTTTTTATTTTTCCTTATTATTTGCGAAGAAGACTAACATTAAATTAAAAAAATATAGTTCATGCAATCAATTTTTCCTGCAAAGGTTCAGCATGGTAGACTGGGGTTAAAAAAAAGCACCAAAGCAATTTGTATATATATGCATTTGTATACATATGCAATTTGTATATGTGTTGGAGCGTTCCGTCGAACTTACAAACATCCAGATAAATGCAGAATAATATATATATAATTATTAGGGTTAAATTATTAAAAATTAATAAAATGTTCCTAGCTGTAAAGACTTCTTTTGGTGGCTATATTATATATAAGTATTAAGGTAAACAGAAAATATAAAAATAAAATATTCCAAATAAAGCGCTACTATTCGTACTATATTAAAAATTGTTAAATTAAGGAAAAATAATACTGAATTAAATATTTTTTATTTTTGTAATTAATAATTTCTGAATTGAAAAACAGAAAACTGAAATAATATTATTATTATAAATTAAAAAGAGTGGATCTGGAACAATTTGAGATTGGTCTGTATTTTTTAAATTTGCTTTTTTTGCAGCAGTTTGAATTTAAGTCGCTGATGTTAGTCACCGATATTCTGGCAGACTTGTCACACGAAAACGATCACTGACGTGATGCTTTGTTATTCTGCAAGAAGTTAGTTGAAGCGTTGTTCAACTCTAAGGCATTCATATTTATTTAAATTTTTGTATTTAATTTTTTTAGCTTTTTAAGGTATTTTTAGTATAACTTAATATACTAAGTCATATAAGATATGAATAGAGTAGAAAAGTAAGTTTGTATAAATAAAAATAATTTTGTATTGTAGTTAAGTAACACAAGCATTGAAAAAATATATAATGTAAAAATTATTTTTAAGTCTTTTCTTTTTACTTTAATATTTCCTAAAAAAATATTTCATTTTATTTTGGCAAAAGATATTAAGCACCACGAGGAACTTAGTCTAAAAATAGATGAATTCCAACTAATCGTGCTACGAATTTTGTCTATTAAGCAAAGCCTTTGTGTCGGTGAATTAAATTGTCCACCCAGATACTAGATAAAGAATAACATATTTGAAAACATTCTTAAACTACTTGACGAAAAATTTATCCTGGGAGGTGTCGCGTGATGAATCTGAATCGTGTGATCTTGCGGACACAACTCAGCTAAGTAGGTTTACTCAGAATCTTAAAAGAAAAATTAAAGATCTTAAAAATGAAAAATTTGAAAAATATATAAAAAATTTATCAGCTAAAAGAGAAAATAACTACTCGTTGTGCAAAGCAAGAAAGAGTACAAAAAACTCGGTCTCTCAAATCCCGCCAATCAGAATGAAAAATGGTGAATGGGCGAGAGATAATAAAATTAAAGCTGAAACATTCGCAGATCATCTTGAGGAAATTTTTTGTCCAGATGAGACAGATTCGGATGATCTCACTGAAGAAAATTATAATTGGCAAGAAAATGTCATATCACAATATTCTCACAGAACAAATTAAAAAAATTAGAGATAAAAAAGCTTCAGGTTTTGAACCAATTACATCGGAGTACTGAAAGAACTTCCGAAAAAAGTTAAAACAATGCTAACAGGCATTATAAACGATATTGTAAGAATAAGGTATGTACCGAATATGTGGAAAATAGCAGAGATAATTATGATACCAAAGCCGGGTAAGTCCATAAATTAAGTCAAATCCTACAGACCAACATCACTACTACCAATAATATCAAAATTATTTGAAACTATTGATTCGAATAAGTCCGATCATAAAAAATAGTAATCTGATTCCAAATTATCAATGTGATTTTAGATTTAAGCACTGGACAATCGGTCAAATGCATAGGATAAGAGACATAATAGAAAAACCTTTAAAAGAAAAGCAAGTATGCTCTACTATATTTCTAGATATAGCTCGAGTTTTTGATAAAGTAGGACATTGAGGCTTAACAAATAAACTAAATAATATGTAGATATACTCTCATAATATCTAGAAAACAGACTTTCAGAATAAAACAAGACGAAGAGTATTCTACTATTAGAGATATTAAAACGGGTGTGCCTCAAGGTAGTATTCTGGGTCCCATACTGTATTTACTCTACCCCAATGATTTACTACCAGATGGAAAATATAACTGTAGCTGCATTCGCTGACGGTACTGCATTTATGGCAGTAGGATAAATATTGACGAGGCTACAAATAAATTGCAAAGAGCAAGCGACAAGCTATCATTTTGAAATACAAAGAAATGGAAAATTAAACTCAATGAGGTAAAATCGGTACATGTAAATTTTTCAAACAAAAAATTAGAAAATCAACCATCGATAAATCTGAATGGGGTAAATATACCCCAAGAAACAACGCTAAATACTTAGGACTGACATTAGATGTCAAAAAGAAAAAATTTGAGCTTGATAATAAATATAGAGAAATGTACTGGCTCTTAGGTCGAAATTCAAAATTACCTATACATAACAAGATATTGTTATATAATCAGATAATCAAACTGCATACTTGTACGGCATACAAATATGGGGATGTGCCAAACGAACACATGTACTTTGTATACAAAAATTCCAAAATAAAGTCTTGTGCAACATGGTAAATACCCCTTGGTATGTTAGCAACAGTGACTTCCACAGATATCTAAAAATTCCTTGCATAGAAAATGAAATAAAGAGATGTGCAGCATAGCATATAGCTCGTCTGGAGGGTCATGTTAACGTTGAGGCAACTTAACTGCTAGATAATCAAAATGATATCAGAAGACTTAAAAGGACTAAGCCACTAGATTTAATACGATAGAGTTTCGTAAACTTTTTCTTAATTAGTCCGTCGGATTAGTTTTAATGGGAGGGGTGTGGTTGCGTCAGTAAAAATCTGACACACAATGGAAACTACGGGGCTCATTGTTTCTATGAAGATTCCCACTAATCCACGAAAAAAAAAAGTGCTATAATAACTGTCTTTTGAATTTTTATATTCAAATTTAAATACGCTTAGTTCTTAATTAATATTAGAGGTTAACATTATACCACTGCAAATAAGTTTAAAATGACCAATTTGTGTAATAAATTTATGATTTAAGAACAGAGTGAATGACAATTTATGGTTTGAATAAGATCTTGTTTAATTTATCGAAAAGTTGAATTTTTTCTATTTAAAGTGAGTACCTAACTTAAAAAAACAAATCGTTTATTAAATTGAAAAAAAAATACGAAAATTTTAACTATACTGTTAATTGAAGTAAATATATACTTAACTCTTATATATAAAAAAAATGTTATTATTCAAAATTATAGAAATATATTTTGATATTCTCTAAATTTCTTCTTAATATTTTTTTTTTTTTTTGCAATAATTCCAACTCAACAAAGAAACTTCTTTTTTATATCATTTTTATTCACTTCCACCGAAGAAACAAAAAAAAAAAAGAAAGAAAATAGTCCCTCTCCATGTCAAATATTTTTAATATTTTAGGATTTCGAATTAATTTTTTGCTGATGCATTATGTCATAGCACAAAAAAAAAAAAAAAAAAAAAAATCGTAAGAGAAAAAATTCAAAAGAAAAGAAACCCTAACCGCATTTAGATATATTCTGATATCCCGATATTATTTATAGACGATCAATTTTCAATTTTTGCGACTTACATAACAAACAAAAAAAAAACAAAAAATGAAAAAGATTTCCTGTCTTGTTCCTTTAGAAAATATTCTTTGCATATTATTCTTTGTAAGTACACTTTTTTTTTATAATTTACATTATTATAAATTGTATAATGGCTTACAAAGTTCGTTTATAATATCTTGTAAATGATTTTAATATATAAAGGCAAATACGCTTCGTACTAGGTAAAAGTCTTTTAAGACCGGTGGTCATTTATTGGAGCACTTTAGGAAAAAAATTTTTCTAAACACAGGTTCTACTTGTTATTTTGAAATTTAGCTTGCATTAAAGTGTGTTACAGAAAATCAAATTGAAAATAAAATGTCTAAGAAATATACACTATACAGCTTCGAAGATATGTAAGCTGAAGCAATGCATTTTATAGAATTTTTTTTAGAATTAATGTTGCTAACTATGTACTTAACTGTACTTAACCGCTTCTATGCTTAATTGGTTTTAGTAGAAATAGTAAAATAATAGTAAAATATCATTTTAAAGGACATTTTAATATAAAAGGACATCAAATATTTCATGAGAACAGAATATCGAGAAAAAATGTTCTTGACATAAAATATTGTTTTTACAAAAATGTTAAAAACAAAATTGCAGTTTATACTGTGCTTCAGTTTCAGTAATAGTTATTTCACAAAGTAGTTGATTGTTGACCATTGTTATTCCACGTAGTCTGGATTCCGCCACCTATACACGTATACACTAGTCACGTACAATGACAACGACAACTTTTACAGAAAACAAAAACAAATTGTCGTTGTCGTTGAATTAAATTAAATTTTAATTTTGTCGTTTGGAACATAATTTTAAAAAAATTCCTAAAGTCGAACTTTAAAAAAAATATTTGGTTGTGAAATAATAAATCATCAGATAAAGTTGAGATTTCGAATACATAGAGTTGTATTTTCGAAAACAAAAATGAATCAAATTTAAGAAATTTTTTTTGTTATAGTAATTGTTGAATGGATTACGAAGCATTACGTAAATTATTAAGTAGAGTTCAAAATGTATTTATTTTTACATTGATACTTTGTTTATAAAAAAACGTTATTTCGGTATTAAAAATTTCAATTATCAAATGTAGCAAACTAGTAACGTATTTAACAGCAGAATAAAGTTGTGCCAGCCAACACTGTAATAATATGTAAAATATATAAAAATAAAAAATATTTTTGTCGTTTGCGTTGCATTGTGCGCCAGTAAACGACAACGACGATTTTCGTTGTGGTTGTCATTGTCGTTCTCATTGTGCGTAACCAGATAATCTTGTGAAGAGATGAATTTTATCTCGAAGCGAATTTGAAACAGTGGTTTGCACATAGTTGCATTAAGGGGTGTGCTGACAAATCGGTAACAACCGGCTGGCATATAATTAACGTAGGTAAAAACATAATTCATATGAATAAATATCGAAACAAGAACAATATTAAAAATAAATAAATTTATTGAGCATAAAATATTACAAAATTAGCACGAATAAAGTTAAATAAATTTATTAATTTAAAGCCCATGTGGCTTGTTTATTTGCAGATACGGACTTCTCGCTTCTTTGACGAACACTTGTATTTGTTGCCAATATATGGTTCTCATTCATTGGTTCTCATTCGTCAAATTACAAAGTAGTGAACTGTATCCCAGTCAACTATCTGTTTTCCCAATAAATTTATTGTCATTAAATTTGATGTATGTACACAGTAAGACTCATTCTCATCTATTTCAAGTACACAACCAAACTTCACAAAATACATCTCCTATTAATGGAGTCATAAATACAACAATGTTACATTTTAACGAGGCATTAAACAAGCATATGAACAAAAAAAAATCTATAACCACATTTAGTGAAACAGTGCGCTCTAACCATTTACGAAGTCATCAAACCCATAACAATTATTTTACATCAACAATTTCATTGAGAGAAATATTTAAAAACTCTGAAAAATAAAACCTCATCAGGCTCCGATAAAATATCTAATATTGTGTTAAAACACTTCCCAGACACAATAATCGAAAAATATTGTATAATATTTAACAATTGTCTAAATCTAAGCTACTTTCCAAAACCTTGGGAGAAAGCAATTGTCATAACAATAAAAAAAAACCAGGGAAAAACCCCACCGATCCCTGTAGCTACAGACCTATCAGCCTATTACGGAATATCAGTAAGATTTATGAAATATTAATTAATAAGTCTTTAATAACAGAAACAAAAAAAAAAAAATATCATACCAGACAACTAATTCGGATTTCGCCACAAACACAGTACTATAAATGCTATGACCAAATTATCGTCAGATATATGTTGGCATATAAACAATGGTCAATGTGTAGCAACTTGTTTTATAGATTTTGAAAAGGCATTCGATACTATTTGGCTTGATGGTATTATATACAAACTACTCAAATATAAATATCCTCCACATCTAGTATACTTAATCAACAATATGTTACGCAACAAATCTTTTAGAGTATCCTTCCTCAATAAGAATATATCTAAAGAATTCCAATTGACTAATGGCCTGCAGCAAGGTACAGTTAACTCGTCAATACTATTCAATATATATGTAAGTGACTTGCTTGATTCTCTAAGCAAACGCTCAGAGCATAATCACAGCATTGCATTTGCGGACGATTTAACACATTATACAGCAAATTTCAATTTGAAAGTTGCCCAGTATAACCTACAGCAGACATTCAATAAAATAGTTGCATATAGTACACGCTGGAATCTAAAAATTAACTATAAAAAATGCGAAACTGTCTTATTTAGAAACACAATAAATAAGTCAAATAGCACAATAAAAAGAAACTGGAGAAAGTTCTACTTGAAAGCCCCAGATGGAACTAAAATACCGAATTCCAACAGATTTAAGTACTTAGGAGTTTCATACACCAATTTATTCAAATTCAACGAGCATGTTAAAGACCAAATATCAAAAGCAAAAAAAGTCTTAATGGCTCTGAAAAGGTTATTTTTCTCTAAAATCCTGTGTAACAAAGTCAAGTTACTTTGCTACAAGTCCTTAATTAGGCCAATATTAACATATGGTTGTCCTATATGATTTAACATAAGTGCTTCTACTATGGAAAACCTAAGGCTATTTGAACGGAAGTGCATACGCGCATGCACAAACCTGAATAGAAAACCAACATCTAACTACACGCATAATTTCTCCAACAAAACAATTTACGAAAATGCAAAAATAATAAGAATCGATAATTTTATCATTCGTCTCATACGTAATCACATTCAAAGAAGTATTACATCAATAGAAATTCCACTAATAAGTCACCCATGCTATGAATCAGATCAATACATATTAAGTACACTCGATTCGGGATTCATTCCACCTGAGGCATTTGTGTTTCTAGACAAACATAATCATATTGAAAATAGTACCTATGTACCTATTATTTATCACTATAAAAGGCACGCATCAAATAAAAAGCTTCCACTAGACTTAAACACTGCTAATTTAAACAATTGTGAAATATTCGCATTTGATAAATTTATTCCTAATTCTGCACAATTAATAAACAAAAATCCTTATTTTTGGAAATGAGTAGGTTAAGCTAGAATAGATAGAGTAGTTAGTTTAAGTCTAGTTTGTAATATTTAGGTTAAGATTAGTGTAAGTTAATTATAAAATGTAAAAATAAAAAAATTGGTTTTTAGCCGCAATTTTTTTCCAATACTGTAAATTAAAGTAAAATTACATAGAATAATTTAAGTTTAAACTAAAAAAAAAATAATTAAAATAGATAATGTAATATTAACAAATCATTATTAAATTTAAATGGGAGAACTGGTATTTAAACTAGTCATGTACATTGTAATAATTATAAGATGAATTTCGTTTTGTTTTGTTTAGAATTAAGAAATTATAATAAAAGTAAAAATAAAGAGAACATTTAAAAAAAAAAAAAAAAAAAAAAAGACTCATTCTCATTTTTGTGACTATCAAATTCATTTAGCTCAAAACTCTTTAAGCTTCTGAACTACTAATTGCAATAGTACTTAATATTTTTTGATTTTAAAACTGTATCAGGTAATTGAATATTTTGTGATTTGATATTTTCATCAACAAAATCTCGCAAATAATTAATATTAATGTTGTATTTTAAAATTTGATCAAATTTTAAAACTTTTCTTTCACCTTCTAGCCACTGATATAGAATTTTAACGATCAAGTAGAGGGATCTAATATGTAAAAAAGTTTTAGGAAATCGTTATAATTACCATTTGTAACATTGTTATCCAAATTCAAACGATATAGTATTTAAATTATTTGAACAAACTAAATTCGCAACTTTATGTTCATAGTTACCAGGATTATTTTTGAACATTTCTATTGCTCTTATTGATTGATTATTTAATTTATCTGCTTTCTGTATTTGTATTTTTCTTGATTGTAATGCATTTGAAAGTGTAGAAATATAATTTTATTGCCAAAAAAACGACTCGGTTATCCTATCAATTAGGCTATATAGCAAGATTTATTTATTTTAACTTATTTATACTTACATAAATGTGCATTGTTGATCTATACTATATATGGTTCTTTACATATAGGTACAGGCCAATATAGACAAATTTTGTAGTATATTATACTTACCAATTTTTAATAATTTAAATATTCAATACGTTTGAGATGTATATAGCTTTAAAGTTCTAAAATAGTTTTACAACATCAAATGTATTTCAACTTTAGTAGCCAAAAGCCCAGTACAATTTCAATGTTAATCACAATACAAATACTTCGGATTACTACACTACAAAACTTTCATATACAATATTTTCATACCATACAAAGTATTTCATTTTCGTTTTTCGTATTTTCATACCGTACCTCACACTTTCGTACATTTTAGTTTCATCATTCATATACATTTTCGTACCGTAGGTACTCAGCATTTTTAACTTAAAATCTGTAATTGTTTTTTGCAAAATTTAGCTTCTTAATAACGATTATATTCTAGCTCAGATTTTTACTCTAACTTGTTTGCTTATATTTTAAAAAATTGTGTACCAACTTACTATGCAGTTGAATAGGAAAATACAAAACAAGCGAATTATTGAATTAAATTATTCACAGATTTAAAATGTAAAAAATGGATTTCAAATATTTTTTTTTTTTTAATAAGTTCAACTTTATTATTTATAGTATAGACCTATAAAGTTTGCTTAAATAATTTTTAAGCAAAAGACTGTAACTAAGAATAAATAACATTTAAAAATATTTAATGAACAAATAATAATATTTGAACAGACGTAGACTAAGTATACAAGCACTACAGTGTCAGCAAAATTTGTACGGCTGGTGTAATTTATGAAAATTTAATTAAATTAAATATAAAGAAAGCTTAAGAATTTCTTCAAGTTTTTGTTAGTTATACAATAGTAAGATTGTTAAACTGTTATTTTAAGATCACTAGTATATTACGTAAAAATGTAGATTATTGTCAAAACTAAAAGTTTTGTTTTTATTAAATTATTACCAAAAAAAAGACAAAAAATTAATTCCATTTTCGAAATTCGTAAATGCCTGATTGTTTTTTAATTCAAAATTGTTAACAAAATTTTTCAAATATTTTTATATTTAATTAATTGCAAAATAAAAAGTAAAAACAAATATAAATCAAACTTTAAACGTATATCAATTAAATAGTTCATAGTTACCATTATAAGAACTATAAAATTTCAAATAACAATCGATTAAAAAATTTATTATGTATAAAAATTACTTTTTAAATTCTTTAAGATACTATACATAGCAACCATCATCCTGGAGATGGCATAATCGTCCACGTAAATTGCCTTGATTAACACTAACAAATCCTATAAAGTTAATATGTTAAAATTTAAAAAATGTTTGATTAACTTTTTTAGTTTTCATTCTTTTAAATTATCTTACCGGCATTGCATCCACCTGAACAGCTCATAAGACATTCATTTTGGAAAAGTGCATAGCATCTTAATCGACGATTGTATCCAAGAACAGGAGTACAACTATTAATACATGTACAATATTGTGGTTCTAATGGAATAGTAGTGGCAACCACTTAGTATTATTATTATGAAAATAAAAAAAAAACAAAAAATTTATTGTTAATAAATAAAAATTCACTGTTATTAAATAACTAAGTCAGAAATAAATAAAATTTTTGGTAAATTTTTTTTTTATATAATTCCAAACTATGGGATGAACATGCTGAAATGATTTCGCATACACAATTTACATAGTAACAATAGTTTTTTCTTTAGAACTTTTGTAATATAGCCATTTATCTACTAACTAAAGTGTGGAAAACTATATCTATTGCAGAGTAACTTCGCTTTCACAATATTTTCATTTTACTTTAAGTGATAACAAAAAATTTCAACTATTTTCAATCGTTTATTTTACTCCCAATGTACTGATGGATCAGATCGAAAGACCCATAAAGCATTTGTTTTGCTTTCGTCAGAAAACGATCCGGTTGAAAGGCAGTCATTCATCTTCCTACTTTCCCACCCAGGATGTAAATACTCTATATAACATATTCTATTTATCAAAACTATGACCGCAATTACAAAAAAACGTAACTGAGAGTCGGGTAATCACCATACGTTCAGAATTCGACCTGGTCTAGTACCCATTGTCATTGGGATATAATAAGTGACATAAAATAATTGAGATAATCGGGTAACGACTTAAATAAAATGCAACTACGCTACTTAAGAAGGCATAGTTCCTGACAATAACAGTTGTTTTCGACATTTAATGATTAGATAATCAAGTAATTTGTACCGCAAAAATTGCGGTAGCGTACTTAATTAAGCACGAAAAGGTGATTCAACCTAAGTTACTTTGTGTAAAAAAAAAAGAAAAAAAACTTGGTATTATAGAAAACGCCACTGTGACAAATCACATTGCTCGCAAGTTATATTAGTTTACGTGATGGCGTTTCGAAGTTAGTTTTTCATATTATTGAAAACGGGTTGGGATCGCAATCTTATTTTTGAAAATCTTATTTCTGAAAATTTTATTTTTTAAAATGTTATTTGATCAAAATCTTATTTTGTATTTTTTGTTTTTTTTTTCTAAATAGGAACACATACACCCATATTCTGTTAGACCCATCTCGCGAGATCACGTGAGAATATCTCTGACGAGATAGTTTTGTATTCTGTTAGACCTTTGACGAGACGAGATTTTTATCTCGTCAAAAATTGTAAGCGATAGAGTATCTCGTCAAAGTATTTTGTGTTTTTTTATCAAAAAATTGAATTAAATAAATAAATTGAATAGATAAAATAGTTAAATAGAGATTAATAAATAATTTTTCATTATTTTTTTGCATTATTATTAAAATTGTGTTGTGTTTTGAAAAAAAAAACCATCTTTACTATTACTGTTTTACTACTATTTATGTACTAAACTAAAAAATATTTAAAACATTTATATTTATTTTTCATTTAAAAAATATTTTAAAAATAATACTAAAACCCCACTAAAACTTTCCAAAAAATTTATAAATCATATTTTGTTTATATACCAATAATTTTTTTTCACAGGCAAAAATTATCAGTACTACCAACAAATAAAATGTTCTATCGCGCCGCTTACAGTGTCTAACAGAAAGGCATATCCAGCGAGACGAGACGAGATGAATTTTTTCTTCTCGTCAACGATGGGTCTAAGAGAATATGGGTGATAATAACGCATACGGCACAGTCTTAGTAAAAAAATGTTTTTAAAAAAATCATTTTATTTTAAAGTCGGAAACAAACCTTCGCTACTCATTTATTGGAACCCTGTTTTTGCTGGCGACAAGTAAACGCATACGAAACGCATATGAAACGCATGAAAGCATGTGATATTAAGTTTCGACCCCAAATCCTGGGACCCCGGACCTATTGTCCTCATCACATTTAAGGGCTGTTGTACATTATCTGTTAACACATTAAAGGGCTGTTATCCCATTTGTGTATAAATTAAATTTCACAACAAAAAAAGATTAATATGGACGAGAAAAAAATTTTACAGGAAAAAATAAGATTTTTGGAGAAAAAAAATAAGATTTTTGGAAATAAGATTTTCAGAAAATATGATTTTCAAAAATAAGATTTCGTCACTATCCGATTGAAAACGTATAGTAACCATTTTCTTCTAGCAACTACCAAGCAAAATTTATTTCGCGGTGAAAAATAAAAAAAAAATTAAAATATAAGTAATTTTTTTTTAAATGTTTTTGTAAAATTCTTTTAAAAATGTATAGTTGTAAAACTGTTCCAATCAATAAAAACTTATACATTTTTTAATGGAAACAAAAATATTACAGATCAAGAAATGATTGAAGAGATGAAAAAAAAAAAAAGAATTTTTCTAGAAATTTGGAATTTTAATTTCTATTACCTTTATTATACAAAGCAGAAAATCAGTAATATGGAATTAAATTAATTTCCGCTAGTACTGATGAAGGCAGTAAATTAATTGCTTTCAAAATATCGATATTTGTAAACTAAAAATTATATTTTTAATTTTTTTTGTTATTTTATTAGTTCCTCTCAAGTGAGCTTATAAGCTCTTACAGAGTATATAGTTGTAATTAACTTGTACTCGCCCGCTCCTTTAAAATTTGAGAAATTTTGATAAAATATTGTATACTCAATATTTCGTTATGAATTGTTTTCCATCATTTCAATTTATCGTGGATACTATGTTTTTTATTGATTTATCTTAAACAACAACCTCGTACATAGCTTATTTAAAAAATAAAAATTAAATTAAAGTCGGTGGTGTAGGTGTTGTGATTGTGTTGTACATTTTTGTATTCTAAAATAACTTGGAGTGAAATTTGAAATTCAAATTTCTAATTGACAATTAAAAAATTGAAAAAAGAAAAAAATATTTGAATTCGCCACGTCTCCTTTTAAATATCTATCATTTTATAAGAATAATAATGAAAACCAAATGTGAAATGTTTCAAATATATGTACCGTACTTTTTTCATTTTAGAGATTAAATAAAAATTTACTATGTAGTGAAAGGAAATATTTATTATGTACACTTTTATGATTAAAAAATTTAATATATCAGAGTTTTACTAAAAACAAATCTGATTATCAAAGATAAAACATTTAAAGTTTTTGGTTATTCTACAAAATTTAGCTAAATAAATATTATTTTTATTTTGATAACATCAGACACCTATATCATAATGTATTAAAAAAATATAATCATAGAACTAATAAATAAATAATATCACAATTTTAGGTTTTTTTTATCAAAAAATGATATAATGTTAGGTGATAATGAAACCTAGCTTAAAGGTTTTTCACCCCATTTTATAATCTCATACTAAAGAATTTAGTTTAAATATTATTCAAATGATGTGAAAATGAAAAAAATATTATAGAAGCTAAAATACAAAAAAAAACAAATCAAAATTATTTTAAATATCTTGGCTTTAATTTACTTTAAACTGCTGTTATAGCGATACTCATAACTATAACGTAAAATAATTTTTAGTTTCAGTTTTACTGCCGCGATTAACATTTATTTTAATATAAACAGAAATTAATAATTTACATTCAAATATTTCATATAAAATTTATTTTATTATTTTACTGTCCTCTTCAATTTTCACTGTTTCATCGAATTTTTACTGTTCCCTTAAAATTGATAAAATATATTTTTATATCAAATTCTTAACTTAACATGTTAAAATTTGAAACAGCATTTAATTTTTAGAAAATTTTTACTACTTCTACAACTTGATAATAAAATCTTGTGTCATTACCGTTGTAGTAAAATAATTGAAAACAAAAATTTGTACGTGTCACTATGATTACAGCCCAAAGTAAATAAAATTACATAACAATATCAAAAATATTCTTACCTAATTGTAAAGTAAGTAAAGTTAATAAAAATTTTAAAAACATTTTAAATTTTACGTTTACACTCTTGCGAAAATAATCACGAAATAATAATTTGATTGGTGTAGAACACATCTTTATATAGGAAAGTTTAAAAAAATTATTTTATTATTTTGTTTTGTAAATAATAACTGTGTTTCAATACAATTATGATGAAAGTAATTAGTTATTAAATTAAAAATATTTACTAGACATTTTAATATATTATATTAAAAATAATGATTATTTACATAGCTGTTTATAATAAAATATTATTAATATTTTGAAAAAAATATTTTTAATTAAAAAACAAAATAATGATGGTGATGTCAGGGGGAAGTCATTGAACAGTTATTGAATGGTTTGATTGCTTGTTGTATATTATTTTTTTTTATAATGATGAGTATGAGCTTGATAAGAAGATGAAATAAGTGTGACAGATGAAAAAACGAACACATACAGAGTAATTTGATCTATTTTTTGGTAATTGAGACCGTTTGGTTGTTAATTGAATTTTTGTGTTATAGATAAGTTCAGGAAAATTCATATTCATAAAAAATTATGTTTTGCCATTAAAATAAGAACTTATATAGTTATGAGTAATTATTATCATTATCATTGCCTGTAATCCCATCCGTAGAGCATATGACGGAAGTTATGAAGAATACAACAAATAAAACAAGAATTGGAAAAGAACATTTAAATTCACCAGTAACATGATGACACTGGTATGGTAATAATAAATCCAACCTATATGATATTATAATGATAATGAAATTTGATTGATAATCCAAAGTAGATGATGAATTTTAATTCAGTTTCGGCTCAGTATATTCAAATAAAAGTCGAGCATTATTCTTTTGAATCATTTAAAGTTAGTTTAATGCAAATTAGTTGATTATGTTTGTTTAAAATAATAATTGGTTATATTCGAGTTCAAAACACTAAAAAAAAGTCTGCCAGTAATAGACAAAATACGCATATCTTTAAAACTAGCATTTTTAGTAAGATTTAAAAAAAAAAATATTTATTGTTTTGATATATTTTTTATTATTTCGTCAAAATTGTCTGAGAGTATTACCATTGATAGAAATTATTTACTAAAAACCAAATGGAAACAAATGCTGTTGAAGAAAATATCTAATTACCAAAAATTATCAATTTTACAAATCAATGCTTTGAAGTTTTTTCTAATAATTTTCACTACCAGATAAAATTTATGAAAAGGCGTGTTTTAATCTAGTTACTTTTACGCTGTGAAAAATACGAAAAAAATACCTAAAAACTAAACGTTAGATAATTTTAATTTAAAGGAAAAACCCAAGATACCAAACTAGCAACAACTGGACTGGGGAAATAAGATAAAGAATTACGCTTACAAAACGCTACTAATTCAGTTTGTCCAAACAACTGGGTTTTCAATTATCTTATCTCGAAATATCAAATCCCAACTGAATAAAATGTTTATCCTTCCGATGTTACAACATGGTTCTGAATTATCGACAAAAGTAAGTAAGAATTCATTTGGTATTTTCGAAAGAAAACTTCTTTGTCGAATTTATGGTTCTGTGTTTGAATTGGAGGAGAAAATATAGTGTCAAATTATATAAGCTCCTGATCTAGCCAAAAGCGTAAAATGGAATGAAATGAACGCGAATGGAAGAAAATACTGCAGCTAAAACACTCTTCGAATCCAAACTGTGGAGCACGCGTCGTCGAAAAAGACCACACCTTCGTTGAAGAGATAAAGTATCGATGGATATGAAAAAACTTTATACTTCCAACTGGAGTGAATCTGTTCGTAACCGCTGTTAGTGAAGGACAATATTGCGACAAGCCCTTCAGGATTTGTAGCGCTTAAAAAGTAAGTAAATAAGTAGCAAACAGTAGTTAGAAAAAGTATTTCTGAGAAGCTTTATGAAAATTGTATTTGTATAGGATTTTTGAAATCTCCAAACTCTAAAAATCTCGTTAAATCTCGGTTTATTTAATTTTTTTTTTTTTGTAAAGTAGTGACATTCATATTTTCCCACTGTTAGGGAAATTAATCCAATTAATTGAGGTTGTGAAAAAAATTTGTATTTTATTTTTGTTTTGGTTACGTTTATTTAAAATATTTCTTATATATTTTTGCTGCATTCAGGAAGAGGAGGAGTCCAGTAAATTGGAGTTGAAGGTCAGTCAACTTTAATCCATAGTATCCCAAATTAAAAAAAATGAGATGACGTACCTGACCCAAAAAATATAAATAAAAAAACAAGTGCCCTAATTCTGATTGACTATTCGTAATTTTGACGCTAGAAGAAAGCTATAATGACTGCAATCGACTGTCGGTAGGATGAATCGTAATCAACCAAGAAAAAAAGTGTTGACATTTTGAAATTAATTTTTTTGTCAGATTGCTCAGAGCTATCAGAAATATAACTAATAGCTCTATAGTGATTTTTTATAGATATCAATGCCACTATTTGGAAGAATAGTCAATGTCATTATTTAGATGTTTTGACACATAAAAAGTTGAATATGTATTTTTAAATGTATGCAAGTGAAGTGGGTGGCATAGCTTAAAAAAAAAGTGGATTTTAATAAATCAATTGAAATTATAAATAAAAGTGAAAAACATTTAAAATGAAGTAAAACATTTTTCAATGGAAGGTTGAGATATAAATCAGTTTCTTAATAAAATAATTCACTTTTGACTTATTTTTTTCTTTTATTGAAAAAATTGGCGTTATATTTTAATGTGACTTATATACGACATCGATTGTATGAACTTATGAAGTTTATTACTTTCTTTTAAACAAATTGTTGACTATTGCTATAACAGAATTGTGACCATAAACGTTTTTGACTATAAACGAATTAAAATACATATCGATCCACTACGTTGAGAGTAATGGGATTTTATTGTTTTAAGTTATATTGAAATTAGTATTAATTTCGTCATAAAGTATTAGGTATTATACTTTAATTTCATTATAATATATATATTCAAGAATAAAGCGATTCAGAAATCAACTACAATTATACCAAAACAAGTATTTCTTTTTATATAAAATCGTACATGAAAGAACTGCTTCTGTGCAATTGCACAGGGCATTCACTAGTACTTACATTATTATTTAAAAAAAAATTACAAACAAAACACAAAAAATACTTCAATGACTGCCTTTAACTTAAATTTTATTATGATTGTCGACCAATAAAATGAAATCGCTTAAAAATAAACGATTGTAGTCGACTCTTAGTGATTCAATAGACATTCGTGGTACTACGTTGCGTTGTTATTTTGACGTTATTATTTTCACGACTATCAAGCGTTATTCTGCGTTGATTAGAATAGGGGCCAAAATTGTTTGCTATAATTAAATCACAGAACTGAACAATTGTAATTTAAAATTAATTAGATTTAAAAAAAAAAACAAGATTGACAAGCATTGCAGCCAATCCTTACTTCTACCATATTTTTTGATTGGGAAAAAAAATTAGGTACAACTAGATATTATCAAATTGTTATTTCAAATTTCTTTCTATTCGTAAAATGTAATTACTGTAACAATATGAAACATAAATAATATGAAACATAAATAAATTGAAAGAAAAAATATGGTAAAATTTCATGC
Organism: Argyra leucocephala; assembly: GCA_963942445.1. Taxonomy (NCBI): domain Eukaryota; kingdom Metazoa; phylum Arthropoda; class Insecta; order Diptera; family Dolichopodidae; genus Argyra; species Argyra leucocephala. The sequence goes on along the minus strand of OZ012678.1, from coordinate 139,769,345 downwards.
AGACGAATTGTCGAATTTTTAGTTGAAATGAAAATTGGAGTTATAGTTGTAGTTTTTGCTCCAATCTTGTTTTGTTATTAATATCTATTTTTTTTGCTTAATCTTAGAGTTTGAACAAATTAACTGTCATAGTATTGTTTTAGACATTCTTTTAACTAAATTTTTATACATATCTTAAAATAATATTTTTGTTTTTGAGAAATCAACAAGATTTTCTGCTATTAAAGCTTTGGTGTAATTTAAATCTTGAATTTGAAATTTAATTTTAAATTTTGTAAAATCTGAACAATATTATGTTTGGGGCTATATAATAATATTAAATTCATCCGGAATTAAAATTTCAAAAATATTTATTCATTTATTAATTTAATAATATGAGTAAATAAGCAAATAAATAAATAATTAAGTTGATAAGTAAATAAACAGAGGCTGCTAAATTTATATAAAAGTATATAAGTATACAATTAAATAGTTTTGTTAAAAACAAAATTTTCTTTATCAGTATAAAATTAAAATTTGCCTGAATTTGTTTTGTTATGAAAATATGACATTGAATAAGCCAAGGTGATACAGTTTTCAGTGTTACGCAATTTAATATTTGTATTATTGTCTTAGAATCGTGCTAAAAGTAAATAATTAAATTAATTATGATATACATAAATATCGTGACAATTACGAGTATTGAGAAAGTAACATTTTAATGTAAAATATATTCGTAATATACGTGATTTGACATATGTACATAGATATGAAGAGTATTATTGAAAAATCACCCAGAATATAGGTTTACTAATCAATGAAACTAAAAGTGAGATATTGGTGTCAAATTTCAGTTAAATATGAATTAAATAGTATCAAATAAAGTATTTTGTTCCCTTAGTTTGTTTGTATAATAATTTAAAAAAAAAAAAACCAAAATTATGTCTTAAAAATAATAGATAATAGACCGTTGAATAGATAACGGACTGTGAATATTGTTATACACAAATTGAAACTAATTTCCAGCTTTATTTGAGGTAAAAAGTAATTCAGATAAAATAAATTAATAAATATTATTAAAATATTTTTATATATAATTAAACAGAAAATTTCTATATACAGGGTTATAAATTGTAATTTTAATGTAATTTGGGACCAAATTATTAATTTTTCATTAAACTATAAAATGTCATTGAATCTATAGGTGGTTAAGTAGGTTCGGTAGCAGTAATTACAATGTGATCCATTGTAATATCACTTTTTTCGTATAAGTCTGCTTGAAAAATTTGGATTTTTTTACAAAGCAAAGTTTTACGATGCTGATCTTGGATTTTAGCGTTTTAGGGTTCCCCAGAAGAAAACATTAAATGAATGTTTTTTTTTAAAAAGACCGGAACAGATGCAGAGAAGGTGTTGATGGTTTCTTCCTCTTCCTCATCTCTAAGGGTTCCGTAAAAGTCATTTGAGGGGGTCCTAGTATTCTAAAATACTTGCCTATATAGCAATGACCCGAAATTGCCCTGACTGTAGTCTCAATGTCACACTTATAAGTTAAGGGAGCGCTTCAGAGGTTCATTATAGGTCAGATATGTTTGATTATGTAGTCTGGTTTACTCAACCATCTGACATTTGAAGATTTTTTTTGTTACTTGCGAAGCAGTAGATTATAACAAGACAAGCTTGAGTTGTACTTAATTATATCACATTTTAGTTATGAAAATATGGCTAAAAAAATCAATCAATATTTTTCAAGTTCTAAAAAAATATTCCAGGTGTTTACTTAAGATCGACCAACCGGATTAGATTTGCAGAACTTGGCAGATGAACATTTTTTTTAAATTTTTATTCTTGAGTTCCTGAGTTTCTTGAATTCAAAATGTCAAGAAGGAGACAATTTGGCTGTTGAATCATTTAAAACACGATGGTCGATAATCGAAAAAAATATTTAATGCTTCAAGAATGAATGTTTTCGGATACAACATGTTTGTATTATCATTAAAAAAGTCACGTATCTATTTTTGCCAATGTATTCCGGTAGTATATTGTATTCTAATAGTTGATGGTAGGCCATTTCAACACTAAAACTAAATATTATTGTACTCAAATTTATTCAAGATGTAGTATCTATTATCTTATAGTTTACACATTCAACTGAAAATAGTTTAATTTTTTCTTATTTATCAACTCATTCTTAATTTTTTTTTTTTTATATATATATTATAGAACTTTTTTTGATTCACGCTTGAATGATTGGCAATTTCCATAACCTCTGAAACGAAACGAAATGAAATCGACAAGAATATCGAAAATATAACAGTATGTAGTTTAGAGTAAAAATGTTTTATAGTGTAAGAAGTAGATATGGTATGCAATTGCGGTTGGTATAAATCACAAGAAACAACAGATTCAAAAAGACAAGATTCAATGATGAGGTAGATAGATACAGATGAAGAAAAATGTAATATATATATATATATATATATATATAATATATATATATTTTGGTAATAGTACCATACGAGCATAATAATGCAAAAATAACAAAAATGAAAAAATTTTGTACAAAACTGTAACAAAAAAATTCATCCTTACTTGATAAAAAACGGAAATTGTTATTGCAGCATAAAGATTCCTTTTTTAAGATATCCTTTAAGAATATCCTACTAATAGTTAAGATGAAAAGAAGAACATGAAAATTATTATAGTTTTTACCGTTCGTTGTCATAAAAAAAAAACAAAAAGTAAAAATAAAAATTATTAAACATTATTTTATCTTTTTAGTTCAGTAGAAATCCCAACTTTGAAAAGATATACCGTATCTATAGATTTTGTACAACAACAACAACTACTACTAATACTATATATAGTAAACTAATATTGTGTCCTATGCACAGTTATATTATTATCTGATAGTAAAACGGATATTTTTTTTTTTTTGGAAGAAAATTTAAATTTCTTTGAATATTTTCATATTATAATTTTACTGTTATATTATATATAGAATAGATTTTGACCATACAATGTGGTTTATGATTATTACTTTGATTATGTATGGATTATGTTGTATATGTTTTAGTTTGTTTTTTTGAATATTTTTGTAGCTAGTAAAATTTATTACACTCTGAAAATAAATCAACTTCCTGTGAATGATGTTTGTTTTTTATTCTTTCAATTTTTATTTTTATTATTTGATTTCTCATTTCTTCGCTTATTATTTAGATGAGAATTGTTGACCTATTAAAATTATCGAATCATTCAAGGATATTATGAGGTATATGAGCTCTTATATGTATCAATTATTATTAAATTACAGTTTACATTTTTTGTTAAGTTGAATTTTTGGAATTTTGAAAGTGAAATAATTTCGATTTTATGTTTTGTGTATTTTTTTGAGTTCATACAATTTTAATAAAATTAGATTGAAGCGAATAATAGTAACAACAAATCTCAGATTTCCAATGCAGAAAAATTACAAGAAAGATTTAAATAAAAATGCTATGAGCTACTTAGAGGCTAGTTAAATTATTAAATATTTCTAATTTAATGGTTACTACTATGTGTATATTATGATTGGATTGTATGTATAATGTATTTTTGAGTTATACATAAAGACATGGGAAATCAATTTGAGAAATAAACATAAAAACAATTGGATTAATATAAATCCTAGAAGCAAAAAATATGAAAGCGATAGTAAATGGCATGTCAGTAATGATGAGTTTTTTTGTGTTTTTTTTTCAAATTTTAGTATTGTTTCATCGCTTGGTTTGCAATATTGAAATATTATCTAAAATCGAGTTCAAATTTAATAATTATTTCACAATAAATTCAAAGTAACCTTTATAGTAAAATTAATGTATATATATATAGATAAAAGTATAACTACTGTTTATGAAATTGAAGTACATACTAAAATAATGTAATAAAATTCACAAGTAAAATAGAAATGAAATTTGAGTTGAATCTTGATTATACAAACTAGATATTAAAAAAAAAATTAAAAATTTATTTTAGAACTTAAATTTTATAAATTTATTGATTTCAATTAAACAATTTTATGGTATTCCCATTTCGCAATAGATGAAAATATATCAATGATTATTAATCACTTCTATTCATAAAGGTGGAAGTAGTAACTTCTATTCATAAAGGTGGAAGTAATATCTTCCTATTGCCATTCTTCCAGCTTTTTCTAAAATTTTTGAAATTCTTATTGAGCACCGTCTAAACAACTTTCTGATATCAAATCAAATACAATTTTGAAAAAAATTCCAATACCTCTGCAGCTTGCTTGAGCCTGACAGATCATATAACTAAGAATATGGATAAAAAAAAAATTCGTTGCATGTCTATTCTTAGATCTTCAGAAAGTATTTGACTATGTAGATCACGATATACTTCTTTATAAGCTTTCAAAATTTAACTTTAGTAGTACACAGTTAATTTTCTTCTCTGCGTTCTTAAAAAACCACATGCAAAAAGTACGTTGTAATGATAAATATAGTTCTTCTAAAATATGTAAGAAGGGAGTTACACAAGGTTCTATCTTAGGACCAGATCTATTCAAAATATACATTGATGATATCTTCCAACTCAATACCAAAGGGCCAATCCAATTATACGCTGACGATGATGTTTTAAAATATGACGAAAATTCGGAGCTGGACCTAAGAAATGCCATCGAATCTGACATCCACGTTCTGCTAGAATGGCTAAGTAAGCATAGACTTTCATCGAACGTGAAAAAAGCAAAATTGTTGTTCTTTGTTAATAAAGGGTTGTCAGACACCATTTTTATTATAAATGGAGTTTCAATCGATGTAGTGAAACAATTTAATTATTTAGGCTTAATCATCGACAGTAAACTTAAATGGAATCTCCATATAGAATTTATTATAAAAAAAATAACGCCGTATATATTTTTTAATAAAAAGACTTCGAAATTATCTGGACAAAAATGTCCTATTTACTCATCCTATATTCTATCCAAGTTACGATATCACTTAAGAACTTACTTACATTAATGAACTTGAAATTTTAAACAAAAAATCAAATAAATAATATATCAATTTTTATCCAAGGTTACACCCAACAAGTTTATTATACGCCGGAAAGTAGTTATAAGTTTTTCTAACATTTGCAAACACGAGCTTTATATGATGGCTTTTAAAATATTGTTAACAACCTAATAAAACACAATTTTTTTTATGTTTTAAGTTATGTTTTTAATCTCAGCGTTTATCAAGGAATCTTTCCTGATGAATTAAAAGTAGCTGAATTAATTCCCCTTTTTAAAAAAGGAAATGTATTGGAATCTAATAACTACAGACCTATTTCTATAAGCTATTAAGTCCAGATTATTACAGTTTCTTGATAAAAGTAAATTTTTTAGTGACGCACAATTTGGTTTTAGGAAAAAACGAAGTACCGAGGATGCACTTATAAAGTTCTGCAGTGAAATTTATGGTAGTATTAACAATGGTAATTTCTGTAGTGGTATATTTATTGATATCACTAAAGCGTTTGATACAGTGAATCATGATTTACTATTAACTAAAATTTATAATGTGGGGCTTAGAGGTTTTATTTTTAATTGGTTCGAGTCATATCTTAATAATAGGAAACAACGAGTCAAATTGAATGGAAAGTTCAGTGACCTTCTTAGTATCAAGGTTGGTGTACCCCAAGGTTCAGTATTAGGTCCTATTCTGTTTCTTATATTTATTAATTGATTATTGCAACAACAATTCAAGGGTATACCTACAGCTTTTGCGGATGCCACTGCTTTTTCATACAACAATAATAATCTACTTGACTTATTTTGCGATTTAAATTTTGACTTGGACCTAATTCAAAAATGGTTTTATGTTCATAAACTAGTTATAAGTAATAAAACTAAAATTATGCAATTTAGGCTTAATAATTGTCTCCTCAAGAATCTTATTTATTTATTTATTTTATTTCGTACATATACATGAGACGGTCTCTAAAATATAATGTGTAGCAAATTCATAATTCTTAAATTAAATTAAATTAAACCTTAACCTAAAGAAATTAACAATAAAGAAAATAAATTTATAAAGAAAAGAAATTTATAATAGAAAATTTATAAAGCGAAAGAAAGAAAAACAAATAAAAAGTAAAATTATAAATAAAAAAATAGAAAAAATAAGAACAAATTAAAGTTAAAACTATAAAATACTGAGATAAAGTAATAAAATAACAAAAGTCCAAAAACAAAAAGAAAAAAAAGTCTCTTCCCCAAACAAAACTATCTTTCAGACGTCACACACCTAACAAACATTATTCTACAACATTTTTATTCTTTTTAATTAATGACTACACTTTTGCCTTAAAATATACCCAACAAAGCTAAAGGAATTAGAGGTTGGATATAGATAATAAGAAATAGAGGTTGGACCTTAGTATTTGGTATCATTCTCCTGATTATCCAAATTTTCTTTATTTCCTATACAGTCTCTAAACTCTTTCGTCCTCTCTTCGCCTTGTAGTATTTCTTGTTTTATCATTGATAGTGTAGATAGACGTTTAGGTACTTGGGTGTTTTACTTTATAATAAACTGAATTGGTCTGCACATACTTCCTATTTAAATAATTATTTTAAAAATGTTTTGCGAAACATTTACCACTTAAATCTGTATTGTTCTTTTAAAGTTATGCTAATGGTGTATTTTGCTCTATTCAGTTCTAAGCTGCAATATGGAATTAGTTGCTGGGGTGGTTTTTATTTTAATAAAATTAAATCTCTTCTCATCGCTCAAAAACACTGTATAAGGATAATTTTAAAAAAAAAATAGACTATTGCCTAGTTTTCCTTTATTTAAAAAGTTGGATATTCTACCACTTAGACATTTATATCTGTTTAAAATGTTAAAAATTTTTTTCAATAGGTCGGGCTATCTCGCTCACCGATTTGTTACTAGATATCATCTTATAATTAATAATTTATACCTTGTAAATGTTCCAAGAGCCCGTTCATCTCATTTTTGCCACTTTTATGATTGTATAGCTCCAAAATTTTTTAATATGTTACCTTATTCTTTAAGATCGGACAGATCACCTGTTTCATTTTGCAAAAATCTTCGATTTTGGCTTTTTGAACTGGATCACCTTCAAATTGAATCTGTTTTTAATACTATTTAGTTTTTTTTCTAACTATAATTTTTTTAATTTTCTTTCAGTCTTCTAGTTATTAATTTACCTTTTATTCTTGTTATAATTTTGTATTTAATTCGGCTTACTCTCGTTTATTATTTAAATTATTAAATTTTATTTTAAATTTTATTTTTTTCATTATATATATAATTATTAAGCTATTTCAGTTTTTCCAAATTTAGCTTTAATTTTCTACTTTACTATGTAAGTACCCAACAATATTTTATATTTTTAATGCCTGTATTTTTGCTTGCAGTTTCATTCATCACATATTCTAATGAATATCCGAATGATCCTATAATTTATTCTTATTATTTTTATTTAGTAAATGTATATTTTTAAGTATTGTATTTTACTATAATATGAATAAATGAATTAAAAATCTAATCATAGAATAGAAATTAAATAACAAAAAAAATAAAAAATTATAATAAAATAAATGGAAAATAAAAATGCTTAGGAATATATTCATTATTTTACAATGTAAAAAACTTATTTTATATAATAAATTAATAAACTTGAAACATAATTATGAATGTTAAACAAAAAAACAAAAAAAAAAAAACAAAACAAAAAATAAATTTAAATAAAAAAAAAGAAAAAAAAAGAAACACCAATTTTAAAAATTATAAGATCAGACAGCCTATGCTACGGTCACACTTAAAACAAAATTTATAACACAAATTTAAATACATTTATAGAAATAAGCATTGCATTAATACTCTGAATTGTAAATGAACTTTAAAATTACAAATAAAGAAAAAAAAAAAAAAAATAATTTGAATGAAAATTTAAAAATATTTGACTTGGGATTAGTTATGAGAAAATTTACTTAACGATAGAAATGTTTTATATATTTTGTAAACAGACTAACCGTATTTGAACTATTATCAAAAAAAAAAAACACTTCAATCAAACCAATAGATAAAATGTGCAAAAGGGTTTTTCGATCTACATAGCAGATTTAATGAATTTATTAGACAGTGTCAAAGGAAATAGCTACATGTTGGCTTTTGCCGATGATATAATAGTTTATTCAGCGGATAGCAAAGTAAGCACCATTCAAACAAAAGTTCAAAAAATGTTCAATATCATTTTGGACTATTGCAAAATATGGAAATTAAAAGTGAACTTTAATAAATGTGAAACTGTATTATTCCGAAATACGGTCGACAAAACAAGTTCAGACATTAAAAAGAATTGGAAATGTTTCTCTATCAAATCTCCTAACGGCTCGTCCCTAGCAAACAAAAGGGTTTTCAAATATCTTGGTGTTCTTCTGCATCGTAATTTGAACTACATCCAACATGTTAAATATACAATCGCTAAAGGAAATAAGTCCTTCATGGCAGCAAAAAAGCTTTTCTACAATAAAAATACAAGTAACGAAGTAAAAATAATCTGTTACCAAACATTAATTAGGCCAACACTCGCATATGGTGTGCCCATATGGTACAATATCAATGCAAGTCTAATGGAAAAATTGCGTAAGTTTGAAAGAAAATGCATAAGAGCTTGTACTAATATATCTAGAAAGCCCGAGTCCGATTACAAATATTATTACTCTAATAAATATTTGCATAAGGAAGCAAACATAATCAGAATCGACAATTTTATAATAAAATTGATTCGAAAACATTATGATAGAGCACTAAACACTCCAGTAAATGGTTTAATATCACATATATTTTACCACAATGAGGAGTACATAAAAAAAACAATGCTGGCGGGATTGATTGCACCCGAGCATTTTATATTCCTTGATCAAAATGGTTATATTCAAGACCACAATCATGTCCCTATACTATATCACTATAGTAGACGGGCCACATGTAAGATCATTGATTACAATCCGGGCCACATAAATGGAGATAACTTAAAATACAACATGTCTATACCAGATAGAGACAAAAAAATTAAAAGAGAATATTGGTGGTTAGAAAACACATTCAACCAGAATTAGGTACTAAATACATATTAGGTTTAACAATTTAGGTTAAGTTAGATTAAGTAGGCTTAATAATTAGGTTAAGTTAGGTTAATTTAGTCTAGGGTTTTATTTAACAAAAAAAAAGATTTAATATTGATTTTTAAGCCTTATTTTTACAATATATAATAGTATAATAATAAACATGTTAACATACAGTAATAATTACGAGCGAAACAAAATAAATAGTAAGAAAATAAAATTAACATAAGAATTTAAAATAAGTTTAAATGTTAATAGTAATTAGTTATAGTAAAGCCGTTTTTCTTAAACTTTTTCTAGGCTGAGATAGTTTTAAGTTTATCTCAAAGGCAAATAATAAAAGTTTATATTGAAAAAAAAAAAAAAAAAAAAAAATGTGCAAAAGGGAAATCTCATTAAAAAGCACAAAGAAATTTAGGATATAACTAAGTACGCTTAGGAAGATTTTATGTAAGCTTTTGTTATTTTAATACGAAGTTTTTTTGTGTAATTAGCATTTACGACAATTTAAAAACGTTTATACAAAATTATTTTTTATATATTATATATTTAGCAGCGAAATAAATAAAAGCAATAATATTACTATAGTTTAACTTCTATTTACTAGGTTCATATAAAAAGTCTGTCCTACTTGTAATATTATACTCTAAGGGCCTTCTCACATTACAGCTTTTTATTCTGGCTTTTAAAGCCGACTTTTTATGACAGCAAAAAAAAACTGGCATAAAAATTTCACCATAACACAATGAAGCTAATCCATTTTGTTCATAATGTAACAAAACGTTATGAATCACAAAAGGAAAAACGACAACGGGAATTTTGGGTTAAGCCATTATTTATAGACAGAGAGGAAACTGGTTTCTATTATTCAACATATTTACAAATTAAAAATTCGGATCCAGCGATCTTCTTAAAAACTTTTGCATATTTGATTCAGAGCAATACTTATGTTCTTTCATACCATCTCCCTTTTTATTATATTTTTGTAATCAGAGTTGGCTTTGTTGTATAAACAAGGTTTTGTTGTTGTTAAACCAACTCGATTAATTTTTCATTTGCCTTGTCTGAAATTTAAATATATATATATATATATGTATCTAGCAGTGACGAAGCGTGAACATTCAGATTAGGGAATCAATTCATTAAAAAGTATGAACTAAGGAGAACTAGGCAGGTTTAACTACTTTACATTGTATTAAATTAGTAATTTTCTGGAAATAATAGTTTACTATTAAGCACAAATTTTTTTTTTTTTCTCTTTGAAGGTGAAAATCTTTGAAAAGAGCCTAAAAGGCCGTATCATAGCTTAATAGGACTGTGCAATTTTTAAATTACTAAATTCACCTACAACGTGATATCTTAAGATTAATTATTATAGCTAGTCACTATATGGACTAAACAATTTTTCTTTAAACTTTGAATTAATAAATAAACTTATTATGATAGGAAAAAAAAAATTCAGGAAATGCAAATGATATATTGCAAATTTGTTAGGTTACCATTGTTTCGTAGGAGTAATACCCAAAACAATTTATTTCATAAAGGTCTTCAAATATTTAATCACTTAACAGTGGAAGTTAGAAACGCAGAAGATTTTTTCTAAAAAATCTTGATAACTTTTGTAGAGTATAGAAACGAATAATTAAATTTGTATTTTGCCTATTGAATATTCATAAATTTTTATCTTATTTTATTTTAAATTTTGTAGTTTAAATATTTTATGCATTATTTTGGTAAATTATTGTTTATAAATTTTAACAAAATTAAACTAATTTGTAACAAAATTGAACTAATTTTGTTTTATGTAACTTGAAGGTAAATAGATTTAAAACTTTAAAAAAGTATTAATTACTAAAAAATGAAATGAAAAAAAAAAAAAAAAAACTTACGTTTGAAATACACTAAAAATTAATTCTATCACCGATTATCAGACAATAATTAATATTTATATTGAAGATTAATGCTCCTTTCCTTTTACATTATCATAAAAATTCTCTGATGATTTAATTGATTTCAGTAAATCTTTTTCAATTGAAATAACAGAAAGAGAACTTAATCTTTCCGATCCCATTCTATTTCGCATGAAACTTTTGATTCGTTTTAAGCATGAAAAGACACGTTCTGCTGTTGCTGTTATTGGAGGAATAGTAAGAATCAATTGACAAAGTTTTGTAAATTCCGTAAAACACCGGTCTAATCCACACTCCTTCAAAAAGTGTAGAATCTCTAAAGCATTTTTCTTACTTTGAAAATCTGAATCACTGAATGTCACTTTTCTGTTTCCAACTTGAATATCTCAAAATATTCCTAAGAATTTTCTTGCAAATTGCTTACAAGATCACTAGGGTATTTTTCTTCCAAATCCTTATATCGACTTATGTCAGTTAATCAATAAATTTAATTTTTTAGCTTTTTTCTCTATTATTTATTTATTTATGATTAATTATATATGTACATAGAGTAGGAGATATAACTAATAAGCTACATATAAGTTTTCATATTCATATTATTATTATTATTTTATTATAAAGTTATCTTTTTTCTACAGCCAAAAAAATAGTAAATACAAAACTCTATATTTATATATTTTGTTTTTAATTTACAATTCTGTATGCATATTGATTTGCATGCATTTATTGTTCTCTTCTGTATCATATTTTTCTGTTTATTTCTCCTCATTATCTCATCAATCAATTATCATTCACCTATAATACTTTATAATTATTATAAATCAATATTAATATTATATATAGGTATGTCGATATACATATATATCAGTGACGGGGCGTGGAATTTTCAATAGGGGAAGCACTATAAAAGGAAGCATCAGTTTGCTTTGGCTTTTCTTTTTCTATTGAAATTTTTGCTAATTTCGACAGTCAAAGTTTTTACTCACATCTACTTCTCAAAGTAGTTTTAATTATGTTTAGGCAGAAAAACGATCGCTCAACTGAAGCAGTTATTATGAAGTGTTATTATAAATTTACAAAGTTGGGAATATTTATTAAAAGAACTGTTTAATCCAGTTTGCATTAAAAATGTTAATATTTGCATATACTTTTTTTGTTATTTAAATTTTCATCTGAAAATATAACTTTAATTTAAGCTCTGACTTTAAGAAAGGAATGTAAAAAAGTGTGAATACGAATTTTCTATATTTATGTTGGAAAATACCACGTATACGAATTAAAAGATTTTACTGAAAAATGCTGATTACATCGTTTTATTGTTGTTGTTGTTATTAGTAGAGCAAGCACTGGTTTACCATCTTTAACAATTAATAATTTTTCCTCAAAACTTCTAACCGAAAATGATTTTTTCTTAAAATTTCAATAACACAATTACAATTATCTATTTTAATTATTTATAAATAATAAAAAAAAAAACATTTTAAATTTTTACATTTGTTAAAAAATTGTTTCAAAACTGCATAAAACAAAATTATGGCTGAAAATAAACAATGTAGCATTCAATAACAAAAAACTACAGAATTACTTAACACAAATCAATACTACTCTCTAAAAAAAACCCAAAACTACATACATTATTTATATAAATATTAATTCTCATTTAAGTCAACAACCACAATAATGCATAAAATTAATTCATTCCCTGATACTTTTTTTATTTGTAAATTCATTTTGTGTCATGCAATATTTTGTTGTTGTTTCCCTAGATAATCTATTTTCTATCAGATATTTTCTAATTATATCAGGTAAATTTGGAATGAATATCAGCCACTCATTCAAATTCAATTTTTTTTCCTTCTAAGATTTTATTTTATTGTCGCTTCGTTTATTATTTTGTTGTTGTTGCTACGAAACTAAATAGAGACAGTGTGTTTGAGTGTATGTATATTTTAAATGCGAAGAGAACTGAGGAGAATGATATTTAAGTTGTCATTATATTTTTTTACAATGTATAATTATTATAGCATATTGGTAAGAGAATAATGATTTTTAATAGGCATTATTTTCAAATATTATAAATTTGTGGTTGTTGAATATCTCTTGTTGGCTTGTATGATTGAAAGAATAATGGAAAATAATGATGTTTATATAGGCATTATTTTCTAAACATACATAATGTAATTAATATCTAAGCATATAATTTTTGCTTGAAATTTTTTTTCATTTGATTTGAATTTTTGTAGTTAAGTAATTTTTATATTAAATTAAATATAAATTTTATATTAAGCTGTAAAATATAATAAATAATATTTCATTTGGGGAAGCACTCATTCAACTCAATATATGGACGCTTCGTGCCTGATATATATATATATATATAAACAAATACAATATTCCTTATAAAATAATTAATATGGCAAAATACAATCCAATTACGCATACACAATCAAAATAAAATTTGAGAGTTAACATTGTCTATTCCTCTAAAAATGTTAAATTTCTTCTTATGCGTAATTTACTATTCACTATTATATTATTATACAAGCTGTTAGCTGTGGAAGCGATTTTAAAATTGGTTCCCTTTGAGTTTATTTTTGTATGGTATGCTAAAAAAAATTCTTATAAAGAAAAAGGATATATAATATTTTTTGATAGCATTTGTAAGGTTACTGGAAGCGATGTTAAAATTGGTTCCCTTCATATATGCATACCTACAGTGTTAGACTGTTACGATTTTATTTTGTAATGTAAGTTTTTTTCTTTTAATGAGTTTTATTTTATATAATGTTATGTTAAATATTTTTTGAAAAATTAAATAGTAGTAGGCTAGTAGCAAACAACATTTTTTCTTTCTAGAATTTCAATGTATGTATGTGAAGTAATTTTAAAATTGATTCCTTTGCAATATTATTTTATAAGACATGTATGGCGAGTTTTATATGGTTTTATTCAGTGGCCTACTATGACAATTTAAATTTATTTTATTTAAAATAAATTTTATTTCCCATAATAAGAGAATGAGTTGAAATGAAAAAATTCTGAAATTTATTTTTATAAAATGTGAAGTGAAATTTTGTAATGAACTGTAGAAGAAATATTTTTATTTTGTAACAAAAAAAAAAATCGTTTATGAATTCAGTAATGAAAATGTAAAAAGAAATAATGTTAATTATAAAATCAAAGGGAACCAATGGTTCCGTTGGTTCAATGGACCCTTCGTCGTTGGTATCTAGATATAATTGTATTTATTTCATACAATATCTTTTACAAATTATAAATTAAATAAATATTACAAATCTTAAAATAAATAAATAAAAAAAATATTTAGTCTACTACCCATTTTGAAAAAATATATTTGTAACATTAAATCTGACACTGCGTTAAAAACAAGCCAAGCCGCTCCTTTTCTGAAAAAGTTAAATTTCAATTGAATGTCGGCTTTTTATGCTGACTTTTTTTCTTAGCATTTTATATATAGCCGCTTTTTCATTGTGGGATGCTATTCAAGATTCCATATGTTTTGAATTAAAAAAAAGATGTGATAAAAATTTGGCTTTAAAAGCCAGCATAAAAAGCTGTAATGTGTATAATATTACATCAAATATCTTATTTCCAATTTTTATAAAACAGAGTTTTGTAATATTCGTTTAATTTATGGTAAATTTTTGTGTAATCAGAAGAATGTTTGCAATTATGTACAATAAGTTCAAGGTTATGCTTGTATAGGTAAAATTCAAATGTATACAACTTGGTTTTTATTTTAATTTAATAAAATTCGAATTTATTATCTCTTTTTTTTTTTTAATATCATTTAAAAAAACACTTGTTACTATTAAAAAGATAAGATAACCAATTAATAGATTAATTAAGTAGTTGTAACAGAATAAGTTATACCAACTGTGGGCTCAGATTAGTATGAAGAATAGATGTATAGTTTAGTTTATTGTACTACACAGGGGTGGCATTGTGTAACTTTGTTTCAAATATTTTGGTCGAAACAAAATGTTGTCGAAACAAAATTTGGATGACATTACGTAATTTGAAACGTTAATTTATTTTGAAACGCTTGAAAAAAAAAGTGAAAGACTTTACATAATTCCATTTTAAATTTGTTTCGTATCATAAAGTAAATCATATGTTAATGCAATTCAAAAAACCCAAATTTACTAGTTTACTTCAAGTTGCAATATTTATTATTTATTAGGTGTTTTTAAGCAATAAATTAAAAATAATAGAATTTTAAATGTAAGTTTAATTTGAAATTTTTTCAATGAAATAAATAGTGTGATGTTTTTTTTTATATATGTATGTACATATATCACTTCAAAGGTCTGAGAATAAGTTAAGTATAAATAAGGAACAATTAAAAATAATGGTAAATTTTATGAAAACTCATACGGATTTATCTAGAGGAATTTTAAATAATATCCAAGGAAGACAATGTTCAAATATTCTTTGGGTTGAGCTATCAGCAGATTTAAATGAAGTTGGCCCACCGGTTAAAGAAAAACATGAGTGGAAGAAGGTATGCATTAATGGTTTTTTTTTAACCTTTTATTATTGTTGTGTAGGTATACATTTACACAGTACACTATGTAAAAATATTATTGTTTTTAGGTTTGGAGCGACCATAAATATAGAGTAAAGAAAAAATTAATGTTTAATAAATTGAGTAAAAAAAGACTGGTGGTGGCCCATATCGGGAAAAGAAAATTACGGAAGATGATGAAATAATTATAAGATGTGCTGGTTTGGAGGCTTCAGTTAACGCTATGAATATAGAAACATTTGGTTGTGCTACAACAGTTGATACACCAATTCCTGAAGAAAATTTAGATTTTTATGATCAAGGAAATGAGTGTTGGCAAGAGGCAAGTGATTCACAGCAAAATACACACACTATTTTAGAAGAAAACTCTACAAGTACACCAAATAAAAAAAAACAGAAAAAAAATAAAAAACTGACTTTAATGGAAAATTATGTAAAAGCAACAACTAATATAGACAAAAGTATTAGAAAAGTTCTTTATAAAATAACAAATTTGAATGAAGCTTTAAAAAAAAATAGCTGAAACCACTGAAAAAGTATATAATTTAAAATTAAGGCAAAGCCAATGTCAAAATGAATATAAAGTAGAAAAGTTAAAATTTCAACAATTATTGCTAGAAAACGCTATTGAAAAAAATAATTTAAAAAAATTGCAACTAAAAGAAATTGCAAGTAGATTCAATTAAAAGAAGCTAGTTAATAAGACCAGAATTTTTTTTTTTATATTGAATATGAAGTAAAATTTTTGAAATTTTTTTTAATATTAAACATGAAGTTAAATTGAATTACTTATTATTTTATACTGATACATTCAAAGTTGAACAATGAAAGTTAAATTTATGTTATAAAAGTTAAGCTTATGTTATAAAAGTTAAGTTTATGTTATAAAAGTTAAGTTTACCTAGTATGTAATAAAGATGAACAATGTACCTATAAAAATTCAATATACATATTATGAAGAATAATTTTCATTTCATTTTTTAAAAAAAATTTATTCAATAGATTTAGAAAAATTATAATTCAATAGATTTTATAAATTATTTTTTATATGATATCTTATGATCTTAGCTCTGCTTTGTTGACTTTCTGGAATTATTTCAATTTCTGCTGGCTGTGAATTTTCTTCTTCTACTGACACTTGCAACGGCTCTATTTGTATCTTATAGTTCACACAAAAGTTGTGAATAGCGGCACATACATTAATTATTCTACCTACTTTTTCTGGCCTATACCGATGTTTTCTGTCACTAGACAAACATCTGAAACGTGCTTTTAGCATTCCTATTGTTCGTTCTACTTGACTTCGAGCTTTGGCGTGAATATAATTAAAATATTCTTCTGCACTTCCAGCTGCTGCGGATTTATACGGAGTTAGTAACCAAGGCAATAACGGGTAGCCACTGTCACCTAATAAAAATAAAATAAATCACAAAAGTTATATATATATATATATTAAATATTGTTTTACCAAGCATTCTTAAACATAAATTTTCTTCTTCATATTTTCTTTGTAGGTATTCCTGTATGGTGCTGTTATTCCATACTGTAGAGTCATGAGAAGATCCTCCATACCTGCTATCGTTAGCCAATATTTCATATAAATGGTTAGAAACCTTAAATAATTAATAAAAATTTATATACAATTAAATAATAAATAATTTAAAATATCGAACATTTCCAATCATAACGTTAATACTATGGAAACCCTTCCTATTATAAAATGCATGTTCATCTTGGCAAGGTCTTAAAATTGGAATATGCGTTCCATCAACAATGCCAATTATTCCAGGAATTTTATATTTTGTGAAGAAATAGTTCCTTGTTTCCATTGAAACATTCTGCCTTCATCCTAATCCAACGAGGACACAATATCCTTTCAAGAATTTTTATAGTGTTTTCGAACACTTGTGACATTGTGGATTGTCCCATTGATATCAGCCTGTTACTACCAACATTAATTTGATAACCACCACTCGATAATAAATTTAATGTTGCAGCTAATTGCAATGTTGGCGGAATCCTTGTATTTCTTAAACTTTTTAAGCCCACACAATTTAATATCATGGTAAACGCTTCTTTATTTACACTAAAATGTTGAATAAATCTAAAAAAAAAACATAATTATTATTAACTATAAAAAAAAGTTCAAATCAAACTAAACTCTCTTGAAGGTAAACCAAAAATGTTGCTCCAATCCCTCAATCTTCGCCTTTCCAAATTATTTAAAAGTAAAGCATCTTCTTCTGAAAATGTTTCGTCCTCAAAGAAAATCATTATAACTTTACTTAGTTTTCAATTTTATTTATTTAATTTAATTCAATTATATTTCCGTGCGTTTCTAAAATAATTATTTTAATAAAAATCATGTATTAAGTTATTTTTTTTTAAAACTTACCTAAAAGCGTCAACTAACAGCGTTTCAACTTTATGCAATACCAAAATAAGTCGTACCAAATTTCAAAAGATTGAAACAAAATAAAAATGGTCGAAACAAAATTATGCAATGCCACTTTTTGAAAATAGTCGAAACAAAACGACGTTTCAAATTACACAATGCCACCCCCAGGACAGTATGAGTATAGGGTACTGTAAAGTGTGCAAGTATTGAACGATATAGCTATTTGATTGTGTATTGTGTACTGTGGAATGTAGTGTAATAGAGTATTGTGTAAATAACTAATACGTATATAATATGCAGTAGTATATCTACTGTTTTGTGGGTCAACAAAAATATAATATTACAAAAAAAGGTAAACATAAAATAAAATTTGTAAATAATGGAAAAAAAAACATGTTTTTTTCTTTATTAGCAATGAATGAAAGAAATGAAAAGAAATGAGGTGACTCAGTTAGTTCAGTACAGTGAATCGCTCAAAAAGAGTTTAAGTTTAATACTAGAACTCAATAAATCAAGTTAAGCCCTTGATTAGACGCAACCGAAGGTGTTCAATGTGTGTTGTATAGTCAAGTTTTATTATATTAAAAATATTATAGTATAGTTTTCTAAAATTTTATTATTTGCCTTTGAAATAAACTTACAATTGTCTTAGCCTAGAAAAAGCTTAAGAAAAACGGCTTTAATGTAACAAATTGCAATAAACATTTAAACTTATTTTAAATTTTTATGTTAATTTTATTTGCTTACTATTTATTTTGGTTCGCCTATTGTATATCAACTGATTTAAACGTGGATAATGCTTTATTTATTTTATAGTAATTTCGCTATACCAAATTTCCAATTCCAAATTTCAAGGATAATTTTTTTTTTTGTTTGGTATTGCACATAATTATTTTCAGCAACTTTTCCATACAATATTTTTAAGTTGAAAGCAAGAATTAGCCTGCTGACGCTGTTTGTATATATTTTAATGTGTATATACATACTACTGTATATATTTATACTTTTTTTTATTCAAATTCAACATTTTTTCTAACAAATCAGTTGGTTGCCATAGGTTCAGCTTTATTATATGTTTATATATTAAATAACATATTTTCAGTTGATATACTTTTTATCCTTTATACCAGTGCAGCCCTATAGATTTGATTTCAAGCCATATAGATTTTATTTTTATGATTACCGACCATCATATTATTTGCCTACTAACAAAAGTTATAATTTAAGCCCTATTCAGATTACACTGAAATTATTCGTTCGAAATTGCTCTATGTTTTGGAAATTAATTGACTCATTAGATTTTATTCGGATTAATTTCCGGCTTTTCCAGTCCTGACATTCAACTTTTTTTTGCATTCAAAATTAAAATATTTGGGAAATGTGCTACAAAGAAGACTTTGCGAGACTGCAAATTTAGAAGGTAAATTTATTATTAAAAAACAAATAATTACGATTCTTACACTACAATGATTAATTTAATAAAAGACTACATAATCAAACTAACAAGTTTACCTTAATATTTCAGCAATTTGTTATGAAAAATTATAATTTTGAAAGATATCAGGTTTTAGTTAATTTCAACATTCATTCAAATGTTGTTTAAAATACAATAATTATTATAAACGATAAATTACAAATTATTAGAAACTTAATATTATGTTAATCTGCCAAATACAGTCGTTAGACTCATTGTAACATCTATTTAAATCAATAGCTTGTGCTTTCCCTAAACTTCCAATAAATCTGGATATATTTTTCACAGTTTTTCTGGTTGAATAAATCCCTATTTATGATGCAGAACTATTTTAGTTATCAATGTGTGACCCAATCTTTAGCTGTGAAAACTCGAATGCTTAAGATTTTCTTTTTAAAAATTTTGATCAAATTACTTGATTTTTTTTCACAAATCGGGTTGGGATTTGGATTTTTATTTAAAATTTAATTTTTGTAATCAACTTTCAAATTTCATAATAAAACTCAGAAAATGTTTATAATTTATGTTTCCAAAAATGAGTTCTCACATTTTCAAAAACATAAATTTGGAAAAATAAAAGGTTTTGGAAAAACAGAGACTTTAACACAAACTGTTATACTGTTATACTATTATTATTTACATTACTGACTAACACTACAAACGCCTGTATTGATCAAATGTCATTTTGTAGTTATGATCATCACTCGAGCAGCCAAATGTCACAAAAAGGGTGACAATATGTTGACAAATTTTGGTGATTTGTCGACAAATTTTGTAAGAATTTTTGTTGAAAAAAGGTTGTCCTACACCTACACCTCTTTTGTCAAAATTTAGTTTGTGAATAATTTGACATCAATTTGTGTTTTTTTTTTTACAGACAGGACAGTTTTTTCAGTAATTTAGGGGTGGATTTTTAATAATAAAAACAATTTGTTTTTTATATATTACATATTTAATTCTATCTATAATTTATTCTATAAAAATAATTGAAAAACAAGTTATATTTCAATTGTTTTTTAATGACAAGATTCATTCATATTTTTAAATAAACTTTGTTGTGTTTTTCAAAATACAATAATGTCAAAACAATACCGGAAATAATATTCGTCAACATTTTGTCGAAAAAATGTGAGTGTGTTTACAACCACAATTTTGTAACAAATTTTGTCGACAAATTGCCATCACAATTTTGACGACAAAATGGGCCTACAATTTCCAAACAATATGTTGACAAAAACTTGTCATGACAATTTTTGGTTACTGGGGCATCACGCTATGCATAGCATAGTTAAATCCAAATTCAATTAAAACAAATGTATTTAGGTTGTTGTTTTAATAATATACATGTTATTACACTATACCGAAATCCAAAACACATAAAATTGTAGTAGTAGTATGATCTCCTAATGTTTACATATATTTTTAATATTTACATTTTTTATCTAATAAGCCTTGAATCTCTAATATTAGCATGTCGTTATTTAAAAGTGCTCGCTACTAATTTGATAAAGACTTCGAAGTAATTTTCTGGAGTTTTGTAAAGTAATAAAATTTTTAGCAAAGTTGTCATTAATAATTTTATTACTAATTTAATGTTTATATTTATAAAATAAATAAAAAAAAAAAACTATAAAAAATTTAAGACATTAAAATGTGAAAAATTGTATCTAATCACTTGAAATATTTTATTTGGTGAAAATTTTCCAAAAAATTTTATACTTTTTATTTAAAAGGATATTTAAAAACATATAAAAATTGACCAAAAATTAAATATGTATATATATATGTGTATCCATTAGAATTCTTAAATTTCAAATCAATTTAATCCATTCAGATTTTGTATCTTTGGTTTTTTTATTTTTGCTTTCTTTATTTGCTGTCATTTTCATGTATGTCAAATTTTATCATCCTAATCTACTTCTATATAATAGTATTAGTAACACTGAATTGATCCTTTTTTCTTTTACTCTCCTTTTCTTAATATAATATATGTATGTATGTATGTATGTATATAAGACATAAATAAAGAGACCATTGTATTAAAAATAATTAGCAATTATCAATATTTAGAAATATTTTTATCTGATGAAAGTTTAGTTAAAATCATGAAACAAAAATAATCATTACAATATCATTATCGAATGATGTCAATTCTAAATATTTATTAATCGTTAATTGCCTAATGTATGTCATGTAAATCAGTTATTTACCGAATTTACTTAGGTGATGTTCCGGATGATTCATAGTTATAACATAGTCAAATATTTTTATTTTACTATAGGTTCAATAGGTTGGACTTTTTTAATAAATCTAAAACGCAGAATGTATGTGCTAATATATAAGGGTCTGCAACTGTTGAATAATTTACCACTGAAAATGGAAAAAAAAATTTGTCAAATATAAGAAAGGCTTTATTAAATACTTGAATAAATCAGTTGATTGGAATATATGTAATACAAATGATATGTTATACCTACCTAATAGATAAATAAATGTATTGTTAAAATAGGTTAGAATTAAATATAATTGTTAAAATAGATAATACATATATGAATTGTTATAATTATTATAAATAAGGTTATAATTGTACACTGTAAATAGTTAACAAAACTAAATAAATGAAATAATAATAATAAAAAAGTCTGTTTATAATCCAAGCTTATATGCTCTCTAGGTGCCAGAGTGTCTTTACCTTAATATTTATGACTACATAATATATCTTATTATGTAGGTCACAGAGTTGCGAGCAGATATATCTTCTTCTGCAGACTCCATTTGAACACGTATTAAGAGTATTAAGTTGCTTAAATTACGATGTTTATTAAAAATAAAAAAGTTTAGATTCATACCTCTTGTTTCATTGAGTCCTTTCAAAAAATCTAAATATGGTCACCATACTTATGTAATATAAAATGATATTATCTACATATGACGTGTACATGGTGTTTCGATAATATACTATATCTTGTCATAAGGGTTAACAATTTTACAATTTAGGATAATTAACAGTATAGCTGTGTTCACGCCGCTGGTAAATTAGCAATGCTGTAAGTGTCAAAAAAATTTGGTCTTACCCTTCGTTGCTATAAATGTCAAAATGAAAGTGTTGTTATTTAATTTTACGAAAGTTGGTTTGATTTGTATTTGGTCTTCCTCCCGATTATATATACCTCATTTTTCATATCGAAACTAATCATCTTGTAAATGTATTGGGACATATTTTTCTTATCGTAGAATAATTGCATCCTGCTTTCCTGTTAAGCATTATCTCAAGTAATATATGATTGTTTTCCAATCTGTCGAATTTGCGGATTTTCTGCTTTTCTCCATTTCCATTCTATTAAATTTCATATAAATTAAATAATAAAATAGTATACTTACTCAATTGTTGGGCGCTACAGACCTTGAAGGACCTGACGCAAAATTGTCCTCCACTGATTTCGGTCATGAGTGGAATCTTTCCAGTTGGTGATTTGAAGTTTTTTCATATCTGCCAAATATATCAAATGCATGCTCGCTTGCTTTTGGTAATGTCCACAATTCAGAATCATAAAGCAGCACCGGAAGAATGAGCGTTTTGTATAATTGTGCTGTGGGATAGGAGCTTTGAACCCAATTGTTTGTAGAAGTAGCTAGCAACGGTTTGCAAGGGTAATTCTTCGCCTTATTTCAACATCGATGTTATTGGTGCAGTTGATGTTGGTTTCAAAATAGATAAACTCCTGAACTACCTCAAAATTATATGACCCGACAGTGATGTTGTGTCCTATATGTTGTTGTGGGAACATTTTATTTGTCGACAGTATTATTTTAATTAATCCGCAGCACGTTCGAAATGAATAAAAAATGTGCCTCCCAATCACCACAGCACACCGGGTGTTTTCCAGGGTAATTTTTGAAGCTTAAGCTTGGCTAGGAAACCAAATTCCGACATTGCTGATCGATGTATGCTGTCATAGGCAGATTTAAAATCGATAAAAAGATGGTGCGTTTCGATTTGAAATTCGAGGGCTTTCTCCAGGATCTGCCTTAATGCGAACACCTTGTCGATGGTTGATTTACCAGGACGGAAGCCGCACTGATAGTTGCCTAATAAAATAGTATACAAACTTATTAAAATATACTTACTTTTTTTTATAAATTTTGTTTGTAATTATTTTTACTTTGACGTTTATTTTGACGTTTATACAGTTCTGTATTAGCTCAGCTACGTAGCTAACTCGTATTAACTCAGCTACGTAATTTGTGTTGCTATTTTAACTAGCAGTGCGAAAAAATAGCAATTTGGCTTAACATTGCTATTCTAGCACCGGCATGAACGTATCAAATTAATTATTTCTTAGGCGATGAATTTTAGAAAATTTTAAATATTATGTACAACTTACTTATGTAAGTTACATTGTGTATTTTTTGATGTACTTTTTTAAGACTTACTTTTTTTACTTTTATATTTAAATGCTAGTATACTTTTAATGCTAAATCTATTCATATACTTTGTATACAATTGTAAAGATTTATCGTCTTATGTAAAGGCACAAATTAATAAAATAAATTAATAAATATTAGCATTGTAGATTCAAATAAAGTTAAGTTCTATATGCTTGCAATAAACATTTGATATTCGTTATTTATTATAGAATAGGATATAGCTATATTCATTTCTTGAAACTAAATATAGTTTTTGACA
The DNA here is from genome assembly GCA_963942445.1 of Argyra leucocephala. Taxonomy (NCBI): domain Eukaryota; kingdom Metazoa; phylum Arthropoda; class Insecta; order Diptera; family Dolichopodidae; genus Argyra; species Argyra leucocephala. Next base: position 139,745,203 of record OZ012678.1, on the reverse strand, counting down.
AATTAAAATCCCCTGGAAAAACACACTTGAATAATTTATTTACAGTTAAATGATCAGATAGTAGTTTGCTATATGCATGCCGCGATGTCTATGGATCGATAACAATTTGTAAAAAAAAAACAGTGTACTTTCGAACTTATTAAGTCTAAATCTATACCATATTATATTTTTTCTCTAAATACGATTTAACAATAGCTATACTCTATCAAATTATATATCGAGTAATCATAACACTCTGTTTATATAATTTACACCAAATTCAATATCTCATCAAATATTTTTGGGATTTTATTTAAAAAAAAAAAAAACAGAATAAAAAAACAAAAAAAAATTAAAAATACAAGTATAGGAGTAAAGCAATAAAATTAATGCAATGAAATCAAAAATCGTAAAATCGATAAAAAAAAATTGAGAAAAAATATAATAAAATAAAATAAAATAAAAAAAAATAATAAATTCAAACTATTTGTATATATAAGGAATTCAAAAGTTATAATGTTTGCTATTATAGTCAGAATCAGGATATTTCCTTACAATCTTTTAGATTAAAATTAAAATCAGAGAGTATCATACTATACACATACTTGTACATTATATGTATATATACATAATATAGTATATGGAAAATAAATTTATATTTTTTTTAAGTTTATTATTGTACTGTCATCTGTTTGCATACATATGTACATAACTACATAAGTATGTGAATATTTTTACAAAAAAAAAATATTTAAGTGTTTGAAAAATGTTTGATCTTCTTAATAGTAGTTCATTTACAAACATAGATTAATGTACACTAGCGAACAGAATTTTTTGTACACTGATCAAAGAGATAAAGACATTCTAAAACATTCGAATGTTCGAAACAACCTCTTTTTACCCTATAAAACATTTGAATAAAAATAAAATCATCATGTTTTTGTCTTAATTATCGAACATGAGTGTTGTAAAATTTACATTGTCAAACCGTATATATTATACTTACTTCGGTGGTCAACAGACCAAGTAGAGTTATTTTTTGTGATATACCTTCACATGGATATTGTTTGTGGGATTAACGCTGGTTCCTAGTTAGGTAAACTTTTGAACTATTATTAGTATTTTAATAACTATGTTGAGAGGTCTGTTTATTTGTCGATATTTTATTTTTTCCTCATTTACTTTGAGACGCATTTGTTCCGCTTCGACCTGGGTAGAAGACTCAAATACCGCATGTTATGAACTCATGACAATTTCAATGTCGTCGGCATACCCTAATAGCTTAACAGATCTGAACAATATAGTTCCGGCCGTGTTTACTTCCGTTCATCGCACTATACGTTCCGGTATTAGGTGGAAAGAGTCGAATGATAGTGCATCTCGTTGCCGAAATTCGGTACACGTCTGAAATAAGTCAGAAGTGTTATTTCCAACATCCACATCACGTCTTGAGTTTTCAAGTGTCTTTTTTGACAATCGAATGAGCTGTGCTGGTACACCGAAGTTCTATATAACACTGTACAACTTGCTGCGGTACGTGATATCGTATGCACACTTTTTGCAATAATTTAAATTAAAACAAATTTAAACAAATAAATCGTCGTCAATAAGATTCTGAGTCCTAACTCCTGACTAAATAAATAATAATTACTAATAACTTTGATTCTCAAATTAGGACCTCTTTTAAGTAACTGTAGTATATAAATCTAACTTCAACAGAAAAATGAAATTAATTTGATAATGCAAATAAGATTATATTATTAGTAGACGTACTGTAAGGGAGTTTGAATGATAATATGTACAAAAAAAAGTGGAGCTTAAGAAAAGTGAAGAGTTAATTTGACATTTCAAAGCATTGAACAATCTGTCGTATTGCTATTGACTTATATATATATTATATTTTTTGATCACTGTTACTCGTAAAAATCAATATAAATAATTTAAGTTATCAAGATAAATAGCCACAGGCTGTTTAAGAAAATTAAATACAAATGGAGCTTAAATACAGCAGCTGGAAAAAATTATGAATTATCGTTTATATCACCTTGTCATCAAATTAAACGTATATTCTATTACACTACTCTGATACGATTAGAAGTGTGAAGACCTGTCAAAATACAAATAAACCACTAATGAAAATTGTAAAATTGCTTTAAATTGAACTGCATTTTCGACATTTCGAAACCTTTTCAAGTGTTTCAAGTGGGCTATTATGATATGAAATATAATAATGGCTCATTTGAAATGGACCTCTTGAAAAAATAATAATCTATTGAAATGAAAATAGATCAATATTTCATATTATTTTGTTAAATAATTTATATTAAATAGTCAGTAAGTTTCGTTTGTTATCTCGGTGCTTCGCTTGACTACACCACCACATGAAATATGCCGCACTTCGATTTAATCGCGATTAACTCTTGGGGAGTTACCATTTGTTGTCATGTTTCATGAAATGTTATCATTTGGTGGTACTAAGTAATCTACTATTTATCGCACATTACTGGCTTAAACCCGGCAGGCCCGCTCGACTGTTGGATAGTTAGATTCATCTTCTTTGTGAGTAGAAACTTTTTCCAGCCGCTTCAACGAGAAGATGTTGATGCTACATACATGGTTACGAAAAAAACCATTATATTCAAAATGTGAATCTGAATGTGCTCAGTTCCGGGCATGAATCTTCCGCCTTTAGTTGCTACCTCCGCGTTTGTCCTATACACCTCTTTATCACCATCTCTTCTGTTACCTCCCAATCCTACTACATCGGGATTAAGACTCGATCGTTCATAAGGGCTGCTGGGGTTGTCCACCCTATGTCCGACGGATGGGGTTAAAGAAGACAATGATGATGATGATGATGCAGTTTCGTTTATTACAGAAGTAAGTATTATTTATTTTGATGATGGGATATTCTATGTAAACGTGGTTTTATGCAGCTCTATTGTACTTCCCCATTTAATTGTTGTCAATTTAATTGAAAACTAGGTAGACTTATCAAACTAAATCAGAGGTTCAAACAATCTACGATTTTCCTCGATTAGTTTTCCTCATTGATGTTAAAATATATTTGTCTTCCCAATCAACTCTTATATTTCAAATAGGTATTATATTAGTGTACAGTAATAAAAAATGCAATTGAACATTATGTACACTATAGATATCTCTTATAATTCCTACAGTATATTCACTTTTATTGTTCTAAGAATTTACTTTACTTCTCGATTTAATTACACATCTTCCTGTTACGTAAATTTACTTCGTTGGTCCTCTTTGCTTCATTGATATGGTTCTTGGTAGCATAGAGCTTTCTTCATTTGTTAAAATTTACCCAAATCAGGTAATTTGTAGAATCACTCTTTCTATATTTGATTGCATACCCTTCAGAACACCTATCATCAAGTAGAAGAAACAAATCTTATATCCCACGATGTCTGATATTAAAATATTGTGTGATCTGATGACAACACAAAACAATATAGGTTAGTCAGTCTCGATCACCAATTAACTACAATTTGATTACCACTAAATTTTTTAATAAACTTACATAGTTAATAATAAATTCAGATTCAAATAATAGTTATTATGTTATATCTTATAACACTAACATTACGGTATTCAAAGATTTCAACATTTTTATTTGCCTAATAGGGTGATTAAAAGATATACAAAAATATTATATAACTATGCAAATATTTGAATACATATGTATGTACATAAATCTCATATTCATATTTATATTGAAGTAAGTGTGAAAAAAAAAATATATTTAAATGGCGTGAAAAAGGTTTTCTCCATTTTACTATACAATAATAATAACAACAAAAAATAAACAAAACACATTAAAAACAACACAAACAATAAAAAAAAAATTAGAAAAAAAGGATTTTCTTTAAAATTAAGTGGGATAAGATGTAAACATATGATTATAGAGGGAAAAAGAAAAAAAAGAAAGAAAGACAACAATACAAAAAGCAAAATAATAGTAACAGCCAAGAATAAAGCAAGCAGACTTTATTCAGGGACCCTTAAGCAATTTTCTTGAATTATTGAGGAAATTTTTGCTGTTGTGAATTTAAGAAAAAAAAAAAAAATTGGGAATATAAAATTTATTTTTTAAAAAGGAGATCCAAAAATAAAAATAAAAAAAAATAAATAAAATCTTCAAAAATAAAAATAAGAGAATTAAATAATAAAATTTAACCCATATCCATTCATAAAAAAATAAAATATCCAAAGTTTTGTGCCATTTTCCTCAGAAATAAATTGCTATTATTGATAAAACGAGAAATATGTCAAAATATAAATTTTATATAACATGAAATTAGATAATGACGGAAGGGATATATTTATATATAATACATATATATATATATATATATATTATATATTTATATTATATTTTAAGCCATTTAAACCATTATCCTGATTTTTTTTTTGCAAATTAAAACTGACATTTGAAAAACATTTTTTGTCCTTTACAGTTTTCTATTGAATTAAGAGTTTTTTTTTTATATATTAAATATAAAAGTAATAAATTTAATAATGGTGTTAAATAATAGTAGTTAATTAACAAGTGGTCTCAGTAGATTAATGACTAATCAAGATATTGTTGGACTCCAATACTAGTTTAAGTCGGTTTGTTTAATAAGAATGTATTATATAAATATACATTATAGAAAACTCCCAATTATATTAAAAGAATAAATTCAGTGCTAATCAAATGAATTGCCTAATCGAGTTATTGGGATTCCATCACTTTTTCTCATTAAGAGTTGCTGAAACGTCTCTAATTACGTTGCAATAACTGATTAGTTTTTTTTTTCTATATTAAATATCATATCTTAAAATAATTATTAGTGGACGGAAGCCTGACAATAATTATAAATTATTTAACTGATTAGTTGTTTATGACAATCAAAAAATTTTATGATTATTTGTTGATCATCATTTGTTTTGTTCTTTGATTGTGTAGTAAACAATTTTTGGATGGTTCTACAGGTTTTTAAATATGAAAATATGTAACTTCAATATATTGTTTGTAATTGTTATTACATGTCTTTATAAGAAACGGATTTAAAAACAAAAATTAAATAAAAACCAAAAATACACATAATAAATTACAATTCACAAAACAATATGTTCGGTAATATCAAAGACACGACTATCAAATGTATGCATTTGTCGATTTGACAGTTGATCGGTCGCATCAAATGCTAATTGATTGATCGTCAATTCAGCATTACCGAAAGCACTGTAATTCATTTGATGAAATTCATTATTGACCACCATAATAGAAGTAAATTAGTTGTTGCTAACAAAGCGAAGTTAACATCACTTAGTGTTTGTTGCAATACAGTTACATGATCGCATTAATTTACTTCCTGGAATGCAATATATAAATTTTATTGTCTGTGGGATGTTTTATACACCTTTTCAGGTCTATACTGTAATTTCTTGCTTAATTGAAGGCCCAATAAGCCTCTGGCAAACGCTATTATTGCATTAATGTCAATTTTTAAGCCAGGCGATATGTGCGTACATTATGAAAAAATTAATAATATTTTTTTGGAGCTATGGCAAATAAAGACGAGAGGTTCAAATATTTTAAGTGAAATTTATTTTAAATATTTAAGTCAGATTAGTCTAAATAATTACAAATCAAAGGTGTAAATACTCTAGTAATATAAGCTCTTAAAATATGGAATTAAAATATATGAAAATAACATATTGTACAAATACATTAAGACAATAAATAAAATAATAATAATTAAAAAATTTATTTTAATAAAATATGTCCAATTTCCTAGATATACATAATATTCAAAACATTTTATTTGATTTCTCGGAAACGTAATAGGTATTCACTAAGGCTCCATCATATGAGTTTTGTTAATTTTAACAATAATTTTTGTTCAATTAACGGATGAGCAATGAGTTGTAAACACCCTGTATATTTTATTTTTGTCATTAGTAAAATATAATGGAAATAGAAATAAAGGAAATTTTTGATCAATGTTGTTATACACGAAACAATTTCTTGCAGCAAGACATTGTTTTTTTAATACATATGATGAGACAATTTAAGCAACCGTTGCTACAACCACATTTTTTTTATTAAATTTGTAGAAAAAATAAGTTTAAAAATTGACAGTTACATTTAAATAATAGTTAAATTTTAAAATATGGATTTATTAAATTCAAATCCAAAACTAATACATACTAATTTGAAGTAACTGTGCCATGCACGAAGCAACATATTGCAGCAAACTTTACCACGCCTATATAAAATCAAAAAAAAATTTTATTTCATGCGATCGATGCAACAATTTAAATATGGCTGCAGCTACTCCACCATACACAAAGCAATTTATTATACAATACGCTGGGTGGTGCACCTAACTTTCAACTGAAAGGTCCCAGGTTCGATTCCTGATGAAGCAAAAACATGCTTTATTAGTTTTTCGAGGTTTTTTATCCTGGTCTAGTACCCTTTGTCATTAGGATAAAATAAATGACAAAAAATAATTTAGAGTATATACATAACAAATTATCTAGTAAAAAATTAAATAAAAATGGAACTATTCTATTTAAGAAGGCTCAGTTCTTGACAATAGCAATGATGAACATTTAATGAATAGATAAGCCAGTAATTTTAAATACTCAAAATATTGTAGACATTTTATAGTGTCTTAAATATTTCGAGTTAAATATTTCGAGTGCTTAAAATTACAGTCCCGTAATTAATTAAGCTCAAAATGGTGATCTACTAATGTCAAGAATGTAAAAAACAAAAAAAAACCTAGGAAAATTGCTGCAACCGATTGCTTCGGGTATAGGCCGTGTACAGTCGTCTCAAAAATGATTTCTGCATGTGTTTAAAAAATTAATTTTTTTGAAAAATATTCAAGGATTTTAAGTTATTATGAATCTATTTTATGATACCTAATAAGAAGTATTTCCTCACATCGCTTCTATAGCGCTACAGCGCTACAGCTCTGGGTCTTATATCGCTACAGCTCTGGGTGAGCTTTGGCCTTTATCACTATGCTCCTCCAAAAAGCTCGATCTTGTGCCGCTTGTCTCCAATTTGGGATCTGTAGGGTTTGAGCATCGTTTTTGACGTTATCTGCCCATCTGCTTCTTGGTCTTCCCCTTCCAGGGCTGCTATCGGGCTTTCTATTCAGCACCACTGCTTGCTTTCGACTTTCGTGCATTCGACTTACGTGGCCAGCCTATCTTAGTCTTTGGGCCTTTGCAAACCGTACAATGTTCTCACTATTAATTATACCATTGAGTTCACTATTGCTTCTGATTATATATTCTCCATTCTGTAATCTTTGTGGGCCGAGTAGTTTTCGGAGAGTTTTACTTTCAAATATGCGCAGGCTATTCTCCTCGACCACGTTCACAGTCCATACCTCGCATCCATACGTCACTATGAGTCGTATGAGAGTTTTATATACGTTTCTTCCGTACGTACCTTGTGAAAATAAGGCAAATGAAAATAAACATGTATTAGTTCGAAGAATATTTTGCCAAAATTGAGGAGGTTTATCTATAATGTTTTTTAGCAAATTTTAATCAAAGATACTTATTTTTTTCAGAAATAAAGCATATATGAGAGAATATGTCTTAATATTTACTTCTCTCAATGTAATTAGCACAGTTGGTACTTCTATTTTTCAACGTTTATTTTTATTAGAATTATTCAGGATCTCTTTTTCGTGACAGTTCTTGAACTGAAACTCCTCAGGTAAACTTTAATACAATTACATTTTTAATTTCAACCGATAATTCACACTTTTTATCCATTTTGTGATAATTTTCGCACTTAACAACAAAACTAGAAACAACCGTAAAATTAACTTATATACTTATTATATTAGCTATTTTGCCTCAAAATAATGTACCGCTATTGGTGATGATTACTGCTATTAATTTTTGAGAAATAATTTACAGTACAAACTTGTATTTATGTGATTTTTTTTGTTAATATTTTGAGTTTTTTTCAAAGTTGACAAATTATAAAAAATGCCTAATTATTTTTTATTATTTAGTGAGTTACAGCCAATTTTGTTTGTGTTACATAAGAAATAATTATTGTTCTATGCACAAATAACTTTTGAGATGATTGTATTATAATTTAGGTAAAAAATAATTTTGAAACAAATGGGCACAACTGAAGCTCTACTTTACTTGTACAACCTCTTAACGTACCGGAAGAATAATAAAATTAATGTAGAATTTAGAGTTTCAAACATGTCATGACCTTAGATGCTATTTCGTTCAAATTTAGTAGTAAGTTATTAATTTTTTATCGATATGGTTATTTATATATCACTTGAAAGAATAAAAAATGGTGTAAGGCAGTCACCGCGTAGCGCACTAAGTACTATATGCGCCACGCGGTGACTGTTGCTATCATTGACTTCCTTACACCATCTATTGTTTCAAGTGGTATATAACTTAATTTTAATTTTATATGTCGATATTTTGGACAGTATTTCGGACAGTGTTTCCAACTATTTGATATTTTAGTCCTTTTCTATCCAGCTTTACAACAAAATGACATGTGCAGTCGATTAAATAGCAAACGCGAAGTCACACGTATTACAAAAATAAATTTAATTCCGTTAAAAGTTTTCCTTAAAACTAATCCGATTGTACTAATAAGATTAATTTATTTTTTTTTGAATTTTACTATTTTTTGTTTTTTTTTTTTTTTTTTTTTTTTTTTTTTTTTGCGAAAGATAGGAGGTAATCCCCGAAGGACATCAAGAGCTCCAGCCGCGTGTGCATCTTGATAGTGTAGGAATCGAACCCACTAAAGCCCACCTATCTTTTTCCGTTATAACCAATCTACGTAAGATCGACTAATGACTTTTTTTTTCGTAAATTTTCGGTCGCGTCTTTAGGAAATTATTATAGTGATAGTTTCCGTGGAGGATCGCTAACATCATAATAATTACCGTGTAGGAACTTTATCACTATGATATTTCCCGTGAAGGAGATAGTCACAGCAATAGCTCCGCGTGGGAAGATTTTTTAGATTTTTTCGCAAAGGAAAATTATTGAAATAATAATTTCCGTAAAGGAAACTATTATCGTAGAATTTACCATTTCAGGTCGTGACCAGCTCGTGAGGTTTCGTTCTCTTGAGTCGACGGATACTGCTGTCGATATGAAGAACTGCTGCCATTTCCGAGTTCACATGAGTTTGCAGTCTCTGCTCGTGTTTGACTGCATGTTTCTTGATCTCTTCTGTGACTGTTTCAATGCGCAAGTCACGGTGGAGATCTTTGTTACGTATGTACCATGGTGCATTTACTATACCACGGAGCACTTTATTTTGAAATTTTTGCAACATTTCAATGTTGGTTTTCTTTGCACAGCCCCATAATTGGATACCGTACGTCCACACAGGTTTTAATATCTGCTTATATATCAATATTTTGTTCAGTACTGATAACTCAGAACCACGCCCAAGTAACCAGTAAAATTTTTTGAGTCTAATGTTTATCTCTTCTTTTTTCTTTCTTATATGTTCCTTCCATCTTAGCTTAGCATCGAGTGTCATTCCCAGATACTTTGCTGTATTGGCATATGGTACTATTTTGTTATTGATTGAGATAGGAATGGTTGCAATCTTTTTGTATGTAAAATTTATATGAGTTGATTTGCTTTCATTAAGTTTAATGCGCCAACGTTGGGTCCATAATCTTATTTTATTCATTGCATTTTGAAGTTTTGCTGTGGAGTTTTCGACAGATACGTCAACTGCAAGAATCGCAGTGTCGTCTGCAAAGGTAGCCATAAAAATGTTGTCAATTTGTAGGATATCTCTTGTATATAGCAGGTAAAGTATTGGACCAAGAACACTTCCCTGTGGGACTCCAGCAGATATTTCTTTTACTTCTGAATATTCTTTGGCATAACGTACACGAAAGCATCTATTGTTCATATATGATTTTAATATTTCATAGAATTGTCTTGGTAAATCACGATGTAGCTTAAATTCAAGGCCTTGGTGCCACACTTTGTCGAAAGCCTGAGCAACATCTAAGAAGATTGCTGAGCAGACTTTTTTTTCTTCGAACGCTTTTTCCACTATATTTGTGATCCAATGCACTTGATCAATTGTAGAATGTTTGTTTCTGAATCCAAATTGATGGTTCGGGATCAGATCTCTTTCTTCAATAATCGGGGCAAGTCTTTTGAGGAGCAGTTTCTCAAATATTTTTGATATAATAGGTAACAACGATATTGGTCGATATGATGTTACCTCTGAAGGCGGTTGTCCTTGCTTCGGTATTACAATTACTTCTGCAAATTTCCATTGTCTCGGAACATATGTGAACTTAAAACATGCATTAAATATATGTTGTAGCTTTAACAAAGCTAGATCTGGTAGTTCCCGCATGATTTGGCCATTGATGAGATCGTAACCTGGTGCTTTTTTGACACTCAGGTTGTGTCTGCATATTTGTTTAATTTCTCTTAGAGTGACATGCGAAATTTCCGCTTCATCTATTTTAACTTCGAGAGTTATATTTTCATTTGCAAGATTTTGTGTTGGTGCTGTGAAGACCTCTGCCAAGTGGTCAGCAAAAATCTTAGCTTTTTCTTTTGGGTTACCAACCCAGCTACCAGCCTGTGTTTTCAAAGGTGGATCTTGCACCTGTTGTCTATTTATTCGTTTAGCTGCTTTCCAAAGCGAGTAGTCAGTATAAGCATCGGCTGATAAATTGTTTAAGAATTTATTAAATGAGTTATTTTTTATGTTTCTGTTTGAGTTATTCTGATTTGCTGTTTTAGTTGATTATTTAAGCGATTGAATATAATTTTATCACCTGGGTACCTCGTTGATTGCCATTTTCGTCGTGCCCTTCTCTTCTCCATAACCAGTGCTCTTATTTCTGGAGGATAGCTCACTCTCGAGTGATGTTTCGAGTCAAAATATGGCGTGCTCTCCTTTGCTGCTTGCTGCACGTCTACAATGAATTGCTCGACTTCTGCATCAATTTGGTTCCTTGATTCCACGGATCCTAGAGTAATGAATTGCTCAAGTTTTTCTCTAAACATATCCCAATCAGTTTTCTTGTTTGTAAGTCTTGGGAGGCAATTTTTGTGTTCAACTTTTTCACTTAGAACCATGATCACTGGAGTATGGTCAGACGATAGGTCATCATTGCTCACGGCATATGTGTGGTTTCTATTTATTCCCTTTGTTATAAAGAAATCAATCAAATCAGGTATTTTCGCTGGGTCAGTGGGCCAATAGGTTGGGGCACCGGAAGAAATAAATTCACACTTATGATTTCTTCCAGCTTGATATAGCTCTCTCCCTTTTGTTGTGGTTAATCTTGAACCCCAGTGGGTATGTTTCGCATTGAAATCTCCTCCGATGATGAATTTTACTATCAATAAAATTTCTGAAATGTATAAAACAAAAAAAAAACAAAAATTCAGTTGTCAGTGTAACAAAATAAATAGGAAAAAAATATTTCGTAAAAATTCACTTAAGTCTTTCTAAATTTTTTAATTTGCCCTTGAATAAGAAAATTAAAAATTTTCTATACCAAAGATAATTTACCTAGTTTCAATAAGATTGTATTAACCAGCTTCTGTTCAGTATGTTCTGACGATTTATCAATTTATATCAAAATAAATGTGTAAAGTCATCAAAATATTCTTTACTAATCAAAAATTAGAAATCTACAGGAAGAAAATTTCATCTTAACTCATCATTATTAAATCATTTTATAATTTATTATTATTAGAGCTATCAGTCACTAAGAAAGTTCTGAAAATTATGTAGATTTATTTGAAATATTTAAATCTAGTTTAACACTAAAAATCTCTAACAATTACATAAATTTGATGAAAATTTAATGAAAAATGAATAATTACAGGCCATACTCCAAAATCTTTAGTTTGTCAAAACAGTAGCAATCAAAAATTGCAAAAACAAATTTTGAAATCATTGAAATTCTAGTGAAAAAAAAATAATTAGATACCTCTATTTTCATTTCATTTTCATGTAATAATTTATTAGAGCAGTAATAATACTTCAAATGATTACAAATTAGATAATATTTATTTATATTAACAGTAATATTATTTTACTCTTCTTCAAAATATCTACTAAAAAAAAAAAATGTGAAAAAAATTAATATGAAAACAATTTTAAATTTACTTACAAAGAATAAATAATTCAATTTTTATTCGAAAAAACAATTTTTTTTTTTTTAATGAGCTTCGTTCGTATTCCGAATATTTTTATTTCAATTAATTTTTTAATTTGAAAATTATAAAAAAATATTTTACAATCCAAATTTGTATCACTTATAATGTAAAATATAATTTGGTTGCTAAAATGAGCAAAAAAAATAGTATTTTCAACTTCTAAAGTTTATTCTAATTTAAAATTTACCAAAAACATATGAAAACACAATAAAAACTCAAAGTAAAAACAAAAAAACTTGTAATTTTCCAATTTAATATTCAACAGAACAGAAAACGCTGTCTGCAAATAAATTTCGTGAGTTCTCAAAATATATTTAATTAAAATTCGTATTTATGGTTTTAACGAATTTGTCATATTCAATGATGATAATAGAAAAAAAGTTCTGTATACATTTTTTTGTCAAATACAAATGTAAGAGTTATACAGGGTGTGCTAGATCCTAAATATACTACATAAATAAGTAGGATTGTGTCTGTTAGTTTTTGATATATTTTAAATTGTGTTTTTTTTTTGTTCCAAAGATTCTGATATTCTTCATAATGCTTTGAGTAGATAAATGATTTTATTTTTGGTTTTGAGTGGTTTTAGGTTAGGAATATCAATATTATAGGGATGCGTCGATGAACCATTTTAATAGTCTTTTTTTTTTTGGGGAATTTAATATAATCTATTAGTTGAAATATAATCTACAATTAAAAATTAATATTAATATCAGAAGTTATTGCTAAAATACAACTGATATAACTTTGACGAATTTACCGTGTAATAGCTCACGTAACAACTGTATTGCTATAAGATTCTTGCACTCTTATAACACTATTATAAACACTCTTATAACACTATTAGTGTTAATTTGAGTGCTCCGCAATTGTTTGGAAACGCTATAAATACGTTATAGCACTAAAATGGAGAATCCTATAAGACACCGAAGCAATTGTTGTAATATTGTTATAGGATTAGTATACATATACATATTACATATGTATTAGTGGATATGTTTTTATTTTGAAATTAAATTCATTTGAAACAATTTATGTTGTGGGAGAGTGAAATAGGTATTATTTTTTATTTTAAAATAATAATTTTATGGAGTTTATTTTTTTTTCATGAGAAAGGTAGGTAGATATTGGCTACATATTTTTATATTTGTATGTAAATGATTTATAATACAAAAAAAATGTCTTACTAATAAATAATATTTTGCGGTTAAGAATAATAAAAGACCAGACAGCTCAGACTAGGTCATAAAACATTGGTTTATTTAATGTATTATATAGTTTAAGACTAGGTTAAGTAAATTTTTATTAAAATTGAAATAAAGAAAAAAAAAATTGTATTAATATTTATAATTATTGTGACCAAAATGCAAAATTTGGCTGGGAAAGAAATTCCATTGGCCATTTATTATAATAATACTTTGAAAAATACATTGCCCTTCAAAAATAATAAATTTTTAAATAAATAAAAAAAATATATTTTTTAAATTACATTTGTAAAATGTTAAATAATGTTGGTTAATTAATGAATAACATCAAATTTGATATTTAAATAATTATTCTAAGTAAAAATTATACTTTCAAAGAAAATAATGCAATTTAAAGCATTAAATCTTTTGATTATTTAAAAGGTTGGTTTTTTTTTACCATGTTTGTAGAAAACAATGGCCGTCGCAAAATATTTATTCTAAATATTTATTCAAAAATAAGTTTATTAGTAAAGTTATAGGAAAATCGTAAAATAATAACACTACTACTACTATTCTAGCAATTCTATTCTGGTAACAACACTTAAATTCTTGATATAGTATTACAAACTCTTGGACTAGAGTGCTTTAGCACTTGTTGAAAATCCCATTATAACATGTCCCACAATTATTATAAGAACATTCTTATAGCAATATTAATCACATTATTCCCATAAAAACATATGGTTACAAAACACCTTTAGTGTTTATCGGAAGTCATATAGGAGTTTATAGCACTCATTTTGTTATTTTCACAATAAAATGTTAAGTGGGAATATCTGTGCCAACAAATCATAACCGCTTATATCAAGATAATCGAGATAAGATCAAAAACCATATTCAGAATTTTTGAAAGTATTTCCTGTCATTCGCTCTATGTCCCACAGATGGGATTACAGGACATTAATGATGATGATGAATTCCTGCCAAAATTTGATTTGATTCTGACAATTATAATTCACATTTTTGATTAGGATATTTTTGTCATAATAGTTTATTTAACTTAAAATATTTGAAATATATTCCTACAATTAAGCCATAAAAAACTTATAAAAAACTGGTTATGGAAATTCATTCATAATCAGAGCATATAGATTTTGGCGTATTCCAGTACAAGCATTGCCAAAATATGGGGTTGTTTTTAAGTGTTTGATTTTTAAAAATTCAAAATTAACATTAATAAGATAGTTGGCAGCTACGCTTTCTCTTTTTTCTTCTAACTATCCCATCTTCTTTTCCTAGTCAACGGTACGAAAGTATAAAAGTTTTTCTAACCAAAGTTTTGGGTAATGATATAAAAAATAAATGAATAGGTTACAAACTTAGAATTACAATTAGAATATTTCCATTACAAATTAATCTGAATCCAAGGTTCAGTACTACTCTAAAACTCAATTCGGGATCGTATAGAGTTTAAGAAGAACTTAATTTTACTGACTTTATTAATTCATGAATAAATTCAACTGAGAACATGTTTAAATTCAGAAATTTTTCAAATAGTTTAAAAATCAAAATCAATCTTTTGTCACGAACTACAATGATTAATAATACTCTGTCGATTTATATGTGACTCAAAAAAGGTAAAACGAGACAGAAAATGATAGAACTAAGAGAAACGTATTTTGATTATTATACTGTTCTTATTTTAATCTAAATAGTGAAATTGGTAAAATATAATTATATCTACTAGGGGCCCCTGTTGAATGGTTATAATTCAAGTTGAAGCCAAATTTAAAGTTTTGAAAAGAATAGTAATTTCCCACATAACATTTTAATGTTATAAAAACAAAATTAGTGCTACAAGACTTCTATATGACTTCCGATAAGCACTAAAGGTGTTATAATGATGTTTTTATGGGAATAATGTGATTAATATTGCTATCAGAATGTTCTTATAGCAATTGCGGGAGTTGTTATAATGGGATTTTCAGCAATTGATACAGCAATGTTTTTATAAATCTGAAAGTGCGTAATCCTATATTAAGAGTTAAAGTGTTGTTATAAGAATAGAATTGCTGGAATAGCAGTAGTGGTGTTATTATTTTACTGTATTCCTATAATGTTACTAATAAACTTACTGTAGCTTTTAGATAAATATTTTGCGACGGCCATTATTTTCTACAAACGAGGTAAATTTTTTTTAAATAAACAAAAACTGAAAAGTTTTATTTTGCATTCTATTCGCAAAAATATCATTTTTACTTAAAAGAAGAATTATTTAAATATCAAATTTTGTGTTATGCATTAATTAACATACATTATTAAATATTTTAAAGATGCAATTCAAAAATATACATATTTTTTTATTTATTTAAAAATAGGTTATTTTTGGAGGGCATGGTATTTTTTCGAATTATTTTTATAATAAATGTCAATTAAATTTCATTCCCAGCCAAATTTTGCATTTTGGTCACAATAATTATAAATATTAATACAATTATTTTTGACCGAAAAATATTATTTGTTACTAAGACATTTTTTATATTATTAATTAATATCTTTCTCCCTTTCTCAGGAAATAAATATAAACTCCACAAAATTATTATTTGAAAATAAAAAATAATACCTTTCTCACTCTCGCATAACATAAATTATTTCAAATGAATATCATTTCAAAATAAAAACATATACACTAATACATGTACACTAATCCTATAACAATATTACAGCATTTGCTCCGGTGCCTTATAGGATTCTCCATTGTAATGCTATAACCAGATAACGTATTTATAACCTTTCGCAGCAATTGCGGAGCACTCAAATTAACACTAATACTGCTACAAGAGAGAGATATTATAATAGTGCACAAGAGTCTTATATAGCAATAAAATTGTTACGTGGGTTATGTACTGACATAGACTTTTTACGATTAAGCACAAGCCACTCATGTTTAAAAAAATTTTTCAGGTTAGTAAGTTATATTTAGGAAATATAAATACTGCTCCCTCATATATTGTTTCGTTTCGACACATTCCTATACTAAGTGGCATTTAATGGATAAAATTACTAAAAATAATTTTTGTAATTAAAGAGATAATATGTACAACATATACATATAACATATTTTTAACCAAAACTATATATGATTAATACAAATGATCAAAATATAGAAAACAAAAATTTGAGACAGTTACTTAAAGAAATTAATAGATTTCTAATTAATTGTATACATAAATAAAATTTCTTTTAATTATGTATACAATTAATTAGATGTTGAATAACACAAAATGGCTATATTTTATTTAAAAGTTCGAATATTATAAAACCAAATAGAAATTTCCTCTACCCGTATGCGCATTTCTGTTGTATATGCAACTTAATTACATATTAAGTAAGAGTTCATTATGGAGAAGTGATATAAATGAAAAGGTGTCTACTGTGCAGGTCCTCTAAATGCTTATCTATTATAATTGTAGATAATAATTTGAATATGCTGTGAATTTAGGATGATATTTTTTTTGATTATGAATTAAAGTAAGAATAGTTTTGTTTCATATGACACTCTAATATTAGCTATACAAATGAACACGGCTAGGTTACAAATAATTATAAAAAAATAGGATGTGTCATTAAAACATACGGTCTTGAATTGAGTTAACAAATTATGATGGTCAATTGATTGTTTGTTATCTAATTAATTATTTTATTAATACATAAATTTGAATAATAAAACAAGCTGGTTGTAGAAAATAGAAAATGTAAAGACAACAGACGTAAGAGTTTAATGGACTCAACATACGAAAATTTTAATTTTAAATTATCGGAACGTGAGATATATACTCCAAAAAAAAATTAAGCTAATATTATTTAAAATAGCTTACTATATTGCAGCACGGTGGGGAAAAATGAAAAATCTGGATATTAAAGGTAGAAACAATGGAAGAAGAACAATTACAGCTTCTAACGAAAAACTGCAGGCTGTTAGAAAACTTGTTTACATAAATGAAATAAAAATTAAATTGTTGGAAGCAATTCAAACTACTCAATAGATGAGCAAAATGTTGAGCAATTCAAATACTCAACATTTGAAATAAAAAAATTATACAAATTGAAAAAATTAATTCATACTTATTTTTGAATGTGTAAATTTGCTATGTCAACCTGTATTTTTATAAAACCATAAAATAATATAATAAGCATACGTTTTTGAAGGTTAAAAATATTCCTGGAATTGAAATATGAGTTAAAATATTTTTTCAGTATAATATCAAGTTAATTTTGTATAAAAAACTTATTCAAATATCGAAAATATAGTTTTTAATTATTCCTTTTTATTATCTGGAAAATAATATTGCCATACAAGGACTAATAAAGACTTGATATGTTTTTTTACAGCACTCTAAAAATATGTTAATATTTTGCTCTTATCGAAAATATTTTTTTTTTCCACCTAAAGTTTTCGAAAATTAAATATTAAGATTTGATATTTGATCAGGACATGAATGTTGTATGAAACGTTTTTCCAATTATTCGTTTTGAAATACAATTTGGTTGTCATTAAAATAAAATTGAACTAGCTATACTATTTTGAAGGTAAAGTTATTCTACAATAACGGTAGGTTTCAAAACTGAAATTAGATGATAATATCAAAACTTAAACACGAAAAAATATTGTATATGATTATGTATTTTAATCTCTTCACAATAATATTCCAAGGAGAGTATATTATTCAAAATCACGAGCATGTCCCTCTATTATGTCGCAAGTTTACAGAATATAGCCATCAAAGTATTTGCATTCCTGAACAGGATAAAGAAATATCAACATACGTGAATAAAATACTTCAATATAATATCAATATAACAGGGTTAGATTAAATATAGTTCTAGTTTAAATCTTTCGTGTGCAGGGAATTAGTTGTATAATGTGTTATTAATTGTCATTTTACATCATATAACCCAGGTAAGTTTTTTTTCTGCATTTGATTGTCAATTAGAGCTCACGGTCTCTATTCCTATTGGTCACGGTACCTATTATTGAACATTTATATCTATAATTTAAATCAATGTGTGGCACCAAAATTATTCCACAGCATCTTCATGCATATTTTCAAGATTTGCCACATATCATAGAGTTAAGAGACTAAAAAGAAAAATTTTGTTAATTTTATTTATTTTATATTATTAATATTTTTTGTTTTAAAAACTTTGGAACAGTTTTTTTTTTTTAATTTTCGCTTTCTGTTAATTTATGTAAATAAAGTTAATTAAGTTTTGTGTAATCAAATTGAACATGAATCAAGCAAAACGTTTTCTTTTATAATTATAATTGGTATCTTGCAGTTTCAGACCTGGGCACAATCGCTCTTTTTTATAGAGTTATGCAAATATTTTGTTATAAAAAACAAAGAAAAAAATTTCCTAAAGGGGCAAATATCCATATTTTCATTCATAAATCCAATACTACAGCTTTTTTTTTTTTACATAGTACTTGAGGTAAAGTATTCACTAGATATATAATTAATATTAAGAAGATATATTTATAAATAAAGTTTTACTCAACTAAATCATATTTAGGAAAACCATAAAATGCATTTTTCTCAAAACTCAAAATTGGAAAATTCGCCCCTTGTGCAAAACACCGACGGTATCTATCATTTTCTAAAACTTTTTTAACTATATAAGGACCTTTGTATTTTGGTATTAATTTTTTATTTTTACCTATAATAGTGTCTACATTTGTTATCATTACTAAATTTCTTTCAATATATTTTAGTGGTGCTTTACACTTTTTATTGTAATATTATTCATTATAAGATTTCCTTTTTTCAATATTTATAGCTGCCTTATTTCTAATTTCTACTAAATTACGATCTTCATTTTCTAAAATAAAATTTTCGAGTTAGCTATTCTTTAATTTTGCCCTTTAATTTGCCTCTTTAATCAACACCATATAACAATTTACTGGGTGTTGTATTTATACCTTTAGCAATAGTGTTATTAATCGCAAATTCGATTTTATCGAGAACTTGATACGAATAAATTTTTTTGTCTTTATTTACTAATTTCGAAATGATAGGGCAGATTGTTCTATTTACTCTCTCAACCTAACCTGACTTGAACTATTTTTTTTTATTTCTCATACTATAAAGATTAATAATGGTATGCCATATTAGAATTCTATTAACACAAATAATACGGAATACGGTACTGCTTAGAACGAACAGGTTTTTCTAATTTTTTTTTAGAATTTCTATTTAAAATAATATGGTTTAGCTTTTATGCTTTCACTTGTACACTCTTGGTGAAATTTAATAAACATTTTAAAAAAATTAAATACTCTTGTTAATTTCACAAAATTATTTTATTCCTACACGTGTTTCGAGCTTTCGGTCATAATCATGATGCAGGAATTATCAATAATTAAAACTATCGCTAAAAATAATGGCTATGATGAATATATAGTGAATAATAATCTAAGACGAAAATTATATCAAAAAACGCGAAGTCTTGTTTACAACGGAAAGGGTGATGAAAACAAGAACTGTTGTTCAATTAACTATATGGGGAAAATCAGTAATAACATTTCTGCTGCTTTAAAAAAACATGATATATTCACGATGGAATCTAATAATAATAATCTTCACAGAAAACTTGTCAACAACAAAATTGAAGATAAACAAATATTGCAAAAAAGTGAAGTTTACCAAATTCATTGTGATAATTGCGACGCGATCTACATCGGGCAAACAGGTAGGAGTTTCAATACTAGGATGAAAGAACACAGAATGGGTATACAACAAGGGAAAACAACAACAGGATTAAGTGAACATTGTATATCCGAAAACCACAACACTTCAAGTAATTTAAAACCTTTACATCTAATCAATAAAGGAAAGAAATTAGATTTTTATGAAGGCTTAGAAATTAAGAAAGCAATAAAAAATTCTTTTGCTATTTATGATTGTATTTTCAATTATCAATAAATTTATTATTTGTTACCTGTAATCTAAGTTTACTTTAAATTTAAAATTTTCTATTATAATATATAAATCTTTACCTGGTTAAATTTTTAAATTTTGTATTTAATGCTTGTAATATTTTGTTTTGTATCCATTTATGATCCATGATTATGACCGAAAGGTCGAAACACGTGTCGGAATAAAATAATTTTGTGAAATTAACTAGAGTATTTAATTTTTTTAAAATAATATGGTTTGTCTATTTTTATCAATGTTTAAACTTTAACCTTGCACCATCACTATATTTTAGATAGCTATTTACCAGGTAATTTCAATGTGTAATCATATCTATTTAGATCATAATTTCATATTTGCAACATAAATAAGAATTTTTATGAATAGGCAAACTGGTTTATCGTCTTTTACCAAAAATTTTCCTTTTTTTTTAATATTTAAATTATAAAAAAAAACTTTACAATATCTATTACCCTAATCTACTTAAAAAAATTTAAAATAATAATATCTAATAGATACACATAATATAATAATATAAATTGTGAACAATTTTCTCAATAAAACTTTTCTCTTCAATAAACTATTGTACAACACTACATATTATAAAAATTACTGCCATCACAATAATTATTTTGTGTTATGTAGCTATATGTAATTATCTTGTATTTATATACTTTAATTTTTTTTTAAGTAACTACACTAGTTGTATTTCTATAAAATTTTCCCTTCTGGCATTAACAAATAAATAGTTTCTACCGAAAAACCCAACCACTTTCAGATAAAAACTTTATTATTTTTGAAAAGTTCTATTTCGGATCAAGATATAAAATAAAGAAGGAAAATTAAAACAAAAAGAAAAATAATAACAAGAAAAAAAGAATTGTAAAGATATTAAGAAAAACGCCATCTTCATCATTATTTATCTTCTAATCTTCTCTTGCTATTACACCAAAACAACAATTCAAAACTATATAATATGAATATATAAAATAGTAAAATGAATATAGTAAAATACTAGCTATAATACATCATCAGATTAATTTACTTTTCAGCGTATTTGATGCTAAATCTTAGTTATATGCTCTATTATTTAGTTTACCGTTCTGAAGCAAAAATATTATGAAAGTATATTAAAATACAGTGTCGGGAAAAAGTGTTCCAACATTTATATTAAAATATTGAATAATTGAAAAAAATATATACGGATTAGAATAAAGTACATCCACATGAGTAATACATAAAAAGTTTGAAATACATATGACCCCTAGATTTGTATAAAAAAATTAAGCAAGCGTTGCAAATATACAACATGGAAAATAATACTATATTCTGTTAGACACATCTCGCGAGATCGCGTGTGAATATCTCTGACGAGATAGTTTTTTATTCTGTTAGACCTTTGACGAGACGAGATAGCCATTTTTTATCTCGTCAAAAATTGTAAGCGATAGAGTATCTCGTCAAAGTATTTTGTGTTCTTTTTATCAAAAAATTGAATTAAATAAATAAATTGAATAGATAAAATAGTTAAATAAAGATTAATAAACAGTTTTTCATTATTGTTTTTGCATTATTATTAATATTGTGTTTGTTTTTTGAAAAAAAAAAACCATCTTTACTATTACTGCTTTACTACGTTTATGTACTAAACTACAAAATATATTTAAAACATAAATATATTTATATTTATTTTTCATTTAAAAAATATTTTAAAACTAATACTAAGTTAGTGGGGTTAACACTTTCCAAAAATTTTATAAATCATATTTCGTTTATATACCAATAATTATTTTTGATAGTAAAAAATTATCAGTACTACCAACAAATAAAATGTTCTATTGCGCCGCTTACAGTGTCTAACAGAAAGGTATATTCAGCGAGACGAGACGAGATGAATTTTTTCTTCTCGTCAACGATGGGTCTAACGGAATATGGGTGTATGTATAGAATCTAATGTAATGCTACAATATAATAACATGATCCACACATACAATCAAATTAATACAGAAAATACAATATTAAAACTCTATGGACTTAAACGGAATTCTTGAGACATCAATTAACATCTACAACAAGCTACCAAATGAAATTAAAAGAGGACATAAGAATCAAAATAAAAAATCAAATTAAAGATTTTTTTTTAAATTTAATCTAATTGTAAAAGTTCTTATTTTAATATTTCTTTTCCTTTTCTTATTTTATTTTATATATTTTTTTTTCTTTTTGTTTTGATATTCAGCTATTTATTGTTTACTTGTTTTCATAATTACTTAACCTATGCCAATATTACGGCTGCTCTCTTGCATTATTGATAATATTCTGAATTAATTTATTTTCGTTTATGTTTTTTATTCTTGTTTTTATTTTTGTTAGATTCTATTTTTTTTTTATCGCACGATTTTACTAATAATTTGTTATTGAATTTTTGAATGTTGAATTATAAATCATGAAATTATAATACACTCTGTATGAGCTAATAGCTGTTTCTGAGAAATAAATAAATAAAAATTCAGCATAATTATTATTATTAATGATCATTGGCTGTTGCACCTCGACATCATATTGGTCTGCAACAAATTTAATCTAGTACAATTTTGCACCTCAAGAGCCTTTATTTCTTTGCTCATCTTGGTCATTGTCGTATAGTAGGTAGTCTCTCCCTTTTTGTATAGATATCTAATAGTTATGGGCATACATGCTCAGTGAAAATTAAATCTGCAGTACCTTCACTTAAGTGCTTCTCTCACGAAACACGAAGAACAATGTGTACTCAGACAAGTTATAGAAAGTTGTTTATAAGCAAAACATCCCATATGTGAAACCTTATGGGTTCCCAAAATACGATCAATTCTATATTTATGGCCTACATAAAATCAAGATAAGCATTAACACCATCGTTAGCAATTGTCCTCCTTTCTTTTTACCCTCACCTTTCCTAACTGTCCTTTTCCAGAACGCATTAACCAGTATAAAAGGTCTCCATCTGGTGTTTTGCCTATGCATAAAAAAATACCTTCCTCCTTTGCTAGCTTTCCTTTTCCCTCCTATTCAAACGTACGAACAGGTATAAAAGCTTTTTATATAGTGTTTTGGTTATATATATATAAAAAATAAAATCTCCACTTCTCTGCATTTACAACCGCTAAAAATATTTAAAACAGATGCTTTTGGAACACCAATGTTTTCTTTGATTTTGAGGGCTCCAATTTATATATTTTTTTGCGGTATTTCGAAGTATCTGACCGATAGTTTTACAATTTCTGTATTTTATTATGACTGTCGTCGGCTCGATTTCAGTTCGTTCTCTTATTTATTGCAAATCATTTTCCATCGAAGTAGTCGCCGAAATAATCCACTTTGGTCTACAGATAATATAATTTAAAAAATATATGTAAGTAGATAATTTGAATTTGAATAACGTAAAAATAAACATGAAAACTTGAACAACATGAGAACTGTAAAATGGCGTTAAGAATAACGCTATAGCAAGACTGATACGGAAAATAGCATACATCTCAGTCCTTTAAATTTGGCTGTTGTTGGTATAATATTATATTGAGGTTTTGCTTATTTTTCTAAAAAAAATTTCAGAAACTTCCATGACTCGGATAGACGATGAATGAATAGTCCAGAATGCTTCAAACATTAAAACCTGTAGCATAGCCATAATACTTGTCTTAATTTTCGAACTACATTAAATCACCTTGCGTTAATGTAGTTCGAAAATTAAAATTAATTAACCTAATTAAGCCCCACCAAAAATAAATTTAAATTTAAAGAATGCTTCTTCCATGTAATACTACTAGAATTTTTGTTTTGGACTATCCAGACAACTTGTGGTTGGAACAGAACAACTCTTATTATTATATAGTTTTTACACAACAAATTTGTTAAAAATAATATATTTTTTTTGAAATATGTGCAATAGGCATTTGCTCATACCTACAACGTTGAAATCCCCAAAATAGCAGAAGATCCAAGACTAAAACAAATTGTGCTAATCCATGTGAGTACAAGTGGGTGCAAGTTACAATATGTTCGAAATCATTATATTTAATCTGTAAATTGGAAAAGTGCGGTACAAATATCTGAATTATTTCAGAATCGATTTTCATTATTAATTTTTTAAATTATAGATACCCATTGAAAAGGAGATGTAGCGAAACTAAATATTACAATATGTTCGAAATCATTATATTTAATCTATAAATTTTAAAAGTACGGTACAAATATCTGAATTATTTCAGAATCGATTTTCATTATTAATTTTTTAAATTATATATATATACCCATTGAAAAGGAGATGTAGCGAAACTAAATTAGAAAATTTCAATTTAAAATTTAACCACATTTTATAAGATTCATTCATTTTAATATAGGAAAATTTTAATTTATTACATTGCCGCGACTCATAGATGTACAGAGTTTAGTTTTTTATCTCTGCGGAATCAAACCTATTTTTTTTTTTTTTATAAATTATTATGTATGGGGTTGTTGTCTAAGTTAAATCAATAAAAATAATTATATAGTGCCAATAATAAATTGATAGGATGGAAAATATATCATAATGAAATTATGTACAATTTTTTTTATCAACTTGTTCGAATTTCAAAGAGCGGGCGAATACTATAGTAAGCCATTTAATAAGTTAACATGCCCCGGTTTGCATTGAAATAATTTTTTTAAGAAAACAAATATTTACAAAAAAAAACAAAAACGTAATTTAACAAAAATTTATTTCATAATTTTGATGTCATATTATTGTGAATGTGCAGTTGAAGAATTAATAGAAGATGAAAAGAACATCAAAAATGAAATAATGAAATAATAGAAGATGTCACAGAACTCTGTTACCTCGGTAGTGCATATACTGCAAGCGAGGCACTAAAAGAGACATTGAAATTTGATTAAAATGAACCAAAATGAGTTTTGTGGGACTGTGGGCTATGTGAAAACAACCTCACAGCGCCACTTAAAATAAATGATGGTAGTGAGACATGGCTCATACACCAGAACTATAGAAAAAATGCAGATGTCACTAACAATAATGCTTGCGCATAATATGTAAACTATTTTGAGCCAGAACAATTAGAAACAATGAACTGTGAGAAATGAACCAATAAACACACAAATAAAGCAGAGAAAATGGAGGTGGATAGACTACACTCTTAGAAGATCTACGAACAATATAGCAAGGCAGTTGTTGGATTAAAATCAGCAGCGCATATCAGTCCATAAATTAATGGAAAATAGGAATAGAACATGAAGTGAAATTAAAAACCTGGCACAGAATATAGAGTCATATTGAAGAGCTTTGTGAAACCCCAAAAAGGATTAAAGCAGAAAAAAATGTAAGTGTTCAGAAATGATATAGGTACAATACAAAATACTACTCACTACTCTATAGTTTTAGAAAAATTATCATATTTGCATAATTTTGCATGTCACTGTATTGTATTTTCTGATTTCCTATAATATAATCTACAACAACTTAAGTATATTCACTTAAATGAATGAATCAACAAACCAACCATTATCCATAATCATTATTTTACAGAGCGCGGTTCGGTCGTCTTATTATTTATGTACTCAAAGTCTGATATCAAGACGTTTATATAATATATAATTCTATTTATATACATATACATATATATATATATATATATATATATATATATACATTATATTTTCTATAAGCTGGGTTAGAAAATTCATGATTGACTACAGCTGACGCCATAAAACTCATTACTCATAAAATATACTCCCCTGAATTGGTATCACGAATTTTAAGATACTTACTTGTGTGTATAATAATGCAATAGAAACAAAAACAAAAAAAATAAAAAATAAAAAAAAAACAAAAATCAAAAATTAAAAAATATATAAGAAAAGAAAAACAAAATATTTTCTTCACAACATAATTAACAACATAAACTACTATATTTCTGTTAGCTATATTGAATAATAGTAAATTTATAAATTTGTAGTAATATAATAATAGAGTATAGAATATAATAATAGAGTATAGAATATAATAATAAGATAGGTTGAAGTGAAGGAGGAATATGAAAGAAGACAATGATGAAATTGTCCAAGTGAAAAATGAAATGTTCAATCTGATCTTTTCTATACTTTAAATCATCCATTTCAATTTCAAAAGTTCTTTCATGTCATCATAAGTGTATGTATTAAATTCAATTCTCCAAGGATAAATTTCAAAATAATTTGGAACATAAAAACGATACAGCAGCAAAAACAACAACAACAAAATTATATTTGTGCCTCATCAACGGGTATACAATATTGTGTATATACAATATATCATGTATATGCACTTTTAATTTAGATTTTATTTTATGGCATGCTAGTTAAAGTACGATTAAGTCTTGATGATTCTATTTCCTATTTACTAGTTTTCATTTTCTCCTCCTTCACTCTTATATTAGTTTTCTCTTATGTTGTTTTATATTTAGTTGGATGAAATTGTCTTGTCTTTCATAGGATTCAATGATACGTCAATTCGAAAGATGCAATTCATTGTTTTGTGTTGATTTGAAGCAGTGTTGCATTCATTTTTGTTGAAAAAATCCTTTTTATAAAAAAAAAACGTTTCCTTTTTTTTTATTTGTCTACTTTTTTTTTTTTTGTTTTATTTCGGAAATTTTAAATCTCTTTTGTGTTGAGTGTGTTGCTTGCTGCACTAGTTTTAAAGTGCAGTATCTATCATTCGTATTAAAAAAATAATAAAGGAAATAAT
The DNA here is from genome assembly GCA_963942445.1 of Argyra leucocephala. Classification (NCBI taxonomy): domain Eukaryota; kingdom Metazoa; phylum Arthropoda; class Insecta; order Diptera; family Dolichopodidae; genus Argyra; species Argyra leucocephala. The sequence continues at coordinate 139,718,060 of OZ012678.1, read as the reverse complement.
TAGTTTTACAGTTGCTGTTGTTGTTGTGTTGGGAACGTTCAAAGAATTAACATTTGTTTTTGGTTTTTCTGTTTTCTGTTCTGCTTTTTTTTGGTTTTTAATTTTTTTTTTTTTTTAGATAGGTATTTACGAGTTTAGATCTTAAATGCTGTCAGAATTCTGTTTTTTTTTTTTTTTTTGGTTTTTGTTGCAAGGTTATGACATATAATTATTTCATCATATTATTTTCACAGTATTTTCGTTGGTTAGATTTTTTTTTTGTTAGATCTTTTGGTTGGGATTTCGGTCACCTGACTATGGTAAAGAATTTATAATATTTTTTATAAAATGTTATACAATGAACTGTAACTGCTTTTTAGAACTTGAAATTTCAATGATTAAATGGCACGTATTAACGAGAAGCTCTTTGATCTGTTTGCACAATACGGGTGAAACCAATATTGTGACTCTGGATCTGTCTAAAGCTTTGTATCAAGTATTGCGTGCTATGTTATTTGAAAAATATCAAGCTTTAGATCTCTGAGTTCCTCTACTCTCAAATGGATTGAAAATTGTTTTTTTTCAATATTAAAATTCAATTGTGAGTTGATAAATTTAAGTTCTATCAATTTCAAATAAACGCTGAGGTTTTTCAAAGATCAGATTTCTCGTCTACACTATTCCTTATATTTATAAATGATTTGCTCCAAACCACTTTTAATTCAATTCACAGGTTTGCAGACGACAGAACATCCTAGTAACATCCTACGATTTTTAAAATCGAAAGCTACATCTATTTTACTGTATCATCAAAAGTGATGATTTAATGGCCAGTTCCTTCAACGTTAATTTGGTCGCAATAGCTAACTGAGGCTTAAACAGATTCAAGCTTAATATTTCAAAAACGAAGTAGCTGTATTATTTCCAGAAAATAATGTTAGTTTTTGATCGTAATCTTTCGTTTCTGGAAGTTAAGATAAACTTCACCGGTTAGAAAACTTTTAAGCATATTTAGGTATGCATTCAAATCGAAAAATGATCTGGAACGATCGTATATTTGATGTTGCAAAACGCAGCCAAATATTTAAGTTTTCTTTTCCTCGTGTGCCGTCTTGAAAATCTATAATGCTTCCATACGAACCAAAATAGACGCAAATTTTTACATATAGACTGGTGCTTCTAGTACTGTGCTAAAACATTAAGATCAAATTCAATTATGGGCTACTCATGACACTGACACTGTTCTACTGATCTTGCTTACCTATTGGTCACCCTTATATATTTGGAGCTCTCTCCCTATTTTATAGATACAGCAGAAGCACGGATATATACTCAGTGAAAATTAAATCTGTATTATCTGGTGGAAGACGCTGAAGAGCCTGGAAGTGCTTATTCTTTTGTGAAACATAAAGGACAGCATTTACTTATCGCTGCATCGTAGAAATACAAAGATCGCAGAAGGCAAGTTATGGAAATTCGTTTAGGACAAAAATATTCCGAAGTAGACCAAATCCCATTTTAGGTGTTCCCCAAACCCGATCAATGCTATATTTATGATCAATCCTTTTATTACCCTTCTCTTTTTTTACATTTTCATTCCATTCCTAACCAAACGTAATAACCGGTATGAAAAGTTATCACCTAGTATTTCGGCTATATGTATAAGAACAAATCAAAGAGACTACAAAAAATATACTATTCATTCTTGAAACATGCTTTCTAAAAATAAAACATGGTCTTTGTGGGCTGGAAATTTCGAATACAGCCCAAATGTTTCAAAATAATTGAAAATGTTTTTTGAATAAATTTTATACACAAATTTCTGCAATTGCTGCCGATCTAAAAATGTTGAACAGATGCTTGTTAACCATTTCAGCGATCTGAAATTGTATCTAGTCTTCCTGATTCAATCGTTGGATTCTAAGTTTGAAAAAGTCTTTAGACTGCGTATAAGAAACTATCTCATATGTTATGTAGATTTCTGTAGTTTCCCATTTGGAAACAATTCTTTGTAGATAGGTCCTAAGAATTGACTCTTCGCCCCTATTTTTGAACAAAAACATGATACCTTGTATTCCTTCATGCCCATGAATCCACATAATATTAACTCTGTTTTTTTCGTTAGCTTTAACAAGCTTTTGTAACATAATGCACAATGCATCTATATTAATATTCAAGCAAAAACAATCCTACCTCCTTACCGAGCCTCTCTGGTAAGGAGATAGGATTGTTTTTATATATAATAATAATTTAGAAAATAGTTTTTATGAGTTTTAAAATATTGTGTAGTGTTCTTTAAAGCAGTGATAACAACTAACAAAATTTGCAAATCGTAAATGAATGTCTTATCAAAAAGTCGTAGAAGATAAAATTATTCTTAATCGTATTGGATAAAAACAATCAAAAACATCGATTAAATTTATAGAACCAAAATTATTATGATATACTTACTTAGGTAGGACATATCGTCGTCTGAATATTGTTTTGCCCCATACGTCAAATTGTTGTTTCGAGATAATCGCAACTTAAAGTTTAGGATCCTATTACTCGAAAAGTAGCCGATCAAATTTTTTGAAATACTTACAGGATATTACTTGAAATATAAATTTTAGAATTTCGTTATTTTTTGTAACTTTACAGAATATATTCCAAGAACAAATTAAGGAAAATAAGTTCCATTTTGCACGTAGAGCAAAGCAATATTAACGAAGTTGATCACGTTTTGCATTATTTTGTGTTACATAGAGCAAACAATTATTGAAAAAAAAAGAACAAATAAATTAGAAATTTGTATTAAATTTTATTAATTAATAAAAAAAAACATAGCTATTAACTTTGGTGGTGACCGGGTCCTCTAAATTTTTACAAAATATGTTATCATCATATACCAAGATGTGTACCAAATTTGAATTAAATTTGCCTTGAGATATGAAATTTGGTCCAAAGAAGACCTTTGGCGGGACCCAGGCCCTCCAAACTTTTACGAAAAAATGTTGTCATCAGAGACCAATATGTGTACCAAATTTAAATCAAATAAGCATAATAGTATTAGAGATAAGAATTTTGGGCTAAATAAGGGCTTCGGCGGAGACCAGGTCCCCCAAATTTTGATAAAATGTGTTGTCACCGGGATCCAAGCTGCTCTTAAAACTTCAAGTATCTAACTCATCGGGAAGTTGGTCTAAAATCTATTGCAAAATTTGTACCGGACAAACAAACAAACTACCAAAGAGACAAGTGTTAAAAACGTATTTAATAAAAAACGCGAAATTTTAAAATAAAATTTCAAGCAATGATCAAAAACCAAAATATTAAAACGAATATATGAATATAATTTAAAATTCAATTTAAACTTACCTTATAATACTATCCAACAAACTTGGTGGCGGTGACGACATGACACTTTCAAAGTTCAGAAGCAACTGATCATTTAAGCACAAATTTCTCTAAACAAACACACAAATAAAACTGTATATCCATAGAGCACACAGTATTTATGTGGGTTCATATTTTCGTTGTATATATCGTCCCCGCAATGACAAACTATCGAATTTGCAAAATCAGCGAATTTGAGCTGACATCGTAGTTTTACATGTTTTTTTAAGTTCTTTACTGTGACAAAGTCCCGAATCTCTATCTTGTTTCTAAATCGATGTAATTGCGTGTTGTAATTTGGCGAAAGTACATATCTAACATTTATCACTACAACACAAACTGTCGAATGTGCTTTTGGGTTAATTTACTTTTGTCATTATTTTTTAAAATGCTAATTTTCACTTTGAAAAAGTAGCGAAAGTGTCAGATTAGTGTCTTTGTCGTTGTGAATTTTTAATTTAAACTTAAAATTTACTTAATCTACACTCAGTAAAGTGACGAATCTTTTAATTATTATAATATTTCTACAATAATGCCTATTTATGCATAATAAATATCTATTATTATTTCTTTGACCTTATTTATGTATTTAAAAATTGTTTTAAAATGTTTAGTTGATTTTAAATAGAGAACCAGAATGAAAAGATTTTGTTACAACATGAAAAATGTCACGTTAAAACTTGTGATTTGCAAAGAATAATGAACATTATAAATAGATGTTGTGGGTGGTCTTTCTGTATTTAGTTTATAAAATTGAATTGTGATCGAGTTATAATTAAATGTCAAGTGAAAATTTATAAATTTTAAACGTTTGAGTGAATCTTATTCCGATTAAAAATTTTAGAAATTTTCATTCATTAAGTTTACCAAATTCAGGTAACGAAAAAATTATTATTAATTAAAAATCGAAAGCCCTGTAAGGTTATAATGTAAGGTTGCAATAAATGATATGTAACGTATATAATGAAAAACAAAAAACAGGTGAATTGTCAATTATAGAAAAATACCAACTTGACATTTACATAAAATGAAAAGAAGCTGCTCGTAATTTAAAAAATATTCAAAAGGAAAAGAATCAAAAAGATACTACAATTTTGGCGTTTGAATTTGATTTACAAGCCGTTTTGAGTACCCCTAAGGGAGCTACTAGTCCATTTTTCTACGTAAGGCTAGTAGTATATGATTTAACAGTATATAATTTAGGGGATGCTTCAGTAGAATGCTTTTTTTGGGATGAGACCGAAGAAAAAAGTGGATGCATTGAAATTTCTACCAGCATATATAAATATATGCAGTATTCGGAAGTAGAAACTGTATTTATGATACCTGATAATTGTGGAGTATACAACAGAAAAATACTAAATTTATGTTATGTGTTTAGAATCAGTTAAGAGACACACACGTTACGTTAAAATAATAAATCACATATATTTTGAATCAAGAAAAAGCTTCATAAAATGGGATTCAATACATCAAAAAAAATTTATGACGGCAAAATGACTTCCGGTGTGTACTCCAGAAGAATGGGTTCAGCAAATAAGAAATTCACGGAAAAATCCATCTCCGTATAGCGTTTTTTCGCTACCACACACAGATTTTATAGACTATGTATAATTCAGAGAAAGTTTTTTTTAATAGGAGACGAAAACAACACATTCCCTTTCAAAATTTTTGTTTGGTTTCAGTATTCGAAGGTCACCCCGGATAAATTGCATATAAAAACTGATTATGAGCAAGTTTTGATACAATACAGTTTAAAGCAGAGGAGAGGTTACCCTTCGAACTTACAACAAATACGAGCCTATCCGATAAGATTTTCAATATCAATGGGATTTAGAAGAACTGTGCGATGAATTGCAAATTCCAGTCTATCACGTATTTTATGAGAATTTGACGCCCTCTGGTTCAGTAAGAGATGCTTTTGCAATAACAGATATTTCTGAAGAATCCGATTATGAACAGCTTTAAGATTGAAGCCCTTTCATAAATAAACTTATTTAACTTTTATGCTTAATAAAATGAATTGTTATGTTTTGTTTATTATTCGTTATTATAGATAAAAATTTTAATTGTTGTTTTCATTTATTTTTATATAAAATGTTTTGGAATAAAATTTATTTTGTATTTTCTATTCCAATACAAAATAAATTCTATTACATTCTATTACTTATATACTTTTTGCTAATTTTTTAAATATTAATTTCAAATTTTTCAAAAATTATATGCAGATTCGCTACTTTATGCAAAGAATTTAACCCGAAATTTTTAAGAACTCTGACAAACTAACTACAGCAAACTAACGAAACTGCAATTGCTTTCCATCTCTTTCGTAAATCTTTGCTTTACTCAAATATTTTTCACACTTTAAAAATAACTATGCCGCAAAAATCAATGCGAAAAGTATAAAACCTGATTTTACACGAAAGGTTAAAGTTTGTTTTTGTCCTCCTGAAAATTGTGAAATTTACACATTCGCGAGTTTGCCATTGAGGGGACGATATGACCGAAGCCCTATACGCCAAAATTTTGTTGTATACAGCAAAACAATATTTAAGAAACAAAATTTGAAAAGAACGTAAGGCAAAACAATACGAATAAAATCGTAATCAATGATTTGTATGAATATTTTGCTCTATACGCCAAAAATTGTCGTATAGGACAATAAAATACTTACATTTTGATAAAAAATTGGATATGGAGCAAAAACCTATCTGGACATCTCTGAAAGTACTAGGAGAAAGCGGATAAGTGCAATGGACGCAGCACCCTTTAAAACCCCAGAAACAAATCTTAACTCTAAATCGACGATTTGGCGTATGGAACAAACGAATATTCATACGACGATATTTCTCTTAGTTTTTATGTTATTATTAGTAACCTTATGGCAGAATTCAATCTATAAAGTGGAACAGTATGTACATAATCTTTCAACTATATCAAAAAATCAACTAAATAAAATGTTGAGGTAGTATCTTTTACAGTATCAGGAACTTGACCTTCATAGTAATTTTTTCAGATTTTTCATAGTAATTAACTTAAATTTCAATGTAGATGCAACAGGTGATTGAAAGTGAATGGGTACAATTTTTTTTTAGATTGCTGTCGTTTAAATAATTTTGCCCTAAAGCCATAGAAAATTATATTTTCATATTATTTAACTTATTTCCTAATTATACTCTTACTCAGTACCAGATTTTCTTATTATTTAATTATTTTACAAAATATGATAAAAAAAAAAAATCGATATCTTATAAATCTCGATGTTACAATACTGATTCATCATTTAATTTATTTTAAGGAAAATATAATTTAAAATACACGCTCTTAATAAAAGAGATTTAGTAAAAAATTTCAAAAATTATAACTTTAAATTCTTTACACTTAGCAAAGACGGTCGTGGGTGGGGCGTTTATTTACGTATTGAATAGTTTCCAAGGAATATTGAGATTAACTAAAAATAAAATAATTATTTTGTAAATTCTCAAATTTTCAAGGATAAACATAAAATATAAATTTTGTATATGTATTTAGGAAAACGCGTGTCAGTTTTAGTATATATTTTTTTAAAGATTATAAAAAATGAAATTTTATGTTTTTATTGAATTGACTGTCATGGTATCTAAATTGTTTCTAACTCTCAATTTGATTAGAATAATAATAATTTCTTCAAAATTGAAAATTGATAGGGTAAGAAAAATTTAATTTTTTATATTGGTTACATAACAGTTAATACAATAAAAGATATCTAATCATATCCAGTTTGAGCTGACTTAATTGGCTTAATACTTATAAGAAATTCTGGAATTGATACTTACAATAATTGTTGAGCATTATATAATAACGGATTACAATAGAAATATGTATTTAGTTGGTTATACTTATGTGTATTGCTAAAATACAATGTTTATTCTAAGTTCTAAATTTTAGTACTAAAATTTTAGTTCGAAATGAGTATGTAAAGGTTGTTTTTTTTTAGAGTGATAGAACTTTAAATTGAAATAACACACTTTTAAATTAAGATTGAAGACACATTTTTTTTTTATTTGAAAGATAATTTTATGACATTTATGCTTTGAAAATAATTTCTGGCATATATCCACCACGACTAGCTCTGAGGAACCGCATTCGATCAGACTAATTTTGGACTTTTTTTTCGAGTAATTCAGGCCTTATTTCATCAATAACACGGGTTATGTTGGCTTCCAAAGAATCTATTGTTTCTGGTTTATCAGCATAAACCAATAACTTCACATAACCCCAAAGAAAATAATCCAATGGTGTTATGTCGCATGATCTTGGAGGCCAATTAATTGGACCATTTTTCGAAATAATGTTATCACCAAATCTTTCTTTCACTAAATCTATTGTTGCCGTAGCAGTATGAGGTGTAGCACCATATTGTTGAAACCAAAACACTTCCGGGTCGATACCATTCAAATTTCATAACAGAAAATCATTGATCATAGATCTGTAACGAGCACCATTCACTGTAACATTTGCTGGACCGATGATAACTCCAGCGTGTAAACCACACCATACGGTGCATTTTTCAGGATGCAATGAAACCTGCAGAATTTCTTGAGATTTTTTTCGCGCCATATACGGAAATTTTGCTTGTTTACGTAGCTGTTTAATCAAAAATGAGCTTCATTACTAAACACAATTGTTCGATAAAAAAGTGGATCAACTTGAAGCTGTTCTAGGGCCCAATCAGCAAACAAACGACGCTTATAATGGTCAAGTGGCTTTAGTTCTTGAACCACTTGAATCTTATATGGATGTAGACCAAGATCTTTACGTAAAATTTTCCATGTGGTTGTTGCACACAGTCCAACTTCTTGTGAACGTCGACGAATAGACAAATTTGGATTTTCATCAACCGTAGCTCTTACAGCACCGATATTTTCTTCTTTACGAACAGTTCTTTGTCTTGTTGTTGTTGTTGCATCGAGTAGAGAAAATGTTGTCCGAAATCTATCGATAGTTCGACGAAAAAAACTGCTCTGATGGACGATTATGTAAACCATAAATTTCATGAAGTGCTCTTTGAGTTTGGTGAATATAACACTGATTTTGAAAATAAATTTCAACAATTTGTAAACGTTGTTGGGGCGTGAGTCTTTCCATGATAATTTGTCAATGCTTACTGAACAGAAATGTCAAAACTATATGGCTTCTATCTTCTGTCAAAATCACAGTTATCCCTATCGAAAGTTCTATCATTTTAAAAAAAAAAACACCCTATATTTAGAAGAAAATATTTTTGTTTTTATAATTAAATGACAGTGTGTTTTAACAAGTTTAATCTTCAAAACCCATCTTCCAAAGTACATAATTATTATCTGTATGATGTTCCAGTCTGGTTAAATTAAATACTGTTATAAAAAAAATTGGAAATTACATGAAATAAATTACTTAAAATTATGCTAAACCCCCCTCGTCATCATAGCACAGTATATTTAAAATCCAAAAGTTTTATTGTTTAATCGGTAATTTTTGCGGTAATATTTTGAAAAGGCTTCACATTTAAATTTTTGACTTCCTGTCTCTTTTTTTTTTTGTTTAATTTATCCGAGGTAGAATATGCAAACATTATTATCGTATTAATATATTAGACAAATAAATTGTTATTGTTCGCTTTTTGGAAGATATATTTTTTTTTATTGCAAAGCTATGGTGTGAACAACCTAAGTTACACAGAGAGAGACTTTTTTTTTTGTATATCAAATATTTACATAATGGAAGCTAACATTTATTGTAGAGTAATCAGTCAAACATCCGTCGGGTAATATTGATTTTATTAAAAAATATTTTTAATGTTTTTTGTTATCTATTCTCTATTTCTATATATATATATATATTTTTTTTTTTATTAACTGTGTTACGAAACAAAATTCTCTCACACTTGTTGGTGTTGATTTTTGAACCATACTTTGCAGTACTCAGAAGTTATATTAAATATGTTTTGTACTATGCCTGTGACGCAATCTACTGAACTGAACAGCAGAGCAGACTATGATATCATCGACAGACCCGAAATGCATAATTATTTCCTTTAACTCGGTATAGTAAAGCCAACAATTCTGATTGAAATATTGAAAAAATATATTGGTGCATTGACTGTACCTTGTAACAGACCATTATATCGATCGAAAAGTTTAAGTAACATCTAATAAGACTATTAAGTTGTATTTAAAATAATAAAAAAATGTATTTCATCAGAAAATATTCAATATTTTTTATTAAGTGCGTTTTATAAACATTTTTTACTTATTCTCTTACTTTAGATAATTTTGTTTTTCTATTTATTTATTTGTTATTTGAATGTTTGAGCATAAATTTTGTATACAAAATAGCTTTAAGGTAAATAGTTAATTTTTCATTAAACAAAAAAAAAATAAATTAAAAAAAAAATAGAATGGAAAAATTTCATTGCCAAATTAATCGTGCTGATACGATTACGAAATTCTGTCTTTAAGGCTTTATAATATGTTCAAAAAATAAAAGAACCTAAATTAGCGTTGTATTAATAACAACAGATCCTTTATCTTTTAAATATCTTTTTTTTTTATTTGTAATTATAGAATAATATATACTACACAGTAAATAATAATAATTACATAAACATAATATCTATATATATATATAGTTTAATGATATGGAAACAACCTTAAGGGTTTATTATATTATAATGATCTAAGTTACAAAGATGAAAGATAAAATAGTAGTGAAGTTTTCATTTATTTTAACTATTTATTACTTACCGCATTGATGCGCTCTTAAACATATTATACCATATGACGAATAAGTTAATATATCCTGCTAATACATATAATAATAATTATCAACTGCATATAAGGATAGTTTCACTACTCTGTTTTTTCCTGGTGGGTTTTATACATTATTATGTTTGTGTGAGTGCGTAATTATGTCAGTAAAATTATTTGATAAAATGAATGTAATGCGAGTGAATGACCAACCATTCAAAAATTCCCTAATCATATAGGGTGTTCAATTAATCAGTTGAGTTCAATTAACAAAAGATGTGAGAACAGAATAACAAGCTGATGACATACTTTTCAATTAAATAAATTATAGATGGGTGTAGTATGTAAAATTAAACAATATTGCACACCGAAATGATTATGTGACTTGACTATAATAATCAGAAGATTCCGGTTATCAAAACCCACTCAGCCCATGGATGTTGAAATTAATTGGGCAGACAATTTACTTAATATAAAATGAAAGTTTACTTTTATGACACAATAAATTTAGTTTTCTTATTTTAGTTGTAAATGAATATAGTCAAAAATTCACAAAAAAACCTATTGTATGTGATTGTGCATGCTAGGTTTCTGCTTCAGTCAATATGCTCATCCTAATAGCCAATTAACAATTGTACGATTTAATTTTGATTTATTAAAGTTCTCAGGGTATAATATTAATACTGTGTAAACATCACCTATACTTATAACAGCACATTCAATTACTTTTTGTAAAGGTTGATAAAACTTTTGGAAATCCTATATGCTGTTATTTCAGACCACATGTACTTCAACTTATTTTTTGTCTAGAGTATCTTAATTTTTTTTTCATTATATTTCACAGATTGCCTATTAGATTTAGGCCCGTTTGCTTAATGATGGCCATTCCATTACGTTTATTTTGTTTTCAACATTATTTTAGTGCTTTTAGCAGTATTTAAAATTACCAAACGTACTAATTCAATACATAATTAAAAATTATAAAGATACAAATATATTTAAATTAATTACAATTTATAAAAAAAAAATTGTTTTCTTAGTTTGTAGTCGATCTTTAATGTTATTTTCTATAAATAATATTGACTATAGTATTATATTTCAAATATTATATGTGTCGGCAAATTTATGCAATTCGGGAACAATATAATATTCATATTATATCACATTATACATAATGCACAACATATTGGTGAATGTGATATAATTTATCGGTTAAACGTTTAAATTTTAATTTTCTATTCATTTTGAAAAATTAATGAAAATAATTGTATAGAAAATTTTGAATATAGCTATGTAATGTATTGCAACATTTGGAGATACAATTAAATTAAACGATGTAAAATGTTGATGCTGGGCAAATGCAAAGAAAGTGTTCAAGAGTTTCTGTCTCATTTTCATTTTTGCAACTGCAACATAATGTTGGTCGAATATCTAGCTTGGCAATCTGGCTGTCTATCAGTCAATTGCCCGTATTCACTTACTCTTGATATATCAGTACCGGACCTGGGTAAGAGTCGTTTGAGTTTGTTGATGTTATACGATGGCTATGTTTTTCTAGAGATCGTACAGATATTTAGTATATACCATCTTTCATTCATCTGAAGTATGAATGAATGTGCTACTTGACGATTTCTTGAACGTCATTCTCAAGAAGTTTATCAAGATTGGAATCTTCCTTGCCCAGTATATTGGCTCTCTCATCCCTATCTATGTTACTGTGACTAGAAACGACGCAGAGTAGAGGGATCGAATAACAGCCAGATTCGCTTTCAATTTCGTTTAGGACTTGTTCCACCAGCTTAAAGCAGATTATGTTCGACATCAAAATTTTGATAGCAACTTTTTTCTTGGTTGTATGAATATGATTAAGGGTTTTAAGGGCTTCCGTAATTGCAAGTATGTGGACTTGAAAGACGCTAGCATATTTAGTGAGACCCTAAGACTTTGGTATTTTCAGATTTTCTGAGAAAATTCATGAACTTACTCCGCATTTCATTTTTGATCTAACAGTGAAATTAACTAATTCATTCTAATAGATCTCTAAAATTAACAGATCTCTCTCTCTAGCCTAGTTTGAAAATGAAAACGGCGAATTAATTACAAATTAATCTGTTAAAGAAATGAATATAAATTCTATGGTTAAAATCAGAAAAACATCAAATCTAATTTAATAAAATACGTTGGGTAAGACCCCAATAAAATAGTGACGTATTTCTCACTGACCCCTATAAAATAGTGACGTATTTCTATAAATGTGGTAGGATAAAATATAACAAATTAATCCTTTAATATTCATTATTGCTAAATGGGAACAATAAATGGTTTTCGCTTTTTACCACTAGCGGATTTTTTTGATTAATAATTGACATTTCATTTGAACTTATTGTGATATATTCGAAATATTTTACTTTCATAAATCCAATTTGTGTCATCATTTAAAGGTATTATTTACTAATTGTTGCAAAAAAACTAGGTGTTATATCACAGAATTGTAAATCAAAATAAGAAAGATTAACATAACCATAACAACTATTTTGATCAGAAAAGTTCAATTGCGTCAAACCTGAAAATCTTCAAAATTTAAATAACACTTAAAAAATATTATTTGTTAAATTTATTACATCATACAAGATTGGTCAGTCCCTAGCCATAAATATATACCAAACAAAAGAAAAAATACTCATACACTTGCTTACAACAGAAAATTATAATGGAAGTGAGCGACAGCAATAAATATGAAATTTATTTATTATTGTTTGTACCACGGTACTAAGTTAACTTGTTACAGTAACGTCGTACTTATTCCTTGATAACACGAAGGACTATTATTTAAACCTGATCTATGTAATTTAAATAAATGAGACATAGCTATTTTTGGATTATATAACGGAATTTTTTAAGCCCCATTTGAAAATTGATATGTTTTGAAACTATAAATGTTAACAAAAATATAAATAACAAGTATTAAAGGGTTAACTATTGAATATATATTATTATAGCACACTCTGTATTCAAAAATTACTAAATTTATCAATATCATTCTACAATATTATAATAATTATGTGCTCTATACGTGAATTACCTATGCATAATAAAATTGCGGTTTATTTTGTAAAGAAAATTATTTCTTGCAAAATTAACCGTAGGATAAAACTGTTGATTATAAAAATTTAAATTTATTTTAAAGTGTGTTACCTACATCTTGTAAACACAATTTAATATAATAATATTAGTAATTATCTATAAATTTGTATAGGTATCAATATTATTATATTTAACGTAATGGTAAATTTTGTTTATTTTGAGGAAATTTAAAATAACATCTATTTATAAGATAGTGGTTGATGTAGTGAATAATAATTTAATTTTGTTTTTAGTTATTGTATTTTGTGTGTAGGTTAAGAACAATATCTAATAAGTAATATAATATGATTATTATCTACAAATTTAATGGTTATTAAAGTGTAATATTTGATGAAACGAGCAAAGTCTTACATTAGTACAAAAAATAATATTATAAATTAAGCTAACTATGCAATGACCATATTTTAGATATTAATTGTGGGTTTGTATGCTGCTAGTGCAACGCGTAATTTTTATCCAAATATCTATCGAACACATGTAAAGATTATGTTCAATAACAAATAAGTATAAAGAAGCTGAGGGGATGTATGAAGACGTTATTACTTATAGAATTGGTATTAGGGGACAAAATAATAACCTGGATGTTTGATGCTTGTTTGAACAAAATTTGGATGATCTATAACCGCATAAATAATAAAAAAATTAGTAATCTTAATATTCGGTGTTCAGGATTAATTATCTCCTCCCAAGAATCTACCATCGAAGTCTGGACAACCAACGAAGCAACCTCTAAGCGATATGTAAAATTTAATTAATTTTTCACTTAACAGTTCAATAGAGCAATTCAGAATCCCGTTACCAGTGCAAAAAATGTATTTTGGTGTTTGTATGTCTTGCTTTGACCGCTTTCATACTTAAAACAATTATGTTTTATTTAAAAAAAAAAATGAATGATAAAAAATATAAATAAAGTGTAATAAAGACATAATTATGTTACACATAACTTTCCCATTTTCCGGAGAATTCTGGCGAAAATTTCATAATGATTAATTTCTTAATTACGTCACCGAAATTAGTTAAAATCCACATGAATTTGAATTTTATTCTAGACGATTTAGATAATTTGTATATTATGATGATTTTTAAATATTTATAGCTTTACTGGATGATTGTCGAGTACGCACAATTTGTTTTATTTATGTGCCCTACTTGGAAGATTAAATTTTGAACGATACTGATATTTTCATATACGTATAAATACCTTATAAAAATAATATCTGACTCCCCATTTTAAATTGCTGATTTTTTTTTCATAATTTTTATTCATGAAATTTCATTTAAATTGATTTTTAATTTTGAGAAATTCATTGAATTTCATTTTCAATTCGTGAAACCTGAGTTACCATAATTTACATAAATAAAATATTTTTAAACAATTTTTTCTTTTTTTTTCATTTTTCATGTTAAAAATCAAAAAAACTTAATTCATACAACACTTTAATAAAATTCAATTATTTTTTTTTTTTTTATTATAGATGCTTTAATAATATAATAATTTTTGATTTTATACATATTATAATATTGAGTATTACCATAGGTAACCATAGATATTTTATTTTTCTTATTTTTATTTTTTAAAGTTTTTTTAAAATTTTCTCTTTAAAAATGATTTTCATCAATATTTTAAATGGAAAATTTAACAAAATATTTTTTGGAAAAAAATGAGAATTAAATAAACAAAAAAAAAAAAGAAAAATGAAAAACAAAACTTTTTAATTTACAGAAATTTAATATTTTTCCTCATATTTGCATTTAAGTCATAGAAATTTTCTTTTCTTTTAAAGTTTTTCAAAAATATTAAAAGTTTTTCCTTTAGTTTTAATATTACAAATATTTTGGAATGTATGTTAAACATTAAATTAATATGTAGTAAAATTATATCAGTAACTACTAAGATTTCATATTGTTTTGAGAATATTTTCATTATTTGAATCTGTTTAAGTGTGAAAACAAAAATACTGGGTATGACAACACAAAATTTAATACTTTGTTTTAAAATTATTTTTTTAGAGAACATCTGAGCTCTTGTTTTTTCATTTTGTAGATCACAATGGTATTGATTTTAGTCGAATGAACTATTTTCTGTTTTTCTGACAATATTTTTTTCAATTTGTTACTCTCTATATTTTTTTTTGTAAATATTCAACGTTGTTTTGGTGAAAGACACTAAGAGTAAAAATATAGGTCGTAAATGTACTGTAATATACGTGATGAAATAATGCAGCATAACATTGTCTATAATTTTTAAGTAATTAACTAGATTTTACAGTAGGAAAAATATCAGCCAAGAAACTAACGAATTATTCAAACAGTTTGATAATAGATTTCGAAATTCTACAGCATCCTTGAATGGTCTTTGTTTAACTTTAAGATCTTAATGCTACCGGATCAACTAAAATTAGTACAAGTTAATCATATATATAAAATAGTACATCAACAAATAATCACCAACACAACATTTCAACAAGGTTCAGAGGTTCATCAACATAATACAAGAAATGCATCTGATTTTCGAGCAAGAAGAGATCTAAGCAACATTTATAGTACATCAGTCAATGAATTTAATAAAATACCAACTACAATTAAAAATAAAGATTATGAAAGATTTAAAAAGTACATAAAAAAATTTAATTAACCATCTTTACTATTGAATTAAATGTAAACTAATTTTAATTTATATACATGATATAATTTCTCAATAATTGTTACATTTTCCTATATTGTAAATATTCTATATATTTTCTTACTATATTTTCTCTTTTTTTGTAATATCATATTGTTATTTATACTTTTTAATTGTTGTTTGCTATGACGTATATTTAACATTTAATTTAAAATTTAAGTAATAATAATCACTCTATATGAGCTGTATAACGCTCTTTTTGAGAATAGAAAATATAGCAACATTTAATAATAGATAAAAATAAATAAAAAAATAAATAAATATACAGGAAAATATAATATAAAAAAATAAATTAGTGTTTGACGAAATTGGGTGACTTCCAAAATTCAGTATTAAATTTTTTTAATACAGTGTAATATGTATAGTTCAGTTCTACTACCGTTTAAAGTTTTTATAACCAATTCCTTGTAAGATATATAATAAAAATTTTACTACATTTTCGAATAACATTTTGACAATATAATATAAATACACATACAACATTTTGACGTTTAAATTGTAGTTTTGTGTTTTTATAGTATAAATCGGATATAATTTGACTTTTTGTTTATTTTTCGTTAAATTTACTTTTGGTTTATCTTTCGTTACGTGAAAATGAATATTGCCAGATCTTCATAGCTCATAACCACATATTTTCCGTCGAAAAACACATTTTATTAACATTATTTTGCTAAAATTGGGCAATAAATTTATTTTTCCTCCAAAAATATATATGTTACGGTTACTGGGATAAATCCGGCAAAATTTATAATAATTACTGCTAATTATTAACAATAACTGCGTGTTTTGGTAAATGTGATAAATAAGTAGAATTATTTAATAATTAATTAATAAGTATTAATAATAACTACCAAATAATTACCAATAATGACAAACAACAGTGATAGTGAGCCAATAACAGTGGGTGGACAACAGATAGAATACATAGGAGAATTCAACTACCTGGGGAGCATCATAACATCAAAAGGAGGTACAACAGAAGATGTCAACAGCCGTATAAATAAGGCAAAAAGAACATTTGGGAGCCTAATGAAGATATGGCGGAGCAACCAAATATTGAGATCAACAAAATAACAATATTCAGAGCATATGTTAAGTCAACATTAATATATGGCAGTGAAACATGGCTCACTTCGGTCAGAATCAAACAGAAGCTACAAGTATTCATCAACAAGTGCTTGAGAATTATATGCAGAATATTCTGGCCGGAAAGAATTAGCAACGAGGATTTATGGATGATAACTGGAGAAGAACCGATCAACAGACAAATAAATAGGAAAAAATGGAAATGGATAGGTCATACACTAAGGCAATCAGAAAGTGATATAGCAAGAAGAGCTCTAGAGGGGAATCCACAAGGACAAAGGAGACCCGGTAGACCATACTATACATGGAGACGCACAATTGATCAAGAATTGACAATCAACAATTATACCTTGGACGATATTAAGGAAGCAGTACTCAACAGAGAGGAATGGAGGTTCACTATCGAAGCCCTATGCTACCACGCGGAGTAATGGGGAAAAAAAAAAAACAATTACTTGTATGGATTTGTAAATGTGATTAAAATTAAAACTATTTCTTTTAATTTTCTTATATTTGTTATTAAAATTATGACAAAAAAAACAAAAGTTATATTTTTATTCTAAATCAATCATTAATCATTAATTTAATCATTATGGTTAATTTATTTATTTCTACGAAGTTAATTTATTTATTTTTACAGAAAGAACTTTTATGACATTTGGAATTACACTTGATATTTGACTTTTTACATTTGCAGCGATTTGAATTACAATCGAAATTATTACTATTGAAATCCTTGGTTGGCCACCTAGGTTTGAATTTTATGACTTTTAAAGTTTTCGCTACTTATTTATTGAAACTCTGTTTTCGCAGACGGCAGATACACGCAGACGGCAAGCTTTTAAAAATATTTTTGAAATATTTAAGTCTTTGATTCGATTTCCGAACCGTCTGAGCAATCCAAAATTTTTTAAAATTAATTATTAATAACCTTTTTCAGAAAACTACAATTTAAGCACTTGATATAGAGTTTCAGCCCACTTCCTGGCACTCTGGACCAATTGTCTTCATTGCATTTAAGAGCCATTGTTTTGATGATAAAAGCGCAGCCTGTCAATCATCAATAATTAACCAGACTTCGAACTAAGTAATTACTTGAGTATTCGCACTTGTTGTTGAATTTTGTTTGCCTGTTTGTAATTTTATCAGCTATCGGCAGACTTTTTGATTTCAAGTGTATATCCGTCGTGCTGTGATACCATGGAAGATTTAAGATCATTTTTAGAAGCTTGTTTTGCGTAATTTGTAATTTTTTTATGTGGCAATTGGCACAATCTCCCCATATTGGGGATCCATATAAATATAAACTTTGGATAATTGATTTAAAAATCAAAGTTTTATTTTGTATAGATAGGGAAGATCTTCTGTTTATTAACAATCACAATCACATTTAATCACAAATTTAAATACTCACAGACTTCTTTTCTTCAAATTTTTCTCTGATATATTTCGTTATACGTACTAGTTGGTGATCAGCAGAGTGTTCAGGTTGAAAAACCGAATTGTTGGGTTATGTGATAAATTAAATAAATTCTGTCCAAATTAATCACATTAATCACTTTAACAATTCTATTTGTTAATTATTAATAATGACTTTAACCGCAACATATATGCTAAACTATAGCGAAATTAATTCTGGTAACTTTATCTATGCTAACTTTACCCATTCTGCTCTTATTTAATGTTTCCAATATTTTTAAAATACATTTTTGAATGGTGTACAAAGTTAAGAGCTGACATCCATTTTGGAAGATGTTACGTTGTAAATTTTACAGTTTTACTGCATTTTAGAAGCCACGGATTTTGTTGTTCCAATTTTTGTAATAAATTGCAGTATCGTAGATAATGTACGAAAAGGTATTTTACCTAAGGTGCTGACAATGAAATAAACAAATACGGATACAAAATTGATATTAATCGAAAATGACTTTTGTTTTAAATTTTGTCATATTTTATTTTGTATACAATTCGTAGCTAATATTATAATATTGTATAAACAATCATTATAATATTTATTATCTGGTTTATAAATCAATTAATAGCTCTATATGAACAACCTCCCGTACTTCTATACGCCACTGATAATTATTGATCGATAGTAATTTTTTTTAATATATTTATTTTTGGATAACCAACATCTTTTCTATATACAGTATTATTTTTTGGTTCAAGCAAGAGAAAGCCCACTGGTATATAGTTCGTTTTATTTAATTATATAAATGTTCCTCTCTTCCCTCTCTTAATCAGATTTATTCATTTTTATAACGAATTTTTTAATCTATTCGTTGACTGTGTTGGTAACCTTAGGTCTCTATATGGCAGTCCATGCTGCGAATAAGACACGATACATTTATGATTACTCGCAGTATATTTTATTTTAAGATATCCGTATTATATTTTTTTTGTTGCATCACATGTCAATCATCAATTGTTGGATAACATGATAAAATTGTTGGGTCACAATTTCCATTTGAATACTCTTGATTTCTTATTCAACAACAAATACAGCTCACTGTATTTTACTATCATTTGTGGCCGCTTTCACATGCTCCTTCTATTTCAATTCAGGGTGATAAATGTTTCTTTATTTTGTTAAATTTATTGTTATGGAATTTACTCTATATTCAATTATTAATGCTCGAAATCTTTATTATTCAAATTTTTCAATAATATTTGCTTCCCGATAGCTACTTCTAAAGTCTGCTAGCATCAAGTAATTAAAATTAAACGTTTAAGTTTGAATAATAGAAAATTTATTATTATATCATGAACTAAACTAAGTATTGTAACTGCATTATTGTGTTGTAGTGACAATAATGTGAAAAAAATATATTTAAATTTAATTTAAATTTTTTTCTTTAAATTTCTATAATATACGCTCTTGCATTCCTGTAAACTCTGCAGTTTATTAAATATTGTCAAAGTTATTTAAGTCTTTTGTTTGGAAAAATAATAATAAAAATAATAATAATAATAATAATAATAAAAATAATAATAATAATAACAATAAAAATAATAACAAAATTATTAATATAAGAAAATTGTTTCTGTGAAAATATTTTCAATTTTGTGTATACCAAAGTTGATTACTTAAATCTCTAAAAAATAATGAAAATAGATTTTATTAAAATATAAAATATTATTTCTATATATATATATATATATATATATATATATTATAATATAATCATATTAAATAGAAATAATGTAAACAACATAAAATGAGGTTAATACAATTATATTATACTCTTCATTTTAAATAAGAAATTGAATAATATAAAATTTAATTATCAGCATTTTCTTATGTAAAATAAATTGACATAACCATAAAATTTATCAGTAGAATTTTTACTGCTGATTTCTAATTATTTTTTTAAAGCTAGTATAAAATAAATTAGAATAAGATAGAGAAAATCTATCTCTTTGAAAGATTATACTTAAACTATTGATAATAATATGTTTTTTAATATAACCCATGTGTTACAAAAAAATTTCTAATGAAGTTTCTTAGAAACAGAAGTATCTACGAATATTCTACTAATTTTTGATATTTTATTTTAAAATTCAATGCCTAAAGAGAGTTTACTATCTAGTAGAAGACTACATGTCACAATAGGTAAATAGCAAATCAAAAAAGGTGTTATATTTTAAATAAGTAGATGCTACATATTAATAACATGTCAAAAACTACCACCAGCAACAGCAACCTAGATCATTAAATAAATACAATGAAAAACTGAATCAACAAACTAATTGATTGCAAAAAATTTATTAATCATAGCTGGTGACATGATATCATATTATTGTAAATTATATTTAATAATCTTGGGTTGGCTTTTGATATAAAACTTACATTTTAATAAGATCAAAAGTAAAATCATTGCTGACGAATTCTTGAATTCGAATATAAAGTGTACCCTATACAAAGTGAACAATATAATAAAATAAATTAAATATAATCCAAAAATTTAAGTAAAAATTAGCTAGGCTCATTTTTGTACACTTTTGGCATTTAAATGGACTTTGAATAAAATGTTTTATTGTGCCAAATCACAATTTAAGTAAATGTAGTTGAGCTTGATGTTTATTTTTGTATTGGATGAAATTACGTGCTAGAAAAGCATTTAGAAAAAATTACGGTTGTAAATCAAAGTCAATACTCTAAAACAGTAGTGGGCAAAAACCGGCTAGCCGTTCGATTAAAATTAGCCTGCCAAGATAAAATAATTGAATATATTAGCTGTAGAATTTTCAAAAAACAATGGACCTCTCAATATATTTTATACCGGTTGGAACCAAAGCCATATATTTGATTTGTAGAGAAACTGTATCAGTTTTTAATGAATATAATTTAAATAGACATTTTTCCACAAAACATGCAGAAAAATACAATAGTATGTCAGACGGTGAAAAAATTAGAAAATAGAAGTTGTCCAATCTATGAACCCATTCCAGCCGGTTGGCCTATATATAGGACAGCAAACAATATGTCATACAAATACGTATAACTTCCATTAAAATTAACTTATTTCGATCAAAAGTACCTTATTTTGAAGTTAAAAAATAAAGTAACATTTTCCAATATAGTAACACCAACTTAGAAATAGTTTAGAAATAACATTTAAACTCAATTCAAAATGTAATTTTTTCAAAAAGTTAAAAATAATAGATGTGAATATATAAAATGTTAAAAAATAAGTACTGAAAAATATTTAATTGTGTTCAAACTAACAAAATTTATTTGTTTAAGCATTAAAGAAGCTTCGAAAACTATTTAGATTTCAGTTGAAAATATTAATTATTTTTTTATTTAAAAATTGGTGTCCTATATATAGTCCAACCGGCATAATAAATGTAAGAATTTTTATTTCGTTGTAGTTTTATTTTGGAACATGTAAAGCGTAATTATGACACAAGCATTTGCATGGTAAAAGTGAGGTCAGGAGTCTTCAGGTAGCTATTGAAGCTTTATTGAGAGTTCAAAATAATTTTGAAGATAAACGTAAACATTTTCCCAGTAGAATCAGATAAATTGACGAATTCACATGAAAAATTTTATGATCAAAATCTATTTGAAAACGAATTGTCAAGAGATGTTCAAAATGCAATAGAAGTGAAAATTTGGGACGAAAATGATGAAATCGAGGATACTAATGATAATTCGTTTTTGTTGTTAACTCAAGATAAAGATATTTGTGAATGTGTCTATACTTGACATATTTAACAGTTTGTTAAATATGTGGATAATAGTGTTTCTGCAATGCTAACTAATGTTGACTTTATAAGTCTTATACATTCAGAAAAACGTTGGAATAGAGAAACGCATATAGAGAAACGAGAATTTTGCAGATTTTAACGTTGATATGAGAGGTGATAGAATTGATCAAAGTAGCAATAAGTACAGAATCATGCTAAAAGGTATGGATTGTAGAAAGCGATTTTTATTTTTAGTTATTGGTTTAGCAGTTGTAAACGTTTGGAATTTATACTTTGTATCATCAAACGAATCATCTTGACAAATCGCAGCTATCACTGTTCTATATTTTGTAAATATCTTCAAAAAGGAAGAATTTAAAAAAAAAAAAAAAAATCCTTCCTCAACAGTAGACCCCGAAATAACAAATCGCGTTCTTCACAAAATGGAAGAACAGCTTCGTTCATTATTCCATCACTTGCGCAAAGAGCTTATGCATTAGTCGTTTATGTTTTACAAAGTATACTAAATTTTTATCATATAATTGAATTTCTTATTTATTTTTAATTGTTTTTGTTCCAGTTCGGGAATATAATGTTTAATAATTAAAAAAGTTTCTAAAAGTTAAATAGTTTTATTTTTTTTTTATGTATTTAATTTATAATATTTAGTTAGTTTGTTTCAATGTATTTATTTTTGTCATTCGAACTCTAAAAAATATAATAAACCAAAATAATATTTTTATTTGTTTAAAATTTTTGTTTTAAAATTATGCACCCATATTTGCCGGTTGGCCTATTTATAGGACGATCCATAGATCGGAATCTACAAGGGTTAGAAGAACCAAACTTGACTTTTGGCTTATCTAGCCAAACATTACTCTGGTTTTAAAATATTATTCGTTTTAGACAACGGGAAAGGGTTAATTCAATTATACAATCTAGCCAACAACAAAATTTTCTACATCAATCGGATTCGGACTTTGCTATAACCAGGACAGTCTATTTAATTGCACATAAAATTGAAAAATATGGTAAGTCCTTTCAAGAAGTTTAATTTTTAAAAAATTGTATGGTGGATAAATATTTGAAAATGTTTCCCTTTCAAGGCGAACTATCGTACGACGAATCACTGATATTTCTGACAATTTATTATCTCAAATAAAAGCAAAAATTGCATCTTTCACATATTTTTCATTGCCACTGGACAGCAACTGTGATATTAGAGATGTAGAGCAATTGGCGATATTTGTCCGTGGTATGTATTAATAACAAATATGAAATTTTAGAAGAGCTTGTTTAGATAAGTTAACACCGATTAATCGATACGCCCCTGATAAATGCGTCGTCACTGGCATCTTTTATTTCTAAGCCAGTGACAACTGTTGTTTAAGATCATACGATATTACTATTAGAATATAAGGAAAATAACTGTAATTAAATTGTAAAGATCACACGATCATTATTGAATATAGAATGTAAGAAAAATAATTAATTTTAAAAATAAAAATGATATATTGCTTTCTACTGCTGAACCGTATGGTTGAAGTAGAACGCTGAGATTTTCATTAAATCGTAACTTATACAACCAATGAAAGGTACTATGACTGGATTTGCTAAACGAAGTTAACGACTGCGTTAATAAAATATGTTTATCCTAGAAAGAGATTGTAAGTGTTACAACAGATGGATGTCCAAGCTTAACTGGGCGAAATAATGGATTATTGAGGAGGGTACTAAAGAGAAAGATCCTGATATAGAAATATTTTTTCTGCATTGTATCCTACATTAGGAAGTTCTTTAGAAAGGTGTTCTAAAACTTAATCATGTTATTACCGTAGTAACTGAAATTGTTAATTTTATTCGAGGACGTTTTTGGACCGATTTCAATGTTTTTTGAACTGTTTTACTTTGCTTTAATAATATTCTAAAAGAAAGTAACAAAATGAAACTATTTTGAAAAAATTTCAAATTTGAAAACAGAATATTGTTTCAGTAAGAAAGAGTTTTTGATTTTATTTGGTATAAATCTCATTTCCATACAAGCTTCTTAGGATATTTTTCGTTAAATTTAGACTTTTGAAGAGATATAAAATGAAATAGGTGCAATAATGAATATTATTTGTCCGTTCAAACAAAATAGAATAAACAGTGTCAGAGACAAGAGGTAGCGCTATGAAACTCTTTTTGAAACCCCGGTATTAACAGCTTTAATTAAGTTTCATTTTAATTTTTAGGCTCGATTCCCGATGAAAGAAAAATGCTTTATAGGTTTTTCAACCTGCTCCAATGTCATTTGTCATTAGGAAATAATAAATCATAAAAAAAGAAGTGAGATTATAGTGAATCTGGTAACAACTTCAATAACATGGAATTATTCTATTTAATAATGCTCAGCTTCTGATTCAAAATTTTATTAGTTAATATGCTGGTAAAATTTACAAATGAACACTCGAATGCCAGCGTTGTTCCCTTCCCACATATAATTAAAAATTGCAGTATCGTACTATACCATACCGCATAGTAATGTACGATATATTTCTACCTAAAATTACTGTCAAGATCATAACAAAAAAAATCATGGAAAATATTTAAGAAAATGCTTTAAAATAAGAAAATTAGAATTTGAATCTATAGCTACAGGTCACAAATGAAATTTAATTATTATAATTGAAATTCTTGAATTCCACATAGTCTATTAAAATTATTTAAAAAGTACAAACATAACAATAATATTACA
This sequence comes from Argyra leucocephala, assembly GCA_963942445.1. Classification (NCBI taxonomy): domain Eukaryota; kingdom Metazoa; phylum Arthropoda; class Insecta; order Diptera; family Dolichopodidae; genus Argyra; species Argyra leucocephala. The sequence continues at coordinate 139,693,093 of OZ012678.1, read as the reverse complement.
TTTTAAATTATTCTTTTGCCATTACAAAATAATGTGTATAAGTTTTAGATAACTTATTTTTTGTTGATAACCTCATTACATGCAGGTCTAATGTTTGACCTCAAACAAATAAAACTAAAAAAAAAAAACACTAATAATATAAAAATATTTGAAACCAATTAACCAACGTTTACCTTTTTTTATATTTTTTTTTTTTGTCTTAACATTATTATTTACCACCCATACATATTGTAATGTAACCTATACATACCAATTGATTTTGGTTTAACAGTAATGTTTGTTTGTTTCTAGCTCATTATATTTTTATTTCTTTTTTTCTATTTTTTGATTAGGATAACACGCACATATGATGACACGAAAATAATCACCACACTGATTTTCATCACACTGTAGAAAATCTTATTCAACTATGATTATCACTATTCTTAAACACAAGTAAAACCAATAAAATCGTATAAAAAAAACAAAGAGAAAAAAATAAGAACAAAAAAAATAAATAGAAGCGAATATAAAAAACAATAGAGTAAAAATACTCAATAAACTTGACCATCATTTCATTTAGAACTTTTAACTGTATACATATATTATATATATATATATATATATATATAGAAAAACTCATAAAAGTGAAATGAAACAAAATGATTATAACAATAACAAAAATAAAAAAAACAAAAAACATTAAAACTAAAAAAAGGAAAAAAAAAATCGAAGTCTTCCAATCAGCTTTAATGGCAATCGAACTAAAAAGTTTTCCCATTTATTGATTCTATCGCATCATTTTGGTATCGACATTAAACTAACAACCTTTTGAACAACTTTTTATATTTATCTCTATCTCTCGCTCTATTCTTTTCTATATATATATTATATTATTATCTTTTTCATTTACTACCTTATCTCTCCCTTAACTAATTTAATATTCTTAAATTCATTCGTTTTGGTTTTTATTTTATTCTGTTTTGTTTTTTTTGTTTGGTTTTTTTTTATATTCGCTTTTCATTCTGAAGTATTCTAAATATTAGAATGGCGATAGTGATGATGATTGTTGATAATCATTAAATTGATAATAGTATAAGCATGGATTTCTAAAATGACTTCAGGGATTGAGATTGATATTAACCAAGTTGTGTAAAGTTATGTAACAATTTTTTTTTTTTTTTATAAACTAACCCAAGATAATAACGTCGTATCTACGTATGAAGTACTAGGGTGTATCTTATTTTTGAATTCATACTTCAAGTCCATTTCCCTTTCAGGAGTAGTAGTTTTCTAATTTTTTTTCTTTCAAATCAGATCAAATTTTCAATTGAATCTTCTTAGAATCAAATATTAATTGATTTATTTAATTATTTATTTCATTCCCGTTATATCTAATTAATTTCTGGGGATATGGTTCAATTTTATTATATTAATTAATTTCTGGAGGGTTGGATTTGAAATTCCCAAAATCTAAATCCACAAATTCGTAAATGCTTGAAATAAAAATCGTCAAAATCTACACAATACAAAATATCTAAACCCAAGATTCCCAAAACATAAAATGTCAAACTGGCCAAACACATATGTTTTTGCAGAAAAAAATATACGTACCTAATTTCACTTTTACAGGTACAGGACAGAACAGGACAAATACAGACAAACAGCTAGATTTAAATTAAAAATATTAATAAACCATGCTTTTGAAACCCTAATTTTCCTTACGCCAGTAAATTTCAAATGGCAAGATTGGAAATAAAATTACAAAATTAAATAAATACTGAACTTACGAGAAAGGCTGCCAACCCCAAACTGCCGCCTCAGTTTAATGAAATTTTATTTATCCTTATATTATCAAAATTTCAAAACAAAATATAAAAATTATTGTAGTTTATTTTTGTCAAAATATTTTTTACTTTACTTTCTTTGGTTTTTTTTTGTGTTTTCGGGATTTTGCTGGTTTTTATCACTCCCCAACCTGATCAAAAATTCCATCAAATGAAGAAACATTGTTAGTATAATTTGTATCGTTCAGCATACCTTATATTGGTGTAAAAGCACAACTGGAAATTGAACCAATTAACAAAAACAGGGGTCAAATAAATTACAAGTACAACTACATCTGGACAACTCTTCTCAACCTTTCAATTTGATTGACGAATTTTGTATTTCAGCATGTAGGTAATTTGATGTAATAACAAATAAATTCTGAAAGAAGTTACAAAATTTAGATAGCCAAAGAATAGAAGTATTATTTGAACTAAAATTTTGAAGTTCCAACTTGAGTTAGTAAAACTGTTGCACTACGTAGAATAGTAGTAATATGTAACAAATTAACAAAATCAGCATTTATTACTGAACCAGTTAATAACAGAAAAAATATCCTGGACCTAGTCATAACTTATAAAAATCTAACAATAATAAACTACTTATTGTATAACTATCACATTACTTCAGCTAAAGTTCTTAGCATTCAAGTCACTTCTGTGTGTGTTCAAATCAAAGATGGCGAAATCGTTGTCACTTCAATATACTGTCCCCCAAATCATCTAATAAAATCAGATGAACTCAACGCATGTTTAATATAATAGGCTTTAAATTTATTGTAGCTGGTGATTTCAATGTGAAGCATCGCTATTGGGGATCGAGGGTATCAACACCAAGAGGCTGATTGAAGTGATTCACAAAAAGGGTTATGATATAGCATCGTGTTGTGATTGTCCAAGTGATAGAAAGAAAATACACAACTTGATTGATTTTGCAATCGTCAAAAAACTTAAACGCAATCAAATGATGGCAATAACAAGTCATGACCTCTCTTCCGCCTTCGCTTTGGTTAAAATATAAGAAATATATTGGTTTTCATGAAAATGCCGCTAAAAATTAAAACTGATATTAATTCTAAATAATATATTCAATGATTTTATTAACACAAGCTTCACAGATAGCAACTCTGAAGACTCAAACTAACCAGCAACAAAGAATTAAAACTGCAACAGAGATTCAAGAAGCAATAGCGCAAAAACGTATTGTAAGAAGCTAAAATGGTTTTTGAACTAGGATAAAAAAAAGTTGAATCGACTTCTGAGACAAAAGACCCGAGATAATTTCAAAGACTACTTTGTCAACTTAAATCCAGCTAAAGCTTTGTCAACTTAAATTCAGTGAAGCAAATTATTGACTGTGGAAAGCTACAAAAACTGTAAAGAGACCACAAAGTGTCACATTGTATTATGGAAAGTGAGCCAGAAGCGACAGCAAAAAAGCTAAGGGCTTCGTAGAACATCTAGCAGAAGCTTTCAAGCCGCTCAACATTAATATTGACGATAAACTACCAATAATAAGAAACCAAATTAATTTAATAAATCCAGTTAAAGTTAAGAATAAAACAGTGCAATTTATAATAAGTCAAAAAATTTACGACAAAAAGTCATCAGGATACGACAAAATAAATCGAAAAATGCTTAAGAATTATCTGGTATACCTTTCGTTCACATTACCCAAATTTTCAATGTTTGCTTCAGAAAAAGCTATTTCCCCTAATTACGGAAGTATGATGATTCCTGAACTTGGTAAAGACTTAATAAAATTAGATTAATATACACCTATTAGTTTTTTACCAACACCAACTAATGTGATAAAGTCCTAATGCATCAACTAATGTAGGACAATTAGGATTTCAAGCTTCAAGCTGAACATAGTACCATATAGTAGGGGCACAAAATGGCTGCACAAATCAGAAAAGTCTTCGAAGAGAAGAAATTTAGCTTAGCCGTCTCCTTCGATGTCGCACTGGCTTTCGATAAAGTCTGGCACGATGGTCTTAACTTTTCTTTTTAATATTGCTTTCATCATTCTACAAAATATAGATAGCTTTAAATTTTTTAAATAATTATATTTTATAAAATTATACTTACGATAGAAGAGTAGGTTTTTTTTTGTTGAAAACACCTTTTCTCTGCACAAAATTTTTATACCGACTGGTAGTTGTCATTGGAATCTTCTAGTATACTTTTTGATTTACCGTAGAAACTTATATGCACATACAACAAACCAATACTGAAAACAGTTACAAATGAACTGTCGTATACAAGTATACACTGCGCACATTTCTGTACAACAGAGCAATATTGATCAAACAACTTTAAAATTTATCGTACGTATGGTGTCAAAACACCCAAACAACACATCAATATTTAGATAAAAATGTCTTTTAATAATCTATAATTATAATTGACAAGTATTTAAGGACCTGGGCAGTTCATTTTATCTCGCTTTCTCTTAATGAACTCTTAATATGTAAATAAGTTGTATATACGACCGAAATGCGCATACGGCTTAAAAACAAATTCTATTTGATTTTATAATATTCAAACTTTTAAATAAAATATATCCATTTTGGGTCATTCAACATCTTATTATTTGTATACATAATTAATGGAAATTTATTCTGTTAATTTTTTTAAGTAATTGTCTCAAATTATTACCTAATTCCTATATTTTGTTCATTTGTAGTAATCATGTAGTTTTGGTTACAAATATGTGCATGTGCATTAAATTTGATTTTATCCATAGTAAGGGATTTTATCACTTAGTATAGGAATAGGAATATGTCGAAACGAAACAGTATATGAAGGAGCAGTATTTATGATTCCTAAATAAAACTTACTAACCTCTAAGTTTTTTATGAAAACATGAGTGGTTTCTACTATAACGTGAGAAGTGTATGTTATATAATATATGTATGTATATAAATTGCTGTTCTGTTAAAAACTTTAAATTTGGCTTCAAATTAAACTATAGTTACTCAGCAGGGGCCCCTAGTATTAATATAATGTCGTAAGTTGGAAAATTTGCAATTTTTAGGGATATACAACAAAAATTAGACTGAAAATCTCAGTAACGGTTTGATATATCAAAAATCTGAAAACAGATTCGGAAAAAGAACACACGAAAACCTATAGATACATTATCAAGTCATAAAAGTCAAAAATGGCGTATACGACAATACAATTTTTATGTTTTTATACGTTCTCAACATGGAAAGTGAAAAATTATTACAAAAAAAAAATTCATAATTTTTCCTCAAAAAAATAAATTTTCAACAAAATAAAGGACACCCTAATACATACATATATGTGTTCTTTTTTTTCTCACTCTATGGATATAAATCCTTTTTATATCTATTATACCTTATGATAACAATTTTCATCAGTTATGTTATTGAAAACTGAAAATCAAAGTGAAAAAAAAAGAAAAAAAAATTATTTTAAATTTCGTTTTGTTTTTTTTTTTATTATTTTAAATTTTTGTTTCAAGGATAATATTTAGCAACTTTGTTTGAATATTTTAAAATTAAAGGATTTTTCTTTTTTTTTTTTTTTGTTATTTCAAATACAACATATTAACAAATTAGAATATAAATAATAGTTTTGTATAAATGTAAGTGTATAATTATTGTTTTCGAAGTGTGTATATTGTGGAATATTTAATTATGTTGAGATTTTAATGGAAATGCTATAAACAGAGTTCGATTGATTTTTTTTTGTTTTGTACATTTAAGGATTTAATTACTTTTGGTATATAATTATTTATTATAACAATTAAAATAAGTGTAGCTGTTGATTGACTTTTGTTGAATTTTGATGTACTATTTAACTAAATAGTTGAATTGGCTTAGTATTGTAGACATAATAATATTATAGGAGTACTTATATACTTATTTTGAATATTTTATTAAATTATTGAAATGTATGAAAATATTTTTTTATTTTTGAATTATTTGAAATTGCAAATAATCAGGATATGAAATGTGTCAAGAATATTATTATTATAAATCGATCTTAGCTGATGTTAGTGAATTGTTTAAATGATTTGAAATATCATTTAATAAAAGCTATAGGTGTCTATTTTATTAATGCTTTAGGTGTTGATCAAATCAATAATTAGGATTTTCAAACAAAATTTTTTTGCAAATAATTTTAAAAACAATTTTTATTTGATTGATTGAAATTTTTGGTATAATATAATATTATGAGTAAAATATTGTTAGGGAAGTGTTTATTATGTACCTATGAATTGTTAAGTATAACAAAATGTAGATATATAACTACTTTATTCCAAAATCTATTAATTGGTTTAATTAAATTTTTGAAATAGAGAAAGCACAGCTATTTTTGAGATACCAACTTGAAAAGGTTATAAACAGCAAAATTGAAAAAAATTAGTAAAATATATTATACAACTACTAAAGGAAATATTAAAAAATCACAACAAAATGAAAAGTATAAAATAATAGATTGTGTTGTAATTCAAAAATGGTTTATAAAATTAATTTGGTTAAATTTTGAATTTTGATTATGATTTGTTATCAATTTATTTTGTTGTGTGAATGATTTTAATAAATATTTAAATTGTAGTTTTAATTATTATATATACAGTGTCTATACATACTCTGCACAAGAAATGCTTTTCACTTGAAGAAATAAATATGTAAATAAATTATATTAGTAAATTTGATTGAACATTATCATTTTGATATTTTAGAGATTTTTATAAGCAAGCAGTTTGATTGCTAATATTTTTATAACTGAGTTCAGTATTGTGCTATCACACCAAATTCTACATTCAGTTAGGTCTTTTCTCTTCGGGCAGCTTTACTGTAATACTTTTTTTCCACTCTATTGATAGTCGTTTCGTGTTCCAAATGTCTTATAGTATTGATTGCATTATATTTGCTGTTATTTTGCATTATATCAACACTTTCTTTTCTGCCTTATTACTTTTGAGTTTGTTTATCGTATTTATTATTTTACTTCTACTCGGTGGCTTCTGGTTTACTCTATATCGGTTTCGGTTATTATTATTGTAATTATAACTTTCTTCTTGTTGGTGTTGATGTTGTTGCTACTGGTTGTTGTAATCTGATTTGCTTGAAGTATATACCTGCCACCTGTGTAGGTGATTTTGTGTTGAAGTGAGTGTAATGCTTTCTTTGTTTCTAATTATTGGTGGTTTTGTTTCTTATTTGATAGTGCCTTATTTGATATAGCGTTTGGATTTTATTGTGAAGTTTACACATGTTGTTTTGTTCGACTGTCTTTTGTGCTTCAATGGTCATGTTATTATAGTATTTTATTTTGCCTTTTTCTGCAGATTTTTTGACGTCCTGTGCTTTCATTCATTCAATTCTTTATTTGGCTTTTTCCCCAGTTTCATCTGAAATCCATTTTTTTTTGTGCTTTCGTTACACCTAAGACTTTCTCTCTGTGACAGTCAGACAAGACTGTGTTTTGTATAGTTTCACTCGATATTGTCTAATTTGCAATTTCGTCAAGTTTTGATGTAAATTCTGCTTTTATATAGCTTCGTGCCAGGTTTGATTTTCTTTTTACTTGCAGCATTTATGATATTAGAAGCCTCGGCTATTAGAAGGATATTTCCTGTGAGTAATATGTGATCTGTATGTATATCTGCACTCCTCCCATGTATTATATACACTTAGAAGGTATTGCTTCCATCTATGACTAATGCATATGTGGTTTCGATGTGGTTTTGGGTGCGTGATATGGCAACGTCAATATATATTTCTGTATTGATTTTTGAGGGAAGAGGGTCTTTTGGTATTAGAATCCCAACTCCATCCTCACTGTTATTGTTACCAGAGTATATTAGCGTGTTTCCTTTTGATGTTGCTATTTCTTCCGTGTGAAGCTATTTCTTTTAACTTTATACCCAATATTTCTATCTTCTATTTTTTAATTTTATTTTCTACTTGCGTCAATCTGGATGATTCCAAGAGTGTACTGACATTCCAATTAGATATTCGTGTCGTGTTTCAGGTTCCAGTGGTTGTTACTTTGTTATCATCTGATATTCGAGGCTCTGTTTCTGTTTCGTTAATCAAATAAAGTTTGTTTTTGTTTTGGTATTGTCTTCCGCAAATATTTGGGCTATCGAGATGGTTTTAATTTTCAATAAAATTTATCGTTTTACAAGCCTAAGAAAGGATCAATGCGATCGATGTTTCAAATTTAAAAACATAAAACATCCTTCACAGATTGATGTTATAGATAATGTAGTTCATACCAAAGAACGGAAGGATCTTAAAGCAGAAATGGATGTTAATCGTTATAATGTAGATCCTACACACGTCGTTACTGCGTTCGATTTACAGTCATTGTTTTCCTTACCAAAAAGATTTGCGTCCATATTTTGCTACAATAGAAAAATAAATACATACAATTTAATAGCAAATGTATGTTTTTCTAATGGTATCTAGGAAATTTACGTTTTATGGGATGAAACAAAAAGTGGTCGATTAGGAAATGATTTGGCTAGTGCTGTTTTAGTTATGCTTAAAAAATAATATAAAATCGTCATTATAGTTTACTAATATAACCCTTTGGAGCGATTCGGGTGTACCCCAAAATAAAAATTAGATAATGCCAATTGCTCTCAAATATTTTTTACATCAATATCTCCAAATTAATCGAATTATTAAAAAATTTTCTGAGCCACGTCATTCGTTTATTAAAAATATTAATTGTATACACAACACAGCGTAATTAGCAGGTATATAAAAAATGTGGAAATATATAGTTTAGTTTCAAACTTTTCAAACTTTTAAAATTAGTTAAATAAAAGGTGAAAATTTAAAAGTGGTACAAATGACTGGTAGACATTTTCTTTCATTTAGTAAAAAATCATGTTTATTAACTTTCAGTTAACACCATTTTCAAAACTAAAAATTTTACTTTAAAACAACGACCAGGAATTTGTTTTACTGTATAAAGTATCTGTTACTTGTATATGGAATTTAAAAACGTACATACACGTACATTTTACTCAAAGCTAGTAGAAAAAGTTTGGGAACAGTATATTTAGCTATTTACCTCTACCACTGGACAAACCAAAAATATCTGAAGATAAAACAAGAGATATTAAGTCTTTAATTGGGTTTTTTAGATAATCAGGAATACGAATATTGCTTTATGCGGTTTTCGACCTGGTTCAGTAACCTTTGGGGGATAAAATAAATGACAAACAAATAATTGAGAGTATAATCTGGTAAAAAATTAAATAAAACGAAACTATTCTCTTTAAGAAGGCTTAGTTCCTGACAATAGCAGTAGATTTCCACATTTAACGAGTTGACAAGCAAGTAATTTGATAAATAAATGCTCGAAATATTGTAGATATTGTAGTGTAAAATTGCAGTACCGTACTTAATTAAGGACGCATAAAAAGAGCATAAAAAAAACGGTACTAAAAATTAAATAACTCGTAGCTTGTTTTTATTTATCTATTTTTGTTTTGTAGTCCATTAGAGGCTTTAAAATTAATAAGCAAACATTTTGATAGGCAAGAAGGCAATTTATTTTGTGATAGTCAAGAGGGTGACATTATTTTATGATAATTAATAGAAAAAAATGTTTTATAAAAAATTCAAAAAAAAAAAAAAAAACAGAAAATTTATGTGTTAAAATTACAATTTACATTTTTTGAATTATTACATTTATGTAAATTCATTAACCTTTTTTCATACCAACTTCACTGCGCTATGTTTTACTTTGGCACATGTCGCACAAAATATAATCGAAATTGATGGTTTAGGGTACATGCAAATTTACCCTCCTTGTTAAGTTATTTTATAAAAAAAATAAAATTTTAAAAACATTACCGTTTTTGTTACATACATTTACCGTCCTTGATATAATACATTTTATGGAAATGACATAAAAGAATTTATTTAACCCATTACTGCCTATTGGGTATTTAAATACCCAAAAACCTTAGTGCATTTAAATAGCTATATCTGCAGTTGGGTAATAGATATTGAGCCAGTTTGGATTTTATTAGAGAGAAAAAAGGTGGGACCATAATTCGTTCTCAGTGAGCTAATCAAAATTCTCAAGAACCGCCCTTATTAGTGTGACTCAAAAACTAAGGATTTTTTAAGCCACAAAAATTTTCATAAAAAGTAGTTTTTGGGAAATTGGAAAATGGAAAAGTCGGGAAAATTTCTAAAGATCACTTAGCCTCAAACTTTCTCAATCTAATAAACAAATTTTTTTTTTGGATTGGAGTACTTGGAGTATTTAAATACCCAACCGTCTAAAGCATGAAAAAATTCTTATAAAAATTAGTGAAAAAAAAATTTATATTTTTATGAAAATAAGGCACAATTCACAGTGTTTTTTTGAAGAAATCTAAAAAAGTAAAGTATTTAAATAATCATATTGTAAAATTAAATTTTAAAAATTATTTCGTTTTCGCGCTTTCTAATTTTTATTTTGTTTCGTGGTCATTGTGATAGTCAAAAAAGCATTTGGGATGCAAAGCAGTCGAACACTATTCGAAACCAAATTGTGTTTTAATACCACATTGTCTACAGCGACTGCGTTTAGGCATTTTTTACACTATATGGTCCCCAAAATTTGTGTGTTTTGACATTTGTTGGGCATTAATAAGTACACGCCCACATGGACGGCTGACTATTTATGGTAGTGTTACTATAGTGATTCCATCACATTTAATTTAATTAAATATACTAATAGAAGTCAGAACTTCATACCTTGCGCAGAAAACATGAAACTTCCATGCATTCATCATTGCGCCATGAAATGCATTTTTGGGCCAATACCATTTTTTAGCACGAGCTTTAATTCGATAATTGGTCATAGCAATATGAAACAGATCAACAGCATCCATCAATTTATTATACTCATGAATGACCAGTGGCTGTTCAATTGTTATCTTACAATTTTTTTGGTCATACTGCTTTGTATGGAACATTGGGCCATCTCTCAAAAAGTTTGATATTATAGTAATTTTAACAGAATTATATAAATCTTAGCCTACTAATTAGTTTTACATAACACTATATTTGAAACTGTATAATTTTATCAATTCACTTTTGAATTTCTAACACCTGAAAACGAAACGGTCAAACTTCAAACCATGAGATAATGTGAAAAAGTTAAAAAACATTTTAAATATTACAATACAGAATAATTATATATTTTGTCATATAATTCACTATCCATCAATAGATATCAGATGGATCTTTTATTTCATGTAGATTATTTCTACTTGAAATAATAGGTCCATGAAATTTTAATTTAAAAAAAAAAAAAAATTAAAAAAATTTATATAAAATGTAGTAGCGCTAACGCCGATTGGGTATTTAAATACCCATTCCAAATTTCAAGCGTGGCAAAAGCTAGAGGTCTAAATTTTTTCCAGGCAACTTTTATGACCTATATGACCATCCTTAGGAAATATCATAATGATTGTACGACGGGATCTATGAGCCGGCTTTAATGGATTAATGAGAGTTATAACAAAAGAATTTATCGGACAGTTTTCAAGAACTAAAGGTCCCAACTTCACTTACTTTTTACTCAAAACTAACATTTGGCGTATGCGGCAAAACAATTTCATAGCGACGATCTGCTATTCTGTGTATTTGCTCAATAGTTTCATGTTTGAAAAAGAATTAATGTTTTCATTTCTGAAGCCAAATTGATTGAAGTTAAAACTTTTTTTTTGTTTATATAAATCTAATTTTTCCCACTATTTTTACATTCTTGCACTAGTCTAGCATACAAACATTTACAAAAACAGCTTCTTATTTCTAATTTTATTAACATCTAAACAATTTTTCCGTTTTTATGTTAGTTTTACGCAAAATTTTAGGACTTTTTATTTTTTGTCTTTGAATTATGTTATTGGAAAAGTAGGAGGTAAAAACCAATAGTTGTTTATTAAAAACCTAGCCTAACTTAGTCTATCTTAACCTAACTAACCTAACTAAAACTGCTTAACCTAATTGAAAAAAAATAATGTATATTATACCCTGTGAGCAAGATGCATCTATAGATGTTATGTGGGAAAATAAGAAAAAAGCATTTATAGAATCCGGTTCCGAAACAGTACCTTCGCTATCTACCCAAAGAGATCCATGGATATCACAAACCTCATGGGATAAAATTGCCGAACGTAGTTCCTCAAAGAGGAAAATCAATGCCGAATCCAATCAGCAAAAAAAAGAAGAACTACGTTTGCAGTATAGATTAGCACATAAGGCTGCACAGAGGAGTGTAAGACGTGACAAACGGAAAAATATAGAAGATCTTGCAAAGGAAGCTGAGAGCGCTGCTAACAGAGGAGATGTCAAAACTCTTTACAAGATTACGAACCAAATTGCCAAACGTAACAGTAAAGAGCATCAAACAATCTTGGACGAGAGTGGAAGGCTGTTGGTATCTATGGATGATCAACTGTAAAGATGGCAGGAGCATTTCTGCAGATTCTTAAACGAGCAATTCGTAGAACAAAATGTATCCACAAGCTCTCCTATGTAAACCATGCGCAGATCATTTAGGGGTATCGATGTGGGAGCCCCAAGTAAAAGCGAGATAAAATCAGCAATTCTCCTTTTAAAAAATAATAAAGCAGCAGGAGTAGATGAGATACCCGCCGAATTCCTAAAAGCTGATCCAGATGTATCAGCCGATATTTTGTTACCTTTGTTCCAGGCTATATGGGAACAAGAAAAATATCCAAGTGAATGGAAGGAAGGAGTTATTGTCAAAATACCTAAATCATTGCAATAACTGGCGAGGTATCACTCTACTCTCAGTTTTCTCAAAATTAATGGCTAGAATAATACTCGAAAGAATTAAAGGCAGAATAGAAGCTACACTCAAAAGACACCAAGCAGGTTTTCGCAGTGGCCATTCGTGTGTGGATCACATCAACATATTACGAATAATTCTTGAACAATACACTGAATTTAAAGCACCGCTGAATCTCATGATTGTAGACTTTGAGAAAGCCTTTGATAGAGTAAACCGAGAGTATATTTGGGAATCGCTTAGTAGGAGAGGCATTCCAGAAAAAATTATAGCTATAGTTAAGGAATCCTACAAAGATGCAAGATGTCGCGTTTTACATCGAGGACAGCTTACAAATTGCTTCGAGGTGTGTCAGGGAGTAAGGCAGGGCTGTATTTTATCACCCATATTGTTTTTAGTAGTAATGGATGATATAATGACTACTACTGTGGGTGTAAACGAGAGCAACGGTATCCAGTGGCGTCCTTTCGAACGTATCAGCCACTTAGATTACGCCGACGATGTGTGTTTATTGTCACATACGAATGGAGGTTTGAACGATATGTGCCAAAAGCTGTATGACACTGGAAAAAGTGCGAGCCTAAAAGTCAATTCAGTTAAAACTAAAATCATGCGCACAACTCACACATCACAACATCCGATCCTCCATCAAGAAATTCGAATCGAAGAGGTGACTACGTTCAATTACTTGGGCAGCATCGTGTCATCAGATGGAGGCGCCGATTTGGATATTGAAGCCCGCATCAGTAAAGCCCGTACTGCTTTCGGGATGCTTTCAAAAATATGGCAGGCAAGCAACCTATCTCTGCGCACAAAAATAAGAATTTTCAACGCCAGTGTAAAATCTGTTCTCCTGTACGCTTGCGAAACATGGAAAGTTTCTGTAAACATCACCAGGAAACTCCAAGCGTACATCAACAGATGTCTCCGGCGCATCCTAAACATTCGTTGGCCACAAACCATTTCCAACAGAACGCTGTGGCAAAAAACGAAACAAACACAAATAGACGTGGAAATCCGACAGAGGAAATGGCGTTGGATCGGGCATACTTTGAGGAAACCTGACAACAACATCGCGAAACAATGTTTCGAATGGAATCCTCAGGGTACACTTCGCGTCGGAAGGGCGAGAAAAACGTGGAGAACAACTGTCTTAGCCGAAGCAAGTACCCAGCAAAGAACGTGGCCACAATTGAAGAGGTTAGCCGCAGATAGGAGCCGTTGGAAAGAATTTACTTCCGCCCTATGCCCCACGGATGGGGTTGCAGGACAATGATGATGATGATGATACCCTGTGTGCTAATTATAATTAGAGTCTTCCAACCACCTATAGTTTGCTTTAATTAATTTGTTCTTATCTGGTATGGACATTTCAAATTTATTTTAAATTCTCTTCGTTAATATTGCCCGGGTTATAATCCATAGCTTTACATGTAGGCCGTTTATTATAATGGTATAATAAATGGACATAATTACGGTTTTGAATATAACCGTTTTTATCTAACTAGATAAAATGCTCTGGAGCTATGAAGCCCGTGAGCAAGGTCTTTTTAATGTACTGCTCATTGTAGTAGGATATATGCTATAATAAACCATTTTCCAGAGTGTTTTGTGCTTTATCATAATGTCTTCGAATTAATTTTATAACGAAATTATCGATTTTAATTATGTTTGCTTCCTTGTACAAGTATTTATTAGAGTAGTAATGCTTGTATTCGGAATTAGGCTTTCTATATATTATATTAGTACAAACTCTTATGCACTTTCTATCAAATTTTCGGAGAGTTTCCATTAAGCTTGCGCTGATGTTGTATCATATTGGTGCACCATATACGTTTGTCTTATTACTGTTTGGTAACATATTATAATTTTAACTCTTGTACTATAAATTTTGTTGTAAAAACGTTTTTTTGAAGCCACGAAAGTTTTGTTACCTTCTAATAGACTTGCTCAATATAATTTAAGTTACGATGTAATTGTACTCCTAGGTATTTAACTACTTTTTATTAGTTAAGATAACATTTCCTGCGGATTTTATTTCAAATTGTTTGCAGTGTTTTTTGATATCAACACTAGTTTTATCAGCCGTGTTACGAAACATAATTGTTTCTCATTTGTTGATGTTGATTTTCAGCAACCAAATTAAAGTTAAGACTTAATTAAAGACTAAAATAAATCTAAAAATATGTTTTACACCGGCTGGAAAAACCTCAAATATTTCCATTGATCATTCCAGAGCATGATTTGATTTACTTGGAAATATAAATATATTTTTAATACAAAATATCAACATTCAGTTGCTTTAAAGCAAGTCCTAAAATTAAAAAGTTAAATAGTATCCATTATATCTTCATATTATCCATTATACATTTTAAATGACAAGCTATAAGTGTTGTTTAATCAAATATAATAAATTAAGTTAAAACTATACGTAAATATTAATAAGAACAGTTATCCAGAATTTCATATGTGTTTTTAGATTATATTATATTTAACAGAAAAGTTGAAAATCTCACCATGGGAAAATGTTTAGTATACTTATTCAGGGCCGGTGCTACGATTGAAAAAAAATTTGGCGCTCCCCTGCGAAATAATTTTTTGGCGCTCAATATTCAAACATAATGAATTTTTTTTGTTTTTTTTTATTTATTTAATATAGATACAAAAACAAATAAAAATTACCAACTCATTGATAAACTAAATAACAAAACAAAATTATAAAATAAAATAACGAAATAAAAAATAAATTATTATTTAAAATAAAAATAATAAATTAAAAATAATATTGCTTCATTATTATTATTAATTATTAAATTAAAACATAATTTTCCTAGCTTTTACACTAGCAAAGTCATTAATTATATCCGATATATCTAATTGGTCAAGCAGCTCATGTTCAATTGATATAAGGGCAAGCCCAGAAATTCGTTGCTGTGACATGGTAGACCTGAGATATGTTTTTATTAATTTTAATTTAGAAAATGATCTCTCAGCACTTGCAATAGAAACTGGCAATGTTAGTAAAATTCTTAAACAAATTGATAAATTTGGAACATAGGTCTCCAAATTTTTTGAAAAAATAAATTTTAGCAAATTTAACGGGCATTTTAGCAATTCAGACGGATTTGGAGTTTCGTTAGCATTGACCATGATAATGTCAATTAACATTTTAATTTCTTGGAATAATTCCATTCCATCAATATCTTTATTAAGCTCGTCAGTCAATACTAATTCCAAATCTTTACAATTTTTAATAATTTCCTCATCTTTGAGTTTTTCTACCGTTTCTTGCAAATTATATAAAAATCTAAATTTATAATAATGCACTTCAAGCTGAACAAAACGTTCCTCGATTGACATTATGGCTTGATCCAAAATTGTATAATAAAAATTAATTTTAAAACTATGTTTGGGATCCTGTACAGATTCGTCTTCATGTTCGTAATCAAACATTCTTTTTTTCTTTCGTCGCCGTACCGTAGTACTATCCTTAAACCCAGTCGGGCATTCCATTATATACGCTAACATCCTTTGCTTCATCTAAAACTTTGCAAAACCCATCTTCAGTACGCATTATTTGCAAAAAAAATTTCAAACTTTTAATTTCTTGTAATGCCAATATAATATCAAAAAATTCTACTTGCAAATATTTACTTGCTATATTAATTCGCGTAAGTATTTTATACCAAACAACAATAGAACACAGAAATTTATAATCAGCCATTTTGGAACATATGCTACTGGCTGTACATTTCGAATCGTTATCAAAATCAGTGCTATCAATTATCGCTATCGCAGCGTCATATATTTCACCAACAAAAAATCTTAAAGGTTTTATTGCTTCAACACGAGACTCCCACTGAGTATCAGACAGTGGTTTTAATGTAAGTTTGGGTAAATGTGTCTTTAAAATATCCCAACGTTTAGTTGAACTTGAAAAAAAATTATAAATTTCTTGAACGATAGAAAAAAAAGTAGCAGTTGTAGTGTTAACCTTTGCAACATCATTTACTACCAAATTGAGTGAATGTGCAGAGCACGGAACAAAAAAAGCTCGAGGATTAATACTTAATATTTGCCTTTGGACGCCATTATGTATCCCTTTCATATTTGCTGCGTTGTCATAACCTTGACCTCTCATATTTTTAACATCAATATTAAGCTCATTCAATTTTTCAATTAAATAATTACTTAATCCAGCACCAGTGGAAGTTTGTACGTTTAAGAAAGTGATAAAGTGTTCATCAATTCTCACTAAAGGTTGTAATGTGACAATTCTTATAATTAGTGTCATTTGTTCCACCTTACTAATGTCTGGAGTGCAGTCTAAAATTATAGAATAGTACTTACTGTGGTTAATTTTGTTTTTGATTTCGTTGACAAGTTTTTTTGAAATAACTTCTATCAATTCGTTCTGTATATCTTTAGAGAGATAATGTGTTTTATGTTCCTTGGCAACAGTTTTTTTTATATGTTCTGCAATTATTGGATCAAATTTGGCCATAAGCTCAATCAATTTTAGGAAATTTCCATTATTATATTCGTATAATTTATCAGACGTTCCTCTCAAGGCTAAACATTGACGAGCTAAATATTTTATAATTTCAATAATTCTAGTTAACACAGCATGCCAATGTAATTTTTCAGATTCAATTATTTTCTCCAAAGCACAATCTACAGTAGTATTTTTTTGCAAAGAATTTCGCAATTCGAGCCGCATTTTTAAATTTTTTAAATGACTCGTAGATATTTCATGATCGGATAGTGTTTTGCTCAAACTTTGCCATAAATTATAGCCACTGTTGGTGGCAAGTTGCATGCCGATTGAGGGGCATGAAAGTTTAAAAATTTTACAGCAGAAACAAAAAACACTATCTTTTTTAATTGAATAAATTAATCAGTTTCGATGCACTTTTTCAGAATTTTTCATTTTCCTATAATAGTACTGAGAACTAAATCGCCGACCAGATTCATTTGTTGGAAATATAATGTTTTTAATTTGAAACGGGCCCTTTTCTACAAGAAATTTTTTAAATTTGTCAGTAAGTAAATTTGGCCATTCAGCCGGATCCTGGTAATCCTTAGTGATTTCTACCCTACACATGTTTTGCATATTTTCATTTTCAGGTTGTACATTCGAATCATTTTCATTATCTGTAGAACAACAATTAGCACCATCGTTAAAATTTTCTTGAACAATAGTTAAATTTCTGGTTTCCGTTTCGTTGTTGTTTTCAAAAGATTTTCCGATTGAATTGGTCGTATCATTTTCTTCCGTTATATTTACATTAACATTTGTTTCTTGTATATACTTATTTAAAGAGCCTTTTTGCTTATTTCTGCTAATATCTCTAGCTTTTTTATTTAATTTGTTTTGATAGCCAGACAATTTTTTCTTCGAATTTAGTGAATATTTTCCCATTGTAAATTTGTTAAGTTTGTACTATGGTAAATAAATAAATATTGAATTAATTTTCGTCTTAAGATAAAACCTACATTAACATTAATTACAACGTACTTATCTTAATTTCACATTAGATTATTTCACGTACTTATCATTATATATTTCACATTATGGTTAGATTTTTATTTAAAAAAAAAAAATTTAAATAAAATGTCAACAGAATTGTTTTGACAACCAAAAGTCTTTGGTTGTCAAAAAAAATTGTCTGCCCTACAGGCAAAAAGTAGTCACTTTCATAAGGCACGTTTTACACGATTAAATAAAAACAAAATGTTATTTAATGTATTTTTTGGCAAAAAAAAACAAACCTGCTGTAAATTGTGAAATTATATTGGTATTCGTAAATTCTTTAAAATTTAATGAAAATTTAATGAAAAGGTTTAATTTTTTTTTTGGCGCCCCTTATAAGCTGGCGCCTCCCTGCCACGCAGCGCTTGCGGGGCTGTTTCGCCGGCCGTGTACTTATTACATGGTTGATGGCAGGTAGGTACCTATATCTACCTACCTACATGGTTGATAACAAAATGAATAAAAATATAAATACTAAGTAAAAGAAAATTCACAAATAATATTAGAACCTGATTAATGTAGAGGGTTCCTAAATTAAAAAAAAAAAAAATGAAATTCAATTTCAAACATCAGTTATCTGAAAAAAAAATTCTAAAAATTAAATTTTGTAAATTAAAATTAGAAAAGAAAAGAGAAAATGAATTTAACAACATGGTATGGTCATAAATTTTAGTAACAAAAATTATCTACCGTAAAAATTAATAAACCAAATGTTTTCGCCTTTTTTTTTGCTTTTTTTTGAATGGTAATCATATCCAAAAGTCATAATATTTCATTATTATTACTACACCCTAGACATTTATTACAAAAACAAAGAAAAACTTTCTAAACAAATCTTCAACCAAATACAAATACACCAAGTCTCAGACATTATTCTTAAAAAGAAAAACAAAAACAAAAATTCGACTTATGTTCAAAGTTTATAAGACAAAAGATATTTTTCAAATATAAAAAAGAAAAAAAAACAAAAACATAAAAAATAAAATTTTTATTATTTATCATCTTTATATTTAACAATAACACAAAAAACAAAAAAAAAAGGAGCACAAAGGATAATTTTACTTGTTAAGTCATAACAAAAATATTGAAATAAAATATCAAAATATTACAGCTCAAGTTGTATTAAAACAATATAATGCCACACCCAACCAATATTCTGCCGTCTCAAAGAATAATTTTCATTTTGTGTATTTTTATTTTTTTTTTATTTTTAGTTTTTTGGTGCACGAACTTATTACACACCCACTTGTTTCATTAAATTGGAAACAAAAAAAAAAAAAAAAAACTAAAAACAAAATAAAACAAAAATTCGATTTTAATGTTAAGTCATTTGTTTCATTTATATTCTACTACCACAAAATCACATACTACAACAACAACTGCCATATCCTTGTTATTTTCTGGTACACGCATTTTATTTTTTATATAAATAGAATAGATCCAAATTCAAAATGTTGTTGTCCACCTCTTTTCTTTTTTTTTGTTTTTTGTGAATACATTATTAGTACTGCATATGTGTATGTATATATATTTTTGTAAAAATTTCTATCATCATAATTTATTTATGACCTGATATCAATATCCTGACAAAATTCATATTATTTTATAAATATTATGTATTCATAAATGTATGTATGTACAATGTGTTAGGATAATAATATGATACCTTAATAATCTAAACTTTATGAAAAAAAAAATAAAAATAGAGAGAAGAGAAATTAAGTATTTGAAATTTATCAGTTTAATATTGACCTAAAACAGTTTACCTCTCATTTTCAACTTAAATGAAAATGTTTTTTTTTACTGTTTTTCTATTTTGTTGTTTTTTTTTTTTTTTTTTTAGGTCTATATAGTATTTATTTATAATTTAGTTTAAAATATCCTACAGGATATGAGATATGAAATGAATAGAAATAGTAAGAGTAAAAATTGAATGAACAAAATGTAATCTAGTGAGTGATGTTAATTTTTGTAATGTAAGAAGATCTTGTCATTTCAACAAATATAAAATATATACTTCTAGAACTTACATTTTATTTGGCTGCTTTAAGTGGCAAACCTATACGAAAGGTCTGCTGTTGAGAAGCGTCTTAATCTTCTATGTTGACCGCCTCGTTGTCTCAGCAGTTTTTCCACCAGTGGATTCGACTGAATTTTCTTAACGAGGTCCAATATCTTAGGTTTAAGCAGTGATTTACTCATTCACAGATTTCATTTGTAAGTGAATGTAAATTGTTGAACCTGAGAGATTTCTAGTGATTAAAGATTATTTAATGATATGAAGTAGAAAAAAAATCAAGAGTCGTGATAATCTAATACTTGAAATGATCCTTGGTATATTTGCAATGCTGATATTTGAAGAGATTTTATGAAAAAACTGGGCTTTACAGCTTTCGAAACATGTCTACATTAGCTACATTTTCTGTATCTAAATTGGTATTCACACTACATAAATCATTTGTTTTTTCCCTTTGTAATAGAAATCCTTTTTTGTTCATAAAAGATAAATAAACAAATTATTACACATCGATATAACATTGTCGATAATCGACAAAATCGAACTAATTTTCATTTATTTCATTTTTAGAGTTTAATTTTTCATTTTTTCCTGGAAAACATGTTATAATTGATAGCTTTATTTACATACAAAATATCTAATTATAACATCTTTTATAACTAATTAATCGCTGATAACATGTTATAGAGTGTAATGTGAATAGGATATTAACCTTTGTGGGTCCTTCTTGTATGTAGGTGCAGACAACAGTGGCTTAAACAGACCCCTAATCGGTCATAATCGATTGAATTGATTTAACTATTTTTTTTTTTTTTTTTTTTAAATGTTCTCTTTATTTTTGCTTTTATTATAATTTCTTAATTCTAAACAAAACAAAACGAAATTCATCTTATAATTATTACAATGTACATGACTAGTTTAAATACCAGTTCTCCCATTTAAATTTAATAATGATTTGTTAATATTACATTATCTATTTTAATTATTTTTTTTTTAGTTTAAACTTAAATTATTCTATGTAATTTTACTTTAATTTACAGTATTGGAAAAAAATTGCGGATAAAAACCAATTTTTTTATTTTTACATTTTATAATTAACTTACACTAATCTTAACCTAAATATTACAAACTAGACTTAAACTAACTACTCTATTCTATTCTAGCTTAACCTACTCATTTCCAAAAATAAGGATTTTTGTTTATTAATTGTGCAGAATTAGGAATAAATTTATCAAATACGAATATTTCACAATTATTTAAATTAGCAGTGTTTAAGTCTAGTGGAAGCTTTTTATTTGATGCGTGCCTTTTATAATGATAAATAATAGGCACATAGGTACTATTTTCTATATAATTTTGTTTGTCTAGAAATACAAATGCCTCAGGTGGAATGAATCCCGAATCGAGTGTACTTAATATGTATTGATCTGATTCATAGCATGGGTGACTTATTAGTGGATTTTCTATTGATGTAATACTTCTTTGAATGTGATTACGTATGAGACGAATGATTAAGTTATCGATTCTTATTATTTTTGCATTTTTGTAAATTGTTTTGTTGGAGAAATAATGCGTGTAGTTAGATGTTGGTTTTCTATTCAGGGTTGTGCATGCGCGTATGCACTTCCGTTCAAATAGCCTTAGATTTTCCATAGTAGAAGCACTTATGTTAAACCATATGGGACAACCATATGTTAATATTGGCCTAATTAAGGACTTGTAGCAAAGTAACTTGACTTTGTTACACAGGATTTTAGAGAAAAATAACCTTTTCAGAGCATTGATTTAACTATACTAAAATAAGGAAAATCAGATAATCGAATGGGTCTAATTTTAATTTTTTTTTTTTTTATTTATTTATATTTAGATTTTACAAACAAAAACGAAAACTTGCAAAAATTGGTTTTATTTTAAACAATACGTTTTTTTATTAATTTTATTTTTATATAATTATAGTTATTTAACCTATAGAATTTCGGACTTCTTAAGTGCTTTAAAAATTTACATAATTTTTTTGGAAAATTTCAAAAACCAAAAATGACTTTTTTCTTTTTTTTTTATTATTCAAAAAAACTTCAACTTAAGCTACCTTAAACTGTCTAAGTCCAGAGAGAGGCAAAGAAGCAGAACACCATATTTTGCATTTTTCTACACGTATGCATTTTCTAACCACAATGTTTTCTTACAATACGCTTACCATTGTTTCGAATAAACATATCGTATTTAAAGATCGAGTTATCCAAAATATTAGAATTAAAATCGATGCTTTTGCATGTGACCCTCCTATTATAATGATATAATAGAGACACAAGTTCACGGTTTTGCAGAAAACCATTTGCATCCATATATATGAAGTGCTCGGGAGCAATAAAGCCTGTTTTCGTGCTATGCTGAATATATTCCTCGTTATGATAGTAGTAGAATTTTGGGTATTAATCCATTTTCCGAAGTTTTAGCGAGGTTTCGGATTAATTTTATTATAAAATTGTCAAACCTAACAATGTTAGCTTTTATATATATAAATTTATTGGAATAGAAGTGTTTGAAATTTGATTCAGGTTTACGCGTTTTGTTGATGCAAGCTCTAATACATTTTTAATTTTCATTTAACTGGTTCATTTGATCGTTTTGATTTGGAATTGGATTGAGTGATATTTTTGATATGATTAAATTTTTATATAAAATTTTTTTCAATATTATTGTTTGGGTAACCAAAAGTTAACACTGAAAAAGGCTGAAAAAATTGTGTATACGGACTATATAATATACATATGAATGTATTCAATTCAATAGTCATGTATATATATATAATTTGTTTTGCTTATTACTTCTATGTTTTTTTTTTTTTTTTTTTTTTGTATGATCTTGACAGTAACTTAGGTAGAATCACCTTTTCGTGCTTAACAATAATTTGAGTATTTATTTTAACAAATTACTAGGTTATCTACTCATTAAATGTGGAAAACTGCTACTATTGTCAGGAACTAAGCCTTCTTAAATAGAATAGTTTCGTTTTTTATTTAATTTGTTACCGGATTATACTCTCAATTATTTTTTGTCATTTATTATATCCCAATGACAAAGGGTACTAGACCAGCTCGAAAAGCCAATGAAGCATTTTTTTTGTTTCTTCATCGGGAATCGAGCCCGGGACCTTTCGGTTGAAAGGTAGGCGCTCTACCTACTGCGTCACCCAGCGTGTCTAGGTAATCTACCTTAATATTTTAAAAATTTTAATTGTAATGAATACAATTTTGAATAGTGTATTGGCTTGCGAGGGTACATTTCAACAAATATATATTCCTAGGTCTTACATTTTATTTGACAGCTTTAAGTGGCAAACTTAGACGGAAGATCTGCTGTTGAGAAGCGTCTTAATCATCTGTGTTGACCACCTCGTTGTCTCAGTAGTTCTTCCACCTGTGGATTTGAGTGGGTTTTCCTAACCTGACGCAATATCTTTTGGTTTAAGCAGTTATTTACTCATTCACAGATTACATTTGTGAAGGATTTCTTAGGACTGTGTTTCGCACATACCAAGGCCCGTTGACTATTGCTCTAAATGCTGGAAAACGTTAAATAATTTCTATGTTTGAATTGCTACACCGTATTTTCGGCTTAGTGAGCAAATTCACAAACCAAAATTCAGAAATAAATATAAACAAAAAAAAAAATCATAAATTCAACCTTCGCTGGCGTTTTGATTGCCAAAATAAGTTACTTGAAAGAAAAAATTTTACTAAAAATATGTAGTAAAAACTTGGAAGTAGATAATAAAGTGAAATATGAATAAAAGCATTAACAAGGAGCGTTTTTCGTACACTTTTTTTTGTGGACTTTCTTTTGTGACAAAAGTCATTATGGATTTAGTTTTTTGTGAGTTTGATGACTAACCCGTAAGTTCATACTTGCTTCAACATATACTTTTGTAGACTAGAACCTTGCTTCGTAGCAGAGTTGTGAATTTCTAACAATTAGCCAGTACAAATAGAAAAATTCTAGGCGTAGTTGTTTTGGTCCAAGTGTAGCCCGTATTGATCCAAGTATTTGACCAAATCCGATATTAATAACGTATTGTTATTGATTTTAACTGGAAGGCATTTCTTTCCTAGTAGTAAAAGAAATGTGGACAGATTTGTCTTCGTTTGCTTTAATTCTCTACTTTATAATGCAGTTATTTTTGTCATCTAGCTTTCTCTGAAGGAGGATTTGAGGGATAATATACATGAAGCTTGAACTGGTGCATACGTATTGTACTGTAAACGATTTAACTAAAGTGTTTTATATCGCTGGTAAATCAGTGGTAAATAATAAATATAAAACTGGTCCTAATAAGCTCTCTTGTGATACACCGGCGGACATGTTGTTCATTAATTGAGAGTATTCATTGTTAAATTGATACCATCAGTTTTCTGTTAGTTAGATATATTCTTTTATTAATATTGATAATATTGGTGTAGTAATTTTTCTTTCACCTTACAAATATAAATTATACAAAACATTTTCACTTGAGTTTCCATTTTGTAAAAAAAATTGGAGTGTTAAAATTTTAATTATCTATAATAAGTTATAACATCCTGTTATGAAGCATTTAATAACGAGCATCAACATTTTTATGAAGAATTTGTTACCATTTTTCTATAAAAATATATCAGCGAGAGCACCTGTAGTCATTCATAAGAGGCGAGAATATTATCGATTATTGTCATATTGAGACAAACATATTTTTCTAATCGAACAAATGTTTTAAAATATCACCAGTTTCTCGATATACAGCTTATAGGGGTTGAAATACGCTACAATACTTTGCGGCGAAAAATATTTTAACGACGGTACCCAAAGTCATTCAGTGGGGGCCAAAAAACAATCGATTTGATATTTGTCATATTAAGACTAATCTAACCAACGTTTTAAAATATTACCATTCTCCGGAAATCATTTATAGGGGTTGGAATGCGCTGTATTACATTACAAATGCAAAACATAATGCGAATAGATTTGGAAACAAAGCATTAGCTGACATTGCACTGAATGCAAAATTATCAGTTCAGAATGAAATTAAGCTAAGATATCTGAAATTTTGTCCCAAATTTTTCGGCACACTTAATTGAAGCTACTTAACACTTTCATTTTCTTTCAAAATAACTTATTAAGGTTTGATAATCTTATAAATGAAACCAGTTTAGAATCATAACAGACAATATTAGATGTCAATCAATAATTGAACGTTTTTGTTCTAATTCAGTTTTGTAATAATTCTGCTGGTGTGGAAGATGTAGTGCCAGATTACTACCATCATTGATCGTGCTAACTACAACAGTTTTTGAAACAAAACATTTAGTATCTTATTCGCCAGCGACATTTAAGCTACTATTCAACAACATTGTGCCATATTGAGATTGTATTTAAATGGTATATAAAAAGAAGAAGATGAATCTGTTCATTCATTTTACATCCTCACTACCCATCATATATCATAATTGAAGGTTTAATACATCTTTTTTATTTGTATACAACATTGATGTAGATACTTTTCAATTTTAAATGAGAATTCTCTCTTCAGGGGATACACTACGACTACACAAATATCTAATACTTTGAATCAGGGTTTTCTTAAATTAGAAAATGACTATTTGTCAAGGAAAAAACAAAAAGAAAAAGAAAATAAAAAATATTGAAGGGATAAATTATTAATAGATGGTCATTATTATTTTCCCATATGGGATACAAAAAATGAAGTATCTACAAACACTTTACAATATACTCTTGTGAATTAATATTCAATATTTTATGTGAATTTGCTCAAAATATTAAAAGTGAATTATTATTATTGTATCTACTTATATTGCAAAAAAAAAAAAAAACAAAAATTTTGTAGTTAGAGTCTGATTATAAAATGAACCTTAAAGTAATCAAACTCAAATTAAATCATTGCTGAATTTTACCTCATTATACAATTTTAAGTAAGTATACTTCAAATTTTGTTTTTCAATTCCATCAATAAATAAAAGTTTAAAAAGTTTGTTTTTATAGAGATAACAAGAGAGAGAAAGACAGAGAGATATGGAATATAAAGTATATAATACATGAATAAAAAGAACTGTTAGGAAAATTTGCTCATACTTGCTGATAACACTTCAGCTCGTGCATTAAGTGATAGATGTCTTTTAACCGAAAAATCGCAGGTTCGGTTCTCGATGGAAACAAAAAGTTATGCTTTATCGGTTTTTCGACTTAATCAATTTCGTCTTCTCTCAATATCCAGTACACTTCCAGTTTATTGGGATAAAAATATATATTATGACAAAAAATAATTTGGAGTATAATTTGTTAGCATTTCTTAAATAAAACGAAACTAAACTATTTAACAGGGATATTTTAGGAAGAGATGGAACTAAACCATTTAAATAAGATAATAATAAGAAGGTTTAGTTTATTTACGATGGTAGTAGTTTTACATATCTGATCAATTGATATATCAAAAATATTAAAAATAATAAATACTCGAAAATCATTGGACATAAAATATGTATTGCAGCACTGTACTTAATGCCCAAAAGGTAATGCTATCTATAAGTTACTGTCAAGAACATAAAAAAAAATACTTTTGAGTTATTCAGTAAGTATAAAATTTTTTTAGTTATATGAAATTTTAAAAATATTTTTAGAATTTGATTAAAGGCGGTCATTTGGATAGCAGGTACTCATACTCATAATTTGCTCATCAATCATAAGCCCTTATTACCAATATTTTGTAGTAAAAAAAAATTGATAATTTTTTTATAATATCATGTAGATTATTTAACCCTTTGAGAACTACGGGTTATCACTATCATCCACACTTTAAAAACGTGATGTAAATATGCCTACTGATTGCTTGTAATAACCACCATCACAAATGAGAAAATAACAGATCGGGTATAAAAAAAAATTTAATTATTACTGTTAATTTCCTCAATTATTAGTGAATTTTTGAACAGAGACGTTTGTTGATTTTTAAAGATATTAATTTTAATATTTCACTTTTATATGAAGTCAAAATGGCAGGTAAGTATTGCAAAATAGTTAAGGAATCTAAACAAATTATGAACCACTAGGCTTTTTAGTCAAAACATAATATGTGGACTACTATAGAATTAGAAAGTATGAATGATCATGACTGTAATACAAATTAAAAATTTAAAATTCTGTTGGCATTATAAATGGAAACGAGATTTGTCGGATTAACATCGGATTGCATTTATGAGGTTACATAATGATAGTAAAAAAAAAAAAAATATTGAATTGTTGAACGGGATGTCTGATAATCAAGTAGAAGATAAAATTAATGAACTAAATTACCATTTTACTACCATTGGAGAAACATTGGATAAAAATTGCGACGAAAATCTTTTCTACTCTCAATATGTCTTTTGAATTTCAATATGTTGACAAACGTGAAATGTTTAATATTACCAAGAGCCTAAAAAATTCAAATTTATTAGATTTTTGTTACATGTCGTCCAATTTGTTAAAATACTGTAATGAATCATTATGTGAACCGATATCAGTTTTAGTTAACAAATCGCTTAAAGAAAGTAAAGTTCCTAGTCCTCTAAAAATAGGAAGAATAGTGGCTATTTTTAAAACTGGAAGTAAGAGCGACTTAAACAATTATAGAGCGATTTGTATAACACCAGTTCTATGTAAAATAATTGAAAAAGTTTTTAATGTTCAAGTATGTTGTTTTCTTGAAAAAAATAATCTACTCGCAAAATAACAGTTTATGGATTTAAAAAAAACTCAAATACCGAGGCGACTCTTGTTGGCATTATCACACATGTTCAGAATTTAAAAGATAACAAAACAACAAGTATCTTTTTTATTTTTAGACCTTACAAAAGCATTCGACACGGTTGATCACGAAATAATGATGAGAAAATTACAAAGTTTTGGTTTTAAAGGAAACTCATACAAATGGTTTAAATCGCGCCTGAGTGATCGTACACAATACACTCAAATTGGTTCTATAGTTAGTAAAAAGGAAAAGGTTAATTATGGTGTACCACAGGGCACTATCTTGGGGCCACTATTATTTAACCTATATATTGAAGTTATTCAGCAAACTGGAATAAATACAATAATCTTCGTTTCGTTTTCCAAGGTAATTGCTACAGTGAACTAGTAAATATAATGAATGATGAAATTGACAAAATAAAAGTTAGGATGGCGCAGCAAAAATTAACTATCAATATCAATAAGACCAAGTACATGATAATTAGTTCATCGGCACCAGCACTAGAAATCAATATTGATGGGCAAAAATTAGAATATGTAAGAGAATTTAAATATTTGAGTGTTCTGATAGATTCCAAACTGAAATGGAGCAGCCACACAAATTTACTATGCAAGAAATTGTCATCAATTGCTGATTTATTTAGTAAAATTGGTTATCTTCTACCAAATGAAACTAAAAAAAGTGTATATTATGCAACCTTTCATAACCATTTAAGTTGTGGCATCAAGTTATGACTGAAGAGAAATAACTGAATTCATTCATAGAGAACAACAAATTTTATTTATAAAAGATTTTATAAATTTAAAACTTATTTTACATATTCACGACATTGAATCGTCAAGAATACACACAACGACTAGTTTAACCAAATGAAGAGACCATTACCAAGTTAACATAAGTATTCAGCATCAACAATGCATATTGCAATTAGTCTCTACAACTAACTTGAATGTAACTTAAAAGTCAATCATTTATAAATAAATATAGCACAGCTCAACTTTGGCAAACTTAACAATACATTTTTCTTGCTTTATGATCCACTGATTTTCCTTGCTTATGAACCACCGCCTTTAAAATATGATAACATAACAGGAACAGTACTTGAATTAAGATAAAAACTGTTATAGTACCACAGAAAGTATCCCAAATGTCTAATGGTTATTTCTGCTATAGCCATATCCTGTGGGACATCATGAAGGATGTAGCTTTATTTTTCTTTATTTTTTATGTACTTTAAAGATTGTGAACTTGAATTATTGGAATAAAAATTTAAATTTATTAAAAAAAGTAATTTTAATCCTCAGGGCTCAAAGGGTTATTCCTTGTATTATTATCATAGTTTCCGGGTTCAATTAGACTAATTCGAAATTAAAATCTTTCTTTTAGATTGAATACATAGAATAATTTATTTAGTTGATCATCTTGAAATGACAATTTTGAGGGCACTTTAATTAAATTGAGGGAAATTTAGTTTAACTCAGATAATTCTACTCATTCTGATTTAAAATAGTTTAAAATTTAACTTTCACATAATATACACTCAGTATGTGTTTTTCAATTTCTTTTAAATATTCGGGTATTAAAAATAAATGCAAATGTACATAAGACTGCAAGTGTTTTATTTATACCGTCATAATATTTTTTTAGTTTATTTATTTTACTTTACAATCTATCTTATTTTTATTAAATAATAGTATGTGTCTATATTAGACGATATTAAGTAAGTGGTTTTGGCTTCTTTGATATATAACAGAAGTTTTATATTTCTGGTCAAGCTAGTGGGGATTTCTGGTTTTACATTGATAAAACCCCGTAGTATGGACTAAAATAATTAAAAACGAGTCTTAAAATTTAAATTATAATTTTTTAATGATTTTTTAATTGGAAATTTTGAATTCTGTTTGAAGATAAAGAAAGATAAAAAAATAAAGAAATTAAATTTTTAGTGTTGTTTTCAAATTTGTTTTTTTTTCAGATAGAATAAAATCATCAAAAGAGCCTTCATTTACCATTCTATTCTCTGGGGCGAAACGAAATGAAGAACTGTGTCGACTTTAACTCACTAAAAACTCCTATTCTTTTGTTAAAATTAAAACTATATAGATTATCCATTAATACAATTTTTGTTCTAGTACTTCAGATGTCTTTGATCAAACAAAATTCCCTTAAGAATTATTGAAAGATAAAAATTTTGATCTTAGGCGAGTTCGAACGTTTTCGTTCGTTTAGGTCTTTTTGTAGTGTTGACTGTCAACTAAGCGTAAGACTTACTTATTAATATGTTGAGAGATACGAACTTCGTGGCGTACTGTAATTTTTTTTATTTTTGTACTTTATCTAATCTTGAGACCTCTATGAATATCAGCATAGCGAATATAGGATAAAAAGAAAAAGAAAATTTCGATTTATTTACATAATATTTGAATAAATTGGTCATTAATAATTTTTTTTTTATTTATTTATTTATTGCCATGATACATATTCATAATTTTTTTTTTTAACAATATTAAATTTTTTAGAGCTTATACTATTCTATTTACACCTATGACTATTCTTAATTATTGCTTAGGCTAGTTGACTAATTTATTTATTATTTAATTTATTATTTAAAGGAAAAATGGCGACAAAAAATGGCGTTTTTGAATATTTATGTTTTTTCATAAAACTTACCACTACTTACATACTAAGAAATAAACCTAAATTAAAACCTATTTTAAAACTGCTCTTATGAGCGGATTATTTGAGTTGAAGCAATTTTCCAGTAATTTATGCGATTTCTTGGTTAAAAAATGTCTAGGTTTTGTAAGAATTAATTTCAATATTGCATTTTGTTTTCTTTGCAAAACTTGCATATATGTGTTTTGACAGTGTCTTTCCGTACGACAAATCCATATACGCAATTACGCAAAATTGTTTTATATATTAGGAGTTTGTTTTCTAAATTTAAAAATGACTTACGATTTATTACAGGATACAAAACTTTAACAAAGAAATTCCATTTTTCAATAGCTTTATTAATGTAAGTCTTAAAGAATAATTTTTTATCGAGGTGAATTCCAATATAAGTGATGCATTCGCTCTCTATTAATTAATAATTATCGAAATGAAATAATTTTTTTTTTTTGTAGTTTTTGGTTAGAACAACCCCATATTTTAATGCCGTATGCCCAGACCGGCTTTAATTCGTCATATTTGATTGCAGATCAGAACTTTATTATACGTCGTAGATATATCATCTCCGAAAGTTATAGTCCTGAAAGAACTTCCGAAAAAAGCTATAACAATGCTAACACGCATTATAAACGCTGCTATAAGAATAAGGTATGTGCCGAATATGTGGAAAATAGCAGAGATAATTATGATACCAAAGCCAGGTAAGCCCATAAATGAGGTCAAATCCTACAGACCAATATCATTACTACCAATAGTATCAAAATTATTTGAAAAACTATTATTGATTCGAATGAGACCGATCATAGAAAATAGTAATCTGATTCCAAATTATCAATTTGGCTTTAGATCTAAGCACTCGACAATCGATCAAATTCATAGAATAACAGACATGATTGAAAAAGCTTTAGAGGAAAAGAAAGTATGCTCTACCATATTTCTAGATGTAGCCCAAGCTTTTGATAAAGTATCGCATCGAGGCTTAATAAATAAACTAAACAATATGTTACCTAAACAATACGTAGATATACTCTCATCATATCTAGAAAACAGACTATTCAGAATAAAACAAGACGAAGAGTATTCTACTATTAGAGATATTAAAACGGGTGTGCCTCAAGGTAGTATTCTGGGTCCCATACTGTATTTGCTCTACACCAATGATTTACCAGAAATGGAAAATATAACTGTAGCTACATTCGCTGACGATACTGCGTTGATGGCAGTAGGATCAAATATTGACGAGGCTACAATTAAATTGCAAAGAGCAAGCGACAAGCTATACCTCTGGACAAAGAAATGGAAAATTAAACTCAATGAGTTAAAATCAGTACATGTAAATTTTACAAATAAAAAATTAGAAAATCAACCACCATTGGTAAATCTGAATGGGGTCAATATACCCCAAGAAAACAATGCTAAATACCTAGGAATGACATTAGATGTCAAACTTAGATGGAAAGAGCACGTTAAAAAGAAAAAATTTGAGCTTGAAAATAAGTATAGAGAAATGTACTGGCTCTTAGGTCGTAATTCTAAATTACCTATACATAACAAGATTTTGTTATATAATCAGATACTCAAACCGATATGGTTGTACGGCATACAAATATGGGGATGTGCAAAACAAACACATGTACTTTGTATACAAAAATTCCAAAATAAAGTTTTGCGCAACATGGTAAATGCCCCCTGGTATGTTCGCAACAGTGATTTGCACAGAGATCTAAAAATTCCTTGCATAGAAAATGAAATAAAAAGATATGCAACAAAGCATATAGCTCGTCTGGGGGGACATGTTAACGTTGAGGCCACTCAATTGCTAGATAATCAAAATGATGTCAGAAGGCTTAAAAGAACTAAGCCACTAGATTTAATACGATAGAATTTCGTAAACTTTTTCTTTAAGAAAACCAAAATAGCAATAAATTAATGGTTAGTCCGTTGGACTAGTATTAATGGGAGGGGTGTGGTTTAGTCAGTAAAAATCTGGCACACAATGGAAGCTACGGGGCTCATTGTGTCTATGAAGATTCCCACCAATCCACGCAAAAAAAAAAAAAAAAAAAAAAAAAAAAAATCTCCGAAAGTTGCCATCGTTGTATCATCTAGCTGTGGGATATCATTGGTATAGAGTATATACAGAATGGGACCAATAAAGCTCCCTTGGGGTACTCTTGCATGTATATGGTTTCATGTAGAGTAATATTCATCTTGCTTAATATGAAATAATGTTTTTGATAAGTCAAATGGAATTACTTCGACATATCCTTTGGGCAGAAAAAGGGGTAACTTGTAAAGCTCCTCGTGCCATACTTTGTCAAAGGTTTGTGAAACATGAAGGTTATTGAATCTGTCTACATACTTCTATACCCATTAACTATTATTATAAATTGTATAATAATAAGTTATAGGGTAATGTATTCCCTTTATTTTGTTTTAGTTAAAGATTAATATTGAATCATAATAAAAAATTAAAATAGAATTTGAACAATTTTGTAAAATTTTTCGCAATTTTTCTGCAAATATCCGTCAGTTTAGTTGCATCGCATCAAAAATATGCTACGTGTATTTTCTGTAGGTAATATTAATGTCTTGATTGACTACCTACTCGTTACAGTATAGTAAGTAAGGTTTTCGAAAAGTTGATAATAAAATAAAGTAAGCTGTCACTGTATCAATAAGTGTTCATTTTAGTATTTTATATAATAAAATGAAACAATCCTGCTGCCAACTTGCCGTTTCGCGCCATTGTTAGGTTGCTTCAACAAATTAAAATAAAAAAGAAAATCTATAAGCTAAAATTTTTTCTTTCCTAAAAAATATATGTATATAGTTATGTAAATGCGTATATTAATTTATTTCATATGAATAAGTTCTTGTTATAAATGCTGTACGAAGTTATGAATAAAATGGAAAATAATTTTCGATTTCAATTTTATTTTTTTAAAGGTTTTTAATCAAAATAATTATGTTATGAAGCTGTGGTAGATGGTGGGTGCGACTCTAACGAATGACCAAAATTTGCCAAATCTAACCAAGTTCCTGTGTTAATCGGTGTTTTGCGTTGGAGTGTTGAGTAGGCCTATTTCGAAACCACAAATAACAACGCACCGTTTTGTTTACCTCCTGGGTGGTGCGAAAAAAATAAAATAAATTTTCAATAGCAAAATTGTTGTTCTTTAACTCAATTTGCTTTTGTAAAAAACAATTGTTCAGTTTATCAAATTATTTCGATTTTTTTACCAAAAAAAAAAAGATTTTTGCACCGGACCTAGCGTAATACACCTAATATTTGATTACATTATTCTTAGAGTTCTCTTTTTTGTTCAGTTTTACAGGAAGATTTTTTTTTCTAATTAGAACATCGTCTTGAAACGGGCTTTACAACTAGTTAAGAATAATAGTGTGTACAATTTGGTGTCTGGACAAAATTTACATATGGACAAATTTACATATGGACAAAATTTCATATTTAAAAAAATTACATATTTAAGGTTTTTATAAAAAAAATTTAAAATTATTTGGTTTTGAATGAAAGTACTTTTTTTTCTTAAAAAAAAGTAATAATACTAATTCTTTTATTTGGATAAACATTATTTGGTTTTATAATTTTAAATTTAATAAAGTCATATGAGCTATAATTTGTATATTGGTTTTTTCTTTATATTCTGCACTAAAACCTTGCCGTCTGCGTTTACCGCTGCCGTCGGCAAAAACAAGATTTCAATAAATAAGTAGCTGGGCTTACCCCATGAAAACACAATTTTTATTAAATACGATTTTTCCAAAGTTTGGACCAAGTTTTGATAATTATTATTATTGAAAATTCATTATTAAAAATAAAATTTTTAAAAATAATAAATTAATTAAAAAATAAATAGGTAAAATAACAAAAAATAGAATGTTCAATTATTTACCAACATCCAGAAATTTACTTATATTTTTAAAAATTATAAGAAATCTTAAAAACGTTTGTTAATTAGTACATCAAAAACCTTCAGGCTACCTGAATAGTTTTATAGCCTTAAAACTAAATAATTAAATAAATTTAAAATTATGAAATAAAATATATGTAATCAAAATAAAACCATGTTTAACCAAATAAAAGAATTAGTATTCTTACTTTTTTTTTTTAGAAAAAAAATACCTTCATTACAAATTTTCCTTACCAAACTTAATAATTTTAAATTTTTATAAAAATTGTAATATTAAATTTTGTGTCTATGTAATTTCGTCCATATGTAATTTTGTCTTAGGTAATATTGTCTTAGCTAATTTTGTCATGCAACCGTAAAGTTTTTATTTTTAAGTTACTTTCTTAGTACGTAAATGCGAAGCTCCACTTAAAGATTTCATTCTGTTACAAGACATAGAAAATGTTATTCGTTTAAAGTTAAATGTGGATACGACTGAAATTTAAGATTGATTATAACAAAATTTGAATAATTTTTAAAAATTATTTAATCAGCATATGGTTAATTTTCATTCTACACCACTAAATTTAAATGAAAATTTCTTATCTACAAGAAACTGCAAATGGAAAACACAAACAAAAAAAATAATAAAAACGTATTATTACATTGGCCTAGATTTTGCAAGAATGTAAATGCTATTGTTCACTTGCCAGAATACACATGTACTCTACAAATATATTGTGCAGTTTTGGTTAAGATTTACAATTCGGTTATAAATTTTCATTTAATTTCCTGCTGAGATTTAAGAATATTTTCTTTTATTTTTACTTTATTTGTTCTAACACTAATTTATACTTACTTAGAAAAATAAATTAAAATTTCTTGTAGATGACAATAATTTATTGAAAATTCATTTTCATTTATACATAGTAGATGCACAACACTGTAGGTACTTACTGAAAGCTAATAGTAAAACTTTAAATTTATCAAAATGATTTTACAACGTTGTGAGTTTTGATATACCAGAAATATCGGGCAACTACACTGTTAAATTGCTGACATATAAAGTTTTGTGGAATATCATATACGAAAGCTTGAAATATGAAGTACAAATAGGCGAATAACAGTGTGGATTTAGGAGCTAGAATAGATCTACCAAGTATTCCTTGTCAGACAACAAACAATGGAAAAAAGCTTTGAATACAACACAGATCTACATAATATGTAATTCATTGACTTTAAACAAATATTTGCCAATATCAATATAGATAAAATCCCTAAGGCGTCTCTAATCATTATTAGGTGTTTCGAAGAAGCTGATAAATCTCGTTAATATGATAATAAAACACTCCACTAGTAAAGTTCTAAGACAAATTGTCCCTACAATTGTTTAAATTTTTTTAATGATCTACCTGATAATATTAAGTCAATTGATAGTTTCTGTCTATACAAAAAAAAAAAAAAAATCGTCTAACTTGTTAATGTTTAAATGTGTAATTTTTAAATAAATTTGATATAATGTAAATTATCAATGACTTTCTAACTGATTGTATTTATTTTATATTAAAAGAAAAAAAATAAAAACTATTGTCAAACAATTGAATATTTATATTAATAATAAATTATTAGACCAGACAGCTTTCGGCTACGGTCGTAAAATTCTTATGTACAATATGTGATCAAACTTCAACTTTAAAATTGTTATTCAATTTATTTATTATATTGAATTAATTTGTAACTATTTTTGAATTACTAAAATTGTAGGTAAAATAATTGTAGGTAAATTGTACAGATAAATAAAGAAAAAAAAAATTGTTTTTCTAAAACCAACATTTTATATATATATTATTCTGCATTTATCTGGATGTTTGTAAGTTCGACGGAACGCTCCAACACATATACAAATTGCATATGTATACAAATGCATATATATACAAATTGCTTTGGTGCTTTTTTTAACCCCTGTCTACCATGCTGAACCTTTGCAGGAAAAATTGATTGCATGAACTATATTTTTTTTAATTTAATGTTAGTCTTCTTCGCAAATAATAAGGAAAAATAATAAATAATAATAATAATATAAATAAAACAAACAATTTTTTTTGATTTATAATAATAAGGACTAATAGAAATTTAATCAATAGTTTAATATGGTATAATAACCAAAAGGCAAACAGCATTTAACACAAAAAAAAAACATAATTCACTCAAAGGTTATTCTTATTACTTAAAATTATACACAATAATACACATGTGTATCAGCATATTTGTATTGTATAATATTATACATTATACTACTTTATTGCTTCTACCTTTTATTTTTGTCATTATTGTGTGCGTAACTCACTTCACTCAAAAAAAATTATTTTTGTTTTTTTTTGTTTTTTTTTTTATTATTTGATGTATCTGTATTCTGTATGTTCTATATTATGCTCCATTCCAAAAATATTATTTTATTTTCAGTGTTAAGTGTTCACTTTTCACTTCACTGCTCAGGTTCACTATTCAATCAATAGAACTTTATAGAAGTAGAGTAGAATAATTAACTCTACTTCTACGCCGGATAATAAAACATTGTTTTTTTTAAATTGAAAATTATTGATGAAAATGTTTTTGTATTTTTTGTAAATTTTACCAATTTAGATACAAAATTTTGAATATATAAATTATGAATATTTTTTAAAAATAACACTATACCATAATAACAGTTTATTCATATAGCAAATTAAGATCCCTATACATTATACAAAAGACAAAATTTATATGAAAATAAGATCCCATTACATTTGGATATTCACAATTTTTTGTATTATTCCATCCAGCATTTTGAATAATTTTAATAAAATTTTCTACTTCAGAATCTATATCACATTTGGATCTTAGTTTTGTTTTTATGTTTATTTTGTTTTCTATTTCTTGTTTAAAGCTAGCCCAGTCAGTTGTCTTGTTCGTTAGCAGAGGTTTCGACTGTTTCTTAATAACCTTTTCATATAGATTTAGTATGACTGCAGAGTGATCTGAGTCCAAATCATGGTTATCTTCTAGCTTAATATAATTGGGTGAATTTTTTTTTGTTATATCAAAATCAAGCAGATCAGGAGTTTTATTTCTATCAGTTGGCCAATAGGTTGGCTTACCGGTAGATTGGTAAATGCAGCCTTTTTCTTTTATAGCTTTTCTTAGCTCTCTTCCTCTCGTAGAGGTTACTCTAGACCCCCAATCTATGTGCTTGGCGTTGTAGTCACCTCCCAGGATAAATCTATCGCCAAGTAGTTTAAGAATTTCTTCAAACATGTTATTCTTTATGTTGTATTTGGGTGGACAGTATAATGCACCGACACAAAGGCTTTGTTTAACAGACATAATTCGTAGCACGATTAGTTGGAATTCATCTATTTCTAGACTAAGTTCCTCGTGGTGCTTAATATCTTTCTTTATTAAAATTGAGCTACCACGTCTGGGTGTATTACTCGGATGGTTTGCGCTGTAGCATGTATAGTCATTTATTTTAAGCGATGACTTATCTGTCATATGTGTTTCTGTCAAGAGACATACATCAATATTTTGTGTTCTCAATAGAATTTCCAAATTATTTTTCTTGTTCAGAATACCATTGGCATTCCACGTGACTATACGAAGTGCGTTCTTAACCATGCCTTGCGGATTTATTTTTTGGTGTATACATATATATTTCATTATGTTTGTTTTCTAATGTGCATAGTCTTGTTGAGATTTCATTCATTGTTTTTATCATATTTTGCATCATCTGCATAATGGTATTTTCAGTCAACTTTTGTGTAGAAACTTTATTTTGTTCTTTCGGGTTTCTTTTTTGACTTAGGTTATTTTGTGTTACCTGTGAATATGATAAGCCTTCTACGACTTTTTTCGACGTAAAAGTTTTAGGTTTCTCTGAAGTTTCAATGCAATTCTGTTTCTGGGCAATAGGTTGCCTAGGTTTTGTCTTTTGTTTTTCTTGTCTATGTTGCATTTGTTTTGGGGCATTTTTTTGTAGCTTCTTTCTTTTTTGCAACTCTCTAGCCACCTGGCAACCACGATAACTCGCTGGGTGTGCCTCAAGGCAATTAGCACATTTAGGCTTAATATTTTTTTTTTCTTTGCAAGAAATTGTTAAGTGGGGACCAGCACATTTAACACACTGAGCTAGACGCTGGCAAAACTTTTGTGTATGGCCAAATCTTTGGCATCTCTTACATTGAGGAATGGTAGTCGTTTTACGAATAGCCTCCATTTTAACCCTCATGTGCTGGATAAATTCAATTTTGAATATTTTGTTTATATCTTCGGAGTTTTCGAATGTTAGCATAAAGAGAGGAAGACGTACCGTAGATTCTTTGTTATTTTCCTTTTTCTTTATTATTTTATTTGTGACTTCTAAAATTTTGAAGCCTCTATCTTTCAATTCATTTTTTATATCTTCAGGTTGGCATGACGGATGTAAATACCTAACCATTACTTTAATAGGCCTGGTGCTCTTATTTTCATAAGTGTGCCATTCAATATTGGCTTCATTTATTGCCTTAGTCAACTCTCTATATTCTTTTTCTTCTTCAACATTAATTTTTAGTTGTTTATTGTTAAGCATATTAACTTTATATTTAATATTGCTTTCTTTTAATTTTTTGTTTATTTGAGGGTATTCCACTACATTACTAAGTATAACTGGAGGAGGTTTACCTTTTCTTTTACTTTTACATTTCGCAACTTCATTTATTTGCACATTTTTCTCTACTTTGTCCGCAACATTTTCTGGGCTTAAAGTAGGTGATTTTTCTGCTTTTCTTTTTTTACAGATTCTTTTTGTTTTAAAGATCCAGTCGGTTTCTCGAGCTAGTTCTTCATCATCTGTATGAAATTCTTCAGCAGTTTTTAGTACTACTCTTTTAGTAGACATGTTTTGTGAATTTTTTAGTTTCACATTTTCTTCTTTAATTATGCAGAGTTCATTTTTCAATTCCCTGCATAAGATTTCTAATTCTGTAACTCTGGCATTAAGTTGATTATTTTTTGCCTCAAGTGCCTTTTCGTTATTATTACCCTCGTCGGGGTTTCTATATCTGTCTTTTTGGGACATGTTTTCGTAGATATTTTGAGACCCTGCTGGAGGTGTTCTCT
The DNA here is from genome assembly GCA_963942445.1 of Argyra leucocephala. Taxonomy (NCBI): domain Eukaryota; kingdom Metazoa; phylum Arthropoda; class Insecta; order Diptera; family Dolichopodidae; genus Argyra; species Argyra leucocephala. The sequence continues at coordinate 139,653,423 of OZ012678.1, read as the reverse complement.
GGACCCCAGATTTTCTTCTGAATGGGTCAATTAAAGCAGCTCTGCTTTCGTGGTTTTGCAATAAGTGGTCTCCCCCAGAATCCGTGAGACCTGCCTCGAAAGAGGGTGGATTTTCCAGAAGATCTGGATTACCACCTGGGGTATACAATCTTTGAGTTTTATTCATTGCATACTTTTTTTTTTTTTTGTTTTAATTCGGAGTTCCATCTCCTAGCCTAAGGATAATATTTCCCTTGTACAAGGCGGTACCTTTTATTCCTGCCGTCCCTCTGGGATCAGTCGCAGACCAGAAAGCCGCCCATTCTGGGTCAGTCGCTTCTGGATTTTTCTAGGCTTTTAGTGGACTTTTACCACAAGCATGCCTTACTGCGGATATTTCGTACCCCGACCCGCCGGGGACTTTTCTATAGCTAGATGGTTTAGCAAGGTGAAATAAAGAAATAAGTATGGAGACTTGAGTACGAAGAAGTAGGAAGTCAAAGGCTTAATAATTCGAACAAACTATCAATAAAATTGTTTGCCGTATGTTGCATAAGAACATAGAAAAATAGTACAAAATGTTTCGTGTTGGTTTGGATATTCGTCCATCTTTCACTAAATTGTTGTTCCGTCAAATAAAAATTCAAAAAATGCTTCAAAAGTAGAGTGCTACATCTATACAATATTAGAAAAAAAAAAAAACATATTTCTATAGCCACTTATGTGTACTTTCATTTTATATATTATCACAATTTGACGTGAACAGCAAACCAATCGTTGTAACACGATATATTCTATATTAGAAGCACATAAGTCATGTAACAATAGACTTGTCTGTTAATATATTATCGTCTTTTATTAACACTTAATTTTAAAATCATTTTTATATGACAAAGACAGGTTTGATCTCTATGATTAGCTCTAAAATATATTTTCATTTCATTCAACTCTACAGTGTGACTCGTTTTTGATTCATTTTTACATAAAAATATACACAATCAGTATATAAAATTTATGTAGGAGTTCAGAAATTTTCTTTAAATCAAATTCAAATTTAAATTTTGACTATTTTCTCGTATTCATTAAATTACTTTCACATAATAATAATGTCGACTTTTATTATTATTGGCTCTATTCATTACGTTTTTAAAAGTAAAGAAATCAGTCAATAAAATTTCTTTAAAGATTTCAAAAATTGTTTTTTTTTTTTAATAAAAATGATTCTTAAAAATGAAAAATTTTTTTTTTGTTTTTGCTGATATTTATAACTACCTACCTACATAAATTAAAATACAAAATTCTTTTATGAAAATTTTGCAAATTTTCATACCCTCTATTGCATAATAAAAATAATATATGTACATAGGTATATAAAAAAATAGACATTAAAAAAAAAGAGAAGAAAATTCTTTAAAAGCAGTCTCCATCAACATGTAGGTAATATGTAAATATTTTATATAATAATATTGACAAAGAAACCTACATAAATAATATAATATTTTTCCATACACACTTACGAATAACATTATTTCAATAGTATTTAAAATAGATATTGCCAAAAGACTAATATTCACATTATTTAATCGCCTACAGTTATGACTACAATAACTGTCACTTAAAATAATTCAGGAGACACTTTAATTTTAAATTAAACTAATGTGACGTCATATAAGATTTGAAGTTTTCAAAGGAAAATATTTTTAAATATCTAAAACTTCTATTCGTATTTTCTTAATATACATAAGAATTATATCTTAGAAATAATATTGAACTCTGCGTATATACAAGGTATACCATTCTAGACTAAGATAACTTGGGAAAATGTTAATAAAATATTCCTTAGGAAACAATAAATTCTATTGTAGAAAGGGGTCTATTTTAAGCTCCCACCGAGTCCCACCAGAACTTTTTGGTCTGTTTTTGTACTTAGTATCTAGCATATTTTTTTATTTTATTTCACTGTATTCGATATACAGTGAGATGATAGTCCATACAATTTGTATAATGTAAGTGAGCTTATAGAATGTGATCTGAATACTAAAACTAAGAAAATTTCAAAACTAAGAACAAAACAAATTAAATTTATAAAACTCCAACTAAAATAAAGTACATACTACTTAACTAAATATGAGAATGAAATTCGACATATCAACACCAACACAGTTATTTTGGTGGTTTCAATATCCACAAACACTTAACGCATTCACTGTCAAGGCCGTTTTCATAAATCTAACGTCAGGTGCCAACATAAATTTAGGCATTTTTAAGTAATACGAGATATCTCGTAGTTTGGCCTACTTATACAAAATTTCATTTGGATATGCCAACTACGAGATAAATCGTACCTTATTTTTTCCATAATTTCTTATTTGATTTCAAGATAAACAAACAAAAATGTAAAAAAAAAAGAGCATTCAACTTTATTTCAATAAATAAAACATGACAAAACAAAATATAATTAATTTTTGTTATTATTATTCTTCTTAATATATGTATATTAATTTTGATGATAAATTTTAAAACAGTTGTTCAAGCAAAGAGCTGGCTTTTCAGGGCACTCTGCGTCAAATATACGTCGTTTCACATCTTTTGTTTTCTTTATAACAAACACGACATGGCTTAGTTGGGTTATTTTTCTTTTCCGTTGGTGGAATTGATTCCAAGTAGTGAAAGTTGTCTTTAGTTTCAATGTTTTTAGATTCACCAGCTAAGTGTTCAATAGCCTTTTCTCTAAATTGTAATATTGACAGTTTTTTGTTTGAATTATTTTGGGTGTAAAGTAGCCAAGCATTATGCATAAACATTTCGAAAAATTGAAACCCAAGTTTTTTGTACCATCGCACAGATTTTCTTGATGATGAATAATATGAAATGTTTTGATCGCTACGATCTACTCCAGCCATTCCCAAGGTGTAGTCCCGAACAATATCCGGTTTAATGGAGATTTTTTTATTTCTATTCATTACCTCCACCATGTTTCCATAGTGTTTGTTGGATATAGTGAGTACGTCCCTTTTGTCTTTCCACTTACAAACTACGACCGAATCTAATCGAGCCCATGTTGATTCGCCTTTTTTAAGCTTATTTTGAATTACATTTTTCGGACTTTCTTTTCTATTGGCCCTCAAAGTACCACACACATACGTAGATCTATTGGTTAAGGTTTTTGTTAAACCCACGGAATTATAAAAATGATCCATGTAAAGATTATATCCTTTGTCAAGAAAACCTTCCATTAAGCTCATCACAACATCACTGGCATGATTTTTACAACCGTCAACTTGTTTTCCTTCATAAATTTTTACCCTCAATATCATTCCTTTTGATTCGCAGAGTTCAAATAATTTTATCCCATATTTATGTCGTTTGTTTTTAATATATTGGCGAAAAATTAATCGGCCTCTCCAAAAAACCATGGACTCATCAATACACAAGTCCTGCTTTGGATGGTAAATGTGATCCATTGTATCATTGAAATGTTGTAGGATTGGCTTTATTTTAAATAAACGGTCGGCGGTTTGATGCTCGTTGTTTGAAAAACGAAGAAATCCAAGAAGCATTTGAAACCGATCTCTTGATATTCTGTTACGGAAATATTTCAGACCATAGAGTTTACTTGTGTTCCAATAATGTGATATACTTGGTAAAGTGATAGGCCCCATGTGTAATAATAATCCAAAAAACACTCTAAGCTCTTCATTGCTTGTATCTTTCCAATTTTTTAAACGAGATGATCTCAGCAATTATGCTTTACTAATTTCTTGATTGGCATAAAGGTTGGTTTGTTCAACGAAGTAAGTTAAAAAGTTTTCTGTTAAAAATAAATCAAAATAATCTCCAGGTGTTATACAATTTTCAGAAACATTTATAAATGGTATCCCTTTAAATGGAAACTGAGGAGGATCTTGTTTTATTTCACTCCAATCATTATCTGAAGATGTTATATTCTCATCAACGCGAATTCGTTTAGGTGCGATATTTTCAATATCACTGTCAGACTCAGAACTTTGACTGTCAGAATTGCTACTTTCATCATCATTATCATCTAACAAATATTCATCTTCATCAGCAGAAAAATCGTTGTCACTAGATACTTCTAAACTATCTAAATATTTTTCTATGTCTTCATCCTCCATTTCAACACGATAAAAATTTTATTTAAAAACAAATACTATTTAAGAAAATCAAAAACAACTTTTAATCTCAAAAATCTAAGCACGACTAAATTTTATATGTATAAAAATTCAACTTCAATAAAGCATTACTTTTTGGAGAATTTCAAATTTGGTAAAACCGTTACTGTTTAAGCACTTTTTCCATGTGCCAAAATGAAATAATAAAGTTAATTCAATAAGCCATATCGAAATTATGTTCAATATAATCGCAAAGTTCTTGCTACGAGTTATCTCGTAGTTGGCCTGTTGAGTAAGGTTTGCTACTACGAGATAACTCGTAGTTGGCAGTGAATGCGTTAAAGTACTTATCTGGTTAGACAAACTTGTTTACAAACTATACAAATATAAATTGTCTAACCTACTTATTAACCCTTTACCGCCGGCTACTAGTTCCCGTTGTACGATCGTGATGAATTTTTGAGAGTAGTCTATTTTTAGATTTTTAGAGAATTACAAATTTAAAATTTCGTGGTGATAGTCCAGCCGGATCCGGAGTTGTGGCCCGTACTATATATAGTACAACCGGCGGATATGGGTGCAAAAATCAATATGAAAAAATAAAAATTTAATATTTATGTTAACTTTATTTATTTTTATTGAGAAGAACATAAACCATCATAAAACATAAACATAAATTCTTTAAAAATTTTACATATGATATTCTGCAAAGCATTTTCTGTTTATACATAATGTTTTTCTACATATTTTACAAGAGTACATACTTCTTGAATGACACACGACACATCTAAGTTGAGTGTGCATTTTTTGAGGAACATGTTGAGCTTTTTCTTTTTCTACTGATGAAGAAGGGTTCCTTTTTTTGATTATAGAAGTGCTTGCGTATAATATTTTGCGTACTGTAGACCTCCGAAAATTATAAGCTGAGATGAAAATTCGTTATTGGTATTTTCTGATTGAATGTACAATTTCCATGCATTTATCATTGTTAAATCGATTTAGATATGTGAAAATGACCCACCAACATTTTTTTCCTTTGATAGCAATTCTATACGAATTCATATTTTGATTAGCGTTGTCAACACCTCCCATGTTTACACTATATGTTGCATACACTTTTGGTTGACCAATTTGTACTTAGTTACGGTCTACTTTGGACCAACATTTTACGTGATGCAACGGGATCACGGTTTCAAAATTTGTTAAAATTGAACATACGCTATTATCTATCCATTGGACAACAAGTAACTCGGTTGTACTATCATATCTATAATCAAATGTGGCACGAGGTTTATTTATAAATGTTTTATTTAAAATTTTTAAAATGATTTTCTCGAATGGTACCTGTTGCTCGAAAATTGATGTTTTTTAAGAGTTTCATCAATGCATGAGTAGTAAAAAAATTGTCGAAAAATAAACAATGTTTAGTTGATTCTGGTATCATTTTCAAAAAATCAGTTAATGTTTTTGGATCCAGCGGAATCAACCGCTTATTTTCATAATTTTTTCCGCAATATATACATCAAAATTGTAGCAATAACTAGAAGAGCTGCATAACATGCAATTCTTATATTCAAATCGAACAGGTTTTCCTCGAATGAACTGCTTAACTGAATGTTTCCACTTTTAAATAGAACCTCTGCCTCCACTTTTAAATAGAACCCGTTACCTAAGTCATTATTAAGTCTGTCATTTATATGACTTATTATTCCAAATCCAATTCCCAATATTATTGTTAAAATAGTGCTTAGAGGTATAATAGTTTTAGTAAAACGTAGTAATAAATAGTGTAAATCTTTTAATTAGTCTTAAACACATATATAACAGCAATAATTAATTTTGAAATATTGGTATATGCAATAAAATTAAATTATTCATATTATTATCTTTATTAGTGAAATTTGGATTTTTGAAAATGAAATGGATGATTTCAATATTCCTAATTATTCTTTCATTGCAACTTGCAATTCCTATAATCTTATTATAGAAGCGACTTAAAATGTATTTCTTGTAATTACAATTTTAATTTCTGTGATTTGATCAAAGTTTCCTTCAATATTGGGAGTATTGAATATTGTTGTATTTGTGTGTATAGACTTCATAAAAGTAGCGTTACTGATTTTGTTTCAGAGATTACAAGTTTTTTATCTTTAGAAAAATCTAAAAACCTTATATTGCTTGGCGACTTTAATATTGATCTTTTTTCTCATTCACATGGTACTACAAATTATATTATGCTCCTGTCCTCATTTGGTTTTGATTCACTTATTTCTAAGCCTACTCGTTCATCTTCTGGTACTTGTTTGGATCATATTTTTATAAGGCTTTATAAAGACAATAAATTGACGCATATGGGTGATGTTTGGGACCTTCGTTTATCTGATCATTGTATGACCAGTCTAAGTGTTTCGTTTTCTGTTGATAAATTAAAAAATAATAATAATGACTTCATTAACATTGCTTCCTTAGATTTTATTCGTTTAAGGCAAAATTTACTGGTTGAATCTTGGGAAAACGTTTTTGAATCTAATTGTCCTTCGGCTGCTTATTCTAATTTTTTCAAAATTTTGTGTGGATATATTAATGTTTGTTCTAATCCTCCAAATTTTAAAAAGATTAGGAAAAGACTGAAACCTTGGATGTCTAATAATTTACTTAACTTGATCATTAAACGAAATAAGTTAAGATTAACTTTAAAAAAATATCCGAACAATGCAAGGTTGGTCTATTTTTATAACAAGCTTTGTAAAGATATTAAATTAAAAATTAAGAGTTATAAAGATAATTTTTACATCTCACGGTTAAGTAGTAACATAGGAGACACGAAAGCTGAGTGGAAAATCATCAATTCTATATTAAACAGGAATTCTTCCAAGTCTTCAAATATTTCTTTGGAAATAACTGGGAACTTAGTTAATGATCCTTCAATTGTTGGGAATCATTTTAACAATTTTTTTTCAGGAATTGCCGAAGAAATCACTCTTACTACCCAAACTGTTGACAAACTTCATATTCAAAGGCATTTTTCCAGACCAACTAAAAACTGCAATTGTCATTCCTCTTTTCAAAAAAGGTCTTCCTCTGGACCCGAATAATTACAGACCCATTTCCCTATTATCTCCTATCTCTAAAATTTTTGAGAAAGCAATTAAGGTGCGAATTGTAAGTTTTCTCGATCTCGCTAACTTTTTCAGTAATAATCAATTTGGATTTAGAAAAAAGAAATCTACAGAAGATGCGCTACTGAAACTCTATTCTGAAATTTATAGTGGTCTAAATAATAATAAGTGTAGTGCGGCTCTTTTTATTAACATTACGAAAGCGTTCGATACCGTTAGTCATGAACTGTTACTGAAAAAGCTCTCTAATGCAGGCTTTAGAGGATTCATTCTAAATTGGTTTGAATCTTTTCTCGAAGACAGAAATCAATTAGTTAGAATAAATGGCACCAACAGTTCTTCTAACAATATTAAAGTGGGCGTTCCTCAAGGCTCGGTTCTTGGTCCTATTCTATTTCTCATTTTTATAAATTCTTTATTTCACCAAAATTTTAAAGGTAATTTGACTGCATTTGCGGATGATACCGCCTTTTCTTATAATAGTAATAGCCTACTAAATACCTTTATAGATCTTAATTATGATTTAGATTTGATTAGGAAATGGTTCTTTTGTCACAACCTCGTTGTTAGTCACAAAACTAAGTACATCTTATTCAACTTAAGCGGTAATATTCCACTTGATTGTAAATTATTCTATCACTCTCCAAGTTGCTGTAAATTTTCTCTTAACTTATATAATAATAATATTTATTCTTATAATGACTCAATAGCCTGTGACAAACAATGTTTTGAGCTTGAACTTGTTGAATCGTTTAAATATCTGGGTATTGTTCTAGATAATAGATTAAACTGGTCTAATTATACACGTAATTTGCGAATTATTGTACTAAGGTTACAAGATATATGTAACATCTAAGTCTGTATTGTTCAACTAAAGTTTTGAGAATGGTTTACTATGCTCTTTTTAACTCAAAACTTCAGTATGGTATCGCCTGTTGGGGAGGTGCTTATTTCAATAAAATTTCCCCACTTCTTGTTTCACAAAAACATGTAGTAAGGATTATTCTGAAGAAAAATCGACTTACTCCTAGCTTCCCTTTATTTGTTAACCTTGGAATTTTACCCCTTCGCCATTTATATTTTTATAAGTCTTTGAAAGTATTTTTTATTAGGTCGGGCTATTTAAATCAGCGATTTGTATTAAATTATAATCTTAGAATCAATAACAGGAATTTAGTATTGTTACCTAGAGCTCATACTGCTCATTTTCAACATTTCTATACTTCTCTGGCTCCCAGAATTTTTAACAGCCTCCCTGAAAGCTTAAGATTGGAACGTTGCTTTTCATCCTTTTCTAAAAATCTTAAGAATTGGTTATTTCAATTTGATAATTCTCGAATTGAATTATTTATTAACTAAATTTTAATTTCTCTTCTTGCTTACTTTTTTCTTTAATTTTTTATTTCATTAATTTGTTTGTTAAATTTAATTTTAGAATCTGTAAAATTTTTGTTACTTTATAAAAACAAAAAAAAAACAAAAAAAAAAAAAAAACTAAATTAAAGTTAAATATTTTTATATATTTTTTTTTTTTTTGCTATTGTCGTGAAACTTGAATATAATTATGTTTAAATTTTGTTAAAGATCATTGGAACTGTATATAAGGTCATTTAACTCTTGCTTATTTGTAGCAACTGAATGATCTCAACTTATTTCTAATACATACTTTACATTCTTGTTTCTTATATTTAATAAAAATAAAAATTTTGGTTGAGTGTAATTATATAAAACGTTTAAATAACTAATTTATTAGTATGCATATTTCGAATGATTTCTTGGAATCTAATAATTTGTTAATTTATTAATTATAAGTACTACATTATGTAAATAATATTTGAAATAAATGGATTATTTTAATTAATAATAATAATCATTCATTCATTTTGATCCCATATCCGCCGGTTGTTTTACACAAAAAAAACTGAGCAAATTTATTAATAATTTTTAATTAACATTCACGTTATTTTAGTTTTTATTTAATTAATACTTTTCAATTTAATTTATAATATAATTTAAAATTTTAATAACATTTTTTAATTATTTTATGGTCAAAGGTACATTATTTTGCAATCTCTAAAAAACACACATTTTCTAATGAATAAAATTGACACTATTAATTAAACTCAAAGCATGTGTTATGCAAATAAAAGTGTTGGCACATTCTTTAAGAATAGAATTCACAACAATTTGGTTTTAAAATCAAATTAGTTTCAGAAAAAAAAATTAATTTGTACACCCTGTTTTGCTGTACTATATATAGTACAACCGGCGGTAAAGGGTATAATTCACGATATGGCACAGGACAATGAATTCTACATATCATCTAATGATACGAAAGCATGTGTTAAAATACATAACATCCAAAATGGTCTTCAGAAAGGCACGGTTAATTCACCTATCTTATTTTTATTATATATTAATGAATTATTAGAACATTTGAATGGATTCAAAGGCGAAAATTTCTGTTCTGTTGAAAACCTCTGTTGATGATATAATAATTTACGCTACTGATTGTAGAATAGAAAATATTAAGATAACTGCTCAAAAAATGTTTAACGTTATAATTGATTATTGTAAAATCTGTCTGTTAAAAATAAATGACAACAAATGTGAAACTATCCTCTTTCGAAATACCTAAAAGAACCTTAATTATAATTTGAAAAAAACATTGGAGGAAGCTTAACATTAAAAGTCCTACAAATGACATTTTACCAAACAAAAAATCAGTTAAATACCTATGAGTTCATCTAAATAATAAGTTAAATTATTCCCAACAAATCAAAGAAACATTATCTAAAGGCACTAAGGCCTTTATGGCATGTAAAAATTAGTTCAGAAGTTGTATATGTAGTTTAACACTATAAACACCTACTGATGAGTTCTAGTAGTGCTATGATGAACGAAACAATTCCTGAAAATAATTTTGTTTGTTAACACAAATAAGAAAAATATTTATAGATACAATGGTGATATAAAATATCTATTATCTTTTATTTCACCCACGGTATTTATAATATCTTTAAATTCATTCTGATACCTTTCCGGAATCAATTGCTTTTTAAATAATAATTCAAAGTCTTTTTTCTTCGAATCCGATATGGGTAAGTTTGTAATATATAATAATTCTGCTCCTTTAAAGTTTAGATGTTGCACCTGTTTACGGGTTCGACCCAATTCTAGAGTAGAATAAGTTAGGTGACATTTGGCGGATTGAAACTTTGAATATTTTATATCACAAGATGCTTTAGATCGAAGAAAAAAAAGTCTGCTCAGCAATCTTCTTAGATGTTGCTCAGACTTTCGACAAAGTGTGGCACCAAGGCCTTGAATTTAAACTACATCGTGATTTACCAAGACAATTCTATGAAATATTAAAATCATATATGAACAATAGATGCTTTCGTGTACGTTATGCCAAAGAATATTCAGAAGTAAAAGAAATATCTGCTGGAGTCCCACAGGGAAGTATTCTTTGTCCAATACTTTACCTGCTATATACAAGAGATATCCCACAAATTGACAACATTTTTATGGCTACCTTTGCAGACGACACTGCGATTCTTGCAGTTGACGTATCTGTCGAAAACTCCACAGCAAGACTTCAAAATGCAATGAATAAAATAAGATTATGGACCCAACGTTGGCGCATTAAACTTAATGAAAGCAAATCAACTCATATAAATTTTACATACAAAAAGATTGCAACCATTCCTATCTCAATCAATAACAAAATAGTACCATATGCCAATACAGCAAAGTATCTGGGAATGACACTCGATGCTAAGCTAAGATGGAAGGAACATATAAGAAAGAAAAAAGAAGAGCTAAACATTAGACTCAAAAAATTTTACTGGTTACTTGGGCGTGGTTCTGAGTTATCAGTACAGAACAAAATATTGATATATAAGCAGATATTAAAACCTGTGTGGACGTACGGTATCCAATTATGGGGGGGCTGTGCAAAGAAAACCAACATTGAAATGTTGCAAAAATTTCAAAATAAAGTGCTCCGTGGTATAGTAAATGCACCATGGTACATACGTAACAAAGATCTCCACCGTGACTTGCGCATTGAAACAGTCACAGAAGAGATCAAGAAACATGCAGTCAAACACGAGCAGAGACTGCAAACTCATGTGAACTCGGAAATGGCAGCAGTTCTTCATATCGACAGCAGTATCCTTCGACTCAAGAGAACGAAACCCCACGAGCTGGTCACGACCTAAAATGGAAAATTCTACGATAATAGTTTCCTTTACGGAAATTATTATTTCAATAATTTTCCTTTGCGAAAAAATCTAAAAAATCTTCCCACGCGGAACTATTGCTGTGGCTATCTCCTTCACGGGAAATATCATAGTGATAAAGTTCCTACGCGGTAATTATTATGATGTTAGCGATTCTCCACGGAAGCTTTCACTATAATAATTTCCTAAACACGCGGCCGAAAATTTACGAAAAAAAAAAGTTATTAGTCGATCTTACGTAGATTGGTTATAACGGAAAAAGATAGGTGGGCTTTAGTGGGTTCGATTTCTACACTATCAAAATGCACACGCGGCTGGAGCTCTTGATGTCCTTCGGGGATTACCTCCTATCTTTCGCAAAAAAAAAAAAAAAAAAAAAAAAAAAAAAACAAGATGCTTTAGAAAACATAAAAATATTAGCTTCCGAAATTTTGAAATTGCATCCTTCCTTATTCTTTTTAATTTGCTTTGGAAAATATTTTAAGGTTTCAGTTTTCCAATCTCGAAAATCTTTAAAGGTTAATGGAATCACCTCATATGATTTGGGATTTGTTCTTGAATTATCAATCATAGTGATCCATTCTGACGGCGTCCAAATTGTCCTTTTTTTTCATAAACCTTTCAATATTTGCATGCACGGAGTCAACTGGCATGTAAGTGTGACTAGGAAGCAAAAAAGTTAATTTAATTTCGTTAATATTTTTAGCTTGAGTCTTCAAAAACAAGAAAATCTTTACTAACATTTGGCGATTTTTATTTTGGCCAAGACAGCTATCACAGTAAAAAGAAATATTTGTAATATTTGTAAATCTTTTTTGGGAACATGTATGTACTGATATTATAAGTTTTAAAAATTCGCCGAAAAATGTTTTCTGAAACGTATTTCTTATCTTCTTCTTTCTCCTTTTCTCTATACACTCTGTATCTGTTGGAAATGCTGTGGTAGTCTGATGGAAGGTATGAGCGATTTGTTTTAGATCGACAATAATGTGAGGGGACTTTCGGCAAGTTTTTTATAAAACTATGAACTGATGCTGTCAATTCTTGAGAAGTAACATTTGCAGGAGTAGCTGAGCCTCTATTATCCTTCGATATTGTATTTAAGCAAGATGATTTTTCAAGAGCATAAGTTACAACTTGACTGGAAATATTTAAAGTTTTAAGCAAATACTGTTTGCAAACTTGGAATTTTTTCCCTTTAAAATTTATAAAAAAGCCGGCACTTTTTTTATAATTTAATGTATTTTGAACACTTTTGCTTAAATTTGAAGAAATTAAATAATATTTACAATAAAATATAAAAAATATAAAAAATAGTTTTTTTGATGAAAAAAACAGTAGCTAATAAAAAATTTTTGCGTGTTTTGGGTTTTTACGACAAACCATATAACTGACTTTCCTTGCTATCTGTGTGGCAGATAAAATTTCAAAGTTATCCATCTGGTTATAGAACTTTATAGCATGATCGAAAACCTTTCTAGAAAAATGTTTCTTTTTTTATTTTTTATAATATTTTTTTGAATTAGATGCACTTTTGCTGTTTCAAGTCCTAACTTTATACTTAATACTTCATCAAAAACATAAATGCTTAACAGACCTTCTTTTTCCAAATATAGCGTTACTTCCAAAATAAATATTTTAGAGAATAGATTCCCACAAGTAATAAAACTAAATTTAAGAGTAAAACTAGAACAAATACAAAAATAATCACAATAATAATAACAAAAATAGTAAAAATCATATATCCATACAAATTGTTTGAAGGTACAGGAGTACCTTTCCAGTTGAAATAAGGGTTTTGGAATGCCAGCTGAATAAAGGTTAAGTCTTCTGCAACCCAGAAGTTTCTGCAAGACGTAAAAACTAAAATTATTTAATTTTTCACCAAAAAAATACATGCTAAGCGCCAACAACCCAAGTAACAATTTTTAGAGCACTCAGCATAATTTGCTCTAAATGACTTTTAAAGCGCCATGAAAATACACTGTAGGCTCTACAATGGAATAATTAACTCTATAAGTGTGTAAAATAAATTTATTCTACTTTAGAGCTAAAATAATAATTTCTTTCTTATATAGAACATTTTGCTTTAGTAATGTATAATATTATGTTGCTTTAGAGCTGTTGGAATAAATATATTCTTTTATAAAGCTACTTGCCCTTAAGAGTGTAATTGTATGCTGTTTAAAAGCTAACAGCGTCATGGTATTCTGCAACAGAGCAGTTCAAATATACTAGCACTTCACTGCTCTATTAGTTAATTTGTTATGCTATTTTTTATTGATAGAAAGATATTTGCTACCTGATTTAATATGTTGACTGTCCTTGTCCTACAGAATGAATTCTCATAAAAATGAAAGTCATTTCATGTTATCTCATCCCAGTCCCTGTAAAAAACTGATTAACCGTCCTTAATAGATTAGCGTTTGTATTCAGTTTGTTTGTAATTGTATCTACATAATACTTATTTGAAAAAATGGATAATTTTCAACCATGGAAAAAATATAAAATAAGCTCAACATTTAAAAAACGGTTGAACAAAAATAAAGCATTGTTATTAAAACCATGTTCTAAAAATAATAATAATCTAAGAGCAACTCAAAACGTTGCAAAAGACCAACAGCCAAAATACTATGTATTAAGTAAGTACTTACATTTTCACACTATTTAATAAAAATGAATACTAATAATTATCATATAGCTAACGATAGTGGAGAAAGCAGTCAAACACTCGAAGAAATTAAAGTCATTTCATGTTATCTCCCTCTAAAAAATTTATTAACTTTATATTACATTTTTGAGCTCTACAATAGCTCTAAAACAGCACTTTCAGACGAGCAGAGCCCTATATTAGCGAAATAAACCTTTATACCCAATCGCCATTTTTTATTGATACTAAATGAATTAAATGAATGTAAGCATTGAAAAACTTCAAAATAAATTAATTAAAATAAATATTTTGAAAATTACAAACATTTCTTAGGCTTGATTTATGTTTTGGAAACATTTGACTTAAAATATTCAAAAATATTTAAAACAAAATTTTAAGAATTTTTTTTTTAAATTATTATTTTCTTAAAATTATTATAGGGTATTATAAATTTTCGAGGTAGAAGACCAATATTTACGTTAAATTTGAAATCGCAAGGAAATTTAATGTTTAATTAGGAAAATATTCACATTTTTAACTAACTTGCAATATCACATTTCCAGATTATTTTATTGTAATAAAAATACAAATATGTTAATCTAGAAATAAATTAGATAAGCATCAATACTAATAAGAAAATATTAATATGTGTATCACAATAAAAATAATAAAATAAATGTAATACATATACATACATTATAACAACATTATTTCCTATCATTCGCTCTATATCGGCGTACTTATACATGTTCCTAAAACTAATTTATTTAAACGTTTAAAAAGCTACGTGCTCTAAAAGAGGAGTATGAAAAACTATTGTGGAGCTAAAATAAAAATTTGAATTAGCTCTATAAGCGACAATTTTGTTGCTATAAGAGCTCTATAAAAGCTCTAAGAACGGATATAGAGCTCAAAACTTGGAGCTAATAGCTCTAAATTCAGCTGTAGTGCAGCACAAGAGCTTTTATAGAGCTAAAATTGTTACTTGGGAATTGTATGAAACTTTTAATCGGCTATGTACTAAGCGACAAATTGAAATATATTAAGCGACAAGTGTTGCATAAAAGTGTACTAAGCGACAGATTTTTTTTTTGTTTTTTTTTGTTTGTCGCTTAGTACATTTTTGTTACTATGAATATTAATAATGTATTAAAATGTCGCTTAGTATAAATTTATTTTGCTTATAACTTTTTTTGTTATTTACATAGAATAATGGAGATTAGGCGAAACTGTTTGGATTTGGTTTAAGCTTTAAGAATAATGTAAAAAGTTAATTTTGAAAATTTTGTCGCTTAGTATACTCTTCCGAAAAGGTATCGGTATCAAGATTGAATATTAATTAATAAATCGAACTTGTTCTTTTTATTAAAAGTAAAATGATGTAAAGGTTTTAAAAAATTTATATTTATATAAATTTATTTTGTGTACAATATAAGTGCTAGCCTAATTTGAGAGAAAATGTATAAAAGTGTGTATTAATGAAAATAGGAAACCGGAAGCAAATTACGAACATTTTTACTCAAACAAATACATATACAAAAAATCAAAATTAAAAAAAATCAATAATTTTATAATTAAGTTGATCCGCAAACATTTTGATAGAGCAATTAGCACTCCTGAAAATGGTTTAATATCTCATATATTCTACCATAATGAGGAGTATATAAAAAGAACATTAAAATCAGGGTTTATAGCACCCGAACATTTTATATATCTAGATAAAGAAGGTTTCATCCAAAACCAAAGCCATGTCCCAATACTATTTCACTATAGTAGACGGGCTACGTGCACTAAAATAGAGTATAAGAAGTGATATTGACATCGGTAGCTTAAAATTCGATACTCATATTCCTATTAAAGATATGTTTGATAACAGAGATTATTGGTGGTTAAAAAATTAAACAAAAATTTAGTAACTTTTACACTTTAGGGTTATAGTAGATTAAGTTAGCTGTTAAGTTTTAATTTAAGTTTTTATCTCTCAAACTAGAAAAAAATGTATTGATTTTTTATAAATTTTTTTCACAATAGCTGAAAATAGAAATTGAAACTTAAATGTTAAAATAATCAAGCTTCATAAAACCTAAAATGATATCAAAATTAACAAAAAAAAAAAAAAAACAGTATAATAATATTTTTTTATAATGTTGATCATTATTAGAATTTAATCTTGTTTTGTAAGCTTTTACCTGGATCCTGTAAATAGAAGTAATAATAATAAATAAAAGCAAAAAAACAAAAAAAAAAAAACACTTAAAGTACTCGAAACATAGTTTATTATTTTAAATACAAGAAGAAGCCCAGCATATTACATCAAACAAAAAACATATATATTCATTAATGAGTTGATTAGTCAGTAATTCGATAAATAAATGCTCGAAATATTCTAGATATTGTAGTATAAACTTGTAGTACCGTACTTAATTAAGCACGAAAAGTTGATTCTGTATCTGTAAGTTTTTGTAAAAACACAAAAATGAAAATAACAAGTAAAATTTAAATAATTCTTCAACGAGCAGTTGCAGGCCCCAGAGGTGGATTTCTACGACGATATAGGTTTAAGAAAAGCTTTGTACAAAAGGACCTTGTTTTCCAAAGACAATTCAAATCTTTTACCCATTAACAAATAAAGGCTCTCAGTTTTTATCGGAATTGAGTGCGCTTTTATGCTTCTTCTATGTAATACGATCTAAATATCCCCAGATACTTGACAGGACCTTCCTGTGGTATGGTTGCACAATCAAAAACTACTGGAGGACAGTTACATTTCTTGAATGTAAATTTGACATGGATCGACTTGTTTTCATTGACTTTTATTTTCAAATTGTATAGAGACTGTATGAGACTTGAGGTTTATAATGGATCGATATCTGATCTCTGATTTCTGGCATTATTTCTGTGTAGTTGGAATACATAGTCGTATACAGAAGATATAGTATAGTTTAGAGAACGCTTCGTTTGGGTACATTCGGATATTGTACCATATCGGATATTGAAGAGTTTTGTTGTGAAAATCTGGCTGTCTGACATAGAACGTACGATTTTTTTGTAGAACACTCTCAGCAGTTGGTATATAAGAAGTTAAAATCACACCTTATCGGTAAGTCCGATAGCCAACACTTAAATAATATAGTTTATAAATCATTACTTAAGAGCTTAACATTGATGGCTGATTCTAAATATCAGTGACATTTTTTTGTTGGAAAAGTTCTACTTTTATTAAGATTAATTAGTAGAATCAGATTAAATCAATATTTTGGACACTTTGACTTGACTTAAACTTTGATGTTGATGACAAATCACCCAGACAAAATTTTGTCAGTTCTTTTCCACTCTCTTCTTGACTTATAACTTCTCTTTTATACTCTTTTTTCTTCTCCATTTTCTATTTATATTGCTCCCTTTCTATACCCTATTCGATTATAGCACTTCGTCATATTTCAGAATCATTGTTGTTCCAAAGATTTTGAAATTATTAGTTTTTCATAAGACACATTTAAGTTGTACTGTTGCGAGAAAATAAAATGAATAAAAGTGTACCTTTTCAAATGACCTTTACTGTAGATAATAAAGGATATTCGTAATATATTTTTTTCTTTTAATTTTTTTTTTTTTATATATGTATAATGTATGATGATTTATTGATTCATCACATTTTATATTCCACCTATTTCCTGTCAGAGGAAGTTTTAGCCCAATAATAGCCAAAATTCATCCTTGATTCATTTCGAAGGGATAATAATTTCTTGGAGTAAATTTTTTTTTTTTTTTTAATATTTTATCTTCTTTTGTTTTGCTGTTTCTGATAGTCTTATATGAAAAAAAAATTCTTTATTTTGTTTTTGTGTTACAGAATTCTTGGAAATTTTCATTTTTTATATGGAAAGTCACACATGTTCTATAGAATTTTTTATTGTTTTATTTTTTATTTTTTTTTCTTTTAAAGTTTCTGGGGCTTTAAGCTAAATTTACCGAAAAATAAAATTGAAATGGAAAAATTAATAAAATAATAGAGTGAAAAAAACAAATAAAAATAAAAAAAAAAAAACAGAAATAAAATAACTGTAAAAATGGTTAGAAAATTTCGGTGATTGAATATTCATTGAAAATTTTTTTTTTATTTTCTCTTCTTGTTAAAATCAATGGAAATCGAATTGAAATGAGATGAACTCTTTACGGTTCGATAGAATTTTTTTAATAAAAAATTCATGAATGTTATTTTAAGGAGTAGAATGCAATCATTTTACTCATTTCAAAATGAAAACATCATTTTAAAGGTTCTTCTGGATGGTAGGTTAGGTAGGTATACGCTCTCAATAATTTTAACTTTGATATTGATGAGAAATAATAAAACATGAATAAAACAATTTCCAGCGACATAACCAATAACCATGTTATAGTAGAACAAGTAGGTATACCTAGAATATTAAATGTAGAATTCATTTTCAGATTGATACACGTGAATATTGTTAGGATTACTGTTAGGTTTCGTTGACAAAAGTAAAGAAAAATATTTTTTAATTGGTCTTGATAAGTTGAGTGCTACTCGTGTTGAGTTTGACTTTGAAACAATAAAAAAATTTTATTAATGAATAAGTGAAAATGGAGAAAAACAAATTGTTTTTACTTTAAATTATTTTCTAGTAACAAATTAATCTAATGGGTGAAATTTCAATATTTTAAAGAGAAACCAAATGAAAATTTAAATAAAAAATTAATTAATTTGAATTTATTGTAATGATATGCGAGTAGCTTTGTGACTTCTGTAGATATTGATTTTTGTTTACTACTTTGTAATATTGTTCACCTGCCCTAATATTTATAAAATCATTCATTTATAAATAAATATAGCTTAGTTCAGCTTTCGTAAGCCTACTATTATCAAAACCATAAATTTTATCTTAATTTTCGATTATCTAATTTTAATATTAATTCTACTTTATTTGCACTTGTTTTATAAATTTTTTCCTACAAACGAGATAAGTCTCTTAAGGCATTTTATTGTTGAAATAAATAAGTAAATATAGCCCGTCCCCTTACATTTAGTTTTAATGCATTACAGTGGAGAGTGAAATGATAAATCAAATTAAATAAATTCAAAAAAATCAATTCAATTCCTCGCCCGCCAATTACTTCGTTGTAAATTCAGAAAATCGAGTTTTGGGAAATTGAGTTTGAAGTTTAAGACGAAATAAAAGAAAAATGAGCTGAACAAGTTATATTTTTTTAATATTTAGTTGTAGTATGGTTCATGAGTTATCTTTTAGAAGTATAAAATTCTTTTGAAAGAAGAATTAGGACTTTAAGGATATTCTACTTAAAACTATCTTACCGTATATACGCCACTTTTATTCAGTTTTCATTCGCATTCTTGCTCGAACAATAAAAAAATTTTTAAATATGCCAAAATAACTAGCTAGTAGCTAGTCATCCTAATAATCGTAGGAGATTATGGGATCTGTACAAAAGATATATGTACAATAAAAGTAGTAAAGAGTATACACATACATTAAATGAGATTAATTACAATAACACTAAAATAACTGATCTGCATAAAATTTCAAACACAATGAATTCTTATTTTATAAATGTCACTAAAAATTTAAGTATCTCAACGGACCCTATTGATGGAAATTACTTCAGCTTCTTTTCAAATAATATATACGAAAAATTTTCTCTAACACCCACTAACCTAGGAGAAGTTAAAAACACCATATAGATTCAATAAAATTAAATAGTGCAACTGGTTATGATAATATATCTTCTAAAGTATTACAAAACTATTCTAATCAAATAAGCCCAATTTTAGTTAAATACATAAATACAGCTTTTGAACTTGGTGTTTTCCCGGAATCATTAAAGATTGCGACTGTTACACCCATACACAAAGCTGACAATAAAACATCCCAAGTAACAATTTTTGCAGCTAATTTGCTTCGAGAAAGCTAATTTGCTCTAGTACTGTTCTTTAACCATTCCCTGAAGCAAATTTGCTCTATAAACTAACATTTTTACAACAAATTAGCATTTAAGATTCTTTTGTAAAATTTTCTGCTCTATAAGAGCTGTATGAGAAGCTAATTAGCATTTTTTGTGAGATTATTTTTTTACTCTTTAAGAGTTGTAATAAAATAACTAATAGAGGTAATTAGCTCTATTGTAGCTCTATTATAGAACAACATTTATAGAGCTTCAACTTCGGAATTAGTTACCTCTTGAACAGAATGAGCGCAGCCATCACGCAGTCATCGCGCAGAAATACTACTTTGAAAGTTGAAACATATGAAAACATATGCAAATGCACACAATGAAAAGTTGTCAACGCAGCCATCGCGCAGAAGTTGAAAAAGTTTTAACTTCAACGCAGGAATTCTACTTTGACAACTAATAAAAATATTTTTTATTTGAATGTGTATGTAAAAGTGAAATTATTGTGTGACTGTTGTACAACACATTAATACAAATTGAATTGTTTTGCTTAAATTTATTTCCATATCTTCATATCATGTAATCAAATCATAAAATCAATTTTAAAATACAAAAATTTTTAAAATAAAAAAAACGGCAGAGCTCAGATATAATATAATAAAATTAATTTATAAATACATATATTTAACATTTATTGATTTTCTTGAAAGTTTATTTAATAAGAAAAAGTAAGCACAACAATGTCAGTTAACGCTTTCAACGTTTTGCATTCTGTGCACAAAGTTAGACTGCTGCGTTTTTGACATTTAGAAACTTTGTTGATTTCGTGATGGCTGCGTTCATTCTGTTCAAGAGGTTAAGCTCTATTAGCAGTTTTCAATTTTAACCGATCACTCTTATAGAGCAGCACGAATATAAATCCGAAGAAGCTCGACAACTAGTTTGTTTCTTTAACATAACTTATAGAGCATAATATGACGCTCATACATAATTATGTCATAATTTTTTATTCTTCAGTTCTTTAGAAGTTTTTATGAGAACTAGAAGCAAAATGCGCATCTAAAAAAAAATAAATGTAAAAATATTAATTTTGAATAAAAATTTTTAAAAAAATCAAGGGGACATAATTATTATAGATAAAAAAGAATTATTTTATGTGAAAAATCAAAATAAAGCATTAGTTCTATGAAAACGGAAATTCGGGTAATATCTAATTTAAATTCTCAGCATGGATGTTTAGAACGTACCACGACAAAAAATAATAATATTGTAGGAACAAAATCTGTCGGAAAAACAATAATTGGAGAAGTTTTTATACATGGTTCATTAAAAAGTATAAAAGAAATGTTTGAAATGCCAATGAAATCATCTTACTTAAATAGTATATATTTGTCGGATTGCAAAAAAAAGGAGCCACAATTTTTCAGTTTAAAATATATAGTGTGTAAAATTTTCAGAATAAAATATAAAAATTAAGTTTTTGTTCAATTTAAAACTTCATTTTTGTTTAAATTGTACGTTATGTAAAATATTTTTTTGGTCAAATCATAAAATAATGTAACAATTCAAATAATACAAAATAAAAAACCAAAATTAACCAAAATAAATACTTAAGCTTCTTATTTCTTCTATCTAATATATTATTAATAAATGTTGATTATTCAATTCTAATATAGGTACATATACATTATAAATACGAATTTTCTAAATTTAAGTAAATCGGTGATGGTAAATCGGTGTAATATTTGTAATATTTTGTTTTTACTCAGATTCTTTATAATATATTAATTATGCACATACCCTCAACCTTTAACAAAATATAAATATAACATCTGACATTTAAATATGAAAAACAAAACAAAAATGACACAACAACAAAATTGCTCTATAAACTTTCAATAAGTGCTCCAATGCAACAGTTATACAGCAAATTTGCAACTGCCAAAATTATGTCAAAATAATATACAAAAACAATTGAATTATTATGTAGCTAACTTCATGTTGTTATTTATTAGAGTGGGCGAAAGAAACAAGATAATTTTCTATTGTATCTGACATTGAATCGGTGATATGAAAATTTCAGTTCAGAAATACCAATTTTTCCATTTGAAGTATTATATTATTTTAATAAATTGAAATTAGAATAAATTAAAAAAAATAAAAACACATTAATAGTAATTTAAGTACATAATGTACATAAAAAAAAATTTAAAAAAACTTTTGGCAAAATTTTGAATTTGACAGATAAATTTAGTTTTATAGATACATAGCTATGTATTTGTAAGTATAAACATTTTTGTTAAACAAATCTTATAGAATATTTGAAGGGCATGGGAGAAAAACACGATATGCCACATTTTAAAAAAAACGGTGATTTAGTTATAATTAAGTTTGGTGAGCAATAATACAACTTTCAAGTTTGATATTTCTCAAATATTCCAACAGATGGTGGTAAAAATGCTAAAGTCTTGTTTTTCAATTTTACGAAAAATGTGGTTTTTCCCCAGAATAACAAGGTAAGCCACAACATAAAAAGTTATATTTTGTACTGACAGTCGCGAAGTGATTTTTTTGAAAAAATGTTATACGATTCAGAGAGTTCTGAATCGAAAACGGATTTCAGTGTTGGATCCTGGAACGATCCAACTTTCATTCCACATAGCGATGAAGAAAATATGGAAAAAAATCCCACACGTTGGAGGCAGAAAAAAGTCTCTAAAACAGAAAAACGAAAAATTAAAAGAAATTTGGGAGAAGGATATTTAAATAAAATCAAAAAGGTTGAAGCTCGACAATTAGGAAGCGCATGCAGTTGCCAACAAGAATGTAGAAAAAAACTTGATGGAAAGGAAATAAATATATTCACAGAATTTTGGGATATGGGTGATTATAATATGCAGAATGCTTACCTTTTTTCTCAAATAGAAGTGATATCACCAAAAAGAAGATATCCAAAAAAATGTAAAAGAGCAGGGCATTCGCGAAGACAACATACAATTACTTACTATGTCAAACCAAATGGACAGAATGTAAAAGTATGCAAAGAAGAATTTTTAGCTGTTCATGGCTTACAAGACAGCAAATGTAGAATTGAATTAATTGCGCAACAGATCATTTCAGGCCTATCTATTTCAAGGACTGATCGAAGAGGAAAACATTCCAATAGACCTAACAAGCATTCAGAAGAAAGCTTGAAATCTGTAAAGAAACACATCGATTTGATACCAAAATATACAAGTCATTACAGTAGAACAACTAATCCTGGTAGGACATATTTAAATTCTGATTTGTCAATACAAACACTTTATACAGATTTGTATCGTCCCTGGTGTGAAGAACGACAGATTGAGCCAGTATCAGCTGATAAATATAGAAGAATTTTTGGAACCGAATATAATATAGGATTTAAACTGCCACGATCTGATACTTGCAAAACTTGTGATAGCTTACAAAATTCTATCTCAAGTTGCAATGCAGAAAATGAAATTGGGAAATTAAAAACGGAATTAGAACTCCATCAAAGACGTAGTCAAGCGCTACAAGATTTCATGAAACATAAAATTGAAGAAGCAAAACAAAATGATTTAAGAAAAGTGATCACGTTTGACTTGCAACAGGCACTTGCCACGCCAACATTAACAACAAGTGTAGCTTTTTATTTGAGAAAAATATGGACTTATAACTTAGGAATTCACAATTGTGGGACCGAAAAGGGTTACATGAATCTTTGGTCCGAAAAAACAGCAAAAAGGGGATCGGAAGAAGTAGCTAGTGTTCTTTTGACTTATTTAAATACACATATGCCGGAAGCAAAAGAATTGTTAATATTTTCCGACAACTGTGGCGGTCAAAACAAAAATTGGACCATTATGACCTTATGGTTGAATATGGTAAGAGAAAAGAAGTATGAAAAAATAGAGCATTGGTTTTTAGTTCCAGGACATACCTTCTTGCCATCAGACCGTGATTTTGCAATTATAGAAAAGCATAAACGAAAAATTTCGCACGTATATACAACAGAAGAATGGGCAGGTTTAATAAGAAAAGCTAAAAAAAAAAATCCTTTTGAAGTTCGAATTTTGCAAGAACAAGATTTTAACAGCTTTGAACATTTATTGGAAAATGTTTCAAAAAAACTCATAGCAGATGATAAATCGAAAGTTGATTTTTCGAATGCTAGATGTTTTATGTTCGATGCGAACGAGCCAAATAAAATTTTTATAAAGCATTATATAAATGAAGATTTCAAATCGATCACTATTACCAAAAAGGGAAGACCAGTAAATAATAAAGTTTTTAATTTGAACAATTTACCAAAAAAGTACAACAGTCCACGGTTGATTGATTCAAAAAAGTTGGCAGATATAAAGAAACTGATGCCCTATATACCATCCGCTCACCACTCATTTTTTACAAGTATAAATGGATTCACAGAAGCAAATGGAGAGGAAGACTTTACAGAAAATTTGGAAACAGAAGACTTGAATTAAAATTTTGACTCAATTAATTTGATATTACTTTTATTATTCTATTATGTCAAAGAAAATTGACAAATTTTGTTATTTTTTACATGTGCAATTTTTTATTTTGTTTAAAATGAATTTAACTTATTTCGATTATTTTGCCTTTTATTTTGTTTTCTTAAAAGAAAAATGAATGAAACTATATTATGTTATTTGTATCAAATAAAATTAAAAAAAAAATGTTACCTGTATTTTTGATTCAAGAAGAATTATTTTTTTATTAATAATTTAAAAAAATAAAATTTTTTTTGGGAGAAAAACAAGATATACCACAAATTTTGAATTTTTAATAGGGGGAAAAACAATATAAGCCACATTTTTTCTAAATATACAAAATGTTTCTTTAACGAATCAATTTTTCTTTACCGGTAAAATATGTTAGAGCCAATAACCTACAAATACTGAAAAAATTTTTAATTTCTGATTAAAAATGTGTTTTATGGGTTTTTTTTAAACTTATAAACTCAATTTTCTCGAAATTGAAAAAGTGTGGCATATCATGTTTTTCTCCCATGCCCTTCATTTAATATTACGTGTGAAAAGATATTGAAAAAAAAAAATGGGATTTTAAAATTAAAAACTCTTTACATATTTAGGAGATTGTTCCCATAGCTATTATTTTCTTATTTCTTACTTTTCTTTTGATGACTTTATATTGTAAAAAAAAATAATTTTTCTTCGTCAGTTTTCGACCAAAATATTATTTACCATCTGATTAAAATTAACTTTTTAAACCTTGTTTTCCTCACTTGAATATTTTATGTCAAATAAAAAACATGCCAGCCGCCGCCTATATTCAGTTCCTTTTCAATTATATTAAAACTCTTTGCTTATAATTGAAAATTTAACTTAAGCCTTTTAATTGGTTTCATGGAGTTCACTCAAAATTGTTTTTTAGATATTTTAGATTACTTTATTTAAGAACCACGTGGAAATGGTAAATTATATTGTACCTCAAAACCGAAAACAATTTTATAAAAAAGTGAAATGAAATGAACTGTCAAGTACGAAGTTTTTCAACATGTATATTACATATATTATCATATTCAATAGTTCATAAATTTGAACTTATGCTTTGAAGAACTTTTTGAATAATATTTTAACTTAAACCTTTGCTGTCTACATACACCTGTCGTTTTGTTTTAAAACAGACGTTTAATAAATTCAGATGCTTGGTATCAAGAGTTACCAACTGTATTTTTAAAACTTTTATGTAGTCCGAGTTTGGGGGTAATTTATGCTAAATAGTTAGTTTTTACCTAACTATTGCATATCTTTACAAGACTATTGGAAATTTTTTTTTTTGGGGAAGTTATTAATTTTTTGAGGTTATGAATCTATTTTTTCTTATTGAGATTCGTCCTACTAAATATTGAATCATCTGAAATATCGTAACAACTCAAAATATGGCACTTAATATCGTTTTGTATTTTATTTCAAAGAAAATTCATAATTTAAATACGATCCACCCTAATATTTGACAAAACTATAACTAAAGTGCTCTATACAGCTCTCATAGTAGTTCGCAAGAAGCTCGGCCATCTTTTCTTAGAAAAATGCCTAATTGAACAAAAAATGTTAAAATTCTAAACTCTAAAATATTATTTAAACCTGAAATACTTGATGATTGTGGCTTAAAAGTTATTTTTTACATACTATTATTGTTCTAAAATAAATTTTCTTTCAATTGCAGACTTATTTTTGTATTTGAAATATTTTTATTTTTCAATAAAATTTAAATATTTATTAAAAATTTGATAATTTTAAAGGGCATTGTTATTTTTGGTTCTATTTAGTATGATTTCAAAATAAATCTCGCTGCGCAAGCAAATTTTTCAGTATTATATTCACTAAAAACAAGTAAACAAGTATTCCATAAATGTTTTTTATTTTCCTACTTCAATTTTTATTTGAGAAACAAAATCTCCATAGATAAACAAATAATAATTTGGTATACTGAAAAGATTAATATAATATGTCATTAAATTCTTATAGAGAAATAACATTATAATATTTTGACAGTTGGAATTAAAATGTAGTTTTTTTTTTCAATTTCAAAAACATATTGCCTCCATAAGAGTAACCAAATGCTAATTAAACACTTGTATAGAGCGAATCAGCAACGTAATTGATAAAAATAAGCTAAAAATTTTTGCTCTATAATTGCTCTGTAACTGCTTATATGGTAGCTAATTTGTTCTAAAATAGTTCTAAATGTGCGCCACTTAGCTCTATTAGAGCTCTACAACTCTTCTATAGGAGCTTCCGCAGTTATATTAGAGAAAATTTGTTGTTCAATTTTAGCTGTGTAAACTATTATAGAGCTGTAATAGAGCACAAAATGATACTTGGGATATGCTTCAAGCTACCATCCAATATCATGTTTAAGTTCGATTTCTAAAGTATATGAAAAAATTATTAAGAGTAGAATAACTTATTTCATAAATAGTAATGGTATCTTACATAAAGAGCAATATGGTTTTGAGGAAAACTCTAACACTACAGCTGCTTGTTTAGCTTTAACCGATTTTATATCAAAAAGTATGGATGGTAGAAAATGCATAGCTTGTCTGTTTTTAGACTTGCAAAAAGCATTTGATTGTGTAGATCACGATATAACCATTTTAAAATTAATTTTTTTTTTTTTTTTTTTTTGTCTTTATTCTATACAACTATCTACATGAAATATAAAAGATATTGAGTATAATGTTAGAATTAAAATTGACGTGATGTAACTGACATGTAATCTAAGTCAAAAATCCATTGATTCTTGACTTAATATTCAAATTTATATTTATATGGAGTCTCAGGTAAAGTGAATCTAGTAGATAAATCCAGCGGTCTGAAGCGTCTTAATCTGCGCTCGCTTGTTCGTTCATTATTGATGAGTTGAGGGGCAAGTAAATTTGGATGGTTTTCCAGTCGAACATAGTATTTTTCAGCTTTCTTTTTAATGAATTTCTTAACAGATGGGATATTTAAATCTGATCTAATTGTGTCATTTCGGACATACCAAGGCGCGTTGACTATAGACCTTAATACTTTGGACTGGAAGCGTTCTATTCTTTCGATGTTGGAGTTACTAGTTGTTCCCCATAGTTCCAACACGTAGCTCCAGATTGGCCTGATGATAGCTTTGTACACTGCAACTTTACATTCTAGGGATAAATTGGAGAAACGACCTATTAGCCAAATTAATTGGTTGAATTTTAATCGTAGTTGTTTATTTTTGCTGATGATGTGACTTTTCCAAGTGAGGCGTCTATCCAAGTGCATACCTAAGTACTTAACCGAGTCTTGGTGAGTCAATTCCATGTCGTTAAGGTGAACAGCGGGGCAATTTCCCTTGCGATTAGTAAAGGTGATATGAAGGGATTTCGATTCGTTGGCTTTTATTCTCCACTTTTTCAGCCAGTTTTGTATATCCAATAAGTAGTTCTGAAGAACTTCTGAAGCTAATCTCGGATTAGTATGAGACACTAAGACCGCTGTGTCGTCAGCAAAGGTAGCAGTGAGTACCCTCGGCGATGTTGGGAGGTCTGCTGTAAATATCAGGTAAAGTAGTGGGCCAAGGACACTGCCCTGAGGAACCCCAGATTTAATTTCTTTTAGTGACGATTGTTCCCCGTTGTATTTAACGAAGAACCTCCTATTTGATAAATAACTTGACAAAAGTTGCTGGTAGTGGTGAGGAAGTAGTTTTTTAAGCTTGTAAAGGAGACCTTTGTGCCAAACTTTGTCGAAGGCTTGCGAAATGTCCAGAAAAGCTGCAGAACAGTTTTTTTTCTTGTCAAATGAATTATTTATATGGTTCACTACTCTATGTATTTGCTCAATTGTTCCGTGATTGTGACGAAAGCCAAACTGATGAGCTGGTACGATATCTCGTTCATTATTTATTTTAATCAATCTTTTGGCTATTAGTTTTTCGATTAATTTTGATATTACTGGCAGAAGACTTATTGGTCTATATGAACTAGTCTCATTTGGCTCTTTCCCCGGTTTAGCTAACATTATGATATGAGCAGTTTTCCAGATATCTGGGAAGTAGCTAGTTCTTAATATAGCATTAAAATTAAGTCAACTAAAATTATAAAACCGTAATTAATTAAATCTTTTCAAATAATACTTATCTAATAGAAAACAACAAACGTGTTGTAATGATATCTATAGCAAAATAGAGCATATCAAAAAAAGGTGTTCCTCAAGGATCAATTATTGACCCGATTTTATTTAAAATTTATATTGATGATATGGCAAGGTTAACATTAAAAGGATCTCTACAGCTTTTCGCTGATGATGTTGTTATTAAATATTCCTCAGGTAGCGAGCAAGAATTGAGGAATTCAATTATTCATGATTTATGTAGATAAAATCGAGAAGTGGCTCCATAAAAATAAAATATCCATAAATATTAAGAAAACAAAATTATTACTATCTCTGGTTTCACCTATAAAAATAATCAAATCGAATTAATAAAATTTTTTAATTATTTACGATTGATTATTGACAGTAAACTTAAGTGGCAAGAACATATAGATCACATTATTAAAAAGATTGTTCCATATGTTTTATTAAAACGATTGAGGAAGTTCTTCAATAAAAACACATTATATATACTATATATTCGTCCTATATTTCTTCTAACTTAATTTATCTCAATTCAGTGTAGAGTAGGACTTCACAAATCTTCTTAAAAAAACTTGATATTATTCACTACAAGGCTATACAAACTATTAATTATCTTCCAATCAGACATTCCACAAATTTAATTTATTCCCTACGGTACTTTAGCTTCGAAAATATTTGTAAAAGGGAATTATATTTCCTTTCTTTTAAAATAATCAACAATTTAATTAAACACAGTTTTCTACTCAATCGCAATGTGAGACTTACAAAATTATAATACTAGAAACAAGAGCAATTTTTATCATTCCTTGTTCAGAACAGACAAACAGAAAACTATCTAACTGATTTGTCCACTCACTGTTATTGGCTCACTATAACTATTGTTTGTCCTCATTGCTTTTGTTTTCTCGATATTTAATTCCAGTCCCGATTTCTTTGCTTCTTCCTGTAATCTGTTGACTTTGTTCTGTAGGTCCCTTTGATTTTTTGATATGAGGCATATATCATCTGTGTAATCTAAGTCTTCTAAGTTTCCGAAGAGATCCCATTCTATTCCGTTTATTCCAGTGCAAACTTCTCTTAGAATGTCGTCTAGTATTGTGTTGAAGAGAAGTGGAGATAGTGGACATCCTTGTCTAACTCCTATATTGGTGTAGAATGGATCACTGATCTTACCTCTGTGTTGAACTGTTGTCTCTGCATCTTCATACATCGCTTTGATGATGTTGATGATTTTTTCAGGAACTCCCTTCTTTGTAAGTGTTCTCCATATTGCGCATCTCTTGACTGTGTCGAATGCTTTCTTAAAATCTATGAATAGTAGATATAGTGGGGCATTCCATTCTACTGATTGTTCAACTATGACCCGTAAAGTATTTGCCTGGTCTACACAGCTTCGGTTTGGTCTGAAACCTGCCTGCTCTTTCCGTAGTATTGGTTCTAGTACTTCTTCTAATCTTTTCTTTATAATAATTGCTATTATCTTATGAATAGTATTTAGAACCGTGATTCCTCTCCAGTTGCTGCAATTTACCAAGTCTCCTTTCTTAGGTATCTTGACAATCATTCCTTTCTTCCATGATGGTGGTATATTCTCCTCTATCCATGCTTTCCTGATGTGGGGTTCAATTGTTTTTGCGAATAAGTCAGGGTCCAGTTTGGCTATTTCTGCTGGAATTCCATCTTCACCTGTTGCTTTGTTGTGCTTCAGGAATAATAGTTTAAGGTTATATAATAATCTAACAGACGAGTTAAAAAAATTAAATTCATTTAGCTTGTTCAAGAAAAAAATCAGTGAGTCACTTATAGATTCGTAAAATATTGATTTCACAACAATAAAAAAATAAAACAAAAAAATGTTGGAATGCTTATGTATATAAATAATTAATTTGATAATTTGATAATTCCTAATTGTTACTATTTTGAAATTTTTAACTATTTTTGATTAACTTTCAATACATAACTATCAATAAACTATGCGACCGTACAGCTCAGGCTAAGGTCTTAATCATTCAATGAAACAATGAAACATATCTTAATTTTCTTATACAACAAATATTATTTTACATTTTCAAAAAATTTTTTTTATATAATTGGAAATTTTAACTTGTCAAATTTTATTGTACAACTATATAATATATGTATATAAATTTTTTTTTAATAAAGAATAAAGCAAAAAAAAAAAAACTGTTTGATTTTTTAATCTGAAATACTGTTTATAGTACGGCTATTTTCTTCTAAATTTGTAAGAAAACAGGTAATAGGTTTGAAATTCAATCTTTGTTTCGTAACCTTTAATCACAGGCGTGAACTAAAATTTACTGCGATGAAATTTCTTTTCTAAAAAATTTATTCAAAAAACGTAGCAAATTTGTTTTTCTATTCTAATATTTTAATTTCCTTTAAATGGCATTAGAAATAATATTTTTCCAATACATTCACTACATAACAATCCGAACAATCCAAAACAGATGCGATAAAATAATATTGGTTTTGCGTTGCTATTGCTACTATTGTGGAATATCGTCGGTCGCATGCTTGGTTGATCCATACGCCATTTTGACATTTTTGACATTAGAACATTTCTTGGGGTTTTGCGATATGCTCTTTCTTTCTGTTTTACCCGTTTTCTTCTATATCTAATACTTTTTACGATAATGAGAGGTAACTTTGAACCACATCCACTCTTTTTATAATTTTTTATGCAACTTTGATCCAAAACTTTGGCGTTTGTATCACAAAATATATGAAATATCCACTATTGAAATTATATGTGCTCATTTGATCCACGTTATTTTATTGGGGATCACTAATTTATAATTTTTTTTTTCAATTCAATTTTGATCCATAACCATTAATAGTGTAATAAGCTATCAAATTTAGCAATCAACATGATCAAAAATAAACGGTTTTTCTTAATGTCAATTTGATTCAAGTACATTTATTTATATACATACTTACTCTATTTTACCGTATATATATAAGGAGCGTATATATAAAGTATATATATTTAAGAAATTGAAGTAGATATAATGAAATATTCAAGTGGTATATTGAAAGGAATTCAAAAAACTTGGAAGTGCATAGCCCCTTGCGTCTTGTAAAGTTACTCAACGGAATGCAGCCAAAGAAAATTTGTTTGATAGTAATTCAGATGACAAGACATCACGATTTTTAACATTTTTCTGTCCCTGACGCAAAATTAGACTTTAGCAAGGATCCGTTTTCAAAAATTAAAAGCATATTATATAAAAAGGATGAACCTTTTGCTATTAAATATAAAACATCCTTTTTGGATTTGGACTATAATTACATTAGCATAAATAGGTAGCCATCCAAGAAGATCCTTCCAAACCAAAAAATTTGCTTAACGTTCAGCCTCTTACTTCGACCGTCATAAATTGACAAAAATAAAATCAGTGACATAAAGTTAGGACTTACTGAAATATCTCCCTCGTGAAAACGTAACTTATCTAACTGCTTTGCTTAAATAATTATTATTCAATTTCAAACGTACTATCTTGTTACACAAGATAATGGCTGTGAAAACTGCAACTACTTTAAAAAATTAAAATTACATACCTAAGTACAAAAATATTAATTTCTTAGTTAAGATCAAAGCTACTTCAAACCTGTGAAATTATTTTTAAGGTAAATGAATTTGTTAATACTAAATGCTCTGTTGGATAGACTGTTAATACGCAATATTTAGAATAAGATTTTGCTATAAAAGCAATTTTTAATTTTTGTTAGAAATATTTTATTTTTATGTTTTTTGTTTTGGTGAATATATAGAACCTTCTTGCTTCAAAAAAAATTTAATGCTTGCGTATTTTATCCACGTGCGTCACCACGTCATACAATGAAAAACTAAATTCACTTTAAAATTGGATATGGATCAAAGGTGAAAATTTAATTTTCTTTTTAAAATGAACAAAGCAAGAGTTATTAGTCTAAAAATTTGAATAAACATATTTTTGGGGCATATACATAAGTAGGCCAAATTTGAAAAAATTCGATCGAACAGCTTAATTTTTATAGTCTTACAAACTTTAAACTCATTTTTCTCAATATGACTTTTTGGCATATGGATCAACCAAGCTTGCGACCTACGATATATCATTGTTCACAAATACAAAGGGCACAATAATAAAATTAAAAACAAGTGTTAGCCTATTGTTTTGTCAACTTACGTTAAAAACTCATGAGTTCATGAATAATTGCATAAATTCGAAAACGTTAATTTACATCGCATTTTATTGTATATCAAGAAATTTGACATTTAAGTCAAAATAAGAATAATACCATCAATCTCTTAAAACATCAGTCGCTTACGGCAAAGTAGCAATGAAATATCTCTGCATTTATGTTACATAGAATAATGCCGAACACACAGATCGATAAAGCTTCAAAAATTAATAAAGATGGCATTTTGAGCTAATTTTTTTCGATTTTACGATGTACGACATTATAATTTCGGGGCGACGGTATTCTCAAACCTCATTTTGAGTATAACTTGACTAACATAGTTTTTTTTTTCAAAGAAAATAATTGATAGAGTATAAAAATTAAAAAAAACTGGGGAATGCGTGTAGTTCTGAAGTGTAACAGATATACATTCATAAAATTTATGTTGAATTGTCTTCAATGGCTTACAATAAATCAAAAATCAAAGCTAAATAACTTATTATTTTGTATATAAAATGAAGCACAATATCTTTATATGGCGCACAGTTATTTGTGTAATAGATTAATTCATGTCGAAGATGTTGCAATATTTTTAAAAAATATATTTGTAACTATGTCCTAAATAAAACTTACTAACCACAAAACTTTTTATTAAACACAAGTGGTTTTTGCTGGTATATCGTGAAAGTCTATGTCAGTACCTAAATTACTGTTCTTTTAAAAATTTTAAATTTGGCTTCAACTTGAATTATAATTACTCAACAGGGACCCCTAGTAGTTTAATAATAATTTATTAATTAAAATTAATAGTAATGACTTACCATTTGCAATGAGAAATCATATTAACTTAAATTTAGAGCAATTAAAAATGCTAAAGATTATTTTTTTAGACATATTATTTGTACTAAATTTTATTTTTAGTTATATTGTAAAAATAAAATAGCTGTGTTAAGCGATATCAAATATATCTTAAACTTATTGACTCATCATATATTGTCTAATCATCGAGGAATCGCAAATATTTCTTTTATTCCCCAGATTCTTGCGGGCAGTATGCTATTCCTGGAAATTTAAAATTATTCGGTTAAAAAACTATTCGGAATAATCTAAAAACAGTTGAATATGTACGGTACCTATTTCTTTCGACCGCATTGAATATAGTAGATTTGCATCAATCACTATAGAATGTTCTGTGAAGTAAATTCTATCTCTTTTGCTCGTTAACTAAAGTGTTTTAATATTTGAAAAAGATGACGTATAGCTGATACTAACGTTAACTACTTTTGTTTGGAAAGCTTTGTTTGTTTGTTTGTTCGCTATACACGTCCACAGTTTTAAAAATATGGAGTTCTAAAATTTTACACAGATGTTCATGATCAAAAAACGAACCAGATGCGGTATTTTACAAAGCTATCAAATGACAGATTTGGGTAGCTGTCATACTAACACCTATCAGGAATGTTCCAAAAACCAAAGATGTTACAGATCTGAAAATTTACACTTAGATATACTTTCAAAACATAAAGAACTACAATTGTTACCGTTTTTGAAAATTTGGATTGGTTCGGGTCGGGAATAGTTCAAAAACCAACTGTGTTACAAACATGCAAGTTTACACCTAGATACTCTTGCACAAATAAAGAAATACGACTTTAACCGATTTTGAAAATTTGGACTATTTCGCTGTCGTACAACTCCCAGCACCCATGAGAACTATTTCAAAAATCAATTGGGGGTTACAGACACTAAAATTTACACTTAGATATTCTTTTAAAGATAAAGAAAAACAACTGGTACCGATTTAAAAAATTTAGACTGATTCGCGTCGCTACTATACAACCCCCAGCCCAGCACCTATAAGGAATGTTTGAAAAAACAATTATTGTATTACGGATTTGAAAATTTATACATAGGTACATACTCTGTGAAAAATAAACAAACTCGTATTTTTCTGAAAAAGTATTTCCGAATTTTATGAATTTGAATAAAAATTTTACATGGCCCTGTGAAATGGCTATGTGAATTAGCTACAAAAAATGTGAAAATTTATTTTATTAATTAGAAAATACTGCAAAGTATTCCAGGGAATCCATGTATACAAATCGATAGATATAGAGTTAGTAATAA
Organism: Argyra leucocephala; assembly: GCA_963942445.1. Taxonomy (NCBI): domain Eukaryota; kingdom Metazoa; phylum Arthropoda; class Insecta; order Diptera; family Dolichopodidae; genus Argyra; species Argyra leucocephala. The sequence goes on along the minus strand of OZ012678.1, from coordinate 139,618,401 downwards.
AAATTAAGCTGTTAACTATCAGTTTTTTTATTCGTTTGATTTTACACGGTTTGTAATGAAAATTAGCAGCTCCCATATTGCTTTTACGAAATTTTAAGCATCCAAAGCGATGGTACTAATAATTAATAATAAGAACTTTGCATCCTCATTTCATTGAAGCGCAAATTCAAATTGATTGTGCAAAAGACGAACATATCTTTATTTCAAGAATACCACCGCAATAGCATGGAACATGTTTGTTTATACTCCATCAGAATAAAACCAAAATATTGTTTACAAAGAAATAATTTTAACATAAGTATAGCTTAAGTTGTAGTATTGTTGATTTTTTTATCGTATTGAAAAAAAATATTTAAATATTTTTGATAAACCTATTTGTATCAACTCGATTCATAAATCAACTTTCATTAAAGTAAATTCTATATACTTTGTGTTCGACCCGAACAATGTCGGATAACTTGGCTAGTAACAAATATAATATTCACTAATAAGTTTTTGCACTACATTAATCTGACAGTATTAATCTGAACATTAGTCACTGATTTTGCCAAACAGTTGAATAGTGACATAATATTAAAGGTCGAACTATTTTTCTTTTAATTTAAAATCCTTATTTTTGTCGAAAATAATATGAGCAAGAAGTAAATCGGATTTTTGTAACAACAAAATTAACATACCTTCTCTCTTACGATCAAATTATTATTGAAATAATTACTTTGATGGGTAAATAGGTAGTTAGATAGTTGAAAGTGACATATCTAGAAGACTATAGAAAACCAATTATCACTTAATTATGTCTTTTTGATGTCCCAACTAGATTAACCAATTTTTTTGCAGTAGTATGTTTTAGGGGATTAATCCTAACCAGCACTAGAGCCACCATGTGTGATTAAGAAAATTAATTAGATCATTAATTTTGTTTCCCACAATAACTGTACAAGAATGACACACCTAAAGTCTGGAATACGGTTCTAACTACTGATTGGTATTTAATTGTTTTAATGGCTATTCGTTTTTCTACAATTTCATATCGAAAAAATATTAAGATCATCATTTTTTTGTAAGTTTTATTTTCACTTCCCAAAAAATCGGGATCAAATTCCTGATTAAAATTTAATTTTTTTTATGGCATAGATATTTGCTACACAATACAACAAATACACATATACAATAAAATAATTAATAAGGAATATAAAAATAAATGAAAATACAACAAACATTACCACAATAAAAAATGATCTCTACTGGAAAATTTCAATAATACCCTTTTACATAAATTTTTAAGGTATAGTGTTTTACAAATAAACATTATTTTAAATTTTTTTTTTTGTTTTTAAGCTTTCCTAGGAATTTTCATTTTTAAATCCTGGATATATAATTATTTGTTTTACTTTTGAATTAAAAAAATAAATTTAAACAATTTAATTCAATTGTTTTCGAGTTATTCGTTTTCAGATCATTAAGAAAACCAATTGTTAAATAAAAATGTACTAGTGAAGAAAAACGAAAAAAAAAAAACAAAAAAAAAAAATTTAAAAAAGACAATAAAACCAGACGATATCCTTCGAATGCATTTAATAATAAAAAAAAAAAAAAAAAAAAATCTTCTTTAATACAGCAGTAAAATTCAATGCAGTGTTGTATATAACATTGAATCACGTACAATTTTTGTATCCTTTTTTTATCCTTTTTATTTTTTATATATATGAAATAAATTCGTCTAAAGTACTTTAAGAGAATTAAATTCAATTTTTATATATATTGAATGAATTGCATTGTAATTGAATGAAAAAATGCAGTAGCAGAGAATGACAACATTAAGAGGGAATTCAAAGACATATTGGATGGATAATTCAGGAATTTTGAAATTTTTCATATGAATGACAGAATATATATATAATATTCTATATAGGATTGGAAAATTGAACAATTTGCATTAAATAGTGTTAATAAATTAATTAAATACAAAAATAAAAAACGGACTGAACAAATTAAAACCATTTTTAACATGAGTATAGAACATAACACCATGATAAATATAAGATTTTGAGAAAAAAAATCAATTGATATGAAAATGTTTGTAATGGAATTGCGATTTTAGTTGAAATATTCAACTCGTTATATGATTCTGGACCGATGACCTAAAGAATGATCATGGGTAAACATCCCACTTAGAATATGGATGCTTTTGAAATTGTTTTTTTATTTCAGTTATTATAATGTTGTCGATAACGTAGAATGTCAGTGTGATAACAGACATCAGGGGTGAGCGATATCAAACTAATAGTTTTTTCTTTGTTAACTTTACTTCACTCGAAATTTACAAAATTTTAATGTCATTAAAATCTTCTATAAATCAGTATGTTGTGACTAAATTTCAAGTTTAGTATTGAAAAATATTTCACTACAGTTATCAGATGTTATGTGTTTTATTTTTAGTTTAAGTATTAAAAACAGCACTGGATATTCTACTTCATAAGAAAGGTCACACTAACTAATTACAGACCTATCTCAATGTTATCAGTTTTCTCTAAGGTTTTTGAGAAAGTTATTAAATCTAGAATCGTTTCGTTTCTTAATGAAATTCATGTTTTGAGTGACTTGCAATTTGGATTCAGAAGTGGTAAATCAACTGAAGACGTTCTGTTGAAATTGTGCAGTAAACTTTACGGTGCCATAAACAAGTCGAATATACCAGACATCACTAAAGCATTTGATATGGTGGACCATGTTGTTTCATTAAATAAATTGCATGAAACGAGTTTCAGAGGATTTAAATACACAATTGGTTCGCATCTTATTTAGAAAATCGAAGGCAAAAAGTTCGCATTAAAAACCATACAAGTTCAGAAAATGTTATTAATATGGGGGTTCCACAAGACTCAGCTGCTTTAGGTCCTAATTTATTTCTGATTTTTGTTAACTGTTTGTTTCATCAACCATTTAATGGTAAAGTTACGGTCTTTGTCGATGATACTGCCCTGACTTATGCAAACAAGAATTATTTAAACACTTTTAATGATATTAATTATGATGTGGAAATTCTAAGAAGGTGGTTTAAAATTGGTTACAAATGGCAAAACCAAATATATGTTGTTTAACCTGTCTGTGAGGATTTGTCTTTTGTACATCATTCTCCGTCTTGCTTGAAAATGCGTTTTGTAAATTTGTGTGAACATGATTTGTCTTTGTCTATTTATGATAGTAAGTTGAGCTGTACTGGCAATTGCTTTATTATTGAACGTGTTCACTGTTTTAAGTGTTTGGGTGTTAATTTGGATGTTAGGTTAAGTTGGAGAGATCACACCTACTTGACGTTATGTAAATAATGTGGTTACGCAGCTTTATCACCTCAGCCTGTACTATAATCGTTCAATTCTCAAATTAGCTCATAATGGTTTGTTTAAGTCTAAATTAAATTACGATATCTGTTGTTGGGGTGGTATCTATATTTCAATAAAATTGAGCCATTCAAGAAAAAACATGCTATTCGTATTATGTGCAAAGTCAATCGTAGAACTCCATGTTTTATTTTGTTTAAGAATTTAGGATTACTTGCTTTGAGATATAATATGTATTTCTATAAACATTCTATAACAATTCTGGTTATATTGCTGCTAGGCTTTATGGAGCTTACAATACAATTTAACCTTTAACTTAGGAGGTGAAATTTTGTAACATAGTACTGGACGTGGTAGTAAATTTTACACCATTTTTTTTGTTATATTTTAGATTGAATATAATATTTTTTATAATTTTTTTTTTTCACGTAAAGCTGGCTAAGTTAATTCTAAATGTTAAATTAAAAAAAATTTAGTAGTGAGGGTTTTTTAAAAAAATGGCTCTTTATTTCACAAGCCTTTTCTAAATTCAGAAAATAGTAGTAATTATATTTCCATAACAACATAAAAAAAGGTAAACAAAAAATAAAATTGCACTTTTTCACAGCTTAATATATATATTTAAAAAAAATAAATAGAAAATTTCAAAAAGCTTTATATCTTAGAAAATAACAACCAGTCTGTTCATGTAAATATTTCATTCGTCAAAATCAGTATTTGTACAGTTTATACACAACACATACGCTTGCTACAACCCATACACATTGGTTTTTGACAAATCATCTGTGTGGTGTTTGCCGTTTCAATCTTTTTGGATAAATATAACACAATTTGTTTGATGTGGAAGCAGAGGCAGCTGCATTACAGGTAGTGGGAGAGAATCTTTATATATCAATATTCTTCGAACAATATCAGTTTATCAAATATATCAGTAATATATCAGTTTTCAATTATTTTTTTAAATATTTCTAAAATAGCCGCTAATGGATCAATTATTAATCTCTGCGGTCTATCAAAAGTGTTATCAAATCGTAAAGAAGAAAGTATGTGTAAGAAATCGAAGCTCAGATATAACAGCTCTGAATATTTATCTCCCTGTTCCGCTGTTACAAATATTAATTTTGTAAACTCTCGATTTGACTTGAAAACTGATGTATAAATTATAATATTCCTAGAAATGTTCTAAATTCGATTTTATCTAAAGGTTTTGTTTCTACTTTTACTGTGGATTCAAATTTCAGTTTTCATTTTGTATTGGTATATGTTCGATGATTTTATCTTCAATAAAATCATCAAAAATTTGGGACCAATATTTATCCATTTTATTTTCTGTTTCATCGTTACTAGCTGCGGTTACCCAAAGTCTGTAATATTACGATATTATGTAGTGGAGTTTTAAAGTGGAGTTCTAAAGTAGAGACTAAATATCTGTGGTTCATTTGCTGCCCACTTAAAACGGGTTTTTCCATAAAACAATTTGTTTCAGTTTCGCATTCGCCAATGTGTTCAATATTTTCGTTTCCTTCACTTGCGGTTTCATCATTTACTCCTCGTTGTCTGTTTCGGATATTTAGGAATTATTATCGCTATGATTTTCAAGGCAAAAATTTGGATCAACAACTTCGTCATCAACTTCCCTTATATCACAATTATTTTCTTCATCAGAAATTTTATCATAATTTTTTAAAATCTGTCTTATTCTAGATTCGTTCATTTTGTTTGATCCTGCAATATTCTCTATAATCGGAAAATTATAGAAAAAGGATTAGAAAGTTGTATAAAACCTCAAAATGGATGATTTTAAAAGATTTTTTTTCTTAAAATTTTAATATAGATGTGTAGTAAAAATTTTTCTATTAAAAACTACATTAAACTGGAGGTGTAGTAAAATATTTTCTATTAATTGCTTACGTTAACTTAGATGTGGTAGTAAAAAATTTTCTAAGAAAAAATCCCACAATTAATGACGAGTGGTAGTTTTTACACCTCTTTCCAAATTTCTCTTCACGTGCTTTACTTACAACTTGAAAAATAATACTGTGGATAAAAGTATAATATAACTAGAGGGTACTGTGAATATCACTTTGTGAAAGAGCCATGGACAGAAGTAATAAGAGAAAAAAAAAGAGAGTATAAAATTTACCACCACGTCATATGTTAAAGGTTAAGAGTTAATACCAGAAATTTCGCATCTATTCCAACAATCAATAAATCACACTTTTGTCATTTTTATAATGTCACTGCACCTCGTCTACTCAACAAGTTGCCAGAAAATTATCGATGCGAAAGAGTTGAAGTCAGATTTCTTAAGAATATTAAATCATGGTTCTTATCTTTTGGTAATCAATCTATTGTAAATCTTTTGAACCCATTAGTTTAACATATTTTATTTCTAACAGAGTTTTCTGTTTTTAATGTTTTAATACTTTTAAATTTCTATTATTTTAAAATTTTATATTTTTCTAAATATTTTGTACTTTTTTGAACTTTTTATTTTTCATTTGTTTACATTATAATTTTTCTTAGTATTTTGTTCTAATTTTTAGTTCTTACTAGATAAGCATAATAATTATTTTATTATATCAATATTTTATTCTATTTTATACTCAATTTCCCCATTAATAAATTGATTTGTTTTTTTTATCTACGGGTTCAATCGTCATTTATCGTTTGGATAACAGATTGAACCTAGCTATTTCATTAAAATACTAGGCTAAGAAATCTGAATTATTTTTTTATATAATTTTGTAAATTTATTGTACAAGCTAGCTTAAGTTGTTAATGAAATAAAGAATTTTTATTATCATATTATTATTATTAAGTTATCTATACTATACTAAGGAAAACCGGATTGAAAGAAGTGCTTTGATAAAATTAGAGCATTCTTATTGGGCCATATAAAATGTGTAGTAACATAAAATTCACATGTAGTCCAAATATTTACACAACTGGAATGAAAAACTAACATTAATATCATTTTAGTTGAATTTCATCATCATCATCATCATCTTATAGCGCTACAGCTCTGGGTGAGCTTTGGCCATCATCACTATGCCCCTCCAAAAAGGTCGATCTTGTGCCGCTTGTCTCCAATTTGGGATTTGTAGAATTTGAGCATCGTTTTTAACGTTGTCTCCTCATCTGCTTCTTGGTCTTCCTCTACCACGGCTACTATCGGGCTTTCTATTCATCACCACTGCTTGCTTACGGCTTTCGCTCATTCGACTTACGTGGCCAGCCCACCTTAGTCTTTGGGCCTTTGCAAACCGTATAATGTCCTCACTATCAATCATACTATTGAGCTCGCTGTTGCTTCTGATTACATATTCTCCATTCTGTAATATATTTGGGCCGAGTATTTTTCGGAGAATTTTTCTTTCAAATATGCGCAGGCTATTCTCCTCGGCCACGTTCATAGTCCATACCTCACATCCATACGTCACTATGTGTCGTATGAGAGTTTTATATATCGTCATTTTGGCCTTTCTTGATATTGATTTTGATTGAAGCAACTTTCTGTTTGCATAGTAGCATCTATTTCCGGCCTGAATTCTATTATGAATACAGCATTGCATACTATTATCACTTCTTATTGTTGCTCCAAGGTATGTAAAGGTTGTAACTTCTTCAAAGTTGTACTCTCCAATTGTTATATTCTGAGTATTTCTTATTTGTTCATTTTTAGATATTTTGTCTTGTCTTCGTTGATTTTTAAGCCTACTTTTTGTGTCTCCACTTCTAGTTGTTCAAATACTTCTGCCATATATCTGTATTTTTTGCCATGATTACTATGTCATCCGCATATGCCACTATTTGTGTTGTCAAGGTGATTGAATATACTGCCTTTCTTTTCTAATTTTCCTATGGCGTAATGTAGTATTAAGTTAAATAATAGTAGCCGTACACCCGTTTATATTTTAAATTCACGGGTTATTTGGTTTTGTATTATAATTTTAGCTTTTGATTCATGCATTGTCATTATGACGAGGTTTGATAATTTCTGAGGTATTCCCAAATGTCTTAGAGCTGTTAAAATTATGTTTCTATTTATGCTGTCAAATGCTTGCTTGAAATCTATAAAAAGCATGTGAAGATCTATGTCGTGTTCATAACATTTCTCCATGCTTTGTTTCATGACGTATATCTGGTCAATCGTTGATCTTTGGCTCCGGAATCCGCTTTGGTACTCTCCCAGTACTTCTTCAGCAAAGAAGGCTAATCTGGAGTATATGACATTGGATAATATTTTGTAAGCACAGCTTAATAACGTTATCCCCCTGTAGTTGCTGCATGTCATTTTGAGTTGAATTTAGTTAACAAAATGTCATTATTTAAAAGAATAAAACCTCAAATTAAAAATGTGTTTTCTATAATGGCTTTAAAATATCTTGGAATAACTACAAAATTATATAATCAAACAATATTCAAAAACGGAACAAGCTTACAGAACTTAAAGAACTTGTCTGAAATTTTGAGTTGAATATTCGACTCCGAATGTGGATTCATCATTTATTGTTCAAAAATATGTTGGAAGTCGATTAAACCAAATATTTAATCACATTGTGAAAATTCAGACAATATTTCGTATTACTAACGCATGACGTTTTGTTTTATTTAGGTTCGACAATACTTCAAAATGTTTGCATATGAATTAGAAAATTTTGTTGTAGATTCAAAGATTCTATTTATTGTAATACATTTTTATGTAATATTTAATCTGACTTGACTATAGCTCAATAAATACAAAATATACAAAGTAAAAGTAAATATATACAGACTATAGAGGTCCCTATTTATTAATTATAATTCAAGTTAAAGCCAAATTTAATGTTTTTAACAGAACAGGGATTTAAATATCTGATATTTTTCATTATCAATGAATTGGTATAGAAAAAAACAATAATTTTGGTTTCAACTTACTACTATACACATTACATTGTCCATACCTAAGTACCTACCTACATTTCATGCTGAAAATAAAACTCATATGCCTATATGCACTCTCTTGAAATTTGTATAAATAGGATGGTGTACTGGACTTGTAGACTGTAGGTGTGGTCATTTATTTTTGGTGAATAGATCGAATAATTTTGAGGTGAAATGTTGACAACTAACTCTATTATAATATATAATGATAATGATAATTCAAAATAAAGTAGGTTTACTTAAATAGTTACTCCTACTTCGGTTTAACTTGCAAATTTTAGAATTAAGACGTCTTCTTACATAAACATTATCAACTGACCTAATTTCGTTAGTTAATAGGATAGAATATTGCAAATATGAATTTAATAACTGCATTAAATTGTTAATAGCAATTTAATATTCAAGTTCTAGAGCACTCATGTTCGGTTGAAACGAGTTTAAGAGTTATATAAAAAAAAATGAATGTGAAGAGACACAAAAATGAAAATAGAAACAAAATAATTACGTAAATTAATTACGACTTATCTAGCTGGTATTGCTGGAATAGCACTATCATACCAATTATTTAACTTTTTACTAACATAATGACAACATTCAATCACAAGATCAATTTCCAAAATTTTGTAACGTAAATTTTGCTCAATGGATTGGACTATAAAAACATGTAAGTCTAATGAATTTATACTCAATTATGGAATTTGCTTTTTAATAGATCCAAAATTCGCTTTTATTGCATAGCGTATATACTTTTATTTATTGTATATTATTCTACTTGATAAGAAGATTATGTATTTGAATAATAGAAATAAAAACTGTTATTCTATTAAAGTAAAGACTCTTACATAATAGGTCATTATGCAAGAGTCGTAAAGCTACATAAAACAAACCATGTGCGATTTAATAGCAACGGGTTATGCCATATCATAATATCTGTAATTGCGTTTTGAAGTATAAACATAAAAATGGTATCAGCAGCTCCTTAATTCTGAACGACTTAACTGTTTGTGTAGGAAAAATGTATAAGTAAGTAATAATAATTATAGAAAGAAGAAGTTATTGTTAAAATAGCAAAGAAAGGTAGCCTAAAGCATTGCAAATAACTATCAAACTACTCTCAGTTTTCTCAAAATTAATGGCTAGAATAACACTTGGAAGGATTATAGGCAAAATAAAATCTACACTCAAAAGACAGAAGCAGGTTTTCGCAGTGGCCACATCAACACATTATAAATAATTGTTGAACAATCCACTGAATTTAAAACCCCGTTGCAATCTCATGTTTGTATTTTTTGAGAAAGCCTTTGAAAACCGCGAGTATATTTGGAAATCTCTTAGGAGAAGATACATTCCAGAAAAAATATAGTCATAATTGAAGAACCATACAAAGATGCAAAATGTTGCATCTTACATCGAGGACAAATTGCTTTAAGATGTATAAGGCAGAGCTGTATTTTACCACCTATATTGTTTTAAGTAGACATTGTCGAGAGCAGAGATATCCATCATTGGCGACCTGAACGCAACAACCACTTAGATTAGAATGGAGGTTCAAATGATATGTGCCGAAAGCTGTATGTCACAAAAGTACGAACCCAAAAGTCAAAGACTAAAATAATTCGCACAATTCGCACATCAGAACATCCGATATTCCATGAAGAAACGGAATCAAAGAGGTGAGTAAGTTCAATTACCTGAGCATCATCATTTCATCAGATAGAGGTGTCGATTTGGATATGGAAGCTCGCATCAGCAGAGCACGTACTGCTGTCGGGATGCTTTGAAATATTTGGAAGGAAAACAACATATTTTTGGCCACTAAAATAAGAATTTTCGATGCAAGTGTAAAGGCTGTATGAAACATGAAAAACTTCAGTAAACACAGCAAACATGGAGCGTACACCTCCGGTGCATCTTAAGCAAGTCAAAAATAAATAGGCGTGGAAATAGCGTTGCATCTTCCGACGAAATCTGACAACAGCATCGCGAAACAATGTTTCGAATGGAATTTTCAGAGTACACGTTGACAAAAACATGGAGAACAACAGTTTTTGTTTACTCAACAAAAAATTAGGCTGCAATTGAAGAGGTTAGACGTAGATACAAATCGATATAAAGATTTTATTTGCGTGCTATGCCCCACCAATGGGGTTAGAAAATTTCGTAAAACTACTCCCATTAGATAAGAATAAAATCTAAAAAGATATATGGAACATGGGAAGAATATTGGTATCATCTCTTTGTACAACATTTCTACTATTTCTTCATCTATTTTCTTCATTATTATAAGTTTATACAAAAATTAATAATTTAACTATTTGCACAGAGAAATTTAATTGGAATTTTTTTTTTTTTTTTTTTAATTTCATGGATTATAGTTTTAAAAAATTTAATTAACCAAAAAAAAAAAATAATAATTTAGAAATTCATCTAAGATTTAGAAACTATTAATTTATTAAAATTGATTGAAACTTGAGAAATTAAAAGTTTACTTAAATTTTTGATTTTTGGTCATGACATGGCAACAAGAAAACATTTCAATTTCACATCGATAATTGACGAAGGGAGGTTCAAATGTTTGTTAAAAAAAGTATTTTCAAGATACATTGTTATGGAATATCCCATTACCTTATATCTGAAAGTAGTTAGTAGAAAGTAGTAGTGTTTTTGTTTTTTTTGCAAACACTTTTGGAATAATTGTTAATAAATTCAATTGGATACAAGACAATTTCTTCTACATCATATTAATAATCGTATACTTTTATTTTAATAGTTGATTTAATCCTTTACCGCCGGTTGTACTATATATAGTACAGCAAAACCGGGTGTACAAATTAATTTTTTTTGCTGAAACTAATTTGTACCTTTGACCATAAAATTATTAAAAAATGTTATTAAAATTTTAAATTATATTATAAATTAAATTGAAAAGTATTAATTAAATAAAAACTAAAATAACGTGAATGTTAATTAAAAATTATTAATAAATTTAATCAGTTTTTTTTGTGTAAAACAACCGGCGGATATGGGATCAAAATAATATGAATAATTTAATTTTATTGCATATACCAATATTTCAAAATTAATTATTGCTGTTTTTATGTGTTTAAGACTAATTAAAAGATTTACACTATTTATTACTACGTTTTACTAAAACTATTATACCTCTAAGCACTATTTTAACAATAATATTGGGAATTGGATTTGGAATAATAAGTCATATAAAAGACAGACTTAATAATGACTTAGGTAACGGGTTCTATTTAAAAGTGGCGACAGGTAGAATATATTATAAATAAAAATTAAATTATATTATATTTTTAAAATTATATTATATTATTATATATTATATTATTAAATAAAATTATATTTTTAGAGAAATTTTAAATACAGAACAGTATTAGAAATTTTAGAACAGGATTCAATACAACTTTAAATTTTAGAACAGGATTCACATCCAGCTGGCATATTTTAGGTAATCTCTAATGAATATATTAATAGATCGTTTTCAGCAATTCGGATATTTTCATACAAATTTATCAATAGACGAGTCGATGTTAAAATATTTTGGGAAACATTCAGCTAAGCAGTTCATTCGAGGAAAACCTGTTCGATTTGAATATAAGAATTGCATGTTATGCAGCTCTTCTAGTTATTGCTACAATTTTGATGTATATATTGCGGAAAAAATTATGAAAATAAGCGGTTGATTCCGCTGGATCCAAAAACATTAACTGATTTTTTGAAAATGATACCAGAATCAACTAAACATTGTTTATTTTTCGACAATTTTTTTACTACTCATGCATTGATGAAACTCTTAAAAAACATCAATTTTCGAGCAATAGGTACCATTCGAGGAAATCGTTTAAAAAATTGCCCATTTGAAAAAAATAAAACATTTATAAATAAACCTTGTGCCACATTTGATTATAGATATGATAGTACAATCGAGTTACTTGTTGTGCAATGGATAGATAATAGCGTATGTTCAATTTTAACAAATTTTGAAACCGTCATCCCGTTGCATCACGCAAAATGTTGGTCCAAAGTAGACCGTAACTAAGTACAAATTGGTCAACCAAAAGTGTATGCAACATATAGTGCAAACATGGCAGGTGTTGACAACGCTGATCAAAATATGAATTCGTATAGAACTGCTATCAAAGGAAAAAAATTGTGGTCGGTCATTTTCACATTTAACAATGGTAAATGCATGGAAATTGTACATTCAATCAGGAAATAGCAATGACTTATTTTCATCTCAGCTTAATTTTCGGAGGTCTATAGTACGCAAAATATTACAAGAAGCCAGAGCAAGCACTTAAAAAAGCACAAAAAAAGGAACCATTCTTTATCGGTAGAAAAAGAAAAAACTCAACTTGTTCCTCAAAAAATGCACACTCAACTTAGATGCGTCGTGTGTCATTTAAGAAGTATGTACTCTTGTAAAATATGTAGAAAAACATTATGTATGAAAAGAAAATGCTTTGCAGAATATCATATGTAAAATTTTTAAAGAATTTATGTTTATGTTTTATGATGGTTTATGTTCTTCTCAATAAAAATAAATAAAGTTAACATAAATATCAGATTTTTATTTTTTCATTCTTATATATTTTTTCATATTGATTTTTGCACCCATATCCGCCGATTGTACTATATATAGTACAGGCCACAACTCCGGATCCGGCGGGACTATCCCCACGAAATTTTAAATTTGTAATTCTTGGCCTAAAAATAGATTACTCTCAAAAAATTCATCACGATCGTACAACGGGAACCTGTAGCCGGCGGTAAAGGGTTAATGGACATAAACAAAAATTAATTGAAATCAAAATGAAAATTGAAATATCAAACGATATCTGAATAAGTCAAGAGCTTGTCTAATTCCCTAATGATCATTTTTTTATTTATTCTTTGGTTTTTGTTTTTGTTGTTTTTTTTTAGGCACTTCAGTATATAAGTAAATTATCTTATTAATTATAAAATACTAGATCAGCATATAACAGGGTGGGTCTTATTTATTAACATCATGACGTTGCAGCTTGACTTTGAATATAGCCATAGTTATTTACCAAATTATCAGCATGACTTATTATTTTTTTTGTGTATTTAGCTTTGTTCACAATAAAATTCTAGAACCAATGAATATAATCCAAATGATGGGCCGCTATTTCACTATATCACTATGTCCTAATTCATTAACTTAAGAAATGTCAAAAGTCATATTTTCATCAACAGGAAACCAATTTCATATACTTAAAATCATCTCATTTGAAGTCTGTCTCAGAAGTGGTTTTTTATTTTTTATTAATTTTTTCTTATTATAAAATGCAACATTAATTTCTATATGTATAACATATTAAGTATGTAGTTCCAAAATTAGGTGTTACACTAAGTAAATTTTTGAACGCAAGGCATTTTGTTGTTATATATTATGCCATCGCATACCTCTTTCTGAAAAGTCAATACTGGTAGATCAATAAGAAATATGAATTTAATAGTTACTCGTTATAAAGGAGTCGATTAAGACACCTGCCTTATTTTGATACAACTAATATTCTTCGGAACTCTATGTCGAACTCCATTTAGTGCGTTAATAACATTAAAAGACTTACTGAGCTCAGTAGGGTAGCTCATCATGAGTAGAGGTATTCCAATGTATTATTTCAGTGCTACAGGCATATACTGATACCATATTTTTTTTTTTTTTTTTTATATATTTATATAGTTTTTTATTTCATTAACAACTACAGCTAACTTACATGCTAAATTTACAAAATGATATAACAAATTAATTCAAATTTCTTAGCCTAGTACTTTAATGAAATATATATATATATATATACAAATAAAATTTAAACTATACAGTAGTGAATTCACACTAGTGATGTATAGTCATTTAAGTCATTCTTAACTTTACTTAAATTTACTTTTCCAAGAAATTAATTGTGGGGTTTCAACAAAGATTAATACTAATTTAATAATAATTTTTAATCTAATGAAATACAATAGAAATTATGTAAGTTATTTTTTTTTTTTAATAAAATTTGCTTATTTAATAATAAAATTTGTTTATTGCTAGAACATAAGTGGATAAGTAAGGCCATAAGTAATTTAAAATTTCTTTGAACATAATTTTATCATAAACATCTATATAACTGTAATCGCAATCTAAGTAAGATCTAGCGTGTATTAAAGAAGAGCAGAAGAAGAGAATTTCTAAACAAGGTACTTCAGGTCAGATATATTATTACTGATAAACCATTTATAAAAATAGATTTCATAAAATTTAGATGAAAAGCGACTTCTAAATAGTTCCAGTGCAATTTGACACTAGAATAAATAATCTAATTGACGTAATTTACCTTAGTAGTTCAATCTCGTAATAATTTATATTTAAAAGCCACTTTTAACAAAGTTTAATAAATTTATTTAAACAATTTGAATTTTTTATATTTATTTGAAGATTATTAAAGTATTTTGATGCCATAGTAAAATAAAACTTCTCATAGTGTGTCTTATTACAGAAAACTGTGTTGACTATCATTCTATAATTTATTCTTAAGTTATACCAGTTTAAATTGCGAAGTCTCAAATGATGTTTGTCCTTGTAAAATTTAATTAACGAGTAATGAGCAAAGAGGTGCCTGACAGGCAGTATATTTAGTTCTTGGAATAGAGGCCAACAACTGAAGGTTCTATTTTTAAAGTTCATGACAAGGAGAATACATTTTTGAGCTTTTAGTAATGGTTCAATTGTATTGAAATATGAGCCACCCCAACTAGTTATACCATACTTTATTTTAGAGTGAACCAGAGCATAATAAATATTTAATAAAAGCTTTTTTGAACAATATCGTCTCAATATATAAAATTTTCAAAAACACATAACAACATATATTTATATAAGTTATCTAGATGCGGTTTCCAATTTAAATTTTTATCAATAATAATTATTCACAAGTACTTGTACTTTTCAACAGATTAAATTTTAAAACAACCTACTGAGCACAAACTATTTAAACTGGAATCAACATAACAATTGCAATGAGAAGCATAATGTAAACGAACACACAATCAGTAGAATGAAATTTAATTTCTAGATCATTGTCAAAAGAATTTCTTAAATCAAAAACAATTATTTTAGTTTTATCACTTATTATAAGTTTATGAACTACGAACCACTTTCTGAGCAAATCTACATCAAGACTATGTTCACTATATGATTTGGAACAGTCAACTGCAAAATCTGTTATCTTACCTTTAAAAGAGTGTAGAAAAATAGAATTAATATAAATTAAGAATAATAGTGGACCTAACACTGAACCTTGAGGTACTCCAATGTTAGTAGTTTTGAGTTGACTTACTATATTATTTAGCTTAACTTTTTGAGTTCTATCTCTCAAATAAGAAGTTAAAAAGTCTAACATAAAACCTCTAAAACCTACTGACTCTAATTTGCTTAAAAGAATCTGGTGATCAATCATATCAAAAGCTTTGGTAAATATTTATAAACAGAGCTGAAGTACATTTTGTATTGTTTATACTCGAGTATAACTCAGAACATAATTTTAAAATTGTATCGTCAGTGCATTTACCAGGTAGAAAACCAAATTGTTTTTGATCAAAAAAAATTTGATTCAAATAGAAATTTTAATATTCTTATTTTAATTAATTTTTCAAATAACTTTGCTAAAGAAGGCAAAATTGAAATAGGTCTGTAATTACTTAACAATAGCCTAGAACCCTTTTTAAATAGAAGAATTAATAGGCGATATACATTAACTATGTAAATGTTTGTATATCGCATTGACTATTTAATTTTTGTATCTTTGTATATAACCATATATTATGTTGTAATTTTATTAATTTAGTAATTTAATTCATTTACAGTTGAATTTCTAAATTAAGATATTTTTAAATTATTTTCCTTCGTTATTTTTTTTTTTTGTTTTTTTTTTAAATATGCTTATAGTTAGTTTTAAAAATTATGTTTATGCAGAATTAATTCATTTTTTTATTTTATTTTTTATTTTTTATCATTGCATTTCATTTCTTTTTAAAAAATTATCACATTTCATAAATTAAATAATACAAAAAATTTGACGACAAATTAACAGAAGATCAAAAATAATCTCCATAGATAGATTTATAAATAGTTCGTTTATTTCCAAAATTTGTTAATACATAATTTATAATGACAGAGTCTTCTTATACTGAAGTTAGAGTTTAGATTATTAGTATCTTAACAGCTGCGAGTTTTATTTTATTCTAATTTTTATTTTACATTACATTTCGTCGGCTGGAAAAACGTTTGTTGAATGTGCATTTTTGGGCATATTGAGTTATTAATTATTGATACTTAGATTTTAAAAGTTTCTCTATCATTTGATCCAATCGGTATTTTAATAGCAGTTCTAGATTTCGAGATTTTGAATTATGCTTTTGTCGAATGTAGCCAGTAATTATCAAAAAATAACAAACAAATGTCGTATGTGAAACATTCAACAAAGTTCTATGTTAAAAAGTGATTTTTTCGTTTAGGAAAACGATTGTTGAATGTGATAAAGTTCAATAACGGAAAACAAATTCAGTTGTGTTTCACCTTTGGTTGAGTGAAGATCAATATGTAGGGTTATTCGTCGTCGCCACCAAGTCTAACAGAAGATCTTGTAAGGTTTGTTAGTAAAATATTTTGAAATATTTACTTTTTCTAATTAGATTTTTTTGTTTATTTTTTTTGTATTAGATTACAAGATATAATTTTTGGGTGCGATGAAAGGGAAATGCCGAGGCGGAGTGATTCACGTAAATAAAATGAAAAAGTTTTATATAGACAACATTTTTATTAAAAAAAGATTTTCAAATTGTTTCAACAGGTTCAGATTTCAGAATGATGATGACGCAGAGATTCAAATTACTCTTTTGAACAAAATATCAGCGATTTTGTGGAAAATTTCAATCCGTCCAACGATGAGGGAAACTCTTTTTGTAGTGATGAAAGGGAATTACTATCTTCAATTTCATGCTCATCTCACAGCTCCACTCCAAATTCTCGTAAAAGAAAGCGTAACCCCACCCTTTGGAAAGCTAATATGCAAAAGAAATTACATCAAGGTGGACAAGAATATGTAGAAACGGACAAGGATTATTTAATAATTTTACCTAAAATTTAACAAAACTGAATTTATGGTGATATTTTATTTATTTTATTAGTAATAAGCTAATTTAACTTAACATTAATAATATTACAGTAGTACAAAGAAGATTGATACTGAAATTTTCCGTTTAAATTATGAAGCAGAATAACCTATTTAGTTTTATAAACGTTATTGTTGAAATAAATAATATTTTCTAAAAAACAAATTTATGTTTAAACTTAAATTTTTAATTGATATACAGGTAATAAAGTTTAATCTCTTCAAAAATTATTATTCCCTTTTACGTTATATTTTAAGATTAAATACTAAAATTACCAAAGGAAAAAAAAAAATATCATTACGAAAACTAATCAAAAAGTAAAATACCTTAATACTTTTTGCGTAAAAGAAAAGTCAGAAACCCTCAAAACACACCTTTATTTAATCCTATATTCTTGTCAAATCTACAGCTTACAAAGTCTTGTTAAATAAACTTCAGTTCAATCTGTTATATGACAGAATTTCAAAAATTAAACGTTAATGGCGCGAAATCCTTTCAAGGCTGGAGCCTACTGAGAAATATCTTTAATATTAATTTCATCTCTTTCAGTTCACTCATTCTCGCGGAACAATAATTACAAAATGTTTATGCTTTTTTACTGATTCTTAAAAAAAAATTAAAATTTGTAGGTTTAAAATGGAAATTCATGGCACTACAACTATATAAACATGAGAAAATCACATACGACAAGAGAAAAAATTTTAAAAACAAAAAATTTTGCAAATACGACAAATCCATCCAGCACTTAACAGCTTTTAATTCCGAAACTAAGCGTGGGCGGACCATTCTACAACTATGAATCGAAAGCTGATTTGATATGTTGTATGTTGTAAAAAAAAATATTGAATTTTATCGTCCAGTTTTTGAATAACTGCAGCTCAAACCTTTAACATCGTTTTTCTGGAAACCATATTTCGTCACATTCAACAAACGTTTTTCCAGCCGACGAATTTTGTTGTTTGATTTTCAATTTATTTTAATTGATACAAGGAAAAATGGTGGAAAATTACAAAAACCTTATGACTACTTGTGGAAATAATCTCCATAATTAAAATAAAGAGTAACAAAAATAAATCTTTCTCTTCATAGACCGTGACATCGTAAATGTATCGACAACGTCACTAGCATATTGACATATGATCTTAAATGTCAAAAAAAAAATTGTTTACATTGTCTTAGGATCGGTAATTAATTTTACAGTATATCCGAGACTCATTTTCACGACACGGGTTGTTAAGTTATGTATCCGAAAATTTGTTAATACACAGTATATAGTTTGTTACAGTTGTGTTGATTTTATTTTATTAATCAAGCAATAAGTTTAAAATTTAAGAAAAATAAGTATAAATTTTACTTCCTGATTCAAAAATAAATTTAAAAATGTTTTGTTTTTTTTTTATTTTAATAGGGGACTCACGAATGAAAGATGCTTTTAATAACTATAAGGCTAAAGCATAAAAAAAATCTTTCTTTAAAAAAAAAATAAAAAACAAATTTTTTTACGAAATTGTCCATATTAAATCTCCATATATTATAATCTTTCAAAATATACAATAATATACAAAAATATACAATGCAAATATTTTAAAAATTTATCCACAAAATAGGTATCCACAAGAGAATAATATTTTGACATTTGATTTGACGTTTATTTCAGAGACAATTTGTTGAGTAGAGTATAGAGTGATCGGGATTGTAAGCAAAGTACATTTTGTCGAAAACACAATATTGTCAGTTCAGAAAATTTAACATATTGCATTTGTATGTACATTGCATAGGTTGAAATTTTTTGGATACATTTCCGATGTCATCGAAACCCTTTCTTAAAACTATAATTATTTAAAAAAAAATCAAAAACAATTTAGAAATTAATTTTTTTAAATTTTGACACCGGATCAAAAAGTATAATTTTCACATATGAATAAAATTGCAATATTGTAAGCACATGCGGTGTTTACAGTTGCCATAGATATTTGATTCGAAAAACTTTAGTATGCATTGTTGTTGTTGTACATCTCAGAGACATAAATCAAAATTTATTTAGCTAATAACAGCCAGAGAAAACAAATTAATTGAACATGAATACTTCTGAATAATAAATTATGCACTAACTTGAAGGTATTGGAAAATTCAGATCCATATTTGATGAACATTTATTTCATTTATTCTTCTACATATAAGACGATTAGTCTTTTAAGCATGTAACTAGAATCCATAATTTAAAACTAACAAAACTAAACATATTAGAAAATAACAATGAAAAATGTTAAAATGTAAAAATATAAAGTGCTTAAACTATAACTAGATTAAATTACCAAATTAATAAAAATAAAACATATATATATTTACATATATAGAGATATAAAAATGAGAAAAAAAAAAAACAATGCTATATACAAAAATTTACATACTTAATATATAATACATGTATACCAATGTATGCCTGTTGAACTGAAATAATACATTTGCCTATCTCAAATCATGATTTCTAAAATACTCACTGCTGAGCTCAGTAAACCTTTTAATGTTATTAACGCGCAGAATGTAGTTCGGTATGGAGTTCCAAAGAACAGTAGTTCTGATAAAATACGATAGGTGTCTTAATCGACTCCTGTGACGAGGAACTATTAAATTCATATTTCTTGTTGATCTACCAGTAGTGACCTGTTCAGAAAGGTATAATGACATAAGATTTAACAAGATCTTTTTCATAACAACAATATACCTTGCTTTCAAAAAGTTACTTAGTGTAACACCTAATATCACGTTGGAAACATCACTAATGTGATCATGTTTACGCCGGTTTGTGACAAAACGAGTGCAAGCAATAAAATTAATTAGTTACAGCCGGTGAAATTCACTAGCAGACATACCAGAGTAAACAGTATCACAGTATGTGAAATGTGGAATCAATAAAGCTAGGACGAGTTTACGTTTTAACCATTCATTTAGAAAATAAGAATATTTCCACAATTTTCTTAAAATACAGTAGACATTTTTGGATATTCTATCAATGTGGTCATTCCAAGTTAGTCTATTATTAAAAATCACTCCTAAATTCTTAGCTTTAGTGACATATTGAATTGCTAATTTATTCATTTTAATTTGGGGTAATATAGATGTATAAACTTCCCTAGAATAAACAATCATTGTTTGCGATTTAGATGCATTTAACTTTAGCCCATTATTTTTAGTCCAAAATAAAATAGCATCAAGATCGTTGTTAATTTTAGCAATGTAGGTAATGATATTGGTAATAGGTCCACTAATAAATATTTGGGTATCATCAGCATACAATCTGCATTTTGACTCAGATAAACATAGTGGCATGTCATTAACAAACAAACTGAACAACAAGGGTCCTAATAGGGACCCTTGAGGTACACCACATTTTAGCTCAACTATATCCGATCTCATCTCATTCAAATAAACAAATTGATTTCTTTTATAAAGGTAATTACATAATAATTTAATAGCTGATAAGTCAAAGGCAAATGACTGCCTGAGTTTTTTGCATAGAAGTTCATGATTTACACAATCAAAAGCTTTGGAGAAATCCAAGAATAGTAAAACAGTAGCATTTTTTTTATCCATTTCCATGTATATATTATCGGATATTTCAAGCAAGGCGGATGATGTGCTGTGCTGTTCTCTGAATCCAGACTGGAAATTATATAAAAGACTATTAGCTTCAACATATTGAGTGATTTGTCTATGCATAATGTACTCAAACACCTTAGATAGAAAGGGCAGTATGCTAATTGGTCGGAAATCATTAATAGAAGGATTAGCCTTTTTTGGAACTGGGATAACTTTAGCACACTTCCAATTTCCAGGATAGTTACCAGTTGTTAATATATTGTTGAAAATATGTAAAATGAAGGGCAGGACAACAGGAGATATCATTTTTAAGAACTTCGGAGATATTCGGTCGGGTCCATCTCTGCATCTGATTTAATTTCATTTAAAGCAAAATGAACTTCATCAATGCTAACATTACGAAAAGCAAAAGAAGATGATAAATTACGTGTTGGAACATTGCACAATTCAGGATTAGTTTCCACAGGAGTTTCAATGAATAAAGAATTTAGTTCATTCACATCAAAATCACCAATACTATCACAGTTCTTTACTTTACCTATTCCTAATTTGGACAAGTTAGACCAAAGCTGTTTAGGTGAGTTATTGCTATTTAAAATTTCACTGTAGTACTTCTTCTTGGCCTGTTTTACATGTAGATTAACCTTATTTCTAAGTTTCTTGAAAGTGCTTCTGTCAAGTTCGGTCTTTGTTAGCTTCCAGATTTTATAAGCTGCATCTCTGTCTACTTCCATTTGTTTTACTGTCGAGCTATAATAGGGAATGAAATCTCTCTTAGGTCTAATATGGCGGAGCGGAGCATGTTCAATTAAAAAGATTACAAACCATCTCATTGAAGTGGTTAGTCTTGTCATTGATATCTTCAAGGAAATATAAATGCGCCCAGTCAACCTGAGACGCACTGTTAAGCAAATAATCCTTATTTAAGTTTTTATAATCTCTATAAGTGATTCTTTTAGCATGCAAATCAACATTAACTTTATATGAACAATATATCAAGTCATGATCAGATAATCCAGGTAGCGATATTTGACCAAATTTTTCAACTTTATTCGTATGTTCCGTCGAAGTTAAAAATAGATCAAGTAGAGAATTACGACTTCTACCGAAACGAGTTAGAATAGCATTAGAGAACATAGCAAGAGAGACTGAGAACAAGAAAATTAGTACATCTATGAGACGTACAACAACGATTGAGGGTTAATATTGGTGGTACACATACACACTACATTTTCAAAAATTCATATTTTCATATATGAAGCACTGTACTTGTTATGTCACACCTTAAAGATAGTGAATATATCTTTAACGTTATTTCTTAGGATGGTATAATTTTTAAACCTATTAGAGTAGTTACAAATCATTGCTGGGTCGACAACAAAATGGTCTATGAAAAATTTGTATGTTATTGGACCTTTAGACTCAATTGGCATTATTTTCATAGTATATAGACTCATATTGTACTGCTGAACTACTAATTTATTTAAAGTTGAATTTTCGATAAATAATATTAAGTGTTATTTACATCTACCATATGAGTTTATTAGTACTATTTATTAGCAAGTTGCAAATACAAATTCAGAATTATAGCTCAGAAATTTTCAATATACAATTACTTTCCGATATACCATAGTAAATTTTAGTATTGCTTTAACTAGACAAAAATGAGCCCTGCGGGAAAAAATCCTTTTTAAAAGTTTTATGTTACCTCTCTTCTCATCCTAAGATATCTATACTAAAATATTTTCTATTTTATTTATTTATTTTTTTATTTTTATTCAGAAAACTATAAATGAAAAACTATATATAAAACTAAATATCATCCATTACCATTACTGGTTCCAGGAGGATATACACATACTTCAGATCGATACTTTATTTCATATCCAATTTTAGTTTATCGCTTTCGATTTTGATGAAATGTGTTTTCTATTTGTTTTTATTTTTTATTTTTTTTTTTTATATTTAGTGTTAGTTAAACGCCCCTGTGTATTAGTATGAGTTTTGTGATGAAAAGTTGTTAAGTGCACTGTTGTAGTATTCTATATATATATATATATATATATATATAATTATTTTGGTTCGTATCTATGTGAATTTAGTTTTGAGAATTTTTGTTTTTATTAATTAAATTGAAGTAAATTAAAATAGAGTTGCAATTGATATTTAATTTTGATTTTAAATTGTGTTAGTTGAATCAAGAAAATGAAGTAAAGCGAATAATCAAAAATAATTATAAAGTTTTCTTTTTTAATTGTATGTTTCTGGTGTTTCTGATGTTTTGAAAATTAAATGATTAAAGGTAGATAGATAATGTATATGTATGTGTTTTAGATTGACTAAAGATGTGCAAACAATTGTGAATATAAAAATAATTTTTCGTAATATTAATATTGGAAGTAAATATTGAATAAATATAATATGAATTTCTAGTTAAATTTTTAAAGTAGAATTCATTTGAAAGAAATAAAAATTTGAAATTATTTTCGATAAAATTAAGTAAATTTCATGGTAGTCGAAATATAATTGTATATTAATTAAAATGTTTATAAATGTTTAGATAATTTAGAACACGGTACACTGGAAAACAACCATAGTAATACTATACTTAGTTAATATCTGTCACTGATTAAACTAAAAAAATAATTTTTTATTTCAAGTATGTAATACATTAGATATGGTCACATATATATAGTAGGAAGAAGTGTAGACAATGAGTATGGAATTATCATTTGTCCCAAATGGAGGATTATATCTATAGCTATCAATAATAGTTAAAATGAGTCATATTATAAACAATATTAGTCAAATTATTATTTTTACATTGTTGTGACTTAAATTTTATAATCCTGTACTAATCGCAGTATGACTGCAATGGTAAATACCCCTCTAAATGCAACAATATAGTTAGGTACAAGTGTGTGTACTCCTGTTTTTTGACGATTAAAGCTAGTACAGATACATCACCGGGTGTATACTTAAGTGTTCAATATGCAAAATAATGAAATGGGAGAAATTCGAATTTTAAAATTCAAGCTTTTAAATGAGTATTTTCTCGTGAATACCCAAAAAAATCGAATACTATATTTTTAATCTGTATTGAATTGTCTCACAAAAGTAGTAATCAAAAACAGAAAAAACTCATTAGCTTTAGGAATAATTAGATTTTGTAATAAGCATAATTTTAAGTTAACGTAATAATGTTAAAACTCATTAAATATTAAAAAAAAAAATTTTCTTTTTTGTTCAATATTAATACAACAACAATTTTTTTTTTTTTTTTTTTGCGAAAGATCGGAGGTAATCCCCGAAGGACAACAAGAGCCCCAGCCGCGTCTTGATAGTGTAGGAATCGAACCCACTAAAGCCCACCTATCTTTTTGCCGTTATAACCAATCTACGTAAAATCGACTAATGACTTTTTTTTTCGTAAATTTTCGGCCGCGTGTTTAGGAAATTATTATAGTGATAGCTTCCGTGGAGGATCGCTAACATCATAATAATTACCGTGTAGGAACTTTATCACTATGATATTTCCCGTGAAGAAGATAGCCACAGCAATAGTTCCGCGTGGGAAGATTTTTTAGATTTTTTCGCAAAAGAAAATTATTGAAATAATAATTTCCGTAAAGGAAACTATTATCGTAGAATTTTCCATTTTAGGTAGTGACCAGCTCGTGGGGTTTCGTTCTCTTGAGTCGACGGATACTGCTGTCGATATAAAGAACTGCTGCCATTTTTCTTGATCTCTTCCGTTTAAGATCTCCATTTAAGATCTGCTGCATTTTTCTTGATCTCTTCCGTGACTGTTTCAATGTGCAAGTCACGGTGGAGATCTTTGTTACGTATGTACCATGGTGCATTTACTATACCACGGAGCACTTTATTTTGAAATTTTTGCAACATTTCAATGTTGGTTTTCTTTGAACAGCCCCATAATTGGATACCGTACGTCCACACAGGCTTTAATATCTGCTTATATATCAATATTTTGTTCTGTACTGATAACTCAGAAGCACGCCCCAGTAACCAGTAAAATTTTTTGAGTCTAATGTTTAGCTCTTCTTTTTTCTTTCTTATATGTTCCTTCCATTTTAGCTTAGCATCGACTGTCATTCCCAGATGCTTTGCTGTATTGGCATATGGTACTATTTTGTTATTGATTGAGATAGGAATGGTTGCAATCTTTTTATATGTAAAATTTATATGAGTTGATTTGCTTTCATTAAGTTTTATGCGCCATCGTTGGGTCCATAATCTTATTTTATTCATTGCATTTTGAAGTTTTGCTGTGGAGTTTTCGACAGATACGTTAACTGCAAGAATCGCAGTGTCGTCTGCAAAGGTAGCCATAAAAATGTTGTCAATTTGTGGGATATCTCTTGTATATAGCAGGTAAAGTATTGGACCAAGAACACTTCCCTGTGGGACTCCAGCAGATATTTCTTTTACTTCTGAATATTCTTTGGCATAACGTACACGAAAGCATCTATTGTTCATATATGATTTTAATATTTCATAGAATTGTCTTGGTAAATCACGATGTAGTTTAAATTCAAGGCCTTGGTGCCACAATTTGTCGAAAGCCTGAGCAACATCGAAGAAGATTGCTGAGCAGACTTTTTTTTCTTCGAACGCTTTTTCCACTATATTTGTGATCCAATGCACTTGATCAATTGTAGAATGTTTGTTTCTGAACCCAAATTGATGGTTCGGGATCAGATCTCTTTCTTCAATAATCGGTGCAAGTCTTTTGAGGAGCAGTTTCTCAAATATTTTTGATATAATAGGTAACAACGATATTGGTCGATATGATGTTACCTCTGAAGCCGGTTTTCCTTACTTCGGTATTACTATTACTTCTGCAATTTTCCATTGTCTCGGAACATATGTGAACTTAAAACATGCTCACTGAACTTAGAATCGCTTAGAACTCGCTTAGAACCATGATCACTGGAGTGTGGTCAGACGATAGGTCATCATTGCTCACGGCATGTGTGTGGTTTCTTTTTATCCTCTTTGTTATAAAGAAATCAATCAAATCAGGTATTTTCGCTGGGTCAGTGGGCCAATAGGTTGGGGCACCGGAAGAAATAAATTCACACTTATGATTTCTTCCAGCTTCATATAGCTCTCTCCCTTTTGTTGTGGTTAATCTTGAACCCCAGTTGGTATGTTTCGCATTGAAATCTCCTCCGATGATAAAATTCTTTCCAAGTATTTTAAAGAGATTTATGAAGTCGACTCTAGTAGGTGAGTGTCTTGGTGGGCAATAGATAGCCGAGATTTTGAAGTCCTTATTTCTGATATAAAAATATGGCATTTTAGTACAATAAATAAAATTAATATAATATTTTTCGTTTTTGAATAAAAATTTATGAAAAATACGCTTACTTTCGTTTTATTATGCAAATTTATTATACCTAAATAGCTATATTGAAAATTTTAAAATATATATATATTATGTGTTAATATTATAGTATTGCAAAATATAAAGCGTAGGAACATTAAATTAAAACTTAACAGCCTTTCTTGCTTATACAATAAAAAATTAACGAAAAATAAAAAATATCAACTATTTTAAACTAATTTAAAAATCGCTTTATAAAACTGAATGTCCTGATTTGGCATATAATTAAACATGGATTCAATGCCCTTATTTTTTTCAGATTTTATGGTATTAAATTTACTTGCGTAAATTCCTGATTTCTCAAACTTTCAGTAGCTACAGAATAGTTTGTAGTTTTGTAGTTTTATTAACACACTAGCCAAATCGTTTCCACTTCTTCCGCTTTGACTTTCGCACCAAATTCCACGATATATTTTATTATTAATATTACAGTGAGCTGTTAAATTATACATATTAAACTTTCTCTTGTAATAAAAATTACCAGCATTTCCAATAGGCAACATGAAGCTTTTTGAAGATCATAACAAATAAGAGCCACATTTTTATTTTGTAAACAATATTCTTTATCCATCGCCTTCCGTAATTTTCCTTTTGAAACGCTGTACTAATCTATTATAGAAAACATTTATTCACTGTATATTTTTGTATGTGATTTAATTTTGTGATTTTATAGAAAATTACCAGTAAAAAACGCATTATATTATTTGGAAGAGATTTTCTCGGAAGTACCTAAGTCTATATTTATTGAACCAATTAAATTGGAGATTTAAGCGGTTCTTCTACCGTTTCCAAGAACAAAATGAGTACATAAGTGACGTCGATAAAATGGATTAGATAATCAGTTTATATCGGGTTGGTATTCAAGGAAAGAAATAATGGAACAGCATATTTGCATGACCTCTTGATGTATCAGTATACAATCCTTGATAAATTAATAGAGTTCACAATCCGAAAATGCGTCAATTGAAATTTAGTAGGCAAATTGCTATATATTCATTATGTGGTCATTATGATAAAATCCTTTATCTGCTGTAAATATAAAACGTAAAAGATCTCTCTCAAAAGCTTTATTTTTTGATAATATGGAACACTTTAAATAAATAAATTTGTGGAGAAGAAACGAAGATGTGCTGGCCATTATTATAAAACAGTTGGCAGAAATATATGTATCAAATGTGATAAAGGACTGTGCATACGGTATTTTGAATTTTATCATCAAGCAATGATATTGTGATCCATTATTTAAACATCTTTTTTATCAATTTTTCATCTATTGCTCATTTATAATTTTACTAACATACCTTATTCCAAAATCTAAAATGTGTATTTCATATAATTTTTTTCTCCTATGCATAACCCAGCGTTGCCATGTGGCGGTTCCATGATTTGGACTCAGATCACTCTGCAGTCATACTAAGTCTATATGAAAAGGTTATTAAGAAACAGTCGAAACCTCTGCTAACGAACAAGACAACTGACTGGGCTAGCTTTAAGCAAGAAATAGAAAACAAAATAAACATAAAAACAAAACTAAGATCCAAATGTGATATAGATTCTGAAGTAGAAAATTTTATTAAAATTATTCAAAATGCTGGATGGAATAATACAAAAAATTGTGAATATAAATCGGTAGGATTCAACTACCCTAGAGAAATATTAAATATGATAAAAATAAAAAGAAGAGCTAGACGCAGATGGCAACAATCGCGTGATCCGGCAGACAAAACTGTGCTAAATAGGTTAACTCAGAATCTTAAAAGAAAAATTAAAGATCTTAAAAATGAAAATTTTGAAAAATATATAAAAAATTTATCAGCTAAAAGAGAAAATAACTACTCGTTGTGGAAAGCAACAAAGAGTACAAAAACCTCGATCTCTCAAATCCCGCCAATCAGAAAGAAAAGCGGTGAATGGGCGAGAGATAATAAAAATAAAGCTGAAACATTCGCAGATCATCTTGAAGAAATTTTTTGTCCAGACGAGACAGATTCGGATGATCTCACTGAAGAAAATAATAATTGGCAAGAAAATGTTATATCACCATTTTCAGAGAGTGAAATAGTTGAACAAATTAAAAAACTCAGAGATAAAAAAGCTCCAGGATTTGATCTCATTACATTGGTAGTCCTGAAAGAACTTCCGAAAAAAGCTATAACAATGCTAAAACGCATTATAAACGCTGCTATCAGAATAAGGTATGTGCCGAATATGTGGAAAATAGCAGAGATAATTATGATACCAAAGCCAGGTAAGCCCATAAATGAGGTCAAATCCTACAGACCAATATCATTACTACCAATAGTATCAAAATTATTTGAAAAACTATTATTGATTCGAATGAGACCGATCATAGAAAATAGTAATCTGATTCCAAATTATCAATTTGGCTTTAGATCTAAGCACTCGACAATCGATCAAATTCATAGAATAACAGACATAATAGAAAAAGCTTTAGAGGAAAAGAAAGTATGCTCTACCATATTTCTAGATGTTAGGTGTAGCCCAAGCTTTTGATAAAGTATGGCATCGAGGCTTAATAAATAAACTAAACAATATGTTACCTAAACAATACGTAGATATACTCTCATCATATCTAGAAAACAGACTATTCAGAATAAAACAAGACGAAGAGTATTCTACTATTAGAGATATTAAAACGGGTGTGCCTCAAGGTAGTATTCTGGGTCCCATACTGTATTTGCTCTACACCAATGATTTACCAGAAATGGAAAATATAACTGTAGCTACATTCGCTGACGATACTGCGTTGATGGCAGTAGGATCAAATATTGACGAGGCTACAATTAAATTGCAAAGAGCAAGCGACAAGCTATACCTCTGGACAAAGAAATGGAAAACTAAACTCAATGAGTTAAAATCAGTACATGTAAATTTTACAAATAAAAAATTAGAAAATCAACCATGGGGTCAATATACCCCAAGAAAACAATGCTAAATACCTAGGAATGACATTAGATGTCAAACTTAGATGGAAAGAGCACGTTAAAAAGAAAAAATTTGAGCTTGAAAATAAGTATAGAGAAATGTCTTAGGTCGTAATTCTAAATTACCTATACATAACAAAATTTTGTTATATAATCAGATAATCAAACCGATATGGTTGTACGGCATACAAATATGGGGATGTGCCAAACAAACACATGTACTTTGTATACAAAAATTCCAAAATAAAGTCTTGCGCAACATGGTAAATGCCCCCTGGTATGTTCGCAACAGTGATTTGCACAGAGATCTAAAAATTCCTTGCATAGAAAATGAAATAAAAAGATATGCAACAAAGCATATAGCTCGTCTGGAGGGACATGTTAACGTTGAGGCCACTCAACTGCTAGATAATCAAAATGATGTCAGAAGGCTTAAAAGAACTAAGCCACTAGATTTAATACGATAGAATTTCGTAAACTTTTTCTTTAAGAAAATCAAAATAGCAATAAATTAATGGTTAGTCCGTTGGACTAGTATTAATGGGAGGGGTGTGGTTTAGTCAGTAAAAATCTGGCACACAATGGAAGCTACGGGGCTCAGTGTGTCTATGAAGATTCCCACCAATCCACGCAAAAAAAAAAAAAAAAAAAATGTGGCGGTTCCATAAACCAAAACGAATACAGAAATATATTTTTTTACTCAGAATTTATTAGTCCTATTATTAGTCCTACCTTTTTACTAAATATAACCTTAGAATTTGGGCTAATTCGGGTTAATTCGTACTAAGAAAAATCTAATGTGCCTATTATGTATTTCGATAAAGATTACGATTTGATCGAACGAAATGTTAAAATGGAAAATTTCCATTATGTAATATGTATTTCGATATCGTTCAGAAATTGCCGACGAAATCGATAAAGCTTATCGATGTAAAATTTTATCACGCAAGAGACATCGAAAGAGACATTTTGTACAAATTATTTCAATTTTGAATTGAAAGGATAAAATAAAAGAGTGACGCTTGGACGCCTGGTGTTTGTTTTATATTTGCGATATTTTTTGGAATAAAAATAAATTTAAAAATTGAAATATTAGTAGGTATTTTACTTTATTCTTCATAATTATTTTGTATTAAAATAAATTTTAATAGGAATGAAAGGCCAGTTAAAAATAAACTGCAATATGAAAGTTAGTGTAAATAAATTATTTCAGTATTTCTACTTTAATCATAAAAATAATGTTTGTCTGACTTTTTTCTTCTAGTGCGAAAAGAAATTTTGATCCATTTTGGACATAAGTATAAACTGCAAATTTCATATGAAACTTCCTTAAGCACAACAGAGCTAATTAGCTCGGCTAGTCCAACATGAATATCATTTCTTACGCTGCAAATAATTTGCTTGGTACAAACCGCACAGAATCTTAATACGCTGGCCAATTTAATTATATTTGGAATCGACGTGTTACTTATTGGCTATTTCAATTTTTACCCTAATTTTTCTAATAAATCCATAAAAGCAATTTTGTTTAACTGGAAATTTTGATCAAAACTGTTAATAAAATTAGGTTTTGTAGATAATAACTGATCAATTTCATATATAATTATATACGTATAATCTTTCAAATCCAGTGGATTGGAATAATCACGACTATAATGTTGGCTTGTTTTTTAGCTCTGCAATGTGATAGCGTTTTTCAGCACTGTCAGAAATTGAAAAATTTAACTCTGCTAAAATCATTTTATTTATAAAAACTTTTAATTTAACAATTTTTATTTTATTTAAACACTTTTAACTTCAACTTAAAAATTTCAAATAGTTATAACACTATTGTTTTGCTTTTTTTTTCTTATAACAAATTAAATTTGACAGTCAAAGAATCAAACATATGTCATTTTCATCGTAGATTTGAATTTTACAATGGCAGCATTTTAAAACACTTTCGATCAAATTTGCATCGAAATACATGATGGCACTAACGATTACAATCGAATAACTCTAACGATAACGATGAACGATTCGATGAAAGTCGATCGAAATACATAATAGGCACCTAAATCTAATGCATATACCAGAATGCTGTTTCAAAAAAAAACACGTGAAATGCAAAAATAGAAAGGTTTTAAATATCTTTAAAATACAATATACAAAATTTAAATGTATATATCAAAAAGAAGAAAGCGATATTAGGTTGAAGATAAATAAATATTACCAATTTGGTTTTCGATATGTGCATAGCCCCATACATACTATGTCGAAACTATCATAAGACATCTGTTGGAATATAAATATTGGTAAATGTATCGTAACATGCTTTTGCTTTGTCGATTTTGAAATAAGTAATAAAGTTACTTCTAAAGATTATACAACTTAAAAAATGGCCTAAAACAAGGTACAGTAAATTCTCCAGTTTTATTTAACATACACTGACAAAAAAAATGGTTTATAAATTTTCCTATTTTTATAAGAACCGATTTTTTTGTAAATTTTACAATTTTTTTGAGTCAAGTTCTTGTTATTTTTAGATAATTATCTATTTTTTTAGTAAGGTTTACAAAGCCATTAACAATTTAATCGCTTGGTAATTTTCCTTATATCTGTTGGGTATTTCACTAAAAAAATAATAAATTTTGTTATTGTATCTTGTACTTATTCCAGTTTAAATAATAAATTTTACCAAAAAAATAATACCAAGTTAATAGGAAAATTTACAATAATTTTGTTATAAAAATAATAGTAGTGGTTATTTATATAGGATTCTTTACGTTTTTTATTGTGATATCTCCAATTTCATTTAGATAACTTATTATTTTATTGAGATATTTTCAAAATATAAAATGCAAATATGTGAGATAAATTCCTAATAAATTATAGGAATTTTTACAAAATAAATAACAATATCTCATACTTTTTTATAAAAATGTAAAAACAATTATAATAACTATTATATTTGATATGAGAAAATCTACTACAAACTATTTGTAGAATATTTGAGCTAAACTGCTAAGCTCAAAATATTAAGAGAAGTTATTTATCATAATAAGGAAAATTTTTCTCTCAAAAGTAAAACTTCTAATAAATATTGTAATAGGTCTTATATTTTGGACAAATAATGTTAAAAATATAATAAATAAGAAATTTGTTGCGGAAAATTTAGTTTCACGTAGCTTTATAGGCTGGGCGTCGTTTTATTTGTAAAGTACATTTTATAGTGATTGATTTGTCATTAAGTAAGTGATTTTTTTTTTTTAAATTAATTGAGTGGAACATGATCGAACTTGTGGATGATTTTCAAGGGGTAAGCAATTAAAAAAAATTATATTCATAGGTTTCTAAATTTTAATCAGGGAAACTCTGCAATATTAACACAAGTTTATAAGAAATTTTATTTAAAATTTTATCCATTTTATTATTCTGTAGATTGAATCAACTTATTTGGATCAAAGAAATATTTTTTTGTCCATACTTGCTGTATTTAAGGATGATGCTGATTATAAGAAGAACCACTTGCGGGTTTTGCTGTTCTTCCATTTTTATTAGCTTCATCGGTATACAAAACTGTACAGGAAAAGCCAGAAAGTGCGAAGAGATAAATCGTTATAAATTAAGCAAAACCGAAGTCCAACAATCATTTTTTATGTTTATTACTGTAAGTATAAATAAACTAGTTGCTTAAAAAATATAATTTTATAATTTGAATAATTATAGCTTAACTATCTTGTGGAAGAGCACATACAGAAATTTACTGCCAAGATATTTAATGAAAAAAAAACTGTCCATCCACATCTGATTTTGTCGCACAAAATTTTCGTAAGTGTTTTTAATATAATATAATAAATAACTTAGATGTAAAAAAAATTAAATACAAATATTTGAAAGTTACATCAAGATGTTAGAAGTGAAAAGAAGAATTATGTTAAAGAAAAAATTATAAATAATTATAAAAATATTGAATCATTTATATTATTAGTTCATTAGTATATTTAAATAAATAAAAATTAAATAACTAAAAAAATCATAAAATAAATTTTTTTTCTTGAAAATAATATTTTTGGTGTTTTTATTTAGTACGTTCTTATTGAAAAGTTCCTATAAATATGAGAGCAATAATGGCTTAAAGTATAGTAAAGCTTCCTGAAATTATAGGAATTTTCCATATTGTTTTCAGTCAATATTCCAATTTTTTAGGAAACATGGCTATAATTATAGTAACGTTTCCCATGTTTATGATCAGTTTTTCTCGTTTTTTTCACTCAATTTTCCTATTTTTTAGCAAACTCTACTATAATTTTAGTAATGTTTCTCATATTTGTGATCAGTTTTTCTCATTTTTTAAATGAATATTCGTAATTTTGTAAGAAACATTCTACAACTAAAACAATAACTCTTGTTTTATTAGTATATTTTCAATATTTTTTAACAATTTTTCAGAACTATTCTAAATTTTCTGGGTCTAATTCCTACATTTTTTATACGTTTTCCAATAAAGTCGTATACTTTTATGAAATGTTATTAAAAAAATAAGAAAAACTACTATAAAATTGTGAGTTATTATAAAAAAAAATATAGTTATTGTTCTAAAAACGGATGGTAATTTACAAAAAAATTATAGAAAT
Organism: Argyra leucocephala; assembly: GCA_963942445.1. Lineage (NCBI taxonomy): Eukaryota > Metazoa > Arthropoda > Insecta > Diptera > Dolichopodidae > Argyra > Argyra leucocephala. The sequence continues at coordinate 139,584,359 of OZ012678.1, read as the reverse complement.
AATTGTTAAAAATGTCCACTATACCGCTTGTTGTTATAAAAATAGGAAAAATTGTATAACCATTCCTATTTCTTTTTTCAGTGTATTATTATAAAAGACTTATTAAATTCCTTAGAAAACCAACTTTTGTATTATAGTATTATTGATGATGTTGATGATTTAACTATTGATGATACAACTAATTCCGATCTAGAAATAGTATAGACTGCAAAAACTATTTAATAAGGTAGTTGCATACAGTACATACAAAAGTTGCATACAAAAGCGGAAACTGAAAATCAATTACAAAAAAATATAACGTCTTTATGCTGTTAAAAAATTTATTTTGCTTTAAAGCTAGAAAAAGCTGATTCAAATATAAAAAGGCCTATACTAACATATGACTTCTTCATATGACTTAATAAAAGCGACTCTATAATGGAGAAATTGAGATTATATGTTTAAGAGCTTGTACACATTGAAAAAGGAAACCTTCAATAAACTATACTTACATTAATATTCGAATAAATCATTATATGAGCAAATATAATCAGAATAGACAGTTTTATTATCCGTCTCATACATAACCACATACTTCGTCAGTGTAGTAAATAAATATCTTATTCATTAATTTGCCATTCTTGGTTCATAGATGTCAGTACATGCCAAAACACAGGTTGCATTCCCGCAGAAGGCTGCATTCTTCTGGTCAAGAATAATCAAATTGAAAATATTAGGTTTATAACGTTAATTTATTGTTTTACAAGGAATGTATATGAAGAAAATTGATAAGAAATTTAAAAAATATATAGATATTAATAATACCGAACGCTTCAAGTTCGATATGTACATTCCAAAAATAGTAATAAGCTCACTAGTAATAAGCCATTTTTCTGAAAATAACAGTTTAGGTTTTAGTTAGTATTAATTTAGGGTTTATTTAACACAAAATTAAATTAAAATTGGTTTTTTTGCTACATCAGTTTTTACCAATACAGCTTACCTACTTTTATTTATAATAAATCATATGAATCGTTAATTATACTTTTATAAATCATACTTATACATTAAAAAATCATTATTAAATTGAATGGGACAGCTGCAGCATATGACAGACACCTACATTTTTAATTAAGTATTAAGAAACTAACCCCTTTTGTTTTATTTATAGTTATATATGTATAAATAATTAAAATTAAATAAACAAAACTTGAAAAAAAAAACAAGATTAATAATATTTAATTTATAATTTATATTGTTTTATTTTATTTTTAGCTATAATTTTTTGATATAATGTCCAATTGTTAGGCAATATTCTCAAAAACATTATTCAACGTTTTTTTTACAAAATTTTCAGTTATTAAAAGCAAATTTTTAAATTTGTGCAGCTACTATTCAAAAACGATAAGTCCAACACATCCAACACATACCGTTAATTAGGTGTATTAATTACAAAAAAAAAATTATAAAGAAGATGTTGCTCTAGTTTGAATTCCGTCGGAGCTGTAGTGGATATTGTTTAAACATTTTCTAATCCGATTTCGTTTAAACCTTTAACCCGCTGTAAACCCAAGTTAAATTTAAGGATAGGCCTCTCTTCTAGAAATTTTTTTTTTGTAAAATACTCCAATGAATCACCCCTTAAAATATGTTTCCTCTAAACTAGACCACCCTGTATACTAACGTATGCTGTTTAGACAACAACGAATACATTTAAATCAAAGAAAAATTTATGAATTATAGAAATGCGAACTCTGTGGAAAATATGTGGATACACGTTAAGAGATAAGAAACAACAGTAAAATCAGAGACATTCGAGAAAATGTCCCATAAATTCGAGATATTTTCCGTTGGAGTCGAAATAGACAAAGAACTGTAAGACCATATAAATAGAATGGCAGAAGGTCAACTGGCGAAGGTAATAACGAATGGCTAAATCATAATTAAACGTCTATGCCAGGAAGTCTTTCGAAATAATGGTAAAATTCTGGATATCGTTATCACAAAATTGAGAATACGATATGTTGAAAAAAAAATGGGAACTGAATTCCTAATAAAAGAAGAAAAACAATCTTATTTGATAAGATCACACAAATTAGAATTTTCAACTTCTAAAACATATAAAAGTATAATAAAGTTTTTGTTGTCATAGGTGTACGATTGTTCTACATCAGAAAACCAGATAGTTTCAAATCATTTGTATATAATTATCCTTATTCAATTTCAATGATCAATTGTTTCAATTTAACACCCACTCAATCCCAAAAGAATCGAATAAACTTGTTTATGATATTTTATTAGCGTTATTTTGGTCTCATTTAACCTTCAACATTTGATTTAACATTTAGATTTATAAAAATTTAATATTTAAATATGTATATATACAATACACATATATAAATAAAATATATTATACTCATTATATTCTATAATTTCTTGAAAAAGAAAAAAAAAAAGCAAAAATAAAAACAAAAGCGATTTGTTCTATCAAATCGGTATTACAGTTTCTTATTCCTGAAATATGTCCTGATTTATAAGAAAATTTGTTATATATACATGTACATTATTATGTACAAAAAAAAATTTATTACTTCAATTTTTTCTTTTTTCGATTTCAAATTAAAATTGTTAAAAAAAAAAAATGTATATTTTCTTCGACCTTAAAATAATTTTATTTTGTTTTGTTTTTGTTTTTTTTTTTTTTGTTTTGGAAAAGTCAAATCAATATAAAGTATCTTATATATATATACATATATATATACAAGTATATCCCTTAATGCCAAGATAAATTGGCAATTTTTATCTTGTTTTTGCAGAGAGAAGGAGAAAATGATAGAAAGAGATAAAAAATATGAAAGGATTAATTCAAATGTTGAGTATACAGGATGTTCAGTCAATGACGACTAAGTGGTCAATATTCCAAGAAGTTATTGTAAAAAAATTGATCTCTTTCTAGATGTGAGGCTTTAAATTCAAATGTTTTTTGTCTTGGGTATTATTTTTAGACTATAACTGTCAAATATAACATTGTTGTGAACCTCCTCTGCGTTATATTTAAAGGTAGGAAGTATACTCAATATAATGTTTAAATTTCTATTTTCAGTTACAAACTTGAAAATTTATTCGAGGCTCATTGAAAATGGATTAGCATATTTATGGCTATGAAATTTAATATTTCAGTTAAAAATCAGTATCAGTGTATATAAAGATACATGTTAAACTGAATTATTACACAAACTTCAAGCGATATTATACTTTTCATTAACTTTTAGGTCGAATCAAAGTTGTGTACACAGTTTTTCGAATATAGGGATCAAAAGACGCTTAGTCAACCTTAGATCAACGCTTTATAAGACTTATAACAAGGAATTTAATTTTTTTTTATGTTCTTGACAGTAACTTAGGTAGAATCAGCTTTTCGTACTTGTATAATTTAATATTGTGTAATTGTAATAGACTGGTTAGGAATGACGCATTTTAATACACATTTTTTAATATTAAAAAGTAAATTATTTGTCTTCTACCAAACATAGAAATTTTTCAGATCAGTTTGTTGTAGGGTTTAGTCATCATTGGATTTTATTTTTTTGAAAATACTCATAGCATTTGCATACATTTTAAGTTCACTATTTTTAATTACAGATGCAATATCAATCACCGAAATAATGGATAGAAGTGACTACCTCTGGGAGCTCCTGAATTGGCCACAAATGATGTCGATGTAGACCACCTAAATAAAATATTATCCTATAATGTTACCTATCAATTAAATATGGATTGATCGACTTTATAAAGAATACCGGACCGCCTAATTTTATTAATTTCAATAATATAACACAATAAGGCAACATATAAAAAGCTTTGCTGAAATCAATAAAAACTACATCCGTTTGCGCATCAGGCCTTTCTCCATATTATTAATAAAGGCTGACGTTGATTCTACAAAATTAGTTACCACACAGATTTACTTTTTATAATGTAAATTTTAATTATGTATTATGGGTAAATTGATTGGATCATTTTAAATGATTTATAATCCACATTTAAAAAGTCAACATACTTAATCCATGAGTATTGAATGAAACAGTCAGATATTAGAGAATATTGAAATTATTATTGCACACTAGACTTTTTTGAGTTGATATGGACGTCAGGTCAGGTTCATATTAAAAAACAACAAATTGAATGGATATTTATTACACCCTGTTCATTTAAACATGCATATACAATCGACATGTTTGTGTATAGGCAACTTTTGTACAATAATATAATATGTTATAATATATATACTTATACCTTAATCCTTCAGAATTTAACCTTTTCTATAAAAATGTATTATATCTATACGTATATGTATATATAGAAAAGATAATATCTCAGATTAAATAATTTTTAAGGATAAATGTGTATGTATATAATATAAACATATTCTATAATGGTTAAATAAAAATTTCGATAGTTTTTTTTTTGTATTTTAGAAAACAGAAACTCTGAGATTGGTTTGCAATTTCTTATGCTTCTTCCTTTCAGGCCATTTATTATTAAAAATACTTAAAGTTAACTTTTTCTTCTGCTCTTATAACATTAAAGAACGATGTCTTCTCTTTTTTGATCAGTTCTGATAATGGATATATATATATATATATATATATATATGTATTTATATATATATATAAAGCAAAAATCAACTGTATAGTGATGATGCTGATGATGTTGATGATATGTTGAATCATCCATTTAAAATGAAAAATAATTTTTACTTTTTTATTTATGTACAGTAGCGGCAATATATAACACACACCTCCTAGATATTAATTCTTAATACATAACCGGTTTTTAGAATATAATTTAATAGTTCTTTCATTATTTAATTTGTAAAAAAAAAATAAGAAGAGTTCCAAATTTATTTTGAAAAAAATGAGAAAAACAGCGAAATTAAATTTTTTTTTTTTCTTAGATGTTGAAGGACAGATTCTGATATTTTTATAATTACTTTTTTTTTTAATTGTATGAAATAAATTAAAAAAATATTTGATGTACAATTGACAATAGTAAGATGTGGTATTTTAAAACAGGGCAAAATAAACTTATTCAATATTATACATTTTGGAACCATATCGTATAATATGAACGTATAGTTAAATTTATACGATTATGTGATCCAAAATGGAGCTTAGTTTTAGTTAAGCAAGATATTTGCGTAATCCTATGTAGTATATCCTATTGTGTAAAAAAACGACTTGTTACGAAAATCTACTTTTCTAAGTCGATCTAAGCAGGATTCAAAATAATAATTACGCAAGGGCCCTACTGCGTAAGAAAAAACGACTTGTTTCGAAAATCGATTTTTCTAAGTCGATCGTAAGAAGTTGCGAAATTGCGTAAACTAATCAAATTAAAAAAAGAGCTGCCGGTGTTGTTACAAAATAATGAAAAATTTTACGGTGGGTGGAGTTCTTAAAATTGGTAAAAGTCGGATAGTCGGATATGTTATAATGTAATGTAAATAAATCACAAGATTAATTTGTTAATAAATTTGTAAATAAATTACAGGAAGTTGTCTTTCAAAAGCTTCTAATTGTTTGTTTGTTTGAGTATAATTTTATTTCTATTTACAATACTATTTCATATAACTAAAAAAAAAAAATTACAAATATTAATACAAAATTATTCCTTAAATATTCTCAAATTCGGCTACATTTCGTCACCCCACAATTATAATGTCGTACATCCAAAAACTTAAATGTCGGCAAATCGACTTTAAAGGTTTGAGAATGTTTTACGAAAAAATAGTGTTTTTTTTTTTAACCGATAATGTTGTTCATTGGCTTTATTTCTACTTCACAACCCACATCTACCTAGAATAAATTTTCAGAACTAGAGGGATTTTTCGCTCGAAAGATTCGAAAACACTTTGTCGTATACGCCACTTTCGGTAGGTCTTTTTACATTCATATACGTACGACAAAGAATTTGGTAAATACGACAACATAATCTTAAATGCATTAAAATTATTCAACACTTTCAACTTCGAAGGCATTTCCCCACGTCACGTTTTATTATTATAAAAGCAAGTTAAGTATAGTGCTATAAGACTCCTATATGACTCCCGATAAGTATTAAAGGTGAAAGTGAATAGGGCTCAACATCGTCACATTATTGGACAACGTGTTAACTCTGTCAAAGCCGTAACGATAGAATACTTGGACGCATAGATATAGGTGGTAAAGGCTCTAATATTAAAAAATTAAAGCAAGCAAATATCCATATTTTTAGTTTGGATAATCTTATTTTAATTATTAAAGAGTGTTATATAGACCCCAACTGTAGTTAGAGAGCAAAAATTAAAAAGTTTATAATTATATCAATATGTTAGAATTGCTCAGCTAACTTCTAACATCAAAAGCGAACAATATTCATACCCATTAGAAATTGCAATTTAAATGAATTCATAAAAAATAAGATAACTTTACAAAATTATATGAAAGAGGTTTGATGAAATAACCATATATTACTTTTGAATTATCCAAAATTATTGTGAATTAAATAAATCTCAATATAAATTGTCAAAAAATACTCAATATTTCGTTATTAATTGTTTTCCATCATTTCAATTTGTTCTGAGCCTTATCTAATTTTGTTTATTGATTTATCTTAGACGACAACCCATATGTAATAATTTATTTAAAATAATAATATTTAAATTTAATTTGTTGCGGCAATTTCATAATTTAAAATTTTTGTATGTTAAACTGGCTTACACATGTACCAAAAATTTCTAATTGAAAATAAAAAAAAAAATAAAAAAAATATTTGAATTCGCCACGTGTCCTTTTGAATGTCTATCACTCGATTTTTAAATGGTTCAAATATTTGTACCACACTTTTTTTAATTTACAGATTAAATATAATGATAAACAAATTTACAAATGATCCAGAGTTAACTATACATTATGAAATATCATAATCAGTTATACATACTTTGGTTAGAGTAATAGTAGGAATATGCAACCGACATGGAAGAACAACCAAATATATCCAAAGCAAATAAATTCAAAGTATTCCGGTCACGGATAAAATCAATTTTAACGTATGAAATTAAAACTTGGCTAGCATCAAAAAAATTCAACCAAAAGTTAAAAGTATTCATTAATAAATGTCTAAGAATAATATGCCGAATATTTTGGCCAAGCTTAATAAGCCACAAAGACCTGGCGACAAACCCATATCCAAGTAAAGCAAATCAGAGAAGGAATTACCATACACTAAAGAAACCGTCAAATAATATTCCGCAAATGAGTCTAACCCACAAAGTACAAGAAGACCTGGTCGTCCACTGGACGGAGGACAATACAACGTCAACTAGAAAAAGCAAACATAATGTAGGAATAATCGAAAACAGCTGCTGTCAAACGAGTACGTAATGAAAAAAAATGGTATGGATTGCTAAAATTGCTTAAGACACGTACAAAATGAAACATTGCAAGTCGTAGCTCTGCAAGTACATAATTTTGGTGCCAAAACTCTGAAGTACTAGCAGATTAGGTACCTTCTATCGACTCATCCCATTCCTAAATTTATTAAGAACTTTAACTCAGAGAACAAAATTTTCTACATTTCACTACTTAAAAATTTCTTTAAAAAAATTTTGACATTTAACGTCAGGTAACTGCAATACTTTATAAAAGAAAAAAAGAAAAAAAAGAAAAATGTAAAACATAAAAATCGAAGCTGAAATTTAACATTAGAAAAAATTTTAAGAATACCAGAAGAAATACCTAACATGATAAACAACAAAAACAAATAAACTCCAAAAAAAAATTAAACAAATAAATAACAAAAACAAAAAATAACAAAAAGGACGAAATACATTTTTTTTTTATTTTTCTTTTATTTTCTTTATATTTAAGCTTTTGTTTCGCAACATTTAATTGGTTGTGGTAGGATCATTGTGATGCTGGTGATATTGCTTCTACTACTTTCTACAATATAACATTGTCAATTCAGAAAATATGAAAATCATCTTTTGTATTTTTTTTTTGTTTTTTATTGTTTTTGTTTTTCAGATGACAACAAAATATTGAAGTGATTTTTAGTAAAAAAAAAAATTTCAGGGAAAAGCAAGAATACAGGATTTTCGATTTTATTTTTTCTGTTTTTGCTTGTTTTGTTATCCTCACAATAATTTTTTTATGTTTTTCCGATTTTATTTTATTACAATGTTTTGATTTTATTATTATTGTGTTTTTTTTTGTTTGAAATTTCTTTTTTAATAAATCTTATATAGTCATCGAGACATCATAGTCCTAACAATTATATTATTTTTTTTTTTTTTTTGGCTTTTTGTGAATGATGAGTGAGACGTTTTCTGTTTTGTGTTTGTATTTTCGGTTTTTTTGTTGTTTTTTGTTTTTGTTTTTTAACATTTTTTTTTTTTTTTGTGAAATTATATGTTTTTTATATAATATGTTGATGACGATGATGATGATCGTGATGATGACAATAATGAAATGACTATAATATAAAAAAAAAACAAAAAAAAAAAAAAAAATTATAAACAAAAATAAAGTATAAAAAACAATTCGTAGTATGTGACATTTTGAGATTTTCATTTCAATGGAATTACAAAAACACAATACAAAAACAAAAATTATATGAAAAATTTGTTCTTTGTACGAATCCAATTCTAAAAATAAAAAAATTGAAGATATTAGCCTATAAATCTTTTGCAATTTTCAAATTTTCTTAGAAAAAAAAAAAAAAAAATTAACCCTTGGCTTGTGTATGGGTGACTTCTGTGGTGTTTCTCTTCCACACAAGTCCTTTAAACTTTTTATTAAAATATACCTACTGTCAAATTCATAATTTTAATTTTTTTATTTATAATCAGATTTAAGTTAAATTAGAACGAATGCAACTTGCTATAAGCGTAGTTTATAAATGGTGCAAAAACGTGGGTTTGAGTATACCCACACAAAATAAACAACATCCTTTTTACATATCGAAGAAAAGCGAACTACCAACTACTTTCATTGGACGGAGCTGCTATCGAAATGGTAAAGGTAACAAAACACCAAGGAATAATACTTGGCAGCAAACTGTGATGGGTTCATCACATTGATTACATAAACAAAAAAGCACAGTTCATTTTTTGCATGTCGCAGTATGTTCGGCAAAACATGGCGATTATCTCCATTGATGACTGCCTGGCTCAACAATTCTCTAATAAGACCTATAATATCTTACACGAGATTTGTATGGCGCCAAAATTAGAACACACGAAAGCCTGTGGTCCAAGCTTACTAAAACACAAAGAATACTGTGCCTTTTTGTGCTACTCGAACATTAAAAACGTGCCCTAAGTAGAAAATTAAACTAGAGAAACCGAAGCAACTGTAATGTCAGACTATATGGCAAAAGCAATTGATTGCAGCATGAACATCACTACTACTAATATTTAAAAGGGAAAAAGTTGAAGGCTTAGTAACAGCCTTAATTTCAGGAGCTTCAGTATGGTATACTGATGGCTCAAAAATCGGAGAGAAAACCGGTGCCGGCGTATTTGGAACAAAGTTAAAATTTAGTGTGGCACTTGGCACATATCCCACTGTTTTTCAAGCTGAAACCTATGTCATCGAGGTATCGGCATTATAACGCAGTAAAATAGGGCACAAAATTGCCAAACTATACTTAATTTCAGATAGCTCAACTACCTTAAAAGCTCTAGCTTCCCCAATTTTTAAATCAAACTTTATATATTGCTATTACAAAAGCTTAATAGACCTAGCGGAATGATAGAGAGTTACTCTTATGTGGTCTCCTGGGCAAGAAGAAATATAAGGCAATTAAAAACCAGATGTCCTTTCAAAAAAAGGTGCAATGGGTCAATAATTGTTACTAGAGCCAAGTATTGCTCGTTCAGCACCTACCTAGAAAGAAATGGTTTTCAAGTAGGAAACTACTGAAACCCAAAACACATGGGATAGTTGCCAAAGTTTGTCTAAAGCCTTTTTCAAACTAAGTATCCATTGACTAAATCAACTACTTAGGGAGACTAGATCCAATGTCAGAATGTTGACATGGCTTATCACAGGGCATGGCCCATTTAACAAACATGTGTTCAAAATTGGTAGATTGAACACAGAAATATGCAGACTTTGCTTAGAAAAATATGAATGCTGCTCTCATTGTTTGCGATGCCATAGGCCCCAAAGGACATAAATATTTTCAAGAATACATATCGCCTGATTCTGAAATTGAATGCGTTACACCTACAACTCTAATAGAATAAACGGAGAAGTATGAGATTACGCTTACATAGAACTCCTCATCATTGGTAATAAACAAAAAAATATTACCAAATATCTAGTAGACGCGTCACATGTAAAATCATTGACTACAATCCGTCTCACATAAACAGAGATAACTTAAAATACAACATGTCTATACCAGATAGAGACAAAAAAAAATACAAGAGATTATTGATATGTTGGAAAACACATTCAGCCAGAATCAGGTACTAGCTACATATTAAGTTTGACAATAAAAATAAAAATTAGTTTCAATATTATGTTAATAGTAATCAGTTATATTAGAACCGTTTTTCTTAGACTTTTTCTATGATAATATAGTCTTAAGTTTGTATTTTAAAGCCAATAACAAAAAAAAAAGGCACTGAATATATTTTTGAAAAATGTACTTTGGTCAGCGCTACCAATCAAATGTTACTTTGTTCACTCCGGAAGTGGTTTCTGGAATTAAGTGTGGAGTATTAAAGAGTTTAAAAATAAAATCAGGGTTCTTTAGGCTCACTAGGCAAATTAAAATTTGAAATTGTACAAAGTTAATTTTGTTGCTGAGCTGAAATAGTTTTCTAACTCCGATTTACCAATTGCAAACGTTTTAGTTTTGTTTCTGAACTAAGTCAATAATTATGCTTCATCAAATAAATTTATTAATTAATTTTAGGGGGGTGCTATTTTGATTCACAACTCAACCTAAAAAAGGTTGTAATTGATAACTTTGTTGCCAATTTTTATTCTAATTCACAATCTAATTATCTTTCAAAATAACAACCTAATTTATAAGTTGATTTGAGTAAGAATATATAGCTATTATGATTGACAACAATTTACGTTAAGTTGTCTAATACTATGTTCGCATTTACCGAGTTAACTATGATTGAGCCTCTAACTATAGTATAAACCTAATTTAAGTGCGATTTTTTTTTTCACATAAAACTAGTCATACCTATAGCTATAGTTAAAAAAAAAGCATAAATTATGTTAAATTCACGTACACAACCCTGTTTTTATGTTATACTATGTTCCCATTACACCATTTAAGTACGTTTAACGCTTAAGCGTGCGTAATTTCTTGTTTACTCATACAAAAGACTTAAACATGCTTGAGTTTAAACACGAAGATAAACACGTTTTCACACCTGCTGTTAATTTAATATCGCAACTTTTATCGCATATTTTCAATTTTGTGCAGTCCTGACATTCAAAATATTATGTTGTTGACGTTTCAAAAAATTTATTTGACGGATACATTTTTGTTTTTAAATAATTCGTTGAATTATTTGAATGTGCTAAATCAAAAAGAATAATATATAAAATTATATAAAATTTAATTCAGTACAAATTAAAAAAAAAACAATGAAAAAAACAAAAAAAGATATTTGTGGACGGATGAAGTCACAACAGTGTTTATTTTAATTTGGAAGGAAAAAAGAGAAGAACTAAAAAAAGCAAAGAGGAACCAACACATTTTATTAGATTTTAAAATTGGAGGAGAACGAAATTTTTGTTGAAGTAGCTGAAATAAAAAACAAGATGTATAATTTAACAACTGAATACAGGTAAAAACGAAGTTTAAAGTCTTATAAATTTTAAGTTTAAAACAAAGATAACATATAAATTTCATTTACCTATAAAAAATAATATTCGGTACAACTGGTGGTTCTTCTTTGGAGTGGATCTTTTATTCAGATTTATTAGAAATTTACCAAGGAAGTAAATTTGTTGAACTCTCAGATCTTGTGGAGGAAAGTTGGGGTTAATACATATTATATTTTAAATTTTATTTTCTTTTAAAACTAAAAGAATTCTTTATTTTATTATTTTTATAAAGTTCCACTGGAAAACATCTCACTATCACTAACATCACCAATTCGAGGAATAACGATGCCACCATCGCCAATACCACCATCAGAATCGCCAACACCACCCTCAGAATCGTCAACGCCGTCAACTTCGTCAGCTAGAAGAAAAAATGTTAATGAAAAATTTTTTAATTGAAATAAGAAAAACTAACACTACAATTGAATAGTACATGGGACAGTGCAAAGGTATGGAAGAAGAACTGTTAAAAGTGGAGCAAGAAAGAAATTAGATTTTAAAAGCTCTAATATATAAAACGTAAAAATAATTAAATAAAAATAATACTTACTAAAATTTAAACTAATTGCATTTCTTATTACATTTTCGTCGTCAGATAAATTGTTTTAATGATAATATGTTGTATCAATCAGCCAATGTTGAAGAACAATATTTTCTTTTGCATTAAACATTTTTTTGATTTTTGAACTAATTACTAATTAATAGATAAAAATAGTATTACTATTCTAATTACTGTACTTATTTTTAAAATAATTTCTCGGTCGCTCTCCATTTTATGAAATTTTTATATTTTTTTTTATGAAATTTTGAGTTGTCAAAATAAATTAAGTATGTACAATGTGAACGCTGTTTTTGAAACATGCTTAAAATTGACCTAACCATGTTTAAAAATTATAATATGAACATAGCATTATATCGTAGTTTTATCGTATTTTTTTTATTTTTGTGCAACCTGACAATGATATTTTTGAAGTTTCAAACAAGTCAAAATTAAAATATACATAGACCCACATATTCAACAAGATATATTTCAGACAATTAATAGTAAAAATAATTAATTGTTAAAATAATAAAAGAAAATAAATTAGTATTTATTATTTGCTAGTAAATTTGTGTAATTAAAAAAAAAAAACAATAATCACCAAAAACTAAAATATTCGAAAGAAACATAATATATTTGCTTAACTAAAAACTATACATAAACCAAAAACTTTTAAACAAAAAACTTTTTTCCACATATTTCTTGTAAATTGTACAATTATAAATATAATGTTGATTTAATTTAGTTTTAAAAATTTTAATTTTTAATATTTTTTTTTTCATTTTTAATAGCATTTTATCCTTTTGCATTACTTACAAAATCAACTAACATTTTTTTTACAATTTTTTTAAAAAGTAGCTATTGTATGCTCCATTATTTATCTTTTATTTTGATAAACAATCAAAACGTCAAACTTAACTATAGTTTGTATAATGCGAAAAATTTTTTTCAACCATTGTTAAGAAACGTAATTTAAACACAATGCGAACATGCTATAAGACAATTTAAATTTTTACTTTTTACTTTTTACTATTAAAATTGCCACTTGTGAGTGGCAACACTGTTAAGATATACAACCTATTTACAACAGGTGAAAATTTTTATTCATAATAGCAAAATTCGATTGATGTGCTGTCTATTGAGTTGATTTGTATAAGAGACAACTTAATTAAATACTGTTGTGAATCGGAATAACACCCTTAAGTTTTATTATTGGACCATAAGTTTTTCCATTCAAATAAATTCATAAATTTTCAATATATATGTATGTATTTTTACATACTATAAATTGTTTTTTAACGCGACCAAAGTATAACAACAATTACGATATTGACATTGTTCGAATGAATGAACAATGAAAATTAATTTGTAATTTAAAATAATAAATTTTTTTAACTAATTTTTAAACAAATAAGGAATTATAATTTAAAAGCGAAATTTATTTTAGCGTAGGCTTACAGATACCTATTATATTATACTTTTTTATTGATAATAAATTTTAAATCCTTATATTATATCCTAGCCCATAACATTATTATTATAAACATTAATCTTAACAGGAAATCCTTTTCGATAAATTTGTGTACAATACATTTTTGGTGTTTTTTTTTTTTTTTTTTTCGTTTTTACTGTCGTCGTCATCGTCGTTGTTGTTGTTGTTATTGTTATTGATATCATCAGAAGGTACAATCATTAAAATTAAATTCTCCTTTAAATTTAATTAAGCCCGAAGCCTTTTTTTTTTCGTAATTTTTATTTTATTTTGGATTTTATTTTTTTGTTTTTATTTTAACAATTTTAATTTTTAGGTCTAAATTAAGAATGAATAAAAAGACAAAATGAAAGAGAAGAAAAATAATTGTTTAAAAGAATAACAACAACAACAAGAATAATGTTAATATAAACACTGTTATGTAGGATCATACATTCAATACAGTATGCATAAACCAAAAACACATTTTCCATACCATACTGTTTTGCCTAGGTTTTGTTTATTCCTGTTTTTCTATTTGTCGTTTTACTTGGGTTTTTGTTTGTTTGTTTGTATGTTCTTTTATGTCCATCACATTTTAATTAAAATCTTTTTGTTTGGTAACAAAATAATAACAATCGCAAAATAAAATGTATATATGAGTAAGTTACTTAGGACCCTGAAACTCTGCGAAAAGATACGCATCGAATAAAGGCTTTTTTTTTTTGTTTATTTTGTTTGTTTTCATATCAAAACAATCGTCCACATTGTCTGCTTACAATTTTTACATTCCATTTTACCATATTGCCCTAGATTTTTTTTTATTTTTTTTTTTTATTTTTGCTATTTTTTAGGTTTTGTTGTTTTTGGTTTTATTTGAGTTTAAGCTTAGGTATTTTTGTTTTATTTTTAATTTTTTCATTAATCTCAACCATTTTTTAAAAAAAGCTGTAGAGAGGAACAAACAAAAAAAAAAACAAAAACAAAACATGAAAACAAGTTTGTAAGTAAAAATTTCACCAATTGACACAAAAGCCGATCCGCAGTGATACGATTTATTTTTGTGGAATGAAAAAAAAAAAAACAGATTCACACAAAAAAATAAATTTTAAATTACGAAATGAAAAGACTAAAAAAAGCATAAAACAAAGGAATAATAGAAAACTTCAAAAGAAGTAACTGAGAATGCAATTGGGAATGGCGATTTTTTTTTCCTTTTGTTTTTATTTTGGAAAAACTACTGTACATTTATCGTATATATAAATTTTTTTTGCGGGAATATTTTTTTGTGTTAAATAAAAAATGTGAATATGGCGAAAAATTGTTACTAAGAGTGAAATTCAATTTTACATAAATCTAGATTTGGTAGATTTTGGTTGCATATTTATGAAATGTTTTTTTGTTTATGTTTTTTTTTTTTTTTATTTAAATATTGTGTTTTAGCTTTCGATATCAAAATATTTACGTGTGTGTAGGTATATGAAGTTCACATTTTAATGTGAAATTTTAAATTGAATTTAAAAAATGTGGATTTAATAGATTGATATTGGGTACATAAATTTTGCTTTTTATAAAATAATATCCTTGACAAGGATATTTCAAAGGCATGAAAAAACTGAAAAGTAAATACGAATTTTCTTTTTGCACCTAAATCTGTTATGAATGTAGACATTTTTTAATTTTGTTTGTTTTTCTTTTATTGGTGTCTATGTTGATTGATTTTCTTTAAAGTTTTTATAATTTCGTTTTTGAGGACTTTTCTTGTTTGGAAAATTAATTTTGGGAAAATCTTTAAGTAAATATGTTTTTGGTAAATTTCGTGTGCAGTTAAACTTGTATCTAAAACTTTATTTTGGTTGTTTTGTACTCATAATAAATAATATCAATTCGATCATAAATTTATTTTTCGTAGGCTTTTAGAAAAGTCAAGTGGAGGATTATGGGCGGTTTTAGCCGGTATATCGCAGAGCATAGGCAAATAAAGATACAAAAATTTAATCATAAGTGCGATAGAGAAACAATGATATCGGGAGAAATATAGAGAGAGTCACCATAAATATCGGAGAATATTTAAAAAAACATATCGTCGCCTGAGTATTATTTTATGCCATACGTCACTTTGCTACTTTTTTTACCTGAGAGTAGATTCTGGGGTTTTAAGACATGAGCTTTCCAAATCTTCAACCCGTTTGGTCCTATCAAATTTCAGTCTCGAGATATAGAGTGTCGAGTTTATTCCATATCCACCATTTTTACTGGTTTGTTTCAAAGTTTTATTCCATACACCAACATCGAATCATATTTAGGCCATATCCGTCGGAATTAACAAAAAAATAATTTTAGTATTATTTTAGTCCACGTGCTGATGTCTCAAAATAAAATTTTAAATGTGTTAATTTTATTTTATTCCATGTACACATTATCATATAGTTTATATGGGCGTGGCATAAAATAATAATATTAAAATTGCGTATTATTTTATTCCATGTTCATACAAAATTTGCTAGCAGTACATAAGTATCGTGTTGTAAAAAAACTATAGTTTTGTCAAAAAAAGAACATGAAATGAAAAATAGTGAAATAGGTAAATTTAAAAATTATAATTTTATTCCAAAAATGTTCATTGTTTAAATATGTGTTTGCAACAACAAGGTAAGGTAAATGGAAGGTGCGATGAGCCAAAAGAAGGATATACAATTGAAACGCCAAAAAGTATGAGAGAAGAGGATTCTGTACCTCTATTAAGAACTTCAGATTCAGATTATAGCTCTTCAGGTAAAACTATTCGAAAGCGCTACCCTTACATTTTGTTTAATTGTATTAATATTTTAGCTGGAACACCTACTCCTACTAGAAAAAGAAAAAGAAACCCAGATTTGTGGAAACTTAACCAAAATAAACTATTAAGAGAAAGTGGAAAGTGTTATATTAATTCCATAAAAAAAATGAGGTTTCTCCAAAAAAAATTAAGCTTCCGTGCAAACAAACTTGTTTTTTTTCATGCACTAAAAATTTTTTGGAAAATGATCGAAAAGATTTTTAAGAATTTTTGGAACTTATCAGATAATGATAAAAATAAATTCTATTTGAAATTTGTTAAGAGAGAAAAAATTAAAAGGCGTCGTCAAAAATCTTCACATATAAAAAAATTTTCGTATAGATTTTACCTTCAAGTGGGAGAGAGAATTAATGAAAAATGTCGCACTTTTTTCCTGAATACGATATGCGTATCAAAAATGAGAGTTTACTCTTGCTTCGAAAATTTCATTGAGAAATCTTCTGGAGTACCACTTCCTATGAAAAGAGGTAAACACATAAAACGGGTCACCCCACCAAAAAAGCTAAATGAAATTCGAGAACATATTTCCTGCTTCCCGGTAGCACACTCTCATTATTATCGGTCAAACACCCAGCGGAAATATCTAGAGAATAGTTTGAGTATTACCAAATTGTACACACTTTATACAAGCAAAAATGTGCGAATCCATTAAAAATAAACATATACAGAAAAAATTTTAACACTGAGTTCAATTATTCTTTTTTTAACCCAAAACAAGATCAGTGTGATAAGTGTGTATCAAACAAAAATTTATAAAACCCCAAAAGAGAAGAAGTTTTACAATTTGAATGTCATAAAAGAGAAAAAAAAACATGGCCAAAGCTGAAAGAGATGTTGATCGAAATAACATTAATGAAAACTATTGCATCCTGTGCTATGATATGCCAAGCGTATTTCCTTTACCCAGGGAAACGCTTCTTCATTTTATTATAAGCGGAAACTTATAACATTTAACTTAACTGCCACTGCCATTTTCCCAGATAAAACAAAAAAAGATTACATACTGTGCCATATGGACAGAAATGCACAGTGGAAGGTCCGGTAATGACATAAGTAGCGCTATGGTAAAAATTTTAAACGAACTGGAAAAAGATTTTCCGAATATAAAACAAATAATATTTTGGAGCGACTCATGTGTTCCGCAGAACAAAAATAGAGTAAACACCACTGCCATTAAAATATTCCTAAAAGAAAATCCTTATATTTCCATAATTATACATAAGTATTCGATTCCTGGACATTCACTCATCCAAAACGTGAACTATGTACACTCTGTGATTGACAGACACCTAAAAAATATGGAAATACACAGTCCCTTCACATTTAGTGAAACTCTTAAATCCGACAAAATTAAACTAAAAAATACTTCAAATGATACCAGATGATTTTAAAAATTTTTCCGCTGTTGCAGATAAACTGCACTATTAAGCCGTCCCATTCTCAAAATCTTTTACCATTTATCGCTGTAATTGGACCAGGAATATTTTCAAGCTATTTTGCAAAACAAATAGAAAACTAATAAAAAACTATGACTAATAATAATAGTAATTTTTATAATAATGAAGTTTAATGATTTACAATATTTAAGATTTTTTATGAATTCTTTATGTTAAAGAAGAAAATGATATGATTTCAGCATATCGAAATGATTAAGGTTTTATTTTTTATAAAACTTACTGATATTATACTTATAATTTAAAAGTTTGTGAATTTAAATTTAAAAATAACTTTCATTTATGTTACAAAAGTTAGAAACTTTGCAATTTAGAATAAGATTTTTTGTTATATTTTTTATTGAAATCAAGCTGTGAAAAACGTAAAAAAAAATTGAATTTAGTTTGTCTTGCTATATAATATATTTTACATTTTTTATTCGGAATCAATTCGGAATAAAGAATCTAATGAAAGAAAAAAAGAAACTAGGATTTATTTTGCTTCCGTCATTTATGACGGGTTACAAAGTTAAGTAGCTAGTTTATAATAGTTCTTTTTACTAAATAATTTTATAAATGTGAATACTAATTTACAAAATTAATTAAAAGCAGACCCTTACATGTTATGCAATTTGCATTCCTATGGCAAGTCACGAATTTTAAAATAACACATAATATGAAAATATCTCTAAAGTGTTTTTTGGTTACTTGAATGTCCTGCATAGACCATTTGTCGAATAACAATCGTACAATTTTGAAATTAATTTGTAAATAGATAGTAAGCCGAAGACAATGTACCAATATTATGATTAATTTAACATAAATAATAATAGTGCGTTCTAGGGTTATGGTATTAAAAATCCAAAAAGTTGGTGAAATCTATGAACTAACGAACTTTTCAAATATTTTATCAAAAAAAAAAAACAATTAATTCTAAAATATCAAAATATATTATCTTTTACTATTCAGAACATATATTTCATTTGTTATTGAATTCTAGTAATCTGCCATAAATTTTCCATTACAGCTTAAATTTTAGTTATTTGAAAATGGTTTAATGCCATCATTTTGCGGAAATATTAAAAATTCGCAATATTTTTTTCTATTTTTCTTCTTTTTTTTTCTAATATCAACTTTTCTGTCTGAGTGAAGTTGTCCATTTGAATACGTTGATTAACCGCAATCCTGTTAAAAAATAAATAAATAAATAATAATATGAAAAGCAAATAAATGAACATATCTAAAAGTTTTCAAAACAATTTATGAGTTTTCATTATCACAAATTTGGAAAATGAACCAAAAAAAAAAAAATTACTAAAAAAAATAAATAATCTCAGTTATTCAGTATTTTTTAAATCAAATAAATATATAATATATATCTATGTATATATATAACATATATAATATTATATTACATATAATGTATTTGAAAAATACAAATAAAATTCATTGTAACTGTTGATGTGCAACTTTCTGTGGTGAAATGACAATTTTCACCACTATTTTGTTTATTTTTTTTTTATTCTATTTTTAATTGGTATGTTGTGATAGATAAGAGAATTCATTTCTATATTCATTATTTTGTATTCATGTAGGTACAGAGTGTATTAAAAGTTATCATAAATTTAATTATTTTGAATTTGTTTAATAAGAAATAAATTATTAATAAAAATAGTTCTAATAGTATTTTATTTTGATTTAGCGTAAAAATATTGTTTTTATTGCATCAAAATTCACTTCGATAATAAAAGGGTTAAAGAAGATAATTTGGATATTCCTTTATAAATAATAATTTTCTTCAATTATCTTCATATTCATGAAAAATATTGGAATCAGTTTAAGTTTACGGTTCTTTTTTCAACCACCTTCAAATCAATGCATGTGTGTACCACAAGGCTATGACCTTTCACCTACCCCATTTCTAATTTTCATTACTGACCTTTGCAAATTAACTCACAAGTTAATTCATTGCCGACAACAGCATTCAAGTAGCATTATTTATGGTCATATAATAGTCAACTTTAAAAGAACAATGATGGCCGGCACGCTCTAATACAACCTAGCCAAGATTGTCATATGTGGTAAATCAAATAGAGTCGAGTTTATGATTTCAAAAATCCAAAGCTATCACCTTGTCAGTAATAAGCTAAAAGCTATAAAATAAAAAAAAAATAAAACTGATGGTACCTACAAAATCAGTAGCAATGATAGTACGGTGGTACAATCAAATGTCGCAGATAGAAATTCAACATTTCAGATGGTTGAGACATGTTATCAGAGCAGATTGGGGAAGACCCCTCTGCAAAATACTTATTTGTCAATAACAGGGTGGTAAGCGTTTAGTAAGGCAGATCAGAAGTGGTTAAAAAAGAGCTCAAACAGTCGGTAAATATTTTTTCGAATATTTCACGGTCGTAGATCTTCAATTTCAATTTCGTACATTCTGATCACATACATGAAATAATTCCCTCAGGTCTCTAATTATACGTGTAAAACTGCAATAGTGTTGTATAAATGATTTTGTACGAGGCATAAGTTAATTATTATATTCTAAAGACAAAAATGGAATATTTTTCAATATAAACTACTTACTATAATAATTGCTGTACTTAATTGATCGAACCATAGGTTCTATTTCTAATAAAGAGAAATACATTTGAATAATTTTATAAAATAATATACAAAAACGTAAATTTTTTTTGTATTTAAATAAAATACAAAATTAATTATTCAAAATTGAAGAACTACAAAAAAGGACTTTACTTATATGGGCGTTCAATATGTGTAAAATAGAAGCAGGAGAGTGTTTTTGGTCCAGTTTAATTATATCTCCTGTATACAGCTGTTATTCTAATAATAAAAAAACAGAATATACATTAATAGTAGCATTCGCAGATTAAACTGTTCTACTTGCTTCACATGATTGGTTTGAACAGCTACTAATCAGGTACAAAAAACTATGAATAAAACAATGATTTGGTTTAAGACCAGCAATATCCAAGTAAGACAAAACTACACAATTTATATATATATAACAAAATTCTATACGACCCTGAACCAATATTGATAAATAATAAAGAAATAAAAATCGAAAAACAGGCTGGGATTAAATTTTATATGGAAGCGACATTAAATTGCCATGGAAGGAACATTACATTACTATGGAATAGCCAAATAATCCACAAACATAATCAAATAAGGTTAAAATTCGGACGACAACAAAGGCTTTTGACCAAAATTAATTTAATACAGAGAGCAGAATCAAAAATAATTAGAACGATAGCGAGAGCCGATATGTATGTGAGAATTAATGAATTATTGAATTCAATTCAAATTAACAATTAATGAAGAAATTAAAAAGACTGATTTAAAAATATCAAACAATTCTAACAATGAAATGAACACTTTGGCAGAACAGGGAAGAATAAGAAATACATGCCTGAAAAAATACAGACAATATGATTGAATAAATAGATTTTAAGTTTAATAAAAAAAAAGCAAAACAAAAAAACATAATGTAAATGGATTTTAGAAAAAAATTATTATAGAAAAATGTTTGTACAGTTATACTCTACCCAAAATGTAAGAAAAGCTACAAGAGGTGTCTTACATTAAGATGTAAATAAGAATAAAAATAAATGTAAAATAATTTAAAATGAAATAATTTTACTAACAGTTTTAGCCACTCTGTGATTTATAAATTGCAACAGGTTATTCTATTCCTATAAATCCTATAAATTGCACATAGAAAGCAATATAGAACATGCAATAATCTGTAAAAATCTATGTCGAGAAAATTTCAAATCAATGCTTCTAAGAACTGTAACAATTACTGTTTTCGTCAAAATTACAAAAAATATGTTGGCTCATTTCTGAAACAAGCTGTATCGATATTCACTTGCATGTTTCAGTGATAATAATACAAAATGTAATTTACTTATTCAGTTAAAACCATAGTTCCGTTATTGTATACTATTTTATTGCTTTTCAAATGATATTTTTCGGTCCGATTTCATTCGATTTTTTTTTGTTTTCATTTTATTATTTTTTGTTCTCCATTTTTTTTTTTTTTTTTAGAATGTTATAAATTGATGATGATAAAGTAAAATATTTCCTATAAGGCAATAATGGCCATAAAAATGTCAGAAAATTTATTTTTATTTTTAAAAAGTTATTTTCTAAAATGTTATATTCGATTTTGATGGATTTGGATATGATGAAAGAGATACAAATAATAATAATAAAAAAAAAAAATACATGAAAAGGTCAAAGAGAATGTGAAAGAAAGAAAATTAGAAAAAAAAACTGTCATTAAAAGCTGCAACTATAGCTTTGATCATAAAATCAATTATTTTTTTCGTTAATTTTCATTTATTTAAAAAATTTGAATTGTTTTTATTTTACGAAAATTGAATTAAAATCGATAATTGATACTAGAATATTTGGAGGGCAATCAGATTAAAGAGAATGCAATATATTAGAACTAGACCATCAGAGAAAGAGAATATATAATTTTTAGAAAATCATTATTTTAATAGTGTAATGATGAGTTTAAAAGACTATCAGTGGGGTAATTGAATATTTAATAGAACTGCATTTAAAGAATTGAAGAAAAAAAAATTTAGTTGAACAAAATATAATTATCTTGTCAAATTCAGTTTACGGCATTTAGTTATGAGATTTTTTATGAAATTTCAATAATACTGTAGTCTACACACTTATTGTATATGTATATATAGTATGTTCTTGTCAGTAACTTAGGTAGAATTATTAGCTATTCCTCCAATTTTTATAATTCTTGTTACTACTTAAAGTGGAACGTCTGTAATCTGTTTATGAGTATTTATTTATAAAAACTATAATTAAATGTGGAAAAACTACTACTACCGTCTCTATAAACATATTAGATAGTGTTCAGAATATCTCTCTTTCTCTCTCACTGTAATAGGCGGTGTAATATTATGCTGGGATAAAACTGAACAAAAAATAGAGAGGTGGTTATTTAATTGTAGTCATGGATTAATTATTAGTATAGGCTTAATGTAGGCCTTAATATTTATTTATTTTTTTAGTTTTTTTAAAAACTTGTTTGCCAGCGTCAGAGTAAAATTTTTGTATAATAGTGAAAATGGTCGAATATTTTCCTTTTAATTTTACTGATATGCTTATCATACGCGTATTTCGTTTACTACTTGCAGACTTCTTTAGTCTTTTGTACTCGACTGAGGATAAAAATCTAAAATTGTTTTATTTATTCTATTCGCACAGGTAACAATTTAATGTTCTTCGCAGCTGGATGGTTGTATGCACAAGTAGGGGGATGGGTAATAATATTATTATTTATTTCATTGTTGGTATTTGAAATAATATGGCCGACGTTAGAATGACAGGTAGGGGTGGTGTTATTCGATTTATTATATTTAACTAAAAATTTAAATACAGAAGAATTTCCGTTGCCTTGGTCTTTATTTAGAAGTGAGTAATTTTTAGTTTTATAGATTTCGATGCTTTCAGCTGAATATAGTTTCCTAGAATCTCTAATGTAATTTACTATTACAATGTTTTCTTTCGAAATACTTTGATTCTCCTGGATGATATGTTCTGTTACTTTAGACCGCAACTCTGTTGAATTCTTCTTCTTAGCCAGTTCTGTTTCTTTCAGGTGTTCATTGAGTCATGTTTGCATATTTCTCCTAATTTGACCTGAAAACCTGATTTTTCCATTTGTTCGAATGTCTTTGATTGAACCTAAAACAGACTTGAATTGGTTGGCTCTGCTGTGATATACGATATCTAACCCGTGTTTTTTTAATTTCGTTCTGAGTGGGAGAGAAATCTTGCTAAACTCCAATGCTACTCTTCTTATGGGTTGTTAATCACTGAGTAGGTTAGTGAGGGAATTCCGTTGTAAACTTCTTTTCCGCTTACTGAGTAAGTTCGTCCGTTTTTAGTTAAAAAAAATTTAAATTTCAAAATGTTATAAGAACTGATCGCTAGATCTGCAATCCTGCAAATCCATCCTTATCAATATCAAAAAACGATTCGTTCTGGTTAATATATGTATTTTTTTGGATAAATTTCAAGCCTATAGCACGAATCTTACCTTACCACTGCTTTTATTCAGAAATTTGGAATACACAATTCATACAATAGATTATTTAGTTAGAATTTATGACAATATTATTATCTACTAATTGAAATGTGGAAAATCTGGAAGCGGTACGTTGGCAGTGTTATCTTGTTTTTTTTAAATCTTCTTTTTATTAAAAATCTTGCTTTCAGAAGTGATAAAATGTTGCTTTTTGATTTATCTAATAAAATTTTGTTGCCGTCAGTAATAACAGGGTTTCAGTAATATATGATGGAGGTTTGGGACGGCGGCCCCCGACTTTAAAAATAAAATAACTTTTTTTTTAAATTTTTTACTAAACTCTTATCGTTTACGTATACCTGCCGTCGGCAAAGAAAGGGTTTCAATAAATGAGTAACGGGGGTTTGGGGGCAGTAGGCCCCGACTTTAAAATTAAAATACTTGCTTTTTATATTCCTTACTAAATTTTTTTCGCTAGCAACACCAGAATTTATATTTTTATATTATAAAGATTTTGGAATGCATTTATTTTTGCATATGCAGTGACATTGTTTTATAGGCGCTGCGAAATAACTTCGAGACACAAAATCCCCAAAAAAAGAGTTTTTATCTTAATTATTTTTATGAGTAGCTGCTTTTTAATGCAAAAAGGAGGAATATATCCCTTTTACACAATATTTACCGTAACTATATTTATGCGTAGCCGCTGTTATATTATAAATATATTATAAATACATTTTGCAACTATCTGTTTTATGTTACAAATTTTTTTCATGGTTTTTTTCAGAATTTTTTTTTTCAGTCTTTTGTAACATTCGGGGTTTTTTTCACAAAATTCAAATTCGAGATTTTTGGTATTAAGTCTTTTTTAAATAATTAAAAAACAAAATTTTTAACATTTCATAATAGCCATATTTCCATTTTATTTTAATGATCAAAAAACTGTAATCCAAATTTATTTCGAAGAATAATTAAAAAAAAAAAAATGTTTGCAACATTCCTAACTTGAGCGGGATTCGAACTTTTTACTTATATAACATTCAAATAGTTAACAAAGTGATTTCACTTTAGTATGCCGTGAAAGAATTACTTGTATGGACCAATTAAAGCTGCTGAAAATTGAGTTTATGAATGAACAAACAATATTGGACATTGGATTCAAACCGTACCCATTAAAAAAAGTTCATACACGAACTAAGTAAAAATGCAATACTTTATTAATCAAAAGTTAAATAAAACCTATATTGTTTAATAAACGAATAATTCTAAAGAATCTGAATTCAAACAAATCTATCGGCCCTGATAATATCTAATATATAGAATATATCTATAGTCCTTAAAAATTGTGCAAACACCCTAACTAGACCGCTGAGTAAACTTTTCCATACATCATACGTTTCTGGTATTTACCCATCTTCATGAAAAATAGCTCACGTTCAGCCAATCCCAAAAGGGTGCCCTCTAATTATCGCCCAATTGCTTTGACTTCAGCAATATCATGGAAACGAACATTAACTTTCAACTCAAAAAATATCTAGAGAGCAATATAGTCTTATAAATGACTGCCAATATGGCTTTAGGTCGAAAAGGTCTACTAGTGATCTTTTGACCTTTATGATAGAAAAATTGCACCAATGCTTAGAAAAATACGGTGAAACCAAAACTATAGCCCTAGATATATTCAAAGCTTTTGATCGCGTCTGGCATACTTCATTACTGAAAAAAGCTAGAAGCATTTTCAACTTGTGGATTGTTCCTTTCAAACCGCTCAATACGCGTTGTATTGGATGGTTTTATATCTCAAAAACTTACTATAAATGGTGGTGTCCTTCAAGGCTCAGTTATTTCTCCAACATTATATATAATATTTATAAATGATCTCCTATCCACAACTTCAAACCAGATTCACAGCTTTGCTGATGATAGTACCCTTGATTCCTTGTATATCTTTGAAAAAGCTGTTAAAGTGCCCAGACTTCAGTTCACAGAGAACTAAATAATATATTTTGTTCTCTAAAGAACGACCTTAAAAAAATACATGACTGGGGAAGTGTAAATAGGGTAAAATTTAATGCATCAAAAACCCAGAGCTGCCTTTTATCAAAGAAACAAAACCCATCAATACAAAATATTGTATTCGGAAATGTAAATATCGAAAACTTTGAAACTCTAAGCATTATTGGAATGGAAATAAACAGTAAACTCTCGTGGCACGATCATATTTTTTCTGTAGCGAAGGATGCTGCGAAATGCTTAGGATTCTTAATCAGAAGTAGAAAATATTTTACATCTTCCAACCTCCTATTAATATATAAGGCATACATTGGGCCTCGACTTGAATATAACTCGCATATTTGGAGCGGTGCACCAAATACCAGCCTATATACAGTACCTAGATAAGGTGCAAAAGTGAGCCATCAAAATTATCAATGATGGAGATGTTATACAACACCTTACATCATTAAGTTATCGCCGTAATGTTGGAGCAGCCACTCTGTTTTATAAATATCCGTTGGGTAATAGCTCTGACGAAATAAAAAGTATTATACCCAAAATAGCATCATTCTAGCGTAATAATGGCAAGGCAGCCCTAAAAATTATTTCATTAACCGAACCTCTAAACAATGGACATCTTACCATCTTTTGTGTTCCCCTCAAATATATAATTTAGAAGAGACTGGTAAATAAATATCTGTCCGTAAATTCTGTACTAACTATTCTATTCTATTTTAATTCTTTTCTAATTTTATTACTCTTTACTATCGTTCTTTTTTCTTCATCTTAATAATATGGCTTAAATTCGGCGAAGGTGTTTATTCTTTTAAATAGTTATCCTTTCATTCCTTGCTTATTCTTTCCTTCCTTATCCTGTCTTAAATTCCAGTTAAGGTGCTTATCCCTTTTTTTTGGCCTAATATAAAAAAAAAATATTCTAGACATGTTACGTGCCCTGCCTTTAAAGATAGCAAATGGAAGACAACACTAATGTAGTTAAAAAAAAATTGTCCGATGGTACAGGATTGTTTCTTACAAAGTTTTCAAAATGATTTGGAATTGTTTTTAATTGAACCATTTGTAATAATTTTTTTCTTCTAATGAATATGCAATTTTATTTTATTTAAATAATGCAGAAATATGTTAAAATGTCCTTAAAGAAAATCCTTATGACATAATAATGGTGTGATCATTTCTTACTTAATATCTTATTATTGGTTTGCCTATCCGAAATATGGCAAAAGAATTAGAAAATTAAAAAAAATGACGCATGGTATGGCGCTTAGAATGACTTTGAACTTGTATGATATCACTTCTGATCAGGTGGTCCGGACTATTTGAATTGAATTGGGTTAACCTCATAAAAATAAAAAAAATAAAATCTTGTTCAGGAAAATTGAGTATTCCGATATTGAATTCAATTCTAGTTAAAATGAAATTCGAAATATTTTGTTTTTTTTGTATATGTATTTTTAATTCCTATCAGAATATTTTACAGTTGTTGTTGTTGTTTCATTTATTGTATTCAAAAATGTTTTAGGATATTTAGCGAATGTTTTTCCGTTTTTTTTTTGTTTTCTTTTTTTGATTTCGTTTTTTAGTTCTGTTCATTTGTTTTTATTGAGGAGGAAATTTGGATGAGATTTTTTTAGGTTTTCTCTTTAATTTTTGTTTGGTTTTTATCAAGTTTTTTTTATTTTGTTTTTTTTTTTGATTTGTTTAACTCAATACAACATTTTAAAATATTCAAAAGCAAACAATTCTGTGTGAATTCAAATTTCGGGTGAATGGATTTTTTTCTCTTCAAATTCAATAAATGGAAATAACAAAAGAAGGTATACACCCAGTGTCATTTAAAAATAATTTTATTTAGAATTTGGAATATTTTTTATTTGATTGTGATTTCAAAATTCAATGTCTAGAGCGATTTAAGTTTAACTTAAGTTGGTTATAATAACGAAGATTTTTAATTTCGTTCAAAACGGAGGCTTGGGAATTCGTCAACTCCTAAAATTTATTTTCAAAGGAGCTGTCCCTAAATGTTATTTAAAATATTTAATTGTTATTAGGACATTTGAAAATTTGTGGGCTGCGAACTATTTTGATCCATAGCTCGCAGCCTACGAATTGGCATTTAGTTGGAACGAAGAACATCAAGCTTAAAGCTCAAGAACATTTATTTAAAAACTGTGCAATAGAATTTTTTTTAATTTTTTTGTCTTTTGATAGGCATTTATAGATTTTGTTCCCAAAATTTAATATAGTTTGAGTTAAAGTATGCCATGTAATATACATTAATTATAATTTTTTATAATTAATTTAATACACTATAATTATAACTAGGGGCCCCTGTTGAGTAATTATATTTCAAGTTAAAGTCAAATTTAAAGTTTAAAAAAAATTTACGTACTGACATAGACTTCGCACGATATAGCAGAAATCACTCGTGTTTAATAAAAAGTTTTGTGGTTAGTAAGTTTTATTTTTTATTTAGGACACATAAATACACGTCTCTCATATACTGCTTCGTTTCCGATATATTCCCTATAGTAAGTGGCATTTAGTGTATAAAATTACTAAAAATAAAAAATTTTGTCATTAAAGAGGTATGTATATATATACCTACATAATACATAATTTTAATAAAAACTATATTATTACTACAAATATCCAAAATTTAGAGACAGTTACTTAAAAAGATAAAAATGAAGAATTCAAGTGATTTGTTCTTTTGTTGTTTTTATATTTGTTATTTTAGATGAATTTGTTTTTTTGTTTTTTTTTTTTGGCATATGTACATAGGTTCATTTGCAAGTATATATAATATAAATTATAATAACTGATTTACTTGCTTTTGTTTATTATTTTAATAAGATTTCACATATGCATAATGTATTTGCTGAATAATAAAATCTTATGAGTACAAAATTTTCAACTGTGTGCGCATTTTTGTTTTATATACAATCTTATATATTGGAGAATCGAAATAAAATAAAAAGGTGTCTACTGCGCAGGTCCTTAAATGCTTGTCAATTATAATTGTAGATTTTTATCCATATTCACTTTCTTTAGTACTTTTTAAACTTGGTTTGACATTGATCAAAATGCTAGATAATCCTTGATTATTTTGTTCTAAATACAAACATGTTCACTTGAAATGTAGTCTCCAGAACTACTACTGTCGGCTTCCACAGTAGGTAAATGTTTTTCAATCAGTAAGTATTAAAATCTGGCAGTTGAGTTCTAAATGTTCAATTTAATTTTGTAATAAAAGCTTGATGCGTTACGTTGTGGTAGACCAAAAAATTTATGACTAATTAAATATAGATATGAATCGATAATGCTCGAAATTTTTTTTTTCAAAATGATCCACGTGTTTTGCATTTACCCTGCAGGGCATACGATAAATTGATATGAATCAATAGAGCATTTTAAATAATTTTCTTATATTATGACCCATGTCGCGTGAGAATATTCTTGGATCAAATTAGTATGATTATTTTATTTTCTTAAAAATTATATGGAATTTTGATCCATGGAGCACCGGTTTTGGATAGGTATGGATCAAAATCCATTCTAAATTGTTCAAAAAAGGATATAAATCAAATCGACATATTCTAATCTCTGAAATGTCTGTTATACCGAGAAAGAGGCATATAAAAATTAAAACTGTCATTCGATACAGTACCTTGCAAAACCTAGGAATCAATTTATATGGCCAAAGTGACGTAAAAGTGACGTATGAATAAAAATAGTACTCAATCGATGAATTGTAAGTGATAAAATAAGCAAATAGGTTTAGTTAAAAACTGTACTGAAGTGCTGTTCGTATTTTGTCTAATCTATTAAAAAGGTTAAAGTTTTTCATTCTAGCAGGAATTCTGGTTGGATAGAAAACAATTTTAATTAAAATATTTTAAATTTAAAAAAATTAACAAAATTTACTGACTTGGCCTAGTGAGAGCTGGACTCAGGTGGTTATAGTATTTTCTTGATAATCCAGAAAACATTTCAAATTCTAAGCAACATGGCTGTAAAAAAGCATTACCATTACAATTGAAGTAGAATTAACTTATTTTAGCATTCCCTGATGTTGCTATCACCTAATGCTATTTAAAAATGAAGAGCATTACCAATAACACAATGCGTTGTGTATTGAACTACTTTTGAATTACTAAGATATTTGGCAACACTACTTTGCATTAATTTGCATTCATTTTAATAATTTTTTTTTTATATAATTGCCAAAAATGATACCGCTTCATCACCCACGCTTAGTTGAAACAACGACAGGGTAATATTCGATAGGTAGAAAGATATGACAGAAATTAGTAGGTAGTTGGAGAATTAAGATACTAACAGTTCTGTAAATTGTATGTTGAATGTATTAGTGTGAATATGATTCCACATTCGTCAAATTCCAAATTTGAACAAGTTTTTGCAACCAGTGTTATTCTATCTTAGCTATTACAGCGTAAATTGGATCTCTACTTTGCATAATTTTGCATTATCGTGAATGATTTTTATATTTTAAAAGTTATTTAGTAAGTATTTGAACACACACACACGCACACCAACACTTCAATCTAATAACTGAAAATATCCTTCATAAACAGCTACATTACCTTATATCTATTGAAAATTTTAAATTCGAATGTACAAATTTAAATGATAGCCACTATTATTGGTATATTAGTAGTAAAGAAATTGGTTTGTAAAAGGTAAAGGGAATAAAAAATGTAAGGCAATAAAAAAAAAGGAAAAAGAGGAAATATAATTTTTTTTAATCCTTTCTGTGTATTAATTATGCTGATGGATGATTTTTTGAGTTTCTTTTTTTTTTGTTTTTTTTTATATTTTGACTTTGAATCGGGATTTTCTAAAACATTTTCTAAATCAATAGATCGGAAATTTTTATTAGGAACGGAAGTTTTCATCTTTTTGTTTTTATTCAAATTTTTCATTTTTGTTGATTTCGGGAACTTAAATTGAGTTAAAAAAAAAAGGATTCAAAAAGTTTTGTTTTTTTGTTTTGGTTTTTTTTTTTTTTTAAAGAACATAGAATAATTATTATAAAAATGATTTTTTAAATATTTTATTATTCAAGTCAGATTTAATTTGTGTTAGGTAATAAAATCTTATTTCAAATGAAATTCAATCGATTGAAATTTATAAAAAAAAAATCTAAAGAATATATTTTGAGTGCTACTTACTAAAACGTGAGTAAAACGTGAGATATAGAGTGGAAGCAAACATAATGTTTTGTATAATATAGTAAAATTTAAAATAAAAAATCATTAGATTTTATTTCAATAATTAATTTATTGAAAAAAAAACCTTTTTTCATCCAACTCATTACAATAATTAATAAAAAAATGTAAAAAAAGTTCAGATTAAAAGATTTGAGTTAATTAGAACCAATTTGTCAATTTTTTATTTTATGTTAACATTTTTGTGTTTTCTAATAGCAAGACCTAAAATATTTTCAGCAATTCCTATCCTCAAATTATTTGTAAAGCAATAACTATTACTTGGTTTTCTTTTCTGTCTTCCAATTTTTACACAGTTATGAATTAAAATCGAATCAAATTGTTTTTAATTTTTTGATTCTTCAGCTAGAGAGAGCGAGCAAAATAACCTTTTTTTTTAGTCAGAACTGGCTTTTTTCAGTAGCCAGAACAGGTCCATCTGCATAAATGAATTATGCTCTCTTCTTCGTTAGTCTAATTTTTTGTTAATAAAATATTTTGGTTAAACATTTTTTTTCCTTACTTCTCTTGGCAGCATAAGGCTTCCACTTGACATTTCCATCGTACTCGATTTCTAGCTGTTAATTTCACTTGTATTTCCGAGGCAATGTCTAGTTTCATTTTTAATCTATTTTTACTGTCTAATTAGGCTACTGTAGAAGACCATTTTTCATAACTCTATCTGCGCCTATGTGGTAAGACGATGTCATATTACGTCTGCAAGTTGTCGCTGCGAGTTTATTCATCTTTGACGTTAAGATGCCTGATGTTACTATGTTCACTGGGTACGTAATGTCACATACTTTTGTTAGTTGCTGACAATTGTGTAATTATTATTATGGTTTGTCCAATATTTATGTATTGTGTTATTTTTATTGTGCTGTATGAGATATATGACTATTGATATATATATATATATTGATATAGGATTTAGGTAATATTTTTAGTTATAAAGTATTAATTATCAAATATTTTTTATTGAAAATAAATTTTATATATAATATTTTGCTATTTTTTTTAGTTATATCTTATGCCCTCCACGGTAATCGAACCCGTGACTACGACATCGTAATTGAAACATATATCTGCGTTCCAACCGTTTAGGCCACGGAAGGGATTAACATAGAATTTGGTTAAACACAGAACTAGTGATATGTGCCTAATTCCCATCTTTGGGCATCTCTTAGTGCTAGTCCAAGAATTTAGCATTTACAATTCTGGGTAGCCAATCATTAATCTACCTTATGAAACTTTTTCAAATTAGCATTTCAAAATTAAAATAATTTGGTGTTTCAATTTTTGGAAAAATAAAAATATATCTTTAATGACGTATCTTATATCCTTTAAGGACGAAAGGGTCTACTTTTGAAAGCACCCCTCTTGTTAAAATACTTTTTTGTATTTAAACCATTATGCCAATGTTAACCTACTCCGTATTCAATTTTCTTTCATAATAAGATAACGGTTTGCAAATATTTTAACTTTCATTAGATGGTGAAAAGTGCCATCGTTGTGGAGGTATTGTAGTTAAAAGTTAAAATTTTTTTTAAAAATAAAACAATCATGTTGCAACTTGGTATGGCAGAGTTGCTTTAACACATTGGCCTTCACCTAATTTTTATGAAGTCTTCTGAAAAAATCATTTGACTTTTCAATACAAAAATTTTTGGGGACGAATCCGCAATTTTTCTCTCATACATCTTATATGCACCTGCAACGTAGCTAAATTAAAAAAATAATTCATTGAAGTCCACTCACAACAAAATTTTTAAGTCATCTAACAGGAGCAACAAATTTTGCTCCTATCTAAAATATATGTTAATTTTGCGGGAATTCCCGTAATTTATTTTTGACAAGCATAGAATCATTATCATATATTATTATACAAAAATTAATAATTTTTTGAAATTGTGTCATATATTTTAGTACTATTGAATTAAATTTTTAAAAAACATTGCTCAATATAAAAGAAAACTTATTTTTTAGTACTTTTGTAGCACTCAGTGACTACTAAATTAAATTTTGAAAAAGTGCGGGAATCGCCGTCATTACGATTTTAGTGAAAAAAAAATTACGGGGATTGCCGCAATTAAGGCGAATATGTTAAGAGTCACTTTAATTAGTTGTGGAATGTAAATAAATTCTTCTGTAATTCCTAAAAATTGATATTTTGATTGAAAACCCAAAAGCATTGATCCATATAGCCTTTCACAGCCATAGCATAGTTGTGTAAAACAAATATTGTATGTATGATTTTGTAGATTATGTAGAATTGTGTAGAACTAGTAATCAATCGAAGAAAAATATCTTACTTCGGGTCTGAAAGGGTTAAATATTTGTTGGTCCAACTGCTAGAGTTCTCATACGCAGAAAATATAAAATTCGTGGCGAGTATTAAAACAATGTTTAATCAGAAAAGGGGTTAGAAAAAATTACGTTCACATGCATTTATGCGAATATTTTAAGAGAAAGAGAGTGAAAACTCTTTATTCATTATCCAAAATTCTGAATTATATTAAATATGTTTATCCAGTGATTTAATTTAGAATAAATTATTTTCATATTTAATTATTGAATTTATATTTAATTTCTGTTTCAAATTTTGTATTCTATTGAACTACTTTATCTTCCTAACGGCAACACCAGTCGTCATCAAATTTTTCTATTTTTACTGTCTAAGTAGGCGATTGGCCTACTGTAAAAGACCATTTTTCATAACTCTAGCTGCGCCTATGTGGTAAGACGATGTCATATTACGTCTGCAAGTTGTCGCTGCGAGTTTATTCATCTTTGACGTTAAGATGCCTGATGTTACTATGTTTACTGGGTACGTCATGTCACATACTTTTGTTAGTTGCTGACTATTGTGTAATTATTATTATGGTTTGTCCAATATTTATGTATTGTGTTATTTTTATTGTGCTGTATGACATATATGACTATTGATATATATATATATATATATATATATATTGATATAGGATATAGGTAATATTTTTAGTTATAAAGTATTAATTACCAAATATTTTTTATTGAAAATATACATATATACTATACATAACTATAATACTAAAGTTTTATTCATTATCCAAAATTCTGAATTATATTAAATATGTTTATCCAGTGATGTAATTTAGAATAAATTATTTTTATATTTAATTATTGAATTTATATTTAATTTCTGTTTCAAATTTTGTATTCTATTGAACTACTTTATCTTCCTAACGGCAACACCAGTCGTCATAAATTTTTTTTTTTTCCAATGAAACATTACAATCTGTCTCCGAAGGAGATATTCAATTGTTTGTATGACATTTTTTATGTCGGTAAATAACTGACTAGCGGATAAGATAACCCAGAAGTCAACCATCCATGATTCCAACATTATATTCCATTGTATTTTTTGGCCCCCATTATATTGTTCCTATTGTCTATTGAGTAGCGGCAAAATGCTTGGACCCTTAAGGCGACTTACATCACTTGTAGCCAACAAGCTGCTTGCCAGTCAGCTAATCTCATCTGGTGCTTTCCGCTTATGCTTTTAATCTTCTCTTTAATGGTTCTCACCTGTAAATCACGACGTATTACAACATTATTGACAAACCAAGGTGAACCAACTGTCAACCTTCATAGCTTTGACTGGAAATGCTGTAATATTGCAATATTTGAGTTTCTGGCTACTCTCCACAGTTGAATTCCGTAGATCCATATCGGTTTCAAGACAGCTTTATAAATCAGTAGCTTGTTTTCCAGTGACAACGGGGAGTTGCGGCCAATTATCCAATACAAAAAAGTCGTCATCAAATAAATGTTAAAATATTTTTCAGATTTCTATTTTACTATTTTACTTGATAATATGTATATATATATATACATATCTAATAGATCAACATATATAACGATATACAAACCATTTATTAACATATAACAAAAACTATTATATTTTTAAAAAGCTAGAAATATTAGATATCCTAGAAATGTTGTCATTTGGTCCTACACGGGTACAATATTTACTTCAGGATAGCCCTGAGAGACTCTCATCATCAAGTAGTATACAAATCCCTGAACTCGATATTACAATTTTGAATCTATTTGTAGAATGGATCGGATTGAATCGATGGATTTAAATTATTTTTGTTTTATATACGTTCTAACTCAAATGGATCAAAATTTTTTCACATAATTTGAAACTGACAATTTAAAGAGAACTTAAGAAAAACTTCAACAAGAAGGACTTCAAACTGTCTGTCATTTAATCGAAAACAGCAAAAAAAATATATATATATATAAATTCTAAAGCATACGCAGAAAAACCGAATTACATTTCATTACATTATATTTTTGTAATAATTATGCAACATCAAATAAAGTTTGAAAGAACAAGGCTATCAAGTGTAATAATTCATTCCTAGACATGTTCCAAACACAGAATTCAAAGAATAATAATAATAAAAGAAAAATATACGATCCTTAGAATATGTGTGTCATTAATATAGAGGTGAAAAAAACCTACAAACGTTTTATGATTGTAACTTCCTACAACAGTTTTACTATATATACAATATACTTAAGGGATTATTTAATATTGAGCAAAACATGTAAATAAAATGCATCATAATATGAGTTACTAAACTCATTTAATTTTCTCAATACAATAAAAAAAATCATCGACAATATTAAACTCAAAACCGAACAAATCCTTTTTCCACTATATCACGTCTCTATATAGATATACACAATATACATATGCATATATATACAAATACGTATAACTTATGTGTTAATAAAGATCTGTAAAGGATTTATGATATTTGAATTTACGTTTCAGTTTCATATATGGTATAATATGAATAAACATTACAGATTTATATGTACTTGAAATCATATCATATCATATTACTACACTATACGCTATTTAAACGTGAACAAATTTTAGTTGAGTACATTCTCAAAGGTATTCTGAATTTATTTCTAAGTTTATGAATTACATAGAATTATTTAGAATATTATAGAAAACGTTACACTGGGGAAGATTTTAGTGAACGTGAATCTATTTGAAAATAATGTTCTTAGAGATATTAGAGATGTTTTTATTCTTCTAATTGCTGCAATAATATTTATACCAAAACCAGTTAAGCCAAGTGAAAAAATTACATCCTACAGACCGATTAGCCTACTACCGTGCTTATCAAAACTATTTGAAAGACTATTCTTGGAAAGATTAAAACCGATTTTGGAAAAAAACAAATGTGGTCCAGGGTATCAATTCAGCTTCAGAAACATCGAGCAAATACATAGAATAGCAGATGCAATCAAGTTAAGCCTAGAGGAAAAAAAGTACTGTTCAGCGATATTTCTAGATATTAGTCAAGCATTTGATAAAGTCTGGCATGAAGGATTGGTGTACAAACTTAAAAATATGATACCACAGAATTATTATTTATTGCTGCGGTCATATTTTATCGAAAGACACTTTTTGGTGAAGCATCAAGGTGCCTATACACCAACTAATGAAATTACGTCAGGTATACCACAAGGCAGCATCTTTCATTTACACTGCAGACTTACCAACAACTAATGAAACAACCACCGCCACTTTCGCTGATGATACGGGCGTACTTGCCTCACATAGTAACCCAGTGCATGCTTCAAAAATTCTGCAACACAGCATAAACAAAGTTCAGGAATGGCTAAAAAAGTGGAGGGGTGAATGGAGCAAAATCAACACATATCAAATTTACACTAAAGAGAAAAACTTGTCCAGTGGTTGTACTTAATAACGAAGTAGTACCTCAAAAATAGGCTGTAAAGTATTTGGGCATGCACTTGGACATGGAAAATCACATGGAATACCATATTCATAACAAAAGAAGGCAACTGGGTTTGAAGTTAAGCAAATTATATTGGATGATTGGCCGCAACTTCCCGTTGTCACTGGAAAACAAATGCTGATTTATAAATCTGTCTTGAAACCGATATGGAACTATGGAATCCAACTGTAGGGAGTAGCCAGCAACTCAAATATTGCAATATTACAGTGTTTCCAGTTAAAAACTATTAAAATTGATAGTTAGCGTGCATTTGTTTGTCAATGATAATGTCATACATTGTGATTTACAGGTGAGAACTATTAAGGAGGAGATTAGAAACATAAACAGAAAGTACCAGATAAGATTAGCTGCACATGCAATTAGACTGGGAAGCAGTTTGTTGGCTGCAAGTGATGTAAGTAGCCTTAAGCGCCCTAGCATCCTGTAGCTACCCAGTAGACAATAGCTACAATCAAATAAGGGCCAAGAAATATAATGCAGTATAATGTTGACATAATGGGTGGTTGACCACTGGGTTATCTCATCCGCTAGTCAGTTCACTTTACCCGCATAAAAAATGTCATACAAACTACTCAATGTCTCCTTCAGAAACAGATTGGAATATTTCATTGGGGAAAAAAAATTTTTTTTGACTTAAATGCCAAATTTGTGGATACACGACAAATTGCGGTGTAAATTAACATTTTCGAATTCGTGCAATTATTTATTTATTTATTCAGTGGAGCTGCAGATAAATCCACAGGCTTGCTTCAGGTCCTTTTCCCTTTCGAAATGTGGGCCTTTTTTTTATGTCCCTAAAGTTTATTATTAAAATTTGTCATGTAAAAAGTTAACTAAATATTTAAAAATTAATTATTAAGTTATCTAATGGGATAATAAAAAGCGAAAAATTAATTTTGTTGTATACCAAACAAATAATTTTAAATTTGTGCCCAAAAATGCGACCGCGTCAACTCAGTCGCTACACAAAAATCTAACATAATATGTCGTCGCACTTCCGTATAAATTGTGGGTAAGAGTCAGAAAATAGCCCTCTATACGGGTCCGGGTTGACGAATTCTGTTTCGCAATATTTTGAGAGATTATATGGACTCATGAGTTAGCAATGAGATGTACTAATGCGATGGACAAGAGTCCAGAAAAATAGAATTGCATGCGTCGGTTTGAGTCAAGCATAACTAATGCTTTTGTGATCGAGATTCGCAATATTTTGTGGGATTATACGGAGACATGATTTAGCAATGGATGTATTAATGCGGTGGACATAGTCCAGCATATAGCGTTTCATGCGTGCGGATTGGCACTCTATAGCTTCTAGTAGTTGGTTAAAGAAATAATAAGAATTTGATAATTCTTTACATATGTTTAGTTTTTATTTTCAAATTTAGTTTAACAAAAATTAAATTTATATTTGCTTGCTACTCTGATTTATTTTATTTAAAGTTAATATAAATATAAAGAAAAAATTGTTTTATCTCAAATAATGTTGAATTTCCTTTCACTAACATTATATTTATATTTGATTGCCAGTATCGATATTTCGGATGTAACATACTTCCTTCATTAGTACTTTTACCTTACTTTTAATGTTAGTCGCAAACACTGGTGAAGGAAGTATATTACTTCGGAAATATCAATATTTACAAACAAATACGAATAAAATATTACTGAAAAGAAAGAACATTAATTGAGATATAATTATAATATCAATAAAAACAAAATCCGATAAATAATCAAAAACACAAATATTTATTGCACATAAACACAAAATAACTAAATGATGAATCGTTTTCATCAGTAGTATCTTCTGCTGCCTGTAATGTTGTCGACGACGGTGCTTCGAGTCGTTCTTTGACTTCCATTCTTATTTTGTTTTGATAAGTTTTTTTCAGCACTTTTACCAGCACATCTACGGGTAAATATCCGGGCAATATACGGGCAAATATCTACGGGTCCATGGTCTATGTCTCCTGAGTAGATACAATAAAATTTATAAACTAAAAATATTATCATTTTACATATTAAAATTTCATTGTACTCTTGGGAAATAGCGTATGGACCCATTTACCCGTGGATTTCCATACCAAATATTTTAGAAAACACCCATTAAAACTTATATCAATGTAATAAAATATCTTACCCGCAGCTTTATATAATATTTGGACTTATATATTGACAACACTTCTTTCTGAATAATTTTGAATAAAGCGTTTTATATTACGGGTAAATGAGTTCATGGTTTATGTCTAATGAGCAGGTACAATAAAATTTATGTACTAAGGTTATTATCATTTTAAATTCAATTTTAAACATTACGCATGTGGACGCATGAGACTAAAAAAAACTTTCTAAAAAAATGCGATTTATAAAAAAAATTTTACTCTTAAATTTCGGTCGCAAGCGGTCTCATGTGTCATATCGGTCTCAAATTATTTGTTGGGATAGTTCTTAAAATAACTTTGAATTAATTATTGAATAATAAAAAATAATTGAATTTTAAAACTATGTATTTTGATTTCATATAAATTTAGAAGAAAATCAAAATAGCCATACTATATAAACAGTATTAAAACAGTTATTTTGGCGTATATACTGTATTTTTTGTAGTACGTGCAAAAACGAATGAAAATTGCATAAAAATGGCGTATACGATAAGATAGTATTAAGTAAAAGGTCCTTAAAGTCATACTTCTCGTTCCAAAACACTTTATTTTTATACCTCTAAAAGATGGCTTATGAACTACTACTAAAAATTACAAAATTAAATTTTTTCGGTTTAATTTTCTTTTTTTCGTATCAAAATCCAACCTCAATTTCCTAAAACTCGATTTTCTGCATGTAAGATAAAATAATTGGAGGGCGACGATATAGTATTACAACTTTACTTTGAATTTTTCAGAATTAAACCTACAGTGGTGTTAGAGGGAGTGCGAATTTTGTTATTGTTTTGCAATTCGATAGGTAGTGATGAAATTCCTACTATGTTCTTTGAAGACACACTTTTAAAACCGATGTGAAATCTATTCCCTTAAAACGTTAGAAAATACGATTCCTCAAACAGCAAACTTATAGCAATCACATAATAATGGAAATTATTATCAACAAGAGACTAATGTAGTATCTTGAATGAAAAAATAAAATATTTTTAGTGACAACAAACATGGTTTTAGATCACAAAAGCTCAATTGGCGATATAACGACTTTCCTTAGTGAAAAGCTCAACATACGCAACTTTTAAAAATCTTCTGCTAACGTCAAGTTATAGGCCTGGGCTCTATTTTTTACTAAATCCATTGAAATTTTCTTCTCGAATCATTCGATTCGTGTCTTAGGGTACGAATCTATTTAACTCCACACTATTTTTCTGGGGTTTATGTATTCGGCGAACCGAACACTTGAATATCCTGAGCATGTAGACAAACAAGACAATTATATATGAAATGACCATATCTTTGACATTGCCAAAAATGTCACGAGATTTTTGGGTTTTTGAGTTGCTGCTGCAAAACGTATTTTTCTGCAGAGGAAATAATGAATATATATAAATAATACATCCGGATTAAGTTGGAATATAATTCACATATATGGACCGGTGCATTAAGAATTGCATTAAATTCGCTCGACAAAGTTCAAAAACGTTCCATTCATTTTATCCACAATCCTAATGTAATATCCTCTCTTGTACCAGTTGGAAATTGTTATATTGTTGTTGCATCTTTTCTTGTTATAATGGGTGTACAGAGCATGCGTATCAGTTTTTTACATGGGGAAGAAACCGTTTTTTTTTTAATTTTTAAGAAAAGGAAATAAATTTGTTTTTCTTGTTCTCTTTATCTCAGTTCTGGATTCGTACAAACTTTAAATTAAAAAAAAATAAAAAAACCAAAAAAGAACAAAAAAAAAAGTTATTATATTTTGACGTAGAATCCGAATTCGCATAAAAAAAGTACCCCTTCTCATATGAAAATCTCGATTTAAGCTAATTTCGGCAATTTTAAGGGCTTAAAAAACCCTTTTCCGGTCCTTTCCGGAATTTGGAAATATCACCAATCTATAGAGCACCTTCGATTTAGTTAATAAATTTTTTTTTAATTCTCTAAGAAGAACGGGTCATTCTCTTCTTAATTAAAAAGATGATACGTAGACTCTGGATTACCCGGTATAAATTTCGTATAGGATTAGGCACTTGTTTAGACGAAATAAAAACTGTAATTCCACTCTTAACAATTTCCACCGAAGAACATTGAGTCGCATTAAGTCCCCACCCCTACACAATGCAAAATAATGGGGAACGCAAAACTGGCTATGGTTCCAGTTCTTTCGAATGTGGAACCAAATTGTTGATAAAATGTTTGATAAAATGAA
Source organism: Argyra leucocephala (assembly GCA_963942445.1). Taxonomy (NCBI): domain Eukaryota; kingdom Metazoa; phylum Arthropoda; class Insecta; order Diptera; family Dolichopodidae; genus Argyra; species Argyra leucocephala. Next base: position 139,542,662 of record OZ012678.1, on the reverse strand, counting down.
ATTGTAACAATTATAGCCTATAACGAGATTCATTCTTTTCTGGTATTAAAATTGAAATAAATAAAAAAACTAAAATTCCAACAAACGTGCTTAACCCTCAAATTAAAAATATACCTACATACAATCTACAAAGTTCATGAGTAATATTAACAAATTTATTTAAAATGTCCCTACTGATCATACGAACATTTTTTTTTCCAATCCTCAATTAGTGCAAGCTGTGAATAAAGCAGTGGCTTAAAATCTAATGTTTGGCTTAACTTAAAAAAATAAAATTGGTCCTTCTTTCTGTTCTGCTTCATGCATAATTCACTCACATTTTTTATTTCTATGATTACAAATTAAGGTTGATTTTTACACTATGAAGACATGTGACTGGGGCTCCAAATGTCATTGACGACTTATTCACTATCTTTTTTGCTAACGCTAGACTTAATATAACTTGAATTTGACATTCAAACAAAATCTAAAATTATTTCCTACAGTTTAGGTCTGTATTATTTCCAAGATCAACTAACTGTGTTTTGTTTTTTTTTTACTTGACTTGTTTATTGTATTTTTATTTTTTATTTTATTATTTCAATATAATATGTGTGGATGTATAAAAGAAAAATTTCTATTATAAGAGCTTTTCTTTCCTCTTCTTCAAAACAAAACTAAGAGATTAGAGGTACATTTTCTTCTGTTCTCTCAATACTGATATCTTTTTTTTCTCTTTTTTTATTATTATGTAACCAACATGAATGCTTTTATGATAGTATTAACCAAAAATAAACAAAAAAACTTTCATCTTGCACAGAATATCTATAGTATGGAATATGTAGAAAAAAACAAAAAAAAAAAAAAATAACAAAAACAAGAACAAAAAATATAATCATAGAGATAAATTCGCTTTTCTTTGTACTTTTTCTGTTTTTGTTGTTTTTTTATTTTGTTTTTCAGTTCGTAAATGCAGAACGTGATTTGTAGTTACAATAATATCGTTTTTTATATTTGTTTTTGTAACAAAAGATAATATATATATATATATATATAATAATATGGAGTAGTAAATTCGAAAAGATATAGGAAGAAGAAACAATTCTATTCCTGCATCAGCATTTGGGTGTTTTTTGAAAATAAAAAAAAAACTTTAAGAGGACGACTCAGTTATTTGTTTTTTTTTTTCATTTGTAATTTCCTAGTCTCCCAAACAGTTGTCTTCGTTGTCGTAAGTGTTGAGTATACACTGTTGGATGATGATTGAGTTGGAAATAATTGAAAAAAGAAATAATGATAAAAAAGAGTAAAAAAAAAGTGGAATACAAACTTCCCGGAAACATCAGCAATGGATTTTTATTCTCTGTATCATTACAAATTTCATCAACATATTATTATTACCAAATAAACTAACTATGAATGAAATCGTCACTAAAATAGTGTTAAGTTACATTAGCTACATTTTATGAAAAATGAAATTTAATGTGATTTGTTTTTGTATAGTGTAGGTTATGTGCTTTGAATGTGATCATCAAAATTAAACATCATATTTTATTATTCAAAATGAAACTAAATATAATATACAAGTTATTAGTTCTTATGATAGAGATTTAAATGCATTAAAGTCAGGCACTAGATAAACCTAATATTTTAAATGATTTAATTCTTATAGTGTGGATGGCATTTCGAATTCTTCAAGAACAAAATTATTTGAAATAGCATTGTTCCTACATTAACAAGTGCTACATTACGTAATTCAGCTATACCTATATGAGAATAGGACAAAGTAAACAAGAAAGAGAAAGTGAAAATTATAGTTATACCCTAACATATTGGAGTCAATGTTTATGTATCTAAGCTAAGTAAAAATAATATTGACAGTAGCAAAACCTAGTTTAACATAATATATTCGAAATTCTCTATAGAAGTTTCTGCTTTGATAGTAAATTATAAAAAAATTTGCCATATATGATTCCAAAATTTAGATATATTTATTTATACAACAATGTCGAAAGAGGGTATTAATTGCCGAATACCCACTCTATATTATAAGCTTAGCGTTTGGCTTAATTATAATTATTCAAAATAAATTTAATAAAAATAAAATATAAAACCCTACACAGTACTTGTTCTAACCTACAACCTAATTATAAATAACTTACAACCAATGTTTCCTCTAAGCTGCGCCCGTATCTTTTTTGCGCATTAGAAATATGCTTGTAAATATTTTAATATTTAAAAAAAATTTTCAAAATAAATAAATAAAAAAAATACTCAAATAAATAATGTCTTAGTAGGCTGTTTAAGCTTGGAGTAATGGATTTACGAAACTATTTCTAGAATTAAAGCTGGTAAAGATAGCACCAAAATTTTAATAGGTAATGCTGTTCTTCCCATTAAAATGAATGTTTCAATAAACTCAGTCCAAGAAATAAACAATCATTTTGCAAAATATGTAGAAATTCCAGAAAATTGGAGGAGTAAAAATTGTTCTTTTGAATTCGTTGAATAGTGGATGAAAGCATTGATATTTCCGTTCACAAAATGTTAATACCGCTTTGATTTTAATTGCAAAACTGTTTTTGCTTGTAATTAAATGCATGTGACGGAAAATTGAAAATGCATGGGACAGTTGTGGAGTCCATAAAATGTTTTTATACAACTATTAAACTGGATATGCAAAATATGGTAATATTAGTATCTGATGGAGCTGCAGTAATCCTGGGAGCCTATAATGGAGTTACAGCACTATTAACCTAACAAATTTGTCACTTAACAGCTTAGCATTATCTGGCACATACACAAGATTTGAGAATCGATAATGCCTAAAAGGGTATATCTCTTATTTGCCAAGTAGAAACATTATTGCGAACAGTATATACCATGTTCCATCGTTCATCTGTTAAAAAACATAATTTTGAAGAAATGGCAAGTCTAATGGATTGTGAAGTTTTGATGTTCCAGCCTCTTAATGAAATACGCTGACTTTCTCATCATTTTGCAATTTTTCCGTTCATTTGGAACTATGATGTCTTAATAGGATATCGCAAAAAAAAATATTGGCAGCTCCAATTCAGTTGATTCAACCGCAAAATATTACTTAATAATTAGAAAATAATGTAAATCGTATAAGATTGATTGCATTAATGGATGTTTTTAACGAATTAACAATAGGATATATCAAAATATTTACAAAAAAGTGTTTTGTCAGCTATGACGGAGGCGCATCAATATTCTAAATCGATCATCACAAAATTAAGAACTTAATCTTGGTGATATAATTTATTGGAGTGAAGATGTGAAAAAAATTCTTGAAGATGAAGGTAATAATAATATGAAAATGTCATGTGGGATAATTTTATTTGTTGAAAAGTTATGCTACCATTTGTATAAAAGATATCCTGATGCTGACATGGACCTTTAGATTGTTTTGATCAAAACGTTATTGTCAACATATCTGATTTTAATTATGGCAATTAAAACTTAAAAATATTAATATGGAAATCTCATCCCAAACATGGATAATAAAATAATAAAGTATAAAGATTTAAAACATTTATTTACGGAAAAATTCAAAAACAATAGTCGAAATTTCAATGATCTACTTCAATTGGTTCTTCGTGAAGATAATTTTCGAAATATAAGAATTTTGTTTCATATTTGTGGAACCTTTCAAGCGTCGAGTGGTGATTGTGAAAGAGTATTTAGCCTGATGAATTTGATTAAAAAAAATATTAGAAATAGGTTGAAAGTAAATCATTTGGGTAATTTAATAAGAATAAGGTCACGTCACACTTAATGGCGGAAAATATTATTGACCTGGATTACGTATAGAACTAAGAAAAACAAAGATAGGAAAGAAAAAAATAATAATGTAATATGTAATTAATAAAAAAAATATTAAAAAAATAAAACTTTATTTTTTTATTAAAATATCGAATTTACCAAATTTTTGTTTAATTTTCTAAACATAGCGAAATTTATTTTTCTTTTGCTCAGCTAAAAAAAAAATTAGAGAGAATGTTGCTTACAACTATCCTAATCTACCTTATATTTACCCTAACTATACCTTCATACTATGTTTTTATAAATTTATTCATTATTTTGTTCTAGCCATCCATTTATAGCGGTGCATAAGTCTTTATTTGTTGTACACATTGTTGTACCTTAACATGCCTTCGGTTTTAAAATTTGGTTGGTATTCTATTTTTTCTAGGCAATTTATCATAAGGTTAAATACACTTATTTTTACCCATTAGGTAAATCCATCTTTCTGATGGTATAGAATCAGTGCTCATTGTCATTTCAATGTACCCATTATCTCGATATATTCAGTGAGCAAACAAAATATTTTCAACCACAAATTCTACCCTAAAAAAAAGATTTTATTTATTTTGTAAGCCTCACAGAGCGTTTTGTTTCGATATATAGTGTTTGTTGTTAATGTCTGTTTCCGGTTTTATGAATTTAGTTGTACAATGCCTTATAAGATTTCTTTCAAACTTTCTCAGGAAACTCCATTCATGATGGACTTATATATTAAAATATAACTAGTGGGCCCCTGTGCAATTGCACATTAGTAACTTTATTTAAAAAATCGTAGATAAAAACATCACCATTGATTCATGTCAATTTATATGAATCTTATTATTATTTGTTTTCTGTAGATAGACGGGAATCCTCAAGTGGTTTCAGCCACGCGCACGCAAACCAACAATAATTGTAGTGACGGCCTTAAGCCCACTAAGATCACCTCTGTTTTGTCTGTCATTGTTATGTATGATAGGTAACGATAAATCGACTAAAGTGAATTGTTACTCTCAGAAAAAAAAAAATTATATGTTTCTTCACATAATTCAAATGTTTGCGTGATACTAAACAGCTAAGAAATAAGGAAAATAAAGCATGGTCTAAATATTTCAAATCCAAAAGCCAAAGTGATTATAATAGTTTTAAGCTTCTCTTTGATAAATTCAAGTTGTTAGTCGAACAAAGTTATAATGTTTTTTTTACAGAATATGTCATCTAATATTCTAACTAATCCTAAAAGCTTTTGGAGATTTATTAATATTAAACGTAAGTCCGATCAATACCCTAGTTTTATGCAATATAAGAACTCCCGTAGCAATAATTCGTTGGTTATTTCTCAATTTTTCCGTAATTTCTTTGAAAAATCCTGTAGTTCTCTTTTTAATGCTAAAATGCCTGAATTTTCTCATCTTGATGATTACCCTAAGACAACATTTTCAACTTTTTGCTCAAGCGAAGCTAACGTTATAGACTATTTGAACAAACTTGCCAATAACACATCCCCTGGCCCAGATGGTGTCTCAGAATTTATTCTGAAAAATTGCTCGAATTCTTTGGTTTCACCACTATCAAAAATTTTCAATTTATCACTTTCTAAAGGAGTTTTTCCCTTTTATTGGAGAAAATCCTGTATAACTCCAGTGCATAAAAAAATTCCAAAAATGATTTTAGTAACTATCGGCCAATCGCTAAATTGTCCACTATTCCTATATTATTCGAATTAATTCTCTTTGATCAAATATATCATCATTGCACTTGTTTTCTAATCCCAAACCAGCACGGGCTTGTCAAAAACAAGTCCACTATCACGAATCTGGTTAAGTGTACCTCTCAGTTTATTAATAATATGGAAAAAGGTTTTCAAACTGATGTCGTCTATACAGATTTTAGTAAAGCTTTCGATCTTCTTCCACATTACGTCATTCTCTTAAAATTAATTGAATTTTTTCTTATAAAATATTAAAGTAAATTTAAATTAAAATTAACTGAAAGCTTTAAAAAAGTGATTTAAAAATGAAATAAAATATCAAAGTATAAAAAATGTATTTTTTTATTTTTAGTATTTTGTCATAGTATTGGAATTGCTTATCTTTTTTCTGCTATTAGGCTATCCTTATAATATCTCTTTAATTTTAATATATACCATGAAAAAGAAATCTTATCTCTATCAGTTTGACATCAATGACAGTAAAAATCGGTAATAGTCACTAAATGGTTATAGGCACATTTCTCTTTTAGTCAACAATTTTACTATTATTATCTTTTTTAATATTTTTTTATGTATGTTAATTCGTTTATATAGTCAAGTTACGTTTGTAGTCAGAATTCTGTACAGCCAACAATTACAATTACAATTACTAATACAGCCAACAATTTTTTTGAAAGAAAGTAATAAACTTCAAACAATCAGTGTCGTTTATAGCCACATTAAAATATAACGCCAATTTTTTCAATAAAACAAAAAAAAAAGTCAAAACTGAGTTATTTTGTTAAAAAACTGAATTATATTGTCTTTTTCTGTTCTTTATTACAAATGTACGTATATTTTGTGATTACATAACAGAATTGCTATTTATGAATAAAATAAAGTTTAAAAATGTTATACGAAAGATATTTTATTGAATTTTGTTTATAAAGATGCAATTTTTGCTTTTTCTACGCCTATAGTCACAAAACGGTTATAATCACAAATATTACTAAAATTTAGGGAATGACTATAACCGTGTTTTATTGTATATATATTTTTTTTAAGTAGCAGAATCAAATGAACTAATATAATTATTATATCACTTTTGAAAAGTGTGATCTGATTTTTGTTTTTCTGCTTTGTTTGTGTTTTCGTTTTTGTACTTTTTTCTATAAGTTTGTGTGTTTATTTCAAATGAAAGAATTTTTATGAAGGCTTTTTAAAAATTATCTGTGAATGAAATTTATTTTAGAATATAGTTGTCGCTCAACTCGGAAATAACCGTGGTTTATATGGTGTAGCTATTTTAAATGTTTTAAGTGCATATTCACTACCGTTTTGCATATTTTTATTTTTGACTTAAGAACTTGCAAAAATTTTAATATTTTTGTGGTGTAATTTACTTTTCAATTATTTTTGCTTTTTTACTCTCAACGTTGTTCATCTTGTGTAAGATTTAAATAAGTCGATCATATATTGAGTTGCAGAATTATACCATTTTGAACAAGCATAATGTAAGAATAGGTCTTACCCATGCTTGTGATAAGACATATTTTTACATATGCTGCCCAAATATTTTTGCGCTGGTATTTATTGTTTTCTTATAGAAGGGCTTCTTGCAAGCCTCCCTCTAAATGCTTTCCTCGCTCTTTCTAATTGATTGGAAATATTTTTTTTATTTATTTATTTTATCTACTTGGGCGTACATCGTGCAATACAGAGTATGTAATTCAAAATATGTTTCTTATTATTTAAACTGTACGGCATAATAACATATTACAAAGTTTTGGTTCGTAATTTTAAGACGGTATGGCTATTTTTATTGTAAGAGTGGAGCAGGTATAATTTTTTGTTTTAATTTTCCATGCAAATCGTTGTATTATTGATTGCTTTCAATTTGATATGTTTCTATTACATTATAATAATTGTATAAATTTAATTATAAATTTTAAATAATATAATAATAAAACTTTATTTATATCTATATAATATGTAGTTCTCTCTGTTTTCATTATAAATAATTTATTTATCAGTTTCCCTAACCAATTACCAAATTATTGGAGGCTGCATTCTGTATGACACAATTCTCTTATTATCTTCAATTTGAAATTTTAAGTTTTATCGGCTTGATCTGTACTTCACAATATGACTCAAGTGACATTTTAGCTTTTAGATCAGTCTCAAATAATTATCAATTTTAAAAATTGATTTAAAAATGTTTTCGACAGACCATCTTTTTGAAGAAGTTTTGTTTATTACCATAAATTTGTATGTTAGGTATATAGCTTTTAATGCCAAGATACATTCAAAATATACAAAGATTGTCTACAGACCATCAGTTCTTTATAAAATGAGCCTAACAAGCATATTTATTCTATTTTCAGTCAAAATTTATAGGGTACTTCTTACTGCCTTTGCTGATGATATCGGTTGTTCTTATAGTGCGGTAAGTCCTCTTAATATTATCGCTAATATTTATCATGACTTCAAATTGTTAAGAAGTTGGTTTGCTGAGCATAAACTTATATGTTAGTGATAAAACAAAAGTTATGTATTTCAGTTTATCTCAAAAGGTATTTCCGGAAATTGATTTAATTTTCCATGCATCTGAGTGTAGTAGGCATAAACTAATTAGTAATGATTGTTCTGCCAAATCGTTTCAGAATTCCTTTTGTCATGAGATCGCTTGCAGTGTTAATTGTTTCAATGTTGGAGCTGTATAAAATTTTAAATACTTGGATATTACAATTGATAACAACATGAGTTGGTTTGAACATTCTTTGATAACAACATGAGTTGGTTTGAACACTACGCTGCTTTTATAGTCTTAGACAACTTTGTTCTAATCATATTTTAAAGATAATATACTATGGAATTTTTCATTCAAAATTGCATTATGGTATTACTTGTTGGGATGGAGTATACCAAAACAAAATAAAACCTCTACTTGTTCTCTAAAAATATTTTATTAGAAATATCTGTAAAACAAATCGTTTGCATCCAACGTTTGAGCTATTTAGTCATCTAAAAATATTATCTGTGCGTCCCTTATTTTATTTTAAAATATTAAGAATTTAATTTATAAATATTACTAATTTAATTTTCTTTATTCGTAGTGGTTATTTAAATTCAAGAAATTCTAGTTATTATAGTTTAAGAGTTAATAGTAGCTTCAATGTTACTATTCCAGTTTGTCGAACCACTAATTTTCGTAATTTTTATACTGTTTTGTTATGCAGATTATTTAATAAGATCCCAGAATTTATTAGAACTCTCTGCAATAAAAATATCTTTTTAAAGAGGGTTAAGGCATGGATTTGGGTTTTAATCTTAGAGAAATCGAAGTTCTATTAGATATTTTATTTTTTCATTTTTTATAATGTACATAGTGTTTCATTGTTACATTTTTATTTGACTTCATTTTTAATTATAATAATATATTGTTACCCCACAATAAGCTCTATTATAATTGTTGTAAATACATTTTTTTTTATGTGGCATTTAAAACTATTTTTATTAATAAAAAATGCCTCTAACTATTCTCTCTTTGTACATTTAACAGTAATATTAAATTAGTTTTTCTGTGGTTTTAAGTCATAATTGAATTATTTACTTATAGTAAAGTTTTTTGTATATTTGATTATAAATTTTAAGATTTTTGTTTTATTGTACTTATTGAGAATAAATAATTTTAAACTAAACTTAAACTTAAAGGGCCTAACCGAAAATAACTTATGCAAAATATGTGAAGTAAATGAATAACCTATTGAACATGTGCTTTGTACTTGTAATAAAAATTAAACCTTAGAACAATTTTACAACAAAAAATGATGTAAAATTTATTTATAAATATATATAAAAATATATATATATATTATAAATATATATATAAATATATATAAAAATTGAGAAATATCAGGCATATAATGTGGACTATAGTTGAATTGAGAGACAAGATTTTTCGAACAATGGAAGAATATCCTGATTTTTTTATGCAATGAAAAATTATCTACAGGCGCATTGCTAAACAAGATTATCATCAATGTTTAGCAATCATTAATTTACATCTTATTGAAAACTATTTTCAATATTTTATTTTAGAATCTAAGAACTTTGAAAAACAATTATTTAGATTTCTATTATCTAAATTGTCAATACAGTTCATTAACAAATGCATCAATGTTATATTTTTTGGTGATAGAGGTAGTAAAAGGGTTAACCCATTAGTGTACAGAGCAAATGAATGGGTTAAATTTGTACCTTTTCAGAAAACCATACTTTTTTGAGACCCAAAATAAGGAAAAATTCACCTTTGGTCAGATTGACCTTTCCCAGCCACTTTTAGGACCTGTTCCTTAAAAAGAACAGTGTACAAAACGACACTTTTTTTTTCTTCAATATAATTAAAATATATGTATATATAAATATATAATATAAAATATATAGAAATATATTTTTCAATATAAAAAAATAAACATATTTCATCCTTCTAAATCTAACTAAAGAATATAAAAATTTAATTTTATAAAAAGCTAATTGCATGAATCTACATGAAATCTTTCAAAACAATTTTTTTAAGTTCAAAGCTCTATCACATTTTATGCAAATAAAGTTGGCATTTTTATGGCAAACTCCACGTCCTCTTTGGTTATCTTATGATGTGACCAATTTCATTAAAACGTACATCCCTAATCTCCATCATTTTTAATTGCCATACTTGGCAATCGTATTCGCAATCGTCTTGAACCAACTTCATACCGCCGTAATAGAGAAATAACAATTTCTCTACAAAAATCAAGCAAAGATGTCAAATTTCTACCTTTATATTTTGAACTCTCTCATTAAAAACATTGCATTGACTATAGATATATCAAGCAAATATCAAAATATTGGCCACCATCATTTTCTTTGACGCATCTTGGTCCTATATACTGCAAATTGTTGATCAATTTTGTCCACATCACCCATTCCTTTATTATAATTTTCAAAAAGAACAACTGGGTTGTGTGACAGTAATTTTAATTGTTTTGTTGTTTCGACCACCTTCGGCATGTTGTTTCGCATTTATTATCAGAATTTGTTGTTATTATTACGCATCTATTGTCTTTCCATCTTTTTACGCGAATACCAGTGACAGACGCTCTATAGTCATACGACCGTCGTTTCAATTGCTCTAAGTCCTAAATGGTCTATTCATGTTCATCATTACTCGCATCTAAATTATAGTCTGTATCCGTTCTAAGTAACTCAATCGGCGTTATTGCATAAATTGTATAAGTCTCACGTTCTTCTGTATCACCTCAGTCCTCCTAAGAAATCTGCGATTTCACTTATTGTTAATGTTTTGAACAACATTTTTAGTTGTTGTTCTATTTTTTTAGAACCCGTTCTGTTGTTTTATCAATAAAAAAATATTTGCCTTCTTGATCATGTTTATAGAAAATTTGGAATATGGCTTTCCGTTCATCTCCACTTATTAAAGTCCCCACAGTTATACTTACATTTGTGTAAACAATCTTTTTTGGTCAATGATTTTCCTTTCTTCTCTAATATTTCCTCTGCTGTTAATGTGCTTTTTCCCAGCCTGATGGGCTAGCTTTCTCTGATTACATTTACGATTTTCAAGATTTCAAACTTTTTTTTTTACCGTATTTGGATTCACGTTCTCATCATTAGTTTCCATATTTTTCATTTCCTCACTAATGGTAGCTTCAGCAAGTACAGTTTCTCCATTGCAAGGTTCATTACTAGCTTGTGGTAAATTTATTATTATCGGATCTGACTCTAATTCATTTAGATTTATATCTAAATCATTTATATAACATTCTGAATTTTCCAAGTAATAATCTGGTTCCAACATTTTTACAAATATGTCACTAAATTTGTTTATTAATATTTTAACTATTTTAAAATAATTTATTATTGTCAATTAAATAGTTTTTATTAATTTTGTTGACACAATGTTAAACACAGACTAAATTATTAATATGAGTAAAATTGTTACATACTAAAAGAGAATTTTTTGAATTTCAAAAAATAACTGTAATTAATTTCTCAATTTCACAATGAAATTGAATTTCAAAATACTCAAAGAGAAAAAAAATGGCTGTAATTTTATCTTCAATATAATTATAAACATGTTTGTGCGGATTATTATTAATATTTATCCATTGTTTTTATAAAAATTAAGAGGACAACATTATGCATGTTTGTTTTTTTTTAAATACTCAATTAAAATGTAACTGAAAAACTTATATGTTTTTACATAGTTCTAACTATCCATTTTATTGTAAAACAAAGTCGCATCTGCAAAATGATTTAAAATATAAACATACAAGGTTGTAACTGCAGAAATTTTGTAGATACAACTTTGTTTTACCAAATTATTGCACTTTTGTACGGCAGATTACGACTAGGGAGTTCTGAAATTTAAGAAACGATTGAAGATACAACTTTGTAATTAATTTCATTGGAAAGATCATCCTAGAATTAGTAAAACTGTATATATAACTCATTTTCCAAAAAAATGTCAGTTAGAACCACGTGATTCTAAGGTCGCGAATATAAAATATATATTTAAATTCCAAAATAATTTTTAATAAAGTTGGGTTTTGTTTTTTTTTGTTTTGGTAGAAAAATTTAATAATATATAATATATTCACTTACTTCTCCGACATTTTTCTTTTTTATTAATTCCGCACGAAATCCAAGTTTTCAAATCAAATTCAACCGAACAACTGAGAAATACTCAATAAATATTTAAAAGAGATCAGTTATCCATGTTTAAGTGCAAAAGAAGAATATACATAAAGTTAACGGCATCTTTGTACATAGTTAATTTGTTGGTGTTTTTATAACAAACAGTATGCACTAATGGGTTAACTGAAAGTTTTTAAATTTTTTACCAAAATATTTAAAAATGGCATTTATCCCTAATTAACATTCGGCTATTTAAATCTACTCACAAATCCATTCATCATTATCTATGTATATTTAGAGATAAATACATATTATATAGTTTAGATTTTTTATTTTTTTTCTTTTTTAGTTTTTCCAACTCAATCGAACATCCTAAATTTTTGAACAAATTGTAAGATTTATTTGCTTATTCATCTGTTTATTAAAATAAATTTATGTTTGGAAGAATGAATTTTAGTTTTATGTAGAAATTTTTTAGGTTATTTATTTGTGATTGTTTCGTATTTTTATTATACACATATATACATAGGTATTATATATTTTTTTTAATTTTTATTTTATTCAAAATTTCAAATCAGTTTAATAAATTTGTATAGAAATTTTAAATTTATATTATAGAAAATCTCTATAATATTATTTATAATAATTTGTAGGCAACATATTTTAGGAAGAAATCATTTTAACACTCAATTAGATTTTAGATTAATATAAAATAAGGAATTTTATATTTTTTTTTTTGTTTTATAATTGTTTAGAAAGGCACAATCGTTTAGATTCAAACTTGAAATATGTTAATTTATCCTTGAGAAAATTTTATAGTTTATTTGATTTATGAGTTCAGTGCATTTAATAATATTTTATATGATTTTGTTAAAAATCAGAACCATTTAAAATTTCAATTTCGAAGTAAAATTGTTATGTAGTTTAGTTATGTAGGTGTTATAGTGATAGTTAAAGGAAAATGGCAGAAGTTAAAGTGGAATGTAATGTAAGATAAAATGAGAAAAGTTTTATAAAAGCTATCGATCAAAGCTCCGGATTGACATAAGAAATAATCCACCTACATACGGTGTGTAGTGATAATGTAGAGATATGAATAATTATCAGAAGTTCTTTGGTTTGAATCCCGCCCATGTTAAAATCTAATTTTTCTTTCACTTTTCCTTAAAATATTGAAATTTGAGATAATAACAAATTTGTTGAAAATTTTGTAATAAATTAAATAAAATGGAATTATCCTATTCAAGAAGTTTATGATAAAAATTGTACCATAATCTGTAGAGACAGACCCTTTTACTCAGATACTATAGTTTTCAAAATGTATCTTTTTTGTGTATAAAATTTATGGGAATAATCAAAATCGTATGACTTTATATTTGTGAGCAGAAATACTTTAAAAATGAAATATATTATATTAAGTTTTATTCATTTATGTAGCATGATTGATTCTAAACAATTTAGATGCATGCTGGCGTTGTATCTCAACTGAATAGAATTTCTGGTATGATAATAATAATTGTGGAATTGAAGATTTATAACTAAATTTAAAATGGATTTGATGTTGTTGTTATTTATGTTATGTATGGGTAAAATTTGTTTCATGTCTCTATAATCAAATAGTTTTAAATTGTTGTATTCTTTATGAATTTGGTTGAAATGAGGAACATAATATAATAATATTTGTTGGCTTTTTCTGTATTCTTTGTAGGATTACCAAATTATTAATGTATGTATTACCTCAAAATATTTATCTCTTCAGAAAACACTCTATTGAATAAATGTCATTTATATAATAAATAAATATGCAATTATTTCGAAGCTGCATATTCAACTGGTTTTTTAAGCCAAATCTGATATTTGCAAATTCCAATTAAATTCATTATAAATAATTATGCCCAGGTATTTATACCTATACTTACTTTTTTAATCAGAATATTATTGTTTTACTGAGATTGTACTGTTTTTGTATTTTATAACCATGCACTTGGTTTTCTTACTATTAACAGTTAATCCAATTACGAACTACTACCATATATATATACTCATTAATATTTTGTTATAGGTCTTCAAACTCTTCTGATTCATAGATGATTATAATATATTATAATTTTAACTAGCGCTATCGATGGCTTAATTAAAAACTAATTGAATCGGTCATTCCGAAAAGGTCACATTTACACATTTTCGTCATAATGACTTTTATGCACTAAAAGAAGGTTCATAAAGAAACGAATCTTTCCTGTGAAAATGGCATATCTACATAATTTTGGTGTGCTAAACATTGAAGTGAATTTTTTTTCAGTCCATTCGAAAAAGACATATTTGCACTGAGCAGTAACTTCTATTAAAAATTGCATGTTTACAGCAATGAAGCTTGAATTAAATAAAACGTTCTATGTATAATATATATATGTATTGGGTATTACAATAGACTATATGTCAATAGAGAACCTTCCTGTGCCCAGTATTCCAGTTCAGAAGATTTTTTTACTACAAACAATTATAGATTTTTGAATCCAAAGAGACCAAGTGAGGTAAAAAAGGACCAAATGAGGTATGTTCTTTTCTCTGTTGTCAATATTTCAACACTAGAATATCAGAAAATGTTGACTAAGTACATATTTTCCTTGACAGGTGTACAGGACAAAACAAAAATAATACCGTAGTGAAAATTTTACTGGCCATATCCTCCAGTGAAAGATATTAAAATATTCTTCAATATTTTCCAATTCTTGGACATTCGTTTCTTCCCTGCGATGGGGTTTTTGGTATGGCAAAATGACTTATGCGGAAAAATGATGGAATTTATGCGCCAGAAGATTTTAGAACAATTTAGTTTTTCGAATTTCCAGAACAATTTAGTTTTTCGAAAATGCGTCCTTTTCGAAATTAACGGCTCAATTAATATTGGGTGTCAAATTTAGATTTAACAAAATATTGTGCTGAACAATTCTACATAAACTCTACGATCTCTACCTTCTCCGGTCTGTATTCGAAAAATTCTCTTGACTGGAGTATTTTCATTCATCTGCTCTAAGTGTACAAACCAATCAAATATCTTGACTTTAATTTTCGTGACTATGTTCATTTAATTATGTATATAGAATCAATCATCACTAATGTTTCTACACCGGAACCCATCATCGTTTTCAGGACCATATATGGGGGACCATATATGGATATCGTTGGCATACTCTGGTAGTTGGAGCGATCTGCAACATGTAGTACCTATTTATTCCCGCTCGTCGCACAATACGTTCGAGTACTAGATTGAAATTTGGTACATGTCTGAAATAAATCAGAAGTGTTATTTACAATCACTACAGCCCATCTTGTTATTTAATTGCCGTTTTTGACAATCAGATGAGCTTGATTGGTACACCGAACTCCGACATGACAGCGTACAACTCATTTTTTAAATTACTTTTATATATTTTTGCTTCCATATGTACGACATGTTTCTTTCATTTCAGGATCTTATTATTGCTTCAAGAATCAATCAATAGTTTTATCTCTCAAGCCATATTCCAGCAGGTTTTACAATCCTGAATTAGCTGTATCTAAGTATCTTTTCAACAGCATACATTTCTTTTTTCAAAATCAAATGTTTTGCATTCAAATTTCTAATAACGTTTGTATGTGTATAAAAATTACTTTTTTTGTTTTAATGAAGATTTCCCGAATTTTCCGATAAAAATTTCTCAATAAATTGAAATTTTTTAAATTGAAAATTTCTCAAGGAATTCTCAAGAAGAAACCCCTAATAACGATATTTTTTTGTTATAAGCTTTCCTGTTGTGGATCAGTAAACTCTACGTAATAACCTTGATTATAAGTATTTTTTAATTGATTTACACTCTTATCTAATTATCATGTAATAATTTCGAATTTTATTATAAAATTATTTTTAATGAAATAGAAAAAAAAACAATTTTCATGTTTATTTTTAAGGCTAATTTAATTACTAATTAATTTGAAATTTTTAATTCCATGTGAGTTGAATTCTTCGTAAGTTTAATGAACTTCAATTATTTTTCAAGTATTTTTATTTCAACAATTTTGTTGTTGTTGTTAAAAGTTAAGTAATTTCAATGTTTTCGTTTTTAACTATTCTTTCCATTTAACTGTATTTATTTTTAAAATTATTTTTTATTTTTTTTTTTATTATATTTCACTTATTAAAAAACAATATGTTAAATCAGAAATTTTTTGTATTATCATATACACATACATTGTTATTTTATTCTTGTTGTTGCTGTTGTTTAAACATGAAATTATTCTTGTAAAGCTGGTATACGCCAAATTCTTTAAAATATGTGTATTTATATACAATTGTATGTACATTATGTACAGCTCGTACACCATTAAGAATTTACAATAATACTAGAAAATAAGTAATTCTCTTTCAAATCAGAATCGGCTCAAAAAACGATTCATCTAGGGATACAGAACAAGATTTACGTAATTAAATTGTGTACGAAAATTGATCTAAATGTAGCTCGATATGTTTCATTATTATTAATAATATTATCAATAATTAATAATTAATAATTAATAATTAATAATTAATAATTAATAATTAATAATTAATAATTAATAATTAATAATTAATAATTAATAATTAATAATTAATAATTAATAATTAATAATTAATAATTAATAATTAATAATTAATAATTAATAATTAATAATTAATAATTAATAATTAATAATTAATAATTAATAATTAATAATTAATAATTAATAATTAATAATTAATAATTAATAATTAATAATTAATAATTAATAATTAATAATTAATAATTAATAATTAATAATTAATAATTAATAATTAATAATTAATAATTAATAATTAATAATTAATAATTAATAATTAATAATTAATAATTAATAATTAATAATTAATAATTAATAATTAATAATTAATAATTAATAATTAATAATTAATAATTAATAATTAATAATTAATAATTAATAATTAATAATTAATAATTAATAATTAATAATTAATAATTAATAATTAATAATTAATAATTAATAATTAATAATTAATAATTAATAATTAATAATTAATAATTAATAATTAATAATTAATAATTAATAATTAATAATTAATAATTAATAATTAATAATTAATAATTAATAATTAATAATTAATAATTAATAATTAATAATTAATAATTAATAATTAATAATTAATAATTAATGTAATAATAATTACCCCCTCGGTGGCGCAGTGGTTATGTAACAGGATCCATGACCGAGGGGACCCCGGTTCGAACCTGGTTGGTGGCGATTTATAAAAAAAAATCCATCATTAAATTTGTTAATTGAAATTTCGAGATTAATCGAATGAAAATCATTAATTGAGATCGAACCGGTAATAAGGTAGCGCCACGTTGTTTCTAGGCAGCGGTAGATGGTTACTCCATCTCCTAGGACCGGTTACTGTAGGCCAATCACCCGCATAATCGGTAAATCAATGGATTCGAAATAATAGAAGAAGAAGCCTCGGATACACGAATGACTACTTGATAACGACCTTTGGCACTCAAAAAAGGACCCGAATTGCACAATGGAATGTAAGAACACTTAGAGAAGCTTCAAGACTCTCGCAATTGGAAGCTCAAATGGCTACTTACAACATAGACATCCTAGGTATAAGTGAAATGCGATGGAACAACACCGGAGAAATCAACACGGAGAATGGAAACATGGTAATTTACAGTGGAAGGGAAACAGGGGGTGAAAGTGGAGTCGGAATACTAATATCAAAGAAATTGAGACAAACATTGGTTTCGTGGAAGGCAGTCTCGGATAGAATTGTTATAGGGCGATTTCGAAATATGACAAGACATGTAACAATAATTCAATGCTATGCACCAACAGATGTCGCTGAAGACCATATTAAGGATGACTTCTACGAACAAATAGAAACAACGCTAGCACTCATAAATAGGGGAGATATCATAATATTAATGGGTGACTGGAATGCGAAAATAGGATCTAACAACAATGGACTTGAGGAGATAATGGGCAAACACGGGTTAGGAAGAGAAAGAAACAACAACGGGGAAAGATTGATAGAGTTGTGTCAGACTTTCGACCTAGCAATCGGAGGGAGTCTATTTCCACACAAAGATATCCACAAATACACATGGACAACACCAAACGGGATCTCAAGAAATCAGATAGATCACATATGCATCAGCAAGAAGTGGAAACAATCAATGTTAGATGTGAGAAATAGAAGGGGAGCAGATATACACAGCGATCATGAATTACTAACTGGGGACTTCAGAATGAAACTAAGCCAACAAGGAAGAGGCAGAAGATATAGAAAGAAGAAAATAAATATAAACAACTTAAAAAATCCGCAAGTAAGAGCTGACATAGTTACGGCGTTACGAGAAAATATTAGAAATAATAGAGAATACACTTGGGAAGAGATTCTGGAAATTTACAACCAAACAAGCGAACAAAATCTTGGAATTTCACAACCACAAAGAAAAATCTGGATAACCGATAACACATGGGCCTTGATTAAAAGAAGAGGTGAAATGAAGAAAATGATAAACAACAGGATGGCATCAAGAAGAGAATATGAAGAAATAGCGAAAACAGTAAAAAGAGCAGCAAGAAGAGATAAAAGGAAATTTCTACAAAATTTAGCCGGAGAAGCAGAAAAAGCAGCACAGCAACATAACCTGAGAGAATTGCATCGCATAATCAAGAACTTAACTAACCAGTCGGAACAACAAAACAAACCAATTAAAGATAAAAATGGTGCGCTCATCACAAACTTAGAGGATCAATTAAAGAGATGGAGAGAACATTTCCAAGAACTGAGCAACGAAGAAAGTACAAATAATGAAGCAGACATAAGAAACAGAGACAATGCAAATATCTACCCAACTGAGGGACTGCCAATATCTACTCAAGCTCCAAATATAGAAGAAATCAAAGCTACAATCAATATCCTGAAGCACAACAAAGCAACAGGTGAAGATGGAATTCCAGCAGAAATAGCCAAACTGGACCCTGACTTATTCGCAAAAACAATTGAACCCCACATCAGGAAAGCATGGATAGAAGAGAATATACCACCATCATGGAAGAAAGGAATGATTGTCAAGATACCTAAGAAAGGAGACTTGGCAAATTGCAGCAACTGGAGAGGAATCACGGTTCTAAATACTATTCATAAGATAATAGCAATTATTATAAAGAAAAGATTAGAAGAAGTACTAGAACCAATACTACGGAAAGAGCAGGCAGGTTTCAGACCAAACCGAAGCTGTGTAGACCAGGCAAATACTTTACGGGTCATAGTTGAACAATCAGTGGAATGGAATGCCCCACTATATCTACTATTCATAGATTTTAAGAAAGCATTCGACACAGTCAAGAGATGCGCAATATGGAGAACACTTACAAAGAAAGGAGTTCCTGAAAAAATCATCAACATCATCAAAGCGATGTATGAAGATGCAGAGACAACAGTTCAACACAGAGGTAAGATCAGTGATCCATTCTACACCAATATAGGAGTTAGACAAGGATGTCCACTATCTCCACTTCTCTTCAACACAATACTAGACGACATTCTAAGAGAAGTTTGCACTGGAATAAACGGAATAGAATGGGATCTCTTCGGAAACTTAGAAGACTTAGATTACGCAGATGATGTATGCCTCATATCAAAAAATCAAAGGGACCTACAGAACAAAGTCAACAGATTACAGGAAGAAGCAAAAAAATCGGGACTGGAATTAAATATCGAGAAAACCAAAGCAATGAGGACAAACAATAGTTACAGTGAGCCAATAACAGTGAGTGGACAACAGATAGAATACGTAGAAGAATTCAACTACCTGGGGTGCATTATAACATCAAGAGGAGGTGCAACAGAAGATGTCAACAGCCGTATAAATAAGGCAAGAAGAACATTTGGGAGCCTAATGAAGATATGGCGGAGCAACCAAATTTCGAGAGCAACAAAGCTAACAATATTCAGAGCATGTGTTAAGTCAACATTAATATATGGCAGTGAAACATGGCTCACTTCGGTCAGAATCAAACAGAAGCTACAAGTATTCATCAACAAGTGCTTGAGAATTATATGCAGAATATTCTGGCCGGCAAGAATTAGCAACGAAGATTTATGGATGATAACTGGAGAAGAACCTATCAACAGACAGATAAATAGGAAAAAATGGAAATGGATAGGTCATACACTAAGGAAATCAGAAAGTGATATAGCAAGAAGAGCTCTAGAGTGGAATCCACAAGGACAAAGGAGACCCGGCAGACCATACAACACATGGAGACGCACAATCGATCAAGAATTAACAGTCAACAATTATACCTGGGACGATATTAAGGAAGTAGTACTCAACAGAGAGGAATGGAGGTTCACTATCGAAGCCCTATGCTACCACGCGGAGTAATAGGAGAAAAAAAAAAAAAAAAAAAAAAAAAATAATTAATAACTAATAATTAATAATTATTTTTCTAATATTTTTATTAAAATTTTTTGATTTTATAATTTTCGAATAACTTTAAGAAAATAGATCGAATATGCTATTAAATATAGATAAAATAGATAGAATATGCTATTTAACAAGATAAATTTTTGATAATATCTGGTTATAGTTTTCCACATTTAACTAATTGATGAACGTATTGGAAAATTAATAAATAAAAAATGCTCATAAAATAGTACTCGTTCCACTTTATTCAATAATACACTTAAATATATTTAATATGTGAAAAAATAATTATAGTTTCCGCAATAATAAATTTAACTTCATCGGATTCATTAAAATAAAACAAAACTTAAACAGAAAGCCAAGATTTTACATATAAAGCCACAATATCACTCCGAATAGGAATACCTGCACTATCAAGCTTAGACCGGTCACAACTATATAATTTAAGCCCTGAAATGTTTATCATTTTATTCATAATTATATTTGCTTCAAGGATACCCTTATAGTATCTAAGTTCGTTTAAGAGATGTATGAGGGACCTGAGTAAATCAATTTTAGGAAAATGACTTCTAATGTTAATATGAATGCCATTAAGTAAAATATTACCATTATTTTAAGGAAACGTGTAAAATAATATATTAGAAAAACGAAGTCAAATAGCCCGTAAAGTTACCTCTGTTGTCATAATATATCAAACAGGAAAAATAAATCTTTCACCATAACCAAAGCCTGAGACAAAAATAAAGCATAGGTACTAAAATTGTGCAAAACAAAAATTTACTTTATTAACAAAAATAATTTTATAAATATATTAAACACTATGAGTCTAATATCTGTTATGATGAACCCCAAAATAGAAGAGTTGGAATTTCTAAAAAAAAAAGCAAAATCACAGAATTTTAAATAAAATAAGTTAATTGCTTGATACTAACAGCCCCCTAGGTTAAATTTTTAGCGCAACACCACCATTCGTTTTGACAATATTCAGAAGACATTTCCTCGTATACACTTTGTAGACCCCACCCAATTTTTCTCATTCTAGATGCAGTTTGTAGTAGTAATGTAGTATTTTCCGGAGTACTTTCGTTGATATAGATTCGTGTAGTTGACGTACTTTCCGATTAAATATGAGACAAATTATAATTTTTGAAATGTAAGTATTTTTAAAAAAAAATATTTCCTTCGCAGAATACGACATAAGCTTAATGATGACGATTTTCAAATTACGTGTATGAAAAATAGTTGATACACACTCGAAATAATTTCCGGAACAAATATGTAGTTTTTGATCCTATATTTTTTAATTTCACTGACAATAAGATCGTTAGAACGAGACAATCTTTCAAGCACAAAAAAACGTTTATTCATTTTGTCTTTCCCATCAGTAGAAATTTGTGCATAGTTAGAGTTGAGAGCTACAGAAAAACATTCATTAGTTTTCACGTCAGATCCTTAGAGTTAAAATTTTAAATATTACCGTTCATTTGCATTATTAGTGAAACGCTAGCACTTTATTAATTTAACAATTTAGAGCTGCATACGACAGCCAAAACTTTAATTTTACCATCAATTTTAGACTCCGATTCAGTGAATTTATTCTCAATTAGTTTCAAAAATAAATTATACCTAACAAAAAAAGAAGATTATTGAGCTCACAACCTCACATTGTAACGACGTTGACCTGTACTACGTTAGCAAATATTCACACTAAAATTCCATGGATAATTGTAAGTATGAAATCGAATTCAAATTTTCGATACAAAATTTTCGAAAATCATTATATATAATAAACGTTACAAATATCTGAACCACTTCACAACCGATTTTCATTATTATTCTTTCAAATGATCTATCATATAAAAGGAGACGTAGCGAAATATTTTTTTAAAATTTTTCTAAACTTTTGATTAGAAATTTCAATTTACAATATCACCCCGTGTTTACTAAGTACACTTAAATTTTAATTCATCAAATTGCCCAATTCATCAAAAATTCACCAACTTACAAAGTATTTTCTTCTTCTCGTAAGAATTCATTTTAAATTTATTTTTTAGTTTTAATAAATTATTGCGTATGCGGTTGTTGTCTAAGATAAATCGATAAAAAAATTTATACAAATAGAATTATGAAAAACAATTCATAACAAAATTGAATACGATTTTTTGTCAAATTTTCTCGAATTTCGAGGAGCGGACATATACTAGTATACTTAAATTTGATAACATAACTACCTCAAGAATTATTTCGCTAATTATATTGCTTGTAGAGAGATGTG
This sequence comes from Argyra leucocephala, assembly GCA_963942445.1. NCBI lineage: Eukaryota > Metazoa > Arthropoda > Insecta > Diptera > Dolichopodidae > Argyra > Argyra leucocephala. Next base: position 139,519,720 of record OZ012678.1, on the reverse strand, counting down.
CAGGAATAATAATTTTCATATAATGTGAATAATGAACTCCCACATATTAGAATTAATGCATATAGTGTGAAGGATGGAAAACTCTACTCTGAACACCGCAGAGCAATCTAAGTATAATTAGAGAAATGTACAATCAAAATTTATGAGATCAGAAAATGGTTCATCTAAACGATATTAGAGTATTCAATAATTTTCTTATTCGGACCTGTATAAAATTGATATAAAAACATTTTTTTCTGTGTATTATTTTTCAAAGTTTTCATTTTTTTGTAATTTTTTCTACTTATCTTGTTTAATATTGTTGTTGTTTTTATATTTTTTGTTTTTTTTTTTTAAACAATCTTAACTGGGGGTGTTCTATATTTTCTTTTTAAAGTTCATATATTTTTTTTTATTTTTTGTGTATGTTTAACGAACTTATAAAAATTTCATTGTTATTCTTATTTTTTTTTTTATGATTTGTTTTTATTCGTTATGTTTTTTGTTTTTGTTCGCGAAGTAAAATTTATCAAAAATATTAAAGAAATATACAAACTTTCACATTTTATTTTCATTATTTTTTGTTCTATTTTTTTTTTTTTTTTATTTTCTATTTTGCTATTTAAATATATTTTTAATATTTGCTTTTCCGTTATTCTATAGTTGAAGCATAAACATCGGAATTGCATTTGATAAAATTGATTTTCATTTTTTTTTTTGTTTTGTTAAATATGGTGTATAGGGTGGGTATGTGGGAAGGAAATTTTCTTGAAACATTTCAACTTTAAAATGAATGTTAAAAAAAAGTTTTTGAAAATGAAAATTTTAATTTTCATGGAAAACTGTTTCAGAGGATTTGGTCTAACTAGTATATAGAGGTGAAATTTTATGACATAGTCATGTACACGTGGTGGTAAATTTGACACCGCTTGTTTTTTTTAAATAGTTGCTAAAAATTAAATTTAAAGTTTTATTCTTTTGATAAAATTAAACAGCGATATTTTTAATTATAATAATGGAAAAAAATTTAATAGAAAATTGGTTTTAGTTTACTTGAACAAAATGGGACGCAAATTCACAAGGATTTGCTAAATATAAAGAAAACATTGTATCATTTTTATATATTGTTATATCCCGATATCACCACCACCCAATTATTCTATTTCTGACTAGTAACTAGTTGAAGAACTCATAAAGCATTTGTCTGCTTGGTCCGGAAATGATTGTGGGATTTTTTAATTGAAAGGTTGGCGCACACCTACTGCGTCACCCGCCCAAATGTAGACTTAATAACTTTTATGGAAACAAATTTTTGTAAACACAAGTTGCAATCTAAATGTAAAATTGATGATTCAGTACTAGCTATATAGCTCCTAGCTTAAATTTGAAGGGTTTGAAAACGCATGATATACAGATTTGATAGAAACCAATATGTGAATTATAAAAGCCAAATCAAATTCCTATTTGGTAAAATAAGAATAGGATATTAAAATTGTAGCGGTAAAATCCTTGTCCAGTGAAAAATTATTGTTGTTAATTTTTGAATTAAATATATCTACCACTCTATTGCATAAAAGTTGGCCCATATCTTGTTTATATTTTGAATCCGTTTCTCATTAATGATTTGTCATTTTTGCCTCATTTTTCCCATAAGATCTCAGTAGATGCGATATAAAATCAAATCTTTTATAGGTACTCATTGTCATTTCATTACCTATACACTACATTTTTTTATTACGGTGATAAGTTCTTGTAGTTCTTATTAAAATTTTAACATTTTATAAATTAGCTATGTATGAAAAAATATTAAAAATTAAACATAAAATTAAAAAGGTGTTTTTTCACAACCACAGTATTATATGTAATTCCAAAAATAAAATCGAAATCATAATAATAGAAAATACAAATTTTTAAAATAGAAAATATATTTTTTCATTCATCAAAATTAGCATTTAATACAATTCACTAGCAAGAAATCTACTATTTGCTACTATTTGACATTAAAAGAGCAAAAATATGGTAAACAATCAAGTAGGACCATAAAACTGTAATAAAAAAATAATGATCTAGCAATGGCAGGGATCATTAATTAAAGTTAGATTAAAACAAATTGATAAAGATTTGATACAAATTCTTAGTTCCTATATAAAAGAATCTAAGGAAAAGAAAATTTTAATTTTATGCGTTACCAACCTAAGCTCAAAGTCAAAGAAATATTATTTATCAAGCTAGATCTAACTATCTAATAAAATTTAATTGATGCTATCACCCAAAAAGTCAGTTCGAATAATAATGCATTCATCGTACCTAAAGGTGGTGGTGTTCTTATTGCAATAAAAAACTCTTTCCAAGTTGTTGTTTGTTGCTATATTCCCCCTAGTTTTCATGTTGATACTTATTCAAAACTGTCAAAAGCAATTAATTCTATTGTATAAAAAATGAATTCATTTGATGAAATATTTATATAGGGTGACTTTAATATCTCAAATGTAAGTTGGAATTTTAATGAGGAAGAAGGATATTTAATACCGAGTCTAATTACTTCGGCTTCTAAAATGGAAATTATTGATGATTTCAATTCTTTCAATCTCCAACAGTTCTCTCAAATTAAAAATTCTCGTAGCAGATAATTGGATTTAGTTTTTACATCTGATTTGTCTAATTAATTGTACTTTAATAATATTCTTATGTCTCTTTCAATTATTGATAATTATCATCCCCCAATCTGCTTTTCCAATTGTTTTAATAGTCCTCTTACATCAAGTTCTGAAATTTCTTATAAATATAATTTTATAAATGCTAATTATTATCTTTCACTCAATAACTATTTGGTGTCTTTTAATTTTGAAACAATACTATCTTAAGTAGATTTCAATCTTGCAATTAACAATTTCTATGAGATCTTATTAACTGGATTTAATTTATTTGTTTCTTTAATTTGTGAGAGACTACAAAATCATGTCCCATTTGGATTAACCAGGAATTAAATAAACTGAAAAATAAAAGGTGGATTTTATATTATCAAAAATAGTAGTGATTAAAATTATAATAATTTTGTTAATCTATTTAATTCATATAAAAGTCTCTGAATTTTAAAACCTGTTTTCTATCTCCTTGTCAACATGGTTTCATGAAAAATAGGTCAACAGTTACTAGCTTAGTAGAATGTTGCTCTTCTTTTTTCAATATAATGGAAGATGATTTTCAAACTGATATGATAATATACACTGACATGAGTAAAGCGTTTGATGTTCTACCATCACAATGTTATTTTTATGACGCTTGCTAACCTTAAATTTCCACCAACATTCATAAATTAGATTCAATCGTACCTAGTTGACCGAACATATATAATGCACTTTTTAAATCAGTTATTTCTGATTCAAACAATGCCAATTCTGGGGCTCCGTAGGGCTGTCACTTAGGACCATTACTGTTCATTTTATCTATTAATGACGTAACAACAATTTTGAGAAATACCACCGTATCCATACATGCTGATGATGTCATAATCTTTAAGGCACAATTAAGTCACCTAATGAAGTTACTTTATCTCAAGTAGATCTTAATTTGTTCTGAAATTGGTGTGACGTAAATCAATTAAAATTTAACGTAGAGAAATGTGCTCAAATTAGTTACACTCATCGTATTTTCCGATAGTTTCGAATTATACTCTTCATAACAACCAAGAGAATCAGTTGCTTTAATGATCTAGGGGTCTTGTTTGATAATAAATTATCATTTACTTCTTTGGTTCGTTCAAATCTAGAATATGCTAGCCCAGTATGGTCACCTAACTACGTCGACCATATCAATTTTGACATCTATTCAGTTCCTTAGATTCGCTTTATGAAACCTTCCTTGGTCTGATACTATATGTTTACTACCTTACAGAGACAGACTAAAGCATTTAAACACTCTTGAATCCAGAATAATAGTTACTGACGTCATATTTATTTTAATGATTAATTCTGGTGAAATTGGTTCACTAATAATGATCAAAGATAAGATCAATCATCATCGTAATATTATTATAGTATAGGTTTTCGTTCTGAAAATATATTCAATGTTGTTCGTCATCGTTCAAATTATGGCAAGTTCGAACGTATTAACAGAATGTTTATCTTAGTTAACAGATATAGAGACAACATTAATCTTTCTATGAATAACGAACAACTTAAAATTAACTTGTTTTCTTTGTAACCATAATGTCTTCTTTCCATCTTAAATACGTAAAAATTATTGGAATATAATATATTAAAAAATTATGATAGTATTAATTTCTTTTTTTATATTTAAATTAAAAATTATGTTTGTTGTTTTAATATTAATTTTTACTCTAATTTTAAGAAATATTTTTTTGTAATATGCTTGTGTTATAAGTTGAAAATAAAATAAAATAAGGAAAAAAAAAATTTTTTTTTAGAAATATTTGCCTTCAATTTAAGCGTACTAAAACTAAAAAAATAAACTTTAGAATCGCAGTTTGATATAAGGTTTTCAAAGCAAGTGATGATTGTAATTACGGAAAAAGCAAATTAGCCGACTTTTTTTAGACTTTTTACCAAATCTCTTAATCTCATCTCAAGACTTCCTGGAATTTCGGCTAATTTGCTTTTTCCGTAATTACAATCATAACTTGCTTTGAAAACCTTATATCAAGCTGCGATTCTAAAGTTTATTTTTGTAGTTTTAGTACGCTTAAATTGAAGGCAAATATTTCTAAAAAAAAATTTTTTTTTTCCTTATTTTATTTTCGACTTTTTAGTGAAAATATTTTTTTAATGAAAAATAATATATTTTCAAAGAACAACACATATAATCAAATGGCACTAAAATTCACTCTAACGCAATTTGGTTATTATTGCTCATACTTCAAATGTATAATTATATTTTATATTACTGTAACAAATTTTATAAAAATATGTGTATTTTTAAAAAATGTTTGGAGATTTTTGATTAGATACCTTTGACTTTTTTAATTTACGTATTAAAAAATTACGCACTTTATAAAAAGAAACCCTGTTAAATACAAAAAATATTTGACGTAAAATCGTAGATTAAATCTGAGAAAAAGTCTGAAATGTAAACATTCATCCGACTTTATCTACGATAAAATTCGATTTTGTCCGACGTGTAAACGCTGCCTAAGCATAAATTGGCATATAAAAGTATAATATATACATGCATAAATCGAAATTGAACTTTTTTTACATGCGAGAAGAGTCAGTTCTAACTGAGTGATAGATAACTGATAGGTTCAAATTTTGTTTTTTTCCATAAATAATGTTTGCATTTTATTTTCAATTAAACTAAGCCATATGATTATGTATGTAACAAATGCAAGCCCTATATGACACATGTACGTACATTTGCATATACTTAGTCAGAGAAAGAGAAATAATAAAAGAAAGAGATTAATAAAAGAAACCAAATTAAAAACACAAAAAAATATAATGAAAATATAATTGAATAGTAATAGAAAATGATTGAAATATAATGATAATGATTTGTATTGCACACATTTATTTTGTATTCCTTTTTTGTTTTTTTTTTTTTGCTTCTTTACACCATAGAAATGTCAACAAATATAGTGAATTTAAAGAGAAACCAAATTTTAACTTTATCAAATATCCATATTCCATTATTAGTACACACACACATATGTAAATTTCACCTTTGTTGAATGCAAAGAATATCTATAATCTATATTAACAAGAATACACACTCCCATTTTACGACAACCTAATTTTTAAGAAATATCAAACCGAGCAAAATATCATTAGTCAAAAGAGGTAAAATTTACATTTACTTATCGTATACCAAATTTATTATGAGAGAGAAAAGGTACAAAACAGATGTTTGCCTTTTGCTTTATACTGTAAAATAATTTTGCGTTCTCATTATTCTCCTTTGGATTTGCTTACGTTTCCTCCCATTATTTATATGAGGCAGGCTGGCAAAAAATGTTAGTTCTAATTTAGTTTGTTCCCTTATACGATGATTAATTCTGATCTTTTACAATTTTAATATTTTCGTTTTAAACATTATTAGTTTCGTATATACCTATTAAAAATATTAATATTAAATTATAATTACATTACAATAATATAAAATATTATTAATATTTTTGTCAGTAATAATTTGGAGTTACAAACATTATTATTTTTTATTAATTATATTAGTAAACCTAAATATTTATTATATTGGTATACGATTATAAAATAATACTGAGGACAACATCTATTTACAAATCACAGAATTTAAAGAATATGATAACGCTGTTTTAGTTAGGTCTTCTAAAAATCTTATGCATAGTTGATACAATTTAGAAAATAATATTGTTAAATATTTCAACGAAATTTTTGTCGAAAATTTTTTTCAAAATTATAAACTTTATTTATTTAATTTCAGCCAATTTTTTTTGTTACTCTGTTTTGTTTACTATATTTTTTCTTTTTCTTACACGTAAAATTCTTATTGTCGTCTATTTCTGACAATGTTTGTCAAATTTGCATATGAATTTGTGTGCAAACAAATGAATACATACATGAGTTCATACTCTTTTTATGGATATACTTTGGTTAACTGGTTATTGAAATGGGTATTTTGTTGAATTGAAGCAAATTGAAACAAACATATAAAGTCCAAGGCAAGTTAATTAAGGCAAATATAATAAAAATAAAATAAAATTATACAAGTTAATGTTCAATTGTTTTCATATACCAACCTTAAATTTTGTGTTTAAAAAGTTTAAATTTAAGTTCAAGCTCAATTCTATTCAAAAAAATTTTACAAGCTTTATTTCAATTTTATAATTTAAAATAATTTTCAAAACAAAATACAGCCCTTCAATAACATAATAATGTTCTAAAATCAATTTTTATTAACTTTATTGATTATTTTCGTACATTTTAATTAGTTTTCTCATTTTGGAGTTAACTCTAATTAATCCTGTATTTTTATTCAAAAGTCAACAAGTAATATTATTATATTGAATCACTTTATTAATCCAAAAATTTTTTGTTATGTTAAAATAATTATTCTAATAACAATATTATGCCAAATTTCTTATTTTCCGTAAACATAATTTTTTTTATCCATATTTTTCGTATTATTCGTATTTTTGTATATAGAAATCTAAACTAATTAATATCACTTATACAAAAAAAAAAAAAAATAAATAAATAAATAAATAAAATATCAAAAAGTTTCAAGTTTAACTAACTAACAACTAAAAATTGGTTTCGTAATCAATATTATTACCAATTTTATTAATCAAATATCATCCGTTCCGTACCAACTTTCAGTAGGAGTTAAATTAGTTCAGTGTTTGATAAAGAAAACTTCTTATTTTGATTCTTTCTCATACCTCATTCATAGTACACATTTCTATAACAACATAGAACCAATTATTTAAAAGTTTAGTTAGTTCTTTAGGATTCCCAATATAAAAAAAAAAACAAAAAAAAACCATAATAAGATAAGAAAATATTTTTATTTTCTTTTCATCAATATCTAGTATTAACAAAATTTTGTGTAGGAATTTTCAGAAAAATTATATTGTAGAACCAAATAGAAAATTTTTCATGCTGTCTGTTTGATCATTGATAAAATTTGGTCGCTTTTTTATGATAGACTTTTTAAAATATATTATGTTACTATGTTCTGTGATTGGAAGGTTAGAAATAACAATTCTAACTTATTTCAAACGTGTACGGGTTTCGGTAAGGAGATCTATTATCCTGCAACTTCTGCAAGCGAAAGTAAATACGACCGGTAATGTAGTTTTCATATATCTCTAACTTCTGTGGTATACCGACAACATTAGAATCATTGCCAGATCACAACGGGCGGTCAATGGTGGAAAAAATGGGTCAGAAAATATGTTATAGATTTTTTTTAGAAATAGTTATTATGATATAGATTTTTGGACTGGATCAATTCTAACGATAACAATTTTAAATAAATTTGAAGTATTTTAAGTGCATTACACATTAATGCATTTCGCGATCGATATATTTCAGTATGTTCCATAACAAAATTACATAAGCTATTAAGATATGGGGAAACGTCTATCTAAAAGTAAAAAATTATATACAAAAACTACAAACAAAGCAATAAAAAATCTTTACGATTATAAAGTGAGAACTTTCACAAAATTTATACACTGCAATTATAAGCTATTACCAATTAACCTAATCGTAAAATGGAAACTGGCAACACAGGCACATTTGATAATTAAAAAAAATATAAACACAATCATAATAGCACAATCAATCAATGAAAATCACAATTACAACACCAGAACAGGTGATAATATTAGGATTATTTCATCAAAAGTCAGATTCAATAATCATGATGCCATCTATAATTTAGCATATAAGCACTACAATGAACTACCTTAGTATATAAAAGATATTAATGAATTTAATGAGTTTAAAAGAAAAATTAATGAATACTATTTGTCATTTAATATAGCTAGATTTAATTTAGGTTAATAATTAATTAAAGAATTAAAAAAAAAAATGATCACTAATATAGTTTAGGCTTACTGTAGATTATAGATTAATGAATTAAAAAAAAGAAAATTGTTGTTATTAAATATTTTTAAATTTTAAATTTGCTTATAAGTACAATTCACCACTGTACTACATACTACTTTTATTATATTGTTAAATTAAATTAAATTAAATATGTATTTATTATTATATTATATACTCTAAACGAGCGACTGAGTTCCTTTGAGAACAAGAAAATAAAAATAACTATGAAATATGATCCACTTCACCCTATGAAAAATACGATCTGTCTTTGAAGGAGAGATGCCGTAGTTTGTATTGAATTTTTTTTATATGTATGCAACATAATTATAATGTCTAGCGGGTCAGGGAACCCAATGGTTAACAATCCATGATGTTCAAATTATACTCCATTGTATTGCTGCACCTTTACCCCGTTGTTCTATATTATCGATTGGGTAGAATCCTGTGGCGCTTAAGACTGCTCGGATGTGTATTTGGTATTGAACTGAGTTAGTTGGTATTTAGTGGTGAAGTTATTAATTTTCTCCTTATAATTCTTACCTGCAGATCACAATGTATAATATTATTTTTACCGAACCACGGTGCGCCACTTATTAATCGTAATAATTTTTGATTGGAATCGGTCTAATATTTCAATATTTGTATCTCGCTACTCCCCCACAGTTGAATTACGTATGTCCATGTCGGTTTTAAAATAGCTTTATAAATCAGAAGCTTATAACAGGTGAACAGGTTTTCATACTCAAATGCTGTTTTATAGAAAACCTATACAGCATTTAAATAATAAAATGACGGTATAGAAGAAAACCTTCGAAAAGAAATTGAATTGGCTTCTCTTAACTTTAAGAATTGAAATTTAGTGTAAGAAGGATTGTATTAATGTAAGGAAATGGATGTAGAAAATAGTATTGATACCGTTAGTACATGTATTTGAATGAATCAAAGGAGAATGTTACCAGATATACTTTTAAATCAGTTCGATTTTCATTTCATCCAAATTAATGAGTCTAATTGTTACTAATTTTGAAGTTGTATCAATTATTAATTTTTCTTAAAATTATTATTACTGAATTTTGAAGTTAGAACATTAATTGATTTATAATAGTCTTAATATGAAAATTAATAAAAGAGGTATTTAATTAAGTAATATAAAATGATACAAAAAAAAAGTTAGAATATACAAAATAAAGGCCTTTTATACTTCAAATAACAAGGGTACAACAAATTACTATCTATTTTACGAATTTTCATCACAATTGAGTTTATAATTTTTATAAAATAAGCCTATTTTATTCAATCAAGATGGGCACATTTGTGGAGGTCATTATGCAGTTGTCTTTAAGTAGCTAAATTAATTATTTTTTCATTATCAATATAACGTTTTTGGTCGATTTATATTGTTTCATATTATTACAATAAATTGACAAACAGACAATCAAAAGTTCGAGTCGTGATTCGCTTAATTAGAATGAAGTCTTATGAAGCCGTAACGTATTTAAATGTATATAATTTTCTATCTATTTATATATATACATTATACATATACTATATATCCACCCACCTGTCAATCTATTGCATTTAATATTCTTTGACATTGTTTTCTTACAAGAGGGCAATATTAATGTTGATAATACTAGAACTATAGAAACATCAGTACTTATATCTTATAACATAATTTTTTTTCTATTTATAAAATTCTGTTATCATATAAACGGTGACAAATTCAGTTACCCTTATTGAGATCCTCTCTAAAATAGCTTATCAAAGTCTCTCATAAACCCAAATTTTCTGCCCCATACTATTATCAGTGCAAAAATAGTCTCATTTCTCATAACAAAAAGGAAAAAAAAAACAGTTATAGAATAAAAATATATTTCCTTTATTTTCCGATATTTTTTCCTTATTGAAGAATAATAATATAAATTGGGAAAATCTATGAAAATTATTTTTTTTTTTTTTCAATTTTATTAACAACAAAAAACTTTTTTTTAATACAAAACCTTTACGATGAATATGCCTAACCATTAATTTTTGCTGGTCTATATACATATACATATTACTGACTTACAAATATAACCTACAAAAGAAAATATAAATAAAAAGCTATGGCATATAGCTAGTATCTGTGTTGTCCTTCAAAGGATAATAATGATATTAATGATGTACTCATTATGAGGATAAAATGCAACAAAACGGAAAATAGAAAATTATCAGAATTAGAACAGTGTTGTATAAAAAATTACATATTATGAATTAAATTCAGTAGTTCTTAAATCGATATGAATGTGAGGAAAATTAAGGTATTTATTGCGAATCGAATAGGGAAGAAAATTTGAAGAACAATGACTGTAATAACGGTAAACTAGGTTTTATGAGTGGGTAGAATTTCGATATCAAGTAATTGAAAATCAAAGGTAGTGTGTCAGAGTGAGTGTGCAAACAAGAAAAAAGTTAGATAGAGTGGACTACTTTTGCTGCAGTAACATTCCACTTAGGACTACCACAGAATCATGAAATAGTGAAAGATATAAACTATAAGCTTCAAGAATTTTTAAATACATTAAGCATTTTAAATAAATATGATTAAGAGTGTTTACCTAATGAAATGAATAATTCTAATTGTTACAAATGCTTTTTTATAAAAGTACAGTAGGTACTCTGTGTAGAATGAATCTTTGAATTACCTATATGTTATATCCCAAGTACCGCATGCACATTTGAATTGAAATGTGAATAGATTGGCAGAATTGCTCTTTTGAGATTATAATGAAATAAATAAATAGAAATTAATAAATAATAAATTATAATTTAAATTAAATTAGAATTGACTTAAATGAAATTTCCTTGGTTTGTGTCTTGGATTTAGCTAAGTATTATATTATTATTATTATATTTAAATTATTTTATATATATTTAATTGATAATTTAAATTTTGTATTGTTTATTGGCAATTTAAATTGTTAAAAACATTGTCCATTTATTGCATATCGAATCAGAATTAGAGTAAAAGTTTGATCCAGCCACAAACTCTAAGTCTTAAGTAATGTAATTTTTTATACTCTAAATAGGTAGGTATTTAAAATACTATCTATGAAAATTTAGAATACTGTATAATACAAATAGTTAAAAGATATTATTTCCTTTGTTTTGTTTTTTTTTTTTGTGGACTCTCAAATGTCTGTCGCTCACAAATTTTATTGTTTTAGATCAAATCTTTTATTTTTAGTAATTGTGACTATTGACATAATCTTAAGATATAAAATTTTTTTGGGGATTCTGAGGGATATGTTTTATCGGCGTAGGACCTAATGAACATATCCAAAGAATAGCTAGAATTGCTAGTTTTCCAAAAATATATACCTTTACTGGCGTATTTTATCCTTTAAGAATGAAAAGGACATTTGAAAGTATACTTGTTGTTTTGATGTTTTTGTATAAAAACCGTTATATATATTCATTATATATTCTAAAAAGACAACGGTTTGGAGCATATTTTAACATTTATTTGATGGTGATTGGTGCTGCCGTTATGGAGATATTGTAGTTCAAATTATAAAATTTTGGAAAAAAAATCAATCTTTATTTTATTTCTTGAAAAATCGAATGTTTTCTTTTCCAAATTTCATACTTTGAACTACAATATCTCCATAACCTCAGTACTAATCATCATCAGGTAAATGTTAAAATATGCTTCAAGCCATTGTCTTTCTAGAATATATAATTGAATATAAATATATCTAGTGGATCAACAGATATAACGGTATTTATACAAAAACATCAAAACAACAAGGATTCTGTCGAATGTCCTTTTCGTCCTTCAACGATAAAATGTGCCACTAAAGAGATATATTTTTGGAAAGCTAGCAATTTCAACTATCCTTGCGATATGGTCATTTAGACATACGCCGATACAACATCTCCCTCAGAAGAGTCACAATTTTAATTGTGTTTTTAATTTAAGTTCATAGAATCAAAAAAATATTTTTAAGATGGCATTAACATTGCTCCAGGTATCCGATAAATTGATATTAATTTTCAAGGGTTTTATATGATTTGAACTTTATATTTTCATGATTTTTGTCAAGATGATGTTAGTGAGATCTTCTACAGTAATCTCGTCTAACTGTGAAGTTCACGTCCAAGATCTTGCCAATTTGTGAAGACTGTTAAAATAATTTTTAATTAGATGCTTGGCTTCGGCAATTGGTAGGTGGTGGGCGAATGCCGCAAATAAAAAAACGATGGAGTTATTCCCCTGCACCAATTAGTTGAAGAAAGAATTTTCTGTTCAGCTGTGATTCTAGATGTTAGCCAGGCATTGGACAAAGTGTGGTATGCCAGATTAATTTATAAAATACAAAAAAAAAACTGAGTCTCATCTACTACTCCATTCTTATATTTATAAGCAATATACGCGTTAGAGCTAGGTTCAAATTATATATTTAATATAAGAACATAAAATTAATACTACCGTCCCACTCGGAAGTGTACTAAGACCACTTTTATACTCATTATATATATATACCGGGAAACAGGAACATTTTAACATGGTCACAGACGATATTACAATTTTAAGCTGCCACTAAATATCATCACATACAGAATCTACAAATTTGCAAGAATATTTGTATTAGAAACAGAAATGGCTTCATAAGTGAAAAATAAAGGTCAAGGAGAGTAGAAGCTTATATTATGTAACTTTCTTGTTAAAGAAGAGATGCCCATCAGCTGGTACAAATTCGATGACTATTTCGCAAGCTAAAGAGGTTAAATACTTGGGAATACACCGAGACAAAATTCTATTCTCCGTAAAAAAAGTGTAATTAAAACTCAAGATGAACAGAATTTATTGGCTTATTGGTAAAAAATTTTACAATAGATCTGGAATACAAAGTGCTGCTTTACAATATAATTCTGGAACAAATCTGGTCGTATTGGTGTCAGTTATGGGTTCAGGTGAAGGTGGTTAGAGGATGCCGAATGGTGTCAGACGAATTGATTAACCATAAATCATAGCAAGACACATTTAGTTACTGATCCTTACCATTAGAAGGAGACTGAACAACTATGTTCTTACCTTGATTGGAGGAAATTACCTAGATATAGATTTAGTCAGTTATGGCGAACTGTAATATAATAGTAACATCGAAACAATTCAAAAGATGTAATCAAAAAATGTATGTATCATAATCCAGGTCCCTTGATACCTTACAAATATTAATATACATTTATAGAATGATTTGAGTAGATTTTTGGTTAAAGAAGAACTTGAAAAAAGTAAAAACAAATATACAACAAGACTGTTTAAACATGCTAACCATTTGGCGAAAGGTTTACAAAATATTCCTGTGACCGACAGGCGTAAAAATAAGTCACTAGCAGTCATTTAAAGCAGAACATTTGAATGAACAATCAAATATGAAGCGTAAAATCAATGGACTGGACCTTCCAACTTTTTAGATTGAAAGATTTGAATGAGCCATAAAGGTCACAATAATTGTTTGACATATTATTGTGATTATCCTTAATTAAGCAGGCAATGTAGTAATATATAAAAAAAAATTTAAATTGTTGAAAATTTAAAATGATTTAATCTAAGCTCTAAATGAATATAAGTCGATAATGTCAGTATAATGTTAACTATATTTTGGAATGAATAAGAGAAAATTAAATTAGTATTATTATTTTAATTTTCATTAAGAAAAATGCAATAAATACAATTAAGAGAGAAAATAAAGGAATTTGTAATAAATTAAATATAAATATGTACAAATAAAAAAAATTTAATAACTCATAACTCGAAGGAGTATAAATAGAACTATACTAACACTTGCTTTACAATTCATATATAGTTTGGTACAATTTGCTATTTGATATAATAATGATACCCTTAAGCTATACATAGAAGCTTATATTGCTGAAACACCTTGTCTATATAAAATATAAAATGAAATACGAGTATTCTGGATAAAATTCAGTTCTGCATATAAACATTAAAATTGCGTATAGTAAAAAATGTGTTATCCTTGAAAGGTTGGTTGTATTGTATTTTATAGAAATCGTGTTGAAGTTGTAACGTAAAATTGCAAAATCTAAGATGAAATACATTTTTTGTTTTGTGTTGTGTATAATAAACAAAAGAAAAGGCAAAATAATAATAATAATAAAAATAATAATCAAAATAATAATAACAATAATAATAATAAATAATAGAAAAGTTGATGGAATTTCTATCAAAATGAAAAAGTTTTTCCTTTTTTTTTGTTTTTCTTTTGTTTCATAATTTTTTTTTTTTATTTTGTTCTTTTTGTTTCTTATTGCTTATTATTTCTCTAATCATAAGTTTTACGTGCGGTGTAAAAAATTTATTTATTTTGTTTTTTTCGTTTTTTTCGTTTTTTTTTTTATGACTTATAGGAGAATTTTTAAAAGAAAGGGCGGAAAATTTACTACTAAAACCTATACTCTATATTTTGCTGTTATTAGATTTCAAGAATTTTGGTTTGAAGGTTATTTTGGTAGAATAAAAAAATTTACAATTGATTAAAATGAAACTGGACAAAATCATGGTGAAATTTGAAGGTTTTTTTTTAAATCTGTTTGGTATGCAGAAGTTCAGTAACACATGCTAATTGTGTAGATGCTGTATAATTTTGATAAGGTATTTTAGTTTAAAATTTGTTCGTTAATAATATTTTATACAAATTTTATTTAGTATAGATTAATTAACATTTACCGGTTTTGAGCTGTGTAATTTAGCCACACATATGTTTTTGTCATGTTATGTTTTTTTTAATATCTTCTTTTAAAAGTTACTGAGAAAATTTTAATATAAAATTTTAAAATTATTGTGGCATTTCATTTCATATATCCAGTAATTTTGTTTTGTTAGCATAGTAGTAACTTATAACATTAAATAAGTAAAAATGTATAGCATAAGTTTAATGTTATAAAAAAAATGTATAGCCAATTATCATAAATGAATAGAAATATAACTAGCTTAATAATATTTAATTATTTAATTCTAAAACTAAGTTAAGGTTTTTTTTTAAAGCATGAATAACACGCGTTTATCCATATTATAATATTAGAGTTGTGTAAAACTGACTGTAAAAGTCATGTCGTCTATAACCGTCATGAACTACTTGAGTTTGTATGGATTGTTTATATGTTAAGTGTCCCATAGAAACTGCAAAATTTCGTTTAACTGTCGGTTTAAATTCAAAAATACTCACCACATAGATATTCTTTTGAAATATAATTTGGGAATTTCCCAGAAAGGCATGACGTCTTATACGTAAATTTCTTCAGTGTTGAAACAAGTGACTTTCTGAATAGATGTTTTTGTGAATATGGTTAATTTTTAATTTATATAATTTGTAAAAGGTAAATATTTACAGTAATGAATATTATAATAATTGAATTTGTATTAATAAAATAAAAATATTTAAAGAACTTTTTGACCAAATAACAAAATGTCGTATGAAGAGATTAGAAAAAAGATAGAGAAATTATTTGATGAAAGTGCAAATGAAAGTAACGACGAAGCTGCTTCTGATTCAACAGACACTGATTTTTTTGAGGATGATGGGATTTACTATGGTCGTGATCCAAATTATGAACCATCTGAAAAGAACACAAATTCTAGTAGCTCAGATGAGGATAAAATAGAACCTAAATGACAGTATATAAATGGCAGAGAAACAGAAAAGTGTATGTGAGCAAATGGCGAGATAACAGAGATGTTTTGTGTATCACGACTGGATATAAACCTCAAATAAAACCAGTTGCAAATATATACGGAAAAATCAAGAATAAACTAATCGAAATAGAAACTTACAACTCTAATATGCCAGGCGTTGACAAAGCCGATTAGTTGACTAGTTACTATTCCATCCCAAGAAAAACCATCCGATGGTACAAAAAAGTCCTTTTTCATCTCTTAGATGTCGCCCTTTGGAATGCTTGTTATATATACCAGAAACATACAAACAAAAAAAGTTCATTCTTAGAATTTCGAGAACAGGTATTATCTTCCTTGTTGGGTATAGGAAACCCGATTTCTCATTCGGAAACAACAACAAGTCAATTACCAGTCAACCAACACAACAGTTTCTACAACATTTTCAAGAAAAATTCCAGTAGATAATAAGAAAAAAAAGAACAACTTACATTCTAAACAGTGCTACAAAGATGGTATTAGACGAAAAACATCGTATCGATGTAAAGTTTGTGATAATAAACTTGCATTGTGTGCTGGATTATGTTTTGAAAAATGGCACACTTAAATTACCAGTATTAAGCTGAAAACTATGTCATACACATTATATTTTTGTTAGAATATTAATATTTTTCTTTCTTGTTTTCTATTGAATAATTTTTTGTTCTTTTTTTCTAAGAAATAAAGCGTTATGCTTTACAATTTTCTATTTGAATAAAACATTATGTTATAAATAATATAAATAAATAATGTTGTTTAAAAAATTATAATAAAAAAAATGGTTCTAAAAACATGAGAACATTATTTTTATATTAAAGTATTGACGTCTATTTCCGTCATTTTATCCGTATTGATAAATTTTTTATTACAAAAAGTGTCATGACGGTTATAAATGTCATGACGTCTATCAACGTCTCTGACTCAGGATATCTCCCAAATTATATTTAAAACATCATGACGGAAATAGACGTCAAAAATTAAATCTTATTTTTAAGAATGAAAAAGATTTCTTATTCGATTTCCAGCAGATTGATGTTTTCAGAATTTCTCTATCAATAAAAATGACAAAAATACAGCAAGTGTCCCACAGTGAACCAGCAAAAAAAAGAGTGTCCGTCAAAGGGTTAACAAGTTCTATCTGATTTATTTTGGACCCATTTCCTGGTGATAGTTGAAATCAGAAACAACAGTATAATAGTAAGAGAATTTTTTATTCTCCGCACCTTGGACAGACCATCTGCAACTCCTAACGGGATGAACCGCCGCAGAATCAACGTATATGACATTATATAGGTTAATCTGAAAATAGAAGGTACCCGTGACTTTAGAAACAGTAAAAAAATTATTTGAATAATCGTAAATGGAAGGAAAAGAACAATCAAATCAAATAAGTTTTAGGAAATAAAAAAGTGATAAAAAATCAATTAGCTATCATTTTTCTTAACACAGAAGTCTGATAAACTAGGGTTCTTACATTGCTTCCGGCTTTTATAGAACATTATGCAAAGTTATAGGACTTGTGTTAATATTGTAAAAGAAAATTAAGTTATAGTTGATCACATATCTATTATTTTATTGAGTAAATTATGATATTGAGTAAAAGAACTATTAAAGTTCAGGTGAAGGCGGTTAGAGGATGCCGAATGGTGTTAGGCCAAAATTAACCATAAATCATACCAATACACATTTAGTTAGTGGTCTTTACCATTAGATGGGGACTGAACAACTATGTTCTTCCCTCGATTGGAGAAAGTTCACAGAATTTTAAAACAAAGTAAGGTATCATTAATCCTACTTGATAAAAAGCTCATTTGAGCGAAACATATGCAAAAGACTCAGTCTTTTGATGATGGTGTATTAACCAAAATTGATTAAGTATTTAATAAAAATTGTGAAACCTAGATTTTTAATATTTATTTAATTTTAATAATGTTTCCCCTAGAGCGCCTGCAGCATATTCTATAAATCATATCAATTAGTAAACGTATTAGTTTGCTCCACAATTAGGCTGAATTAAATATTTTGCATTGAAATGAATTTGTTTAATTAATTATTTTTACATAATTACGTGCATCCATTATAAAGCTTTTTATTGGGTAAAGAATTTCTTGAGGTCTGAAGATTGCATTCAATTTTTTGTTGATATACAGCATTATACAGCTTGGCATTATATCTTCTCCTCTAGAGAAGGACCATATATCGAGCGAAGAATTTTTTTCTCGAAGACACCAAGTGCATGCCTAGTTGGTTTGAGCAGTGTCCATGAATCTGATCCGTGAGGAGTATGAGCTTTTTGTAGATTTTAATTTTGTTGCTTCGGTATAGAAGCTTTGACCCGAGATGTTTTGACAAATGGAAGCGGTAACAGTTTGCAAGGGCTAGTGGGACTAACGTTTGTGAGATTAACGTTAATTTCAAGATAGGTAAGTTCCTGAGCTACCTCCAAGCTATATTTGCCGACAGTGATGTTTTGACCAAAATAACGGATTTATTTACATTTTCATTTTGGAAGGTATTTCTACAGGTACTACACGTTATCAATTCAACGTCATAATAGTATTTTTTTGACATCGAAAATGGCAAATAAAATTCTAGAATAATTTTCTTTTCATAATTTTGTTTTTAGAGGGCTTATCAACACATTCAGGTTTATTAAATTGACAGATATTTTAATAACTCAACGTATACATTTACATAAATTTTTCAAACTGCGTATTCCATAAAATTCGCGAAAATATCATAAAATTTACTTTGCTTTTCTATGCTGTTACAAAATGACTAATTTTAACAGTAACTATAATGAAAATGGGTGGGGAAACATTGTCACTCAATAATTTTTTTTTTTTTTGTTTTCCTTTTCTTATTTTATTATTTTTTATTTTTGAATGTAATCAACTTCTTTCCTATTCTTTCGACCAATATTCTCAATTTGTTAAATTTTATTTTGTTTATGAGTTTTAAGAGTATAGATAATAATTTTGACGCTATTAACATTAATTGGTTATGTTTGCAGTGCCAGAGTCAAAAAAGAAAGCTATATATATTTTAATTTTTCCTTGACTATTCTATACTAAAAGCATTTTTTTTTCGGCGACGACGAGTTGAACTTTTTTTTCTTGTTATTTTATTGTTTTTGTTTTTTTTTTTTCTTATTTTATTGTTCTTTTTTTATTATTTTACTATCTTCTTTATTTTTGTTTATTTTTTATGTTATTGTTGTTGTTGTTGTTGTTGTTAGCAGTTGTCTTACTAATATCAAAATTAATTTATTTATTTATATTCTGAAGCATCGTGACCACCCTCTGAAAATCACAAGCAAAAACAAACAAAAAATAGGAGGGGGGAAAGTAATAAACTTGTGTTATTAAGAAGTTTTTTTTTGTGCTTTTTATTTACTTTGTTTTTTGTTTTGTACTCCTTACAAGGATTAACATTGACCTCTTAACTGTTCAATATAATTTAGTTACTCAATATTGATGTATTGGTGTACTTAGCTGTTGATTTGGGGTGTAGATATACTAATGATAATAAAATGGTAAAAACATTAAGTATAGATCAATCAGAGAAGGTTATACCTTTATAACTTTTATAACTAATAAGAAGAACACGTTTCTTGTTAGTGGTGGTAATAACATAACGATGTCCTGATGAGTGTAGACTAATTTGATAATAAATTGCAATTTTTTCTTAAAAATCGATTATTACAGGTATACTGGAAAAGTTATTAAAAATGAAAGGTATAAAATTCTTAGAAATTTAATTTTTTTTTTTTTTTTTTTGTTTAAATGAACTGTCAAAATTTTGTTTGTTGGAAATAAATTCAATAAACTTTATAAATAAATTTCAGATATTATTTTTAAAAAAGATAAGATTTAAGACATGTCTAGAATAAAATTTAATAGCAAATTTAGAAAATTTATTTAAAAATAAGAATTTTCAGAAAATCATTATTATTTTTTGCTACAAAATTCTCAAAATTTTATTATTATATCAAGTAGGTAATTAACATTTTTCAAGTAGGTTGAACCTAAAAGAGGTGGTTGAATTGAAATAGAAAATTATTTCTGTTATGCTGATCTCGTATAATCTGGTAGATACCTACTTTTTGAAGAACTTTAATTGCCTAACATAAATGTCAGTATTTATTTTTAATTTATTGTACCTATGTAAATTTTATCCATTATAAGTTTAACAAATAACAACAACAAAATAATATTCTAAAACTAATTATTTTTCATCTGTATCTTCTTTAAACCTAAAAAAAAAAAAAAAAAATAAAAAAAACAACAAAACTTGAAAATAAAATAAATTTAACTTTAATTGCATAAAAAATTGAGAACTTCTTAAAGTTAAAAAAGTTTGAAAATTTTATTAAAAAAAAAAAAAAAACAAAACAGGACAAAATAATATAATTTCTATGGTAAGTATTAAAATTTACAGATAGCTAGCTATCCAATAGCATTTTTCAAATGTTAAGTATTTATGTTAGTTGGTTTTTTATTATAAAAATAGAAAAAAATTCAAAAAAATTTTAAATTTAAAAATAATGTATTTGAAATGAAAAATATTTTTGTTTTGATTTATACATATTTAAAGCATATTATCTAGGCGAATTTGATGCGGATTATGTGATGTTGTAATATAATTATTGATAAATACAAATACATTTTATATGATTTGTATTTTTTTAAGAATTTTAATTTTATTAGTAAAATATTATTTATTATAATTGGATATTTTATTGAAGATTTGGTTATTCTTGGAAGTACATATCATATTAACATAATAATTTATCCGGATTAGAAAACTTATGGATAGATTAAGGATGTGAATTTTCATTTTCAAGATATTTTATAGTCTAATAAAATCACATAATATGCTTTTTTAATGCCCACTTAGTGGTTAACTCTTCATAAATGCCACTTGAAAATTTATTTTTAATATCTATTTTAAGCTAACATTTTTGAAATTTACTTGAATTTCTAATTAATATTGATCATCATTTTAATATTGACTGAATATTATCTGTTTTTTTTTTTTCATTTATTTTATTTGTTTAAATTAATTAAAACTAAAATTCAAAAACTAAACAAATTTCACTCAATATCTGGAAGCAAGAAGAAGGTAAAGTAACAACGAAATTTATGTGAAATAAAAGATGTATATAAATTATAAAGTGGTTATTCATATAAGACAATAATTCATGTGCTCGAAAATTAAGAGCAAAAATTTTGTTTGAACTCTACACTGCTTAGCTTTTTACTTTCGATCGAAAAAAAGGTTTTCCAAGGGAAATTGAAAAATTATGATCTTTTATAATTCAGCTATAGAGTAAATCTAATAAAAATGAAAAAACAAATGTTTAATAACCCACCTAACATTTTATTGTTATAAAAACAAAATTAGTGCTACAAGACTTCTATATGACTCCCGATAAGCACTAAAGGTGTTATAATGATATTTTTATGCGAATAATGTGATGAATATTGCTATATGAATGTTCTCATTACAATTGAGGAAGTTGTTATAATGGGATTTTCCGCAAGTGATACAGCAATGTTTTTTTGTTTTAAATCTAAAAGTGCGTAATCCTATATTAAGAGTTAAAGTGTTGTTATAAGAATAGAATTGCTGAAATGGCAGTAGTGGTGTTATTATTTTACTGTATTCCTATAGTGTTACTAATAAACTTACTGTAGCTTTTAGATAAATATTTTACGACTGCCCTTATTTTCTACAAACGAGGTATATTTTTTTTGAATAAACAAAAACTGAAAAGTTTTTTTTTGCATTCTTTTCGCAAAAATATCATTTTTACTCAAACGAATAATTATTTAAATATCAAATTTGATTTTATGAATTAATTAACATACATTATTAAATATTTTAAAGATGATATTTAAAAATATATTTTCTTTTATTTATTTAAAAATTGGTTGTTTTTGGAGGGCATTGTATTTTTTCGAATTATTTGAATGTCAATGAAATTTCATTCCCAGCCAAATTTTGCATTTTGGTCACAATAATTATAAATATTAATACAATTATTTTTTACCGAAAAATATTATTTATTAGTAAGACATTTTTTATATTATTGACTAATATCTATCTCCCTTTCTCAGGAAATAAATATAAACTCCATAAAATTATTATTTGAAAATAAAACATAATATCTTTCTCACTCTCGCATAACAAAAATTATTTCAAATGAATTTAATTTCAAAATAAAAACATATCCACTAATACATGTACATTAATCCTATAACAATATTACAGCACTTGCTCCGATGCCTTATAGGATTCTCCATTTTAGTGCTATAACATATTTATAACCTTTCGCAGCAATTGCGGAGCACTCAAATTAACACTAATACTGCTATAAGAGTGTTTATAATAGTGTTATAAATGTGCGCAAGAGTCTTATAGCAATAAAATTGTTACGTGGGAAGTAATGATAATAGTTACGTTGAAGACCCTAAGCTTATTGCTGATGAATTTAAAAATTATTTTGCTAACATTGTTTTAAATCTATCTAATTCAGCAAATGTAAGACCTAATGATAATATTAATTTTCTTTCTACTTTAAATAAAGATTTCCCAAATTTTCAGTTTAAAAAAGTAAATGAAACGTTAATCTCAAACGTCTTAGCTAATTTAAAAAGTATAAGGAACATGATGGAATTCCAAAAAAAATAATAAAAGATTTTCAAACAATTTATTCTTCTTTAATTTCTGATTTATACACCAAAATAGTCGATGATTGCTCTTTTTCAAACATTCTTAAAATTCAACAAAGGTTTAAAAAAGGTCTATCTACAAAAAGGGTTTAAAAACTGATGTTTCAAATTACAGGCCTATAGCAATACGTTGTATATTTTCTAAAATATTTGCAAAAGGCTAATAAATAACTTTTTGTTACCTTATCAATATGGGTTTTTAAAAGGTATTGGTTCTCAAACTATATTAATTGACGTTCTAGATATGATCTGGGAGAAAATTTCGGACTTTAATATTGTTAAAGTTTTATTAATCGATTTGAAAAAAGCTTTTGATACAGTTAACCGTTTGATTCGTATAATAACTGGTTTAGCTCATATAATTCAGTAATCCTCAAGGCTCTATATTGGGTCCTTTATTATTTCTAATCTACATAAATGATATACAAAAATTGCCATTAATAGATTGATTCTATTTATATAGGTTGATAACTATTTGCAGACAACTGCAGCTTGTTCTACTCTGGAAATAATTAAGAACCTTTGAAATCTCATGTAAAACATGATACCATGATAATAACGGAGTATTTCAGATTAAACAAAATCGTTATGAACACGGAAAAAACTAAAATCATTCATTTTAGATAGCGTCAAAGAAATATAGGTTGTAATTTTCTCTGGGGAATAATTGAGCATTTTGCAATTGGTCATTTGGTTTGGTTTTGGCAAATATTTATTTTGGAAGAAGGACAATACTTGATTTCCAATCAAATTATTTCGATATTAATTTTGATAATCAGATAATAAATTTAAAGAGATGATTGAAGATGTAATTATGGAACAATATAATTAATTAATTTGTAAAAAAGATATATGCATACATGCATATACACTATGGTAAATTTGATTATATTTTTATATCTAGCGAAGTTGATTTCAAGTTGTTTTCATTTTGTTAAAATTCATTAATTTTTACAATATTTTTAGTTAACAGACAATAACGCAAACATGGTGTTTTGTTAATTTTACTTCTAATTTCTATTTTTTTTTATTGTTTTACGTTTTTTTACGTTGTATTGTATTGCCTTATTATAATTTATAATTGATAAAATGTTCTTTTTTACCAAATTGACACTCTATAAAAGGTTGTAAGCTCATTTGAGAGAATATAATAAATAAAATAAAAATAAAATATACACAATGTAATTAGCTGTAAATTTAGATGTTGTGATGATAATTATTAATTACGAAGTGTTCTATTTCAGAAACAGGGATAGATACTATATTTTGTGAAATTATCAATTAGCTAAATTGAAATTTGGGGATTGAAAAAATCGAGAAAAAATGAATATCTGTACATTGGTGAGTTTCAACATATTGATAAATTAAAATGTTGGTCTGTAAAATTTGGACAAGTTTTATGTAATCCGGTATTTTCAGAATTCTATATTTTTTATGTTTTTGATTAGTTGATGTCTTAATCTATGATATAATATAATTTGATATAGTAGGTATATACAAATAATAAATTTAATCTTATAGTTAAAAGTTATATGTATTAATTCAAAATTATATCTGTACAATACAAATTCATTTAGTATTAATTAATATACAGAAAATAAAAATAGTTAGTCACCATTCTGTTGCATAAAGCTAGAATCGAATGATGCACATTTCTTTAAAAAAATCAACAAATAACATTAGTGGGGAAAGTGCAAAGAGTAATTAAAATTAAAATACAAAGAGAACATAAAAAATACAAAATTTAAGATAATTTTATGCAGTGCAAAATTAAGTAAATATGTAGAATTAAGTAGATATGTATAAAAATAGAAACGAATTTTACTTAAGCTAATCATGAAAATAGATACCCTATATAAACAGCAAGAATTTAAAAAATCTTACTCAGCTAAACAACTACTCTTAATAACTCCTCACTTCAATCAAAATTAATTTCCAAAAGCCAAGCTTTCAATAATTTTAAAAAATTCAATAAAATTCTAATTTTCCTGATGTGGTCAGGAAATTTATTAAAAATACTAGGTGCTACAATATCATAGAAACGACAAAAATGGCTTTTCCAACAATATGGAGTATGAACCAAATTACGGTAATTAACTCTCAAGTTATACCTAACATCTAAATATCCAGACTTCATAAAAAACATTTTTAAAGTTTTATAATAAAACAAAATTTCTAATGTGAAATATTTTTAATTTAAAAAATTTAAGACGGACAAGTAGGTCTTATCCCGCAAATTATTCGGATAGCATGTTTTTGTGACAAAAGTAATTGACTAATCTTTGTAAAATATGCTCCTCCCCAACAAGTAATACCATTTTGAATTTTTGAATGAAAAAAAGGCATAATAAACTGAGCAGATATTTTTTTCGAACATGATAAATCTGTCTAATAATTTTTACGGAGATAATTCTTCAAATAGCAAACGTGATCATTCAATCTGGAGTCAACCCATAAGTCAAGATATTTGAACAATTTTACAAATTAAACTAAAACACAGTTATTATAACATTGGATATTACCAACAAAACAGTTATTAGTGTCTATTGAAAATGTGGCGCAATTGGGAGCATTATAACAAATATCAAAGTTATCACAAGAAGGATTACAGATACCAAAATTTATATGCTGTGTCTTGCAGGTTATTACTGTTTATTAAAACAGTGTCTAAATTATATCCAGATCACAGTTCATGCATGCAGCTATCTCAAAATTATTTTTAAAGTATATGTAAACGCAGTGTCATCTGCAAATGCGTATCTTATAAATGAGTTGAAATTTTAACTTGAAATTTATAAATGAAAATGATTAAGAAATTATACCAAATAACATTACACGAAATGGGAGTTCGACATTATTGATTTGTGAAACTGAGCCACAATACACAATAAATTACATTGCAATAAATGTAATCATTTTTTGTTTAATAATATTTTATTTACATTTTACTGGTAATAACGTTAATCTTATCTGTAACATTATCAATTACACAAAATAAAATTGTATCACAATTTTATAAAAAAAAAAAAAAAAAAAAAACAATTTCACTTCACATAAGAATTTCTTTACATTGTATTCAATGATAATTTCAAAATCGTAAACAATATTACATGATTTTCGTTAAATGAATTCTTAAATTTCACTTAAATAAAACCAATAAACGATCAAATTTCACAGATAAAAGGCATTAAATTAAATTGAAATTTTATTTTCATTTTTTTGTTTAATTTTTTTTTTTTTTTTATTTGAAAATAAAATATTTTAGATTTGTGTTAAATTGCATGTAAAACTATGAGATATACAGGAAATTAATTTCATTCAAAATAAAATTTCTTTTAATAAAAAAAAAAATAAAAGTAAAAAAAAAAAAAAAAAAATACGAATATTGTGCAAAAAAGATTAAAATAAGACAGACAATGAATGAATGGTATTATATGAAAATGTATACTAAAGTATATATATTATTATATATATTATTATATATATTATTATACATAATATTACAAAATCAGATAAAAGAATTTAATAAAATAATCAAGAATTCAATCAAAATCAAATCTGAAATTTAAACGCGCTCCAATCATCTTTCTTTTTTTGTTAAAAATAAATATAAAAAAAATAAAATCATCGCGAATAACCAACCAGCAACCTCTCTTTGCATTTTGATAATATTTTATCGTAAAATCTTGTTACAATTTCATCGTGTAACAAGAAATTACAAAAGAACCAGGAATATCTTGTCTTTTTTTTATTTTTAATTTTTTTTAATTTTCTCTTTCTCTTCTTTCATTTTCTCTATCATTGGCAACTACCTACCTACTGTGTGTTTCATTTTTGTTGGAATAAAATGAATATAAAAATTTTGTTTTGTTGAAAGTCAAATGTCAAAAGACAAATTTAAATAAAGTTACCAACATCGCAGGATTTAAAAAAAAAAAAAAAAAAAAAACCCTGAAATGAAAATAACAGCGAATTTTTTTTTTCTCTCATTTCACACTATTTTTACTTGAGAAAAAAAATTATAAAAAACAAAAAAATCTAAATAAAAAAAAATAAAAAAATTAAATAAAAGAAAAAAACGCAATAGATAACCGCGAATAAAAAAATGAAAAAAAAAAAAAAAATTCTTCTTTTATTTGATCAAAAAACGAAAAGTAAACGAATATGACATTTAACATGATAAAACCTTATAATGTGGAAAATTACAAAATAACAAGAAAAATTGTTGAATAAAATAACAGCAAAAAAACGTAAAAACCAAAGACAATATTTAAAAGAAAAACAGTTTTTGAGTTTTTTTTTGTTTTTTTTTTTTTTGTTTTTGCTTTCCTGTAATTGTACACAATATGAATATGGTGATGCAAATCTTAAATCTTGTTAGATTCTAAAATATTTAAAAAGAAAAAATAAAAAATTAACACAAAAAATAAAAATGGTATCTAACGAACCATTAAATAGAGTCCTTTATATAAAAACGAATAAAAATAAATATGATTAATCTTCTTTTGTTATATGGAGATAGTCAGGGTGGGACGGATAAATGGATATTTTCATTCCATTTCATTTGTTTTATATAATTTTATATTGCTACTTAGGAAGTTAAACTGAAAAAATTGGTGATTTAAACAAAATGATCTGAACATTTTTTTTTATAATAATCAAAGCTAATCCATGTTGTACGAAACCATAATATGGTTAAAAATGGAGCTCTGTGGCAATAGTATAACCGCTTGTTTTGTTTTGTTTTTAATCATTTTGAACGGATGATAGTTTCGTAATTTTATTTTGTTTATTCCAACTATGAGATCGAATAACAAGAATACATTCGGAATATACGGTATAAATAAAAAAATGCAGAACAGAGTATTTGGAATATTCCGAATAAATAAAAAAACACATTTTGACATATTCTGAATATTCCGAATATTCGGAATGAATAAACGAAAACACCCTTTGAGTATTTCTGTTTTTCGAGTAGTTTATGAGTGAAATCATGCAGGTCATATGAAGTTACTATAGTGAATTGTTCAAGGATAAAAATACAATGAACTTTAAAACAACGCCGTTGCATTTAGAAGCTTAGAAAAAATTAATAGAAAAGAAATCACTTACTTTGAAAGAGATAAGTAGTAGTGTTGTACGTATACAAAAAAAAACCATACATAAGAAATAGTTAAACATAGGTGATAAAAAGTAGTTTAACAAAGAAAATTTAATATTAACAAAATATAATTCAATAAATAGAATTTAAAGAAAAAATTAATATTAACAAATGTAATTTAATTAAATAAAAAAAGAAGGAAATTTGTTTGTTTGAATAAAAATTCAAATAATTGTAACTATAGTGTAAATTCATTGGAGTAGAATTAATCAATAGGGGTAAATACTGAACATTTTGTATGACATAAGTACAAAATGAAATATAGGCTATGATCGCATTCTACGTACAAAAATTTGTCTTCCAAAAAAATATACTATAAATCTCTATCCAAAATGCATAAAACATCTTTCAGTCGACTTAAGCAAAAAATGAGATAAAGTGATTATTGATTCCCTAAAAGTATATGTTTACTTAACCCATTAACAACGGCTACCAGAACCCGTTGTCAGCAAATAACAAATTTTTTAACAGTGGTATATTTTTAGTTCCAGAAACTCAAATCGTCGGTTTATTTTTTATTTTCGGACAAACGTTTTAGATTAGTTTCGAGTAAATCGAGCTAAAAGTTTGAAGTTTAATAAAAAAAAAACTGCCCGATAAAAGTTTATTTTAAATTTGGGTATTAGCTTTGTATATTTTCAAGCTATAAAAATAAAACTATCATTACTGTTTGCGCCCAAGATTCGAGGAGATAGATCTGAAAAACCGAACCCACCTTTTTTTTTTCTGTTGGCTATATCCCATCGAGAGTTAAGAAATTTGTTAACATTGTATGAAGTGTCCGAATTTTGCTTGGATATGTCCGATTCTAGCACAATTTTTTTTTTCACTAAAGTGGTGTAAAGTAGATAAGTCTATAAAAAAATATGTTAAAACTGAATAAAATAAGAGAAAAACGGTATTCAACAGTAATGTTTATTCATTTTTAAATTAATTTTTAAATTAACAGCTTTTTTCACAGCTGTTTTTTCGTAAAAAATAAGTCGGCATACTCTGTGAATATGCGATGAAGCTTAGTAATATTTGAATGAAACGATTTCACGTGTTTGCTATTGGATGTACGGCGAAGTTTAACATTGAAATTTCAAGTAAAATTTGGTCTTTTCATTATCCGACAATTCCCAAAAAGCTTCAAAAATATTCTGCCTCTTTTTCTGAAAAAAAAAATTTTTGTACAGAAAAAGTTAAAATATTTTTACAAGGTGGTTTCATATATTTCGGTTAAGTATCTTAATTTTTATAATTTTTATAAGATTAAACAGACTCTCTTAATTTCTTCTGAATATTCTTTTCCATAATTTAGGTTTTCTTATTTTGTATTAATTCATCAATGAAGGCTATGTGTTGTTTGCAGATTCTAAATATTTTTATTGAATCAATCATTTTAAATATAAAAAGGTTCTAAAGTAATATTTATTTACCATAAACTTGAAGGTTGAAAATTTGAGTCTCTGTATCAGGTTGAAAATTTGGGTATTTGTATTTATCATCCGCTGTAAAAATTAATAGTAATTGCATATTGTAATTAAAATAAAAAATATCATACAAGCATATACATATACAAGAAAAATCTGGATCAGCAGAATAATACCTTTCTGTGTTTCTGACTTTTTTTGAGTGTGAATTATATTCATCCCAACTGCTAAAAATTTCGTCTTGCATACTTAACATACACACAAATTTTTACAAGGGATTAATTTCAAGAATAAAAATAGTTACCCTAAAAGAGTTGGTGACAACGCCGGTGATGATGATGATTCCATTTCCATTATTATTTTTTTTTTAAACAATACAAAAATATAATACTAACACTTTCAAAACTTTAACAAATCTGAAAAAAAATATTAAAATGCATATTGTCCTTATATAGTTTTTCAAAATATATGTTCCGCGACTTATGTTTATTGCTGAAAACTAGCTCAATTTGTTTGTCGTAGGTTTCAGACATATCCACATAAAATTGCTACTATCCAAACAAAATATATGGAAATTTACGAAATTTCTAAAATAATTTTTATTATTATTTTTGGACATATCCATAACATTATCAATACTATAATAAACTTTCATAATGTAAGTGGACCAATTAAAAACTTACGGAAAATCTAACAATTTTTACTCCATATCCTCGGATCATTAAGATGTCTTATTTAAGGAATTACAATAAAATTATCGAAAACTTCATATAAATTTTCGGACATCAACCAAAAAATTGTATATGTCCGACTTTTGTATTCAAAAACGTTTGAAAAGTGGAGATATCCGAATCTCGCCTCTCCATATCTACAAAACTAAAATAGATAATTAAGAACGGGTCAGAAAAAATTAAAGAGCATCCCGAAAAACCTAAGAACCAAGTCCTAAGTCAAAAAACACAAAAGTGGCGTTTGTCTGAAAATAGAAATTTACCGACGAAATATAAAATTTCATGGGGCTGTTGTTCCTAGATCCTGAGATCTAGCCTGTACTTTATATTGTACAACCGTTGTGAGAAGTAAAAAAAAAATTAAAATTTTAAAAATTAAAAGCAAAGCTAATTTTATATACTTTTATATTAACTTACCAGTGTCTGTTTATATGTATATATGTATATATGTATATATATATATATGTTTGGTAGGTAGGTTGGAATTTTTTTTTGTTAATATTCAAAAAACCAAACACAAAAAGTAGAGATCTGAAATTTTGCACAGTTACTCATGATGAAAAAAGCAACCGGACACGGTACTTTACAAAGCTATTAAATGACAGGTTCGGGTTGCTGCCGAACAACTACTAGCAAGTCTAAGGCATACTTCGAAAACCAATTGTATTACAGGCATAACAATTTACACTTAGATACTATTTCACAAATAAAGAATTACGACTGTTACCGATTTAAAAAATTTGGACTGGTTCGGGTTGCTGCCGAACAACGCCTAGCACGTCTCAAGCATATTTACAAACCAATTGAATTACAGGCATGAAAATTTACACTTAGATACTTTCTAATAAATAAAGAAATACGACTGTTACCGATTTGGAAAATGTGAACTGGTTCGGGTTGCTGCCGAACAACGCCTACCACGTCTCAAGCATATTTACAAACCAATTGAATTACAGGCATGAAAATTTACACTTAGATACTTTTTCATAAATAAAGAAATACGACTGTTACCGATTTCGAAAATGTGAACTGGTTCGGGTTGCTGCCGAACAACTCCTAGCTCGTCTCAGGCATATTTGAAAACCATTTGTATTACAGCCATAAAAATTTACACTTAGATACTTTTTCATAAATAAAGAATTACGACTGTTACCGATTTAAAAAATTTGGACTGGTTCGGGTTGCTGCCGAACAACGCCTAGCACGTCTCAAGCATATTTCAAAAACCAATTGTGTTATAGACAGAAGAGTTTACACTTATATACTATTTCTGAAATTATAATACCTATAGGTTTCACTTAAAACTAAAAAGTATAAAAAAAAATAATAATGTAAAAAGAAAAATTTTTAAAATATACTTTTATCGAAACCAAACTAGCTAGCCCCCTAAAAAGTAGAAAATAAAACTAGTGGTGGATGTTGAGCATCTAGAACTACTATAAGATAAAACACAAAAGTATATAATGAATCTTGCTGGAATATTGTTAATAGAAATTTTTAAATATATGCCGCTTGAATAATCACGTTTTCAAGCGTTTCAAAGCGTTTCCAAATTCCCATTAACAATATTCCAGCAAGATTCATTTTATACTTTTGTGTTTTATCTTATAGTAATTCTAGATGCTCAACATCCACCACTAGTTTTATTTTCTACTTTTTAGTGGGCTAGTTTGGTTTCGATAAAAGTATATTTTGAAAATTTTTATTTTTACATTATTATTTTTTTGTTTATGTTAGGTTTATTAAATTTTCTTACATTAATTTTTTATATATTATAATTAAATTATTTATGGTAATTATGAAAGCAGTTTCTTTGTTGTTTTCAGACAAAATTTGCAACTATACATGCTTTTGATATGGCATACCACACAACGAAGTTGAGATTTTAATTTTATTGGAACATGGTGGTTTTTTTATCATATTTTTTTCTTTTTCTGTCTTGTACAATTTTTCGCACAATAAGCCTATAGAGAAGTAAAGTTTCTACGCATTAACCATTGTAAGATCAATGATGTAAGTAAAAATAACCCACCATCATTTCTTTCCATTTATTGAAATACTGTATTTATATTTGAGTCCATGTTTTCTACGCCTCCCATATGAGCATTGTAAGTAGTATATATGTGTGTCTGCTCCACTGGAATTTTTTGATGAGCTTCTTTAGAGCAGTGTTTGCCATAATTGATTGATCTTATATGATGAAAATTGATTATGGTTCTGCAAACACTA
Organism: Argyra leucocephala; assembly: GCA_963942445.1. NCBI lineage: Eukaryota > Metazoa > Arthropoda > Insecta > Diptera > Dolichopodidae > Argyra > Argyra leucocephala. The sequence goes on along the minus strand of OZ012678.1, from coordinate 139,487,202 downwards.
TTGTCTATCCATTGCACAGCTAATAAATCATTTGTTGAATCATAACTGCAATTTTAATGATGAATAGAGATTGATAAATTGAATAATTATCACCATTACCTATAACAGTTTTATTTTTTTTTTTGAAAGAATAAACTTTAAGTCGGTTTTCTCGAACAGTAGCTTTGGCATTAAATTTCATTTCCTTTAAAACTTTCACTAAAGGCATGTGTCGTAAAGATATTATCAAAAAAAACATTATGCTGACTGGGCTGTGGTATTTTTAGAAAATATCCAAATTGTAGAAAACTATCTCTAACCATATTCATCACTGGTCTTACTTTACAACATTTTATCATGAATGATAAATGAATTTTTACATAATCTGCAAATGTAAATAACATTTAATTGATAAACAGTTACAAAAATTACCCGCCAGATATTGGTCGTAAGCAGATGCTCTAGCATTTGTACACCAAATTGAACTTGGTCCAGCTCTATTAAATAAAATTTCTTTATAGTTTTTATTTTGTGCTTGAATATCTAACTCAGCAGTACCAAGAACATCTCTTGGCATGTTGTTTTCAAAAATATTTTGTTACTCTATTGCTTTATAATACGTTACAAATCTAAATCTGGTGTCAATCATTTTTTTCATAACTATCTTCTTGCAGAAGAGCTTCAATTGCTTCCTCAAGGCTTGTAAACTGATTTTTTCCATAATTTTTTTTTTAGTTTTCATAAAATAATCTTTTTTTTTTATTATTCTTACATTGATTTTGTTTATCTTTATTTATCAAATTTAATTTATTTTGAAAATAATAATGCTATAATTAATTTTTTTTTATTATTTTTAAATAACACTACCAAAAATCACACTTTTTCTACGTCAAAAAAATGACATTTATCTATATTAAACCAGTGTTGCTGCACATAACTTTATTTTGACGCAAACTTTCCCAAAAAAATAACAATGGCTTAGTCACCATAACTTAAACAGTGACACCTATTTTGCTGTACTATATATAGTACAACCATTGAAAATGGGTTTATTATTTATGTGCACTTAGGATAAATTTATGCAACCTATCACAGACACTCCATCAGAGGCATATAATCTCATATAAACTTAAGATATTTTTCAAAAATAAGATTTTGAAACAACCTGTTTTTAAGTACACATAAAAGCATTTGGCCCGTGCAAATTGTTACAATTTAACTAAAATGCCATCTACATAAGATGATTTGCTCTTGATTTAAACCAGTCAGTGTATAATTCTGGGATTAAAAGATAGCTAAATTTTAGAAAAAAAAGTTAATTTAAAAAAGAAAAAAATTATTTCTTTTTCAAAGAACTTAGCTTTAAAGATTAGTAAGCACATGTTTTTTCTAATGATTTTTTATTTATTTTATCTAAACTCTAAGCTCTACATAAATATTGTAAAGCTTTCAATATGGTAATAATTTTTAATTAATTTATAATAAAATTATTAATTAATAAATAAATGCTAAAAACGTAGCTAGCTAAATTTTTTTTATATAGAGTAAATAGGTACTAGCAATAACTGTGTATCTAGCTGTATATATGAAAATGAATTAAATTCACCAAAGTATTGAGAGAGATTTCTTTGTATTTAATTAAGAACTGATTAATAGAATAAATTTTATGAAATGTACTATAATAAGAGAAAATTGAGAATAAATCAACACATACATATCGCTCATTTGCGAGAAAACCGTCATAACTCAAAATTTGTCATATTTGACCTGAGTACTACAAAATATTGTTTTGAGTGAGTTCTTTCAAATAATTCAATCCACTTAACTCAATTCTCATTATTTTCGGCATGAGAGAGTTGTGTCGTTATGGAGTTAGTATATTTGAGAAGTTATTTTGTTTCAATACAGTCTGATCTCAGTTATGGCTTAGAAGTTGAGTAATAAGGGTGCATACTTTTTTTAAAAGAAGTGTTGTATTTTGTGTTGTGACGATATTGCTAAGGTATGTATTGTTGATTTTGTTTTTTTTTTATTATTTAGAAAGTATTATTTTGAGTTATGACTTTATTTCTGCAACGATATGCGTGAATTGCTTTGGATTAATTTCGATATATGACGTTATTGAAGAAAAATATTTTTTTTTTAGTTGTGTTATTTCTTGTTATGACAATATTGTTAAAAATGTTTTTTTGATTTCTAATTTTCCAGGTTGTTTTATTTTCTATTATGACGTTATCGTGAAATAATATTTTTCTAATGTTATTATTAATTTTGTATTATTTTACTTATGACTCTGTTTTTGCTAAAAATGTTTTCTGATTTCATGATGTTTTTTGAACTATTTATACTTATGACGCTATTTTTGCAGAGACATATCGTAACTTTTGTGACCATTCCAGTATTTATCATTCTAAATAATTTCTTTTATGATCGCTTTGTTAGTCTATTAATACTGTTATGAACTCTCGTTCAAAATTAATGGTCGAGTTGGCCAAAAAATCAAGAACGCAAGCACCAATAGAGGCAGAGCCAGATATTGTCAGCGTACTTTTTTCTCAGAATCTTCACAGAAGAATTTAACAGCCGCTTTTTCAACCCAAAAAAGATTTGTGCGACGTCTGCAATGCTTATTAATTGCATTTATTTTATGCAATGCATAACGATCAGCGCTTGGATGAGAAAAAACTATCAAGGGTTTTCAACTGTCAAGGGAAAATGATAAAAAAAAGGTTGACGTAGTTGTTGCAGTCTACGATTTGCAAGCAGTAATGCAATTGCCAAAAGGAGACGTATGGGTCTTTTATTATAAATCTAAGCTCAACGTTTTAAATTTTACCATTTATAATATGCTTGAAAATACTGAAGAGTGTTATGAATGGGATGAATCAAATGCCTAAAGAGGCATAAATGAGTTAGCAACCTGCGTCCTCAAATATTTACAAGATCTATCTATAAAAGGCAAACGTAACTTCATTTTTTATTCCGATAATTGTCCAGGACAGCAAAAAAACAAATTTATGTTATCCTTATATTTGTATGCAGCACGTAAGTTAAATATTGAAAGTATAACTCATAAATATTTAATAAAAGATCACACCCAGAATGAGGGGGACTCAGCGCATTCTTTAATTGAGAGAGAAGTAAAAAAGCAATTAAAAAGTGGTCCACTATTTACAACAGATGCATTCATTTCAACAATAAGACTTGCAAAAAAAACCGGAGAACCGTTCAAAGTCAATGAATTATGCTTTGACGACTTTTATAACATAAAAAAAATTTCAACAAACATGTCATTTAAAATTACAAAAAATGCAAACAATGAACTTATTAAATTTCTTGATATAAAAATCGCAAGATTTGAAAAGAGAATTCCAAATACAATTTTTTATAAAACATCGTATATGGACGAAAGTTTTGAAGAAGCTGTAATTAGCAAGACGAAAAAGCTCCCCAACATTATTTTACAGAATATGTACAATTCCAAACCAGGAATATCCGAAAAAAGAAGACTGATTTAATGCATCTAGTAAGCAAAAATCATATTTCAAGATTTTATAGATCTTTTTATGAAAACTTATAATAATTGTTATAATTAATTAAGACTTATTGTGATTAAAAGTACCTTTTTTATTAGTACTGTAAGATTACTTTAAAGTTCTTTTTTTTATTACTATGTTCAAAATGAATTTGTTTTTATTTTTATAACCGTTATTTGTTTTAATTATGTTCAAATTGAGTTTATGAACAATATTTTTAGTTTTTATTAATAAAAAATTTTAAAATAAATTTTGTTTACCTATTATTTATACACAAACGTAACTCAAGTATTGGAAAAAATTGCATCATTACTTATTTATATTTTTAACAATAATGTCATATCTTTAAATATTTCAGTACTTGGAAAAAATTTCGCAGAAAGAACGTCATAACTAAAAACTGATTTTTTTATGGTTTAGTTAAATAAGTAAAAATACATTTTAAATTAATCGAAAACTTACAAAATTGTTATAAACATATTGAATTTTAGTTTCTGAAATACACAATTTAGATAAAATTAGTTTTCAAAGTCGTTTTACCAAAAAAGACTGTTTTTGAGTTATGACGGTCTTCTTGCAAATGAGCGATATGTATACTTTTATTTTTATAAAGGTCTGTCAACAAATACAATGATATTCATTCCGATCTTGTAGATTCATTCGATGGAGAAGAATAAAAAAGTTTGTTATTTTTATTAATTTTTATCAAATATGTAGGTAGGTACCTAGTTTAATTTTTTTAATGTAAATATTTTACTATTTATAGGTACTGAAAATGTTACACAAATTGAAATAAAAATGTTGATTTTATAAAATTATGAAATAAAAAATGTTAATATGAATTTAAATTTATTTCTATGTTATTTTTTGCTATATTTAAATTGAAAATGTTAATATATATTATGAAAATAACTGAATATATCTGAAATATTATATTGTAATTGTAATAGCTAAAGAATAATATCTTAATTCCAGTTGCATGAGACTTTACACAATGAAAGCATTAATTTATTTCGACATAAGATGTTTTGCTTGAAGACTTGTTATCAATTATATAAGACTTTACACAGTGTAAACTAACTAATGTCGACATAAAATGTTTTGTTGTAAGACATAAGTACAAAAATTTGTGTCAAATCATCTTATTTCGACACAAGGTGTCCAATATTATAATACCGAAATAAGACATAAAATCTTATTTTGTAAATGTCACGTTACAGAATAAAGTAATGAAAATATTTTCTTACTTTTTGTGGTAATTTAAGCATTTGGCATTAACCATAATTTTACTCAAAAATGTCTTCGATTTTCGAAAATAAGTCTTATATCTAAAATTTTCGACTAAAATGCTTCACCTGAACAATTCACTTTTTTGACTTACGATGTTTATGCCTTTTATGTTGAGAAATAACTGTACTAATAAGTAATAATAAAAATAACCGTTTAAGTGGACTTAAGCAAAAAACGAGATATTAATACCAGCACATTCAATGTACAAAAATCTATCTTAAACGAAATTCCGAGGCTTTTATGAATTTTCAATATTGAGAAAATCACATTAATTTATTCGCCTGAATCAGCTAGAATGTGTATTGAACATGATATAATAATTTACAACAATATATTAAGTCGTTATAATAATAATTATCAATTATTATCTACATGCCAAATGTGCTATATAAAAATATAACAGTTTATGTTGTGTTTTGCAGTTATATCAAACTTTGTTCTGTTATACCAGTCTTTTCTAAACTTGACTTAAACATATGTATCCAAATTAATTTTGTTATTTTAAAAATTAATATGGGTTTAGAATTTAATTTTATTTTTATATCATATTTATTTATTTATTTGTTTAGCTCAAAAAACAACACATTAAAACTATTAAGATGCACTAATGTATATTCGATTTAGATTCTTAATTTTTAAGTTACATTTTAAGTTTTTAGAATTGATGTGTGTTGTAATACGAGTATTTGCGTTGCCTCAATATATTAATTTCCAATAGTAAAAATCTTCCATTACTAATCGTATGCTACTATTATAGTTTCTAATGGTCAGCCATGATAATTTGTGTATCGTATTATATGTTTTGTACTAATAATCTCTATCTCGACAATCATAAATTTAATTTGAAAAAATTACATATATTTAAAAATTCTAAAAACGATGTAAAAATAGTTTTGAATAATTTTTTTTCCCAACAATTACGTAATATAAAATTTCTAAAACCCTTCTATATATTCAGATTTTAAATGCCTTAGAAATATTAGTTCCAAAGGACATCTTTCTTTTAAACTCTATTTTATTATTTTTTCATATTTTCTATTTTTTTTTTTTCTTTCTTATTATTATTTATGAAATTTGTCATAAAAGAGGACATCATTAAAAAAAAATAATTTTTTGCTGACGTTATTTTTATTTTCCAGTAGTAGACAGGATGTTAAATAAAAAATCATGTCCTTTTTCCAATATTATAATATTCATCAATATAAAATATATATTATTATGTATCTGCATATTTTAAATTATGAATATATATATATGTGTGAGACTAAAATTGATATACACACTATGAAGAATATTATAAGAGGGGGAAGTCTGTTCCTATTAAAACTTTATTTTATTCTAATTAAAGTAACCTAAAACAAAAATATGGAAAGTTTTAGAAAAATTAAAATTTAAAAATTTGACCTAAATATAAAAAAGAATATCCTTAAAACGTATTTACGAAACATTGAATACTATTTCTACTACTGGGATGAAGTTAGATTAAAGTGACTACCAAATATTTTCTCACCTAGTTCTCTTGTTCAAATCGTTAGTATTGTTTTTGTGTAGGCGTCTGTTATTATGTAATTGTCAAAATGAGTTTGATTGGGCCCATGCTTTTTGTCTGGTTAAAGTTGTGTGCATCTTGTTTCGATTGTTCATATGTTTGTGGTGTTATCGTTAGTAGTGGTCTTTTCGTTTCCTTGTCAGCCAGTTCATTACTCTGTATACCTGCCTGTCCCGGTATCTACGTAATTTTGATTTTGAATCTGTATTTAATTATTATCTCCCTTATATTCGTTACAATGTGTTCTGTGTTATCAATATTTTTAATTCTTTGTATCGTACTCAGACACGGACGGACGGATGTACACGGACAATCAGTGCTTGTTTTTCTTGTTTGTTTAGCGAGTATTGCCAAACTATCGTAAAGTGCTGACATTTCGACTGTGTAAACGGAGTGCATCTGGTTTATGGTTACCGTTGTCAGTATGTTTTGATTTGTAACTATTGCTATACCTACTTTGTGTTTCTGTCTTGATGCGTCCGTGTTTGTCTGGATCATGTTAGGGTATTCTTGTTTAATTTGTTAATGCATTTTTGTTTGTTTGGTTTTCTCTCTTTTGGATGGTTTATATTTTATATGGATTGTTTGCATATCTTTTGCATGGCTTGAAAGTTGGTATATTATGTTTTATGATTTTTTTTTTCATATAATTCCAAGTGCTGCAAGTGCTTTTACACAGAGATTTGGAACACAGAATCACACACAATAGTCTTATCTGTAGAGCTTTTATGGTTTATTGTAATTTTAAATGTGGAAAACTATATCTACTGTAGAGTACTTCGCCTTCATAATAGCGTAGCTCCATTTTATTTTAAGTGATAGCCAACACTCAACTATTTATCATTTATTTTATCCCAATGATAAAGGGTACTGGACCAGGTCGAAAAATCCAGAAAGCATTTTTTTTTTTTTTTTGCTTTCGTCAGGAATCGAACCTGGGGTCTTTCGGTTGAAAGGAAAGCGCTCTACCTGCGTGTAAATATGATATATTTGGCGACTGGCACCTAATCTATTGACTTTGTTGACATTTTATTGATTTGTTCGTAAAATTTGTTCCCGTTTGTAACGTTTATATAATTACTTTGCTTGTCAATTTGTTAAGATAAATTTGAATTTCTTCATGTATTATGTATTTGACTGCGTGTTGTTAAATGGGTATATTGGATTGTAGTATGCTTTGCAAACCATCCGCGATGAGAGTACGTTATGTTGTTCTGTTACTGTAGCGAAGTCGGTTATTGTTAGCAATCCATCAACTCGTCTCTATCTTTGGGCTCCCTAGGTCTTAATCCTTTTCTCATTGTCATATTGATGCATTTTTGTATTTTGTACATATTTGTTTTGGTAGAGTGCCCGTATGTATATTGTTAGCTCATTGTCTATTTTTATGTATATTGCAACATTTTGACGATTTTTGTAGCAACGTCAATATTGATGGGCCATTGTTGAGAATGAAATGAAATAACTCACATTCCAAAAATATTATATAAAAAATTTGGCATTTATGTATTCCACAATAATAGAGCTTGCTGAGCTTCCAGTAGTTGCGAAAAAGTATGTGAATCTAATTAGATCATTAAATGTATTGATATTATGAACAATTTCTGATCATTTTAATCTGATCTTATACTGATGCTTAACCATTTTACAAAATCTACACGAGCTTAAACTTTGAAAAGTATTCGGTTTTGTCACGAAAATATAAAACTAATGTTAATACCAAGACAGTAATTTTAAGCTATATCTCATAATTATTTTTAATTTACCGTTTTAAAAAAAATATAATTTGAATGTAATAAGCTACAGAAGTGCTTAATACATATCGATTTTGTTGTAACTAAAAATAATATAAAATTTTTATTTTAGAAAAATTACGGTTTTCTTAATAATTTATAAAATGTCTAAATGAATATGAAAATTTCCTCACTAAAAACACTGTAACATACTCTTATCAAATCATATTTTTCTAAAACCGAAAATTTATTCCTGATTTGCAAAATCTAAAACAATTTTAAGTAAGACAATATTCTTTTCAAAAATTAATAAAAAAATATTGTATTATAGTTTTTTTTTTTTTTTCAAATTTCAATTTCAAACAGAAAAAAGTTAATTCAAAAAAAAAAAATAAAAAAATAAAAACTCAATTTTATTCTGATCATTGAATCTTTTATCAGGACATTTTCTTAATATTTCGTTTAAAACTGTAATAACAGTAATAAAAATAACAATAATAGCAATAATAATAATACTGTTAAAATAACAATTTATGTTTCAAATAAGAGTTTTTTTTCTTTTTACTGTTATTATGATTTTCGTTTTTTGTTTTTTCTTATTTTTATCTCAAGAAAATTCATAATATAAATGCAAGTTATGATTTTTATTTTTGTTGCTTTTCTTATTGTTATGTCCGCTATATGTACATTATTGCACAAGAATATTATTTTTTCAATATTTTTTTTTTGCTTTTATTTTTGTTTTTATTTTTATGGCACATACAGTCATGGCCATAAATATGAAATTCATTTACAGTGAATAATAATATTGAAATAAAATAATTGATTTCAAATATAATATGTTATTTGTTTTATTATAATCCAATTGTTTTATATATTTTTTTTTTTTTTTTTCCTGTTACTCCTCGTGGGAGCATAGGGCATCAACTTGCCTCCTCCATTGTTCTCTATTGTACGCAATGGTCTTTATCTCCTCCCAAGTTCGTCCATATCTTGTTACCTCAGAAGTCGCAGTCCGACGCCAGGTGTTGTTGGGTCTTCCTCGTCTTCTGCTCCCTTGGGGACTCCATTCTAGGGCCATTCTTGTTATATTATTTGATGGTTTTCTTAGAGTGTGTCATCTCCATTTTCTGCGCTTAATTTGATGCATTATCGATTCTTCACCTGTTATCTGCCATAAGTCCTTATTGCTGATGGTGTTTGGCCAGAATATTCTGCATATTCTTCTTTGGCATTTGTTCGCAAATACTTGAAGTTTTTGACTGATGTTATTTGTCGTCATCCAAGTTTCACTGCCATACATAAGTGTTGACATTACACATGCTTTGAATATTCTAATCTTTGTTTTTCTAGTTATTTGGCCATTCTTCCATATTGGACTTAGTTCACCGAACGCAGCTCTGGCCTTACGTAGTCTGCTTCTGTACCTCCGTTTGTTGTTAGAATGTTACCTAGGTAAAAGAAGCTTTCCACATATTCGACTGTTTGACCTTCTATGGTTATGGTGTTTGTGTTGGTGTTATTTATCCTCATGGCCTTGGTTTTATCTATGTTAATTTCTAGCCCGACTCTGCGCGCTGCTGGCTGAAGTAGGTCTGCTTTATGTTGAATGTCGCAGAATCTATGCGCTAGCAGACATATATCATCCGCATAGTCAAGGTCCTCAAGTGTCCTTGAGAGATCCCACCTTATACCTCTTCCGGAAGAACCCGTTGCTTTCATTATTTCATCTATTACCAGCGTGAATAGAAGTGGTGACAGTAGACATCCTTGCCTTACTCCAGAATTTGTGGTGAATGTGTCGCTTATTTGTCCGCAGTGGAGAACTGCTAATTCTGCATCTTCATACAAAGCTTCTGACAATCTTATTAATTTTTCGGGAATTCTTATTCTTCTTAATGCATTCCATATCGCAATACGTTGAACCGTGTCGAAAGCCTTCTTGAAATCGTTGAACAAGAGATATAGCGGAGAGCGCCATTCTACAGATTGTTCTATGATCAGCCGTAGTGTGTTGGTGTGATCTGTGCAACTCCTTTCTGGACGAAATCCTGCCTGTTCGTCCCTTCTATTTTGTTCAATTTTAGGCTGTATTCTCCGATTCAGTATGGTTGCGAAAACTTTATATATTATATACTTTATGTTCAGCAGTGTTATACCTCTCCAATTATTACAGCTTTTTAGGTCTCCTTTTTTGGGAAGTCTTACAATCAGGCCCTTTTTCCAGGATTTAGGTAGTCTTTCTTCCTCCCAGGCTTTCGTGATGTGAGGTTCTAATAATTCAGCGGCTAATTCCGGGTCTGCTTGTAGCAATTCTGATGGAAGTTCATCTATACCTGCAGCCCTGTTCCGTTTTAGCGTATTATGCCCTCTTTAATCTCTTGTAAGCTTGGTGGTTCAGTGTGGATATTCAGTTCTGGACTACTCGGACTACTTCGGAAACTATGTATTGGGATGTTGTTGATGTTGCTTGTTTCCTGAAAGTATTCTTTCCATCTCTGGCGTTGGTCATCCGTATTTTGTATTCTGCTGTTATAGCTCTTGTAATTCTGTTACAAGTACGCTGCTTAAGATCACTTCTTTTCTTTATCTAATTGTTTTATATACCCAACTTTATTTTGAAAATTAGAAGATTAAGATTTAAGTATGTTAAATTCATAAATATTGTCCTTTAAAAGTCATTTAAATAGCTGAAAGATTATCATAAAATGGTAATTATGTCATTTGACTACTAACTCAGTGGACGTGGTTTCAAATATAGCTTATATTGAATACAATTATATATTTTCAGTATTTCTAGTTATAATTGGAAATATAAAATTACTAATATATCGATTGGGAATGCAACGACTACTAAAAAAAATTGGAAATATGCTAGCTGTTCGGAATTATGGAATTATGAAAGTGAAATTACAAGAAATAATATTTATTTAAATGAGCTAATAAATTTTATTACTAATGCAACTAATGCTTGTTTATAATGCAAGTGTGTAAAGTATGTAAAACAGTTCTAGTATTAATTTCATAATACGAGTAATAGTAGAATAAAGCAGAATTATAGTAAAAGTAAGTTAATTTTTTCATTAACCATTATTCACTTTCAATTTCAATTTCAATTTCAGTTTCAATTATCCTTTATTATTCATCATTATATAACATTAAATTAACAATTAACAATAATTCATTAAGCAATTCAAATACAATGAATATTAAAGTATTAATCGTGACATTTATAAGTAAAAATAGTATCAATGCCACGAGTTTTAACCAAATGCTAAAATATTTCAAACTATTTTCCTTCACAATAGTACTCTATTAGTTATTTCACTAACATCGTTTAAACAAATTAAGAACAATTTTTGTTTGGGATCAGGAACCCTAACATTGCACCTATCAGAATATGTTCTAAATAGTCTACAGAGTTGATGGTTAAGATGATTCCACACGGGCTCTAAGGCATGATTTTTATTTCATATTCTTTGGCTGCTTTAGTCATTGATATTGTATTTTTCAATCAAAAATACTATTGGTAACAATATGTTTCCTTAGTTCCTTGGCACATGTGTTGTTGAGCTTTAAAGCAACTAGTGGTATCAGAAATAAGCAATTTTGTGTAAAACTGAACACCTTGTAGCAATCTTTTATAAAGAAAACTATATATTGTAATCCATCTAGCCCTACTTGTATAAATAAAAATACTAAATTACATTACAAGACTAATACATTTTGTTAATAACAGGATGTCAAAATGTTAATATCGTATTGGAGCACATGTTTTAATCCACATTGCTACACCTTTCTGATAGTAATTTTAGCCGACCTGATATAATAAAAAAAAAATTATAACTATCCAATTTACAGAAATAAAACACTGTTACATAGACTTATAAATATACACCTGTGGTAATTCGGATAGATGCCATGATACAACTACAACTCCTAGCTCTAATGAAAGCTGCTGTTAAATTGAAAATTTGCAACTGGATAGCTTTTTTGAAAGTAAACAATACGTCTTTTAATGTTTTTTTCGAAATTCAGACTGGTTCGGGTAGCAGCCATAAAACTACCAGCATTCATGAGAAAAATTTAAAAACCAAGGGATGTATATATATAGACCTGAAAATTTGTGATTTGGTAGCTTTTTATAACTAAACAAATGCGTTTTTTCCAGCTTTCCACAATTCGGGCTGGTTTGGGTAGTTATAATATAGGTACGGCTGACTCGAGTCATAAGTTAACAATATGACCTTAGTGTCAAATTTAAATAACGACGATACAGCCCAAAATCAACGCAAGTTAGCAAAGCTGTTAGTTAGACAACGAAATTTCTAAATTTGTTAGATTTGAAATTGTTTTTGATATTGCTGGCGGTGCAGCTAGAACCATAAGTACAAGGTCCAGTTATGCTTCTACGAAATTCTAGTAATCGAAAATTATACAATACTATATTAATAATAAACTAGAAATTTCTAATCCTAATATTATTGAAGCATAAATTCAAACAAATACCGGATAAATATTTTAAATTTGGTCCATGTATTAAAATATCCTGTTAAATTTTGTCTGCGGAATAAAAAAATTTAGAATATTTTTTGGAAATTTTTTAAATTTGGTTTATAAATAATTTGTTGCATATTTTGTGTTGGACGTTGTCCAATCGGGTGAACGATAAAATACTGATATACAAAGTGTAATAATACAATATCATTATGAATATTGAATACGGCACACATTTATTTCTAGATTTTCGTTCAAATCTCTTAACACAAATTCAGATATTTACATTTACTCTAAATTATCTTTAAAATCTTAGTTAATTCGAATTATTTGATTCTCTTTCAATTTTCTAAATTATTATTAACTGAGTTGTACAATATTGGCATATTAATGAATATGATTAACTTTTGTTATAACATTTTCTTATCATTCGTAGAACATTTTATGTACTCGTACAATACAATTCGTAAAATACCATAAAACATTTACTATACTCTGCTCTTTATGCACTATATATTATCATTCTTATAACTAGTCAATTATTCATGTTCTGTATATATAGTTGTGACACTAACTGTGCCACATATTGTCTTTCTTTTCTTCTTCGTCTTTTTTATTTTTGCTATTTGGATTTTGTTTAAAAAATTCATTCGATGTCACTAAAAATAAACCCTGAAATATCACTGTAAAATTGTCATCTTAAAATTTCATATAAGATTGCATCACTTTCATTCCATATATTATATATGGTACTATTAGTACCGTTACTACTTTAATATTTCGTTTATATATTCTTAAGAATAGTTTTTTAGGTGTCTTGGTTTATATGTGATATGGATCAAGGAAAGAAAAACAATAAAAAGAAAAAAAAGAAAAACTAAAAGGATTAAATTTATAATAAAACATTTTCTACTCGTATATATATGGATAAAACGATATTATTTTCCTTAGTTAAAGCTAGAAAAAAAAAAATTAAAATTTTGTTTTTTGAAAATTTGGCTTTAAAGCTTGAGGTTAAATTAGAAAAATGGAATTTTTAATATTTTTACTGATTTAATATTGACCGAATATACAGGATGTTTTTAAAACAATCTGTAGCTTCAAAGTGGATTAGATTGTGTGAAGAAGTTTTCTACTTAACCATTTAGTATTTGCATGACTAAAATAAATCTTAATTATAAAAAATAAATAAAAAATTTGATTTTAAGTAGTATCTATTATAAGATAGGACAAAAATGATAATGAGTTTTCAAAATTTATTCAATATAAGCATGTTTAAGCATTATTTTTAGTCTTTTCGCGCAGCAGTTATTATGCCAAATAGAATCAAATCTATAATAAATAATGCAAATAATATAGTTTGAGGTTGTGTCGTTGGTGAAATAAAATCTGGAGTTGTATTCTGTATTGTGATAAGCGATAGTCACCGTTGCGACAGTTAAAGATGACACTAAACATTTTTGGTATTCTGTATTGCGATCACTTGAATAATTTAAGAAAACGGCAGTATTTTAAAAAATACAATTCGGAAATGGCAGCACAAGTGATTTATTAAATGTTAAAACTAAGTTGTAAATTTTATTAGCACATTACACTTGCTAATCAATAAAGTGAAATTATAAAAATAAAAATAAATAATAAAGAGAAAAAGCTTAAAAGTGAATTTCATGTAACAACTAATTTAATAAAATGTATATTTAAAAAGAAAATAAAATTTATTATTGACTTAGATACTAAAAAAAACTAAAAGTGAAATTCATTACAACTAATTTAATAAAATGAAAAAGAAAATTTAATTCATATTTGATTAAAATTCATTTGCAAACTTATAACTATATATGTAATTGAAAACCAAAATAAAATTCAAACTTAATATTAACACAATAATCACAACATTTTTTATTCAGTTCCATTATTTTTAAATCATTTGCAATTTTAGCGACTTCTAATTCTAAAACTCGCATTTGCTAATATCTACATTTTGAACTGCAAAATACTATCAATAAACTTATTTCTTATTTGTAGACTGAAAAACTAATAACTTTATTACACAAATTAAAATTATTAACACTTAAACATAACAAACTTAACATAAATCTTAAAAAATCTAAAAGGCTTAAATCTTAAAAAAGAACCGAACTTTTATTTATTTTTATCATGAGTGACACCAAATTAGCTGTCACCCTAAAATCCCAAAAAAAGCGACTATAACTGCATATAGAATACCAATTATAGATGTGCGATAGTTGCAGCGTGATTATCACAATACAGAATTCCACCCCTGAAATTTTATTATTCAATCAATTTGATTCTGTATACATATCATATGTATACAAAAATCACATTTATGTGGTACATTATATAATATAGCTCAATACAGGTACTGAACGCATTGTCTATACATTAAAAAAATGCAAATAGATGATTGTATTGTTAATGTTTTTTTGTTGTTTTGTTTTTATTTTTTTTTTTTTTTTATTTACACAAACCAATTTATTTCTTAAATAAATAAATTAAATTTTATACTTTCTATTATTTATATTTATTTTTAAATTTATAATTCAATAGAGAAAGTCTAAAAATAAATTTGTCACCTAATTAAAGAAAATTTAATTTTCTTCAAACTTCTCGAAAGGCTATACGGCGATCAGTACTTTAGAAGTTATGAGCTATTT
Organism: Argyra leucocephala; assembly: GCA_963942445.1. Lineage (NCBI taxonomy): Eukaryota > Metazoa > Arthropoda > Insecta > Diptera > Dolichopodidae > Argyra > Argyra leucocephala. The sequence continues at coordinate 139,471,943 of OZ012678.1, read as the reverse complement.
TGTACCCACACTTCCTGTTTTTTTGCAGTAATTTTTTTTATTTTCATTTATTTTTAATATACGAATTTTTATTTTATTCATTAAAAAAAAAAAAAATTATTTAGGTAGTAGCAAAGTAGGTAGGTAATCAATTTATGTACATTCCAACATATTAGGGTCATCATATTATTTTGTTGGTTTTTGTTTTTGAGTAATGAAGAATTAAAAATAAAATTTTTTAAATATTTTTACCATTCAGAAAAAAAAATAAAAATAAAATAAAAATAAAAAATTTCAAAGATAACAATTTAAAGAAAATATGTTAAATTTATTATATAAAATGCGTTATGCTATCAAGATCAGAATCAAATTTTTACACTAATCCATAGACAATATTTAAAGTGTTGACGACTGGACGCATGAATCATGTAATACTGATTTGTTGCGCTGTCAACATAAATATAACAGCGTCTAAAGGGTCATTTAAATTGAGCACTTACATACATATACATTATAAGGTCCAAATATATACCAATATTATATTTTTGTTGTATATATTTGGATACTTTTTTCCAATAGATATTATTTTTAATTGGATATGCAAAATGTCAAAAAAAACAAAAGGGATCCTTTGTATAATGTATATATTCCAAATAAATTATTGTCAAATCACGCAATAACGAATATAAGCCTATTTAATTAATAATTCTAAACTTTGATTTGTATTAATTGAATGAAATTTACCTTGCCAATTATAATAAAAATCAGAAAATTTCAATCAAAACTTAGTTTGATAAAAATTGGGTTAAAAAATTAACTAATTTTTGAATATTTATTTAATTTAAAAATACAGTGAAAATTAACTAATAATAATTTATTTTCGTAATTTTATTAAAATGACGAAGTGTATAGTGCACAAAATGATTTATAAAAATAAATACCAATAATATTTAAGCTTTAACTCTTATTTACATTATCTGTTAATAGTTAATAACGATTAATCGAAAAAAAAAGATATTTTTATTTGGATAGTTCTTAATATTATGGATTGGTTAGTAACACTAATAAGAGCACGCGACAATTTTCTTTCTTTATAATAACTTTAATAACTAATTCTATTGCACAGAATTCAAACCGATGATGAACCAATGAAAATTGAAATGATAACATTTACGCACGCATATGAAGCTTCAATTGCAATTGATGACATAGTAAAAGTAATAAAGGCTGAGAGCTGGCTTTTACAACATATTTTGTTAACTGCAGTTGCAATTCAATGTATAGCTATTTATGTATACTTTTTTTTTTAAAATTTGGATACGTTTTTATTTTTGTCAGTGGTACCACTGATTAGGTAAAGAGAGGTTATGAACCTATATCTATTTACTTAATCATATAGAAATGTTAATTTAATACAGTCACAATAAGTTATATGAAAATGAAGATTTTACTTCTTATTATTTAGTTATCGGTTTTTTTGTGTAAATGCCATATTGTATAGTGGTAGTTGAAACGTTAGATTAAACGTTAAATTAAATATTTTTATCGTAAGTATGCATTCTAAAATATTTAAGTAATTGTACCATGCATTAGGCGTTCCTACTAGTATCAGTAATATAAACATTAATATTACAAAGAGCTTTAAGACAAATAATAATCTGTTAGAAAAGATCATCAATCAGATTTAAACGATCGCAGCCACTGCTATATTTTTATATTAGTATGGTTGCGATTTTATAGAACTAAAATTAAACATGGCATTTCAACATTAATACAATTTTTAAGGTCCCATAAGTTTTATATATGTTTGAAAATATATCTCCTTTTTAAATATTAATTTTGGTAATACAATACCCTCAATAACCACTGAAGATATTATGGTTATTCTCGAAACACGGTGTATTCTCACTTATTATAAATAAATATATCTTATGTTTGTATGTTTCTAATAAAATGCTGAATTGTTTTTTGAAAATTTCGTGTTGGACTATTGTTAAAGATAAACCAAATATGAATACATCATAAATGTATTCGTATTTATATTCAATAACGAGATGAATACATCATAAATGATTCAGTTGAATTGGGCTAACTTAAAAATATTAACCATATACAAATTTTGACACTGTATATACGAAATTTGATGAATGCGTAATTTCATTGTCTATAATAAATTATATGCCTGCTAAACCTGACAAGCAAATTGGTACTTAGATACTCCCTGAAAAATGATTTTTACACTCGAATATGGCCAAAGTACTGCAAAAATGTAAAATTATTATCTGGGATTAATGCACCATGGGCCATAAATATTCACTAGAAGCATAAACTGAAGCATAAAATATGAAGCATAAAAGAATGACAACGATAGATTTTTTGGCGGTGCTCTAATTTTATTATCTGGTGATTTCAGGCAAACTTTATCAATTATTCCGCGTTCAATGTAAGTGGATGATTTTAAATTTTTGAATTTTTTACCTAATTTTAACCTAATTTTGACATTGCTAAAATTGTTTATTATTAAAAAAATTACTTTGTTTTTGTAATATAAATTTAAATTATTTTTTTTTTAATGTAGTAATAGCTATTTGTGATTACCCCACATAATAGAAAATAGTATTTTATTTGTAAGCAAAATTAACTTTAAAAAAATCACAAGGTGACTCGATTCTATTTTTTAAATTAAATAAAGAGTCGTCTTCCTATATTTTTCTTTTAAGTATGCAATTTTTAAATTTAATGTAATTTATTTTTAATACACAATTAATAATATTGCCAGCAAAGATAGCAAAGATAGAAAGGATATTTCCCAACCCAATTAAAGCGCCAATTATAGTAACCATCACTATGGTTCAGCGAACGAATGGTTTTGACTACTAAAACTGTTGATGTTAATGAGATCAATTTTAAAATACAGGAAGCACTGCCAGGAAAACTGATTTCGTTTAAATCAATTGACACATTGTTAGAAGAAGATCAAGTCGTAAATTATCCAACTGAAATCTTAAATTCAGAGAAATTAGCGTACTTTGCAACGGAACGGACGTTGGCTAGTAATATTGTAATTTTGTTTTATTTTTTTTTATTTTTCTATTTTAAATTGTTTTTATTAAAAACCGGAATGAGTCACGCTTAATAAAAAATTAAACAATAAAATATTCCCACACAGTTCACATAGGTAGTTATTATGAATTTTTTCCATTTGTTAATTTGTTCAAATGCATTGCTATATTTGCATATGGCATAACAATTGGCGTACATGTAGATTGCAGGCATACAATGATTGTTCCTCATTACATGTTGCTATAATTCTGTATAATTTTTGAAAAACGATAATAAAGCTAAATCTTTTTATAAACAATATTCAATTGTTTGAAAGATCTGAAATAAAATATTTAATGAAAGTTTCGAGAGGTCAGAATTAGAAATAAGTTTCATCATAGCTTTGTATACTGATATTATATATATATTATTCTGCATTTATCTGGATGTTTGTAAGTTCGACGGAACGCTCCAACACATATACAAATTGCATATGTATACAAATTGCTTTGATGCTTTTTTTTAACCCCTGTCTACCATGCTGAACCTTTGCAGGAAAAATTGATTGCATGAACTATATTTTTTTAATTTAATGTTAGTCTAATTCACTTCAATCAAAAAAAATTATTTTTGTTTTTTTTTTGTTTTTTTTATTATTTGCTGTATCTGTATTCTGTATGTGCTATATGCTCCATTCCAAAAATATTATTTTATTTTCAGTGTTAAGTGTTCACTTTTCACTTCACTGTTCAGGTTCACTGTTCAATCAATAGAACTTGATAGAAGTAGAGTAGGATAATTAACTCTACTTCTACGCCGGATAATAAAACATTGTTTTTTTTAAATTGAAAATTATTGATGAAAATATTTTTGTATTTTTTGTAAATTTTACCAATTTAGATACAAAGTTTTGAATATTTTTTTAAAAATAACACAATACCATAATAACAGTTTATTCATATAGCAAAATAAGATCCCTATACATTATACAAAAGACAAAATTTATATGAAAATAAGATCCCATTTTTAAATTTGCTCTCCCAGAGGCCACAATAACGCTAATACGGTATAATTTATACTAAATGGAACCCAACTAACGAATTATAACTAAATGGAAGTGAGTACGAGTATACCATACAAAAATACAAACATTTTATACAAATTTGTTGGTATGGTACTTCTTTTTCTGTTATATTAAAAAAAAAAAAGATTAGTGCTAGGCCAATATAAACATAAATAAAAATAAATAAAAAGTGATATAAATATAAGTACTGTAATTTCGGAATAAAGAATCTAATGAAAGAAAAAAAGAAACTAGAATTTATTTTGCTTCCGTCATTTATGACGGGTTACAAAGCTAGTTATAAAATATAAAACAATTCAAAATCATAATACCTTAAAAATAGTTTCACATAAATTAAAAATTTGAACTAAAAACATAAAAGCTGGACCAAAATGCATCACATCAATTCAAACAAGAACAATTTTGTTATTCTCATTCCATTCTTTTAAATTCTTATTTTACTTGCCATTGTTCAGAATAAGAATAACAACAGCAAGCATATAATCCCATATTATCCTTTTTTAAAGAAGAATTTTTTTTTTTTTTTTTTTTTTTTTTTTGAAAATGTAAATAAAAAGAAAACTTTCCCCAACAAGAACATTTCACACATAAACTAAACTACATGTCATGTACAACACCACACCATATATACAAATACACATTTTATATATTATTATTATTTTATTTAGTTGTATTATTTTACAATGTATTATGGGTAGTTGCATTTTTACAAAATCTATAATGTATTAAGGTTAAAAGTTTCTTTGTTCTTAATGTGCATCCATTTGTGTACATAATACAAAATATAGTTAGACCTAGGTAGGTCATACTAGATAAGAATTTTTTCAGGTTCTTGGCTTCACTTTAATTTTCTATTTTTATTATTATCCTTTAACTATACAACATGATTTTAAGAAAAGAAAAATATACTACAATGCAATAGTAAAAGAAATTAAATAAATAAAGATAAGTAAAACTTGTAGAGAATTAGAGAACAAAAAAAAAAACAAAAATAACAACAAGCGAAATTATAAGAGCCAATTTACTTTAAGAAAAGTGAAATTTTATATTTTCTATTTCGCTGTGTTGTATATAGAATAAGTTCTGCATACTGAAATTTAATTCTCTTGGATATATTAGAAATTCATTTAGAAATCTTTTGAAGTTCATGAATTTTTAAGAAAAATATAATATGTATATATATATGCAATATGTATTATGTACAATATTATTATATACAAGATCTTGACCTATAAAATTTCATAAAACATTAACCCTTTTATGGATTATAAATTTTGACAATGAAATGAAATAATGACCAAAAAACATAATTAGAATATTTTTCAGGCTACTACTCTTTACTTAATTAATTGATTCTTGGTTTTGGTTGGTTATGGATTAAAAGACCAAACAGCTGGTTATGGATTAAAAGACCAACGAAAAAATTATATTTTTAAGAATTATAAATACTGCAATCACAAAACAGTGTGAAATAACAGGTCCTATACCAAATTGAAGAAGAAGAAATGAGCAGAAATTATTTTAAGGCATAAAATTCATAAACACGGAGAAAAATACATGTTAAGCAGAAATTTTTCTGCTCCATGCTTCTACTCAATTCATTAGTTCTATAGACCTTAACCGTTGTGTTATCAATCAAATTAACTTGCGTATATTACCAATCAATATACCTGGGTATGTATAATATTTTCTATGATTAGTAATAGCTAAAAAATTAATTTTATGTCTACATGAAGAATGGAAATATATGAAATGAAATGAAATTTAGTATAAAAATGTTTGCACAAGTAGCACTTTGTTCATGCAAACAAAAATAATCTTAGTAAAACGTGTTCAAAAATAAAAGGTTTGTGATTATTCCTAGATTTTTTTAATATAGCTAACAATTTATTGCAATAAGTGAATCTAATCACAAACAGATTTAGACTTTACAATTTGTTATCCTGTATGTATTCCAATTTTAAATAAACTGCTGTAGTAATTCAAGCGTTCCTCGAAGCGGAAGTTTAATAAAGTTTTGGAGGAATCCTCGGAGGAAGTTTGATCAAAAATCGTACTCAATTTCATCATGAATTTCAGTTTTTTATCATTATTATTTTATTCTTGGTACTATATAATTTTTTTTTACTAATTTATCTTAGACAACAACCGCATACGTAATAATTTATTAAAAAATTTAGAGAAAAAAAGAAAATCTGTACTTTGGTGCGTTGCGGCAATTTGTAAATTATAATTTTGGTATGTTAAGAGTATGTGTGTATGTATAGGCAGAAATTTTAAATTGAAATTTTTAATGGAAAATTAAAATGGAATAATGGAAAATATTTGCATTCGCCACGTCTCCTATTAAATAATATTAAAGAAATAATGAAAATCGCTTGTGAAATGGTTCAGATATTTGTAACTTATTTTTTTTCAATTTATAGATTAAGCATAATGATGATGATAAAAATTTGGTATAAATATTTGAGTCCAAAAGTATTACCTGAGCCGACAAACATTCGAAATATTAGTACTAAAAATAAGTTCGTTAATTAATAACGATTAAACATTTGAATTTATTTTCATCAAAACCCTGCTTGCAAAATTTATAATGGATGGTGGATAGCTAACTTCTCCTAAATTGACTGGTTTATCCACGTAATAAGGAAAGAATATTATAAGGGAAAAAGGAATTCGTCGGTGGAGTCTGAAAGGCTCCATAAACCATTTCCACTTTTTTTGACTTAGGAACAGATTTTTAGGTTTTGCGACACGCTCTTTCTTTTGGCCCAAACCGTTTTTCGCTATCTTTTACCGTTTCGGAGATATTTAGTTCCGGATTGACCCATATCCACCTTTGTAATACTTTGTTAATTATAAAATGACCCATACACCAACTTTTTGGATATGTGTCATTTTTGTATGAAGTTTGACGTCAAGATTGACTTATTTCTGAAATGCCCCATATTCATATGCCCCAAAAATGATCAAAACTATATCTAAAAGCATTATTAAAAATAAAATAATTGTGGTTGAAATCGTAAGCTTTTATTATGGGGGAAATAACCATTGATGTCAAAAACGTCGCCATAATAGAACCGTACTTTTTTAATATTTATAAGTTAAGGTATACCTAGGTAAGGTATATAACAAATAATAATATTAAGTTCTTTATTTTTTTACTAATTGAATTATTGTTTTATGTTATATGGTTTTTGTCTTAGATTATAATATTGTTACAAGAGAATTTTAATGAAATAAACTGATTTTTAATTTTGAAAATTTTAATACCATAATATGTATTTTTTAGTATATAGTAGACCATACATTTATTTGTAAACCTTAGTTATAAAACGACACATATCCAGTTAAATTTGACCCACTAAAATCAACTTGCTCAAAAAAGTGGATATGGGTCGTTTGGGAATAGATTTGGAATAACAAAAATGCCTATAACTTAGAAACTAAAAGGTGCAGGCACTTGAAATTTTGTAATTAAAATAACAAGATAAGTATTAACTTAAAAAATCGTATCGTACAGTTTTTTTTAAAGTAACTTTAAACTTCAAATCGCTTTTACTCGGAACCGAGTTGATGGCTTATGGAGCCTTTCAGAACTCAGCCGACGAAATGAAAATGTAATGATGGATAAGTACTAATTTTTTATGTAAAATGTGTGGCATTTAGGAGGTCCTTGTAAATATAACTAATTCAGTTTTACATTTTCTGTCTAAAGGAAGAAGATACAGTTTATATACAATTAAATCTATTCAAATCATCATTTCCTACATCCATGTTATTCTGATGCTGAACAACAAAATTTACCAGAAGATATTCGAGAAGATGCCGAATTAGTTTTAATAAAGTCGTAGTATTTTTACACCAGCCATTTCTGGACTAACAAATAAAATTGCCGGTTGAGGTATTATAGACTTTTGTGACAATTATTGTGCTATTATTGTTCGTAAGACAAATTATAAAACTGTTCTCAATCGTGAAATAGAACAAATCCAACAAAAGAATAGCGTACGGAGAAGCACATATATTGCTATTTGAGTTTTTGGTATTAACATAATAATTATTGTGCCTTGGTATTAACACAATTAACATACGCATAATACGAATAAAATTTTGTACAAAAACTTACTGAACAAGTAGTGATGTCCGGAATTCAACTTGTTATTTCAATGTTAGTTATGGCATTAGAGAGCATGTTAGATCGAATATTGAAATAAATGCGATTAGAATGTTTAGTATTTTATTTAGCCGAACGATGTGGTGTAGTGGTTTGATGTCATCTGAGTACTAATCAGGGTCCCATACATGGTATGGACGTAGTAAACAGTTTTTTTGTTAATTATTTTTTACATGTAATTTGGAATACAATTTGATGGGTTATCATAAAAATAAAATGATGCTATTATGAAGATGGAGTCTATTGTAGCAATAAGTTAGTTAATATTTCTTCTTCGAAATATTTTTCTTAACTTGTATAGTTATTATTATAGAGATTAAAACTATTGTTAATTCATTTTCCACAAATTTTATTTATTAATTAATTTTTAAATGTTTTATTTATTTATTTTACACAGATTTTATTACTAAATTTATTGTTCTTTTTATTTTATAACTGTTTTTAAGAATTTACATATACAACTACAGATTTTAAGATTTTATTCTATTTTCTTCAATGGTCCATCTAAGACTGAGTTTTTTTCAAACAACGGTGTCTTTCATTTCCGTGGGTGCACAGCAACCGGAAATAGTAATCGGCTGAAATATATCTTTGACAGACACCACCTATTAGATCTATTACATAACTATATATAGTTTTCTATATTAAAATTAGTATAAATAACATAAAAAAAATCTATGTGTAAAAATCAGTTAGTGTGTTCGTTCATCCCATAGACTTGAAATTATATAAAACAAAAATCTGGAGTTAAACATGATCTTAGTGGAAGAATGAAGCACAATTAAAATTGTTAACTCTGTTCCACATGTAGACCACATCAGAAATCTTGTATAAGCTGCAAAAATTTGTAGAAATGTTATCTATCTATCTAACAATATCAAAACTTGTTAATATATATATTATGTTCATATTTGCTTCTAAATAATTTAGTATGTTTCTTATATAAATCTTTAATTTCAGTAATAAGTAAAAATAATAAAATAAATAATGAAAAACAGATAATGTTAAGCAACTTGAATAGCTTGCTGTTTTTTTTTTACATTGTTTTACTTACATACCCACTACCCAGGTATGTTGGCTGGTAACGTAAGAAGTACACAATCTTAAATAGCTGAAAGTCGTGGCTAATAAAATAGCTGAAATCTTAAATAGCTGTTAGTCGTGGTATCAAAAAGGTACAATTATTTGCTAATTGGTTTTCCAGAAGTAACTGGAATGGTAAGTTCTACCTACCTAAATAGCTGAAAACACTTTTTTCTCCGAAAACAATTTGTATTCTTCAGATACATAATTAGCAATTTTAGGCCGGTCCGATATCAAAAGGCCTTGTTTTTTTTTTTTTACATTTGAATAAAGTAAAAAGCATGCCCGTTCATGCCCGGTTGGTAACATAAAGGTTATCTTTAAATTTTTTAACAATTTTTTTCTTACAATAAAAATTGGAAATTATTTTAAATTTTATCAAGGTATAAATTTATTTTATCCAATATTTCATTCTTTGGTATAATTTAATTCGATTAGTTGGAGCAATTTTAATCATTTCAACTTTAACAAAGAAAATTTAATATTTTAATTTTTAAAATCGATTTATTTGTGAATTTTTTTTGCAAAAACTAATTTTACGTGACACATGAGAATGTTAATTTTACATTTAATAATCCTTTAATCCTTTTCAGCTTAATTATTTATTTAGTAGAATTATGCACAAACAAATAATATACGACAATAAAAAGTGTTAGACAATAAATATAATATATAATTGTAGATATTTAAATACAAAAATATAGGTAAATTTTCAAATATCAAAATGATAGGTACTTGTAGTCCACATTATATTTGCTTTGCTTTTAAATTCAAATTTAATTTAATTATTTACAAAATTTAAATTAGCCCTTTTATCATACAAATAACTTTATTTGAAAATTTGAAAATTTAAAAAAATACAAAAAGCGGGGGTTGGGTAATATCAATGGTTTAATAATAATGCACTTTAGTTAACAATATGATTAAATATACATTATTATTATTTATTTTAAATGCTTTAATTTCACTATACAATTTTTCTTATTTTTAGTTTAAATTATTAAGAGCTTATACTAATATATTTACATTTATGATTTATAATGTAGTTAGAATAACATGAACTTTTCTAATTGTAATAAAATTTTAGCAAATATAATTTTTAATATAAGGGTAACTGATTCTAATATTATTAGTAGACCAATAATAATTAAGGCTTATTGCTGCTGTTTGTTACTACGCCCTGGGAAGGGTAAATGTAAATGGGAGAAGAAGAAGAAAATTCTGACTTATTGCATAGAATTTAAAGTTATAATATCTTTTAGCAACAAAAATTAAGAAAAGCTGTCTTATATATTAGTAAATACGTATACCGACCTAAATGGTGTAACGATTATTTCAGCTGATCACTAATTAAAAGAACTGGGTTTCAAATTCCTCTTAGAATATGGATTTAAAATTGAACTTTTCTCGTGGCTTGTAAATTATGTAATTTTATAAAATTTGTCGAGAGTATAATTTGAAAATAACTTAGTAAACTGCAGTGCCATTAATGTGCGAAAACGTTACTGTTCCTGAAAAGTTACTGATAATAGGAAACAAATGAAATAGAGATAATGTTCGATTAAATTAATGGTTAAAAAATAATAGAACTGTAGTAAAAACTATATTTGTTTAGTAATTAATAAATTCACTTTTCACTTGTTAATGAACATAACTAAATATTCAATTTCTTTTCATCAAAAAAATTATTCCGTATTAGGAAAAAAAAAATTGGCATTAGGGAAAACATTTATACAATGGTATTTCTAGCAAAAAATGTATTTATACTTTAACAAAGTTAACCAAAAAATACATTTGAAAGCTTTTATTATAATTTTATTCAAATTTAACTATTACGAAGTTTGTATTTGATTTGGTTCTTATAACTTACATTTTAGTTTCTTTGAATTCTATAAATGAGTTATGAAACTATTTAAATTAAAACTGGGAGTCAGCGCCGTAACTAGGCAGATGCAACAGGTGCACAAGCACAGGGCCCAGATATCAGAGAGACCCTGAAATAAACTTTTACTTATTTTTTCTTTTATATATATGAAATAATAAATAATTATATAGGAACAAATAAAAAATAGTGGTGTCAATATAATATCATGCCACCTAGTGATTAATAGGAAAGTTATTTTTCTATTAATCACTATAATAAATAAACGCAATAATAGAAAGCTGCAATTTTAGTTCACGCGTAACTACAAAAAAATGCATCTTTAAACGATAAACACAATTGGAACTACCGACGAAAAAAATAAAATACATACGCTCTTATCATAGCAAATAAAATTTTAAATAAAATAGCAGCTGATAAATTTGATATTCATGATGTCAGAAGACAAGGTGATACGACAACGGTGCTAATATGTCTGGAAAATATAAAAGTGTAAGAGAACGTATTTTTTAAATCAATAATTTGGCAATTTTTGTGCCTTGTTCGGCTCTCTGCCTTAATTTAGCTGGTGTTTAAACTGCGTCTACAACACCACAAATGATAACTTTTTTTTTGGTAATGTGCAAAGATAGACAAGATTTTAACTTTTTCTCATCCTCGACAGCACGATGGGAAGTTTTAATGAAATATTTAAAATTAACACTTAAAAATTTATCGAATACAAGGTGGTCATCAAAGGCCAATGCAATGAAATCGTTAATTTTACATTAAATCGATGTAAAAACAGCATTGGTTGGATTGCATATGGTTCAAGGGTTTCGAACAAGATTTTGAAAAAGAAATATTTTGCTAAAACTATAGATTTACAGTTGCATTTCGGAGTAAATGAAGGAGAATAGTTGAAAAAAAAAATTAATTGATGAGGCACCGGATGTAGGAAGTAGTATGATGTCCGAAAGTTTAATTAAAATGCATATGTACAATGTTTTTGACAAGCTGTTGTCTCAATTAGATTGGTGTTATGAACAACTTAGAAATATTTATAAAGCTTTTAGTTTTCTATATGGTTCATCATTAGAAAAATATAGTGTTGTGGATTTAGAAAAAGCGTCTGCTCATCTTGCCATTAAGTACAGCAAAATATATACAAGCTCGCATGTGAAATTGAAAGTTTTAAATGTAAAGCATCGATATTAGTAGACAATTTAAAAACTGCAACACCACTTAGAATGTTACAAGGTCTACATGACTTTGGATTAATAGAATTTTATCCAAATATTAATATACTATTTATTACTCTTCCAGTATCAATTGCTTCATGTGAGAGAAGCTTTAGCAAATTAAAATTAATAAAAAGTTATTTAAGATCAAATATCGGACAAGATAGGTTATCCAATTTTGCCATAATATCTATTGAATACAATATAGTTAAAGATGTATCATTTGATGACATTTACATGATGATGTATTTGCTGAAATGAAGGCTAAAAAATCCATAATTAAAATTTTGTATATAATGTGTGATGATATTTTTTTCCATTATAAATGTTTTTTTTAAAAAAGTTATCTTACACATCTTTATAGGTATCATAATTCTATAACTTACTTTTTCCCAAAACAAAATATAGGGGCCCTAAAAAAATATTGCACAGGACACTGGGAAAGCTAGTTACGCTGCAGGAAATGTTACTTACTCTTATTTATACTAAAATTAGGTAAGGAAGTTAATTTTAAGAAAGACATGAGTACTTTATGATAATTACCAAAAAAACTCGTTGATTTAGATTTCTTAAAACCAGGTATACTACGTAGAAAAAAACACTACAAAACAAAAAACCAATATTGCTGATTATTGGGTGAGGAGGAGAGTTCGCCAAAAAAGAATCGCTAAAATAACTTATTAATGTACAACAGTCATTGATCGAAATATTGAATGCTGATGTCCAAAACAAAATAAGTCAGGCCTATACCTGCAATAAAAAGACCAAAGACAGACATTGACGTAGAAAAAAAGCAGGCAATAAAGACCAAAATTAAAAAAAAAAAAAAAACAATAAGAGAACATGAATTCATAATGAATGCAAACATCTTGTCAATTCAAATAATACTAGGGGCTCCCTGTTGAGTAATTATAATTCAAGTTTAAGTATTAGCTTTTGTGTAAAAATTGTGTACCTACAGATTTTTTTTATCAGAAAATCTCATGTTAAATTGAATGAATGAATAAAAATATAGATCTCTGGGACTGAACAGATCTCTATGTCAAAATTTGAGTTTCCATTAAGTTGTTTTTCAATTGAAAATACTACTAAAGAATATTTTAATGCAACGTCAATTCACCGTGCTAGTCTGTTTTATTTGTTTTTTATTCATACTCCTAATTAAAAGTTATCTTGAACCCGATTGTACAAATCTAGATATGGAAAGTTTAAAAATAAAGTTAAAATTTTGGAAAGCAAGGGGAAAATTATTTTAGGAGAAACAAGTTGCAGAATAAATTTATTCCAACGATCCAAGAAACTTCTAAGAAAACTTAATATTTATCTTTACCTACCTTACCTACCTACATTAAATGTAGCTCATAATACACTCTCTTGATATTTGTAAAAAAAATGTGGTGTGGTGATTTATTTTTTTATTTTCTCTTATTTTTGGTGAATAAAATTTTTATTGTATAATTTTGAGGTGAATTGTTGACAACTAACTACATTATAATATATGATAATAACATTTTGAAAAGCGATGTTAAACAATAGTAGAGAAGGAAAAGTCCATAAACATGGGAAAAATATATTGTTGTGCAGTGTCGCTCAACTAAACTATATGATATGATTTAAGAGGTTACAGATATGATCAAATTAAACTAAACATCTTCTATAGGTAAAATAAATGCATTGATTGGTTTAAGTACTTGTACTAACTATTGGCTAACTTTTATAGTTCTGAGGTATTTTTTTCCACGTTGTTCTTAAAAATGGTTGTTCCAGTCAACTGGCAAAATATTAATCAAAATTTCAATGTGCCGTTTGATAATACTTACATCTTTTTAAATGCATATCGCACTTACAGAAAATTTTCAGATGGCTAATTGAAGAATTTCTGCAAATGAGTGTTGAAATATATAATTTTTATTCTTGTTTTGGTTTTCTTTTTTATAAAAATCAGAAAATTATTACAAAATTCTTGTAAGGCTATTCCATTTCGATGTAATTTCATTAATCCACACGACTGTATACATTTTTCTTTAAAGCAGCAAAACTCTTTTAAAATTTTTGATTTATCTATACAACACATGATGGTAGATTAATAATGCAATGGTAAAGCTCTAGATGGCAGAATGAGGCCTATTATTCTGATTGATGAACAGCTTATTCTCACTGATGATATACAAACTGATCAGAACTGACGTTAGATTTATTTTGTTAGTCTCTAAGAAACTTTATAATGTTTACAATTAATTTTAAAATTATTTACATATATGCTCCCGTATTAATTTTTTAACTACACTAATTCTAATTTCATTTTTTATGTTATTTGGTAATTCATTGAAAATTTGCACTCCTCTGTACATGAGTAAGTTTTGTGTGCTATTTTTTTTTTGTATAACGGTATTCTAAGATCTCCTCTGTTTCGTAAATAATAATATCAACCAACATAGTGTGTTTCTGCATATAATTGCGTAGTAAATACTTAAGTTTAAACATCCGAATCAGTACGTTGTATTTCAATTTACTTCTAACATCCATCCATTTCAATTTACTTAGCATATCTTTGATACGGATTCTAATACCGTATTTTAAAATAATTATCATCGCTCGATTTTGTGCAATCTGAAGTTTGTTCAATTGTGTTTATTGTAGGAACAAAATTGAAGAGTAGTTGTAGTTGAATTGTGGCAGTATCAGCGTACTATATATATTAATTGCACAATCTTTGGAAATTTTTGATCTTATTCTACCTAAAAAAGCTATTTTCTTTGCTATATTCTTACATATATATGCACAGTGCATATTATTAAAGTTCAGTTTTTCGTCTATAATTACTCCTAAGTATTTTATTTCAACAGCATTTTCAATTTGTTCTCCACTTATTTCTATTTTTGGTTTTTGTTATCGTACCTATATTGTTAAACATTTTGTTTTCATTATATTAAGCTTATGTTTATTCATATTACATTTATTCATTATATTCAAGTTAAGTTTGTCAAGGAATCTATAACCATTAGGATAAAATATATTATTATGTTCTAGTTAGCAGAATTCAAAAAAATAATTTATAAAGTGCTTTTTAATAAACTACTAGGCTTAGAAGGGTTAAAAATAAAAATGTATTTTAAACACAAAAAGAATTATATTAAAATAATGAACTGAATCCATATAAAAATGAGCGAAGCATATTCATTGTAAATTTTTATTGTTAAATAACTATTTAAGTTATAAGTTGTAATAATTTCTTTTTTTATTAAATTGTTTCAAGTTCATATTTCAAATGAATACACGTTTAGGTGTTCTAAATTGTAATATTAATTTTTTTTGTTATTAAAAATTAAAGCTGAATAATATACAAAAAAAAAATTGTTCTACTTTTAAAGTAGCAAACCTTAAAATAGATAAAAAAAAAAAATTAATTTTAATATTTAATAATAGCTATGTACCTATATTTGATTATCCTTTAAGTAAATACACGTACACGTACAACTGCAACATGTATTTAACAGGAAATTTAAAATAAATCATAAAAAATATAATTATATACACGTGACAATTACTTTGTTGTGTAATTTAACCAGGTGAAGAATAAAAATATAAATATTTTATGAAGCGTAATCGGAAATTTGTGTACGCACAAAAAATACATAATATTATGTACATTACATTATATAAGTAAGTATCTAAGCATTGTATATTAAATTTATGTATTTAATATGAATGTAAAGGACTATTTTTATACTAAGCCATGATACTAAGAAAACAATTTTTTTATTTAAATTTCGTTGTATTTCGTTGATTCCAAAACCTTACAGAGTTAGTAAAATGGCTTAAACAAATATTTTTCCAATTTCAGTTGTTTCATTTGGATTCAGTACATTATTTTAGCTTTCAATTAAATTTTTAGCTAAAATATAATAAAAATTTAATATAAAAAAAAAAGTTGATGAACGATGGTGTCGGACAAAAACAAGTTGAAATTAAAGAAAAAGTTTATGAATTTTTAAATTTTTGTTATTTTTGGTATATGCTACACTTTAAATCGGCTTAAAAATGAATTGGCAAAAAATTAAATTTGAATATTTTGCAAAAATTAGAACAAAATGTTTTCAGTTTCATGGCTTCGTATAAAAATATGTTCACTTTTGTGAATTTTAAAGCATGCATTTTTTATGTGAAAAAAAAAAATTAAATTTATTATTTATTTATTCATAAATTTAACAAAGTCGTTTTATTCATCGTTTATTTTTATTTCAACACGTATGTTAAAGTTAAATTCCGAAATCTGTTTAAACGAAAATTGTTTCTATTATTTTTGTTTTTGCTTTTAATTGAAGATAATTTTAAATTGAACATACATAGAGGGTGGTTGATACAGGTTATCTGTAAGAAAATAATATAAAATGTCAGTTGATTGACCATAAATGAAGCCTCACACTAGTATATGGTAGAAATATCTGTTTACTCACAGACATGCTGTAATTAAAGCACTAGAATTGGTAACCACCAATTCAAAAACCATGTTGGTCTGTCGCAGTTTTTTTAACTGCTCAACTTGCAGATCAACTTACCAGAGAGGGTACTATCTTGAAAATTCTACCGGAAAGGAGGAATCTGGATGTATTTTTTTTTTTTTTTAAGTTAAGCCAAACACTAGGTTTTAAACGATACCTTTATAGCTTGGACTAATTGAGGATTGTAGAAAGAAAAATATCCCTTTCATCAGTAGGGAGTATTTGAGTAAATTTATTAATATTACTCTTGAAATTTTGTAAATTGTACTTAGGTATATTTTGCATTGGGAAATCACGTTTGTTGGAATATGGTTCTACATTCGGAAAAGTTTGACTACAAACGATTTCCCATAGCTGATTTTGAGCCACCTTGGAATTGCACTAAGTAGGGATGGGCACTTGATTCCTCTCTTGTTCCTCGGCGTAAATATTTAATAGGTGGCATTAGGATTTTAATTTCGTCTGAACAAGTGCCTAGACCTACGAGATATCTATAAAATACGGAAAAGTACCTGTAATCTACTGCTTCGAAAAAATGGAAAACCATTACAAAGAAAATCTGGCCTATACTGAACCTAAGGCAAATCTTAGCCTACTATCATTGTGTTATTGCCAAAAATGTCAGAATTTTTTGAATCCCCAAACTACTCTTGGGGTACTACTAATACCAAACATCTACTCAAAGACCTAAGCTGCTTTGTAAAATACTCCAAATGGTTGAAGTTGTAGATTCTTATGTGAAGAAATTGCCCTGGTATTCCAATGAACCTCTCTGGTCGAAACGAGTCGACATACTGCCGGTACCCACCACTACCTACATTTCTGGTTGATTTATGAAGACAAATATAGACTCATTTGAGACATGTACATTAATAAAATAAATTTATTATAAACAAGTATTTTATCAATAACAACGTATTCTGAGCTGAAGCAATTGTAGAAAGGTTTAAAAAATTTAGAAGCATTATGCAATGCAATGATATTTGACAAGATCTGTAGAGTATAATTTAATTGGGGAAAAGAAAATAAGTGAATGATAAACCACTTGTGACACAGCTCTATTACCTGTATTGTGTAGTTCTGATACTGATGATATCTCTATGTTTAAACATATTTGAAGAGCACACTGGACATACTTTTACTTCCTATTTCTACTCTTTTCCTAACATTCCTTCCCAAAATTCCCATCTTTGTACTAAGTTTTATCAAAATTATTAAAACAAGCTAGAATTGATTTTTTTTTTGTAATTATTTTTCAATTCATATGTTAAAATAATTTTAATACTGCTTATAAACAGTTTGTATGATATTATATTATAAAGATTGAATAAACTCAAATCTAAATTTGTAAATTTATTCAGTTGTCCAATGATGATGATTGACTTAGTTTATAAGCTTTTTATTATGTGAAAATATTTCTAATTTGTAACAGTTATAAAAATAAATAAAAAACTGAAAAAAAAACCTATTTGAACAGAATCAGCTGATAAATGAGTAAAAATAATGAATGAAATATTCTTGTGAAATAAATAGATTGACATAACAACGTGCAAAATTTTGAAACGTAAATTGATTTATTGTCCAACCTTCAAAATAAAAATATCTTATTACCCAACCAGCGAAAGGTACAATTAAAAAAATTTTAATGCATCATACTACTACCAGGTGTATACTCAAATGTTCATAAAACTCGGTTTCAATGAATTTTTGTCCTTCAACCATACATTTTAAGTTTGTAATTTGATTATTTTTGTTAGATAGGTACAGTAACAAAAATTTAAATATTTGCTTTAAACCAATCTAAGATGACTGAACAAACATAAATCACTGAACTTGGTATATTCTTTTTAATCAATTCATCCTTACTCTCTTGTAATACCTATTCATATTGCATATGATGAATTTGCGTATATATAAAAATTTATACTAAATATCTAAGGTAAATATTGTAAAGGTATTTCCAATGAAAATAAACCTTTTTTGTATTATTAATAGGTACATATATGAAGTTCAAAATGCATGAAAGTTCAAAGCGATAATTCTACTTCAAGTTAGTTTCATAATGAAATATTTTAGTCTTAATCTGAACACGGAAATGCAAAAATAGAAACACATATTCAAGGGTATGCGAGAATTAACTAATTTCATATCAATCCAGTTGATTTTATGATACTTGATGAGAAATCCCAAAACTATAAAAAAATTAACTTTATTGTACAATATTGCAAAATAAAAAAGATTCACTATAATTTCCTGCTCTATATTTACGTTGACATATTTCTTTAAATTCAAATTGAAATATTTAAAATTATTCAGTTCAATTTGAACAGTTTTAATAAAGCAAAAGCAAAACAATCAAATAAAAAAAAAAAAATTGTTAATAAAAAAATATTGTCTCTGTTTTTTTAATTCGCAATTCAAAGGACATCGATAACATTGTAAAACAATATTGTTGAATGGTTTTGGTTATATCTTTTTATTTTTTTATTTATTTAATTTTTCTTTTTTTTTTCATTTTAATTCAATGACATTTTAATTTTTTTTTTTTTGTCCTTTTAATAGAAATACACAAAATAACTATCCTTTCGCACTATGTTTAAAAAACATAATAATTAAAAATTTCACTAAAAAAAACACACTGCTTTTATCAACTCTAGGATACTTGTTGAAATAATACTTGAAATATTGAAACTCAATTGATCACTTGAATTGAATTATTGAATCAAATTGATCAGTGTAGATATATGAAAATTTGAAATGTAAATATTGTTGATATAAACTACATGTATAGTGGTAAATTACAGTTGATTGTAGATCGAATATTGTTAGTAGTACATGTAGTAATGTAGCTATACTAGTAGATTAATCAACCCCATATATAACGGTAAATTACAGCTGATTGTAGATATAATTGTAAATTACAGCTGATTGTAGATCTAATATATAGTTGGTAGTACATGTAGTAATGTAGCTATACTAGTAGAGTAATCAACCACATATATAACGGTAAATTACAGCTGATTACAGATGTAACTGTAAATTACAGATGATTGTAGATCTAATATTGTTAGTAGTACATGTAGTAATGTAGCTGTACTAGTAGATTAATCAACCACTTATATAACGGTAAATTACAGCTGATTGTATATATAACTGTAAATTACAGCTGATTGTAGATCTAATATATAGTTAGTAGTACATGTAGTAATGTAGCTGTACTAGTAGATTAATCAACCACATATATAACGGTAAACTACAGCTGATTGTATATATAACTGTAAATTACAGATGATTGTAGATCTAATATAGTTAGTAGTACATGTAGTAATGTAGCTGTACTAGTAGATTAATCAACCACATATATAACGGTAAACTACAGCTGATTGTATATATAACTGTAAATTACAGCTGATTGTAGATATAATATATAGTTGGTAGTACATGTAGTAATGTAGCTATACTAGTAGAGTAATCAACCACATATATAACGGTAAATTACAGCTGATTACAGATGTAACTGTAAATTACAGATGATTGTAGATCTAATATAGTTAGTAGTACATGTAGTAATGTAGCTGTACTAGTAGATTAATCAACCCCATATATAACGGTAAATCACAGCTGATTGTAGATATAATTGTAAATTACAGATGATTGTAGATCTAATATAGTTAGTAGTACATGTAGTAATGTAGCTGTACTAGTAGATTAATCAACCACATGTATAACGGTAAACTACAGCTGATTGTATATATAACTGTAAATTACAGATGATTGTAGATCTAATATAGTTAGTAGTACATGTAGTAATGTAGCTGTACTAGTAGATTAATCAACCACATATATAACGGTAAACTACAGCTGATTGTATATATAACTGTAAATTACAGCTGATTGTAGATATAATATATAGTTAGTAGTACATGTAGTAATGTAGCTATACTAGTAGATTAATCAACTCCATATATAACGGTAAATCACAGCTGATTGTAGATATAATTGTAAATTACAGCTGATTGTAGATCTAATATAGTTAGTAGTACATGTAGTAATGTAGCTGTACTAGTAGATTAATCAACCCCATATATAACGGTAAATTACAGCTGATTGTAGATATAATTGTAAATTACAGCTGATTGTAGATCTAATATTGTTAGTAGTACATGTAGTAATGTAGCTATACTAGTAGATTAATCAACCACATATATAACGGTAAACTACAGCTGATTGTAGATATAACTGTAAATTACAGCTGATTGTAGATCTAATATAGTTAGTAGTACATGTAGTAACGTAGCTGTACTAGTAGATTAATCAACCACATATATAACGGTAAACTACAGCTGATTGTAGATATAATTGTAAATTACAGCTGATTGTAGATCTAATATATAGATGGTAGTACATGTAGTAATGTAGCTATACTAGTAGAGTAATCAATCACATATATAACGGTAAATCACAGCTGATTGTAGATATAATTGTAAATTACAGATGATTGTAGATCTAATATAATTAGTAGTACATGTAGTAATGTAGCTGTACTAGTAGATTAATCAACCACATATATAACGGTAAACTACAGCTGATTGTAGATATAACTGTAAATTACAGCTGATTGTAGATCTAATATTGTTAGTAGTACATGTAGTAATGTAGCTGTACTAGTAGATTAATCAACCACATATATAACGGTAAACTACAGCTGATTGTAGATATAACTGTAAATTACAGCTGATTGTAGATCTAATATAGTTAGTAGTACATATAGTAATGTAGCTGTACTAGTAGATTAATCAACCCCATATATAACGGTAAATCACAGCTGATTGTAGATATAATTGTAAATTACAGATGATTGTAGATCTAATATAGTTAGTAGTACATGTAGTAATGTAGCTGTACTAGTAGATTAATCAACCCCATATATAACGGTAAATCACAGCTGATTGTAGATATAATTGTAAATTACAGATGATTGTAGATCTAATATAGTTAGTAGTACATGTAGTAATGTAGCTGTACTAGTAGATTAATCAACCACATATATAACGGTAAATTACAGATGATTATAAATCTAATACAAATTTCCTTTTAATTAGATCTTTAATGCAAGAGATAATTAAAATGAAGTTTTAGTTCACATCCCTAGAAGAAAAAGGCCAGTTGTTACTGGTAAATAAGAAAATTCAAAATTAAATAAAAGAGCCAGATTGGATTACATTTTGTAGCAGAACGAATATCTAATCCGAACTGGATGTATCATTATTGCTATTTATTAATAATTATTAGTTTTAAACTGTAGTTTTTAAGCAAAATTTGTAAGGTTATTCCTTTAGTTTAAAATAAAATAAATAAATAAAAATTGGTGAAAACTATTTTAACCATCACAATAAATCCTGCTAAGATGGTATTAAAATAATAAGTCTCGTAAAATGGTATTAAAATAATAAAATCTTAAGTCTGAAATAAAATTCGAAGTCATACTAATTTTTGGGAATGTGACTTATCAAACAGTTAGAGTATAACAGCAATAATATTTACTTACCATCTTACATTTTGTTTTATATTACAAAAGAAATATGAAATTAATTATACCGTTATATTTATATTTTGTAAGGATAAAGAATAAAAAAAACCCTTTCAAAAAAATATCAATTAATAAAATAATACAAATAGTAGGCTATCTATATTTTAAAAATACGTAATTATATCTATTACCAATATGGTGACAGCAGGCAGATGCTCGTAGTTTATTATAAAAAAAGTATGTACAATAAAAAAAATTAAATTAAATTGTAGTGTTATAAGATAAAATGTCACAGAGCACTACAAAGTAGTTAATAAGTTCAAAAGTACAATATACATTTTATATCATTTTTCAGAATATTTGTTATCCATAGTGATAAGTAATACTACTTATGTACATACATACATACATTGTATCTATGTCCTTCCTACAGCAATTGACTTCCTGCTGTAAGTACATTATATTGATTTCAACTTATTGTACATTGAGTTCCAATTTGGATGATTTGCTTGATTAGAACATTTTTATATATGAACTTTATTATTTCGAGATAGCCTTGAGAGTTTTGTACCAAGTTGGAATATATTCAAGATCGTATTACGAATAATCTATTTTAAAAGTTATAATATTATCATTATTGGTAATAAAACAACTAAGACTTATTCCAGCCAACTTGAATGTGAGTGTTAAAAATGTTCTATCCTATCGCAGAGCTATTTATAAGAAACCACACAAAATGTAAATATTCCCCCAGGTTGACCTATATATAGGACAGCATACAATATGTCATACAAACACGTATAAAGTTCATTAAAATTAACTTAAATCAGTCAAAAGTATCTTATTTTTAGGTTCATAAATTTAGGAATATTTTACAATACCAACCTTTCAATTAATAAATAACATTATAAACTCAATTCAAAATTGGAATTTTTCTTAAAGGTTGAAAATAGTAGAGATTAATGTACAAAATGTTAAAAAATAATTAATAAAAAATATTTAATTGTGTTCAAACTACCAACATTTATTTGTTTAAGTATATCAAAGAAGCTTCGACAACACTATTAAATAATGGATTTATTAGTTGAAAATATTAATTATTTTTTTATTTAAATTTTGTCCTATATTACCTATAATTGGTTTCCTATATACCTAATATGTATAGTCCAACCGGCAGAAGTATGTAAGAATTTTTATTTCGATGTAAAGTGTAATTATGACACAAGTAAAAGCATTTGTCATGATAAGAGTGAATTCAAGGGTGTTCAGGTAGTTATTAAAGCTTTATTAGAAGTTGAAAATAATTTTAAAGGTCACAATGTCATAAACATTTGTCCACCGGAATTAGATAAATTGACGGTTTGTGAAAAATTTTATGATCAAAATCTATTTGATAACGAATTGGCAAGCGATGTTCAAAGTTCAATAGAAGTGAAAAATTGGGACAAAAATGATGAAATTGAAGATAATAATGATAATTCGTTTTTGTTGTTAACTCAAGATCTTTATCTTGGTAAATAGTTTGTTAAATATTTGAATAATTGTGTTTCTGCAATGTTAACTAATTTTGACTTTATAACCTAATCAGAAAATATTTATATTTTCGATACATTTTTGTTTTAAAATTATACTTACACATCGTCTATTTATAGGACAGTCCATAAATCGGAACCTATAAGTTTTAGGCAACGAGAAAGAGTTAATTTAACGTAGAAATAACACATTTCAGTTCCAGTTTCACATAACGATTATATAAAACAATGTGGAGTTTTAAAATATAGGACAATAGTTTTTTTTTAACATTATAAGCACCACATTTCTCGTTCAGGATTTTACTTTACAAAATGAAAACATATTATACAATATAGACATATTACTGACTTCTAGAATCTATTAAATATAATCAATTCAGATCAATTCAACAATTTCAGATCTTTAATGTTGAAATTCAATAATGAAATTATACTCATCCACATTTATATCTTTTTTATTAATGTTCTACGAGGTAAATTACTCAAAGTAAATTAGATTGACTATAAAAGTTGAATCTCTACTGAAATCTAAACTAGATCAAGTTTGTAGCAGTAAAGTTTTGTATATTTGAAGCAGTCTGTGCATAAGTATTAAATTAATTTGTTTATAATTTAAATTGTAATTAATTAATAACGACAAGTTTGTCATTCATATACATACATAATATTTTAAGTTAATTATATTTTCATTATATAAAATTATTAAATTAAAATTACTATACCAAAAAATAAATCATATATCATGTCATATAACTATTTTATTTATTTCAAAATTATTTTTAATGCTTAAATGATTTTATTAATTGAATAATTTATATTATTCAGTAAATTCATTGAACTCCACATACATGTACATACATGTTTTAATGACTTCGAATGATATATACAAGCCTAAGCTTATTCAGTTATGACCTGATAGTATTTGGTTAATTGGACTTAAAATTTATCTTTTATTTACTTGTTTTTAATTTAATTTATTAAATCGAAATACGACTTTGTCTTAATACACTTAGAAGACATTAACATTATTAGCTCTTCTGAGGAAGATATTGTATCGGCGTAAACCTAATGACCATATCCAAAGGTTATAATTTTTTTTTCCAAAATTTTCTGCTTTAAACTACAATATCTCCATAAAGAGAGCACTAATCATCATCAAATAAATGTTAAAATATGCTCCAGACCGTTATCTCTCTAGAACATAATAACTGAATTAATTTAATAGATCAATAGATGTAACGGTGTTTATACAAAGACATAAAAACCACAAGGATACTTCCAAAAGTCCTTTTCGTCCTTAGAAAGCTATCCTTGTGATATGGTCATTAGGTCCTACGTTCATACAACATCACATTCAGAATCCCCACATTATTGTAATGGTAGTAAAATTTAAATGTAGGTAATGAGTAAATTTATATGTATGTACCGTAACATATTTTCAAGGTTGCATCAACTCGTATAATAATCACTAAAAATGAAGAAGAAAGTATTAGTTAACCCACCAGTTATGTTGCCGAATTTTTAATTAGAAGGTTCATGTCACGATACGGACATGCATTTTTTTCGCTTACTCTTTAAAATTGATTTAGAATATAATTTGGTTATCGCTTAAAATAAAATTGAGTGTTATGATTATGAAGGCAACTCTACAATGAATATTAAATCTATTTTTTCACGTTTTCAATGTTAGTTGAGCTTTTATAAAAAAAAATCAGAGGAAAAATTATTGTATGACATTGTGGAAACCAAATGCCTCCGTATATAAGTAGTTAGAATGCTATTCTGAGATTTATGAGAAAAACCAACGGTCATAAAATAGAAATGGGAGTGTAATGAAATCTCGTCTCTTGCAATTTCGCTTTTTAAAAATATCGTTTTAATTCCAGAATATTTACCTTAATTATTTTTATGCCTAACCGATGTTGGAAGGTGGTATCTCCTTTTTCCAGAATTTTTCAACAAATTAAAAAGAGCAAGATTTTAAACAAAAAAAAAAGATTTTGAAAAACGATATTTAAAAAAGCGATATTTAGAACCTGAACGAACAAAAAGTTTAAGTTAATAGCTATGTACTGTGATAACCTTATTATGTATGTATATTATGTTATTTCGAATAATTTATATTGCGATCAAATTTTGGTTTAAATATTTTTCAAAATCTACATATTTGTTCGCTTAATCTACATAGTAGTCGCATATATTTATAAAGTAATTTCTATGTGGTGTTAAAAGTACATTATTAGTTTAGCTTATATAGTCTTATGATGGGCCCATCAACCTTCTGGGTTTTGTCGGACTCAGAATATGTTTACATTACATTTTTTTTTTTCAATCAACGCTAATTAATTCATATTAATTTTACTTAAAACTAGTTTAACAAAATTTAATAATAATTCATTTTCTATTTCTACCCATTACCAAAATTAGGTTTCCAGTATTCGTTATCATATTATGATGTCTTCAATATGTACGCCAAATAAAAATTTAAACCAGAATATGGACTGTTAAATTAACAAGCAGAAAGCACTAAGTAAATTTTTTTCCAATATGGATTTTATAGGCAAAGTAACATTGTAAATCTCAAGTAAATAATATTATTCCACACAGGCAATAACCAATGTAATTGTTGACATAGAAAACAGCACCCTATATGTAACAAAAATGTCGGACGATATGCTCTAAAACAAATTAATACTTTTACAGAAATAAAAAAATATATGTCGAATGATTTTAATTAAAAATAAAAAAATATTTATTTTATACTAGACCGACGAATATTAAGCTGAGAATAGCCGATAATATAATATTATGTCCTTAAATAACAAATGGTTGACGAATGCCTAATTAAATTGTTATGATTTTATATAAAAATAAATAAATTGTGG
Source organism: Argyra leucocephala (assembly GCA_963942445.1). Taxonomy (NCBI): domain Eukaryota; kingdom Metazoa; phylum Arthropoda; class Insecta; order Diptera; family Dolichopodidae; genus Argyra; species Argyra leucocephala. The sequence goes on along the minus strand of OZ012678.1, from coordinate 139,445,027 downwards.
TGAATCAAAAAAATTTTTTATTTTATTATGATTTTCCAATATTTTACCTTTTGTATAATTTTTATTTTTGTTTAAATTATTGATAAATTCTACATTATTCAACAATAATACATATTTAATTATGTAATAATTAACAAAATTCTATTGTAATAATTATTATTCGTTTCAAAAACATTTTAAATTCTAAATTTTATTGTCTTTTAATTTGTTTTATTACAATACCAATTTTAATAAATCATAATAATTATATTTAATAAAAATTACAAAAATATTAAATGAGTAAACAATGGTAATTAATTAACTAAATAATTCAATAGATAATGTTAATAAAAAAAAAAAAAAAAAAAAAAAAAATTTATCAATTATTTTAAATTTTTTTTTTTGTTTAAATATTTTCAATAAATCAAATATTTGTGGTAACCTTTATTAGCTTCCAATTTACTGTATACATTTTTAGGTTGAATAATTATTTAAAATAAATAAATAATTTAAGAGATTTAAATTAAAAAATTCACCAATTTCAATAAAAATGTTATTGTTAAGTTAATTGCACCATATCACAATGGAATTCAAGTGATTATTCAAATAATATTACTTATTTAATATTAAATTATTTTATTGTCAGCAAACTAAATAGAATAAAATTAAAGTTTTAAAACAAATTCTATTGAAATAATTAAAAGAAAAAAAACAAAATAGATACCTATACCTAGTAATGAATAGTTTGAAAATCCATATAGAGGTATAGAAATATTTTATTACATTATTGAAATTTTTAATTTATAATAGAATTTATTAATCAATGTTATTAATAATTTCGATAAAAACTTTAATTAATTAATTTAATTGAATTTAAATTAATTAAAAATTAATCATAATTCATGAAAAGAAAATCAAAAACGTTTTTCAAGTTTTTTTTTCATATGTAATTCTGTAAAAAAATATAATGAAATTTTATTAGCAACAACTAGATAATTATTATTTTTAGATCTTTGAAACATCTTACTAACGGCATTACTATCACATGTCTGTATTTCATTTGTCGGTTATGTCGGTTAATGTACATACAAATACAATATGTCAAATTTTCTGAACTGTGTTGGCGACAAAATGTACTTTGTTTTACAACTCCGATCATTCTTAACAAATTTTCTCTGAAATTAACATCAAATAAAATGTCAAAATATTATACTCCTGTGAATACCTATTTGCTGGATAAATTTTTAAAATATTTGAATTGAACATATTTGTAAAACATTATATATGGAGATTTAATATGGACAATTTTGTAAAAAAAAATTGTTTGTTGTTTTTTTGAAGAAAGATCTTCTTTGTGCCTTAGCTTTATGGTTAATAAAAGTTTCTTTCCATAATCCATTAGTCCATTTCCTATTAAAATTAAAGTAATTTAAAATAAAAAAAAATATATTTTAAATTTAATTTTAATAAATACGAATTAAACTTTATATTTATTTTTTCTTTAATTTTAAAATTTTTGTTATTTATTGCTTAATTAATAAAAAAACTCAACATAACTGTACCAAACATAATTTAAAAACCCGTGTCGTGAAAATAAGTCGTGGATACTTTGTAAAATTAATTACCGATCATGAGACAATGTAAACAATTTTTTTTTTACATTGCTGACGCACGGTTGTTTTGCAAACAAAAAAATGGATATTCTGGCAAAATTTTTTTTACACACTTCGCACTCTACACTTGCTTTTCTATCCATTTTTATGCAAATTTAAGAATGAACATCAGACGAAATTTTTCGTTTTTTTACCTTTTCAACAGATGTTTGTCCAGGGGTTGTCGTTAATTCTGACCCGGAAAGCAACAAATTATTCATCAACCGTAACATTTTCATAAAGAGTACATAAATATAGAGCATTGCTTACCTATTTATCCCATAGCTCTATAATTGAACCGGCGTTGAAACATAGCTCGGCGTTGTGCTCGACCATATTTGTCGTCAAATCATCGAATTATCCGATTAATCTTTAAGCAATATTTACCCGACATTACTACACGAAATATTGGTTGACCAAATTTATTATTCCATAATTTAATAATAGATTTATTTCTTGATTTATACACCTATAAAAAAAAGTTCATAGTTCAACAGCTGTAAGGCTTTGGGAAAGTCTGAAAAGCAGTTTGATCATACCTGCTAAAATGAGTAATCCAATAAAGTTTTCTAGTTACATCATCAATGTTATTCCATTTTTCCCCATACACTCGTTTTTCCTCCAAGTTTGTATTATACACCACAATCTTTATCATGGCCGAATTAAAACACAACTTAAATGAATTTTTGATACTGTGAATTCTTGCAGCAGCATATGAAGTAATTTCATCCATTTTAAAAATCCGTATAGTATCTAGCTATAATGCATTAACGTATATAAAAATTGAAAGGGGTAAAAGTTATTTATTTAGAAGAAAATTTACATGTTGGGTGAATTTTCACCCGGAGATTGCTCACGTAGTAAGTTGCATAAGAATAAGATAAATAATAAAATATTGGAATAAGAAAAATCTTTGAAATTGTGGAATTAAGGTTAAGCTCAAATTCAAATTGAGTGTGGAAAAGGCGAACATATTTTTATTTCAGGAATACCGCAATAGCAAGGAATGTGTTTGTTTATACTCCATCAACAAAAATAACAAAAATTCGAAATATTGTTTTCAAAGAAATAATTTTAATATAAGTAAGTATATAGTTCAAGTTGTAGTATTGTTGATTTTGTTATCGTAGTGAAAAAAATATTAGAATATTTTTGTAAACCAATTTTTTTTCAATTCGATTCATAAATTTCATTGAAGTAAATTCGATATATTTTGTGCTCGACCCGGACAACGTCGAGTAACTTTGCTAGTATACTTATAAATAAAAGTATTTGTCCAATTCTGGTATTATTTGTTCAATTTGGATATTATTACGTTTTATTTTTATCAACCTTTAAAGATCTTTATCAATTAAATTCGCTTCAATTTTTCTTAACTATATTTATTAAAATTGGAAAATACTTTTTAAGATAAATCTAAATACTCATAGCTATACGTTTTTTTACAATTTTCTTTTGTTAATTTTAACATAAAATTTAAACTTACAAAATTACCGTGATTCACTTCTAGATATAATTAATTAATTAAAATATACCTAATCTATGTCAAAAGTCACTAAACTCTGTAAAGGCAAAAGTTTATATATTTTTTTTATTTATTTAGACCAATCTCCATTAAGAATTGATATCCTTGGTAGTCATCAAATTACTATATAAAATGTAATAATATATTTTTGTATTTTAATAGTTTAATAATAATTTTTTTTTTCACCTCATAATTTAAATTAAAAAAGTGGTTTTTTTAATGACCTTCCGTTTTTATTTTTATTTTTTATGTTCTACTGTGTTGTACATTTTTTAAAATATTTTACCCAGGAAGTGACACTTTCATAAACAATTATTTTATAAAATTTTACATATGTTTTGCATATCACTAGTTTTGCTACATTATTTCAAAAAATTAATAAATTTTATTTTATTTTTATAAATAGCTGTCCGTTCGTACGAATTTTTGTACATGAAAAAAAAAAATAGTTAAATATATGCGATGATTAAAATTAATAAAAATTCATTTTTAAAATAATTATTATGCTTTTTAGTCGTTATTAGTAGTTAATATAGTTCTCCGATAATAGGTATTAGTTTGTCCAATTATAATCAATGTAAAATAAATTTAGCAAAATAATAATTTTGTTGTAATTAAATTATTATGTATTAACAATTTACATAATATTATGTGAATTAGGGTTTCAATAAGATTATTATCATATTTCCAGTAGAAACAAAAGAATAAAATCATTATCCTTTAGAAACCTTTATTCTAAAAATTAAATTTTTGAATTTTTGAAATTATAACATACTAAAATAATATATCGAATCTTCCATTTCTTATTATATAAATAAAATATTTATTCTAAATAAAATCTTTTATAAATGAAATTATTAAATAGAAGATAATAAAATAAAAGATGTTTGAATTATGTATTGAAAATATATTTTGTTAATAAAGATAGATAGTAATTAAGAAATGATATGCCTTATGTTTATTGCAAACTTCAAACAACTTCTAGCTTATAAATAGAACACACTCATATTTTAAACCTAGTGTTTAGGACTATAATACCCCTATGTCTGAAATGGAAGTACTTAACGAAAATGCCTGGTCATAATCTAAATGGATTAGAACCAATAGTTAATACTGCAACTACAGTCTACAACAGATTACCATAATAATATGTTAAAGATTTTAACAATATAAAATTAAAAAAATATTTAAGAAATATTTACCTTATTAGCTTATTACCAGAAGCAGTACAAAGACTTGCGTGTCTCTGTGCAACAAGTGCTTTTAGAACCGCACCTACAGCGGCTATGCAAATACTTCTTGGGCTTCTGCCCTTACATCTTTATGTAAGAATGGAGGCCCTCAAAGTTGCAAGAACGTTGCAAACTCTAGGGAATACTAGAGGATGTAGGCACAAACATCAGAGGCTATGGAAGGACTTAGAACAGGAGCAAAAAGAGTTCTTCATGCCAACAGATGACATCACTACATACGTATCTTTGAAGAAGAGATATGAAGTAGAAATCCCGACAAGAGAGACCTGGCGTGGTTCAGAAGAGCAGGCCAGGTCCTCAAATACCTCGGACATTTTCACTGACGGATCTCTTACGGCTCTAGGCGCGGGAGCTGGAGTGTTCTTTGAAAAAGAGCAACTTGAACTCCAGTTCCCTCTTGGCAAACACTGCACAGTCTTCCAGGCTGAAGTCTTTGCCATAAACACAGCAGTGAATATAATAAAAGAGCAAAAATGGTCTAACAAAGTCATTAGAATCTTTAGTGACAGTCAGGCTGCCTTAAAAGCTCTTGAAAGTAACATCATCAAATCTAGATTGGTGGGAGAATGTTCGGAAGCCCTAAACCTCATAGGGCTCCGAAACAAGGTACAACTGATCTAGATACCGGGTCATAGTAGCCTGACTGGAAAGAAGGCTGAGAAGGCTGACGAACTAGCCACATCATCGGCGGGAAACATTTATGGCCCGGAACCAGCAGTTGGTATATCTATTGGTAATATTAAACTATCAATAGAAAACACCCTGAAAAGGGAAGCAAACATTCTTTGGGAGCGTATGGAAGGCCACAGGGTCTCCAAAATATATGCACCAAGAATAAACACCAAAATAACCAACTTCCTGCTAAGTCTCAATAGAGGAGACTGTAGGAAGATGGTGGGTCATAACCACATGAATAAACACATGTGTAGACTAGCACTAAGTGACGACCCAACCTGTAGAGACACTGTCTGGAAGAGGAAGAAACCTCTACACACGTTGTAGGAGAGTGCTTAGCTCTTTCAAGGCTGAGACTCAGGCTGCTGGAAACGCACTACATAACCTTAGAAAACTTCTGCAGGATAGATCCCCCAAACCTATTGGCCTTTATCAAAAGGGTCGACTAAGTTGAGGGGTGGAGGACGGTATAAAGGGCTAAAAAGCCTACATGACGGCTCTGACATATTAGGGCCACCTTCGTAGAAGAAAAAAAAAAAAAAAAAAAAAAGCTTATTGATTTATAACTCATACAATGTGTTCTTAATCAATTTCTTTTAAACATTTTCATTTGTTTTTGGTTTTTTTCTGTTTTTAAATTTGATTTTTTCTTTGCGTTGTTATGTTTGATAGTGGAAATATGAGCTTACATGTATAGCTCTTCTGAGATTATTTTTGAATAAATAAATAAATAAATAAAAGGCTTGAGATTTGTTTTGGAATGTAGGCGAGTCAGTTGACCATTTTTTCTACTCCTGTAAGAATTTTGTTTTATTTTTTAAACTAATTAAGATGTCGTTTAGGAAGCTAAATTTATTGTTTTTCTGTTTTTTTTTATACTGTCAGATATTGCTTAGAGCAAGTAAATCAAACGTCTGTTATAGACAAAAAGCTAGCATCATATTGGTAAGCGGTGAGATCATCATCTAGTGGGTCAGTAACCGTCCCCGTTTATAAATATATACAGTTAACATGCTTTAGTTAATAGAATGTTAAAAAGATAAATGCAAATAGAAAAGGAAAGTAAAAAAATACCAAATATAAATTTTAACATTCTCATTCAACTGGATTTATATTTTTTTTCTTTTTATTGAAGGAGTATTTACCTATTAAGTTTTCAATCTTTTTTACATGTCGAAACAGCAGTCCGATTTCTTTAAATTTCTCAATTTGAGTTAAGATTAACTATTCTCAATTATTTAGCGCATTCACTTAGCAGCCAGCCAAGTGAATTTTTACAAAATATTCATACAGACCAAAGCAAAAAAACTGCATCTTTTTTTAGTCTTACAAATATGTATGACGCGACCTACGCGGAAATTTTCTCATAAATTTTTCATTGCAGTGCCACGATGTTTATTTATTAATGACATTTATTTTAATTTTTTTTTTTAAAAACAAATTTTCTGTAAAACTTGCAAAAGCTCATCGTTACGATATAAAGCTATTCAAATACTCAAATCATGTTCAAGTGAACGTTGGCACTATCAGGGCTAACAAAATAGTTATAAGCAAAGAAGTTATCCTACATCATCTAAAACGATAAACAATTTCGCGATGGTACTGAAATAGAAAGATACCCATGATGTCTGACTTTTATCAATAAAACATGCACCATTTTTTGCAAATAAAAATGATATCACAACCTTGTACGAGTGCTGAGACTAACCAGCAGTAGCCCTCCAAATAACAACATGAAATTAAAATTTTGTCAAAGAACAATTTGCTAAAACCTCCAATTCTCTACCTACCTGTCCCTTTCCCGAGAATGTGCATAATTGTGAAATTTTGTTTAACAAGTTATGCCAAAACAACGAATCGTCACATTCATTGTTTTGGCCCATCGTATAAATTTACTTTTCAAATAAAATAAAAAGAATAACATAATTAAGCATAACAAACCAATTTCAGTATCTTCTATTTATTTCTATTTATCTAAAAATTGTGATTACCGTTGTTTAAACATTTTGTTATAACATCATTTTTCCGGCTGTAGAGTCTCATTACTGCCGTAAGTTAACAAATAAAAAGTATTTGGACTCATCATTTAACGTAAAAATAATGTACGGTTTGTACGTTGAAAATTGAAAAAAAAATGAATATAACTCTAGTCGGTATTTGTCAATACGAGAGCAATTTACAACTTTCAATTTAGGGTTTTTGAAACCGAAAAAAGATCAGTGCAAATGTTGCACAATTTTTAAATCATTAAGTCATGAAAAAAAAAAACATGAAGAACAGAATTATAACAGCCATTTGGAAAATAAAGAGTTAGGTCGGCAAGGCAGAAACACAGATAAAGAATAAATAAAAAAAATTATAATGTTCTAGCATTCAATTTCGATTTACAGGCTGTACTAAGAACTCCTAAAGGTCCTGCTGGTCAAATATGTTATTTACGAAAACTTGCTGTCTACAATTCAACTGTATACAACCTAGGGAATCAAAAAGTATTATGTTATTTCTGGGATGAAACGCGGGGTAAAAGAGGATTCTTCATCTTGCATGTTTGAATATATTTTAAAGAATGAAAAATATTCATGTAAAAATGATGTCAAATAGCTGTGGTGGCCAACAAAAAATTCGATATTTGCAATAATGTGTTTGAAACTTTTGAAGGTCCATCCAACTTTGGAAGAAATTGTTCACAAATTTTTTGAAACTGGACACACAGCAATGGAATGTGTTTCTACACATTCAAAAATAGAGAAAAAATCCAAGCATGTTCCTGTATACATTCTAATTTGTTGGGAACAAATAATACGGCTAGCTTGAAATAGTCCTCATCCATTTGACGTAAACAATCTTACTTATGAAGATTTTTAATACAGAAAACTGGTCCAAAAAACCATTTTTTATAAAAAATATTTCAATGACGAATTTTCAATTTTTTAAATTTTTTATTAAATTTGTTATTTTTGTTATAAAAAGTAGAGAAATGGACTAACTTGATTAATTTGTATAGAAATAATTTATTCCTTAATAAATAATTAAAATGTGAATTTAGATTATAGTTAAATAAAAGGATTACGTAAGCTCAAAATAAAAAATATATGTCGTTTTATTGAAAAACCTAAAAAAAGTAAATGCCAAAATCCACAAAAGTGCTAAAACTCTGTTATAAGAAAACATACACCAACATTGAAAATTCCAAGAGAAAGTAGAATAAAAATAATATTTAAATGAGTAACAACCTAAATTTTAAATTTGAAAGTCGATTTACAGCACTCAAAGAAACATTACAATGCATTTTTCTCAAAACATCAATTTTGCACATTCATTTTTTTGGCAAATACGTGACGATATACGCTACAGTTTTGCTAAAGAGAATATAATGGTACCGTAAACTTTCAGTTGAACTTTTATTGGGCGCAGCATTAGTAAACGCTTGGATTATTTACAAACAATTAACAAAAAAAAATCAAATTCGGACCTTTCGGGAAAAATTAAAGTTGGTGGTAGAATTATAAAAAATCCGTAGATAAAGAACAAACAAGCAATAAACTAAATATTAATAAACACCAATTCGCAAATAGAATGAATTGAACTGGAAAGCCTTCACGAACAAAATGTGGTGGATGTTACGTAACACTAAAAAGGAAGAATAGTGAGAACATGTCAAAAAATTTGTTAAAATGGTGTAAACTTTTAAAAGCTAACCTCAAATGTGCTGTCAATATGAAGGAATAAATGTTTAACAAATTAGTTGTGTTCAGTGAACTGTTCTAGAACGTTCTAAAATGTTCTAGAGTAAAAAAGAACACGTTTTTGTGTTGTGACAGTGTTTTGTCCTGTTTTTATTAGATTGTGCGAAACTGTTCTAAATTGATATTTTTTGTTCTGAACAGTTTTGGACAACTTTTTTTGTTGTTGTTATTTCTTTAAACTTGGATTTAAATTTGGATAGATAAACAATACATTTGAGAGTAAACAAAAATTAGAACAAAAAAGTTCAAAAAAGATAAAAAAAGATGTTCAGTAGATTTTTTTGTATTAAATGGTTCTGAAGTGTTTGACAGTTAACTGTAATTGTTCAAAACTGTTCTGTCCGATTTTACTCTAAATATACTGAACACAACAATTGTGATGTATCATTAAAATCATTAAAGAACATAAAAAAAAAAATCCAAGCTTTATCTTTCTCCTTTCCGCCCCTAACTGTTATTTCCTAAAACCATTATTATTTTTGTGTTCTCTGGGTGCCGTACAAAAAGTTTTCTATTGAAAATCCTATCTAAAGACATACATATTCGAATGACAGTGTTTTTTTGCCTCCTGAATAACTGTCATAAAGATTTAAATGACATGCCCTGTTGGGGAATATTACTATCATTCGAATAAGTATGACATGGCACGGTCAATGTGTTAAAATCCTATTTTTGACAATCGCTTTTTATCGCAATGTTTAGACTATTTTAATAGCCTAATAGGAACACAAATTTGATATTTTTGCATAAATCATAACACTAGAATTATTAACCTAAATTTTTTAATAAATATATTTTTATGAATTATTTATTTTACTTGATAATTTTTGTAAATTGCAATCATAATCACAATAATCAAATAGTATAATTTAGTATTGATATCATAATAAATTGATTTTATTTACAACCAAAAAAAGAAAAAAACTAAATCAAAATTATCCTAGCTATCCCTTTCGGAATAACTAATTTTCAACAAGTCTTAACAATAATTTTCTACTAAATTATACTTAATAATATACTAGCTAATACTTTTTATGCTTTTTAATAAAATGTGATGACATTTTTTTTAATTTTTTAATATTCAATTTTCAATCGCGTTTATTTACATAGATTAGATACATAATAATATATAATATAATGTATTTTGTACATGTATAACCTGTTTTTATAATATTTTGTAATTATATTTTACAAAATGTAAGACCACAAAACCAAATATAATATATGTATTTATTTTTAGATTTACTGAGATCTAAATAATTATTTGAAAATCGCAATATCCAAAATTAAATGCAATAATGGGAAAATTATTGAGGTTATAAAATTTATAAACTGAATTTTGATTAAAATATTTTTTATTATTTTTATTATTTAAATTAAATTCAATTGCTGATTTTATTTTTAAATTCAATTAAAATGTAAAAAAAAAAAAAAAAAAAACGAGATAGATACAATTAAATGGTAAATTGAAGTGGTAAATTTCGGGTATAGATAAAATTATCTAATATTTTTTTATGTACTTATTACCACCCTATCTAATTTAATTTTTAAATTCAAAATTTAAAAATATAAACAAAATTTGAAAAATATTTTTTTTTTTTAAATTATTTATTAGAAAAATATATTTTATATTTAGAAATATTTAATATATTGTTTTTCCACTGATTTGATAATAAATCCATATAACATGATTGGATTTTTATACCAATACCATTAATTATTTAGCAACATATTTTTGTACTTGTTAAATAACTTTTTGATATTTGGTAAATAATTAAAGAAAATAATTTATTAAATTTCTGGTACCTAGCTATATTAAGAGTTTTTGGTTTGAAGATTAAGACTATTTTCATTAAATAGCCCCTGTTAACAATAAGTTATCACTTTTTTTGTTAGAAGTAAGTAATTACGATATAATACTGTTTTTAGATTTACTAAATAATTAATGAGAAATATATTATGTCCGTACTATAGGCTCTCTTCGATATTAAATAAATACGTTAAATAAATACATTACATAAATCATTATAAAACCATGTAAAAAATGTATTTTATGAATTTGTCATAATTAGTGATAAAAATCTTACATTTTTTTGGATTTAATTGCTATGACAATGCAACTTGAATTTGATAGAAGTTATTTTGTCCAAATCCAAATCCTTTTTAACACATTTCTGATGATTTCTATACCTTGAGGTATACGCATACTATTGTTTAGACGTCTTATAATATTGTTTGATGTATGTAAGTCACATTTGTTTTGCTAACACTCTTCTCTCCTCCAATTTTTCACTTGAGAAATAATTCGAAAATTTGGTACTGCTCATATCACAATTATAGTGAAAGATGATATTTTTCTATGCTTGATGGTGATAAGTAATTTTCTTTTAATTTTTTGTAATTTATTTTTTTAAAGTATTTGTTAAATATACAATTTACAATTATTAACTATTTTTGATTATTCTAGATATTCATTATTTGGGGTTACTCTTTGACGAAAAATTAAGCTGGGAGAAGCATATTGCACCAAAAAGTAAATAACTACGTCTACAATTTCCCAACTTATACCGGGTAATTGGCAGAAATTCATAACTCGCTCTAGAAAGTAGGGTTCAAGTCTATAAAAATATACTGAAGCCGATGTAGAATTATAGTGTTGAGTTGTGGGGTATGCCAAGCAATTTAAATATAGAAATTTTTGACGCATTAGCATGTTTGAAACTCATTCATAAGAAATGACTTACAAGTGAGAAATGTGAAACAGGAAATAACTGCTACAACCAAAAGATAATAATTTACAATTATTTAAAATTATTGGATACGGTTAGGAAATCATCCAAATGCGCTGGTAGAAAAATTTCTAAGACAACAAAGATTAAGAGGCTTCTCAACTGCGGATCTTCCATATAAGTTTATCTCTTAATGCTGTCATATATAATATGTAAACCTTTACAGTATCTATACTTGTTGAAATTTACCCTTACTGTTAAAAATTGTATACATTGCTATAAAAATTTGCCGAATATCTATTAAAAGTTTTTGTTCAAATTTTTAAAATTAGATTACCCTTTTAGACCTACCTTAACCGATTGTGGGATGTAAGAAAATGCTTTTATACAAGTACTATGTAAAAATTGATATCTTTTTTTAAAACCCAAAATCATTGATCAAAAGCTCTTGTTTAGTTTAATAAAAAAAATTATTAATTGCACCGATTACGTATTAAATTTTATTTGCGAAGAACCAACAATGAACAATGATCAGACCCAACAGCTGGAAGGGATAAGAATATTGTAAATAAACGTATGAATAATAAAACAAAATCTGAATATCTATATATTTATTTTATTTATTTTATTTTTTTGAATTATTTTATTTATTTTATTTGTTTTACCTATTTAATTTATTTCATTAATTTTATTTATTTTATTTAATTACTTATTGTTAGTATACCAATTTCATAGCTAATTACCCCATAAAAAAATTATCAAAATCATAATTTATTTTATTTATCTTATTAATTTTATTAATTTTATTTATTTACTTTATTTAATTTACTTTATTTATTTTATTTATTTTTTTATTTTATTTATTTTAATTATTTGATTTATTTGATTTATTTTATTTATTTGATTTATTTAATTTGTTTTATTCATTTTATTTATTTAATTTATTTTATTTATTTTATTTATTTTATTTATTTGAATTATTTGAATTATTTTATTATTATTTTATATATTTTATTTATTTTAATTATTTTATTATTATTTTATATGTTTATTTATTTTATTTATTTTAATTATTTTAATTATTTTCTTATTATTTTATATATTTTATTTATTTTATTATTATTTTATTATTATTTTATATATTTTATTTATTTTAATTATTTTATTTATTTTATTTAGGTACTTTATTTATTTTAATTTGTTTATTTATTTTATTTGCTTTATTTATTTTATTTATTTTAATTATTTTATTTTTTTTTTTTATTTTATTTATTTTATTTATTTAATTAATTTTATTTATTTTATTTATTTTATTTATTTTTGTTATTTTTGTTATTTTTGTTATTTTATTTATTTTATTTTATTTATTTTATTTATTTTATTTATTTTATTTATTTTATTTATTTTATTTATTTTATTTATTTTATTTATTTGATTTATTTTATTTATTTTATTTATTTTATTTATTTTATTTATTTTATTTATTTTATTTATTTTATTTATTTATTTTATTTATTTCATTTATTTTATTTATTTTATTTATTTTATTTATTTTATTTATTTTATTTATTTTATTTATTTTATTTATTTCATTTATTTTATTGAAGCTGTTTTCAAACTTCTAATGCATACTAAAGAGTATCATATGTATAGTACTAACAAATCAAGTTCAGATTAATATTACGAGTTTTGATAATTTTTTTATGGGTTAATTAGTTATGAGATTGGTACTAGCAATAGGTATTTGTCAGAAATTTTCATTATGCTCTGAAACTGTCACGAATCGAAGTTCCTTTTATCATCTGACATACCGAAGGATATCGAAGTACAATATTGGAGTTAACCTCCCAACTTAAATGTCTAAAATTGAAAGCTCGACAATTACTCATAATTTTAATTTATTATTTTAAATAACTGCAATAATCGGTATTTCGGAAACAGTATTTTATATTTGCTTTGATAATACTATACTGATTACACTCCCTTGATAGCATTCATTTTATTAGCTATATTGTCATGCCAATTCACTGGTGTGCTCCAGATATTTTTCATATCAATCACTTGTACCTATATATAAATAATTGATTTTCTTCTTGATCACATTAAATGATGATTAATATTTTTTTTTTAGAAAAAATCAAATAATTTAAATCTTTTATTGAAGTTATTTACATTTATAATTATAATACTTTCAATTTTTAGAAATTAATAAATAAAATTTAATTTAAATGTTTTAAAATAAAAAAAAATATATTTTCAATTAATATTTTATATATTTAAAATTTTAATATAATCATTTTAATTAAAGTCATGTATTAAATTGATTTCAATATAACTAAAGGAAATTTATATTATAAAAGTCCTGAAAGAAAATTATTTAGTATTTTACACATACATAGATTTTCAGCAGAAAAATAAATAAAATTATTTAAATTTTATTTTCTCTATAAGTAGAATTGACTTTATTTTGTATATAAAATAAATAAATTTTAAACCATAAACCACATACAATCACAGATAGGTATACAATATTTTAATATACCTATAGCAATAATCAAATGAAGAAAAAACAATTAATTAAATTCGTAGGTGACAAAATTATACATACATACATACATACATCAATATAATTATTTAAAACAGAAAATGAAACAAATTAAACAAATTTCGAGTTAAATAAAGAGTAACATTTTTTAAATTAAAAATAAAATACATACACACACATACATACACATATTATAATTAATTTTTTTATTTTGAAAGATGACACCGGAAATTTTTCAGAAAAAATAAAGTAAATAAAATAAATTAAAAAAAAAAAAAAAAAAAAAAAAATTAATTTGATGACAAAATCCTTGAAAAGTAAATAATGTTATCAAATTTTCAAACTCTTTTTAAAAAATTTTATTTAATAAGAAAAATAAAACTTAACGATATAATATACAAACAAAAATATATGTATTTAGATATATAATGATGATGACATACTTTATATCCATATCTAAATAAAAATATATCTTAAGACTTTAATATTTTTGTTAAAATTATTGTTACAACTTTAATTGTATACATTGTATAGCGTATATATGTATATTTAAATATTATATTACATACATATGTATTGATATATTAAAGGATATTATCTAAAAGTTTTAAATAATATCCTTCGATATAAAGTTTTTGTTTAATTTTATAATTTTTGTGTATGTTATTATAAGATTTGTAAATACAGAGTGTTATGTGGTGTTGGTTGGATAAAATTAATGATATAGGTTTAAGTTTAGCTTCTGTGGTTTTTTAAGTGATATCTGCTTTTCTTCGCATCTCTGTAATACCATATTAAAATAGGTTACCCACAAAATCCAGAAACCCATGAGATGCACTAGATCTACAGATACAAAAACCCTAAAACAACAAGCATGTTACCAAATATCATTTTTGTACTTATAATACTAAATGCACTATTAACGACATGTATATATCTTAAAAGTCGGAAACATTAATTATTTTCGAGATACAGTGATTTGGTCACCAGCTTGTGTTACATTTACTTCAGAAGATTCTTACTTCGTAAAAGGCACATTCCTAGTTTTATATAGAAAAAGGTTAAAAAAGCACTTTTTATTTATATAAAATAAATGCTTATATCTTCTAAACTAGACATAAAGTATTATGTATGAGTTATAGAACAAAATGATACCTTTCCAATATTTTATAAATATTGGGAGGGTTTAATAGTAAAATCTTGAGGTATTAGGTTTTTCAAGAAAGGAAATAAAAATTGAATTTTTTTTCCAAAATTTCCTACTTTGGACTACAATATCTCCATAAGCCCAGTCATCATCAAATAAATGTTAACGTATGTTCGAGCTTATTATCTTTTTAGAATATACAGCTGAATATATATATCTAATATATATATAGATCAACAGATATAACGGTTTTTTATACAAAAACATCAAAACAACAAGTATATTTTCAAATGTCATTTTCGTCCTTAAAAGATAAGATACGCCACTAAAGATATATATTTTTAGAAAGCTAGCAACTCCAGCTATCCTTGAGATATCGCCGGGTGAGTTCTTAAGTGTCCACCGAAAAATTAAATGAAAAAAAAACGCATTTTAAGTTTCAAAGCAATTTTTACGTAATTTTTTAAGGATATAAAAAATCAAACTTTTTGTGACATAATCTGTAATTTGTTAGCTTTGAAATACTATGTTTAGATTTCTTAAAAAAATTATATATTTCTGTTGATTTTCGAAATTTGAAAAAATAGCCCAAATTGTATTGGGCAAAAACGTACGGGTGACAAATATTTTTTTCAATGTCCAATATCTTATGGGGAATTAACACAGTTAATAAAACTTCATTTGATATTGGACACTTAAGAACTTAAACTAAACATTTTTCTCAAGTTTTGGGAACAAAAACTAAAACTAACAAAGACTTTCAATATTAAGGATAAACATTATTTTATTCATTCAAACACATTTAATTAAATAATATAAAAATAAAACAAAACAGTCTAAACTAAAGTGCTAAAACTAAACAAATCACAATGATCGATACCTTATCGGAAGAGTATACTAAGCGACAAAATTTTCAAAATTAACTTTTTACATTATTCTTAAAGCTTAAACCAAATCCAAACAGTTTCGCCTAATCTCCATTATTCTATGTAAATAACAAAAAAAGTTATAAGCAAAATAAATTTATACTAAGCGACATTTTAATACATTATTAATATTTATAGTAACAAAAATGTACTAAGCGACAAACAAAAAAAAAAAACAAAAAAAAAAATATGTCGCTTAGTACACTTTTATGCAACACATGTTGCTTAGTATATTTCAATTCGTCGCTTAGTACATAGCCGATTAAAAGTTTCATACAATTGTTGGCGCTTAGCATGTATTTTTTTGGTGAAAAATTAAATAATTTTAGTTTTTACGCCTTGCAGAAACTTCTTGGTTGCAGAAGACTTAACCTTTATTCAGCTGGCATTCCAAAACCCTTATTTGAACTGGAAAGGTATTCCTGTACCTTCAAACAATTTGTATGGATATATGATTTTTATTATTTTTGTTATTATTATTGTGATTATTTTTGTAGTTGTTTTAGTTTTACTCTTAAATTTAGTTTTATTACTTGTGGGAATCTATTCTCTAAAATATTTTTTTGGAAGTAACGCTATTTTAGGAAAAAGAAGGTCTGTTAAGCATTTCTGTTTTTGATGAAGTATTAAGTATAAAGTTAGGACTTGAAACAGCAAAAGTGCATCTAATTGCTCAAGTAGCAAGGGAAGTCAATTATATGGTTTGTCGTAAAAACCCAAAACACGCAAAAAATGTTTATTAGCTAGTAATTTTTTATATTTTATTGTAAATATTATTTAATTTCTTCAAATTTAATCAAAAGAGTTCAAAATACATTAAATTATAAAAAAAGTGTTTTTTTATAAATTTTGAAGGGAAAAAAGTCCAAGTTTGTAGACAGTATTTGCTTAAAACATTAAATATTTCCAGTCAAGTTGTAACTTATGCTCTTGAAAAATCATCTTGCTTAAATACAATATCGAAGGATAATAGAGGTTCAGCTACTCCTGCAAATGTTACTTCTCAAGAATTGACAGCATCAGTTCATAGTTTTATAAAAAACTTGCCGAAAGTCCCCTCACATTATTGTCGATCTAAAACAAATCGCTCTTACCTTCCATCAGACTACCACAGTATTTCCAACATATACAGAGTGTATAGAGAAAAGGAGAAAGAAGAAGATAAGAGATACGTTTCAGAAAACATTTTTCGGCGAATTTTTAAAACTTATAATATCAGTATACATGTTCCCAAAAAGGATAAATGTGGATTTTGTGAAGCCAACAAAAATTGCGAAAAAGATAAGCAATAAAATCAAAAATATTTACAACATATGCAAGATAAGAAGGACAGTCTACAATTATTCAAAGATGACCAGGAAAGATCGAAGACTTCTACTTCAAGTTTGTGTGTAAGTTTTGATATGCAAAAGGTAGTGAATAATGTTCAACATACACAAAGCATGCTGTTTTATTATACCAGAAAATATTCTTTTTATAATGAAAATGTTTATGAAAGCGAAACCTAAACTGCTTACAATTTTCTTTGGGGAGAAATAGACGGTATGCGTGGAGCAAACGAAATTTGCTCAATACTGTATAGATATTTGAGTATTTTTGATGAAAGAGGAAATATTACAAATATTTCTCTTTACTGTGATAGCTGTCTTGGCCAAAATAAAAATCGCCAAATGTTAGTAATGATTTTCTTGTTTTTGAAGACTCAAGCTAAAAATATTAACGAAATTAAATTAACTTTTTTGCTTCCTAGTCACACTTACATGCCAGTTGACTCCGTGCATGCAAATATTGAAAGGTTTATGAAAAAAAAGGACAATTTGGACGCCGTCAGAATGGATCACTATGATTGCTAATTCAAGAACAAATCCCAAATCATATGAGGTGATTCCATTAACCTTTAGAGATTTTCGAGATTGGAAACCTTAAAATATTTTCCAAAGCAAATTAAAAAGAATAAGGAAGGATGCAATTTCAAAATTTCGGAAGCTAATATTTTTATGTTTTCTAAAGCATCTTGTGATATAAAATATTCAAAGTTTCAATCCGCCAAATGTCAGCTAACTTACTCTACTCTAGAATTGGGTCGAGCCCGTAAACAGATACAACATCTTAACTTTAAAGGAGCTGAATTATTATATATTACAAACTTGCCCATATCGGATTCGAAGAAAAAAGACTTTGAATTATTATTTAAAAAGCAATTAATTCCGGAAAGGTATCAGAATGAATTCAAAGAAATTATAAATACCGTGGGTGAAATAGAAGATCAGTTACCAGAAACTGATGAAGAAGATGTAGTTCCTGAGAGAGAGGAAATTTAGATGAAGCTGAAATAAAGCTATATTATAATTATTAAAATTATATTTGAATTTAATTTTGTTGAGTTTGGTGTTATTTACATAATTTGTTTTTGAAATAATTTTTAAATGCCTTTTTTGTTTTTTTTTTTTAAATAAACTATAATGAATTAAGCGACAAAATTATTTTTATTTTAATTTTTTTTTAAAAGCATAAATGTTCTAAGCGACATTTTGTATTGTACTAAGCGACAAAATCGTTGTAAGAAAAATGAACTAAGCGACAAAAACTCAGCTCCCTTTCAAAATATAATTTTCTGAAAAGGCTAGACATATTTGTAATTAAAAATCCTTTTAAAATCAGTATAATAACTTAAAATTGTAAAAAAAAAACAGTGAGTGAGAAGTTTTTTTCGTTTTGTGAACATTTTTCAAAATGTCGCTCAGTACATTCTTCCAAAAAGGTATCGATGTGTATTAAAAAAATTATTAAATAAATCATAAAAAATAAACAGCCTTTCTTGCTTTATGTTATGACAAAATCTAGTACTTATAAAAGCCTCTAAAATTTTCGTTGTGATAATATTATTTTTATTTTATTTTGAAAATAGTCTTATAAAATAACACGTCCTCAGGTGGCATGTAATCAAACATGGATACAATATCTTTTATTTTTTTATTGTAGTTATTTTGAACTTTTAGTTTTTAAATGTATTAGGAATTTGTCTTACCAAACCAGCTTTCTTTCGAGTATTTTGTTTAAATACTGGAACGGTAGTTTTTTCCGCATATTCTTCATAATCTTCTTGAAATATTATATGAAAAAGATTCCTATTGTAAATTATTTCTTTTGCAGAGTTATATTTAACAGCTGAAAAATTTAGCGTCACACTAGCTGCATTATAGTTCCAAAAATCTTCCGAAACACATTGTAAAACTCTTAATATCACCTTTGGATAATTCATTGACGTCAGTTGTTTAAGTAACGCGAGTGGACTGCAAACACTTATGTTTTTTAAATGGCGATCTATAACTGAGTGAACAGCATCTATTTCCTGTATTCTAGAGTGTCCAGGTTCAGAAAACTTTTAAACTACAGTTTTTATTTCTTTATTTTTTTCTATAAATTTTAAAATTGCTTATGACGGTTTTTATTCTGTGGAACACAAGCGTCTGACCATAAAATAAAGTTCTGAATATCAGGAATATCAAGAAGAATGACTTGTAAAATTTTAATTAACGCATTGGCCAGGTCATTTGCGCTGCGACCACTCTGTGTTTCGTATCAAATTTATTCTCTCTCTCCGATTATTCTCATTCACATTCACACTGATAAAACTCTCTCAAGAAAAACAAACCTTTGCTTTGATCAATACAAAAACTTCATTTGAAATAGAACACTTAAGCACAAAATTTTAATTACTCACTCAAGCGTAAAATATTTTTTGACATTTTTTGTCCAATATCATATTAATTGCAGATTGGACACTTAAGCACTATAAATGTAAAAAAAAAATTCACTTTCTATGATATTGAACAAAAGCAAAATTAAATATCTCAAAAACTATTATAGATAGAACAAAACTGATTAAAAATTTAGAAAGAGCGCGTCAAGTTTAGCTTAGATCAATCAAAAAATCAAAAAGTTTTTAATGATGATGTTGGACACTTAAGAACTCACCCGGCGATATGGTCATTAGGTCCTACGCCGATACAACATCTCCCTCAGAATCCCCAATTTATTTTATTTTTATAGCCAGGACTGTTTTTTCAAACTCCTGTTCAACATATCCTTGTTCTTGTCGACTGCAGGTGACTCCGCAGACGGTAAGATTTATATAAAAAATATGTTGAAAATTCGTAACCCTAATTAACTGTTGTTGCAAATAAAAAATTTATTAATATTTTTTGTTGTAAATCTGTAAGATTTCGAATACTTTAGACTTAGAAATTTAACGGGTCTTAAAGCGGTTTTTCAAAATAAATTATTTTTTTATTTTAGTTTTTATCTTTTATAATTATTGTAATTCAATTTTTCTGAAAAAAAAATATCACATTTAACTGTTAAATAATTATAATAAAAAAAAAAAACGAACAGCAAATCCAAAATCTATAATTAAATAAAAAGTAAGAAAACACAGTTTTTCTCTTTCTTAAGACTGTAAGTAATTAAAAAAAAAAAAAAAAATAAAACAAAAACAAAAACGGTACTTAGCTAGTTCCATTATTCTAAATTTTGACATCGGATTAAATTATATGATTTTTACATAATATAAAATTGTAACATTGTAAGCATATTGGCTGGTTACAATAATGACACACCTATTTTTTTACTTACAGAAAAGTTGTGTATTAATTAATTATTTATCCAATTTCAGGGTTTCATGACAAATTTATTGCTTTGCTAGTGGCATTTCTGCAATACGAGCAATGACATTTTTCAAATTAGGTTTTTGCTTTAACTCAAAATTATAAGTTTTACTTGAGGTAAATTAAAATTATTTACTATAGCTATTTTCCATGAAATTTACTCCTGATCTGTTTTTATTCACTTCAATATTATATTACAAAAGAGTTAACGAATACCAATTATTTTGAAAAAAGTGCTTAAATGCCATTTTTACGTTCGTCGGTCGGAATTATAATTTGAGCTCATTTGATCGACTGTATTCACACGAAATAACTGTTGTGGCATTAAAAACAAAAAATAGATTTTCTCAATTTTCCAACGTACGCCAAACAGTTTTATGGTTAAGTCTATTGATAAAAGTCAGTCTCTTCCGAAAACTCTAAATTAGCAACATTTTCAAAAAAATTTATATTGTCAGCTTCATTGTCAGAAATATTAGTATTAAATTTCAACCAATTGTTTATAACATCTACAAAATCATAAAGTCAATATCAATGTTTTTATTTTTAAACTTATGTCTTACTTTTTTGTTCCATAATTTCAGTAGTTTACTTTCACTTCAAATGATTTGATAAACATTTTTAATTTTTATTTAATATTTAATATTTTGATATTTGATGGTTTTTCTTCCGTTTGCGTCAGAGATGAGGTTGCATGAGGGGGTTAAGAGACGTTAATAAAAATGTATTTATTTAATAACAGCCCCAAAAAATAATTTCATTGCACGTGTGCCCTTCTCAATAATAAATTATGTGTTAATTTGAACTTGAAGATCATCATCATTATCTGTTGTACAGCTCGGGGTGGGCCTTAACCTCGTCCACAACTTTCCTCCATTCTGCTCTATCTTGTGCCACTGTCCTCCATCCGTTAACTCCAATATTTCGACAGTCACCCTCGATTTCGTCTAGCCATCGTGATAATGGTCTACCTCTTGCTCTTGTATTGTACGGTACTGCGTCTCATATTCTTTTTGGCATCCTTTGATCATTCATCCTCACCACATGACCTGCCCATCTTAATCTTTGTGCCTTAATAAATTTAACAATATTGTTACCTTCAATTAGTGCTTCTAGCTCCTCGTTTGATCTGATTTGGTATTCAGTATCGTCATTTATTTTGCGACCAAATATTTTTCTCAGTATTCTTCTTTCGAATACTTTCAATTTATTTTCGTCACTAATTGTCATGATCCATGCTTCGCATCCGTATGTTACGACCGGTTGTATTATTGTCTTGTACATTCTTAATTTAATTGTCCTGGTTAAAATTTTTTACCTGAAAAGGCCTTTGTGTGCGTAGAAACATTTTTGTGCTGCTTTAATTCTATCATTAATTGTCAGATGCATGTGATTTTTATTATTTATTAAGGCACCTAGATATATAAAACTATTTACTGTTTCAAAGTTATAATCATTTATTGTTATATTTTGGGCGGATCGGATCGTTTTGTTTCCGTGCGCGCCATTTTCATATATTTGGTCTTACCCTCGTTAATTTTTAATCCTAAAGTAGCAGCTTCTTTTTCTAGAGTCAGAAATATTTCTTTTAATTCGACAAAGGATGTTGCTACAATAGCAATGTCGTCAGCATACGCACTTATTATAGATGATATTATGTCTAAGTCTTTTATTGCATGGAGAAACATTAGATTGAGAATTGTTGTTGACAGGGCATCACCTTGTTTGACTCTTGTTTTTATTTCAAATTTGTACGTTATTTTATTTTGCACTGCTACCTTTCATTTGGTATGTCTGAGTGTTAGCATACTTAAATGTGTCAATTTTCTTAGGATTCCCATGTTATTAGATACAGCTTCTACCATATCTCTTTTTATTGAGTCAAAATCCTGACGGAAGCCAATCATTAATAGGTGGAGATTTTTGTTGTACTCATAGCATTTTTCCATGCTATGCCTCAGTAGAAATATTTGATCGGTAGTAGATCTATTTGGTCTAAATCCACTTTGATATTCTCCTGGAATATTTTCGGCTATACATCTTAATCTGTTATTTATAATATTGAAGAGAGTCTTGTACGCTGTGTTTAATAATGTGATACCTTTATAGTTGGCTCATTGACGTTTATTTCCCTTTTTGAGGATGGGGACAATAATGCCTTTTTCCCATTTGCTTGGCAGAGTTTCTGTTTCCCATATTGTACATATTAAACTGTGTAGCTTGGAGATGGACATTTCACCTGCATTTTTAAACATTTCTGCCACAATGCCATTTTCTCTTGGGGCTTTGTTATTTTTCGTTTGTAGAATTGCATCTTCTACTTCATGAACTTGAAGGTGAAATGAAGGGGAGAAATTTTTATGCAACAGTGCCCAAACTGAAACTTAAATTCATCACCAAGGGTTGGAGATGACTGTCGAACTAGAACTCTCAATAGAGAACAAAACAAATTTGCTGTCATATTCGAACTCGAATTCGAACATATGAAATATGTGCATATAATAACATAATAATAAATAAATAAACATTTGTATATAAATATGTACCGATTGTTGGACTTCTTTAGTTTGTGCCTAATTGAAATTATTTTTTAAGCCTATGATAACAAATTTTCGAAATTCAGATAGATAAGCCTACAACTCAATTCTAAGACAATTCTACTCTTATACTTATTTAAACTACATTTATACACTCTGTATGCATTATACTCGTAACTTCAAAGAAATAATTTTTTTAAATTATTTTAAACTAAACTATGCTTTAAATAAATAAGAGTAGTTCTTAAAAAAAAAATCTTTTTTTTTTCCAAAAAGGATTTAGTAAAACAAAAAAAAAAAAAACAAAACAAAAAATTAGAAAAATAAAATTTTATTAAATTTTTGCCTTAAAATGTCATTATGAAAATCAAATTCAACATTATGAACTATTTTGTAACATAATTTGTTGAAGTATGAAATTTTGCATAACAGTAATTATTATAAGTAAAATAAAGATTAAATGTTAAAATTCTGTAGAAAGATATATCGAAATTTATTATTTTGATTATTTAATCAAATAACATTCAAACATTTTATATTGATTTTATAATTTTATTTCATTTAGTATATACTTTTAAATACTTGTATAATTTCAAATAAAACAAATATTTTGAAGGCATCGGTCTTTAATAATTATTAAAATTGCTTCAAATCGTTTTTCACCATTTTGGCTTTCAAAAATCAAAAATTCCTTCATTTCATAGCTAAATCAGATTTTGTCAGTCAAATTTGATAAAAATTGTTTAATTGTAAATAGGATTTACTCTAGGTGGCGGTTGACCTATAATTACACTTTGATTTTAGCTTGGCAATATATTGTGGTGTTAAAAATCCAATTGTATATAGTTGACATTCCTTAAAACCATTTTATTGGAATATCGAATAATATTTTGCTCTTCAGAAACACACACAAATAATCTGGATTAAAGTAAAAAATGCAATTACGAATTAATATCTTCATATTAAAAGAGTTGAAATTGAAATAAAATTTTCTTTTATAGATATTTTGTAGTCAAATGAATTGATTCTGATTTATTTATTGATGTACATTAATTGGACATAATATATTATTTTGCATATTATTTAAATAATAATAATACATTATGTGGAAAATCTCAAATTCAAGAAATGGTTATAATTATATTGTTAAATTTCTATAGATATTATATAGTAATGCATTCATTATATGACATGTGCCTGTGTGTGTTTGCGTATATTTTTAAGTACTTTTTAATATTATAAATTTCTATTCATATATTGCTGATTATTAGAAATTATTATCTCAAAATAAATTTTGAATACAAAAATAATCATCAGAAAATCTATAATATATACATATACATGAATGATCTTTAAAAATTATTTTGAAGAATCCTTATGTCATTAATCGGACCAAATTAAATTCACCACAAAATTTGAATTTTGAGTACATACAAATTTATACATTTATTATTATATCTGCATATGTTATACATATTGTATATATGTATGTTGTTTTGTTTTATTTTTTACATTATTCCATTTACATATTACAATTTATTATATTTAATTCTATATTCACTTTCTTTATTGGTTGGTCGGTAATGGTTACAAAGTAAAATGGAAAATTTATTGATGAGAATTTATATGTGGTTTGGATTATGAATTTAATTGCGTGTCTATAAGATATTACAAAATTTTCTAAATTAATCTAATTTTATTTTAAGCATTTACTTTATGTATTTATGTACATATTTTTGTACTTGATATAATATAATATACATCATTATTACAGTGCATGTCGAAAGTATTATTTTTTAGAGTTTATAAAAATCAGTTTACGGCTGCAGTTAATAGGGAAATGGAAAATTAATGTGTACGTAAATATTTGTTGTTTATAATTTTACTGTAGCGGTACACATATGCAATTTCAATGTGAAGTTAAAAATGTAGATACTAAAAATCAAATTATCAACACTTGACCCTAAGCTCAGTTTGAAGCTAAATTGCGCTAACATCAACAAACTATATTATAATTCTTCTTTATTTTTTTCTTTTTTATATTTGACCGATATTTTAATTGAAGTAAATTTGTTAGGCGAAAATTCAAACTGCGGAAAGACCAACTACGATTTCCACGTTATTTCCATCGTCTTAAGCTTATTGACTTACTTATTGATTTATTTATGTCATTCTCTCTTCGTCGATTAATTGCATTACATTATATACACAGTTCAGCTGGGCCTTCAAGTCGATACTTTATTTACCAATATTTCTAAAGCCTTCGATAAAGTACATGACTTTAAGCTTCTCCATATACTTGAAACATGTATGCCACTATGTTAAAATGACTACGGTCTTTATTTTTCTACTTTATCTTATTTTATTTATATTACTTTATTTACTTTACTTTGTCGGAAATTTCTCGCAAAAAGATCAAATATTGAATCATCTTCGTTTATAGCAATATCCGGTTTTCCACAAGATACCCATATGGGTCCCATGCTTTTTCTTTTATTTAGGAATGATATAGTGGTTGTAATGTTGACTGTTCTATTTTATCTTTTACTGATAACACTAAGTTATTTCCAATTACTCGATCTTTTGGCGATTAGGCTCCAAGAACATAAAAAAAAATTTAAATTAAAATATTAAATTTAAATTTTACAAATTATTGTGTACCTCAAATGATCTCATTTGGAATTTTGATAAATGTAGGTAGTAGTGGCTGCCGACAGTACGCTGACATACTTAGACCGATAAGGTCCATTGTGATATTGATAAATATAAGGTCATGAACTTTTATAAGACTTACAACTTCATTAAACTGAACTATAAATTAAATTATAAAACACTTAATACTGTTCTTTAAATTAAGGTATTAGAAATTATTCTTGATAGTAAATTATCTTTCAATACTCATTGATTATATAATAATTATCAAAATTTTTTACTATGGATTCATAAAACTCAAACCAATTCTCTGATCCATATACATTCAAAACCATATATATATTTCATTAGTTCGTCCAATTCTTGAGTATACTTCACCTATCTGGGCCGCATCTCATGCCAATCACATAAAAAGAATTCAATCTGTCCAAAAGAACATGATTCGATTTTGTCTCCGGAAATTCAATAGGCAAGTTCATACTACTGGTTATATCCCTAAATGTAAACTTATTGGTATTTATACTTTTGAATCCAGACCAAATATAGCTTCAGTTATGTTCTATTATAATGTTTTATCATTCAAAATGACTTGTCCTAATATTTTACAATTATATCATATTTATGAATCAAGTTTAAATTTTCGAGCTCGTAGATTTCTCTATCTCAATTATCACAGAACAAATAAATGGTTCTTTTGAGCTTATTGCTAACTCTCAAATATTGTTTAATAGTTATTGTTTTTCTTTTATTAATTTTCACTATAGTAGAAATATCTTTAGCAAAGAAATCACTAAATTTTTTCCCTAAAAATTAATTTATTAAATTATTTGGCAAATTTAATAATACAAGTAATTACTGTGTATATTTGTGTACTTGCATTTTTCTTTATTGCTGAATTTTTAGGAATATTGTTTATTGTACTATTTTGATTAGAAATATTTTAATTTAATTTAAGCTTTCTGTATTATATTTAATTTAACAGTCTTGTCTATTTTGTAATACAAGTTTTAGTATAATAACCTAATAACCATAAATCTGTAAAGGATAAACCCAGTAGATTGAAATAAATAAATAAGTAATACATCGTGAAGTAAATTCTATTTCTTTTGATAGTCCACTACGCACACAATCTTATTGAGCTTATGAGGTGGCTACTAGTCCTAAACTCAGGCTATGACTGCGAAATTTCAGCTATAATAATTTCTTTGAGTACTTGCAACCTCAAAGTAGTTTTTATTACCAATCGTTAAGTAAGATAACTATGTGTCAATCACACTTGAAAATATGGCTGCGATAACAGATAATTTTGCGGTTGCAATCCCCAAAAAAGTTCGGTTGTGATAATTTTGGACAATTGGCTATGATAACCATCGCTCATGGTTTTTATATCTTCGAATAAGATAATATAAACTTAAACAAAATAATTGCTGTTACAATAACAAACATTCGGTTGTGAAAACCAGCGAATAAACATTCGGCTGTTATAACTGACTGTTACAAATATTCAGTTTTGATAGCCGAGTGCTGGTCACGACAAACAGAATGCTAGTAGTTATGACTCTGAATGAATTGGTATTTCGTCATTAATATTTCATCAATTGCAATTCAGGTATACATATTTCCTTTTTATTTATTTATTTATTTATTTATCAGATCTTTATTATGGGCTTATCAACCACGTGGGTTTTGTCAAGCCCTCATTCTTTAAAGTTTTTTACATAAATATCTTAAGTTTATTTCTTATTATTTTAACATAATATTGTTTTAAATGTAGATTTTTGATTTACTGTTTTGTTTCTTTTTTTTGTATTGCAATTTTAAATTCAGTTTTTTTATTTCCTCTTCAAGTTTATAATTTTGATTTTAGCCTAGTTTATATTATATTAGAAAAATTAAATTTTTTTTTATTGGTTTTTATTGAATTTTATTATATTTTATTGAAAATGTCAGTTTCTCTAAGGAATGCCATGATATTAGTTGTTGCTTCTATAGTATCCTGTGTGAGTATACCAAGTCCCGTGATTCCAAGCCTGGCTCTTACATCAGCGTATAAAGGGCTAGCCTCAAATATGTGCTGTATATTGATTGGGTTATCTGGAACACAGTGACATGTTGGCTGTGCGTTTTGGGGTCCATCAAAGAGATAGCTGTGGGTGTATCTTATGTGTCCTATTCGGAGTCTAGTCAGAACAACAGCGATTTTCCTACTGGCCTGGTCTAAACTATTCCATCTGGATACATTTCTTTTAATGTGCCTTAGTTTGTTGGTGAGGGATTCATTTTCCCAATTTGTGTTGTGTATGTCCCATAAAGTTCGATCACATATCTCTTTATAATCCCTGTAGTACCGGCTTTGTTGTTCGGAAAGTGGCTCTAAAAGTGCTTCCTTTGCCAGTCTGTCTGCTTCTTCATTACCGGTAATATTGGCATGTCCCGGAGTCCATAGAAATGCTATATGATTTTTACATACCTGCAGCTGATCTTGGATTGCAATCACTGTCGGATGTTTTGAGGTAGCAGATGAGAGAGCCTGTAGGCTACTAAGGGAGTCGGTGCAAATTATGAACCTTCTCCCCTCATAGCTTCAACTGACATACTCAATTGCCCTGCTTATGGCATATAGTTCCGCCGAATATACTGTTGTATGTTCGTTAAGTCTGTATTTTTTTTCATGTTGCATACATTTAAATGCGCATCCTGCTATGTTATTTTGTTTCGATCCATCTGTGTATATCGGTATGTAGTCTTTATAGGTATAGTATTTAGTTTGTTTTTGAATAGTTGTTGGTATTGCGTGTTATTTGTGTGTGTGTTAAGATCTGTATCAACGCGTGGTAGTCTAAGCATCCCACCATTTGTGTATTTTTGTTTTATCAAAAAGTTTATCTGGTGTGATGTCCAATTCTTCCAGAGCCTGTCTAAGTCTTACAAAAGACGATTGACATCTTATTGGCCTGTTTTTGTATTTATTATATATTGATGTGTCTTTTATTAGTTCACTAAGTGTATGACTATCACTTGATAATACTTTAAGTCCGTACATCAATAAATATTTTTTCCGCCTCAGCTCAAGTGAAAGTATTCCTGCGTCACAGATAATGCTATTTGTGGGGCTAGTTCGAAAAGCTCCTGTCGCAATCCTTACACCAGAATTTAATACCGGGTTTAAGGTTTTAAGTCTGGATTTAGTCGCTGAATCGTAAATTTGTGCTCCATAATCCAGTACTGGTAGTACAATTGTGTGAAGGATTCTTAGCAACATCTTTCGGTCCGACCCGTAAGTTGTGTTGCTGAGCATTTTAAGAATGTTCAGTCTTCTAGTAGCCCTGATTTTAATATCTTTTAAATGTGCCTCCCATGTTAGTTTTATATCGAAGGTCATTCCTAAAACTTTGTGTTGGTTTACGTATTTTAGTTTGTATCCGTTAAGGAAGAGGTTTCCTTTTTATTCAGTCGCATGCATATCGTTGCTTCAATCGCATCATCAATTTATTGCAAAATTTTAAGTGTAAAATAAATAAAAATTATTTTCATTCAAAAAAGAAATAATTAATTAAACACAAATTTCATAATACCTTTAAAAGAATTATATTGTAAACAGACATCACAAATAAATTTAAATGGTATTGATGATCAATATGTTATTTGGGATAACTAGATAAGACATTTAATTTGTTAAAAAAGATTTCTTTTCATAAAAGTTATAATTAGCATTATATCCCAAGTAACAATTTTATTGCTATAAGAATCTTGCGCACTCTTATAACACTATTATAAACACTCTCATAGCAGTATTAGTGTTAATTTGAGTGCTCCGCAATTGCTGCGAAAGGTTATAAATATGTTATAGCACTAAAAGGGAGAATCCTATAAGGCATCGGAGCAAGTGCTGTAATATTGTTATAGGATTAGTGTACTTGTATTAGTGGATATGTTTTTATTTTGAAATTAAATTCATTTGAAATAATTTTTGTTATGCGAGAGTGAGAAAGATATTATGTTTTATTTTCAAATAATAATTTTATGGAGTTTATATTTATTTCCTGAGAAAGGGAGATAGATATTAGTCAATAATATAAAAAATGTCTTACTAATAAATAATATTTTTCGGTAAAAAATAATTGTATTAATATTTATAATTATTGTGACCAAATGCAAAATTTGGCTGGGAATGAAATTTCATTGACATTTATTATAAAAATAATTCGAAAAAATACAATGCCCTCTCAAAATAACCATTTTTTAAATAAATAAAAGAAAATATATTTTTAAATAGCATCTTTAAAATATTTACTAATGTATGTTAATTAATGCATAACATCAAATTTGATATTTAAATAATTATTCTTTTAAGTAAAAATGATATTTTTGCGAATAGAATGCAAAATAAAACTTTTTAGTTTTTGTTTATTTAAAAAAAATTTACCGCGTTTGTAGAAAATAATGGCCGTCGCAAAATATTTATCTAAAAGCTACAGTAAGTTTATTAGTAACATTATAGGAATACAGTAAAATAATAACACCACTACTGTGCTATTCCAGCAGTTCTATTCTTATAACAACACTTTAACTCTTAGTATAGGATTACGCACTTTTAGATTTAAAAAAACATTGCTGTATCACTTGCGGAAAATCCCATTATAACAACTCTCGCAATTGCTATAAGAACATTCTTATAGCAATATTAATCACATTATTTCCATAAAAACATCATTATAACACCTTTAGTGCTTATCGGGAGTCATATAGAAGTCTTGTAGTACATCTCGCTTTCTACTAAAGGTTACAATATACTCAAAGCTGGTTACGATAACCGTCTCTAGGAAGCTACTTTACCCAAATAGACGCATTAATTTCTCCTTAAAGTCTACACAACTTTGCAGTAACGGTTACGGTAAACAAATTAAAGTTTGCGCAGCCGAATTCTCAAATCACATCTCCGTGTAAGCATTTTAGTTTTTAAAAATATATTGCGTAGTAATATACGTATGGCTTCTTAGACTAATTAACAACCTTTGTATTTTTTTAGCTTATTTACTTACTTTTTTGGCCCATAGCTTTTCATAGTATTTTGATACAAATATATTTAATTATATGATTTTTACTTCTCTACTAACCGTATACATCTGGTTTAGTTTATTTTACTAAACATTTTTTCATTAACGTTTGTGGTGTTTTACTAACCCTACTGGCTGATGATAATATATTGTGCAACTGTATAAAAAATAATATAAGAATATAAAATGATCCTGTTTGTTTACTTTTGTCTCTCACTGTATTAAATATTCAAATAAATTATAATAGTAAATCAGTTTTAATTTTAGAGAAGTTTGTTATTTAAAATTACAGTTGAAATGAACGAATAATTATAGAACAATATTTTAATATTTTAACAATAAGTATTATAAAATAATATGAGAAAATTCGAAATTTGCAGATTATTTGTAGACATAGGAATTTTGAATTTAGTTCCAAAATAATTAGATCCAGTCCAATATAATTGGAAAACAGCAAATTGAATATAATTTGAAATGAAATCATTTTAAAGGCAGAATTTAGACATGAAATTGTGTTTGATGAAAATTTGTTTGATATTTACACATCAAACATACTGCTATCAAACATTACATAAAATTTTATTTAAAATATTTGGTAAAAAATTCAGTATTAATTAAGAATAGAAAACAGAAACAAGAAAATGTAATTAATTAATAATTGGCAATGGTCGTCTATACATCCGATTTTCATCAAAATTTCATCAGATCAGTGTGCAAATGCTACTTTATAACAATTAGTGATCACCAGTTTTGTTTTCAACATACATAATAGAGCTGACAGAGTTATTAAAATACATATACGGTATTAGTAGTTATGTTTTAGCTTTCGCAGATGGTATTATTCTTTATTCTGCAAATAAATCAGTAAGAGAAATCCAAAATAAAACTGCAAATATGTTTAATATTCTGATAAAATACTGCAAGATGTAATAGGCAAAGTAAACCACAATTTAAAAAAAAATTCCAGAAAATTCAATATAAAAACTCGAAATAATGAAAACATTGTGAACAGGAAACATGTCAAGTACTTGGGAATTTTGCTAAGGTACAACCTGAATTTCACTAATCAAGTTGATAACGCATTTTCGAAAAGTATCAAAGCTCTAATGGCAGCGAAAGGGTTGTTTTACAATAAAACAATCCCGCCCAGAGTAAAATTGATAGCCTATCAAGCACTTATAAGGCCAGTGCTAGCATATAGAGCACCCATTTGGTATAATAAAAGTGCTAGTAATATGGAAAAAATTAAGAAAATGGAATGGAAATGCATTAGAGTTTGTTCCACAATCAGACTTTAAAAAATGTTATTCCAACAAGTTTATATATAAATTAGCTAATATAAACAGATAATTTTTTTATCAATCTGATTCGTAGGCATTTCGATAGATCAATGAGAAATACAGCAAATACCACATGTATAGTATCATAATGATGAATATAAAAAATTAAACTACAGAAAGGTATTGCGTCCCCAGAGTCCTTTATTTATTTAGATAAGAATGGTTATATACAAAACAAAAACTATGTCCCAATATTATTTCATTATAATAGACGGGCTACATGTAAAATTATCGATTTTGATCCAGAAAATTTAAAACAGGATCAATTAAAATTTGATATATTCTTCCCGGATAGGGATTAAAGATATAAAGTTAATTACTGCTGGTTGAAGGAAGCTCTATTAAATAGATTAGGATAGTTTAACTATACAAAGTAGTCTTATGTTTAGGTTAGGATAAGTTAAGTTTTATTTTAGTTTTCTTTGTGAGAATTAATTTGGGTTTTAGTAAAATTTTACCAAAAATAAATAGTTAGTGAAGATTAAAAATAAATAAGTTAAGTTATAACTTGGTATAGGTATAAGAAAAATATTAAAAATACAAATCAGAACGAAAATCAATAAAAAAATTATTTAAAATTAAATTAGTTAAATAAGGAAATAGCCACCGTTTTTGTAAATAATATTTTTTTTTTCGGTGTAATATTTGATGTTTGAAAATAAATGAAAATAAAAAAAAAAAAAAAACTAATAGATTTTCTTTTCTACTTTTTTAATCTTTTTCTTTTCCAAATCGATCATCTATCATCATTATTATCAAAATTTAATTAATGTCAATGCCAATTAATACCCTATAAATTTCATTATAGGTTTACTCAAACATTAACGATTTTTAGCTATTACTAATAATTTAAGTTTCAAAATTATTCAGTGATTTGAGTTGACAAGCTGGTCTTTTATAGATGGTGTATTTTAAGTTGATTATTCGAGTCAGTATTGCTTACATTTGATTTTGTTTATAAAAATAAAATTTTACATTGCTCACATTTTATTTCATTACAATAGAATATTTTTTTAATCTCGTTCGATAATGTTTTATACAGTAAATCGATCGAAGCTATCTAAATATTAACTAAGCTTCACATAATATTATATATTAAATATGAATAATTTCTATGCGTTGTTGAATTTTACCTTATTACCACTATAGTTATTAATTTGTAAATATTTTTTAGTACAATCATCAAATAATTATTAATACAAATCGGTATTGACAGTATAGCTTTTTTACATTTCTCAATGGGGGAGTGAATACCCTTTTATACAATATTTATTTTATTAAAATATTCAGTTAAAGGTCGTACGAGTATTTTTTGGAAGAACATAAAAACAATAAACAAAATACACAGTTTCATAAATAACTGATCAAAGGTTTTTTTTCTGTTCCTATATGCCTTGGTACTTAATTACTAGTCTAGAAAATGATAATTCTATTGAAATTGGTTACAAAATATTAATAATAAATGATTTTGTTAAATGTAAATTATTTCTAATAACACTTCAACAATTTTATTATTGAAAATTCTTTTATTATAAAAAATCTTAGTTGCAAATTCAAATTAATTATTAAATTAAAATTTTAGAACTAAAAAGTCATTTTGAGAGATGAGGTTATTTTTTAATTGAAATTATTAAAATTCTATAATATTTAGTTTAATCTGTAAGTATTATTTATTCATTCGAAATGTCTTTAGTTAATGTAATTATTGTAAAGTATGAATTTTAAAATGAATGGTGTATTGTAATAAATTCAACATACTTGTAATAATGTAAAAAACTAATTTCAAATATCAATTAGATTAGGCAGTTCAATGTCAAATATAATTTGATAAAATATATTATTCAAAGGAATGGTTTACACATTAGATTTTGTTTGATAATAATAATAATAATAATAATGAGAATAATAATAATAATAATAGTAATAATAGTAATAATAATAATAATAACAATAATAATAATAATAATAATAATAATAATAATAATAATAAAAATAATAATAATAATAATAAAAATAATAATAATAATAATAACAATAATAATAATAATAATAGTAATAATAGTAATAATAATAATAATAATAATAATAATAATAATAATAATAATAATAATAATAAAATAATAATAATAATAATAATAACAATAATAATAATAATAATAATAATAATAATAATAGTAATAATAGTAATAATAATAATAATAATAATAATAGTAATAATAGTAATAATAATAAAAATAATAATAATAATAATAATAATAATAATAATAATAATAATGAGAATAATAATAATAATAATAGTAATAATAGTAATAATAATAATAATAATAATAATAATAATAAAAATAATAATAATAATAATAATAATAATAATGAGAATAACAATAATAATAATAGTAATAATAGTAATAATAATAATAATAACAATAATAATAATAATAATAATAATGAGAATAATAATAATAATAATAATAATAATAATAGTAATAATAGTAATAATAATAATAATAACAATAATAATAATAATAATAATAATAATAATAATAATAATGAGAATAATAATAATAATAATAATAATAATAATAATAATAATGAGAATAATAATAATAATAATAATAATAATAATAATAATAATAATAAAAATAATAATAATAATAATAATAATAATAATAATAATAATAATAATAATAATAATAATAATAATAAAAATAATAATAATAATAATAATAATAATAACAATAATAATAATAATAATAATAATAATAATAATAATAATAATGAGAATAATAATAATAATAATAGTAATAATAGTAATAATAATAATAATAACAATAATAATAATAATAATAATAAAAATAATAATAAAAATAATAATAATAATGAGAATAATAATAATAATAATAACAATAATAATAATAATAACAATAATAAAAAAAATAATAATAAGTCTTTATTTTATCAAAACCTAAGGCTATCTTACATGAATTTAAATTACAAATTTAATTATATAATAAAGATAATAATAATAATAATAAGATAATAATAATTCTACAATACAATATTTAAAAATGATACAATGTCAAATGCCCGTGTCTAGATGGTAGAAGAAAATATGGATTAAATATAAATAAGCATATATAAAAGGCAAAATTTTCGAATTTAAAAACCTGAATCTGAAATTCTAATTTTATATTTAAAAATGTATTCAGGGATATGTAAATCAATATTAACTCCCATATGCTTTTAAGCCCATCTCGCGAGATCGCGTGAAAATATCTCTGAAGATATAGTTTTGTATTCTGTTAGACACCACAGACGCGATAGCCAACTGCCGTGACGGTAAATGTAAAAAATAGTCTCGTGAGTAATTTTTGTTAGAACTTTGACGACACGCGATAGTCATTTTTTATTTCGTCCAAAATTGTAAACGATAGAGTA
Organism: Argyra leucocephala; assembly: GCA_963942445.1. Taxonomy (NCBI): domain Eukaryota; kingdom Metazoa; phylum Arthropoda; class Insecta; order Diptera; family Dolichopodidae; genus Argyra; species Argyra leucocephala. The sequence goes on along the minus strand of OZ012678.1, from coordinate 139,409,162 downwards.
TCTCGCCAAAGTATTTTGTCTTTTTTCAAAAAATTTTATTAAATAAATAAATTGAATAGATAAAATAGTTAAATAAAGATTAATAAACAATTTTTCATTAATTTTTTTGCATTTTTATAAAAAAAAAAAACCATCTTTACTATTACTGTTTTACTACTGTTTATATACTATAAACAGTAGTAAAATATATTTATTTTTATTTAAAAAATATTTTAAAACTAAACCCCACTAATACTTTCCAAAAATTTTATAAACCATATTTTGTTTATATACCAATAATTTTGGTTGACAATAAAAAATGATCAGTACTACCAACAAATAAAATGTTCGCGCCGCTTACAGTGTCTAACAGAAATGCATATTCAGCGAGACGAGACGAGATCAACTTTTTCTTCTAAGAGAATATGGGTGTATAGTAAAAATGATAAATGTGAATTTGGTAAGTAAGCCACAATGATAATATTAAAAATATAATTCATTATACACTGTAAAACAATGCACACTATAACATTTTACAATCGTTTATATTCATTTTTACGTTACACTTGCAATTGAGAATGCACAAATTTTTTTTTCATTCTATACACATTTATTCATACTATAAGATTTTACTGTTTCAATGTTAATTAGTAACTAAATTACATAATATTCCACGGCCATCCTACGAAAAAGTCTATATTTATGCATAATCAACCTACCCGTCCCATCGTGTAAATCCCGTCTTAAAACGGTATTGTAATTAGAAAAAAAAGATCTTGTGAAACTGAACAAAAAAGTGAACTCTGAGAATAATGTAATAAAATATTTAGGTAAGTTCGGTGCAGAAATCTTCTTCTTTTTTTGGTAAAAAGATCGAAATAATTCCATAAATTGAAAAATTGTTTTTTACAAAAACAAACTGAGTTAAACAGCAACTAATTTTTGATTGAAAATTTATTTTTTTTTTCCGCACCGCACCACCCAGGAGGAAAATAAAGAGGTGTGCTTTTTGTGATTTACCAATTGACCTACTCCACACTCCGACGCTAAACATCGTTGACAAAGGTAGCATTTCACTATTTTCTCTCTATGGATGTCAAAACCTCTTTATATACAACAGATTTTTTATATAGTTTATTGGAATATGGAATTAATTTACCTTGATCCCTTCCCTCAGTAAATTCTACTTCAATATCACCTGACCGCAGTACTCTGAAAATTGCGACATTCAGTTGCCCATGGCTAAATACTGTTTCAGGCAAATAATAAACTCCTCTTTTTCCAATGTTTGACCTTGCGACTAATTTATAGTCATAGAAAATGTCAATTTAATTGAATTGTCAAAGTCTAAAAATAATTAATGGCAGTTGTCGTGGTCGATGTAGCTAAATCTTTTCTAGGAATAAATACAGTTTCGCCTATATAGCTATGCCAAGGGCTTTCCCGATTATTAATTTTAATTTTATAGCTTTTACAGCTAATCGAGTCCCATTGCAGAGGTCGCGTTTGGTATTTAGGCATTCCATTTGGACAGTAGCCCTTTAAAAACTCTACAGGAATTCACTGCAAAATTTTCACCATCGCAATCATCAATGGAATCAGTACTAATATAAGTTATTACATTTGCCCCCAAAATGTTTAAAATTCCTTCGTTAATTGAAACATCAGAATTTTTTGGGAAAAGTATTGCTTTTTTTGAATATTTAGCAAAATTATCCACATTTAGACTATATCCAAAAATTTATTGTACGATACAATTATTGGAAATCATATTCGAAAAAACTTCAATTAGATTTGGCAGACTTTGGTTACCACAGCTAAAGGCTGGGTCTGCAGATCTAACATTTTGGGTTAACTTGCTTGTTAAATTAATTTTATGCAAGAGACTTATAACATCTGATTGGTTTTTATGGGGTAAGATGGGTAATGTTTGGCGGAAATCTCCACCTAGAATTATGAGCTGTCCACCAAAAAATATAGGTTGAAGCAAAAAGTTCATATGCCATAAAAATTAATTTCTTAGTGAAAAAAAATTTTAAATTAATTTTATTCTATTGCCAGTGAGTTATATTAGCCCTTTTTTATTATATTTGCCTTAATTAACTTGTCTTGGACTTTATATGTTTGTTTCAATTTGCTTCAATTCAACAAAATACCCATTTCAATAACCATTTAACCAAAGTATATCCATAAAAAGAGTAAGAACTCATGTATGTATTCATTTGTTTGCACACAAATTCATATGCAAATTTGATAAACATTGTCAGAAATAGATATAATAAGAATTTTACGTGTAAGAAAAAGAAAAAATATAGTAAACAAAAGAGAGTAACAAAAAAAGTTGGCTGAAATTAAATAAATAAAGTTTATAATTTTGAAAAATATTTTCGACAAAAATTTTCGTTGAAATATTTAACAATATTATTTTCTAAATTGTATCAACTATGCATAAGATTTTTAGGAGACCTAACTAAAACAGCGTTATCATATTCCTTAAATTCTGTGATTTGTAAATAGATGTTGTCCTCAGTATTATTTTATAATCGTATACCAATATAATAAATATTTAGGTTTACTATAATTTAATATTTAATTAATAAAAAATAATAATGTTTGTAACTCCAAATTATTACTGACAAAAATATTAATAATATTTTATATTATTGTAATGTTGTAATTTAATATTTTTAATAGGTATATACGAAAATAATAATGCTTAAAACGAAAATATTAAAATTATAAAAGATCAGAATTAATCATCGTATAAGGGAACAAACTAAATTAGAACTAACATTTTTTGCCAGCCTGCCTCATATAAATAATGGGAGGAAACGTAAGCAAATCCAAAGGAGAATAATGAGAACGCAAAAATATTTTACAGTATAAAGCAAAAGGCAAACATCTGTTTTGTACCTTTTCTCTCTCATAATAAATTTGGTATACGATAAGTAAATGTAAATTTTACCTCTTTCGACTAATGATATTTTGCTCGGTTTGGTATTTCTTAAAAATTAGGTTTACGTAAAATGGGAGTGTATATTCTTGTCAATATAGATTATAGATATTCTTTGCATTCAACTAAGGTGAAATTTACATATGTGTGTGTACTAATAATGGAATATGGATATTTAATAAAGTTAAAATTTGGTTTCTCTTTAAATTCACTATATTTATTGACATTTCTATAGTGTAGAGAAAAAAAAAAAAAAAAAAAAAGGAATACAAAATAAATGTGTGCAATACAAATCATTATCATTATATTTCAATCATTTTCTATTATTATTCAATTTCAATTATTTTCAATCATCATTTTCATTATATTTTTTTTGTGTTTATAATTTGGTTTCTTTTATTAATCTCTTTCTTTTATTATTTCTCTTTCTCTGACTAAGTATATGTAAATGTACGTACATGTGTCATAGGGCTTGCATTTGTTACATACATAATCATATGGCTTAGTTTAATTGAAAATAAAATGCAAACATTATTTATGGAAGAAAACAAAATTTGAACCAATCAAGTATCACTTATCTATCACTCAGTTAGAAATGACTCTTCTCGAATGTAAAAAAAGTTTAATTTCGATTTATGCATGTATATATTATACTTTTATATGCCAATTTATGCTTAGCCAGCGTTTACACTTCGGACAAAATCGAATTTTATCGTAGATAAAGTCGGATGAGTATTTACATTTCAGACTTTTTCTCAGGTTTAATCTACGATTTTACGTCAAATATTTTTTGTATTTAACAGGGTTTCTTTTTATAAAGTGCGTAATTTTTTATTGGTGAAAATTTTTTAATACGTAAATTAAAAAATTCAAAGGTATCTAATCAAAAATCTCCAAAAATTTTTAAAAATATACCTACATATTTTTATAAAATTTGTTACAGTAATATAAAATATAATTACACATTTGAAGTATGAGCAATAATAACCAAATTGCGTTAGAGTGAATTTTAGTGCCATTTGATTATATATGTTGTTCTTTGAAAATATATTATTTTTCATTAAAAAAATATTTTCACTAAAAAGTCGAAAATAAAATAAGGAAAAAAAATTTTTTTTTTAGAAATATTTGCCTTCAATTTAAGCGTACTAAAACTACAAAAATAAACTTTAGAATCGCAGCTTGATATAAGGTTTTCAAAGCAAGTTATGATTGTAATTACGGAAAGAGCAAATTAGCCGAACTTTTTACCAAATCTCTTAATCTCATCTCAAGACTTCCTAGAATTTCGGCTAATTTGCTTTTTCCGTAATTACAATCATAACTTGCTATGAAAACATTATATCAAGTTGCGATTCTAAAGTTTATTTTTTTAGTTTTAGTACGCTTAAATTGAAGGCAAATATTTCTAAAAAAAAATTTTTTTTTTCCTTATTTTATTTTAGAATGAAATATAAACGAAACGAAGTTTCATAACATAAACATTTTGATTAAAATTCTTAAAAAAGATAAAATTGAAACCCAAAACTATTATCCATACTATTCATTACCTCATAGCATTTACAATAACAACAAGTTATTCATATGAAATAAGTAAAATATAACTATATACATATATTTATTAATATATATGTGCTCATAGTTTACAATTATTCATATTAAACATCATTAACTATACATAATTTCAAAATCAATTCTAGAATATACATAGATATCTACATAATTATGTCACAATCAGAAGTCTTTTCATTATGCATACACACTAAGTCCAGATACGATTTTGACGCAGCAGAGAAGAAAACATTTTTGTTTACCGATTTTGTTTTATTTTTTTATTTTATTTTGTTGTAACAACAGTTGCTACGGCACGTTGGCAGCAGAAATGTTACGTTTTATTATGTTAGATACTTATATGTGTACAAGTTTAATTATTTGTTAACGTAATATTATAAAAGCAAAAAAAAAAAAAAAAAAACTCTTAGAGTTTTATATAAATTATCTTTTATATTTTCTATGTTATACAAATCAATTTTTATACAAACTTGTCTCTTCGGCTGATGTTTTAAGAAGAAGAAGAAATACTTTCTTCCGAATATTTAAATATAATCTTTATTACATTACAATGTGGTTCTAGTGTCAATATTTCATACCAACCAACACTAATTCGGAACGATAGTGGATAATTTAAATTCTTTGAATTAATTAAATTAATAATTTACTCCACTACCGTTCCATAGATGTTTTCAATAGTAATTTATGAATTAATTAATTTTAACGATATCTACTATCATTTCTTAGTATTTGTTTTGCCTACTTTGAGGGGTGATGTATTATTGATATATAACTTACATACAACATGGAAAAATAACATTACCTACTTATTTGTTATTATAGTTACAAGCGTTACAATAAATTGTGATATTTTATGGTCTCAGCCCCGGTTCTATTTGATCTAAAAAGTCTATGTACACATATGTTATATATTATATTAAATAAAAACAATAACTTTAAAATTCACGTTACTTTATCATGCTCGACACAATAATATATTTTTGAACAGATAAATGTAACATTTTCTTATATTTAATTTTGCATTTATTCTTTCATTTCAGTATAGATTTATATTTAAAGTTTCACAAAACATTTCCAATACGATGGAACAATCATCACCGGGTATGCTAGTAGTTAATAAAATCAAAAAACGATTTATTGATTTATAACTACTAATAAAACATTTCACCGTCTACAAAATCGTAATTCGTTACGAGACATTAATAATAAAAATATAAAAAATTGACTTGCTGAAAACGTATGTGTGCGATTTCTAACCCCATCACAACACATGTCCACCATATGTACATGCAGGCCACAAAATGAATTAATAACTATATTTTATAGTACATCATTTTTTTTTTGTAAATCTATATAATACTAAAATCTATAGTAAATAATGAAGTTTATTTTGTGACTGTCAATTAAAATAGAACCGATGATCTACACTTTAATTTATAAACATTGTTTTTTTTTTGTTATAAATTACCAAAAATATTTTCATTTTTTTGAATTTATCATCCTAATTAGTCCATTTGAACTTCCAATTATTACTCAAACCATCTGCTTAATAAATAAATTCTTGATTCGACAAAAACAAAAAGAAAACAACAAAAAAAAAAAATAAATCGAAACTAAATTTGAAAATATTATACGAAATAATTTTCCATTATTTTCCAAAAAAAAATAATATTTTTTTTTTTTTTTGCCTCACAATATAGAAACGATAAAAATTTCTTTATTTCTACATTGCGAATTATTATACAATATATACGTACACATATTATATATAATAATATATGTATATTTTTGGTTTTAAATCCTAATTCCAACAATATTAGTGCGAAAAGGTTGCATTATTATTGATGTGGTAGGTGGAGGATGAAATACAATTTTAGGAATCACCTTATCATAAAAGAACAATTCGTTTTTATTTTTCGTTCGGTCTGTTTTTAGGCCGATGTTAGTAGATAAGTGTCGGTGTGTATATTATGATAATTTTTTTCATAAAAAGGCTACAAAATATTTTTTATATACTTGAAATGTTTGTATATATGCAGCAATATTTAAGTATATATAATTTTCAAGGATATACGAGGATAATATACCTACAACATTTATTGCAAAACAACATTTTATTTTATTATTATTATTATTTTTTTTTTTTTTTGGTTTTTTTCATTGAGCGACATCATATTTTTGAGATTTTCCTCTCGAATTATTTTAATGGGAAATTATGTTATAAATTTACCACCCTAATTTTCCTTCAATTTATTTTTGTTTTTTTTTTTTTTTTTTTATAAGTATTATTAGTTATACGCAATATACAACGTCAATAATATTGTTTGCATTAGAGTAAAGTTCCAGTGTACAAACATAGGTATCCGATTATAAGTGGTGGTAAACTATAGTAATTTTTCTAAGACTTATCGGATTTTCAGGTGTGATTCACCGAAAGAATTTTTTTTTTTTTTACATATTAAGACAATTTTTCGTAAATACATACATAGTGTTAGAAAAAAAAAAAAAAACTGATAATAGAATGAGAAATTTTGTTTTTAGATTTTCTTACAATACAAGTGGGATTTGTTAAGGTTAGTCGGAAAATTGTTGAATGTTTATTGGGTATATTATTTAAGCGGTAATAATTTCTACTGTCTTATGGTGTTGTTTTTTTTTTTTAGGCTTAAGAATTTTATTAGAATACATGATGGTCATGTTATTTGTAAAAAAAAAAATAAATAAATACATTTTTTTTTTATATATATAGGTATCTTTGAATTGTCTGAACCTTTATTGTTATTATTCTCAGTAATCTGAAAATATAGACGTACATAACGTACAATATTATTAAGAAATTTATTTTATTTATATTATATTTGTATTTTTTGTTTTTTTTGTTTTTTATTATTATTTTCATTTTGGTCCATTAAACTGTCCATTTTAACTTTAAGTAGTTTGAATTTAACCATAATGGTAGTTTGTAGGTTTATAAACCAATAATAAAAGTCTACCAATAACTAGTAGAATATTAGAAGTCACTAGATATATAATAATAGTTACTTTAATGATAATAATAAATTGTAAACAATGCGATCTTTATTAATGCTAGAAAACAATATAATATACGAATTTATATTTGTATGATATTGTAATGGTTATTTTAGTTTTGTAATGCTTATTAAATTTAAAGGAGAAAAATGAAAATTGGTGTTCGGCTTAAATTTGTGGCAATAAATCACAATCGCTTATATCTGAAATTAATGTTTCAAGTAAAATCAATTTTAAAGTATGAATAAGAGTTTAAAAATACAGCAACAAGACTGTGCCAGTTTTGGTAAGTATTTGATATCCTAAAACTTTATTTCAACTTTAATATATAATATTTTTTAAAATCGATTATGCCTAATATGCTGATTACCAGCATTTGATTTAACAGCAACATTTGTATCAGCTACTGATAACCTGTTTTCCTGTTTTCCTTGAAAATATGCTGAGCAGATATTTAGTAAAGTATATCCTTTAAATACTATCAATATACATTTGAAAACTATATTCCATATTTTTAAAAACAGGTTATCAATTTATAAGATTTTATCGTTAATATTGTAGGGATATATTTCAAATATTTTAAGTTAAATATCGATTGTGACAAAAAGATTTTTAGATCACATTGACATATTAAGCTATTATATACCATATCAAAAATAATGTTACTTATAGTTGTCAGAATCAAACCAAATTTTGACAGGAAATACTTTTGAAAATTCTGAATATAGTAATTATTTTATCTAGATTTTTTCTTATGTTGACATACGCGTTTATGGCTTGTTGGCACAGGAATAATGTAAATTGAATTTTATATTAATTTTACTACTTTACATATCAGATTTTGCATATTTAACTTCGATGCTGAATATCATTATTATTTTTTTACATAAAATATATAATCCCGAACTCCAATACTGCACTACTGCTAAAAAGAGAACAACGTGCCACAATTTTTGGTAAATGATAACAGAAACAGCGCAAAACTTATCGTCACCAATTGGGACTAGCTTAAGCAAATGAAGTATAAATAAGTTAACTGAGAATTGTTTTCATTGTCACAAGATACCCCAAATTTATTTTTCCGCTTCATCACTGGCTTATCTGTTGATGTATAGTGGTGCTTTAATGTACTTATATATGTATTTTTTTTTTCTCTGAAAACAGTTTGCAATGCAATCGTCTATTGTCAGATTGAAATCGAAGTTGCTTACAATATATTTTATTTAGGGGCCCCAAGATAATATTTTTTCTTACACTATCATCTAATCTGATGACCTACAAACATAAAAAATTAGAACAAATATTTTCTGGCCATTTCAAATTCATCTCTTTAATTACTTATTTTATGTTATGTTAATCTATAGCTGTAGTAGAATATAGTATTCAACACCTCTAGACTTAGTAGTATCCTCAGTTGCATTTTAAGCGCATTTTTAAATAACCGTTACGATCAAATGACCAAAGAAATACTAAAAATAACTAACAATAAGACATACATACACATAATCAACATATGAAACGACATCTAACAATAAAAAATGCAAAAATTTACAGAATAAAATAGAAAAAAAAAATACACGAGGAGAAGAACCTATTGTCTTCTTCCAATATAAAAATAACAGTAAAAACAGGAAAAAAATAAAGTAAAGTAAAAAAAGGGAATAAATACTAAATAAAAACTAATAATTTAGTATAGATTTAATGTACACATGTATATAGCTAGATTTAGATTAGACTTAGATTAGATTAGATTTAGATTGAAATTGATTGTTTTTAATTTCTATTCGTATTACATTATAAAATAAGCAGTATAGGACCACAACCAACTAAAAAGAGGGTCCTAAATTTTGAATGTATCTCTACGAGTTGTGCAGATTAAAACAATAAAATTAAATTACATTTTTGTAATGTGACAATGACAAAAGATTCTTTTGACTTAATTGGCCATAAGCTTTTACATATTATCATAAATGAATCGCTAAGGTCATGAAATTTTCCTGAATGCTTGCAAGAATCTATGGTATAGTTTCTATAGAAAAAGTAAAAAATACAACAAAATATACAGAATTTCGTCCTATCAATATGACAACCATCCTATCAAAAATTATCGAAAAGGCTGTGTATAATCAGTTAGAAGGAGTACTTCGAAACAACTGGTTTAATTTCAAAGCATCATTCGGATTTCCGAAAATATCACAGTTGTAAAACTTTTTTGATTCCAGTGGTAACATGATGACGATAAAATTATTATAGCTGTTTTTTTGAACTTACATTTGACAAGCATTTGAAACTGTAGTTCGTGACATTTTATTAAATAAATAAGAAAAGTATGGCGTTAAACAAAATGAAATAAATTGGTTTCAATCTTATCTAAATTTTAGAAGACAAAGAACAAAAGTTCATGTAGCAGTTTCGGAACAAATTAATGTAGAACTTGGCTTCCCACAAGGTACTATACTTGGCGTATTATTATTTTTAATATATATTAATGATATATTAAAAGTTATAAATTTATGGGAATATTGTATTGTTTGCTGATAACGCTTTATTTTATGTAGTGGGAAACTCTAAAATTAAATAAGTCAATCAGTTCAATCTAAATTTAATTTAATCTAATTCTAATCTAAATCTATACTGAAAACAAATTTTTTCGTAATATCAATGAACAGCGATTATTAACATATTTTTTGTTAGCTCAATTAATTATTCATTAATATTACGAAAATATAGCATCTCTAATTTATTTTCTTAATAAACTGTTTATTGATTCAACGAATTAGGATTTATTGACACAAATATGCAGTTTTTAATATAATAATTGAACAATTAATTCATTAATAGTACAAATACTTTCATTAAAATTAAATTAATAACAGTGTTCGTTGTTTTAACAAATTCGTTTGTTAAAATCAATAATTTCATCTTTGATTAGTAATGCGTTCATTATTATATATGTATACTTTTATATTTTCTTGCATAATGTCAACAAAATATAAAATGTTTCGTTATTTCAACGAACTCATACTTTAAAATTCGGAATTTTTTCTTTATTTCAACGAACTAGTTTATTAAAACTAATAATTTTTTTGTTTACTTAATGACGGCCACGCGTGTTATTTTTAATTTATGTACTCGTATTTTAAAATAATTTTTCAGTGTAAACAGGAATTCATAATTATTATAATGTCTTATAAATTTGCGAAATTTTAAACTTATTTTTTTTTTAAAGGTTTAATTAAATATAAGAAAGCAAAATTACAAAGAATTATATAAAAACTAGCTTTGTAACCCGTCATAAATGACGGAAGCAAAATAAATCCTAGTTTCTTTTTTTCTTTCATTAGATTCTTTATTCCGAAATTACAGTACTTATGTTTATATCACTTTTTATTTATTTTTATTTATGTTTAAATTGGCCTAACACTAATCCTTTTTTTTTTTTATATAACAGAAAAAGAAGTACCATACCAACAAATTTGTATAAAATGTTTGTAATTTTGTATGGTATACTCGTACTCACTTCCATTTAGTTATAATTCGTTAGTTGGGTTCCATTTAGTATAAATTATACCGTATTAGCGTTATTGTGGCCTCCGGGAGAGCAAATTTAAAAATGGGATCTTATTTACATATAAATTTTGTCTTTTTTATATTGTATAGGGATCTTATTTTGCTATATGAATAAACTGTTATTATGGTATTGTGTTATTTTTAAAAAAATATTCAAAATTTTGTATCTAAATTGGTAAAATTTACAAAAAATACAAAAACATTTTCATCAATAATTTTCAATTTAAAAAAAACAATGTTTTATTATCCGACGTAGAAGTAGAGTTTATTATCCTACTCTACTTCTATCAAGTTCTATTGATTGAACAGTGAACCTGAACAGTGAAGTGAACAGTGAACACTTAACACTGAAACTAAAATAATATTTTTGGAATGGAGCATGCAGAACATACAGAATACAGCAAAATAATAAAAAAAAACAAAAATAATTTTTTTTGAGTGAAGTGAGTTGCGCACACAATAATGACAAAAATAAAAGGTAGAACCAATAAAGTAGTATAATGTATAATATTATACAATACAAATATGCTGATACACATGTATATTATTATGTATAATTTTAAGTAATAAGAATAACCTTTGAGTGAATTATGTTTTTTTTTGTGTTAAATGCTGTTTGCCTTTTGGTTATTATACCATATTAAACTATTTATTAAATTTCTATTAGTCCTTATTATTATAAATCAAAAAAATTGTTTGTTTTATTTATATTATTATTATTGTTTTTTATTTTTCCTTATTATTTGCGAAGAAGACTAACATTAAATTAAAAAAATATAGTTCATGCAATCAATTTTTCCTGCAAAGGTTCAGCATGGTAGACAGGGGTTAAAAAAAGCACCAAAGCAATTTGTATATATATGCATTTGTATACATATGCAATTTGTATATGTGTTGGAGCGTTCCGTCGAACTTACAAACATCCAGATAAATGCAGAATAATATATATATAATAAATACAAAAAAACTTACAATAATTAGATGGTTCTATCATACCCAAAAATAAAATATAACAAATTAAAATTAAAAATCAAATGTGCAAAAAAGAGAATAGTTAGTGACATTTTTTATTTAAAAAGTAGTGTTAAATGCCACATAAAAAAAACATTATTTACAATAATTAAGAAGTAAATTTATTGTGAGAATATAAACGAAAAACCAAAATAAATATAACAAGTAAAGAAAATAATAATTAAATAAAATCTTATAAATCATATAATTAAGCATATAATTTAAAAAATGAATAAACAATCATTTCATATTTAAAATTAATGAAAATTTAAAAATAAGGCTAAGAGATACAAAAGAAAATAAGTTATCAACAAAAATTGATTATAAAATAAAAATTGTATAAAAAGATAAAATCCAAATAATGAAAATAAAAATACACAAAAAGTAAAAAAACATTGTATATTTTATTTAAAGAAGTGAGTGATAACTGGCGGAGAGTGGGAAGTAAGAGGAGAGTTCAGAAAGCGTGGACAACGATCAAATAAAGGATAGAAGTGGAAGACACAACAGACAAAATGCCGACAAAATGAAATGAAATTTTCAATGAAATATTTGAACAAAAATTTATGTTATTAAATTAATAAAAATGTTTATTAAATCAATGAAATGTTTTATTATTTCAACAAACGTGATTATTAAAACAAAAATTTATTTTAATAAACACATTTAATAATTGTTCATTGTATTAACGAGGAGGTTATTAAATTAATAAATAGCTATTCATTGGTTCAATGAACAAGTTCATCGGACAAATATTAATAAATTTTTAACCGATTTTTATTTTAATTTTTTGTTTTTTTTCGTACCTTTTTGGTTCAGTGTAGCTATATACATGTGTACATTAAATCTATACTAAATTAATAACAAATTAAAGTTAAATTTTGAGAAAACCAAATGCATGAATATAAATAGAGAAGTCAAAATAAAAAATAAAATAATAGATATAGTAAAAGAAATTAAATATTTAGGCGTATATAGCTATAGATAATAAATTAAAGCACATTAAAAATACTCATGTAAAAAAATTAGTAAAAAATCAGGCTTTTTTTATAAAATTAGAGATAATCTAACGATGTTAAGTGCAATTAAACTTTATAATATTGCAATAGTACGACCACATTTTGAATAAGGCTCCTCAATAATTTTTATGTTTAACACTGAAATGCTTTATATAGATTACAAAAGCTACAAGATAAAGGAATGAGAATTATATTAAAACTAAACAGGTATTCCCCAAAAACTTATAAGTGGGTTAAGTTGTTTAAAATGGATAAATGTCTCACAAAAAGTTAAATTTAATGTATTAATGATAATATTTAAAATAAAAAATCAAATGATACCAAATTACTTAACTAATAGATTAGTTTACACGTACATGATGTTCATAACTATTATTTAAAAAGTATTGTAAATTTTATATTAAGTCTATTTGAGAAAATCAAAACTCAGAATATGATAATGTATAATGGCTTAAAATTATTTAATAAATTACCAACAAATTAAAAAAATCAAAAGAATTTTAAAACCTTTAAAAAAAATTTAAATAATTATGTTAAAGATAACATTGAGTAGAAATGAAATTTTTGATTTTATAACAAATCATTTTATGCTAAGTTAATACGAATTTTATATTAATAGTAAGAAATTACTATTATATAAATTAAATTGTATTTAATTACATTTCTATCGTTTAAGTTTTTTATAGCATCTGTGTGATATGAACATATTTAACTAACCAATTTATTTACATTTGAAACCGAAATAAATAAAAAATATAACACTTAGGAGGTTGATCAAAGAAGAGCATATTCGATTACATCTCATCGATTTGTTTATATAAAATAAATTTGAAAACATGATCCACGACATGAGTAGTGGTCCTAGTTTACTATAAGTTAAGATATGATTGGTAAACCCTAATTTAACTAAATGTTTTCACTTTCACTTAGGGCTTCCAATCCCGGACATAAATTCCGATCCCGGGATTTCGGGATTGCATTTTACAAATCCCGGGATCCCGGGATTGATCCCGGTATTGAGTTCCTCTGCTGAAAAAAATAACATAACGTAGAAAATAATAAAAACTTGCAGTTTTTTTTTAATTCAGTATAAAATTAATCTTTTTATTTAAATTACTTACTAATAACATATATAGTAACTATTAAATTCATATCTTAATTAAGTATTTTTTTGTTGTTGGAAGTGGCATCTGAGGAAACAGAGCTCGTCTAGAACCTTATCGCCCAAAGAATTTCGTAATTTATTACAAAATAAACCTGCAGAAGAAAAGGCTCTTTCTGACTCGATGCTGGTTGATTTTGAAGACTAACGATTCGCATCGATGTGGTATCACTTGTGGACGTGACATGCCATCATTTTGTACAGAAATAACTTCAGCAATTTCCTCCTGCACAGAAACATCTTGAAATTCATCAACTTCTATTGTAGAACATGCTGTTATGGAAGTTGCATTCAATCTTTCAAGAAGATCTGCAATTAAATTACGGCACTTAGTCGGTGTTGGTACTATAATGAATTTTTTTGTCGAAGTGAGAGATTCCATTCAAGCCATTATGTAGATAATACAAAAGTCCGCTCAAATCCGTACGACGTTGCTTCAATCGAATAGGCTGTAAACAGTTTTTGACTAATAATATGATCCGCATCTTCCAGTTTCTTCAACGTAAAGCTAATAGCGATATCGGCCGTAATAAGGTGAGAGTCATCTAGTGCAGTTAAATGTGACAGGGTTGCAGGTAGCGATTTTTGCTTATGCTCCAATGCAGGAAAAAAATTAGTTAATGTTGTAGTTTTTTTCTTCGGAAGTTCATCTGATGTACTTGCGACATCAGAATCGTTTTTATTCTTTAGTTGGATTTTGTGTATCGAAAATAAGTGAGTGTGTAGACCTATTGTCGTTCCACCACCAATTTTTAAAATTTTTTTGCAATCGCTCACCTTACACGTTGCAGTCTCACCTTTTTCATCGTGTAGGAAATGTTTCCATACTGCTGAATTACTTCCTGTGAAATATTCTTTGTAGACAGCCATTTTAATAAAGCCCTAAATATAAAATAATATTAATTAAAAATACCGTATTCAACTAACATCATTTTTTCAATATACTTACTTACAGGGTATTGCAATGCAATTTAGAAATACGATAATACGATTAATTTAGAAATAGTAAACAATATTTTAATTTAACACTGAAGAAAGCACTGTAAATATAAAATATTAATTCAAAAAATATTAATCATATCGCATTCCCTTTTCAATATAATATTTACTAATTATAATTGCACAAAGAATACAAAACTATATTTTATTTTAAATACTATTTTCACTTTGTTAATTCGACTACTTTAACTTTATGTTCACAAATTCTCATACTATTTGATATACATAATCCCGGGATCTCGGGATTGTAAAAAACCTCAATATCCCGGGATTTCGGATTTTCGAAGCCCTATAATTCACTGTTACTTACTTGATGAAATTTCAGCCTTTTCGGAACCAAGTATTTTGCAGTGAAATTATTTAAATTTTATTTATTACAGGTTCAGGTAATGAGAATTTAACTAAAATAAAAAAAAAGCTTCTAAAAACTTGTTTTTTTTTGAAGGATTCACTAAAAAGGAGAAAATAAATTAGGTAATGCAAGCTCTGTTAA
This sequence comes from Argyra leucocephala, assembly GCA_963942445.1. Classification (NCBI taxonomy): domain Eukaryota; kingdom Metazoa; phylum Arthropoda; class Insecta; order Diptera; family Dolichopodidae; genus Argyra; species Argyra leucocephala. The sequence goes on along the minus strand of OZ012678.1, from coordinate 139,393,374 downwards.
AAAATGCTATGTGTGTAATTCTAACATTTGACTTCAGACAGGAGATAAAATGTTTGGCACGAAAAAAACAAATAAGTATATGAAGTTGCCATGAATAAAAGAAAGGAGCGTCAATCCTGATAACTGTTTAAAATTTCAGCACATACTTTAAATTTACGCTGCCGGTTTTTATTCATGGCAAGTTCATATAATGGCTTTTTCGTATTAATTTTGTAATAAAATAACAAAAACAAAATATTTTAAACAAAAAAATAATTTGACTCAAAGGATAATCGAACTCACAAACCTTGTGATATGAACATGACGCTTTAACCAACAGAGCTAATAACCGATTAAAACTATTTTACCAAAATACGTACATAAAATAAAAATTTATTTTGATCCCTCCATCACCCAGTAGAATAAATAAATAAATAACATTGCAAGCTAAAGAAAAGCAAGTAAAAATAAATAAATTTGTAACCTTTTGCTCTACAAGGAGCTACAAAAATTGGTAGTTGTTGACAGACAGTGAGAGTTAATTTAAATTCTCACATTTAATCAAATTGAAATTCATAAAATCTCTTTCTCCTCTCATTCTTTTCGCATGCAAACGATCGAACTATTAATATTACATAATATAAAATATTTCATTAAAATTAAACAATAAAATGCCCTAAGCGTGGAAGGTCTAACTAAATTCTTTATTGTTTCACTTCTATAATTATTGCTATTCTAGAATTTTCTTTGAAATTTCACCTCCAGCTAACTATTTTGTCTGAATATTTTTTTATTTTATTTTTTTTTTTTTTTATATTATTTAATGATGGCATCATGAATAAGTAAATAAGGTCTTTATTATAACAAACAAAGAAAATAAAGAAAAGATAATAATAAAAAAAAAAAAACAAATAAGAAAGGACATCAATTTTTTATTTTGTTTTTGTTTTAGTGTTAGTGTAAAGAAAAATGTGTCCTAAAAAATAATTGAATCAGCAAAAATTCACTTCTTTATAGAGTTGAGTTGTTGTATGGCAAAACTTAACAGATTTCTAATTGAAAGAAATTAAGTCTGAAATGGAAGGAATGAAAGGAGAATAAAAATTTTCATTGGCAGACATCCAAAATTTATGCTCATTTGGAAATCAATGGGGACATTTTGAAATAAAGGTAAGTAGTAATATAAAAAAAGGTGAAAAGAAGTTTTGTGCCAAATTTTTGGTTTGTTTTGGGTTGTTTTTTTTTTTCTTCTACTAAAAATGTGACAAGTTGATTCAGTTTTTCACCTATAAAATGACAATTTATTTGTCAATTTGTTTTCATTTTAGATTTTGATTTTTAGTCAATTGAGAAATTGTAATTTCGAGGGTAGAAAGGTGTTTGGTTTAGTAGGAGAGTGGTAGTGATGTAAGAATATCTAAAATAGAATATTTTTCTGTCAAGAGAAAATAAAATATATATATATTTTTTTTGTTTTATAATTTTTTAATTTAATATTATAAAGAGAGGTAAGTATATCAAGTACCAAGTTGGGAGATTGTTAAAATGAAATTCAGTTTTTTTTTATTTTTTATACAACAGTGTAGATTTTTTTTTTATAATTAAATTCAATTTGTTTATTATGTGGTTGGATATTATAAATTCCCTTTAATAGCTTGAATAGGGTAGATGGAAGTAGAAAAATAACAATATTTAAAATAAACTCTTTTGAGTTAGTAGTTTGGCACAAGGACAAAAATCAAATTCTTAATTCGACATTTTGTATGTAATTTGTTGCACAAGAATAAATAAATTTTGGTGAACAAAAAAATATATCTTGACCAAATTACGAGTTTATTAAATGTTTCGGGTAAAATACATTTTTTTTTTTGTTATTTGGAAACCAATATTTTCATATTTTATTTTGTTATATACAAAAATAATAATAATAATGTGCTAAATAGTTGTCATAATGCATGGTGCAGTGAATGTTGGTACATAGTACATCTTTATCGCGTGGCTTATGTAGTGCTACATTCAACATTCATGGACATAGTACTACATCCAGTAACCACATCCGATTGTGCGTTTAACCATTGATTGCGATGTACTACTATGTAAAGGGCACAAATCAAGCCTTCTTTCACACTGACTAAAACCTCTTAAAAGTGCGTGGAAAGTTATATAAAATACTATAGTAGTGCACCTCTATCTGCTAATCTCTTCAATTGTGGCCACTTTTTTTTGCTGGGTACTTGCTTTGGCTAAAACAGTTATTGTGCATGTTTTTCTTGACCTTCCGATGCGGATATTCGTTTAAGACAGTTATTGTGCATGTTTTTCACTACCTTCCGATGCTAAGTCTACCCTAAGGGTCCCATTCGAAACATTCCGACGCCATTTCCTCTGTCGGATTTCCAAGTCTATTTGTTTTTTGGTTAGTTTTTTGCCACAGCGTTCTGTTCAAAATGATTTGTGGCTAACAAATGTTTAGAATGCGCGAGAGGCATTTATTTTTGTACGCTTGGAGTTTTCTGATGATATTTACTGAAACTTTCCATATTTCGCTTTCCATATATAAGAGAACAGATTTTACACTTGCATTGAAAACTTTTATTTTACTCCACCGAGATATGTTGTTTGCCCGCCATATTTTCGTAGGCATCGTAGGCATCGCCATATTTTCGTAGGTGGAAATCAGTGCGGACTTTATTGATTCAATATCTAAATGGGTACTTCCATCAGCTGATGACAAAATCGACGTTTACTATATTTCGCCAGTGGTAGCTTTACGTAAATAATTATTACGTAGATTAGGTATGATATTAGACATTGTTTGTCGCATGAGAAATTATTAAAATAAAACTATTCTAGAATCATTTAGAGAAAATCATTCTGTATCGAATTATCTTTAAGGTTCTAAAATTAAATTGAGTTAGATTACTTGGTGTGTAGTAAAAACTGGAACGAACTACTTAAAAATAAAAACTTACTAAATTTAAGAGAATTGAACAAAACCGAAAAGCTTTGAAGAGAAATATAGAACAGTCTCATGTTCTTTAGTTATTGAAGGGAAATGAAATGAAAGAAAGAATAGATTTGTAAAAACAATTGTATACAAAGTGATCCTGTACTAACTATAATAATTAGGGCAAATTAAGTAGAAGTTGGTCTTAGGTATCTATAATTTGATATAAGAGCTTTAAAATATAATACTGTAGTATTAAGGATAACTTACCGTTTCCAATATTCTTATTAAAAGCTATTTTGTTTTTTTTTGTAAATCGAATTTGAATTTAAAACAGTATTTATGAGTTATTCAACTAACAAAAAACAAAATAAGGCTGTGAAAATTGTCATTAGGAGATAACTGTTATATTTTACATTATTGATACTATGAATCAGGATATAATAACTAAAAATCTAAATCCAAATTAATATATTAAATTTCGGTTCCAATTATTATATTTTTTATACTGTCAGATTTATGCTTCGAACAAGCAAATCAGACGTCTATTACTAGACGAAGGCTTGCTTCATTTAATTGTGCAATAACTCATCATCCAGTAGGGTTAGTAAATCACCGCGACCTTTTATTAGAAAAATCTAAAAAAAAACAAAACCAGACTTATGCTGTTAGTAGAAGGGTAAAAGTCATAATTTAATACCTATGTTAATAGCTATACATTTTTTATAAACACTTCCAAAAATTAGGCCGAAAGTATCAAAGCTAAAAAGAACAACACTTGTTAGTTAGTCTCAATTGAACGTATATTAAAACGTAATCGTTTTTTAATAGTTAAAACACTTAGTTGTCGATCAAAAGAACTAGAGTTAGCATTTACTTCACGGAACATTCTAGTGATTTGCTCCTCGAATCTACCATATTCAGTAGGGTGGAAGGGAACGTGGAACAGCTCAACGGTTCTGAGATTATTCCGATTGGATCTTAAAACCAAATAATTTGAAATTTTAGGGGCCAGCATCATACCCGAAAGGATCTGGTGAATAAAAGAGATATCTGCAATTATCCGAAGATCAGACAATGACTGTAAGTCAATGAGTTTAAGACGGTGGGAATAAGGTGGAAGTCGCAATGGATCATTTCACGACAAGTTACTCAACGCGAAACGTAAAAACTTTCGTTAAAACCGATTCAATTCGATTAATGTCAGTCAAGTAATGTGGATACAACATTTGACTGGCATATTCAAGGTTAGGTATTACATATGTAACATAAAAATTATGTAGGTATCAGAGGTAGGGATCAGAAAATTTCTTTAGATCATCGTTTAATGAAACTTTAAGAAGAATTTGCTTTGCTAACTATTTTATCATAATGTAGGTTAAAGCTCAGTTTAGGGTCAAGTGTTAACCCGACGTCTATAACAGAATTCGCTCGTGAAAGCAAATAGCTCTTTAGTAGTTGGTAGTTGAACCAAACTGTCCGCATTACATACTTGGCATTAAGAAGTATTCAATTCAAGGCCATTTTTTGGACACTAAGGAGGGAAGTTTTTAATATCGTTTTGTAGATTTAAGCAATCCGAAGTGGATAGGAGTAAAAAGCTTTGAGTCATCAGCAAAAAATTGTTAATTTTTATAATAGTTTATACATGTTATTTTTCTAAATCCAAATTTGCCAAACAAATCAAAGCTAAAATAAATTGTACAACATAATGTGATTGCAATGCAATTCAAAATTAGTTAAAATGGACATGAAAAAACTTCAATTTTCTTCATTGGATGACATTACAAAACATTACAAAAATAACTCTCTTATTCTGCTGTTCAGTTGTATTATAAACAGTCAAAAATATATGACAAGAAACTGATATACAGCTTAAAACAAAAAATCAAAAACAAAATTAAACAAAAAATAAAATATTCGAAACAATAACAATAAAAAATGAAAAGTTCAAGTTGAAATAACATTATATCTTAAAATACCGTTATATTTTATTTTGTTTTTTGTTTTTGTTACCAGTGTTGTAAACAGTTAAAAGATTTCTATCTGTTAATTAGGTTTTATTTTCGTCTTTGTATTAAATTAAATTTTTTTTTCTCTTTACAGTTTTTTGGTTTTTATTCGAATTTAGTTTCCGTTTTTTTCCCCTCTTTTTTCTGGTAGAAAATTTTAACAGATCAGCGTCTTTACATTTCATTTTTGTTTTTGTTTCTGTTTCTGTTTTTTTTTTTTTTTGTTTTTATGATTCTTGGAAATATTTAATGAAATAACAGTAGTCTCATTGCTAATGTTATAATAAGATTATGTATATGGGTTGCCAACTGTCTCGGTAGTATAATGACAAATTTTATTGACATTATTAAATTGGATTACAGTTACTAGGATTACAGAAAAAAAAGTGGTTCTCATAAACAAGCAATATTGGCAATATTCTCTACAATATTGACAAGAAAATTTTGCTCATAAATAAAATGTTACAAATCAAGTTTGTTCATGAACATTTCTAACTTAGTAGTAATTGTATATAGCAAAATGACAATCAGTAATTCTGTGCTGTTTTATTCATAGCAAAAAACTGCAAATGTACAAAATTTAAATTTTAATTAATAACTCTGTCAAAAATAAAAAAAATTTCTGCAGTATTTTGTTTTTGCAGTATGTGTCTTAAAGTATTAAAAAAGCAGTTATCCACTAATAATTAGTTGATGTACCGGAAAATTATATTAATAAGGATATTAATCGTTGCACGATCGTTGTAATAATACAGCACGATATGCTTACCTAATGTACAAATATGTCGAACTTGTTCTGTGTTGTCAGGAAGAAAAACAATATTTCACTGACAAGCCTCTTACTGGACTAAATTATCATTCAACTGGTTAGATTGAATGATAAGTTTTTGTTATAGAGTAATCGTTAGAAATTTGTAAGTCGAAATTGATTCAGTTAATTGACTGTAGTTTTATTGAATTGGAAATTACTTTAAGTAATTTGAATCCAATCAATATCGGGATACAAGTATAATTATATTCATGATTGTTAAATTCTGAATTACAAATATCTAAATTAATAAATCAAATTGAGTTCAAATCGATAATTTTACAATATTGAGACATATTACGAAATGTTTTGTTTGTTTTGTTGTCTTTGCATCTACAATAATAACATTAACCAGAGTGTACGTTCGTTCAATTTGATTTTTCAAACTTTTGTATTTTTTTTGCTTACACTTTTAAAATATCCCAGATATGATAAACCTGTCAAAAATTATTTTTAGTTGGTAGTAGCCTTGTTTAAGCTATATAATATATTTAATATTTTTGTGTAAAGAGAAGAGAAAGTCGGTTTCAATACATTTTACTTGCCAACATCTAACGGAAATGATCAAAAGAAATTTAAAATTTTATTGTGCTTTTGTTTTTTTTCTTATTCTTATTGTTTTGTTTTTGTTTTTTTTTTTTTGTCTAAGTTTAAGATTTCAGGATATAACATATATAACAACCAGTTACAATTATACCGCATCAAATCTTACGTTACTTTTCAGACATAAAACTTTCGAAGACATATCAAATTTTTTGTTTGTCTGTTTTTTAGGTCTGATAATTTCTTATAATTTTTAAAGATTGTATTTACGGTTATTATCCTTTAATTTTTTGTTTTTTTTTTTGTTTTTATATTTTCTTTCTAACAACACTATGTATTCATGTTTATTGTGTTATATAGAATGGGTAATGTAATTTAATATAAATGTTGGATAAGTGAATGATAAAAAGAGATGACAATAAAAAAAAGTAAAAGTAATTGAGATGGTTATCAAATTTAGTTTTAAAATGGTGAGAGCGTGGTTGTAATTTACAATAGAATTAATTTTTTTTTTGTTCTAATATAATGGGAAAATTCATTCAGGCGTTTCTTCAAATAGTCGTATAGATATAAAATTGGAGTTCTACGAATATTTTTTTTTTTCGTTCAGATTATAATTTAAAATTTAATCTTTGAAGTTTGCAGTATAGTTTTCTATTTTTTTTTTTAATGATTTTCGAGATAATATTATAAGAATGTAAGTTTGTGTATAATTATTTGGTCTTATCTAGATGTCTTTTGTAATACGAGTCTTAGTATGATTCAATTTTAAGCCAACTAAAAATTTTAATTAGTTAGTATAAATATCTTAAATAAAGAATATTTTTGTTAAGCGCAAGATTATTAAATTGTTTATGTAGACCGCACAAGTGTTTGAACTTGTGTCAAAACTAACTTTTATGAAACAAGTCCAGTAGGAGATGGTCTTTCAGTAGAATAAAGCAGAACAGGAGAAAATTTTGTGATTATTAAATGTTGATGTAGACCGCACAAGTGTTTGAACTTGTGTCAAAACTAACTTTTATGAAACAAGTTCAGCAGGAGATTGTCTTTTAGTAGAAGAAAGCAGTTGGAAAGGGGAAACATTTTAATATGAATTTGAAGATCGTCTATAGACTAGTGATGGAAGAACTATAGCCCGCGGTCCAAAAGTAGACCTCGATACCTATCAATTTGACCTATGATCTGATCTAAAATATGTTAAAAAAATGTATCCAGTAAAAAAAAAAAAAATTAGATAATAGACAAGGTGTTTAATTCCAAAATTTTTTATTTTTCGTTTATACATATTAAATTTGGTGTTTTCGCTACATTCAAACTACATTTTGTAAAATATTTATATTTTAATTGTACAAATTATTTAATCAAATTAATAAAAAAATTGGACTAAAATTTAATTAATGCCTCATAATTATGTAGATTAGAGGTAGAGATTAGATATACCCTCGGTGGCGCAGTGGTTATGTAACAGGATCCATGACCGAGGGTACCCCGGTTCGAACCTGGTTGGTGGCGATTTATAAAAAAAAAAAAAAATCCATCATTAAATTTGTTAATTGAAAATTCGAGATTAATCGAATGAAAATCATTAATTGAGATCGAACCGGTAATAAGGTAGCGCCACGTTGTTTCTAGGCAGCGGTAGATGGTTACTCCATCTCCTAGGACCGGTTACTGTAGGCCAATCACCTGCATAATCGGTAAATCAATGGATTCGAAATAATAGAAGAAGAAGCCTCGGATACACTACTTGATAACGACCTTTGGCACTCAAAAAAGGACCCGAATTGCACAATGGAATGTAAGAACACTTAGAGAAGCTTCAAGACTCTCGCAATTGGAAGCTCAAATGGCTACTTACAACATAGACATCCTAGGTGAAATGCGATGGAACAACACCGGAGAAATCAACACGGAGATTCGAAATATGACAAGACATGTAACAATAATTCAATGCTATGTACCAACAGATGTCGCTGAAGACCCATATTAAGGATGACTTCTACGAACAAATAGAAACAACGCTAGCACTCATAAATAGGGGAGATATCATAATATTAATGGGTGACTGGAATGCGAAAATAGGATCTAACAACAATGGACTTGAGGAGATAATGGGCAAAGACGGGTTAGGAAGAGAAAGAAACAACAACGGGGAAAGATAGATAAAGTTGTGTCAGACTTTCGACCTACGAATCGGAGGGAGTCTATTTCCACACAAAGATATCCACAAATACACACGGACAACACCAAACGGGATCTCAAGAAATCAGATAGATCACATATGCATCAGCAAGAAATGGAAACAATCAATGTTAGATGTGAGAAATAGAAGGGGAGCAGATATACACAGCGATCATGAATTACTAACTGGGGACTTCAGAATGAAACTAAAACAACCAGGAAGAGGCAGAAGAAATAGAAAGAAGAAAATAAATATAAACAACTTAAAAAATCCGCAAGTAAGAGCTGACATAGTTACGGTGTTACGAGAAAATATTAGAAATAATAGAGAATACACTTGGCAAGAGATTCTGGAAATTTACAACCAAACAAGCGAACAAAATCTTGGAATTTCACAACCACAAAGAAAAATCTGGATAACCGATAACACATGGGCCTTGATTAAAAGAAGAGGTGAAATGAAGAAAATGATAAACAACAGGATGGTATCAAGAAGAGAATATGAAGAAATAGCGAAAACAGTAAAAAGAGCAGCAAGAAGAGATAAAAGGAAATTTCTACAAAATTTAGCCGGAGAAGCAGAAAAAGCAGCACAGCAACATAACCTGAGAGAATTGCATCGCATAATCAAGAACTTAACAAACCAGTCGGAACAACAAAACAAACCAATTAAAGATAAAAATGGTGCGCTCATCACAAACTTAGAGGATCAATTTAAGAGATGGAGAGAACATTTCCAAGAACTGAGCAACGAAGAAAGTACAAATAATGAAGCAGACATAAGAAATAGAGACAATGCAAATATCTACCCAACTGAGGGACTGCCAATATCTACTCAAGCTCCAAATATAGAAGAAATCAAAGCTACAATCAATATCCTGAAGCACAACAAAGCATAGCCAAACTGGACCCGAGTTATTCGCAAAAACAATTGAACCTCAAATCAGGAAAGCATGGATAGAAGAGAATATACCACCATCATGGAAGAAAGGAATGATTGTTAAGATACCTAAGAAAGGAGACTTGGCAAATTGCAGCAACTGGAGAGGAATCACGGTTCTAAATACTATTCATAAGATAATAGCAATTATTATAAAGGAAAGATTAGAAGAAGTACTAGAACCAATACTACGGAAAGAGCAGGCAGGTTTCAGACCAAACCGAAGCTCTGTTGACCAGACAAATACTTTATGGGTCATAGTTGAACAATCAGTAGAATGGAATGCCCCACTATATCTACTATTCATAGATTTTAAGAAAGCATTCGACACAGTCAAGAGATGCGCAATATGGAGAACACTTACAAAGAAGGGAGTTCCTGAAAAAATCATCAACATCATCAAAGCAATGTATAAAGATGCAGAGACAACAGTTCAACACAGAGGTAACATCAGTGATCCATTCTACACCAATATAGGAGTTAGACAAGGATGTCCACTATCTCCACTTCTCTTCAACACAATACTAGACGACATTCTAAGAGAAGTTTGCACTGGAATAAACGGAATAGAATGGGATCTCTTCGGAAACTTAGAAGACTTAGATTACGCAGATGATGTATGCCTCATATCAAGAAATCAAAGGGACCTACAGAACAAAGTCAACAGATTACAGGAAGAAGCAAAGAAATCGGGACTGGAATTAAATATCGAGAAAACCAAGGCAATGAGGACAAACAACAGTTATAGTGAACCAATAACAGTGAGTGGACAACAGATAGAATACGTAGAAGAATTCAACTACCTGGAGAGCATTATAACATCAAGAGTAGGTGCAACAGAAGATGTCAACAGCCGTATAAATAAGGCAAGAAGAACATTTGGGAGCTTAATGAAGATATGGCGGAGCAACCAAATATCGAGAACAATAAAGCTAACAATATTCAGAGCATGTGTTAAGTCAGCATTATTATATGGCAGTGAAACATGGCTCACTTCGGTCAGAATCAAACAGAAGCTACAAGTATTCATCAACAAGTGCTTGAGAATTATATGCAGAATATTCTGGCCGGCAAGAATTAGCAACGAGGATTTATGGATGATAACTGGAGAAGAACCTATCAGCAGACAGATAAATAGGAAAAAATGGAAATGGATAGGTCATACAGTAAGGAAATCAGAAAGCGATATAGCAAGAAGAGCTCTAGAGTGGAATCCACTAGGACAAAGGAGACCCGGCAGACCATACAACACATGGAGACGCACAATCGATCAAGAACTAACAGTCAACAATTATACCTGGGACGATATTAAGGAAGTAGTACTCAACAGAGAGGAATGAAGGTTCTCTATCGAAGCCCTATGCTACCACGCGGATTAATAGGAGAAAAAAAAAAAAAAGATTAGATTAGATTAGATTTAATTTATTCCTAGAGGGATCCAGTCCCTATATCATCGCATCCGCAAATGGGCTTATTGTGATAACTTGGTTTTTAAGTCTCTGAGTCCTTAAGGATACCTGATTTTGTGATTACACTCAGGATTCATTTCTTTCCGTTTTTAAATTTTCCGGAATCAAAATGTCTAAAAGAGGACGTGGTGGATCAGCCGGGGCTAAATTCAGAATTTGTTTGGGCTCACCAGTTGGTGCAATGATAAACTGCGCTGATAATACAGGTGGTAAAAACTTGCATGTAATTGCTGTTCATGGAATTAGAGGCAAATTAAATCGCTTACCTTCAGCAGGTGTTGGAGATATATTTGTTGCAACTGTCAAAAAGGGTAAACCAGAATTAAGAAAAAAGGTAATGCATGCTGTCATCATTCGACAAAGGAAACCATTTAGAAGGCGGGACAGTGTATTCAAATACTTTGAAGACAATGCAGGCGTCATAGTGAACAATAAAGGAGAAATTAAAGGTTCAGCTATAACAGGACCTGTTGCTAAAGAATATGCTGATTTGTGGCCTCGTATTGCATCAAGTTCTAGTTCTATACCTTAAAATGAAAAAATAAATATTCTTCAATGATATGCTGGATAGCTCCCATTATTGTTATATAAAAATAATTCAAAAAAAAACTTTTTAAAACCTTGCTTTTTCGAAGGGTTATTTACACAATATTATAGTAGCAACCTTAAATGCACTAAAAAGCAGAAAATAAATTAGATAATGCAAGGCGTTGTAAAAAATGCTATGTGTGTAATTCTAACATTTGACTGACTTCAGGCTGGAAATAAAATGTTTTGTACGAAAACAACAAATAAGTATATGAAGTTGCCATGAATAAAAGCAAGGACCGTCAATCCTGATAACTGTTTAAAATTTCAGTACATAGTTTAAATTTACGCGAATTTATTTTCAGTACATAGTTTAAATTTAATTGTGTTTAGTAGGGATTTTCCCAAAATAGTAAAACTATAGTAGAAATTCTTTTACTATAAATACTACAACAAATGCAAATTTATATATTGAATAAATTTTTAGTGTTTCTGTTTTAATTTTAAAATTTAACCACACTATTAGTTTATTTAAACAAATAAATATTGGTAAGTATTTCTTTATTTTAATTTTTGATTTTTTTAAAATTTATTAATACGGAGGTAAAATATTTGCAACCAATCAATTTAAGACAACTCTTGACAGAATTTGCATTGGTAATGTGCAAAACTAGATTAATCTGCGTAAAAAGTTTTTTGTTTTAAATTTTGTCCGAAGAAATATTTTGAAATGTCGTACGAGGAAAATATGGAAAAAATTAGAAAATTCCTTATATAAGACAGCTATTCGAAGAAAACAGAGATAGTGATTTTTCGTATGACGAATTATTCAATGGTGATCCAAACTATATGTATGAGTTTTTACAATGATTAGTTGTGACTGCTATAGCATTCATTTGTGAGGAAAACAAGAAAAATTTGTCCCAGAAAAATGAATGTCATGACATTCAATTTTTTTATTCATTATCGGCCATTTTTGTACTGAATTTTGAATTTTGAACACATTACTGCTTTCCAAATTAAAGTATCTTAAAAACTACAAATGTTATAACAAGTACGTGTTTCTGTGTAGATCATGGCAAAAAACAGTGAACGTGAAAAGGTTAATGTCATAATTCTAAAATATATATTTAAAAAATAACCTTAAATATTTATTAAACTCCATCTTTTAAAGGTTTATAAAATAAATTTTAAGGGGTGCGATAATAATTTTTACAAATTTGTCTTCTTCTCGAAACTTACTTTTTTGAGTAACCGCTTTTACTTTTAGAACGGCAGTACAGTCGTCGGTGTAATCCACCTATAGTCTTTTCTAATTATTTATATTTATCATACTCCGGCTTAAAAATTTTTACTTTAAATTATTGTTGATTAAATACCTAAAGCTTTAAGACTCAAAATCTGAAGTCGATTGCATAAGTTATAATTTTACACCAAGAATACGAAGAAATGTACAAAAAACAACGAAAATTTCAACTAGCCATTCAATAGAACAACAATTACGAATTCAATATAACTTAAGAACTGAATTTACAAAAATTCAGAAAAGTATAGAAGAAATGAAAACTGGTATTAGGAAGATCTACAGGGTCCTAGAAAGTAATAATGAATTAAAAATACAATCTTTGAAAGAAAAAAAATTAACATACTTTAGAAATGGAAAAGGCTGTTCTACCTAATAAAAATATTAGTACTGTGATATGCAATGTTAGCTTAAGCAAAAGTATTTTTTTCAAATTCTGTTTTTTTTTTTTAAGTTATTTGAATATTAATGTTTGCCACGAAGGCTGATTTATTTTCTAATATTAAATACTGACTGAAAGTTGTTTATTTTTTAGTTTTAAGTTAATTATAGTTTATAGAATTTGTCAAAAAAAAATAAAAATAAATAATTTAAAGAACCATAATTAATTTAATATTTAATTAAAACTCCTGCGCTATGCGTCTTCTTATATCCACAGCTGCATCGTGATAAGAAAAAGCATTTAATATCTTCAGTTGCGTTTTTATATTTTATTAAATAAAAATGATAAACAAATTATGTATGTATGTATCTGTTTTTGGTGTTACTTTACATTTTTATATTATTATGCTAAAACCATAGAGTAATCATATAAGTAGAGTATTCACGTAGAACAATATTTGTTAATCATTTTCTTCTAAAAATGACGTCCCATTTTCACTCAATACCCCAAAACACTCGAATATAATTTTCGAAACTCAATTATTTTTATTCAAAATTTCTGCCCTTTCAAATATAACAATGCCTATATACTTCTAGCCTGTTCACAGAATGATTTTTCCGGAATTTTATCAAATTACGATTTCGTTTTAAGTTTTGTTTTAGTTTTATGTATAAAGTTTTGCTCTCCCAGTGACTAGGCTAGGAGTATAGAGGCATTGTTTGATAATTTGAAGAGTATACACATACGTATGTACTTTTGATTTATATGAAGTGTGTATATCGTATATGTGTTCACCATATATATTTGAAAGATAAAAAAGCTCCAGGTTTTGATATAGTTACATCGGAAGTCCTGAAAGAACTTCCGAAAAAAGCGATAACACTGCTAACACGCATTATAAACGCTGCTATAAGAATAAGGTATGTGCCGAATATGTGGGAAATAGCAGAGATAATTATGATACCAAAGCCAGGTAAGCCCTTAAATGAGGTCAAATCCTACAGACCAATATCATTACTACCAATAATTTCAAAATTATTTGACAAACTACTATTGATTCGAATGAGTCCGGTAATAGAAAATAGTAATCTGATTCCAAATTATCAATTTGGCTATAGATCTAAACACTCGGCAATCGATCCAAAAAAAATTGGATAACAGACATAATAGAAAAACCTTTAGAAGAAAATCAAGTATATTCTACCATATTTCTAGATGTAGCTCAACCTTTTGATAAAGTATGGCATCGAGGCTTGATAAATAAACTAAATAATATGTTACCTAAACAATACGTAGTTATACTCTCATCATATCTAGAAAACAGACTTTCAGAATAAAACAAAACGAAGAGTATTCTACTATTAGAGATATTAAAATGGGTGTGCCTCAAGGTAGTATTCTGGGTCCCATACTGCATTTGCTCTACACCAATGTTTTACCACAAATGGAAAATATAACTGTAGCTACATTCGCTGACGATACTACGTTGATGGCAGTAGAATCAAATAATGGCGAGGCTACAAAAAAATTGCAAAGAGCAAGCGACAAGCTATACCTCTGGACAAAGAAATGGAAAATTAAACTCAATGAGCTAAAATCAGTACATGTAAATTTTACAAATAAAAAATTAGAAAATAAACCATCGGTAAATCTGAATGGGGTAAATATACCCCAAAAAAACAATGCTAAATACCTAGGAATGACATTAGATGTCAAAATTGGAAGGAAAGAGAACGTTAAAAAGAAAAAAATTGAGCTTGAAAATAATTATAGAGAAATGTACTGGCTCTTAGGTCGAAATTCTAAATTACCTATACATAACAAGATTTTGTTATATAATCAGATAATCAAACCGATATGGTTGTACGGCATACAAATATGGGGATGTGCCAAACGAACACATGTCCTTTGTATACTAAATTTCTAAAATAAAGTCTGGCGCAATATGGTAAATGCCCCTTGGTATGTTCGAAACAGTGACTTGCACAGAGATCTAAAAATTCCTTGCATAGAAAATGAAATAAAAAGATATGCAACAAAGCATATAGCTCGTCTGGAGGGTCATGTTAACGTTGAGGCCACTCAACTGCTAGATAACCAAAATAATATCAGAAGGCTTAAAATAAACTAAGCCACTAGATTTAATACGATAGAATTTCGTAAACTTTTTCTTTAAGAAAATAAAAAATAGAAACAAATTAATGGTTAGTTCGTCGGACTAGTTTTATTGGGAGGGGTGTGGTTTAGTCAGTAAAAATCTGGCACACAATAGAAGCTACGGGGCTCATTGTGTCTATAAAGATTCCCACCAATCCACGCAAAAAAAAAAAAAAAATTTATCACATAAGTAAAGTAGAAATGCGAGCAGCGAAATAAAAAAGTATATGTTTACTGTAGCATGCACATTCGCATATATACATTTTTCAGTACCTATACATACAACTTTTATATCGTTGACACTGTTGGCAGCATAATTACAAATAAAGATGTTCATTGGTAGTAGGTACACAAATTTTTATATTAATGAGTACAAAATACATTGCGCTCAACTTATAAGCAGTTAAAAATTGAGTAATATTATTTTGAGTGAACACAGAATTTTGATATTTGAAAAAGTGACTAGCAAATTTTGTTCTACGTGAATACTTCACTTATATGATTGCTCTATGCTAAAACATTGACAAGTGTGACTTAATTTCGAAAAATTTCTTAATAAAATTTATTCACGCGTTTTTAATCATACCAACATAAAGTGAAGTTGAATAATGATCTTCGAGCGGCGTGTTTTCCGTACGTTTTCAATCATAAACCCCAATATTTGGTTTTAAGAGCAGAAAATTTTTTTTAATAACAATATAAAGCAGCAGATAATAAACTTCAGTTCAAATAAAGTTTAAATGTCAACTCAATGACAAAATATTGATTCAAGCAAGTGTGTGGAGAAGAAAAAGAAATGAAATGGAAACTACCGATATTATAATTACATATAATTAAAATTGTTAAGGGAACAAAACGATTAAGTTGTATAAAACTTTTCTAATAAAAGTCCAACTTTTCAAATATTTATGTATTTATTTTTTATTTGTCATAAATAGCTCAAAACAAAAAAAAAGAAAATAAAAAAAAAACCTCAATATTTCTAATTAAAAATTATTAATTTTGACTGGTTTCCATAAATTATCTTTGCGATACAACCAAACAAGGAAAAACGAAAAAAAAACTTTTCCCAAAGAATTATAATTTTCCATCAGCTTAAAATCGAAATGAGATGGATTAATTCAACATGAAATAAATCACATTTTTCTGTTTTATTTCCTATGTGAATGACAATGGGCAATGTTAAAAAAAAACAACAATAACAACAAAAAATAAAATGAAAATAGAATGAAAATGAAACAGAAGTAACCCATAAAATGAAAACAGACAGATAAAAGCTGTCACTGTTACCAAAAAAAAAAAATAAAATAAAAATAATAAAAATAAAAATTTCCGAAGTTCAACTTTCAATTTTCCACCCATTCATATACAAAAAAAAAAAAAAAGTAATAGAAAATAAATAGAAAAAAAAATGAAATCCAAGAAGAAGGAAAATAACTTTTCCTTCTCGTCGTTTTCTTAAATTCAAAACTTTAAAAAAAGATTTTCTTTTTTATTGTTCTTTCTCTAGTTCTTTGCTTTATTCAGTTGATTGTGTTAAAGTAGTGGTGGTAGCTAAATATCAATATAATAATAAACATTTTTTTTTTGGGGGGGGTGGGGGTGTTGGACATTTAGAAGAGGGTTAAAAAGGTTGAGACAAAAATGAAAATTTTTTTTAAAGATTTTTCGTAACTTATAAAAAAAAAAACTAACTTTTGGACGGAAATCCTTTTTTGTTTTGTTTTTTATTATTATTTTATTTTTGTTGCTTTTATAACCACAGGTCACCAACTGAGCATTTCAAAACATGTTTTGTTATACGATGTGCATGAGTGTTAAAAAACTATTAAAAAAAAAACGTGTAGATTCTTTAACTTTTTCTTTTAGCCTTTTTATATCCTATATACGTTCATCTTAAATCCATTTAAGATTATTTGTCGTTTCTTCTATTTTTTCTACATTTTATTTTTTATTTTCTTTTGATTTGACTGACTATGATCCAAACACTGAACGGATTCTCTTTCTATTGTATAAAATTTTTTCTTACTACAAAGTAGTTTTCTTCTGTACATCAGGGTTGTACTAAAAATTTTTTATTTATATACTCTTGGCATACATATTAATGGTTCCATTCAATCCTTATGGTTTCGGTTTAATAAAGCACCTGCTCATCAGGCTGTTTTAAGTTACTTATTTGATTATAGTTCACTCTTGTGGAAAATACATACACACACACATACATACATTTTATGCGATGTGTGAACATATATTAATATTTATCATAATAGAAGTTACTGAAAAGTAAGAGGGGGGGGTCACAGTATTTTGATAGAAAAGATTAACAAACTTTTTTAAGACAGATTTGAAAACAATTTTTTTTCACCAACGGAAGAACTTTTGAAAAAAAATAAATAGCAAATAAAATTAAAATTCAGGGTTAAATCCAGAAAAAAAAATTATTTTTAAATAAAAAAATCAACTCAAACCATAAAATTTAAACGAAAAGAGAACAATTATGTCATATAACTTTTGTTGGAGTTGGCAGCAAGGACTCTAGATAGAAAGTTTTTCTCTTCAAATAAATGAAAACTACAGGAACATTTTTTTGTTTTTGTTTTATAATCGGAAAAGGAAAAAAAAAAACAAGAATAAAATGGTCAACAAAAAAAAAAAATTCAGGAAGACTGTAGGATATTTGTAGGATATATGTATGTTCCTTTCTGGATAATAAAGAACACATTGTTATTGACAATGATGTTGAAAAATGATTTTCTGCTTTAGGATATGTAGATCAATTTACCTAAGGTTATTGTTGCGGTTTGATTTCTTATTTTCAACAACAACTATACCTACTTTCTGTGGTCACTTGATCTGTATCTGGAGCTGATACTTCTTTGGGAAAGAATTATAGCAATAATTCCAAAAATCTGCTATATTCACAATTAAAAACTTTTACAAAAAGAAACTCTTGAACCTGTAATAAAAAATTGATTTCGAAATAACCGTTATAACTCGTTAATCAGAGAAAGTATTATATAAGCATTGAACTCATTTTATGCAGGCTTTTCAAAAACAATTTGAACTATTAATCATGAAGTGTGCTCACACGCTGGGTGGTGCAGTAGGTAAAGCACCTGTCTTTCAACGGAAAATTCCCAGGTTCGATTCCAGATGAAGCAGAAAAATGGATAACATAAATGACAAAAAATAATTGAGAGTATAATCTGGTAACAAACTAAATAATATGAAGCTATTCTATTTAAGAAGGGTTAGTTCCAGACAATAGCATCAGTAGTTTTCCACATTTAATGAGTTGATAAGCCAGTAATTTGATAAATAAATGCTCTAAATATTGTAGATATTGTAGTATAATGACTCAGTACCGTACTTAATTAAGCCCGAAAAGGTAATTCTACCTAAGTTACTGTCAAGAGCATAAACAAAAAATAATTTCCTACGATTGTATAAAATTTGAAGAATATTTGAATGTTGGGACTTTTCTGTACTATTAACTTTAAAAAATTTACATTCACAAATGTTGCGTTGTGACTGAGGAAATCATCTAACTGATCACTAACTACGCTTCTTGCAACAAACACTAGATTGTAGGAAAAGCTTCACCTTAAGTCAGGAAGGTGGTTCTAAGTTGACGATAACTAAAGGAAGTTTTCCAATCTTTCTATACCTTGTGGGTATGCCTCGTGGGTCTTCGTATCGACTAGTGACACGTACTAATCGCTCCCACTCCTGATATCAATACGGGGTTCAATTACAAGTTGCTCCAGTAAAAAAGAGTTAGAACAAGAAAAATATAGAGAGATTACACAAGTAGAGCATCTCTGATAAGTAATAATCTCTTAAATAGGTTGTGAACCAGTTTCAAATTTTACATGGAAGTGAAAGCAAAATATGCTTAATTCAATAATAAGCAAAAGATAGAAACCTGGTAAAAATGAAATGATTAAAATAATAAAAGAAGTCAAGAAAAATTACATTAATAACAGATAAAACGCTAAAAGCCATTCTAAATTGTGGAAAGTTCTCAATAATACAATCAAAAACAATGAAGATACTAAAGTATATTCCATTGGTAATATAATCCAAGAAAATGGAAAAATATTACAAAATGAAATTACAAAGCCAAATACTTCGGATGATTAATTTGAACACTGCTTTAACCAAAAAACGATATACTTAAGACCGATGCATGAAGATTAGACATTAAAAGTTATTAAAAACCTAAACAGAAATATAACAGCAGGGTTAGATAATAAACAGTTAGATAGATTTACAGTTACTAGCAGAAGTTCTAAGAATACCAATCATTAATATGATTAATAAATTTTTTGAACATGTTGAGTTTATGTTTAAAATAAAACGTGTATAATTCCGATTCATAAAAATGACTCAAAGTCTTTATGTAGTAATTATAGACCAATATCAATTTTAAACTCAATATCAAAAAGCTATATATAGAAGATTCAGAAAATTTTTAAAAAACACAATTGGATTTGATAACATTTAGTAAGATTTATTAGAACACAGCGGTACTCAGTCAACTATTTCGACTACACTTATATAACACTATACTTAGAACACATTGTGTCAAAATTAACAATACAGTAATTAGAGAAGAACGAAATTTACAACGTGGGATTCTGCAATGATCTCAAGATATAATATTTATTATTAAGCTAAAGCTCAGAGGTCAAAAGAACTAGAAAGCATTAAAAATCATGATTTGAGGATTTTCTTCGATTGGTTGGATGAGAAAGATCTGTGCTTAAATGTTAAAGAGACAAATTTTTTGATATAGAAAAATCTACAAAAAAGCTTACATGAAATTAATATCATAATAAAAAACAAAGTTCAAAGATGGGATGAAAATGGGATGTCACATAAACTATATAAAAAAATGTATATTATTCCCATTTGCATGGCAATATAAAGGATTAACGGTATTGCAGAAAAAGTGGCTGTTAGTGTACAGTGGCCATATTTTGTCCAGAATTATATATAATACTTGTAGGTTGTGCTTATTGAATCATTCCTCTAAAGTTCATAAAACAAATTGACACAATGATGAATATCATACTAAAATCGTTATTTAAACTTTGACACTGGACCAGAACTGCGGAAATATACAAAACAGTTAACTAAATGCAAATGTATATAAATCATTTGATTTATTTTGAAAAGTGTAAATATATTCACAAAATAAAAAAAAATAATCTATAATTATAATTGACAACGATTTAAGGACCTGCGCAGTAGACAAATTTTCATTTTATTTCGCTTCTCTTTAATGAACACGACTCATATTAGAAGAGAAACTCTTCATTTACATAAACCTAATGTAATTTTTTAAATATGATTATTTATTAAGCACATAGTGAGAAAAAAAGTTCGGACAATTAAAGATTTTATATTGTAGTTTTAAACCAAGATTTTGTTCTGTAAAATTTAAACTGATAATGGGTGATAAACATAATTATAGATGTTTAGCGTGTAATATTGTTGAAAATGAAAAATCGGAAAGGAAGTTTTATCAATTTCCCACAGACGAAAAAGTAAATTTTTTTTATGTTAAAATTTATTTTTTAATAGATAGTCACGATAAATAGTTTAATATTAATACGAAAAAATTATTATTTGCACACATTCTATTTGAATTTTATCTTACTAATTTCGGTACACCTTTTTGTTACCTGTACTTTATTTCATTCGTGAACATACAATTCTTATTACCGTCTATTTCTAACAATTTTTTTTAAATAGCTGAGTGTGTTAACAAAAATACATAACCGAGTTTGACTTCTTATTGTTTAGATATTCTTTGTTTGCAATTAAGCTATTTAAATAATCAACTATTCAAATAAAAACAAAAAAACAAGTTCATCTAAAATAAAAAAATATAAAAACAACAAAAACAAAAATAGAGTATTTATAATTATAATAGCCAAGCATTTAAGGACATGCGCAGTGAGCATCTTCTCATTTTATATCGCTTTTTCTTCTTCTTAATGAACTCTTAATATGTAAATAAGTTGTATATACGACCGAAATGCGCATACGGGTTAAAAAAAATTCTATTTAATTTTATAAAATTAAAACTTTTAAATAAAATATAACCATTTTGTGTTATTCAACATCTAATTAATTGTATACATAATTAAAGGAAATTTATTCTATCTTATTAAATTTTTTTAAGTAACTGTCTCAAATTATTGTTTTCTATATTTTAGTCATTTGTATTAATTAAATAGTTGTGGTTAAAAATATGTTATATGTATATGATGTACATACCTCTTTAATTACAAAAATATTTTTATTTTTAGTAATTTTATCCATTAAATGCCACTTAGTATAGGAATATGTCGAAACGAAACAGTAGATATATGAGGGAGCAGTATTTATGTTTCCTAAATAAAACTTACTAACCTCTAAATTTTTATGAAAACATGAGTGGTTTCTATTTTATCGTGAGAAGTCTATATCAGTACGTAAATTACTGTTCTGTTAAAAACTTTAAATTCGGCTTCAATTTAAATTATAATTACTCAACAGGGGCCCCTAGTCTTAAGATAAATCTACAAATAATAAGATAAGATGAAATGCATAATATGTAAATACGGCCCCGAGAAAAAGAGGAAATATCATTGTACCAGAAGGAAACACTACGATAAAACTTAAAATCCTTAATTGTGCAATAAGGTTATATAAGTGAAATTAAAATTTTCCCAAATATAAGAAATTTTTAAAAATAAACAAAAAAAAAAGTGTTAGGCAATTTAGATAATAATAAGGATGAAATATTTCTATATACTTTTGTATAAATACTAATATCTTGTATCTACATATTGTATTGTTGAAATATGATTATTTTTTTCCCTTTTTTTTCCTAAATTATATTTTTTATACAATATATAGTCCTACATTTTTGTAATTATATGTGTAATAATATCTGAATAACTTAATTTCGTATACATATATTGTAAAAATTATCTGAAATTAAATAAAATTTATTAAATTTAAAAAGAATAGAAAAGAAGAATAATAACAGTGTGAAGAAATAAATTTATTTAAAATGTACTCCAGGACGAAAAATCAATTAAATAATCACATCGGAAAATTATAATTTTCACTAATATTATCAGGAATAAAATAATTTTCTTCGGATGGTTTATAATTTTTAAACTGCTGCATAATATATTGAATATATACATACATATATACATACATATGAAAATATTGTACATCTATAATGTTGGGGAGTCATGAACTAAAAAATTTCCTTTCGGAATTGCTGATTTATGGTTATAAAAAAAAAAAAAACAAATAAAATAAAAAAATAAAAAAAAAGTAGGACAAAACTTTTCGTATAGTTTCCGAAATTTTCGTATGAAATTTTCTTTTTATTTATTTGGTTTGCTATGTTGAAAAAACTTTTTTTTTTTTATTTTAAATTTAAAATTTTAAGCAAGCAATATGATTTTAGAGACCACAAGAAAATAAAACAAAAAAATATTTTTTTTTCTATGAATTTTAACGTAAATATAAGTAACAGTTACTTATTATTTTATATCCACTTATATTGTATGAATGAATTTAAATACGAAATTTACAGATTCAAAAGATACTCTTCGTATAGATACAAAAATCCATTAAGACAATATTTACAATTCTAACAAAGGGAAAAAAATGCACAAAAAATATATTATGTTCTTATAATATTTATTTTATTTCTGACTATTAGTTTTAAGTATTTTATATTCCATTTTATATTTTATATAATTTTTAAAATTAAATTTAAAAAAAAAAATGTATATAAAGTAGTTTTTAAGTTTACATTATTTTTCGCCATTTTGGAAATTAATATTATTTAAATTTTGTTTATTTTGTTGCTTGTTTCTCAAACAAAATATGTGGTGCTATTTAGATTCTAATAAAACACATGCATACATTATTTAGAGAAAGGATAATTAGTTTTTCAAATTTACTGAAATTCAGATTAAATTGAATTGGATTTTTTTGTATTCGTTTTAATGCATTCATCTGAAGAACTATATTAAAATTGAAATATATAAGAGAAAAATTGAAGGGGAAAATAAATTAAATAAAAAATAAATGAGGTAGAAAAGTTAATTATAGATAGTGGAATACGCATAGAAATCTTAAACGTAAAGGATTATAAATGCTACAGGAAAGTATTTTCAAAATGTTTGTATTAACATTCCAATATAACTTGGTAGATAGATTTCGTTTTGGCACTTAATCTGCACAAATATAACGCATAATAATATACACTTTGACATACTCCGAATTTCATTCAAAATGACCAATAATAAAACATTAAAAGAAAATTAATAAATAACTTAATATAAAATGAGCTTCAATATAAGTGGAAGTTTACAAGACTAACCAATTTCACACAATAAAATTTGTCCCAATAAAATGACGAAATGTTTGAAATGAATTAAAATTTTTATTTTTCCAAATTTCTGTTCTCATATTTCAAATTTTTCCAATAAATTTTGTTACATTATATCATTGATTAATAATACTATAAAGATAGACATTTTCATACAACAGAAAATGTTCAGCTCAATTTTTCCAAATTCTCTTCATTATATATATTTTCTGGGGTATATTCAATGTGTTGGTGCATTTTCTATATTCAATTTGAATTTTTAAATTTTTGAGCGTTTTATACGACTTTATTCTCTAAATAATTTGTATGTGTTTAGTTTTTCTATACTGTTCTTGAATATTATTGTTTTTAACTTTTTGTTATTTGAATTTGTATAGGTAATTTGAATTTTTTTTTAATTGATAGGTACAAAAATTTCAAATTGGATAGCATTTTTATCGAGTAGTCTTTTAAGAATATTTTTTTTTTATTTTTCTCTCAATATACATTGTAATAAAATGATTTTTATAACTGTTGATATTGTGCATGTATATTATTTGTAATAATAAATTATAAAATTATAATATAATTTTATAATGTTTAGGAAACGAAAATATTTTTCTTGTTTTAATTGAATGATTTTCAAAAATAAAACAATTTCAAAAATTCAAATAATAGTGAACATTCACCCACGTAATGATTTCTAATATATATTCATACATACATATATACGTATATGTATAAATTTACAAATAGAATCAAATTTTTATTTTTAAAAGGCTTTCTTTTTGGTTTTTTCAATATGTGGATATGTATGTACGCATGGGTTTTAAAATTATAACAGAATTTAAAAATATTTGAAAAACTCATAATTAATTTTTGTAAAATTTATAAAAAATCTTAACGGTAGAGTAAATTGAAAAGTATATTTAATATGCTTTTTTGTTGCAGTAAGCACACAATTTATTTTTAAGATAATTAAAGCTTGCAACGCACAATTTTACAATAGTATTTTTCAAATTCAGAATTTTCTACTTTGTCATTATTTTCATAACAAGAGCATTAAATATCAATATCCAAAGGCTTGTCATGATTTACTCCAGCTTTGAAAATATATTGTTGTTGTAAATAAAATTCATCAAATTCGTAATATATTTGTAAAAATCTTATTGTGCAGGTGGATTTGTTTAGAGCTTTTAATTTTTTAAGATAATCTAACATTTTCTCTACGAACAAATATGGACAATTTTTAATAGTTGTTTGTACATATTTTAGTATTAGTATAAATATTTGAAGAATTTAAAGAAAGACCAGCAGTGTACATATTACTCACAACAGCAGGTTTACTTTATTACTCATTATTATATGGCAAAATTAAAATTATAATTATTTTGTTTTCGTAGCTGCATATTTGCATATGTAAATAATTGAAAAGCTAAAACAGCTAAGATTTTTTGCAAAGTACTGGGACTGATATGAGTATTTCCAGTTTTGGGCAATATTTTTGATGAGCACTTTTCTCTTTGGAAACAATTTTCTTAATTATATCTCAGTTAATAATTTCATAAAATGTACCAGTTACCAAAATTTTTATATAAATGAATTTCTAAAGGAAAAGAAACATCTTACAGTATAAAAAGGGATTGTATAGATGGTGTGGAAGATTTAGATGGGGATAGAAAACAAAAACTAGCAACAGAAGCACATTTCTTTATGACTCAAAGTTTACATGAAAGTTATAAGTACGCATAGGGTTACAATTTATCCAAAAATAATTTGAAAAGAGTAACTTTAAAACCTTTCATTTTTTTATCAATTTATTACTAAAATATCTTAAGGAGCTAACAAAGATTGGTTCTAAAACTGTTGCACCTGCTTGTGACTAATGCAGTACAAATCGAAATACTTATGAATTACTTGGTGTCAATAAGGTAGACTCTTTTTTTATGATTGGAATGGAAATAAAATTTATGCTTAGTTTGATATGGCATCTTATAAAATCTGTCAGAAATTCTTTTATAAAACCCGATTTTGAAAACTGGAATAATGATATTATTAGCTTTCAACAATTTTACCTAAAGTTCGTAGCACCCATATTAATTCTAACACATTTGAAAAAAATGTCAAAAAAATCAGCTTTTCAATTATTTAGTCATAGTACATATGCAGCCATAAAAGCAATAAATAACACTGATCGAATTTTTTTTAATTTATTGAGTAAATAAAGCCAATCTGACTGTTGATTTTGTTTTAAGAGTTAACTAGTTAATTGATTATTCAAATTCTTCAAATTTTAACACAAAAAATTAAAAATTTTGAATTCACAACCGTTAAAAATTCTCCGTTTTTATTCTTAGAGGAAAGGCTAGAATATCTTAAAAAATCAAAAATTAAAAGTACCAAAAAAAATGTTTCCATTAACGGAATGGCCCAAACAATAACTGTTGTATTATCTTTATCGAAAGATCAAATTGATAGAATATTAATTTCTTGATGACGCGCAGACTGAACCAAGATCCGTTAGAAAATATGTTTTCTCATATAAGATCTGCTGGTGATTATTGTAGAAATCCATCTGCACAACAAATTGGGAATATTTTTGCTAAGACGAGGCGAGTATTTATAACGAAAATACATCCTCAAATTGTGAAGCAGATCACAACAATTATTTGGACATTGATGCCAATGATTTGACTCATGAAGGTTTTATTATTGAAAATTGTACTGAAGAAATGAGAAGCAAAATGTTTTAGCTTCAACTTCAAATACAGTTAAATCACATAGTAAATCATTTAGTAATTTTGAAGAATTAGCAATTAGATATTTTGCTGGATTTTGCACATAAAAAGTGTCAAATTGCCATACATGTGGATTATACTATTTTTAAAAAATTAACACAAAATTTGAAAACGAAATTTAAATAACTATTCATAATGAAATATTAGAGATGAAATAATTGAACGTAGGTATGTAAGTACGTATGTACCTAAAAACCGATTTGAATTGAATTTAAAATTTAGAATTGTATTTAAAACAACTTTAACAAAAATGTGATTCTATTTGTAAATTTATACACATATGTATATGTATGTATGAATATATATTAGAAATCATTACGTGGATGAATGTTCACTATTATTTGAATTTTTTGAAATTGTTTTATTTTTGAAAATTATTCAATTAAAACAAGAAAAATATTTTCGTTTCCTAAACATTATAAAATTATATTATAATTTTATAATTTATTATTACAAATAATATACATGCACAATATCAAAAATTATAAAAATCCTTTTATTACAATGTATATTGAGAGAAAAATAAAAAAAAAATATTCTTAAAAGACTACTCGATAAAAATGCTATCCAATTTGAAATTTTTGTACCTATCAATTAAAAAAAAATTCTAATTACCTATACAAATTCAAATAACAAAAAGTTAAAAACAATAATATTCAAGAACAGTATAGAGAAACTAAACACATACAAATTATTTAGAGAATAAAGTCGTATAAAACGCTCAAAAATTTAAAAATTCAAATTGAATATAGAAAATGCACCAACACATTGAATATACCCCAGAAAATATATATAATGAAGAGAATTTAGAAAAATTGAGCTGAACATTTTCTGTTGTATAAAAATGTCTATCTTTATTGTATTATTAATCAATGGTTATATTTAACGACACTCAAGTCATATACCAAGTTATATACACATACTTTGAAGCTTCGCTACAATACGTTGTATTGTTATAATATTGAACATTATGCACCCAATTTGTTTTTTGATTTTGTTCATTTTAAATTAAAACTAGCTTCAAACTCCTCTCAATTAAAAAAAATCTCCTTCATCTTCTTTATTTTTTTTTTTTCAAATTAATTTGTAGGTCAGCAAAATATGACTTTAATATAATTTACATTAATTCTTATATGGTTAGAATTCTCTTTGGTATTGGCTAAGGTTATTGAAATTGTTTGTAAAATGGATTTACATGATTTTTAAAATATACCATCAATTATTTAAATTAGATTTAATAAAAAAAACCATTTCCTTTCTTTTCTAATGAAATTCTTTTTAAACAAATTATTTCATTTCCTAGGTTAAAATTTCTAAAAGCGAAAATAGAAAAATCAACAACCGATAAAGTTTAAAAAGTAGCAAAAAAAAAAAAATGTCGATTATTTAATAAAATAATCTAACCCTTTATAGACCACACTGTATACTTAATAATCTAGTTTTTTGTTATTATAATATTGTACATTATTTACACATGCTTTGGTATAATATAGAAGAAGTATATCACATACATAATATTATACTTAAAAATAAATATTTAACTTATTTATATTATAGAAGGGATTATTTATTACATACATACATTCTTATTTATTACATTATCTACACATGGACATATATGAAATCTTGATCAATAAAATTGACTAAGTCCATATTTTTAAATTTTTTGAGTTTTTTTTTGATTTTATTGGCTCACAAATTTTCTTGTTTGATAAAAATAGATTTTGAAATTTCTGTGTTGTCGTTTCTCTATAATTGTAGTATTTTTAATGCAATTTTGAGCAGTTTTGGTATTGTGGCAATTTGGAAAAATCTCTGGCAATTTATAGCACTATATTTTTATGGAATTTTATGATTGGAAGTTGTAATAAAATTTTTTCCACCTGCTTAAGTTTATCTAATTGAGTAAGAATTCCAATTTAAAAATCCAAATCGATTCCAATTTCTAATGTCGTTAGCTGATTACATCAATAATCAATTTCAATTTCAATTCAATTTTATTCAATTTAATTTTTACATTTACATTTGAGTTTTATTAGTTATTACATTATTTTCAAAGTTTCCTTATGAACTCGTAAATATTAGTCAATTAAATAAAAATATAGTAGATATAGCTTCAGTTGTGTAAATGTAATTATATCTAAACTCTGTGTATAAATGTAATAAAACTCATATGTAAATGTAAAAATTAAATTGCATAAAATTGAATTGAAATTAAATTGAAAAATTCCAAATCTATTCTAATTTCCAATATCATCAACTGCTTACATCAATAATCAAAATCTTGTCAGCTGACTTCATCAAAAATCAAAAGTCAAATTCAATTCAGTTCCATTATCTATTTCCTTAATATATTATAAATCTTATAAAATATAAATAATAATGTGTGGCAGCTACCCGAACCACTCAGATTATTGAAAAAAGGTAAAAGACATGTTTGTTAGTTTTTGAGAGAGTACTTGAGTAGAAATTTTCAGCTCTGTAAAACCTTCGGTTCTTTAAATATTTTTTTAGTAGGTGCTGGGTGGGAGTTGTATCGCAACTGCCGGAACCAGTCAGTATTTTAAAAAAACAGTTAGATGTATAACATTCCTTTCTATTCCAGTGATACACACTGAAAATTGGTTCCAAATCGTAGTTATAGGGTACAGACAGTTTAATCAAATTAATTTTTTATATTTTTAAATAATTGGCGAATTTTAATTGGAAATAGGGAGAATTTAGCTTCACACACACATTTCATTTCAAGTAACTTAGATGAAGGGAAGTACGTCGCAATTTAAATCGAAACAGTAATCAAAAAACCTTTTTTGAATCATACTTTAAAAATAGAACACAAAAAGTTAGAATAGGCAATGCATACAGTATGGAAGACAAAACAAAAAAGGGAGTTCCTCAAGATTCAATTTAAACTATATATTGATGATATAGGGACGTTTGGGCCTAAAAGGCATTCTACAATTATATTGTGATGACGCAACAATAAAATACGCTGATAGAGATGAAAATGAAGTAAGAGAAGATATTGCACGTGACTTAAATATTATAAATGAATGTCTCGAATGTCTCGAGAAAAACTAAAATTATTTTCCTTGTTCAAAAATACTATACAAACAATAGCTTCATAGACAGGATTGAATCTGTTCAACGTAGATTCGTTCGTTTCACTCTTCGTGGTCTTTCATGGACAGACCCATATAACTTACCCCCTTACAGAGACCGCCTTAAGCTTCTAGGTCTGCAAAGTCTCTTTAATCGTCGTGAAGTGGCTGATATTATATTTTTACACCGAATTCTCTCAGGTGCAGTTGATTCGGTTGGTATTTTAGAACACATTAACTTCAATATCAACTTTTGTTCTCTTAAGCATTCTGCCCTCTTTCGCTTAAAGTTTCATTGCACGGATTATGGAAAGAATGAGCCAATTACAAGATTGTTGCGTAACGTAAACAATAACTCTAATGTCTTCGATTTTCACATTAGTAAGTCCAAGCTAAAGAATCTGCTTTATTCAAACGGGTAATAAGTTTTTGAAGCACATGTAATATATGTAGTATACGTAGTTGCTCACGTTGAATCAGTAGTACTTCATACTTTTAAGATGTATACATAAGTGTGTATAAATTATGTTAATTTTTATTATTATTCTTTTTATTCTTGACTAATTGCGTTTTGCATGTTTTTGTATTTTTATATAAGTATGGATATATATTTTTTTTTAATTTTTTGTTTTTTTTTTTTTTAAATTTCTTTAGTTTATACCTAAGTAAATTGACTAATGCTTCTTCGGCATAATTTAAAATCGCGAAATTTTGATTTAGCCTATCTTGACATGTTGGAAGATAGTCTAAATCTATGATATAATTTTTATTTCGTTGGAGATTTTAAATTGCTTCAACTTTTGACTTGTGAACATATTGCCTATTGATTTTTGTTCTTTGATTTACCTTGACATGTTGGAAGGCAAATCAAAGTTACTAAATTTTTAATCGTTTTTTTCCGTTTATGGATTTTATTTTTGTTTGTTTTTAGTATTCTATCAATTTATTACTAATTACTTTCCTTAATCGTGTTTACTAATTTCCCCCCTTTTTTTTTGTTTTGTTTTGCATGCTTGTTTTAAGCATTTCCTGACCCAATTCATTTTCAATTCTGTAAACATAGAAATAGTTGATAAGTTTAATTATCTAGGTCTAGTTATTGATTA
Organism: Argyra leucocephala; assembly: GCA_963942445.1. Lineage (NCBI taxonomy): Eukaryota > Metazoa > Arthropoda > Insecta > Diptera > Dolichopodidae > Argyra > Argyra leucocephala. The sequence continues at coordinate 139,362,725 of OZ012678.1, read as the reverse complement.
AAAAATGAAGTGGATTGACCATATAAAGTACGTAATTGGTAAAATATTCCGTTATATATTCATACTTAGGCGCTTGCGCACATATATTTCTAATGATGCGCTATTTACAATTTATTCATCCTTTATTCTGTCCCACATTACGTGTTTAAACCCAGTGTGGAATAGTGCACCGCAAACTGCTATGCATAATCTAGATATCATACATAAAAAAGCAATAAAGTATATTCATTTTTACCCGGTAAGGCATTCTACTCACCTTATCTACTCTGATAGATATTTAAGTTTGACCAACGTCTGCAAACTTGAGATTTATCTATATGCGTTTAAAATACCAAATAACTTTATAAAACATAATTTTATTTTAACTAGAAATATAACTTTACCTGAAAAACGGCAAGTCTGATATGAAAGTTGTGTATGAAAAAGTTGTAGGGGATGATGTAGCGCATCAACACAATAAAAAAAAAAAAAAAAGTTAGCGAATTTTTTCGAGATAATCAACGTTTTTTTACAAAATTTTCAGTTTTTAAAAGCAAAATTTTAAGCTTGTGCAGTTATTATTCAAATACGGTAAGTCTGATACTAATTCAACATATACAGTTAATTAGGTGTATTAATTCTAAAAAAAAGCTATGAAGAAGATTTCAATTTCTTCTGAGCTGTAGTTGATATTCTTTGGACATAATTTTTCTAATCCGATTTTCTTTAACTCTCTGTAGCCCAGGTAAATTTAAAGATAGCCCCCTCTTCTAGAACAGTTTTTTTCCTAAAATACTCCAAGGAATCACCCCTTAAAAAACTTTTTGCTCTAAACCGGACCACCCTGTATATTTGTGCTTATATTGATTATTTTATATTAAGAATACAACTATTATTAAAAAGTAACAAATTGTAAAGCTTAGTTAAAGTAATATTGAAAAATATCCGATTTGATAAAATTTATTGTTTTATCAAACAACTAAGGCTAAGATCACTAAGCAAAACTATTTTTGTAAAATTAATAAGCTTATCTAAATAAAGAAAAAAAAAAAACTTTTTGGAAAATAGTTCTCTTGTATTCTAGCATTCGAACGGAATCAAAGAGTTCTTGTACTTCAAGTAATTAGAATGAATATGGAATTGCTTAATTTTAGTGCATATTCACTTAAATATGATCAAAAATAGAATGATTAACGGGATAAATAAGCCTAATTAAAAATGTTATTCGATAGAGCTAGAGTAAAAAACCGAATGGAATCATATCATTTAAACAAATGTTAAACTAGTATTGGAATTACATTGGAAAACAAAGGTTAATTATTAACTAAGAAGTAAGTCCGTTTTATACAAATGTGACATTTATGTCACATAAACTTTTTTAATTGTTATTTTACTATTTTAAAATCACATTCAACATTTGAAAGTTTAAAAATGCAACAAATATAGTAGGCTTGGATTTAAATTTCTAAAATTCTATTAGACTACTATTTTATTAGCGGTAAAAGTGAAATTGTTTAAGGTGTGAAAAATATGAGGTAAGAAAATTAATCAGTTTAACCAATTAAAAAGCTATTTTATAGTGAAAAATATTAAAACTTATAAAATTTATTAAATTATTAATAATTTTTTGAAGTATTTTTACCAAAAAGTGATTTAAAATATGAAATATTGGTGTAAATAGATTCTGTGACATATAGTAAGTCACATTCGTCATATAATTACAAAAAAACAATATTTTGCTTTTTCGTTTTTTATAACTTATATGTAACATTCGTAATTATATCCAATTTTAGCAACTCTATTAACAAAAAAGAAATTCTTCGAACTCGAGGACTAACTGTTGAAGACCTAGTTGGTATTCTTGAAGATTTTTCAGAAGATGAAAACATAGAGCCTGCTATATATATTTCACCCCTAGATGCAGCTATTTTGACAGATGAAAATTCAGCAGGAGAAGATGAATGTGGCGGAATTGATAATTTATCATCAAGACAATTGAAAGCCCCTGCTGAACTTTGTTCGAAAAATAATGTTAACTTATTAATGGAGGATTATATTCTCGAAAGTGAAGTTATTGATGAACAACCTAAGTCGCCAACATCACTCAATAGGCCCAATCCGACAGTTAGGAAATCAAGCGGCACCAAAAAACCAAAACCAAAATCACCAAGTATTTCTGCAAAAAAACCTAGTAATGATGGTCCAACCCTTGCCAACATTATTAATCTTAATAAAGCTACCACTAGTAGTGGTACTAAGATTGCTGTTAATAGCTTAAATAACCCTTCTCAGACTGCTGGAATTAATATCACAACTAACAATGCGGTTCTAACTTCCGGGGTTGTTGTTCATAATGCCCTTGCAAATTCTAATTTTTTAAAAGTTGTTCCTAAATCCAAGGTCTTATTTATCTCTCGACTTCTTCCGAGTACTACTTCTACAGATGTACTTCAACATATTGAAGTTAACTGCAAGATTACAACTTCAAATAACGTCATTCACTGCGTGAAAATTGCTGAGAAGCAACACGCTTCTTTTAAACTGACAATGTCTAAAACTCATTTTGACACTCTGTCAAAGTCTCCTCACTGGCCTGCTGGAATTATTGTTAAAGAATTTATTCCGCGTAAACGAAGAGAGACTACTGGAACTTCGAATTCAATTTCAAAAAACTCAATTGTCTCACCATCTTCTATCAAAACGTGAGAGGATTACGTACAAGAACTTGCCAATTCTTTCAACAGTCCCAATCGTTTCCTCATGATGTTATTGCTTTGACTGAGACATGGCTAACCAGCAATATTGTCTCGCAAGAGTTATTTACCTCAGATTTTTATGTTTATAGGAACGATGCGCGTTAATTCTTCACTAGGTGAACGTGGTGGTGGTGTCCTCTTAGCGGTTCGCTCAACTTTTCAAAGTAACTCTGTTACTATTCCCAATACAAATGGTTTCGAACTGATTTGTGTTAAATTAACGTTCAGTCATAATAATTTATATTTAATAAATTGTTATTTATCTTCTAGTATTCCAATCAATGAAAGACCAATTAAGTTTAAGGCGCTCTCTGAAGCCTTATTATGTTTCATCGAAAATCTAGAACCAACCGACAATTTGTTTTGTTTACTAGGTGACTTTAACCTATCAAACTTAATTTGGGCCTATGATGAGGTCTATATTTTTGTTATAATATTATAATTGTTAACTATTAATTTATAACTATTATAATTGTGGTCTGGTTGCGTCAAATAATAATACTGCATTGTCGAACTCTTGTGAAACTGAATTTATTGACGATCTTTATAGCTGTAATCTTCTGCAAATTTCTAATATCAAAAATTCTTTCGGTAGACAACTTGACTTAGTTTTTGTATCTGACGCTGAAAACTCTTACGTCGAAAGGAGTAACCTCTTTTTTTGCAACATTGATGCTCACCATCCACCTCTAATCGTAACTTATTGTTATGATACGCTGAGGGAGGAAACTCCATTTGAAACTTCTTATAGATTCAACTTCCGAAAAGCTAATTTTAATCTTCTCAATAACCAATTACGGTTAATCAATTTTTCAGATGTTTTCATTATAAATGATATCAACTATTGTCTCAACGAATTTTATATCCGTCTATTTGAATGTATCTCAATGGCAGTTCCCTATGAACCTATAAAAAACACAAATTTGTCACCTCCTTGGTACGACAACAATATTCGTTCTTTACGAAATCAAAGGAATGCTGCATGGAGTAAATTTCTCAAATCCAAACTCCATTCTGACTATCTCATTTATTCCCAATTGTTTGAAAAGTTTAAAGCCCTACTTGACAGAAATTATAAGTCTTATCTTATCAGAATGAAGTAATGTATTTTCTCTGATCCGAAAAAGTTTCATGAATTTATCAATACTAAACGTAAAACTGATGGATATCCTGCAACTTTAAATTATTTGGGAAGATCTTCTAATGATCCGACTACTATTGCGAATCTTTTTGCATCCTTTTTTTCCTCTACTTTTTCAAGAAATGACTTCACTCCTGATGAAACCTATTTTAGCAATCTGAATGACTTCTCTCAGAGTAATCAAGTTATTATCTTTGAAATCAAAAACATTCTTATAACTGCAGAACTATTATTGAAACATATTTCATTATTAAAAGACGATTTTTCTTCCGGCCCTGACGCTATTCCTCCGATTCTTCTTAAGGAATGCATGATTAACTTATTGCATCCCATTTCTTTTCTGTTTAATTTATCCTTTCAATCGGGCATTTTCCCCTGTTTATGGAAAAAGTCTTACATTATTCCAGTTCATAAAAAAGACTCCAGAAATGAATGCACCAACTATAGGCCCATCGCCAAGCTCTCGTGTATTCCTAAACTTTTTGAGCGTATGATATATGATTTCTTATATGATTATTGTAAACGTTTTATTTGTGTTGAGCAACACGGTTTCCAAAGAGGTAGGTCAACAACTACCAATATGGTTGACTTTGTCTCCCAGGCAATGACCTCAATGGAGAATGGTTCTCAAGTTGACACCATTTTTACTGACATAAGTAAAGCATTTGACAAAATTCCTCATAGTATCATATTACTCAAGCACAAAATTATAGGTTTTTCACTGCATAGCCTTAACTGGCTTGAGTCTTACCTCTCTTCTCGGGAATACTCAGTTTTATTTAAAACTGCAATTTCTGACCAATATTCAGCGTCTTCTGGTGTTCCTCAAGGTAGTCATATAGGACCCCTTAGTTTTATAGTTTCAACAATTGATGCTCCTAAAGTGATAACTTTTTCTAAACTTTTTAGTTTTGCTGATGACTCAAAGCTTTTTACTCCTATATCTTCCTCATCGGATTGCTTAAAGTTACAAAACGATTTTAACAATTTCGCTTCTTGGTGTTCAAAAAATGGACTTGAAAATTGAACACTTCTAAATGCCAAGTCATTACCTTTTCTAGGAAAAATTCCATTCGGACAATTTGGTTCAGCTACCAACTAAATGGCTGTCAGCTTTCAAGAGCGAATTCTATTATAGATTACCTCGGGTTAACGCTTGACACTAAACTGAGCTTTAAGCTACATTATGATAAGATAGTGAGCAAAGCAAATTCTTCTTTAGGTTTCATTAAACGTTGGTGTAAAGAATTTTCTGACCCCTACCTCACGAAACATCTTTATGTTACTTATGTAAGGCCTACCCTTGAATATGCCAGTCAAGTGTGGTCACCACATTACTTGACTGACATTAACCGAATTGAATCGGTTCAACGAAAGTTCGTCGACGTTTCGCTTTGAGTAACTTTTCGTGGAATGATCCATTGCGGCTTCCACCTTATTACCACCGTCTTAAACTCATTGACTTACAGTCGTTGTCTGATCGTCGAATAATTGCAGATATCTCTTTTATTCACCAGATCCTTTCGGGTGTAACGCTAGCCCCTGAAATTTCAAATTATTTGGTTGCAAGATCCAATCGGAATAATCTCAGGACCGTTGAGTTGTTCCACATTCCCTTCCACCCTACCGAATATGGTAGATTCGAGCCAATCACTAGAATGCTCCGTGAAGTAAATTCTAACTCTAGTTCTTTTGATCGTCAACTAAGTGTTTTAACAATTAAAAAACGATTACGTCTTAATGTACGTTCAACTGAGACTAACTAACAACTGTTGTTCTTTTTAGCTTTGATATTTTTTTGGCCTAACTTTTTGAAGTGTTTTTATTAAATGTATAGCTATTAACATAGGTTTATTAATTTATGACTTTTTACCCTGCATGTACCTGGTTTAGTTTATTTTTAAATTTTTTAATCAAAGGTGGCGGTGTTTTACTAACCCTACTGGATGATGAGTTATTGCACAATTAAATAAAGCAAGCTTTCGTCTAGCAATAGACGTCTGATGTGCTTGCTCTAAGCATAAATCTGACAGTATAAAACAATAGGTATGTTTCTGAAAATTACAAAAACTCTTTCGATGAAGGCTTACCTGCTCATAAAAATATCAAACGTACTTGGATTGATGGTGATATTCTATTTAATGGTGGTACTCTAATTGAAAATTATGAAATTTATTTCGGAAAAACCCTAACTGAAAAATTTGAAGTGATGTCAACTGATGATATAATTGACATATTGATGAAAAAAATTAACAATTACGTAGTTTTTAAAGGAAGACAAAATCCAATTGTCACGAAAGAAGAAATTAAATGTTTTATCGCAATTTTATATTTGACTGGTTATAATTCGTTACCTTCTCGATATTTATATTGGAGTAAAAGTTTAGATGTATGTAATGAACTGGTGTATCTCAGTCGATGCGTCGAGATCGTTTTACACAAATAATGACTAATCTGCATTGCTGTGATGTATCAAAATTTAATAAAAGTGATAAGTTATATAAACTGCGCCCACTTATAAATTTGCTGTAAAGAAAATTTCTCAAAAAACTTTGTTCCTTCTACTAATATTTCTTTTGATGAATCTATGGTGAACTATTATGGAAGACACAGCTGTAAACATTTCATCAAAAATAATCCTATTAGATTTGGATACAAAGTTTGATGTATGAATACAGAAAGCGGTTATTTGATAGATTTCGAAATATATATGGGAAAAAATTTTAAAGAAATCTCCAACTATGATAAGGCTTTTGGAAAACCGGCAGCTGTTTTAGCTTGCATAATATAATAAAATAAGATCAGATGATAAAATTCCGAATAATCATTTAAATTATAATTTTTACTTCGATGATTTATTTACATCAGTCAATTTTTTATCACATCTACAACATAAAGATTATGGTGGTACGGGAACTATGAGAGCCAATCGTATTCCAAAATAATGCAATTTATCAAACAAAGATGAAATAAAACATTACAAAAGAGGTTAAATTTCATCTAAAAAGTCTAATGAAGATAATTTAATGATAATAAAATGGAAAGACAATTCCCTAGTTAGATTTCCATCAGTAAAAAGATATTCTTCCGCAGAAAAAAAATTTTAAATGTTAAGTGTCCTGCTGCAATAATGAAATACAATAAATATATGGGAAGAACTGATAGGATAGATGAAGACGTAAATGCATATACGATTGGTATTAGGGGAAAAAAGTGGTACTGGCTGGCCACTAATAACTTGGATGTTAGATGTTTGTATGAACAACGCTTGGATGATCTATAAGCGCGCCAATAACACAAAAATTAGTAACCTTGATTTTCGTCGGATTATAGTTGAAGATTACTTATCTGTTTTCAAGAATCTATCATCAAAGTCTGGAGGACCAGCTAAGGAACTTCTAAGCCAAAGGTAAATTGTAATTACCTTTTCGCTTGGAGATTTTTTTTAAATTTTTTATAACATTTTAGGTTTAATAATATTGGTCACATTGTTACATATCTTCCCAATTGCAAACAAAGACGCTGTAACGTAGATCAGTGCAATTCAGTATCCCGGTACCAGTGCAAAAAATGTTATGTTGGTCTTTGCATTTCTTGCTTTGACCACTTTCATACTCAAAATAATTAGATTTTATACATAAGAAAAATAATAATGGTTAAAAATTAAACAAAAGCGCATGTTATTTTATGAATCTGACATATATGTTACACATAATTTTCCCATTTTCCGGAAAATTTCCAATCAAAACATTATATTTTATATATTTTAAGTAGTTTTCTTTAAAAAAAATAAGATTTCGCAGGAAATAAAAATTGCGTAAGAAACGGGGTCTTTAAGTCTTAACATTAATAAAATATTTCGAATATTTTTCACGATTTCCCTATATTTTTCGTATCACTTTCGAAAATTATTATTTTACACTCACATCGCCAAATTAGAATGTTGCGGTGATACTAATTTCTTTCTGTTTGATAAAAATGGACTAAATGGACATAGTCGCTTTAATTTTCTGAAAATAGAATAATACATATAAGATTTTAAAAGATATAATTCTGTATAAGGAATATTATTATAAAAAACAAAAATAGAGAAATGAAAAAGGAAAAGAAAATTTTTGTATCAGCGATTTAAATACTTTGGAATCACTTATAAAAGAGAAAAACCTCAACAATTTCCAATAATTTTCATAAGTTTTTCTTTTTCATTTTATTTTCTTTGTTTTGCTTGTTTTTTTTTTTTCTTAACTCTTTTTCCTTTTTATTTCTGAGGACATTAAGTTTTCTATACGCTTTTATAATGGTATTAAAAACTTTGTTTAGTTTAGTTCTTTGAATAAGAAGAATTTTTTTTTTTTATTCATAAATTAAAATCTTTTAGAAGAAAATAAAAAAAGAAAAATGAAAAATTTTATCAGGTCATAAAACTTTACGAAATTTTTTTTTAAAAACATAATAAAAAAGGGTAAAAAGGAGTAAAGGATGAGATTTTACACATCCATGTAGTTTAGCTATTCTGTGAAATTATTAGGAAATTGCATTAAAAATTGCAGTTGCTAAGTATACATGTATAAGATGCTTGTGATGAAGCCATATTTGATCTTAGAAAATTTATAGCTTTGAATCACTTAAGAAAATTTACTTTGGTATTTCTATTGATGATCGGAAAATATTTTTAATAACAAGATGTTAACATGATATTATTTAAAAATAGAATATTATAGTTAATATTTTTGAATTGAAGACATAGTGCACAATTGAACTAAGTCACGTAATTGCAAATTTACAGGAGGATCAATTTGAAATTTTGTTAGTTTGCTAACACTGAAATGTTTAGGTTAGAAGAGTGCCGCAACAATTTTTTATTTTATGTATTTTTCTAATATTAAGACTTATTTAATATTTTAAGATTTAATAATTTTTTTCCAACTAAATTTTCTTTTGTCTGGGCTACCTAACTTGTTCCTTTACGTGTAATATTTATTTGTTTACACTTTGAAGTAGACTTAGTGTAAACAAGCAATTTGCTGTAGACAATGTAAACAATGCTGTATAGAATAAAAACAATGTCAACTATGATGTTAAATACGTACACCTTTACAGTGATGGTTCAAAATTGAATGACAGAGTGTGGGTGCTTGAGTTTACTCGGAAAACCTAAATATAAGTCTATCATTCAGCCTACCAACACATTGTAATGTGTTTCAAGCGGAGGTGATGGCAATAAAAGAAGCCTCAGACTGGTTGACATTCAGCGTATTATCTGTTAGAAATATCTGTATACTCGCAGACAGTCAGGCCGCAATTAAAGCACTGGAGTCGGTAAGCAATAATTAAAAACCGTGTTGGCCTGTCACATTTCTTTGGACGAATTAGCGGATAGGTTCATTATATTGTTATGATGGGTTCCAGAAAAAAGTGATATTTCGAGTAATTGCATTGCTAAATAGATAGGATAATATATTAGAAATTATTATTCTGGAAAGGAGCAATCTAGGCGCACTTCTAGCTACCTGTAACATATTGCTTCGCAAAGATGCAATAAAAGCTTCAAACTTCAAACCAGACTACAACATCAACAAGCAAATCTGGCCTATGCTGAACCTGAAGTGATCCCTTAATCAACTAACCTCTGAAAAGGTGTGACATTACCATTATGGTAGGGATCATTACGGGTCATTGTCTGATTGGTAAACATGTCAGAAGACTGGGACTATCTTCAAACGACTTTTACAGAACGTGTAGAGAGGAAGAAAAGGATGAAACTGTCCAACACCTACTCTGTTCATTCCCTGATGGTCTCTACCATTCTACCATAAAAGGAAACCCCTTCTTGAAGCCTTCTTTCTGGACTCTTTGGGTGATCTTGAGCTCAAATTAAAAAAGCTTCTTTAAAAGCTCAAATTGCTTCAACGAGCAGAATATTGCGGGGGGGGGGACGTTCCCGTGGTATCACAATGGACCTTACCAATCTAAGTGTGTCGGCGTACTGTCGGCATCCACTTCTACCTACCTACCTACCATGATGTTAAACAATAATTATTTTTTCAGTAGTGATGCGCTTCATTTCAAAACTTTCTTAAAAAAATCGGCCAGCATGCTTAGAAAGTTCCTGGTAGGAAAGCATTATCAAGCTTATACAGCAGCTCAGCTTATTATAAGTCTTATTAGTTGGTGGATGGAAGAATTTTTCCATCAATGCTAAAATGATTGTTACAATGTTGCATAATGGTACCGAAAAACAAGCTTTTTTACATGATTAAGATTTAACTAGAGATTCTAAAACAGCTGAGAGTTCGTCTGAAATTATTGTGGATTTTGTTGATATTGCAGAGGATCTGTATTCGACTGTTGTTTATGCCATTGTATTCCTCAATGTTATAAACAAAAGGGAAAATTGTCTCAGCACTTCAAGTGCTGCATAGTAATTGTAACAGTCACGCCGGCAACTTATTTAGAGTCATATCTATTTTAATGGAATTTAAGTAAGTTGATTTGGAAAAAAGTTTTGTTGATAAAGGTACAATGTGGAAGCACATTCTACTACAAGCATTCCCATGAAGGGGTAGTTTTTAAGAAACAGAGTATCTGGATGACTCGGATTAAATTTATGTTATAAATGTAATTTTTCTGTTTTTTTTTTTGTAAAAAAAATTGGTATTTTTATTAATTACTGAATGGCAATTCATTATTATTTAATTAACTACATTGTCTACGCAATGAAGTAGACATAATGGTATTGTCTACAAAGTATTGTCGACGTGTAGAAAATAACGTAATCTACATAATGTAGCTTATGTCGCACAACACTGATTTTTTGCGTTGTATCAGTACAATCAAGGACTAAAATTAACTATCATGTTTTCAGTTTTTTCTGTTTTAGACTGTATTTACATCTCACAAACTGTTTTCCAGGTGCTTATAAAATTTACACCATATAAAAAACAGTGCTAGGTTTTAGCATAAAATAAATTTTGAAAAAATTGCACTTAATACAAGTGTGCACTATGCCGTCGATATTGTACATAAAAGAAAATCTAATTTATAAAAATACACTAATAATAAAAAAATACATGAATAATGGGAAAAAAATATATAAACATGTTGCAAAATATTGTTTAGAAAATAATAAACTGTGGAAGTATACTAGAAGACTGCAAAAAAAAAAAAACACCATTCCGATATTCAATAAAAACAAAAAACCAAAAATTAAATAATTATTCAGATATACCATATTGCTTATATTTATATAAGGTAAATATTGGAAAAGAAGCTAAATATTATAAGAGATAGTATTCGATTAATCAGTGATGTTATTTGAATATGATTAATTTAAGCAAGGCGTTTAGTTGTGTTGAATTGAAAACCACATTACAATACAAACATTTTTAAACGAACATGCTGCAAAAAATGAACGAAATCATACAAAGGCTGAACATGAACTAAAATATTATCGGAAATAGACTATTTAAAGAAAACATAATGTTCTTCAAAATACCGTAGACAATTCTGTTCAGCTCTTTAGTATTTAATTTGATTATTTGAAGTGCTACAAAAACAAATAAAACTACTAAACCAGTCTTTCTCAACAGCAGTCAAATACAACGTAGAGATAACCGTAGCAAAAAAAAACTATTAAGTGAAATTAACAACCCATAAAATTCAAGCCAACCACCTATTACTGACCAGAGCGTAGAATAAATATTTTAATTTAAATACCTTAAAGTTGAAATATCTGTAAAAATCTAGAATCAGATCCACAAAGTGCCAAAAATATCGTGTATCTGATGAAGCTTATTTGGAAAATAAATTTATAAGCTGGTAGTCCAAAATCAAAATATATAAAATATGAATTCAATCAAAATTATGATATAAATAGTGTCGCCGTGAACTAACGCCATATATAATAAAGCCATAATGGTCTTATTGTATTTTTGAATGAGCAATAAATTCATATCACACATTTTTTTGGGTATGGCTTTATTTAACTCAGCATACCATACATAATGAAAAGGAAAAAAGGAAATTAATGTATTCATTTTATAGGTTCATAGATTTTTACTTAGACGAGTAGCCTAAATTTTGAGAAAAAGTAGCCCAAAGTAGCCTATATTTAAAATTGTTGAAAATATAATATAAGAGTAAGCTAATTTTCTTAATAACAATTTCATTTAGACAAAAAATAAATTAAAAAGAGAAAATCCTTAAAATTCGAATAAAAAATTCATGTGGCAAAAGATAAATAAACAGAAAATATTTCTAAACTTAAAAGAAAATTCTTATATTGCATTAATATCTTTGAATTCTATAATTAAATTTGTTAAATCTTCTGTATCAGCAGCATCGGTTTCTTCATACCTAATATTTTCATAATCAATATTTTTTGTTACGTTGAAAAATTATTACAGTAAACATTTTGATTAATTAGTTTGGCCATGTCATTTCACAAAGGCTTAATTGCAATTAATAGGAAATAATAGTAATTATTTTTATACATTTCCGATAAAATCTAAAAAAAGTTTCTAGCTCTAAATATTGTTCAGTTGAACAAATGTTCAGTAAAACAAATGAAGCTTAATATAGCCCAAAATTAAGAAATAGCCATTTTAAGAATTTTGGTAACTAAATCGATAAAAAAGTAGCCAAATTCGGCAGCCCTGGTTATATTTAATCTGAAAACAACTTAATTTCTTCAATACAATTTTCAGATACAGTTAAGGAGACATAGCGAATTCAAATATTTTTTCAAACTTTATTAATTTTGAATTAAAAATTTCAATTAACCCTTAAATGCATACTGTTGCATGTGCTTTTGCTTCGACATCATTATTATTTACGTTTAGGTAAAAAATTATTTTTTATCAGATTATGTTAAAACGTGTTTACAAAGAGATAGTGTATTTCTAAGAGATGGGGGTATTTTATGGTAAAATATTTAAATTTATGTAATGTGAAATGAAAATGAAATTATCGTTATTTTAAAAATTTTTATTTAAAATTATAGGAGAAATCTCCTATAGTCAAATTTACATAAAAAATAAGTATTTAACATCAAATTTCTATTCTTATTTCTAACTTAGTTTAACTAGTTTCTGTAAAATGCAATTTTTAAAGTGTGTTATATATGTGCAAAATTGAGTGAATAGTTAAAAATAAATAAAATATACAGACGAACAAATTTGTGTAACAAAAACTCGTTATAGTCTTAGACTTTGCAATCCAAACAAGCCTCATAAATGGTGAAGTAAATTTTATAATCTGTATCGGGATTCTGTTATAATTTCGAAATGTATAATGGCATGGAAAATTATTCAAAATTTAGATTAATAAATGAGCCTTACTTAGGAGGCAAGTTAAAATGCTGTGATAAGACTTATGAAACATGTGCCTATAAATTAAAACTTTGATAATTACTATACATCTCTTCCTTTAATGGCGTTTTTAAAGTAAATACAAATATTCGGTTTCGGAACAGCAAGCTGAAATCGAATACCGAACTGCAAAATTCCCTCTGATAAACAATTCAAAAAAGGAGAAAAAGTATGCGGGACATTAATGGAATACTTATGTGAGATTGATAATTTCAATCAGTAATTTGGAAAGATACTACAAATGTCATACTGCTTTACGATAAAAAGATATGATAGGAAGCAAAAAAAATATATCGAAGTATCTTGTCCAAATAATATAATACATATGTATGATAAGCACATGGGTGAGTTGACCTATTAGATAGCCATATTGGCCGACATAAAATTTTACTAAAATCTAAGAAATCGTATTTCAGAGTTTCTTACCACTTACTCGATTTGTGCCCTATAAATGCTTGGAGTCTTTACCAAATGAGACTACTCAGAAGCTTACACAAAAGAATTTTCGTATTGAAGTTGCTAAAACGCTATATATCCTTGGACAACCATATAAAGAAGTGCGAGGCAGACCATCATAAACTCAAATGAAACTGAACCGAAAAAAGAAAACATCTAGTCAGTTGGACCCACATAGGACAAATCATATTGATCATTGCCCTCAATGCAATGAAAAATGTACGCGGTGTAAAACTCCTGATTGTAATGACAACACTCTTATATTCCGTTCTCTAAATGTAAACTTTGCTTCAACAAAATTTAAAATTGTTTTGTTAATTATCATAATTAAATAAAAATAATAATATCTTTTGATTTCATTACATATATTATTTAAATGCCTATTTACACTTTGTTGTATAACATAGTAAAAAAATGTCCCTCGCAGCTTCCAGAAACCTAAAATCAAAATTTTAAATTTATTTTAGTGTTTTGCGCACCAAATACAAATTTAAAACTATTTTTTAGACCAGAAATAAAAAATCATGCATATGAGGGTTAAATTTCAACTAATGTATAAGTATACCTACATCTTCACATACAACATTTTTAATTTATCGAATTGTCCCAACTCACCCATGTACATAGTTTATGATTTTTCTTGCCAGAATTAAATTCAAATTTGATTTTTTTTTTAAATAACATATCACAAATATGGTTGTTGTCTAAGATAAATCAATGAAAAAAAATTATAGTACAGTCAAGAATAAATTTAAATTATTAATAAAATTATCTAATATTATTAATTCATAATGAAATTGGGTACTATTTCTATAGCGAATAGTAGTATTTTTTCTTTCTTTATAATTTTAATCTATGAATAAACCAAGCAGGTCTAGAAGTAGAATCTTTACTATATACCATCGACACAATAATGTTTTTATTTTCACATGAGCTTTATTAAATTTTTACTTTTAACTTCAAATTATTTTTATGACATTGTCGTTTTATACTGAGTATTAGTACAATATTATTTTCTAACATATTTACTAAATTTATAATTATTTCTCTACTAATGTATTAAAATAAAAAAATTCCCAGAGTTTTGAAAACAAAAAAAAACAAAATATAACAGAAAAAGTACACGCGCAAATATTTTTATGTGTTGATACCGTCCGTATAGACAAGTAAATGAATTTGAAAAAAAAAAAAACGACAAATACCAAAAATAAATTTTAAAATTTGAATTTAATTTGTGAAAAACCAAAAGAGATTTTTCTACTTTTAAAATACTTAAAATATATAAACAAAGAAAAGAAAAAATCAAAAAACATTTAAGCCTAAGTAAAATTACAAAAGGTTATGGTAGACAATTTTTAATTCTTCTATTATCTAGCAATATGCTGTTACTTATTTTCTGATACTTATTATTTAAAATATATATTTTCATTTAAATGAATATCCTTTCCATTTATCTTATGTAATTCAAAAATAGCAAAAATATAATAACAATAATTATTATTTTCTAAGAAAAACCTTGTTATTTCGACCTCAAATGTATAACAAAAGAAAAAGAAATACTTAACCTTTGTCACTAATTAATACCAATTATTGTACTTTTTGTTCTTTTAGCTTTATGGTTTCATTTCAATGTTAATTTACCTTTCGTAAAATAACATTTCTTATTTCTTATTTTTTTTTTTTTTTTTTTTTTACTTTTGTTTTTGTTTTTACATTTTGTTAATACCACTATTGGTTCCAGGATACTTTATGTAAATTATGCTGCTTCTGTTGTTGATTTTTGTTCTATTTACTATATAATATAAATTTTAGTACTAACCATTATGTATATATATATATATATATATATATATATATAAACAAAAAAGTATATATATATAATATATAATGAAATTTATTTGACATTGTTTCTGGTTTTTCTTTTTAACTTTATTGATAGAATATTTTTCCATTGTTCTTGTTTTGTCCTGTTTTGTATCTCAACAATGTCATTTTTATTAATGAATTACTGTTATTTCCTTTTATGGTTGTCTTCTTTTCCGTCTTCTTTACTATGTACAAAACATAATTTCTTTCGTTTTTTCTGAGCCACTCACTGAATCTAAAACAAAAACAAAAAAAAAAAATAGCAACAAAATTAAAATTTACATCAACAATTCTAAAAAGAATTGTAGACTCTAAAAAAGAAAAATAATGAAAAAAAAATAAAAAAGAAAATATTAAAGCGATTCGCAACAACCATTTACCATGTGACAACTTGTAAAGAAGGACTAATTAATTTAATGTCATGGAAAATTATTTCTGTAATATTTTATCTCCTTTTACAACCAGTTTTTAAAAAAAAAAAAAAAATACATGATGTAAAAGAGGAGACTGAAAAAAGAAAATAAAGTTTAGTATATAGTTAATATGAAAATATTACGAATACTGCGCTACGTCTAATACAAAGGAATGAAAGAGAAAGGAAAAAATATTAAAATTAATTTTTTTTTAAAAGGATAAAAAATTGCAATTAAATGACAAAAAAAGAAAATTATCATTTGCAATGCAATTTTTTAGTAAAGTTTATGATTTTACAAAACTGTAAGAAAAAAAAAAAACTGGAAAATTTTTTTATTGATTGAAAAAAGAAATAAAAAGAAAATGGAAAACCGTTTGCAAAAGAAATGGAATAATACAGTGTCGGTAATAGAAATCGAAAATCAGTTGAATCGAGGGGGTTTTATCTAGAATTGTGCTCTACTAATTCATTTTCAATATTATTGACAAATTTATCAATTCAGTGATCAACTAAAAATTAATAATAATATTCTAGAAGCGGCTACATACAATTTGCAATTTGAATATTTAATTTTTATGTTACATAAGTTTCTCAGATTTTATTATTCAATTTGCTTCAAGTAAGTATTTAATAATAACTATAAGCTGTTATGATATTATTGAAATTTTTCATTTTGCTAAATTTTTCATTTTGAATTCTAGCATGTAACGTCATATCATTTAATTATACTTTATTGATAGCGCCTACACGTAGGATTGAATCCAAGTCAATTAACAATTAAATTCATTATGCAATCTATTTAATCTATTGATATGTAATGAAATTTTTCCTTCCTTATGGAAAAAAGTCTTCATTAGACAAGAAAAATGAGAAAAATTATGTTAGTAACTATCGGCTTATTGCTAAATTATCCTGTATTCCCAAATTATTTGAATTAATCGTTTTTGATCAGCTTTATCACCACTGCACTTGCTTCTTAATTCCAAATCAACACGGTTTTGTTAAACATAAGTCCACAGTAACTAATCTAGTTGAATCTACTTCTATATTTCTCAATAATTTGGAAAAAGGCTTTTAAACCGATATTATTTATACAGATTTTAGTAAAGCTTTTGATCTTTTGTCACATAGTGTAATCCTATTTAAATTATTAAAATTAGGATGTCCGAAATCATTTGTAAATTCGATTGAATCCTACCTCATTATATATATATATTATTCTGCATTTATCTGGATGTTTGTAAGTTCGGCGGAATACTCCAACACATATAAAAATTGCAAAATATATACAAATTGTAATATGTATACAAATTACTTTGGTGTTATTAAATGGAAGTGAGTATCTCATACAAAAATACAAACATTTTATCCATATTTATTTAAAATTTCTCTTTCTGTTTGCTTTATTTATGTCAAAAAAAAAAAAAATTTTAGTGTTAGGCCAATATAGTTTTTTGAAATAGAAAATTAGTAAAATCTTTGAGTATGAATAAAATAAAAGGTATCAAAATCTAATCTTAATAAAAGATTAGATTAGATTGTCTACGTTTTTCCGTAATTCGTAAGTTTTTGTCGTAATTTTTCGTAATTTTTGGTTTGTTTGACAAAAAATGTTGGTAATTAAAAACTAAATTAAAACAAGAATAAAATTGTATAATTAATCTTAAGTACTATTGGACTAGATTGAAATAGATAGAGAAAGTGGTGTGGTTTAGTAGGTAAGAATCCTACATACAGTGTCAAACTACGGGGCTCATTGTATCTTTCTGAAGATTCACATCAGTCTACGTAAAATAAAAAAAAATAAAAAAATCGGCAAAGTTTTGACTACAAAAAAAAATATTTCTTTTATGTGTTTTAGAAAATAAAAAAGTGATATAAACATAAGTACTGTAATTTCGGAATAAAGAATCTAATGAAAGAAAAAAAGAAACTAGGATTTATTTTGCTTCCGTCATTTATGACTGGTTACAAAGCTAGTTACTATATAATATAGTGTACAATTTAGATCTTCTATATCATCGTCATTTGAAGTATATTCTGGTGTTCCTCAAGACAGCCACTTAAGTCCCCTATTATTCATAATCTCCATAAATGATGTTACATCAGTAATTAAAAATAGTAAAGTTAAGATATATGCTGATGACATGAAAATTTTCGACAAAATTTCTTCACCTTAGATTCATTCTTACTCCAAACTGACCTTGATAATTTCTTTATTTGGTGTACAATCTTCTTTTGAATGTAAAAAAATGTGCGGTGGTGACTTATCATAAGCGTGTCACACACTTCTCAAATAACTATTTCCTTAACGGATAAGCACTAGAAGTTGTTACATCTTTAAAAGATTTATGTGTAATTTTTGATGATAAACTCACATTTAAATTACATTATAATAATATCATCAATAAAGCTAATTCAATGTTAGGTTTTATAAAACGTTGGTTTAAGGAATTCAAAGATCCACATATCCTAGAAACCCTTTTTACATGTCTTGTTAGGCCTCAATTAGAACATGCCAGTCAGGTATGGTCTCCATATTATGAAATTCATATACATAGTGTTGAGGCAATCCAAAAAAATTTCTTAAGATTTACACTAATCTCAACTTCCGTAGTCTGACCTCTTAATTTTGCCACTATATGAACATAATTTTGCCACTATATGAACATAGACTAAACTTAATTCATCTTACTACTCTGAAGAAAAGACGCGAAATTGCCGATGCCATCTTCATAACTGACATAGTTAAAGGAAATATTAACTCCCCTTATATTTCAAAACTAACCCAGATTAATACTACTAATCGCTTCCGCTCTGCTAACCTATTTATCCTCACATTTCATTGAACCAACTATGGAATGAACGAACCTATCCATAGAATGATGATTATGGGTAACAAATATAAGAACCGTATTGATTTCCCTCTCCCCAAAGACACCCTAAAGAAGCTTTTATATTCCTCTTAGTTAGTTTCTGATCTCATCTCTCTGTCTTTAATATTCTTATAGTTGCTAATTTTTTCTTTAAGTACTAACTTTAACCCATAACTACTTACTAATTCTCAAATATAACAATATTTTTATTGATTATATTTTGCAGATTGTTTAATTTTTTTTTTTTCTTATTAAAAATTTTTGTTAACCATTGATTTACATTTTAATTATTTCACAATTTTTGCAATTAGTTTTTTAGTTTTAATTTTTTGATATTTATATTGTTAATTTTAAAACTTGTTCAAATTCATATAAATGTAATAAATGTAACTCGCTTGAATTAGGCCTGTAAATAAATAAAATTTAGTGTTTAAGTCCATGAATTTTTTTTAAGTAAATATCAAAACTTTATGACAAAATAAATAGAGTTAAAATGAATAATAAAGGCAATATGAGCTCTAACCAAAATCATTGCATGTTTAATTGAATAAGATATTATAAATGAAGAACTAGAAAGGAATAAAAATTGTAAAAGAAGATTATGGTCAAACGCTCTCTAGATGAGAGACAATTTTTCGATGTGGAGAGTAAATTGTTTACAGATTTCTTGGATGAACTATGCATCATAGTATCAAAAAATTAAATCGTTGTCAAAATTAGCTGAAAACATAAAATTGAAATAAAAATTTATAAATTTGCCATATTTGATTCAAATTTGATTGGATGTAAATTGAATGGTCATTCAATTTAATTCACGGAGTTCATACGATCAGATTAGATAGAAAAAAAGGGTCTTACACGTATAATTTTTGACTTGTTTTTTAATCAAGTTCATGGATGAAATGCTGCGTATAAAGCGCACTTAGTTTCAAATAATTTTTTAAGCATTTTTTTTTTTGCTTCATCCGGAATCGAACCTGGAACCTTTTGGTTGTACTGCGCCACCAAGCGTATTATATTTCACTATTATCTGGTTGTATGGTCTTATTGCAATGTACTTCCAACCATAGCTTGGTTGTATTTTGTATTAAGCCGAGGCTTAATTATTGAATTGAAATAAAATAAACGGAATTTGATTGTGAATAAACTAAGACAATTCATTTGGGTCTATTTTTATGTTTCAATGTTAAAACAATAATTTGAAGACTTAAATATTTTCGTAATTCGAGCGTATATCACAATATTGTATTTTGATTGATGAAAAATACTTTAAAATTTCATAATTTTTTCCAGCAGTATAAAAGTAAATTTTCAATACAAAAATCTTCTGTAAAATGTAAAATTTGAGTCTTTAATTCCAAATATTGACAAAATAATAGGACTAGGATAGGTAAAATATCAAGAAATATATAGGAATGAGTAAATTGAATTTCCATGGCTGTTATCAAAAAATTATTTCATGTTTTCAACTTCGATAGCTTCCCAGACAAATTATTTGATTACTTGTAGCAATAAGAATATACAAGTAGAATCTATTACAGTTCTCAGTTCTATTTATAGCGTTTTTTTTTGTTACAAAAAAATATTTAGTTAACGATTAATACATCACACATTATGTACTATGTATTATGATAAAAACATCGC
Source organism: Argyra leucocephala (assembly GCA_963942445.1). Lineage (NCBI taxonomy): Eukaryota > Metazoa > Arthropoda > Insecta > Diptera > Dolichopodidae > Argyra > Argyra leucocephala. The sequence continues at coordinate 139,342,224 of OZ012678.1, read as the reverse complement.
ACATTATGTATTATTTAGTACCTAGCAGCTCACATGTATGTTTAAAATATCATATTTCAAATTGCTTTAAAGTTTATCTAATCTCAAATTGTTTGGTCACGAATTACGATTATGTTATTTAGAATAAATTTAGAATCTGAAGTCGCGCTCCAATTAATAGTGTGTTCTGAACATGTTGAAATTTTTCTCTATCGCTTCTGTCTGAGGAGTAGGCCCAATTAGAATTAAGACAGATGTTTAGTTTGACTGCTGCTACTTTACTTTTCTATTTCTGTTCATATCAGCTCTCACTTAAATATATTTTATGAATAAACTGATATGACGTAATATACTAAGTCACATTTAAACATGTTTAGTTCTGTATTCATAAATTACATTTGCGGAATCTCGATTAAATTAGCTTATTTCACAAACTACATTCGTTTTTTCTGTTCAGAGACGTATGTTGTGAATTAGTGATGCAGTCAAGCCAGTAAAAGATCAATTTAAAAAATATAGCTAAAAGAAAGAAATTTATGGAATGTATTTAAAGACGATTTATCCATTTTTAATACGCCAATAATTAGTTTATGTGAAATCTGACTATAGGTGTAATCGGAAATGTCAAACCAAACTCAAATGCATTCGCAATCTAATCGATTTAACTGTTTGATATCATTTTTAATGTCAATCTTAAATTACTACTTATAAAAAATTATAATATCTCAAAATACTAAACCCATACATTTTGTGGACAAAGCGGACTTAATATAGATGTATGAGGTTCTTCCGGTGTAAAATAATCGGAATCCTCAGCGCCAGTCAATAAGGAACCATCCACATCAATTGAGACTGAAAGACGATTTCGGATTTTCTTACCAAAAATAAATAAAAAAATAAACAAATAAATATAATCGATTATTTAATGAGATAAAAATAATTTAATCGAAAATGTCAATGCGTTTTGTGAACTTGCTGTCTTGTTAAAAATTTAAATGCGTGAAATCCATTGAAATAGAAAATGGGGGATCAGAATATGTTAGGTAAATAAAAAATCAGTTTTTGATGCTGTAAAAATTTTATTAAAATATTTTGTTTTAAATTTTTAAAATTAATTATCCCTTTGCCATTTTTTAGTAATCATATTGAATCGGTGGAAGCAGAATGAAGTCGAATTTATTCTCATTGTTTTTCTAACTTTTTTTGCTTTTGTGTAGTGATAAAAATTTCTTGGTAAACAAGATATAAGCATTTTAATATTCAATTCTAATTCAATTTTTTATATTCAATTTCTAATTATTTTGGTTAAAAAATTGCGACAATCATCAAACGTACAAAGTCAAACTATAACAATCACTTGCATGCAATGCCATTGAAAGAAAAGCATCTTCGTTAAGATTGCCAAACTTTTGTTGCTTGACAGTTTTACATGGCGTTCCTAGATTTATCCATTAAAATCAGTTCAAATTTTTAATTACATAACTTGATATAATTATTTTGTAATTTATACCAGAAATAAAACACACTTTCACTTAACTTAAAGCCAAAAGCATTTAAATAAAAACGATAGTTCCAAACGAACATTAGTCCACGCTTAGCTCTTTTGTTTAATTCGCGAGTACGATATAACTCAACCGCCACAATAATATTATTATATATTATTTCTCCTAAGTATATAAATTTTAAATTTCCTCATCTGAATTATTGATAAATATAGCTTTGAGTAAAATAATCTTCATTAAATAAATTCGAAAATTTACAACTTAGATACAAAATGTTATTTTATAAAAAAAAAAAAAAAAAAAAAAAAAAAATTGCTTTGAGTCTTACAAAATAAGAATATACAAAAGAAATAATGTAAATATGTATAAGCATCTTGAAAAATATTTTTCTTCCATCATTTTCTTCATTTTTTAATTGTAATTCGGTTTCTATTACTTTTCTAAATTAATAATTTGTTCAATCGGCCCGTTATTAACAATAGTTTCTATTTATTTTGATTGGTTTGAACTTCTTCAGTTTGATATTTTTTAATTTTTTTTCTAAACAACCTATTTGTGGCTTTCTTGCTTCTAATCAGTTTTCTTTGACTAGTAAAATTTGAGTATCGGTTTTGTTATTTTTTCCAAGACATATTTTGTACATGTTAAACTGTCAATTAGAATGTATCAATAATTTGAAATCAGCTTAAAGCATCATTTTGTATAATTATAAAGCTTGTTATTAAGATCACTTTAGTTGACAGACGTTAGTTGAGATTTAGGTTAGGTTTACATTAGGTTTTATTAGCATAAAATAATTAATTAAAGGTTTTTACTTGCCATTTTGTCCTTTGCAAATTAAATTTATTCTAAATATTTAAGTCAGATTAGTCTAAATAATTACAAATCAAAGGTGTAAATATTCTAGTAATATAAGCTCTTGAAATATATAATTTAAATATATGAAAATAAAATATTGTACAAATAAATTAAGGCAAAAAATAAATAATAAAAATAATAAAGCTTGTCTTTCAAACTGAACAAAATTGATCTGAACAAATCTAATACGATATAAATTAAGTTTGTTCAATAGATTTAGAACAGAATAGAACAGAACTGTATTGGACAATGACAATTAAATGTCAAACACTTTAGGATTACTGGGATCAGAAAAATCTCTCAAATTCTCTTTTTTTAACTGTAAAGTTTTCAAGAAAAAACTACAACAACAAAAAAAGTTGTCGTGTCGTTTGACGTGTATTTATGTGTCCTAAATAAAACTTACTAACCACAAAACGTTTTATTAAACACGAGTGGTTTCTGCTATATTGTGCGAAGTCTATGTCAGTACGTAAATTACTGTTTTTTTAAAAACTTTAAATTTGACTTCAACTTGAAATATAATTACTCAACGGGGGCGCCTAGTATATAATAATATAATTTAATTTTTTAATAATTTAAATACTTCATAACAAATTAATTATACATAATAATAATAAAAGGAAAAAAAATAAAAAAACATTAATTAAAATTATATTTAAAATAAAACTGAAAGCAAAATTCAATTAATAATAAAATTTAAAATATACAAAATGAAAAACAAAATTAAAATAACAAACAAAATATAATTTATATTTAACAAAACTTCTGTTTATCTACGCATTTTTATTTACATTTATAATTTAACAATTATAGTCAAAATTATTTAAGTTAGCTAAAGTCTATTATGGTTGGGCCTTTACTATGATATTTTTGACACTTAATTCTTTTTTTAATGTATATAGAGCAAAAGAGAGTAAAAAAAATTCTCAATAGTGCTCTAGAAAGGTGCAATGTAAAAATTAGCAAGTAGAATAATATGTGTTCATGAGGCAAGAAGAATTTTTTTATTTTGTAGGTATATTTGCCTCACTACCATTACTATTATACACAGTAAATCCAATTAGTTAATATATATGGAGCAAAAAGTTTTTTTTAAAAGTAAGTTCTATTTTGCTCTATGCCGTAAGGCAATTCACATGGAGCATTGTAAAATTTAAAAAAAAAGCAACAATATTTTCATACAAAATTTGCTCCATACGCCAAAAAATTGCAAAAAAATGCCGTATGGAGCAAGGATGAACGAACAAACTTGAAAAATGAGAATTATGGAGCAAAAGCGACACTGAGTATCTCAGCACTGAAAATAGATACGATAAAACGGATAAGCACATTGAAAAGAGCGCCATTTAAAGCCCATAAATCAAATTTTAGTTTAAAAAATCCAAAAATGGCGTATGGAGCAAGATAGAACTCAGCCGACGTTATAGTAATTTAATATTCGGTGAGAATAAATATTATTTTTTCAATATACACCGACATGTGTAATTGTTAGTCCTTGTCAGTTCAATATTTGCAATCAATTCTATATTAAGTATTTCATTTTAGTTTAATTAGCAATATCTTAAAATCATTGTCAGTGTATTTTAATGATAACGATGAGTCTCGTCTTATGTATACTAATTATATTAGGAATTAAATTAATAAATAAATCAGATGATATAAAATACATAATATTATATAATTTAGAATATTGATTCTTCATCTGTAGGTCATGGCCCGCTCGGGGTCCGTACCATTTTTGCGGTGGTCCACCAATTTATGATAATTTTACTCTTGCTTAATTAATTTTTCTTTAAATATTTCCATTATTTCGATATTCTTTTAATTTTCACTATTTATAATTTTCAAATTTAACAAATTGCATATATATACATAGATTGAAGTAAAAATGAATAAAAGTTTTCCTTAAAATGTATAATTTTTATTTTATTAAAATTATTTTTCCAATAAAACAAGAAAAAATCTATATAATACCCCCTTTGGCTAATCAAAATATATTTAAAATATAAAGCCCCTTTGGACTCTAAGAAAATATGATACCAAATGCAGGTATAGGTAATTAATTTTGAGAAAATTTATAAATTCTTAGAAAATATTTAATGTAGTGAAAATATTTGCAATTAACAACAAAATTATTATTTTTAATTATTAATTACACCTACACTCATATAAAGGATTAATTTAAATTGTGTTTGTTGTTTTAATTTGTAATTAATTCGACAATAAAAGAAAATTTTTAATCCTTAATTGAAACTGAAAGGGTTCCAAGTTAACAAAAAATGATATATGAATTCGTATAAAATTATTATAATTTCATTTATTCAATTTTCAGTCTCTCGTAATTCGATATGATTTTATTTAGTCCGATTATTAAGGAATATTAAAAAAAAATTAAAATTTACGAGGGCTGCCTAAAAAGTTTATGAATATTATTTTTATTAAATTTGCCTTAATTAACTTGCCTTGGACTTTATATGCTTGTTTCAATTTGCTTCAATTCAACCAAATACCCATTTCAATAACCATTTAACCAAAGTATGTATATCCATAAAAAGAGTAAGAACTCATGTATGTATTCATTTGTTTGCACACAACAATGCATTCATATGCAAATTTGATAAACATTGTCAGTAATAGACGATAATAAGAATTTTACGTGTAGGAAAAAGAAAAAATATAGTAAACAAAAGAGAGTAACAAAAAAAGTTGGCTGAAATTAAATAAATAAAGTTTATAATTTTGAAAAATATTTTTGGCAAAAATTTTAGTTGAAATATTTAACAATATTATTTTCTAAATTGTATCAACTATGCATAAGATTTTTAGGAGACCTAACTAAAACAGCGTTATCATATTCTTTAAATTCTGTGATTTGTAAATAGATGTTGTCCTCAGTATTATTTTATAATCGTATACCAATATAATAAATATTTAGGTTTACTAATATAATTAATAAAAAATAATAATGTTTGCAACTCCAAATTATTACTGACAAAAATATTAATAATATTTTATATTATTGTAATGTAATTATAATTTAATATTTTTAATAGGTATATACGAAAATAATAATGTTTAAAACGAAAATATTAAAATAATAAAAGATCAGAATTAATCCTCGTATAAGGGAACAAACTAAATTAGAACTAACATTTTTTGCCACTTTGCCTCATATAAATAATGGGAGGGAACGTAAACAAATCCAAAGTTTAAAGGAAAAGACAAACATCTGTTTTGTACCTTTTCTCTCTCATAATAAATTTGGTATACGATAAGTAAATGTAAATTTTAACTCTTTTAACTAATGATATTTTGCTCGGTTTGATATTTCTAAAAAATTAGGTTTGATATTGCTTAAAAATGGGAGTGTATATTCTTGTTAATATAGATTATAGATATTCTTTGCATTCAACTAAGGTGAAATTTACATATGTGTGTGTACTAATAATGGAATATGGATATTTGATAAAGTTAAAATTTGGTTTCTCTTTAAATTCACTATATTTATTGACATTTCTATAGTGTAGAGAAAAAAAAAAAAAAAAAAAAAGGAATACAAAATAAATGTGTGCAATACAAATCATTATCATTATATTTCAATCATTTTCTATTATTATTCAATTTCAATTATTTTCAATCATCATTTTCATTATATTTTTTTTGTGTTTTTAATTTGGTTTCTTTTATTAATCTCTTTCTTTTATTATTTCTCTTTCTCTCACTAAGTATATGTAAATGTACGTACATGTGTCATATAGGGCTTGCATTTGTTACATACATAATCATATGGCTTAGTTTAATTGAAAATAATGTGCAAACATTATTTATGGAAGAAAACAAAATTTGAACCAATCAAGTATCAGTTATCTATCACTCAGTTACAAATTACTCTTCTCGCATGTAAAAAAAGTTCAATTTCGATTTATGCTTGTATATATTATACTTTTATATGCCAATTTATGCTTAGGCAGCGTTTACACGTCGGACAAAATCGAATTATATCGTGGATAAAGTCGGATGAGTGTTTACATTTCAGACTTTTTCTCAGATTTAATCTACGATTTTACGTCAAATATTTTTTGTATTTAACAGGGTTTCTTTTTATAAAGTGCGTAATTTTTTATTGGTGAAAATTTTTTAATACGTAAATTAAAAAATTCAAAGGTATCTAATCAAAACTTTTTACCAAATCTCTTAATCTCATCTCAAGACTTCCTAGAATTTCGGCTAATTTGCTTTTTCCGTAATTACAATCATAACTTGCTATGAAAACATTATATCAAGCTGCGATTCTAAAGTTTATTTTTGTAGTTTTAGTACGCTTAAATTGAAGGCAAATATTTCTAAAAAAAAAATTTTTTTTTCCTTATTTTTTTATTTATTTATTTATTTCGCCTTAATTATAATATTATGTTTTTTTGTTTTACAGAGTTTAATTTTAGTTAGAGCTTTATACTGTGTATTTACACCTATGATTCTTTTTATTTAACATAATTGCGATACTTTTATTTTTTATTTTTAATATTTAGTTTTAAGGAAAAAGTGTCTAGACAAAAACCTTCTTAAATTTATTTTTATATAAAACTTACATAAATTTAACCTATAACTACTTAAAATTATCCTAACTTAATCTGTAATCGCTGCAATGATAGGATTTTCTGAATATTGACAACTTTCCAAAAAATCGGGTATTTTATCAATATGTTCGCATAGAGTATTTAAATTTGCTAATTCGTGTAGTTTTCTTGTAGAAAAATAAAAAGGTTTAGAAAGTATAATTTTACAGTATTGCTAAATTTGTTTTGGCAGCCTGTGCCCAGAAGAAGAAGTTTATTTTCTACATGAAGATTAGATTTACGGTTTATTAATGGATATAACAGCCTAATGTAAAAGTCTATCTTGTTAATTGTTTTCATGATATGTGTCTTGCATATCAGCATTTTTTTTATCTAAGGAATAGTAATAAATTAATTTTCCCAAACTATTTCAGAGTTGTTTATATTTAGATTTGTGTTTGGCAGAAAACATAGTTTTCTTCTCGTAGTGAACAAAACCGCTTTTATTCTCCCACCATTGATTTTGATTTTCCACTTGCAATAAAAGTCTTGATTATGAGAAAAACCATTTTCAAGATTAATCATTATCTCGTTTGGACATATTGAAGTGGACCATAGAGGAGTATCATCTGCATAAAGTCCTAATTCAAAATTTGATGGCTTTGGTAAGTCTGAGATAAAAATATTCTATAACAAAAGAGAAAGTGATGAATCCTGTGGAACTCCTGCTTTAATTTCTTTAATAATTGATGCTTCAGGACCGATTATGACACTTTCATTAAGTAGATGGGAATACTAAACATCATAAGTTTGTGGCTAAGTCCATTATGCCAGACTGAGTCGAAAGCTTTTTAAATATCGAGCGTTAGCATACCTCCTGAATGTTTGTTTATCGTGTAAGTTTTGTTTGATCTGTTTTTTAACTCTACAAACTTGATGAGAGGTTGAATGTTGGCTCCTGAAACCGAATTGCTCATTTGGTAGAACGTTAGCAATTTTAATTAATTTCTCGAGCCTAGTTTTAAAACTTTCAATTGGGCAGGATTAACATATGTTAATATTTACTTTTTTACTTTTGCATAACAACTTCATTATTTGGCCGATCTTAATGAAATCAGAGATCAGTGCCTAATTTTTTGAGTAGATATTGAATATATAAACGAAAGTTGGGAAAAACGTGTCTATGCAATTCGGCAATTAAATTTTTCGCTTCGTTGTTGCGCAAGATTAACATAATGTTAATATATTTTTTATTCATACAAAATGTATGGTATTCTATAAAATTTTTATTAAATTAATTATTTCGATAAGAATTGAAAAATAAGATAAAAGGTTCTGAAATATTTTAAATTAAAATAGAAATTAACTAAAATTAAAATATTTTAAAACATAAAGTAAATAAAGCGCCAAAGGTTTTTTTAAAAAAAAAAATTTTATTTTGAATTTTATTTTTGGTATGTCATAAAAAAGAAAAATTCTGTTACGAAGTTAAATTAAAAATTTATGACAACCATTGATGTATTGAAAATTGCGGCGAATGTTTCACAATCAGTTAAACTTTTTGCTAACGGATAGCGGACCTATCGATTTTTGTCGCAAGATATTTTTTTGTCTAGCCCTTTCATATGCTGGTGGATTTTTTTTCCACTTTGTGCCATCCTTTCTAATAAAATATTGATTTGAATCAACAATGTGATTATTTTCTTCTTGTACTTCTGATTCATCAACTAGTGATTCATCCTCAGAATCATGACCATCACTTAGGTCTAAGAGGCATTCTCTGAGCATCTGGTTTTTCATTTTCATTTTGCGAAATACAATGATCTTCATTTTCATCTTTATCATCACTTTCGACTCTTGAGGGACCGGCAATTGGTTCAAATACTATTTCTTTCGGTGGTCCTACATCAGCATGTTCATCATCTAGCACATGTTCCACCAATCTAGAGAAAAATGCTTGTTCTTTTTCAAACGATAACCTGTAAAAATAAGTTTTTAGTATCTTTTGTGCGCATGTGTTTTTTTTTTTTGATTTTTTGTGTTTCTTATAATACAACTCAATAAAAAAAAGGGTCATATACCTGAAACGGCATTTTTTTTTTAAATTTAATTTATTTTGAATAGTTTTGCTTGATTTCGAAGAAATTTATTAATATTTACACCAAAATATAGAAAATTTAAAAAATGGGTTTTTTGAAGAAAAACACTCATTTTTTTGTGTTTTTTGCTCTTTTACTAAAAATTACAAAATTTACTTACCTGCCTACCTGACCGGCACATAAAATTTTAAACTATTCCATATTATTGCAAATATTGAAAATTCAATAAATAATCTTTCCAAAATATATATATATTTTATTTCACTGAAATAGACACATTGTTGTTGTCGGAACTACTAACTCTGTTATAAGTACCTTGTAACAAACGGAAGTCCCCAGTAGCACTTCCTTTTTCTAAAACACCGGTATTTCGAAAAAAATATCTTAGAGGATAGATATTCGCTGGTAAAAAAAGCAAACATAAAAATAACAGTAATGCACATACAAAAATAATCATAAAAACATAAAAATCACTTATTTTTGTCAAAAAATTCCCCATACAAAATGTATGGAGAAACCAAAAATATTAACATAATATGTTAATGTTGCCCGCTTACGTATATTTCATTTGTCGCCCAAGCGAAGGTTAATGAATCTTTCAAATAGTTTTTCGATTGTGCTTAAGAGACTAATTGGACGGCAGCTTTCAATTTTTCCGGGATTTTTTCCTTATTTTGGGATGCAAGAAACTAAAGCAATTTTCCATTTACTAGGAAAAAGACCTAGTTTCAAGCACTTATTAAAAATTTTACTTAAAATTTTATAACTTATTCTGGATAAGTTTTTAAGTACTATATTTGATATTTTAGCGTGTCCTGAGGCTTTCTTTAATTTCTACTTTTTGAGAGTAGTCATTGATATGGAAGAAATATCTCCAGTATCTTCGATTAACAGGTTGTTGATAGCCTCCTGAACATTATTTATGGTATTGGTGTCGGTATAGTTATCATTCAGACAATTTTGATCTGTAGACAAAATAGCCTGTTAATACGCCTTTAGCTTTTTCTTTATCAGCAGTAAACAGTTGATTATTATTGCGCAAGGCTGGCATTTTGGTCCTTTTCTTTTCAAGAACTCTGCATACATTCCAAAAGAGTTTAGATGTCTTATCTAGAGAGTGCAGAAAAATATTATTTTTAAATTTTAATATTTTTCAATGGTACAAATATTAAACGTTGATAGCACAGAAAGCAGAATCTTTCATATGACAATGTTCTTTTTCTGAAAATTAGCTCATCAGAATAATGGTGTGACGTAAATAATGGTGACAGACGGCCCAAATGATACTGGATCAATGTACCAAAGACCAGGCAAATTGTCAGATTATTTTCCAAGTCCCTCTCCGAACAAAGAGGAAGCAAGAGCTGCAAATAATGGTACTTATCCACCAGATTTGAGTTATATTGTATCAGCAAGTCATGACGGAGAAAATTATATTTTTGCTTTACTAACTGGGTATTGTGATGCTCCAGCCCGTGTTATCATACGTGAAGGTCAATATTTTAATCCATATTTCCCTGGTGGTGCTATTTCGATGGCACCAAGTCTTATATATAATGATGTTATTGAATATGAAGATGGAACTCCTGCTACAGCAAGTCAATTAGCTAAAAATGTTGCAATATTCTTAAAATGGACATCAGAAGCAGAACATGATGCTCGCAAACAAATGCTTATTTAAGCTTAAGGCATATTTTAATTCTTAATAGCCTTTTTGTATTATATTAAGAGACATAAATGGTCCGTATTGAAATGAAGAAAAATTGTTTTTACTCCAAAGAAATAAAAATGGGTCAGCAGATATTCAATGTTAACTTAAATAAATTTAAATTTATCGTTTTTCAGTAAGATCAAAAATAAATAAAAGAAAGAGTTAATAAGTTCACTATTTTTTTTGCTGTTATGGCTAAATTAGATTAAATGCTAGGTTAGTAATTACTAAGATTAGGTTAATTAATTAAAAAATATTTTTATTTGGACATTTACGATTAACCCTTTACCGCCGGCTGCCAGTTCCCGTTGTACGATCGTGATGAATTTTTGAGAGTAGTCTATTTTTAGGCCAAGAATTACAAATTTAAAATATTACATAATTGTGATAGTCGCGCCGGATCCGGAGTTGTGGCCTGTACTATACAGTGGTAGGCAGAATTAATTACACACTCAATACATTTTTACATTTTTTTTTGTTTTTCTTTTCTAAGGACGGAATTTACAAATGTGTTAAAAAAAACTTTGGGAATCAATTTCACAAAGTGTTCTTAATTTAAATTTTCGGCTGAAAAAAATCTCAAATGACTCAGGTAGTAACAGGTTTCTTTTGCTATGTCACCCGGCAAAAGTAATTACACATTTGGTTTCATACGGCATAATTAATTACACATCCGGTAAAACTAAAAAAATATTGCTAATTTTTGAGTAAAAAAGTTGTTTACAGTTAAATATTTTTTTTTTGTATTTTTACATTATTAATGTTTAGTTATTCCACCTTGTGCATCAATAACAGCTTGCAATTACTTTCATATTGAAGTTCTTAAATTTTTAATTAATCCAATAGGTATTTTCATCTAAATGTTCAGTATTTCCTCAATCCTTTCAGATTTTTTCTGCTTTTATCGATTTGTTTCCTTTTCATTGTTTCATAAATGTGATTTGTTTCATAAATGCGCAGATGTTCTGTATAACATTTAAGTCAAGGCTCTTCGTTAGCCAAGTTAGAATGTTCAGTCTGACACCTTCAAGAAATCGTTTTACAACGCAACCTCTATTAAATGAAGCATTATCTTGCTGGAAACAGCAGTTATCATCAGGAAATATTCTGTCTCCTTAAGTGTAAGCATGTTTATTTAATATTTTAATATATCCACATTGAAATAATGTTGCATCTGTTGAAAACAAAGCTCCACAGCCATAGTAGTAAATGCATCCCCAAGATATAACAATTCCATCGCCTTGGGAATCAAATTATTAAATCACTTTATACTTTAACTCTGTTGAAAGATGAATGTATTTTTTTCCAAGACCTTCCGTGGAATGTAAATTAACTTTCCTCTGTCCACAATACGTTATATCAGTACTCCAATGACTCATTAATATATTCTTGAGCAAAAGCCTCACGTTTTGAAAAATTTGCTGGTAAAATATTTACTACTTTACGCACCCCATAGGTTTGAATATTAGAATATTTACATATTCTTCATATTGTTCGTTCACTCCCACTTTTTTTCCAATAATTTTTGCTGACCCAAAATCAATTTTAACTGGGCTTATATCAGGATTTTCTTTTTAATTACTTAACAATTTGTAATAGCCTTCTTTCGGTCTCTTAAAAAAAACTTCATTCCTACTAGATCTTTCCCTGTTTTTCAAACTACCGTATTCCTCTTTTTTCTTTACAAGGTTCTAACCAGTTTTAAATGAAATTTCATATATTTCTGCTAGCAACCGAGCTAGTATTAAGCAACAACTTCTGCGCGATTGCAATATTTAATTAATTTGTTTTACGCATTATGAATGAAAAATTAATCAGTAATTTTAACAGAATAAAACTATTTGAAACTCTATTAAGAGCTGCACTTCGTCACTTTTAAATATTAGAATACAAATTCATAAATTATAATTAATAATAATTTAATTAATAAATTAATTAAACGCTATCAAAAAGTGCACTTATTCACTTCAATAGATCAAAATGCAATAATGTGTAATTAATTATGTCGTATTAAAAAAATGTGTAATTCCTTTGGCCGGATGACAGCAAAAGAAACCTGTTACTACCTGAGTCATTTTAGATTTTTGTCAGCCGAAAATTTAAATTTAAATTAAGAACACTTTGCGAAATTGATTCCCAAAGTTTTTTTTAACCCATTTGTAAATTCCGTCCTTAGAAAAGAAAAACAAAAAAAAAATGTAAAAATTTTATGAGTGTGTAATTAATTTTGCCTACCACTGTATATAGTACAACCGGCGGATATGGGTGCAAAAATCAATATGAAAAAATATATAAGAATGAAAAAATAAAAATTTAATATTTATGTTAACTTTATTTATTTTTATTGAGAAGAACATAACCATCATAAAACATAAACATAAATTCTTTAAAAATTTTACATATAATATTCTGCAAAGCATTTTCTTTTTATACATAATGTTTTTCTACATATTTTACAAGAGTACATATTTCTTAAATGACACACGACACATCTAAGTTGAGTGTACATTTTTTGAGGAACATGTTGAGTTTTTTCTTTTTCTACTGATGAAGAAGGGTTCCTTTTTTTGATTATAGAAGTGCTTGCGTATAATATTTTGCGTACTATAGACCTCTGAAAATTAAGCTGAGATGAAAATTCGTCATTGCTATTTCCTGATTGAATGTACAATTTCCATGCATTTACCATTGTTAAATCGATTTAGATATGTGAAAATGACCCACCACCATTTTTTTCCTTTGATAGCAATTCTATACGAATTTATATTTTGATCAGCGTTACTAACAACTCCCATGTTTGCACTATATGTTGCATACACTTTTGGTTGACCAATTTGTACTTTTTTACGGTCTACTTTGGACCAACGTTTTACGTGATGCAACGGGATCACGGTATCAAAATTTGATAAAACTGAACATACGCTATTATCTATCCATTGCACAGCAAGTAACTCGGTTGTACTATCATATCTAGGTTTATTTTTAAATGTTTTATTTTTTTCAAATGGGCAATTTTTTAAATGATTTTCTCGAATGGTACCTGTTGCTCGAAAATTCATGTTTTTTAAGAGTTTCATCAATGCATGAGTAGTAAAAAAAATTGTCGAAAAATATGCAATGTTTAGTTGGTTCTGGTATCATTTTCAAAAAATCAGTTACTGTTTTTGGACCAAGCGGAATTAACCGCTTATTTTCATCATTTTTTCCGCAATATACATCAAAATTGTAGCAATAACCAGAAGAGCTGCATAACATGCAATTCTTATATCAAAATCGAACAGGTTTTCTTCGAATGAACTGCTTAGCTAAATGTTTGCACTTTTAAATAGAACCCGTTACCTAAGTCATTACTAAGCCTGTCACTTATATGACTTATTATTCCAAATCCAATTCCCAATATTATTGTTGAAATAGTGCATAGAGGTATAATAGTTTTAGTAGAACGTAGTAATAAATAGTGTAAAACTTTTAATTAGTCTTAAACACATAAAACCAGCAATAATTAGTTTTGAAATATTGGTATATGCAATAAAATGAAATTATTCATATTATTTTGATCCCATATCCGTCGGTTGTACTTTATATAGTACACCAAACTTTTCATACAAAAAAAACTGATTAAATTTATTAATAATTTTTAATTAACATTCACGTTATTTTAGTTTTTATTTAATTAACACTTTTCAATTTAATTTATAAAATAATTTAAAATTTTAATAACAATTTTTAATAGTTTTATGGTCATAGGTACATTATTTTGCAATTTCTAAAAAACACACAATTTCTAATGAATAAAATTGACACTTAATCAAACTCAAAGCAAGTGTTATGCAAATAAAAGTATTGGTACATTCTTTAAGAATTGAATGCCCAACAATTTGGCTTTAAAATCAAATTAGTTTCAGAAAAAAAAATTAATTTGTACACCCTGTTTTGCTGTATTTGTACACCCTGTTTTGCTGTACTGTACCGGCGGTAAAGGGTTAATACACAATTTTTCACTGATGAACACTGTTTCTTTATTAAAAGCAAGTTTTTAGAGCGGAGAAAAAGATATAATAAACTTACCTAAAATTTTTTTTTTCAATCATAAAAATGCCAAGCGAGTTAGAAATACTACTTGCAAAATAACAATTGAATTTAGATTAGATTTGCACACTCTAACAGAGTCTAACTATTGTATAATTATTTTTCATTATTCGCTATTTCATCATAAGTTATACCTTATTAGTGATTTTTCGTCGAACTGCTTTTCCCCTTCCTGCGATAGCACCACAATTCAAAGATATTTAATTCTTTCATTGAGATTTTAGTGTTGTGGTATCAACGTCATAATAATTGACTCGCAACATATAGAAATTAATTATTCTGTTTCTCAGCTTAATATGTTCTACATTTTGAAACATTATGGTTTCGAGTCTCATTCATGATTTAGCATTCGTTTATTGCACTATAATGGGTGGTAGAATATTTTCATTTATATCATGTTGAGCACATTATACTTTAATATTGAAGAAGTTTTTAAATAATTTTATGAGTAATAGAATAGCTTAAATAAAAGTCAGTAGAATCATGCTGGGTTCAATCAAATACCAGAAATGAAAATTTTGCGTAAGTTGTATATTGGTTCTATATAGTACTAATAATGTAAAAAAATGTTAATGAAACAACAGGAATAGAAATATTATTTAAGCTTATTACAAATTTTTCTGTATGTAATGATCATCTTTTGTTCTAATAATTATTATCCTTTAAAAATGCTCCCATTAAATTTTTTTAGAAGATGATAAAAAAAAAAAAAAATTAATTTTTTGTCCTCCTTTGTACTTTAGCCTAATATGATAATACATTAGGTATATTATTAAGACACTTCGAGGTATATAAAAGTATTTATATGAAATATTTTCTGTAATACAAAACTGTATTTTATATATTTAAATACACTCTATGCTCTAATTTTTGAGATCTGGTATTATTTCATAAATTGAATATACATATAACATATATATATGTACATATTTATATGTAAAGTATAAAAATAGTATTTTTATAGACTTCTTAGTATTACAAATATCAAAGGACATCATATTATACAACTGTGTTGAAGAGAGAATCAGCCTTAACAATTCCCGAGATATTTACAATAATTTATAGTAGCCTACTATTATTATTTAAGAGAGCCTGTTAGAAGTCAATGTCTTTTCTTATTGTGAATTTTTCTTAAGGATTTTTCTTCTATACACGTGTGTATCTGGTTTTGTTTTTCTTTTATCTGTTTTTTTTTTTGTTTTTTTTTTTTTTTTATTTTTCAATTGAAGACATTATCATCCGCATAGGATTTCTTTACAAAAATTGAAAATTGTGTGGGCATATGACTAAGTTTTCGTATATTTGTTTTTTTCTTTTGTTTAATTCATTTGTGTTGAGAGATAGCTTTCAATATACACATACATACAGATTTTATACATAAAGAAGAAATTTTCTCCTTCATTAAGTTCAGTTTGAAATTTGTATTTTTTGTGTTTTGTTTTGTTTTTTTTTTTACGTTCTAACCATGATATTAAATCTCTAATGTGGTGTTGGTTGTGTGGGTATTTTTGTTTTGTAATTTAAGGATAAGAAGAAAATAAAATGTGATTCAGATTATTTTATTGTTGTTGTTGTTGTTACGAGTTTTAGTTTTCTAAATTGAACTTGTGGTTCGTCATGGAACACGTAAAGTTTCAATTACATTTATGTTTTTGTTTTTTGATTTTATTTTTTTTTTATTTTGTCAAAATAATGGAAAAAAAACTGTAGCTGTTTGCGCATATTTAAAATATTTTTTAGAATAGAAATGTAGTATTGAGTTTATTGGGAACAATCCAATTGAATCTGGAATGATTTAGGGTGGGCTGCCGATTGTTTTAAAAGGTTTTTTGTTTTGTTAAGTAGTATCCAGGCTTCAGTCAATCAGAGAATTTTTGAATTCAGACCCGAAGTAGAAGATGTTGGAGCAAATAAGACCTTCAATGGGCAGACGAAGTATCGTCAGATATAAAATTATTTTTGAGAAAACTCTAGCGCTCAATCTATAGCCACTTGCAATATCTTATCTGGCAATCATATTTTAAAAATTTTGAAGGTTGATGAGTCAGACCCAGGGCCTACATGTGGGTTGTTGGTTGTATGGTACAGTGGTCTGTTGGCCACTTAAGTAAATAAGTATAATTTAGTATCAGTATTTTTTAATTTAGTTTTTTTATATTTAGTCCATAGGTAGGTAGGTAGGTAGTAGTGGTTGTCGACAGTACGCCGACACACTTAGAGCGGCAAGGTCCATTGTAATACCATGGGAACTTCCCTCGCGTAAGACTCGTTGAACCAATTTGAACTTTTAACAGAACGACGCAGATTTTTGATATTAGTGTTTTCAAGATAACCCAGTGAGTTCAGAAAAAAGACTCCTAAATGATTTAAAGGAACAGAGTAGGTGTTGGACAGTTTTATCCTCCTCCTCCTCTCTAAACGTTCTGCAAAAATCATTTGTCGTCTGGCATGTTTACCAATCAGACAAAGACCCGTAATGACCCCTACCATAGTGTTAATGTCACACCTTTTCATAGTTAGTAGGTTAAGGGATCGCTTCAGGTTCAACATAGGCCGGATTTACTTGGTGATGTTGCAGTTTTGTCTAACTGACCATCTAAAATTTGAAGCTTTTATTGCATCTTTGCAAAGCTGTTATTACATCTTGGATTTAGTCAATACTGTACCAAAGATTTAATAATACCCAAACATTAGACAAAGGTCCTAGTCTAATGTTTGGGTATTATTAAATAAGAAGAGAAAACCTATAGTTTACGTACAAGTACGGACTTTTACTAGGCCCACGGACTTTTACTAGGCCCTAGGACTTTTACTATAATAGGCCCACCTGTGACTTATTCTTAAATTTTTTTTTAGAGATTTACACTTTAAATAATTTACAATACGGATGTTATGTAAACTTAGTTAAAACTAATTAATTTATGACATTCCGTAGACATTTAACATCTCTAAATAGCCTTAAAAATATTTCCAGGCAAGTAAAATGCCTGCAGTTCTCGCTATTATCAATTTTGCCATTTCAGTTTCCGAATTACTATCTGCACTTCAATCACCAATCCATAGCCACTTGGTATGCTCTTGAATAATGTCCTTACACTCCTATCTGGTTTCATTGGTTAGATATGGCACAGTTATGTTCTCGGTTTCGTGCCAGGACTATACTATGTTTTGAAGGTATAAAACCCCTGTTTTTAATGTCTATAAATTTCAGTGTTGTGATATCTAATAATTTTTTACGAATATCTGCTTCAAAGATCTTGTTTCAATGATTTTTAGTTATTGTTTTACTGTTAGAATATTATTAGCATATAGATGTATTCAACATCATATCTTATAATTTCTTTAATCTTTATGTCTTCTTTGATCTTATTTTGGTATGTTACTAGAAAATCTGCTTAGTGCATCTGATAGACATTCTCTAGCAAATAATAAATCATAGAGAGAAATGTTCAATAATTGATAGATATTCAAATTCGGTAAATGTGCAGATAATTTAGTTGGTAGAGAAAACAATTTGGTAAATATATAGAACAGAATGCTAAGAACCTTCACACATAGAACCTTCAAAACATAGTATAGTCCTGGCACGAAACAGAGAACATAACTGTGCCATATCTAACCAATGAAACCAGATAGGAGTGTAAGGACATATTTTTGTTTCTCCTATTACTCCGCATGAGAACATAGGGCTTCGATAGTGAACCTCCATTCCTCTCTGTTGAGTACTGCTTCCTTAATATCGTCACAGTTATAATTGTTGATAGTTAATTCTTGCTCAATTGTGCGTCTCCGTGTGTTGTATGGTCTGCCGGGTCTCCTTTGTCCGTGTGGATTCCACTCTAGAGCTCTTCTTGTAATATCACTTTCTGATTTCCTTAGTGTATGACCTATCCATTTCCATTTTTTCCTATTTATCTGTCTGTTGATCGGTTCTTCTCCAGTTATCATCCATAAATCCTCGTTAAAATGTATAGAACAAACTAAAATGTTATATCTAAAAATTACGATATTGTGTTAATATATCTAACAAATCAAATTGTCTGACAATTGAACATCAACAAGATCCCTATGATAGCATATTTGCTAGAGAACGTCTACCAAATTCATTTAATAGATTTTTCTTGTTGGATATTATTCATTTACTGATCTTGAACTATTTATTTTTATTTATACTGTGTAACACAGTTACTTACCTAAGTCTTGTGTGCTTAAATTTGACTTCGAAAATTTTATTCCATTACACGATTTTTCCGCATTAATTTAAATGCATATTTTGAGTCTGTAAATAAAATTATATTATATTTTTTTGTTTTGTAAAATTTAATAATTTTGAAGCTTATAAATATATATCAGATTTTTGGACCTACTAAGGAAGCATATTCAGACCTGCTGATATCAAAGGCAGACTGGTATTTATGTAAGAATGTAGTTACATAATCGAGTCTACCTGTGA
Source organism: Argyra leucocephala (assembly GCA_963942445.1). Classification (NCBI taxonomy): domain Eukaryota; kingdom Metazoa; phylum Arthropoda; class Insecta; order Diptera; family Dolichopodidae; genus Argyra; species Argyra leucocephala. Next base: position 139,322,974 of record OZ012678.1, on the reverse strand, counting down.
TATCAGCAAGTCCTTGAAAATGTTTGATTATAATTTTATTGATAACATTCAAGTTATTATACACAACTCACAAGCTTAGATATAGTATCCACCTGCCAATTCTATTATTATTTTCAATACCATATTTCTAATAGGTATACTTTTAAAATATATACTATATACTACTATATAGATACATTTTTAAAATATATATTTAGAAATATCTTTAAATGTGAAAACTCCATTTTGCCCAATTAAATAAGTTTAAATATAGATACTCCTGTCGCTATGTTTTCAGTATCTAAAATTAATACAATATCTACAGACATTATTTAGATAATATTATAAATATTTAAAAAATCATTGCCTTTTAGATATTTTTTTTTTGTGTTTTTTTTTTTTTTTAAATAGAAACTAACTACCGTAATATGATATTTAATTTGAGAAAATTTGTGGGCTTTTTTTCATTCTCTAATTTTCCTCTAATTTTCCATTTAAAATTTGAAATTAAATTTTTATTTAAAGCCATAGAATATACTATAGATAAATTTTTCCAGGAAATTTCAATTTAATTTATTATTTCTTTATTTGTTGTATTTTATCTATGTTTGTATGTGTGTGAATAATAAATATCTAATACTATGACTGGTTGTGTTCTGATTTATTTATTCTTAGATTTTGGAACAAAAAAAAAAATTCATTTTTGGGATGAAATCTTTTTTTTTTTGTTTTATAATATCTGAAGGCGATTTTATTATTAATTTAATTTTTAAGAATTTTTTTTTTGTTGTTTTAGTTTAGATCACCTAAATTATTTCCTTTAATATAATTGAAGAAATCTGTTTGGTTTGAATTTAATAATTAAAACAAAAAACAGTTATTTACAGATTTTTTTTAACTGGAAGATTTATCTTTAATTGTTATGCATTTCAATTTTATATGTTTGCAGACCTTATTGTCTGCAAACATATAGCAGATTGTGCAGTTGGTGCAAATGGTTAGCAGACATTTACCAGAAGGTCCCACGTTTGAATCGTGATCCAGGGCATATGTACGTTTAATTGAATTATTCTATCTTTTTTCTCATAAAAATAATAGAATTTTAAGAAATTTGTTGTGAACCTAATTTTCTAATATAGTTTAAGTACAATGGAGCTTTGCTATTTGAAAAGACATTATTCTTGGTATTAGTAATTATTTTCAACGTTTAGTTACTGTACCAAAAAATTAATATTCGAAAGCAGTAGAATTCGAAAAACACTACACGTTCCATTTTATGAGGCAACAGTTGTAGTTCCTGAAAAAAAAATAATTCTTACTTGGCAATAACATTAAAAAAAAACCTTATAGGTTCGTTTCTTTAACCTTGAATTGTTTTAATCAAACAACTACTACTACTCCTGTCATTTGCATTTTATATAAGCTACATCGTATGATACCCAAAAGCTCCCACGTAAGATTTTATTGTAATAAAAACGAAATTAGTGCCATAAGACTCCTATATGACTCCCGATAAGCACTAAAGGTGTTTTAGTAATGGTTTTATGGGAATAATGTGATTAATTTATTTATTTATTTATTTTAACAGTTGATCCTACAGATAAATCTGTAGGCCAACTTTATGGGTTCTTTGCCCTTTCGAAATGTGGGCCTTTTTTTTTTATTAAACTATGTATATTAATTATTTGGTATATACTTTTGTATATTATATATTTATATTATTTTTTTTATTAGCTATATTTATATTATATCTTTATTAATTATTAAATTATATTTGAACCGACGTGATTGTATTAGAAAATTACATTTTCAGTAATTTTCACCATTTGAAAAATTTTTCGGTTCGCACGGGGTTTGAACCCGCGCTCCTTCGGTCGTTACATTACTACACTCAAGTGATTTACCACTCGTGATTAATATTTACATAAGAATTTCGGGAGTTGTTATAATGGGATTTTCAGCAAGTGCTAGATCAATGGTTTTATAAGTCTAAAAGTGCGTAATCCTATAACAAGAGTTAAAGTATTGTTATAAGAATATAATTGCTAGAATAGCATTAGTAGTGTTATTATTTTACTGTATACCTAAAATAATTCCTAACTAATAAACTTAATGTAGCTTTTGAATAAATATTTAGAATAAATATTTTGCCATATTTTTTTACAGACGTGATAAACAAAAATATTTTTTTTTTAAATAAACAGAAACTGAAAAGCTTTATTTTGCATGCTTATTGCAAAAGTGTCATTTTTACTTAAAAGAATAAAAATTTTACTATAAAATTTGATGTTATATATTAATTAACATACATTATTTAACTTTTAAAGGTGCATTTTAAATGGGCAATGTATTTTTTCGAAGAATTATATATATATTATTCTGCATTTATCTGGATGTTTGTAAGTTCGACGGAACGCTCCAACACATATACAAATTGCATATGTATACAAATGCATATATATACAAATTGCTTTGGTGCTTTTTTTTAACCCCTGTCTACCATGCTGAACCTTTGCAGGAAAAATTGATTGCATGAACTATATTTTTTTAATTTAATGTTAGTCTTCTTCGCAAATAATAAGGAAAAATAATAAATAATAATAATAATATAAATAAAACAAACAATTTTTTTGATTTATAATAATAAGGACTAATAGAAATTTAATCAATAGTTTAATATGGTATAACAACCAAAAGGCAAACAGCATTTAACACAAAAAAAAAGATAATTCACTCAAAGGTTATTCTTATTACTTAAAATTATACACAATAATACACATGTGTATCAGCATATTTGTATTGTATAATATTATACATTATACATACTATTTTATTGCTTCTACCTTTTATTTTTGTCATTATTGTGTGTGTAATTCACTTCACTCAAAAAAAATTATTTTTGTTTTTTTTTTGTTTTTTTTTTATTATTTGCTGTATCTGTATTCTGTATGTTCTATATGCTCCATTCCAAAAATATTATTTTATTTTCAGTGTTAAGTGTTCACTTTTCACTTCACTGTTCAGGTTCACTGTTCAATCAATTGAACTTGATAGAAGTAGAGTAGGACAATTAACTCTACTTCTACGCCGGATAATAAAACATTGTTGTTTTTAAATTGAAAATTATTGATGAAAATGTTTTTGTATTTTTTGTAAATTTTACCAATTTAGATACAAAATTTTTAATATTTTTTTAAAAATAACACAATACCATAATAACAGTTTATTCATATAGCAAAATAAGATCCCTATACATTATACAAAAGACAAAATTTATATGAAAATAAGATCCCATTTTTAAATTTGCTCTCCCGGAGGCCTCAATAACGCTAATACGGTATAATTTATACTAAATGGAACCCAACTAACGAATTATAACTAAATGGAAGTGAGTACGAGTATACCATACAAAAATACAAACATTTTATACAAATTTGTTGGTATGGTACTTCTTTTTCTGTTATATAAAAAAAAAAATATTAGTGTTAGGCCAATATAAACATAAATAAAAATAAATAAAAAGTGATATAAACATAAGTACTGTAATTTCGGAATAAAGAATCTAATGAAAGAAAAAAAGAAACTAGGATTTATTTTGCTTCCGTCATTTATGACGGGTTACAAAGCTAGTTACTATAATAAATCTCAATACCATATTAGATAACAGCTGATTTTAGTATCTTTTCTAGCCAAATTTTGTCTTTTGGTCACAATATTTATAAATATTAAAACAATTATTCTTAACCGAAAAATATGTTATTTATTAGTAAGAATTTTTTTATATTATAAACCATTTACATACAAATATAAAAATATAAAATATAAACTTCATAAAATTATTATTTTAAAATAAAAAATAACACCTATCTCACTCTCGCATAACATACAGTATTTCATAAGAGTTTAATTTCAAATTAAAAACATATACACTAACACATTTGTATATTAATCCTATAATAATATTACAGCAATTGCTCCGGTGTCATATAGGATTATGCATTTTAGTGCATTTAGCGGAGCACTAAAATTAACACTAATACTCCTATAAGAGTGTTTATAATAGTGTTATAATATGAGTCCGCAAAAGCCTTATAGCAATAAAATTGTTTCGTGGTGTTAAATTAATAATTTTATAATCTTTAAAAAAACATATTCATGAACAAAAATGAGAGACTACTCGTCTCTAACAAATATTAGGTCATATAGACTAGATCAATTTTGTATTTATTATACAAATTGAGTATTTTACAAGTAGAAAACATTACAGCAGTAACATATTTTTAGGTTATACTGCAGCTGTTATGGTAGTTAGTAGATAAACATGGTAGATAGAAATAGAAGATGCTACAACTAAAGTGCAAAGAATTAATAACAAAATATCCGGTTAGCGTAAAAAATGGAAAATAAAGTTAAATGAGTTGAAATCTTCATATGTAAATTTCACTAGTAACGGGTGTTTTTCTTAGAATTATAGAACTTTCGATAGGGATAACTGTGATTTGACAGAAGATAGAAGCCAATGTAGTTTTGACATTTCTGCTCGGTAAGCATTGACAAATTATCATGGAAAGACTCACGCCGTAACAACGTTTACAAATTGTTGAAATTTATTTTCATAATCAGTGTTCTATTCACCAAACTCAAAGAGCACTTCGTGAAATTTATGGTTTACATAATCGTCCATCAGAGCAGATTATTCGTCGAACTATCGATAGATTTCGGACAACATTTTCTCTACTCGATGCAACAACAACAACAAGACAAAGAACTATTCGTACAGAAGAAAATATCGGTGCTGTAAGGGCTACGGTTGATGAAATCCAAATTTGTCTATTCGTCGACGTTCACAACAAGTTGGACTGTGTGCAACCCCCACATGGAAAATTTTACGTAAAGATCTTGGTCTACACTCATATAAGATTCAACTGGTTCAAGAACTAAAGCCACTTGACCATAATAAGCGTCGTTTATTTGCTGATTGGGCCCTAGAAAAGCTTCAAGTTGATCCACTTTTTTATCCAACAATAATTGTGTTTAGTGATGAAGCTCATTTTTGGTTAAACGGCTACGTAAATAAGCAAAATTGCCGTAGATGGAGCGAAAACAATCCTCAAGAAATTCTGCAGGTTTCATTGCATCCTGAAAAATGCACCGTATGGTGTGGTTTACACGCTGGAGGTATCATCGGTCCATATTTCTTTAAAAACGATGCTGGAGCAAATGTTACAAATCTATGATCAATGATTTTCTGTTTCGAAATTTGAATGGTATCGACCCGGAAGTTTTTTGGTTTCAACAAGATGGTGCTACACCTCATACTGCTACGGCAATAATTGATTTATTGAAAGAAGATTTGGTGAAACATTATTTCGAGAAATGGTCCAATTAATTGGCCTCCAAGATCATGCGATATAACACCACTGGATTATTTTCTTTGGGGTTATGTGATGTTATTCGGTTATGCTGATAAACCAGAAACAATAGATGCTTTGGAAGCCAACATAACCCGTGTTATTGATGCAATAAGGCCTGAATTACTCGAAAAAGTGGTGCAAAATTGGCCTCAGAGCTAGTGGGGTGGTGGACATATGCCGGAAATTATTTTTAAAGCCTAAATGTCATAAAATTATCTTTCAAATAAAAAATGTGTCTTCAATCTTAATTTAAATGTGTTTTATTATATAAAAAAAAACATCCTTTATTTCGAAAGAGGACATTGTAATAGTAAATTATCTATCTGTCTATCTATCGTATCTGTATGATAAGCATATCAGTAAAATTAAAAGGATAATATTCGACTATATTTTCATTATTATGCCAAAATTTTACGCTAACGCTAGAAAACAAGTTTTCATAAAAACCATATCTATATAGTTTTGCTACATGGGCTTAGAACTTGGATATATGTTTTTCTATAAATTATTCATTTGAAAGATGGACACAAAAATTAGTATTCTTACATTTATTTTATTTCTTAATTGGTGATTTTTGCGGTAATAAAACAGCTTCACATTTAAATTCTTTGGTTCCATTCACTGCCTTTTGATTTTATTCACCGATGTGGAAAGCTTTACAGACATTATTATCGTACATATTAATATATTAGATTGCATTAATACAATGTGCACCTAACATAATACATAACACATAAAATACATTGTTTATAAGTACTGCAGACCCCATTATTCTAGAAATAATTTGATTGACTTAATAAAATCTTATCAAGAAGAATAATTCACATTTAAAAAAAAAAAAAAAGTCAAAGTCGAAAAAATTTTTGATAAAAATTATTTGGAATCAGAAAATTTGGAAATACAGGAAACTATTTGTAGGAATTTTCTCTTTAATAATCGTTTTTACTACTTAGCTCATATATTATTTTTGTTGCTTCATTTGAACAATCAACGTTTACTAAATGTGTAGTTTACGTTTTTATTTTTATTTATTTATTTATTTATTTTTTTTGTTTTTTTTTTTTTTTTGCTCTTCTTGAAGAACAATAAATGTGGTGGTAAAAAAATTATTACACTTTTCATTGCTCCTTTGGGTACCATAATTTTTAATTTTTATGCCCTGTACAAAAAGAATTGTTTTGTTTTTCTTATTGTTTTTTTTTTGAAAATTAAAATAAAAAACATTAAAAGCGGGTATTCAAGATTTAAGATTTAGTTTATTATGCGTTGTAATTTAAATGAAATTAAACGAATATTGTATTATTAATTTTTTCAACAATCTGACACTTTTTTTCAATTTAAAACCAGAAAAAAAAATTTCCTTAAGAAAAGCTTTCGGTTATTTTCCATCTCTATTGTAAATTATTTCTATGGTTGATTTGTATTTTTTCTTTTCATTTTTTGTATTGCCTATGATTTAGAAATTTCATATCCTTATTGTTATAAATAGGTATGTGTACATAAAAATAGTCTTAATAATATTATTATTGTATTCTGGTGCCTTTCATTAAATTATTGTTAGTAGTGCTAATGAACACTTGACGTGTCTGGATATACCATTAATTTATAATTTTCACGTTTATTGTCTGTCGTTTTTAAAGAAAATGAAAAAACAAAAAAAAATAAAATAAAAAAGTACAACAGAAAAATGCCAAGGATTCACTTTTTGGTAAAATTTCAATTCTGAAAAAATTCTACTAAAATTATGGTATCAAATTGTTGTTTTGTTTTGTTATTGTTTGTTTTTTTTTTTATTATTGTTTAAATTTTCGTTGTAAATGTGATTGTGAACAACTGTATTTTGTGGTTTGTTTTTCTATTTTCTTTATAATTCTGTACAAAAACGTACATTTCGTTACATTTAGATAAATTCAATGTTAGAAAACATTATAAATATTGACTTTTTCAATTATTTTTGTTTACCATTTTAAAGGCAATGATATGCATGTATTCTATCCTGCTTACGTGCATAATAATATTTTCTGTTTATTTTTGGTAGGTGTACTAAGGGCTAGTTTTCAGGTGAACACTTAAGTATCAAATCAAACTTAAGCTACACTTAAATCAAAAATTTTAATTTTCAGTTGGTATTTAAAACAATACTTAAATGGCACTTAAGCTTGGCAAAATGACCGCTTAAGCTACACTTAAAACTTTGACATATAGATTTGACAATTGTCAGTTTGTTTTTTACGGTTCCACTTTATTTGTCACTTGTATTGCATTTTAACAAGAGCTGCCATTGCAAATAACCGAAAATGACAGCTGAAAATCAACACTTAAGTTTTAACTAAAAAACCACTTTTTTTTAAGTGGAGCTTAAGTGTCGAATGATACTTAAACTTAAGTAGAACTTAAGTACTCATCTGAAAATTGGCCCTAAGAATATTTAAAGTTAGAATACAAACTTTCAAATCATGAACCTGGCGAAATATTATTCTTCACTAACTGTGGTTACGAGTAGATTTACTCCAGTTGGAAATATGTTTTTTGATACCCGTTGAACCGATACTTCATCTTCTCCAACGAAGGTGAAGTCAAGCGTTGCCCATGATTTGGTTTGCGAAGAGTATTTTAGCTGGAGTATTTTTGTTAGTTTTGCATGACCTAGTCAGTGACTTTTTCGCTGGCTTGTTATTGTTAAACTACTGATATAATTTGGCACATTTTCTCTTCCAAACCATTTTGGACCACACAAGACAAACAAAATTTTTGTTTTCAATATTCCAAGTGCGAGTTCACTTACTTTTGATGTTGTCCACGTTTCAAAACTATATAGCAGTACCTACGGGAAGGTACATTTTGTTGCAGGATGTTGTTTAGTACTTTGAGATAAGAGTTTTGAACTCAGCTGTTTAGTTTGACTATCAAAAGGCAGTATCAGGGGCTTGAAAGCATAATTATTAGCCTAATTCCAACATCAATAAGGTTTTTGCAGTTTTATGTTTGCTTTAGATAGATGAAATCTCATAATATTTACAAAACTTAGGTGAGAGAAACCTTTATGCATTCGTACCGTTGACTTTTGGAACATATTGTTAGAGAAAATTTGGACTACTACGTTTAAAATTGGAAGCGTATTATGATAGCTTTATTAGTAGTTAATTTTGGGCTTTTGCATATATATTGTTACTACTTGTTGTTAAAATAATACTGCATTCGAGGAGTGTAAATTCGAATATTTCTAACTTCGGTAAAATTTTGAATGTGTGGGTAAAAATTATATTTTATTTTATTTTACTTTCAAGAGGCAATCTAAAGAGGTTTGAGTATACCTTTTTGTATAATGATATTATTTTAATTTATTTAAGATTTATTAGAATATATTTTTAATTGATGTTTTCTATATTGTGTTAGGAATTTTGACATACAAAATTTTATAACAGAAAAAACAGTTTGTTAAGCTTTTAAACTTGTTAATGAAAAGGTGTTGCAGACGGAGGAATTAGTAAAGACAACAGGCAGTACAAATACAACGTACAGTGTATGCCCACTGATTATTAACCTGCACAAATCGAAACTGTCAATACTGAAACTGGCCGGTTGGCAACTTTAATTTGGCAACTGAATAGTTAGCAAGAGATATTTCGCAAAATAGACACTTAACAAAAAAAGATTTAGTAAAATTAACAGTTCAAAAACGGATATTTGACAACTGTACACTCGGACCCTTAACAACTTTCAAAACTGGACATTGAACGACTTTTACATTTAACACTTTTATAGCAATCAACACTATAATTTTCAAATCTTTATAATTTCATTATTTCTGTCATTGGCTGTATGAATCTGGGTCGAAATAATTAATATCGAAACTGTACAAATCAAGTATAGTCAAAAAATTAATAAAATTATTATCATTTAACATTTTTTATAATGAAAAAAAAAATGTGAAAAATAATTGTTATTATTTTTAATTCCCCTAACATTTTGACATTTGGCAACTTTAATTTATGAATGCTTGCCTACATAAATAGAATTGGTTAAATGTTCAAATGTGAAGTGTCCAGTTGTTAAATGTCCTTTTGCTAATTATTGTCCATTTTGTTGAATGTATTTTTGTTGAGTGTCTCTTTTACCAAATGTTCACTGATCAAATGTCCTTCTGCCAAGTGTAAATTGCCAAGTGTACGGCACCCGTCAATACATATTATAAAGTTTTAGTATAGATATCACTTTTTCTCTTTAATAATTTAAACGTCTATGTAAAAGGTGCATTACATGATGACAAAAAATATAAACACAAATGTTGAACCACCGTTAAATAGAGACGTGCAACAAGAAATACAGATAAGATTAGAATAAGATCATCGAGAGCGAGATTCAATAACTGTGATACAGTATATAATACAGCATATAAAATTTATAATGAAATACCGAGTGAATTAAAAGAAATAGAAAAAATAAGTGAATTTAAATATAAAATTAAAGAATTGTTTTTAGAACAAATTTGAGTAGGTATATAAGATTGTTTTTCTTTTTATTGTTTATGAATTCTGTAATTTTTCTTATTGTTAATTTACTTTTGTTAAATTTCTTTTTTGTAAATCATATTGAATTGTATGTAGTTTGTTTGCATCTTATATTTTTTAATTATTTTGCTGATGAAAATATATGAACTTTAATTATAAATTATGAAACACTTTTTACGAGCCTTATGGCTCTTTTGAGTTGAAAATAAAATAAAATAAAAAATGGTTTTTGTTTTTTTTGAATACGAGGTTGTATTGTAAAGTATTTTAATTAACTTACTGATGGCCTAAATCACCTCCAAAAAATCTGTTTGTTGGTAAGAGCGTATGAAACATATGTTAAAGCTGCCATCATGATGATTCATGGTAACAGACCCACAAAGCAATAATTATAAGCAATTTGTATAAGCCATTACCAAAATTACATTCAAATAAAAAGAACAGGAGAACAACAATGAGAGGGAATAATAATTAATTTATTATTAACTTAACTATATAGCTCTCTTTTAATTTTTTTCACTGATTTTATATTCAATATTGAGATCATTATAAGTTTTAATTATCATTTTAAGCCACTTATAACATTCAGAGAAAAATAGTGATATTTCAATAGATCATGGTATATATTTGGATGTAAGAGAAACTGATCTTATCGAGTGATCAACAACCAGAATAAAGGCTTAAATAAATTTATTTACAATTAGTGATGTGCAATATGTATCCGAGTGTACGATATAATCGATATTTTGATTACATTACATTGATTTTTAAATTCTATATTCTTATTAGTGATATTTGAGTACATCGATATTATTTGATTGCATCGACCTTTTGATATATGACATTTTGTTTAACAATTTGTGTAACAAATTTTTACAGCAAAATAAATATACATTGTATTGTAGTTAGTATTGTACTTTTACATCATGTGTTGTTAATTTTCAAATGGTTTCAAATTTTAGTTGGTAGTACTGAAAATTGATATGCAAATGTCAAGCAAGTAAAAATTTAGCAATGAAACAAACAAAAAGAACAAATTCTAAATCATTCGTTTCATATTCGTTTTAAATTTTTCATTATTGCCTTGGTGTCTTGTTAAAATAAAAATAAGTATAAATAAAGTTTTAGATTGATAAAAATATAAAAAGTGATTAAACAAATTATTTAATATTTTCAAATATTTATGATATTTATATTAAAATCAATTGAGTTCAGTTGGTTGGTTTTATTTCACAACTGGCAAAAGGGCCCGTCGTATGACGGTAGTAAATAAAAAAAATGGTATTAATAAACGTAGTCAAATAATAGATGATAAGTATTTTTGTGTAGTGCAAAACTTTACAAAAATTAAAAAAAAAAACCATAGATTTTGAACCCAAAAACCGCGTACTGAAAATTGTAACCAAAAATTGATTTTTAATTATTTATCTTTTAAATTATATATTATATAAATTTTAAAAATGAATAATAAGTTCTTTGAAAATTTTTATTATTTATTTATTTAGACAGTGCGCAACTAAATTCCAAAAACATTTATTAAACTATCATGTTTTATCCATATATTATTCTAAATAGATTGATAATTGGATATTGCCATCTCTTTATATCCAATACTTCCAAATCTTATACGTATAAATTTGGTTGGTATACAAGTATTTTTTTAAACACATGTGGTAAAAAACCAAAATTTTTTAGAGTATAGATACAAAAACTTTATAAAAACGAAAATAAATAAATTTTTTTTTTCATTCTCAACTCCTACTTTTTCCAATGTCTAACTTTGTGTCTTATTTATGGTATTAAAAAAGGCTAATTTAACGGGGAATTATCAATGTCTAAGAATAAATGGCAATTCTATTATAGTTGGGGATAAATCTATTCCTGGAATAAATATATTTTCCCTTATAGCTGTATGTATAGCTGTATACCGATTAGGACTTTTGCGATTATTAAGTTTGATTTTAAATTTCTTACTGCTAACCGAGCTTCATTGCAGATACTAAATACGTATGGTATTTAGGTTACTAGGGAATATTATTATACCTCCCACTTTCAAATTAAGCTTATCTGGAAGCATTCCAGTTGGACAGCAGCCATTTAAAAATTCCACTGGTTAATTGCTTTCATCGTTTTCACCACAATCTTCAATAGCATCTCTGTGTTTAAATAAGTTATTATATCTCCTTCTAAAATGTTTAATAATTGTTCGTTAATTGTATCGATACCAGAATTTTTATAGCAAAGTATGTACTTTTTTGAATAGGCAGCAAATTTATTTTGTTTCAGACTATTTCCAAACATTTCTTGTATAAATACGAACGTTTCCTTTTTGCTTTCTTTTTTACAGAGAAGCACATACACATATCCATTAATACCTATTTCTTAAATCAAACAGAATAAAAAAAATTTGAATCTTTTGTTATTTCTTTTCGATATTATCCATCCGTCATTGATATTATTACCTCAATCAATTTTAAAATACAAAAAAAAAAAAAAAATCGGTTGCGCATGTGTGTGATTCGTATTTGTAGTATACATTTTTTGGTTATTTGAATAATTTTAATGTATTTAAGTATTCAAAACCAATATAAAAAATTCTGTTATTTATAAAAATTTTAATTTTATAATTAGGTACACTGAAAAAAGAAATAGGAATGGTTGTCGCTTTTTATATACAATTTTTCCTATTTTTATAACAACAAGCGGTATAGTGAACATTTTTAACAATTATTCCTATATTTTTTTTGTAAATTACCACCCGTTTTTAGAACAATAACTATATTTTTTTTTATAAAATTTTCTTATTTTTTTAATAACATTTCATAAAAGTATACGACTTTATTGGAAAACGTATAAAAAATGTAGGAATTAGACCCAGAAAATTTAGAATAGTTCTGAAAAATTGTTAAAAAATATTGAAAATATACCAATAAAATAATAGTTATTGTTTATGTTGTAGAATGTTTCTTACAAAATTACGAATATTGTTTTAAAAAATGAGAAAAACTGATCACAAATATGAGAAACGGTACTAAAATTATAGTAATGTTTCCTAAAAAATAGGAAAATTGAGTGAAAAAAATGAGAAAAACTGATCATAAACATGGGAAACGTTACAATAATTATAGCCATGTTTCCTACAAAATTGGAATATTGACTGAAAACAATATGGCAAATTCCTATAATTTCAGGAAACTTTACTATACTTTAAGCCATTATTGCTCTCATATTTATAGGAACTTTTCAATAAGAACGTACTAAATAAAAACACCAAAAAATATTATTTTCAAGAAAAAAAATTTATTTTATGATTTTTTTAGTTATTTAATTTTTATTTATTTAAATATACTAATGAACTAATAATATAAATGATTCAATATTTTTATAATTATTTATAATTTTTTCTTTAACATAATTCTTCTTTTCACTTCTAACATCTTGATGTAACTTTCAAATATTTTTATGTAATTTTTTTTACATCTAAGGTATTTATTTTATTATATTAAAAACACCTACGAAAATTTTGTGCGACAAAATCAGATGTGGATGGAGAGTTTTTTTTTCATTAAATATCTTCTCAGTAAATTTCTGTATGTGCTCTTCCACAAGATAGTTAAGCTATAATTATTCAAATTATAAAATTATATTTTTTAAGCAACTAGTTTATTTATACTTACATTAATGAACATAAAAAATGATTGATAGACTTCGGTTTTGTTTAATTTATAACGATTTCTCTTCGCACTTTCTGGCTTTTCCTGTACAGTTTTGTATACCGATGAAGCTAATAAAAAGGGAAGAACAGCTAAAACCCGCAAGTGGTCCTTCTTATAATCTTATAAACAAATGGTATATACAAGTATGGACAAAAAAATATTTCTTTGATCCGAATAAGTTGATTCAACCTATAGAATAATAAAGTGGATAAAATTTAAAATAAAATTTCTTATAAACTTGTGTTAATATTGCAGAGTTTTACTGATTAAAGTTTAGAAACCTATGAATATAATTTTTTTAAATTACTTACCTTGGAAATCATCCACAAGTTCGATCATGTTCCACTCAATTAATTTAAAAAAAAAAATCACTTACTTAATGACAAATCAATCACTATAAAATGTACTTCACAAATAAAACAACGTCCAGCCTATAAGGTTACGTGAAACTAAATTCTCTGCAACAAATTTCTTATTTATTATATTTTTAACATTATTTGTCCAAAATATAAGACCTATTACAATATTTATTAGAAATTCTACTTTTGAGAGAAAAGTTTTCCTTATTATGATAAATAACTTCTCTTAATATTTTGAGTTTAGCAGTTTAGCTCAAATATTCTACAAATATAGTTTGTAGTAGATTTTCTCATATCAAATATAATAGTTATTATAATTGTTTTTACATTTTTATAAAAAAGTATGAGATATTGTTATTTATTTTGTAAAAATTCCTATAATTTTTTAGAAATTTATCTCACATATTTGTGTTTAATATTTTGAAAATATCTCAATAAAATAATAAGTTATATAAATTAAATTGGAGGTATCACAATAAAAAAACGTATAGAATCCTATATAAATTACCACTACCATTATTTTTATAACAAAATTATTGTAAATTTTCCTATTAATTTGTATTATTTTTTTTGTAAAATTTATTATTTAAACTGGTACAATATACAATAACAAAATTTGCTATTTTTCTAGTTAAATATTCAACAGATTTAAGGAAAATTACCAAGCGATTAAATTATTAATGACATTGTAAACCTTACTAAAAAAATAGACAATAATCTAAAAATAATAAGAACTTGACTCGAAAAAATTGTAAAATTTACAAAAAAATCGCTTCTTATAAACATAGGAAAATTTATTAACAATTTTTTTTTCAGTGTAAGTAAAGTACAACTTACCCCTAAGCATAAATTTAACGAATTATGAAATATATTTTAGAATACCAAAACAGTACGTTAGGAAAACGTCTATAGGCAGAGACTGCTGAGGAAATGAAAAAGACTGTAAATGCAGTAAGTGATGGTGTACCAATTAGAAAAGCTGAAAGACTTTACAATATACCCGAATCCACGAATCGCAAAGCTAAAAAGGGGCATTGTTATAAAACTACTCCAGCCTTAGGAAGAAGACCCGTATTAAAAATATGGAGCAAGAAAAAGAGTTATCGAACCATTTGATTACGTTATCCCAAATGTTTTATGGACTCCAACCAATCGAGCTTACTTAGAAAACTTGCATTTGATTACGCAAAATCAAATAAGATTCCACATAATTTCTCAAAAGATAAAAAACTAGCTGGATCCGATTGGTATCGGGCATTTCTGATAAAATAAAATTAAAAATGATTAAATGCTAAAATGATTAAAAATGGAACTTTACCACTACATCTTTACATTTTTTCTGCTGCCTGTTTCAAATATTCAAGGAGCATCGAAATATCGGACATAATGCTTAGATGCGCACAATTCACCCACTTTGCCCTATACTATTTTTTCAAAATGTATGTGATTGGAATAATCAAATTTTGTGTTATGATTTCTGCTAAATAATTTCTGTTTTTGTTATTGTAATATTAATAAAATGCCACGCTAACGCGCAGCAACAGCAAGACATTGCCTTTTATTATATAATATTCTTTGCCAGGAAATCGCATGTATCTCAATCTTCAACTCAAAGTTTAGAATTTTTGTTTTACCGATTTAAATCAATATATTTGATTCCGATTTTTGTATGCATCGATGTATTTTCTTTTGATAGATGTCGGCCAATATATCGATTTGTTTTTTGGATATCCCACATCACTACTTATAAAATAAAAGCCTTTATTTTTAATATATTTCCTTTATTTGGACTTAATCAGGTGGCTAGAATTATATAAAAGTATGTATGCATTTGGTTGCTATTAAAAATGAAACAGTTCTATATAATGTTGATTGAGTTACGTACATGTGTATAGGTGAAATGTAAAATCTCTCTACACTTTTGATAATAAAAATAAATTTTTTTTTTTCTTTTTATTCTTATTCAGTTTTGTTTTTTGTTTTTTTCTACAGGCCAAGAAAACTTTATTTTTGTTTTTGTTTAAAAAAAAGCAAACAACCAGAATATAAAATAAATTTTATTATTTTTCTTTAGAACGTCACCAAAACAATAACAAAAAGAATGAAAATAAAAAATGAAAACTTTTAAACAAGAGTGTAAAAAGATTTGAAAAATTTAAATTATTTATGATGTGATGTCTTCTACTTACACAATAAAGTAATATGGTATTTTTTGAATAATGTATTGTATGTACTTATAAAATGTCATCAACTTTAAACTTCTGAGGTGTTTCTAAAACAACTAGGTAGTTGAATGTATAACTTTTAAGTATGATTTCGAATAAAGTATGAAATATGGAAAATATTTTCAGTACAAAATAAATGACTACATACTTTTAAAGGGTTTTGTTTTTTTAACCAAATTTAAAATAAAAACAAAAAAAAAACAATTTTATTAAAACATTTTTGTTAAAATTTAAAAATTAAATTTTATAATGAATGAATGATGAGATGACCTAATTTGCAAATGAGGTTAGAAACTCATGAATAACTTTATTTTATTTTAATAGAACAAAAAAAAAAATTTATAGGTAAAATATATTGTTCAGAATATTCGGAACTCATTAACAATATTTCATTTTAGAAAATACTGTGTGTGTATGTGTGTGTGTGTGTGGTAGAAACGAAATTAGAATATTTTAAAATTTAATTATTTTATTGATTGTATACATACATAATATACGAACACACTATTTTAGTAGGATTAATTTAAATTTTTCTATTTTCATCCGGATTAAATACAAATTAAAATGTTTCAAATTAAAATTTATCTCTTTGTATATATTCAACAACTCTACCCACTCCCACCTTCATCTCTATAATAAATTGGTGATGAAAATTTTGTATTAAAATTAATATCGTGTTGTTTTGTATAGAGTACTAATTTTAAAGAAATTAATTGAGTTAAATTGCAATTTCGCGATGGCATTCACTGATTAACAGTGACAAAAAAAAAAATATCGATATCGACTGAGAGGTGTATTTGGTACTCATACAAGCACTGATGAAGGAAATATGTTGCTTCCGAAATATCGATATTTGCAATTAAATATTAAAAAGTTATTAATAAAAGGAAACCTGACAACAATTAAATTATTTAATTTGAATTATCACTAAAAGTAAAAAAATCCGATTAAAAAATAAAAAAAAAACTAACGTAAAGCTTATACTCTGAAAACGGAAACAATCATACTATGGCAGCGTATATTGAAGGCCTTTCAGTGTACCAGCCAAGCTCATCCGATTGTCAAAAATGACACTGGAAAACACAAGATGTGCTGTGGTGATTGGAAATAACACTTCTGACTATTTCCAGACGTGTACCGGATTTCGACAAGGAGATGCACTATCATGCGACTTCTTCAATCTAGTACTGGAACGTATAGTGCGACGAGCGGAAGTAAACACGGCCGGTACTATATTTTTCAGATCTGTTCAACTACTAGGGTATGCCGACGACATTGACATCATCGCCAGATCACAACCGGCGGTCGTCGAGGCCTTTACCCAGCTTGAAGAAAAAGCGAAACGAATGGGTCTCAAAGTAAATGAGGATAAGACAAAATATATGTTGTCGACAAATAAAAAGACCTCTCAACATCATATTGGTCAAAACATCACTGTCGGCACATATAATTTCGAGGTAGTTCAGGAGTTTACCTACCTTGGAACCAGTGTTAATCCCACAAACGACATCAATGTGGAGGTACGGCGAAGAATAACCCTTGCAAACCGTTGCTGCTTCGGTTTGTCAAAACATCTCGGGTCAAAGCTCCTCTCTCGAAACACCAAAGTACAAATCTACAAAACGCTCATACTCCCGGTTTTGCTTTATGGATCAGAATCATGGACACTGCCTAAGGCAAGTGAGCATGCACTTGGTGTCTTCGAGAAGAAAATTCTTCGTCGGATATATGGTCCTGAAAACGTCGATGGGGTCTGGAGGAGAAGATATAATGCCGAAATCTATGAGCTGTACAATGAGGTGGACGTAGTCACAAAAATTAAAGTCAAGAGACTACAGTGGCTCGGACACCTAGAGCGGATGGACGAAAATGCTCCAGCCAAGAGAATCTTCGATTCCAGACCCGAAGGTACAAGACGTCGGGGCAGACCAAACCTTCGTTGGAGAGACGAAATATCGGCGGATTTAAAGCAATTTCGAATCTTCAACTGGAGAGAATCCGCCCGTGACCGGCAAAAATGGAGGATGTTGATGAGTCAGGCCCAGGACCTACATGGTCTGTTGGCCACCTAAAGAAAGAAAAAAGAAGAATATTGAAGGCCACACAATATGCCAAATAATATGCACCAAAAATAAAAACCAAAATAATCAGCTTCCCACTAACTTTCAATACAGCAGACTGCAGGAAGATGGACCGCATACTTACTGGTTACAACTACATGAATAGGCACATGTGTAAACAGGGCTAAGTAGTGAACCACCCTGTGGAAGAAGAAAAAACATCCACACATGTTGCAGTAGAGTGACTAGCTCGCTCTTTCAAGGTTGTGACTCAGGCTGTTGGAAACGTGCTACATAATCACAGAAAACTTAAGCAGCATAAAACCTACCTCCAACCTATTCTCATTTATCAAAAGGGTAGACTAAGTTGAAGGGTGAAGGAGGACATAATGGAGTAAAAGCCTACATGTCATGTCGGCTCTGACATATTAGGATGGATAAAAAAAACGTATCTAAATTTCTATAAACAAAGTAACAATATTTGAGAGAACTAAAAAAATTCAGGGCCGTCGTATTGTAAAGTAATTTGACTTCCATAAATATTTTTAAGAAAATAATTTCGTTTTGATAAAAATGATTTTGAAATAATGATCTTATTGTGATAGTCTACATTTTTTTTTATGGTCTATTGTACTGCCCCGTTTTTTATCTTAGAGTAGCAGTTCTATCTCCTTCATGAACGAATTGATGCTCGATCTCTACTTCAGAATTAATATATTCCTGGAAATATTGATATCTTTTGAGAGCTATTTTTTTTTTTTTTTTTATGCATAGCCAAAACACTAGGTGGCAACCTTTTATACCGATTGGTACGTTTGGCTAGGGAGGGAAAGGAAAATTTGGAAAGGAGGATGGTAAAAGGGAAGGAGGAGGGAAGTCACAAAAAAAAAAATGAGAGAGGAGGATCTTTCTTCTTCCAAACAGAATCTGCACTTATACCTGTGTTCGAATAACTAATACAGAACAGATGAACAGATGTTTTTTAAATGAACCATGATCTGCCATAAATCAGTCCAGTGTTGTGACATTGGATCTAATCTCCTTGATTACTTGATTATTTAATCGGTGAGTACTGATCTTTAGAAGGAGTACTGAGTCCTGCGTAAGTCCATTTCAGTTATTCCATACCTTTGAAGAGTAATCTACAATGCTGATAGTTTCAAATAAGGATACACATTAATATTAACGCGCTATTAAATTATTTATCAAATCAACTAAATCATGCTTCGTTACTCTTGCTTACATCACAGAAGAAATAAAAAAAATCAATTTAGATTAATACAATATTCAACAGAAAATATTAAAGGTTATCTACAACAAAAAGCACATCAAAATTAGTTTAATGTGGAGTAAGAACATTAGAGTAGATTAGACTAGGTAATTTCGGAAGGTGATCTGGCCTCTATATCACAGCAGCCTCAAATGAGCTTATTGTGATTAGTCGTGTTAACTAGTGCTAATTTAGCAGCTAAATCCTTCAGGATACCTAATTTTGTGATTACACTCAGGATATTCTTTAATGGAATGCTGGATAGCTTCCATTGTTGCTAAGTGATTAAATCTGTTACGAGTGAGTCTGTCACATTCACAGAGCAGATGTTCAATATAGATTCTCAATTCAATAGAGTAAAAAATTGACAAATTCTAGAGATATTAGAATGTTCTTGATCATTTTCAAATCGATCTAATATGACCTCAATTAACATCACAGAACAAAGTATGCGTTATAAAATAAATGTATGTATTATGACAATTGACAACCCTCCTAGTTTTGAAACGGATCCTAATTTTTTTTCAGAAAAAAAAAATTTAGTTATATTTAAAATTGGTCTTTGACTAAAAAGTTGAATTAAATGCCATAATCCCTATCAATTCAAGCATCATTGACTTCTCAAAGGAAAATATGAAATGCGTCTCAATATAATCGCCTTTGCTACTATGGAGACATTAGAAACATCAATCTAGTAAAACGAATTTATTAAATAGATTGTTTTTTTTTTTAATTTACGTAATTTCTAAATTAACAAACAAAAATGAAGAGTACTAAAGTAAAATAATCCATTGGTTCTACTTACGGCAAAGAATTTGAATTTCCTCGTTAGAAACTATGAAAAATACTTATAAAAAGTTTTGATTTAATGGTAATAAAGATTTTTGAAAATCAAGAACAAAAATTAAACATTCATCGTTGCGGACCAAATATAGTAGATGGCACAAAATCATTTCAGCTTCTCCAATCTGGACGGAATGGCAAATATAATGGAGCAAACAATTTTGGAATCTTTTAAAAACTCAATAATAGAGAGAGAGACTCTACCTTTATTGGAGAGAATAAATAAATAAAACTAGGTATTTTTAATATCCAAATGAAGAGAATTTATTTGGGACTGAAGTCAACAAACAACAATATCGCGTCAGGTTAAGAATTTTCAAAGTCTATTCTATAACGCCCAGAAAGTAAATCAGTAACAAATGAAAAGAAACTAACACACCAATGGGAGTCGTAAAGGAGCGTATTCATTCATATTTTCTGGCCAAAGCGAATGTACGATCTCTAGAAAAATATGACACTTTTATAACATCAACAAAACCAAACAACTTTCAGCTAGATCCCGTACTTATACAGGGTGGGCCAAAAGTCACGCCTACGTGTACAGATTTAATAACTTTTTGTTATTATTTTTTTTGTTGTTTTTTTTTTTTTAAATACAATATTAACTTTGTATGATCTAAATTTCAATTTTGAAAAATAATATCAGAAAGATGTCCACCATTTTAATCGATGCACAATTGGGCTCTTAAAGAGGCGTTTTGCATAACTGCTCGAAAAAGCTATAACCCTTTGTGATGTCACTCCACACCATATTGTACACTTGAACGCGTGCAATTGACGCTGGTGAACAACTCTAGGGTTTGCAGTACCCCAAAATCACATATTTTGTTTATTTACATATCCATTAAAATGAAAATGTGCTTCATCACTCATTATTAAATTGTTAAAACACTCATTATTTTCTGCGCACAACTCCACGAAACGTGTTGCTCAAATTAATCTTGGATCGTAGTCAACTGGTAAAAGTTGTTGAGCCATTTTGAGCTTTGTATGGATGGATGTGTAAATGACAGGATAAAATACGTTGAAGTGATGTTTTAGAGATGCTCAGTTGTCCAGAACGTCTTCGCGTTGAAGTTTCTGGATATTGTTCAACAGTGTCCCGTACACAATTAATGTTCATTTGGTCTATACTATTCTCGGTTTTCCTGATCGTGACAAGTCTGACATTGCACCTTGTTTTCGGAACCGTGCAATTAAAACGATTAATTGCAGTTTGGTTAGGTGCATTTCTGGGGTTGAAATAATTTTTATATGCTCGTTGTGTCAGTAAAATTGAATGCCCATTGGAAAAGTAAAATTCTACCACTTTGTTCGTTGCCCGGTTGGTAAATTTTGCATGGTGGTTGTAACACGGTTCGATAAATAAAATCTGAAAAAAAAAATAAAAAAGTTATTGAATTTTTACACGCAGGCGTGACTTTTGGCCCATCCTGTTTATAAAGAGTAGTAGCCATCAGTACGGGTTATTGGCCGATAGAAAGCCACGCTGCACAGGTATGTATTTTGTTCAACCCCCCATTCACCCAGCTGCAAAAATGAAACAGAAACTATTGAATATATTATTTGCAGTTGCGCAGTATTTGCTAGAGTCAGACTCCAGACTTTAGGTGACGCTTTTCCGACAATATTATTATGTATTATTGCAAAAAGCGAAATTGGCGATCTGATAAATCTTCTCAATTGTACAGGGTGGCTATAGTACTGTGTAAGTGGTAATTGGTTTTGCAGAAGCAACTGAAAGTGAAACTTCTACCTACTTAATTTGACTACACTAAGACTAATTATTAAGTTTAAATGAGACGTGGTTACACGACAATGATGATGATTTTGAGCTATTAGTATTTCTTAATTAACTTCCAGCTTAGTTTTGTTATTAAGTCGACGTAACATAACTTTAATTTAAAACTCTACGGCGCACTTTTAAATGTAAAAATAGATTGTCAGACGAGCTGTTAAACTTTTATTACTACAATGTCAAAATCATGTATTTGATATGTAATGTATTATTTGACGTTAATGAACACTTTTTGGCAATTTTTCGAAGATTTGTTTTTTCAATATCATTAAAAAAAAAATTATGCAATTATAAACTAAGGCATCAAAGATTTCATGAGCAGATCTATGTTCTGTTATTGTAATTAAACCGAAAAACATTTACACTTTTAATCAAATAATCTTATAACAATTGCTAAATTTTTTGAATTAACATTATCAGTTAATTTATTATTAAAGAGAATTAATATTGTGTTATTATTTATTGTTTTTATATCACTTACGTTTTCCTGACTTAATATATCTTTTATAATTTTTTCATCTTTTCTATTAATTATCATATTTTTTACCACACTAGAATCTGGAATATTCTTTTTTAAACACAAAATTTAGATGATCCAGAACTGTAAAAGGCAAATTGTGCTTAGCTATGAAAAGACTTAATGATATTTCAAGTTATTTGGTCAAATGCTTTTTAGAAAAAGTACCCGGTTTTTTACTAACAAAATTATCAATTTTTATGGTTTTTTATAGCACTTTCCATCATTTTCCTATGCATCGAGTTTTCCTCATGTCGTTTCAGATGGGTGTAAAACCACCAGATATGAATGTATTACAAAATTTACACTTTTTTTTTTTTATTCCTTAGATTCATTATCACGCTCCAACCAAGCACATTCGATGTATTCGGAGTGTATTTTAAAAATCCATTTCTGAATGCATTTCAATAATAAATTTAAAATGTATTTAGAGAAGTAATTGAAATAGCAAAAATTCGTTGTTTTTTTTTCGAATTTTTATTTTAAATTAAGTTATAAAAAATTATTGTTATTTTATTTTTATTACAGGTTATCACAAATAATTATTTAATTTTTGAAAAACCCGAAATCATCATTTTTTATCCCATCTATTAAAACATAAATTTAGTCATGTAATGTTGATAATTTAAATTTTTTACCGTAAATGTCATTGCATATACGTTTTACATTTACAAAGAACTTCTTACCTTACATTCCAGTTATATTGAAAAATGCAAGTATCCGATATTATTTTAGAAAAAACTTGGTTCTATTGGTTTTCGGTCAACATTCCTATTATCGATTTAGTACATTTTTTCTAAATAAAATAAAATTAATTAAGTATATTTGTTTTGCACCTTTTGATTTTATAGTGAAGATTACCAAATTTAATTAATTTTATAAACTTACAAAATCATTGGAAATAACTTTATTTTCCATGTTCTGGTTAAAAACCATATCTTCTGAATGATCTCCAATGGCAATTTGAAATTTTTGTAATAATTGGTTTCAGTAGTTTCGTGCAATAAAGTCTTTGCAATTCTGTCCAAAGTGACATCACTGTTAACTACATTTTTTTCTAATGTGTTAACTAAAACAAATAATTAAATTAGATTCATTAAATATTCTTATGAGTGGAGTTCATTTCATTATTTTTATTCATAATATCCGCATTCTGCTGTTTTACTTCCGAAATTTGATTATGCAATGCCAGCAATAGCACATGAATATTTTTTATACTTGATTCGACATCTAATCCTTCATTTTTATGAAAACTTACACGAGTTGGTGTTAAAATCATATTTTGTGGTGGTTCAACTGAAGTTTTAGACCTATAACACCTATTCGTGTTATTGCTTTTTCAGTTTCATCTATTTATATGTTAATTTTAGTTTCTTCTAGAATGTACAATTCGAATCATTAATATGTAATTAAAATTAAAGTATACCTAATTACAAAAAAATTAGTTGAAGTATCACCTTCAGGAGAGTCATAAAAAAGTGATGGCATAATAAATTCTAAACCTGATTTATCTAATATCTTACGCATGCATAGATTTATCTGTAATCAATGGATTTTTTTCGCGAAATTAATTTTTGAACTATTACTAAAAATTATTATTAATTATTTTTTTATTTTCATATATTTGCATATAAAAGGTTAAATGTAAAATAGAGAAAGATCAAAAGGATATAATTTAGTAAAGCTTAAAATGCACTAATTTTAGATAAGAAACAAGAAAAAAAAGAGAAAAACAAGAAGAACAATACTAAATTTATTTATTTACTTGTTTAACACAAATAGTTTATAAAGAGAAAAAAAAAAACTTATTAATAGAGAATTAACAGTTTAACTTAAAATTAGGAAGTACAAACTAATATACTAATACTAAAGTTTAAAATTTTAAAACCATACACAATAAATTGTTTACAAAAAGTTTAACAATGACTAAAACAAAACATAAATTATAAACGATAAAGACGTTGTTTTAGTAGATTATACATTGTTGAAAAGTGTATGTGCCGTTTATATTTGTTTCCCATCATTAGCATCCTATGAATTGGTTCAAACATCCCGTAGTTCGTTCTATGAAAAGAAAGGGAAAAAGGATTGGTAGTGTCTAGTGTACTTAAACGGATGAGAACGGCGAGTGTATATAATTAGAGCACATTTATTAATGTTGAGTATAAGATTATTTCGAGTGTACCAAGCGAAAAAATTATCGAGGTCTTTTTGAAACAAAACTGAATCATCTTTGTTTTTATTTTTTTGAAAATTTTCATATCGTCTGCGTAAATTAGTAATTCATTATTACTAATGATAGATGCTACATCGTTGATTGCATTAAGGAAAAGAAGTGGACCTAAATGGCTACCCTGAGGAGCACCTGAGTTAGCTATAAATGATTTATACGTCTCAGATTTGAATATTACGCTATAACTTCTATTTGTCAGATATGAGTTAATCCATTTTAAAAAGAAAGGTGGAAAACCTAGTTTTTAAGTTTAAATAAAATGGTACTGTGAGGTAGATGGTCAAAGGCTTTACTAAAATCGGTGTATACCACATCAGTCTGGTAGCTCTCTTCCATATTTTTAATAAAAACTGATATTGTTTCAATGAGATTAGTTACCGTGGATTTCTTTTTCATAAAACCATGCTGGTTTAGGATTAGAAAGTCAGTACAATGTTTGTATGTAGAATCAAATACAATTAATTCAAAAATTTTAGGAATTGCAGATAACTTGGCTATCGGCGGATAGTTAATGATATCATTTTTAGAATTTTTTTTATGAATTCGTCTTACAAAAGCTTTTTTCCATATATTAGGAAATTGAAATTAGTTCTGAGGAAATTGAAAAATTAAAAAGGAATGATAGTGGAGCGGCAAGTGAATTAGAACATTTTTTTAGAACAATTTCTGGTACGCCATCTGGCCCAGGAAAACTGTTCTTGTCAAGTTTATTTAGGTATTTAATTATGATATCATCATCAATTGTGTTAGCGACGTTTTTGGATAATTATCAAGTTAATCATCGTCTTCGAGGTTGGCCGCAAACTCAACTGTGGAATAGGAACTTGAGAAAAAATCACGAAAATATTCTGAAATTATTTTAGAATCAGTACTGCTATTCCCATTAAATTTCATAATGTTAGGAAATGGATCACATTTTCTTTTGGTGTTAAAAAAATTCCAGAAAGCTTGAGGGTTATTTTTTATCTGCAACGACATATCAATAACATAATTCTCTCACAGAGATTTTGCTGCTAAATTAAACTGGTCAAAGAGGAGTTTAAAGTTATTATAATCTGTACCCTTTTTGGAAATTAGATACTTACGCCAAGCTTTATTTTTTTTATTTCTGAGTTTTCTCATTTCATAATTGAACCACGGAGGGCTAGAATTTTGTTGGCTGTCTTTGGCGATGGGAACAAATTGTTGGAAACCATTTTGTAGAATTTCATAAAACTTATTTGTCATTATATTGAGATCTACATTGTCATATAATGTAGAGAAATCATAAGTATATAAAAAGTTATTTAGTCCGACAAAATTTGCTTTGCTAAAATTATAATGATAAGAACTACCTTTGTCAGGGTTAGAGGGTGCGTTAAGACAGTACGACAAACAAATTGCAGGGTAAAATAGATCAATTTTTACAAGGGAGGGTGGGGTACAATTAATTTGTAACATATTGTTTCAGTCAGTGGTAAAAACTAGGTCAAGTTGTTTTGATTGAAAATTAGTTATACTTGATATTTGTTGTAAATAATTTATATTAAGGCTGTCAATGAACGAGTATTCTTTTATAACGATATATTTTATATAACACTTACCAAATGGAAGCTATTATAATTTTAAGTTTTTTTTAACCTTTTTTTAAAATATAACTTAATATATGGAAAAATTGTGTACACACTTAAATCAGAATTAATGTAAATATCTTCTTTCTTTTTATTTTCCAATTTAATTTCAATATCACCATTTATTGTCAATGCAGCTAAGGAGGAGCCATATTTGATGAGTTTACAATCTATTACACAATTTTTTAATCTTCTTAAGAATACCTCATACCATATATTAACTGACAAACGTCCTTGTACAACTATCTAAACAATTTCTCTGAATATAAGGAGTTAAAATTTAATGATTAAGTATTTTATTGTAATGACTTTTCTAAAGTCATATAGATATAAACCAAGAACTTTGACTTGAATCAAATATTTTTTTTATATATGTATATATAAAAATAATACAAAAATATCATAGAGAAACTTTCTAATGAAATTAATTAACCACATAACTTCAAAAGTTTTAAATTTCAAAAAAAAAAAAAAAAAAAATGAAAAGAAAAATAAACAAACTGAAAAATAAAGAAAATAAATTTTAAATAACTTACAAAATGACACCGAATTCATTACAAGAAAAAATTTCCCATTAACTATATTCCCGTCCAGTGAAAATATTTTTAAAGGGGAATTCAAATAAAATATAAAAGAAACTACAATAATTTTCTTCAAAAATTAAACAAAAAAAAAAAAAATTTAAAACAAAAAACAAACCTCCATATAAAAAATGAAACAAAGGAATTTAGCAATAAACTCAAATGAAGAAAGACAGTTTAAAAATTAATTACCCCGTCGACAATTAATGCCCTCAATTTTAATATAAATCTATTCAATTTCTTCCTCCATTTTGTTTTCAGTTTTTCATTATTCATTCTCTATATTATATTATATATCTATATAATAATTATTATTATTTTTATATTATCTTGTAGATATGTTTATATTATATACTATTTATATATTATGTATTAAACTGTTAACATATATAATTGATTTGTTTCTTTTAGTTTCAACTGTAATTTAAAATATTTATATATTTTTTTTATTTTTGAATGTATGTGGATGTGAATTCATTTTGTGACTTTAAATTTTCACAGATTTTCTGGCAGGAACAGGATTTCTATTTTTGTTTTTTGTTATTGCTATTTTCTTTTTGGTGTGATTCATTTTCAAATTGCATACAAAGTTGCCACTAAATTTCATGAAAATACAATTTTTTTCTTTCTGTTAACTTTAAAACAGAGTGTGAAAGAGATAGATATACAAATACATATTATATATTATGTATATATATATATATATACATGAATTTAAAGTCGTTTTTTGTATTATTTTGTAATTTTTTTGAATATATTTTTCTCTATATAATATGCATTTATATTTTTTTGTAAATGGGCAACAAACCAAACTGCCAGTGAACTTGGTTAAGTCGCTAGCAATTAAAAATGGATAAGCAAATTCCAATGAAAGGAAGTACATAAAATAAGTATATTTATCTACTCCTAGATATAGTTGTTCATATAAAATAAAAATAATATATATGTATATACGTGTGTGAATATATTATATGAAGACAAAATAACATTGTAAACGAACATTAAAATATTTTATTTTGCTGTATTTGAAAATTACATAGAAAAAAAATAAACAAAATCTGGCCTTTAAGCTAAAGATTTTGATTATCTAAAATGAATGAAAAAGATAGGAAAGTGAAGGAGAAAAGAGTGGTAAAAAATAATACACCAGAATTAATTTTAATTTCATAAAAATAAAAAAATAGATTTAAAGTGAAATTAAATATTAAAAGCTTTTCAAATTTGGAGTCCCAAAATTTATTTTCTATTTTAGAAATGAGTATTTATTCTTGTTAGCTTAACATCTGATAGACCTCAAAAAATTTACAGATGTTAAGCTGTGTTTTGAAAAATGTACAAAAGCTTGTTTTAATGCTATCAGGGGATGGACTAGATATTGCGTTACAACTAGGATTGGTCCAAAGAAATATAAAAATATAAGTATATAAATATGAAATTCTTGTGTAAAACTATTTTAAGGGGAAAGAGATTTGTTGAAGAGACCGAAAAAGACAATCATAAACTTTCGGATACGTCTTTCAACATCCACACCAATAAAACTGGCAAGATATAGCAGAATTACATTCATTCCTTTATATTTTTCTCATTAATCTGTAAGTTACACAGGACTACTGCGCTGAGTCACAATAGTTTTATTTTGCTTACATCATCAGTAATTTAAATTGTGCCACCAACAAGACAATTTAGTTTTCAATAATTATATAGCGTACAGGAATACTGCGAAAGAGAAAAGTCAGTTCTGTTCGACTCAGTTCAACGGTGTAACGAAGTAAATAAGTGATAACAAAAAGGTATGAACAACAACAAAAAAGTATAAGAAAACTAGTAGTACTTTATTGAGACCCCATACTTAACAGTTTATTGTTATAAAAACAAAATCAGTGCTATAAGACTCCTACATGACTCAAGATAAGCACTAAAAGTATTAAAATGATTTTTTTGTGGAAATGATGGAATTGATATTGCTATAGTAATTGTGGGAGTTGTTATAACGGGATTTTCAGCATGTATTACAGCAATGCTTTAGTGCTATAATAACGTATTTATAACGTTTCACAACAATTGCGAAGCACTCAAACTAACAGTAATACTGCTATGAGAGTGTTTATAATAGCGTTATAAGAGTGCGCAAAGGTCTTATAGCAATAAAATTGTTACGTCAGCCCCTTCAACGTATTAACTTATTATATACATTTTTTATTTTTCTATGAATAATAGATACCACTTATAATGTAGTAAGAAAATATTTTGGAAAATATTAAAAAATTACAGCCTCATTTACAGTATTACGGATTGAAATTTATTAATTTAGATAGAATATTATGACAATTGTAATTTCCAATACATTAAAAAATGCTCGTTATAATGTCGGCTAAATGCTCTGTAGCCCCATAATATTCCATCTTTTAGTAACTGATATATAGAGAATTTCCATTTTGATCCATACGCCGCATTTTTCCAGATATTTTTTGCTCTTTTTGCCCCAAACGCCACAATTTTTTTTATGGGTCAAATTCAATATGAAAAACATTTTTTTTATTTTTGTAATTTATTATTCGCTCGATACAGATATTGTTGAATCAATGGAGACAAAATTAAAATTAAATGAAGTATATTTAGCGTTTTGTGGTATGAAATTCCTATTAAATAGGTTATGACAATAACTTTTATGATTTTCAAAAAATGCAAACGGTCCTAATTTTTCTTCTTCAGAATCCTTATAAAATGTTTCTAAGTTGTATATATCTACCATTATGGATCAATGATCGAGTTACATGCTATTATTGCTATAAATATTTGAGTCTTATAATTTATTTAAATTAATGGACAGTATGAGAAACAAACTAATAAGAATTGTGATATTGTCACTAGATTCAAAAAAAATTATTGTGTGTTTAATAAACAATTCCAGAGCCGATCGACGTTTGTATACTGCACAATTTCATGGTGTATTTCGAAACAATAATGGAATAACATACATTCAATTATTGACCTATGAAGTTTGTACAATACTTACAAATACGAATCGGTGTTAGTAAAGTAGAGTAATTACTGTAAATATAAACAAAAAATTGTAATTACAAGATCATGACATGCTAAACATGAATAAATTGATAATATTAAGCCAATTAATGCTGAGCTTAGACATACCTGGGTGCTTTTTGATTCATGTTCTCCTTTGCACTTTCAAAATCGGTATAAATTCGTTCTACGTCAAATCTCTTTTTATGTTAATTCTTCTAAAAAAAAGTGTCAAATGCCGTAACAATTTTGCCCCATAAATTCAGGTATTATAAATTTCTATTTTTTCCCATTCAAATTTATCTAATACCATTTTTAGTCTTAAAAGAGATTTAATAATTTTAGGTAATTCATTTTGTTGTTCATATTTATCTTCTTTCAACGAAGCAGCACATAAACCTTGAGCAATCCAAATTATGTTTTGTGATTTTGACAACATATAAGCTGTTTTGGCACCCTCCGATTCCCCCCAAAAATAAATTAAGCCAGGTATTGATCTAACAATGGCCTTTTTAATGTCCTCCCAATTTTTATCAATTTCAAAGAATACATTACTGAATTGGCTTGTGTTTTTGTTTGAATTTGTTGTGTTTGACATATGTTTTTGTGCATCATGCGACGAATGCCATAAGTTTCATTATATTGTTGTAAAAGAATTTTTTCGGCAGCTTCCAGCGCTGTTGGTTTTAAAGTTCTGTAATCGTCACATTTAATTGTTGAGATTTGTTTTACTCAATCTGACAATTCATCTGTATAAGCATCAATTAAACTTAAGCATTTTCCTGATGATTGATTCCAATTATATGGGTGACTTCCAGGAAAAGACAATGCAAATAACTGTTTTCTTCTACCAACATTTTTTACATAAATTAAATTAAAAGATTAAAACTAGCGAGTTGTTGAATTGTTGATACTTTTGACACAAAGATAATCCTTCAGTTAATGTAAGTTCAACTGATTGTGTCATGGGATCTTTTTCAATTGAAAATTTCATTGATTGAATCAGAAAAAATGGAAAAAAGAACGTCCAATATGTATATACATGCATGTTACTTAATATTTGAGATGATAAAATCCAAATATAAAATATTAATTTGATATTTGTGGCAAATGAAGCTACAGATGATAATATACAATCATCTTCTGCACCAAATGCAATATATAAATTAACATATGCTCCAAATATCCAGAAAATAATTGTAAAACAAATTGTCGGAATAAATGATTTAATCAAACAGGAGTACATGATTTTATATAAAGTATTTCTTACTTGAACATACTTTTATTCTTGTATAACAGGAAATTTTACTTCTGGATCACTGGTAGATTTTTCCTTAAACTAATAATCTAATCCAGAATATACTCCACCCCATGTAAGAAACATACATTTACTATTTATACAATATCCGTTAAAGCATTCAAAAATTAATGTATTGTATTCACTGCTTAAGTATCAGGAATGAAACCAAGCGGTTAAAAATCCTAAAGTAATATAAATGGCCAACAATGTTAGTTTTCGTGGTCCAAAAGAAAATCGAGTTGGAAAATATTTATAAAATGTTAAATATGAATTACTTGAAAGAACAACATATAATATTATTATTTTTATTAATGGCAGTACATAAATCCACGTATAAAATGAAAAAAAAATAATTCTAATTTTACAGAAAGCCAAACGGATGTAATAGACTAAAATTAATTAAGAATATAAGTCAAAAGTCAAAAATAAAAATTGTATGGCACAGGCTAGAAATAAAACATGAAGGCATCGTAAAACACAATTTTTTTTGCATTCTATTTCATTAGATGTAGTCATTTTGTTGATAAATTTACTCTTTATATTTAAATTAGCAATTTTTAAATATATATATATTTACATTCCAACCGGCTTTATCAATGCAGATTAACTTCACTTTTAATTCACTTTATTTCAAGTTCCAAAATCCTTATTTGCAATTAAATTTTCGTTATTCGATAAAAATGTTGACATCATTTCCCAATACTAAGTGATGCTGTCACAATTGTTATTAGTTTTTTAATTTATGTTACGAGTTTTGTAATTTCTTAAAAATGTAAAATTTTGTAATTTTTCAAACTTTTGTGAATGTCTTTAATAAGGTTAAACTGCTTCTGCAAAGTGAAGTCCCAACTGAATTCTTTAATCAATTATTAAGGTAAGTTTAAAAATATCAGTTGCATGTGGCCTTATAACGCATGTGTATTTTTACAGTGTAAAATTGTGTACATAAACGGGCGAGTGTCATTAACCAGATGGCGTATAAAATCTAGCAATGCAAATAGACTCAGTAAAAAAATTAAAAGAAATTTTTATTATATTAAATATGTATATATAGGTATATCTATACCTACTCAAAATTAGTGTTATACAGTTTTTTTTAGCATATATTATATAACTTATACATAATACAACAAACATTTGCGGGGGGAAGATAATATCCTAATTCTTATTTAACTTTTAGGAATTTTGTAATAATTTTAGATAAAAGTTCTATAATATATTAAAAAAAAATTAGGTTATTTTGTCATTAATACTACTTCTAATAACTTTTAGGAGTTTTGATATTAGGATATTTCGTTGGCTGAGTTCTGAAGGACTCCATAACCCATTTTAACTTTCTTTGACTTAGGAACAGATTCTTAAGTTTTGCGACACGCTCTTTCTTTTGGCCCTAACCGTTTTTCGCTATCTTTTACTGTTTTGGAGATATTTAGTTCCAGATTGACCCATATCCATCTTTGTAATAGTTTGTTAATTATAAAATGACCCATACGCCTATTTTTTGGATATGGATAATTTTTGTATGAAGTTTTGCGCCAAAATTGGTTTATTTCTGAATTTTCTGATATTTAGGAGATTTGACGTAGAGCTGTATAAAATATTATTCAATTCTGCTTAGAAAACGCCTTAAACATGACACAATTAGTTTTCAGTTGTGATTCAAGTTCATAATTATTTTTTTGTTTTATTAATTTATGCAATTACTGGTGTATTCGAAATTTCAATTTAAAGTCGATGAATTCTATATTAAATGTTTATTAAATTGACTTCCAGCTTAGAAATCAACAAAATTTCATTGGGAAAATTTTGTTCTATATTAAGCGATTATTCAACCGATTTTTAGTTCAAATTTTTGGATCATTACGCTAAATTTGTATGGTTAATAGTAAGCTCATAATTCAAAAAATAAGCCTTTGATATTATTTTAGTAAACTATAAAACTTAATTGTTGACAGCAATTAATTTTTCTAGCATTTATTCTAAATTTTCTGTTTTTTTTTTTTTTTTACAGTCAAAGAATGTATTTTTAGAAGATTAGCAAACATCTAATTTCAAATTTAGTAAATTTCTCTACTTTACTTTTTATATCAACACAATTTTAGATTTAAGTTCTCTTTTATTGTACAGTATTTAAAGAAAAGTAAGAAAAAGAGAGATAACGAAAACAAAAACAGTTCAAGAATCACTTTATTAAGGCATACTATATATACAATTTGACTTTATTTGGAACAAACTGGACAATTTAAGGATGCAATAAAAACTTCATTCAGTTTGTTTGAGTAAATTAACAGCGACTTTTAATAGTTTTCATTTAACTTTTTTTTATTATTTTTTTTTTTTTTTATTTCTATCATTTTATACTTCTTTTCATTCTCAGCTTTGTAAATTAAATATTATATTATATACTTGTATATATATATATATATTTAGTTATATACATTGTATTTTATTATCCTTTAACTGTAGCATCTTCTATTCCATTCGGTATTATAGAACTAAAGTAGTTAGTTATTCTTTTGTTTTTAAATAAATGAATTTTATTGTTGAAAATATTCTTAAAAGAAAGGGATAGAAATATAAATTCACAACAAAAAAACAATGTGCTGTGTTTGAAGAAAATCAAATAAAAAAAAAACAAAAACATAAAACAAAAATAAAACGATTTAATTTTTGACATTTTTTTATTTTTTTTTTATTTTTATTTTTGGTTCGTATTCCTTCCTGGTATCTTTAATTTAACAGAGTATCAAATGGTTGTAAGACTCGTAAAGTAACTGTTTGTTATTTAATAAATAAATCAGTTAAAATAGTTAAGAACGTTTGTTGGTGGAAAAAATGGATGTACAAAATATAGAATTACTTTAGAAGAGTTGTATAAATATTTTCAGTTGTTGTTGTTTTTAGAATTTATTAAGGACTTAAAATGCCTTTTTCCTGCAGTAATTTGCCTTTGGATATTTTTCTTGAAGTTTAATATGATTCTGTGACCATTTTTTTTTTTTTTTTTTTGTTTTGTTGAACTTGTAATAATTAGTATTTTGAACTAAAAAATAATTTTATTGTTTTTTTTTCTTTAATTTTATCCTGGAAAAGTGTTTTTTCGAAGTAAGTGAAGTGAAGGGAATAATAATTTACTATGTGAAAAAGAAAAATAAATAATAGTAAGTAGTACAATTTGTTGAGAGGCCAAAATACCTCTGTATAAGAGTTTTTTTTGTTTTTGTTGTTTTTTTTTAATTTTTAAATTGCTAAGAAAATAAATTAAGTAAAAAATAAAATGGAGGATTTAATAAGAGAAATTTTTTTTTGTTTTTTTAAATCTACCTACACCAATAATATTTAAAATTCAGGCAGCCCCATCACATATTTTGTATTATTGTATATCACATTGAGTATTTGTATATTTATATTGTATAGGAATAATCTACTTTTAAAATATTTACTATAGTGATACTAGTGATTAAATTATTGTTGGATTATGTTGTATTTGGTGAGCAATTAAAGTTCTGTAAAATGTTAGTTAGTTAGTTAGCAATTTAACTAATTAGAAAGAGTTTCAAAAATCTTTGTAAAACGTTAAGTAAAAAATTACTAACCTCAAAAGTAACTACTATTCTGAAGAATTAAATAAACACAACGGTAACTCTAAAAAGGAATGGGAAGTGATCAAAAATATTTTGAATGAGAAAACTTCGAATACTGTTATAAACGAAATTGAAATTAATGGAGTGCAAAATTTCTGACAAAACCACAAAATTCAAATTACAAATTAATTTAACTCTCTCATTCCCATGTTGTTTATATACAACATGCATTTTTAAAATCTTACAGCTAAAATTTTAACCGTTATTTTCTCAAAATTTATTGAGTAACTGAGAAATTATTTTCGTCATCTTAATTGAGTACTAGTTTTTATGTATTTAGCGAAAGTTATCATTTAATTATTTCAGTTATAAGTCAAGTGGTCAAAGCAAAAATATTGTTGGTTAATTTTGTGATAATTCAAAGTGATTTATTTATTAAACAGGTGTTTTTTATTATTTAGAATAATTTTTTTGAAGTAATAAGAGTTGATAATAATCGAAATAAAAATGAAAAAGGTATATTTTTTTATTCATTCTCTACATATCGATAATTTTATCTTTGTTGTTTGTATACAACATTGGGTGTCAAGTGTAGTAATTCTTTCACACCCTTAGCTACACATAAATTTTTTACTATGTCGAGACAAAGGGTATTGACAAACGACGAAGTACAAAATATTATAGAGTTTCAATGGAGTGATTCAGAAAATGAAGCTGATAACGAATCAGAGGTAAACCGACCATTGGAAAGTGTCCTAAATCACATTAGCGAAGAAATAAATGCTGGTGATTTTCAGAACTTAGTCGAAGAAGAATTAATACTTGAAAATGTGATTGAGTTTATTGTGGAGGTATTCATTTGTTTAATTGTCTAAAAGTTCTAGATACATATTAGCGCGATCATCTTTTTTTAGAGAAGGATCCGAACTGGACATTTCAATGCTAGATGTTTCATCAAAAATTTATCTCAAAAAGTTAAAATGGCGTAAGAAGAGCTTTACACCAAGTAATATTGAGTGGAAATCATCACTAAATCCAAGTAGTGAAGTGAAAACTCCGCTACAGTATTTCAAGATGTTTTTTGACGATTCGATGATTGCTAATATAGTAGATCAAACAAATTTATATGCCACACAAAGTAATTTCGCTAGAATGAATGTAACGGTAAAGGAAATGGAGCAATATATCGGCATTCTACTTTATATGGGAATTCTCAAATTACCTGAAATGAAAATAGTTTGATCAGATGATCTTCGTATTCCGTTGAATGCCAATGTAATGCCCAGAAACCGGTTTGATAAAATAAAACAATATCTGCACTTCAACGAGAACCAAACATGTCTTGGTAAAGATCAAACTGGTTATGACAAGTTACATAAAATTAGACCGGTGTTAGAAGATCTCCGTCAAAATTGTTTAAAGGTGGAACCAGACGAACATCAGTGTTTTGATGAACAAATAATTCCATTTAAAGGAAGACATATTTCAAAACAATACAATCCCAAAAAGCCTCATAAATGAGGTTTCAAAATGTTCACCACAGCAGGCAAATCAGGAATAATCCACGATTTTGCTATGTATATTGGAGATGGAACTTGTCCAAAATATGGACTAGGAATTTCTTCTGACATCGTTATTCATCTTGCTAAACATTTGCCCGAAAACCAAAATTTTAAACTATATTTTTCGACAACTGGTTCACTTCAATCCACCTTATGGTAGCTTTACAAAGAAAAGGATTCCACTGCACGGGAACTGTTCGTGCTAATCGACTGGGTAAATGTGAGCTCGATAGTGACAAAAAATTAAATGAGGCTGGACGTGGTTCATACGATTATCGAGTGGAAAATACTTATAATTTGGTGGTTGTGAAGTGGTATGATAATAAGGCTGTACAATTAATATCAACAATGTCTGATGTCAACAAACAAAACAATTAATGGATATTCCACAACCGGCTGTTGTTCAACAGTACAAAGCTTACATGGGAGGGATCGATCCAGCAGATATGTTATGCGAGCTTTATCGTATAAATCACCGTTCAGTAAAGTACTACATGCGAATTTTTTATTGGACTTTGAATACTGCTGTGGTAAATGCTTGGCTCTTATAACGTCGTGACTGGGAAACGAATCATATGAGAAAACTAGATGTGTCATCTTTGATTCAATTCGAGACACATATAGCAAAAAGTCTTGTCTATTCAAAAGCTGGCGAAACAAGAAAATGTGGACGTCCGATTAGCCCTGTTTCCATGACACATAAATCGTCTCCTTCTTTCAGCCGATCAAACACCCTTGGTTCCTCATCACCAAAAATTTTAGTAGAAGATGTTAGGTATGATCAAGTAAGTCATTTCCCAGAATATAAAACTACTAAGTCCAGGTGTAAACTTTATAAAAACGGATATAGAACTGTAGTTTGTAAAAAATGTAAAGTTCCTTTATGTTTTAATCCAAAAAGAAATTGCTTTTTTACTTATCACAACAAGTAAAAAAAAAAATTAATATATTAATACTATAATGTAATTTGCTAAATAAAATAACTGAAATCACTATCTTTATAAACTGTTTTTTTTTTTTATTCTAAAGAAGTATTTTGATATTGTGTAAAAAAAAATTTTTTTATATACCTCATGCCCAATGTTGTATATGTACAACAAATTCTGAAACGTAGACCTTAATCCCAATTGCGATGAAACCTATTTCTTTGGATTTCTTGACCCACAATTACCCGAATTACATTTCGAGAAAAATTCTATCTCGCACAGGGCAAAGATGGGCATGAGAGGGTTTTAATGAATATTTCGCTGATTCTGCTACAGACTTGCTACAAGCATATTCTCCTAAATGTTTGTGCGGACTAAATAATGGCAGTGTTAAAAATGATAAAC
Organism: Argyra leucocephala; assembly: GCA_963942445.1. Classification (NCBI taxonomy): domain Eukaryota; kingdom Metazoa; phylum Arthropoda; class Insecta; order Diptera; family Dolichopodidae; genus Argyra; species Argyra leucocephala. The sequence goes on along the minus strand of OZ012678.1, from coordinate 139,285,060 downwards.
TTGTGTTAAAATCTTTTGGATTTTAGGATATCTCACCAAATGAAGTAATGTCAGCTATTTTGTCACTAAATAACAAAATGTCATGTACGCCTGACAATATAAACAATTTAATATTAAAAAAAGCTGCACCATAATATATATCAGAAGTATTAAGTCACATTTTTAATTTATCAATTTATAGTGGAAGTTTTCCAAACTCTCTAAAAAGTGCTGAAATAATTCCCTCTATTTAAAAATGGTTCTAAACTATGGCTAAGTAATTATAGGTCTTCTTTAAATTTTGCCTTCTTTAGCAAAATTATTTGAAATATTAAATAAAATAAGAATATTAACATTTCTTTATGAATCAAATTTTTTTGATCAAAAACCATTTGGTTTTCTACCTGGTAAATGCACTGAAGATGCAATTTTAAAATTAAAGTTCTGAGTTATACTCGAGTATAAACAATACAAAATGTACTTCAGCTCTGTTTATTGACTTTACCAAAGCTTTTGATATGATTGATCACCAGATTCTTTTAAACCAATTAGAGTCTGTTGGTTGTAGGGGTTTTATGTTAGACTTTTTAACTTCTGATTTAAGAAATAGAACTCAAAAAGTTAAGCTAAATAATATAGTAAGTCACTCAAAACTACTAACATTGGATGGAGTACCCTAACATTCAGTGTTAGGTCCACTATTATTCTTAACATTCATCCGTCCCTAAAAAAAAGTAACACTAAAGGCCCTTGGGTCAAAATAGACCCATATATGGTTTTATACTAAAAAGCAATTTTTTTTTTTTTTTTTTTTTGTCAATTTATTGCTAATAAATTTAAAGAAAAGAAAACAAAATATTCCACATAAATTCAATCCGATTAAAGTACATAAATTGAAGAAAATAACTTGCTATGCTACATAAATATATCTCATTTCATACACTGGTGACACATGGTATTGGTATGAGTTTTACAGATAAATTTATTACACTTTGATGTGTGCTTGTTGTCAAATTTTTGGCAAAAATTGCAACGGCCTCTTTTCTTTTCAGTTTACTGTTTTGTAGATATCATTGGTGAACAGTTTGTTGCGTTAGCTGTTGTAAGGTTAGCTATCAAATTTTGGCAGTTTAAAGATCGTGGGGAACAAGCTCTTCTAGCCATATGTTCTTTGATCAAAGATTCCCCCAGTATTTCGATAAAGAGTCGTCGTCTATGATGTTTTATGTTGTTCCAATCTGGAAAAACGCTAATGAAAAGCGCAAATGCATTATTTACTGACACGTCTAATATGTTGGCTGAAAATAACAACTGGCCACCTGTTTGTTTTCTTTTTAAAAGTATAGCTAGCTATCTTTTTATCTACTGTGTCTACGCCACCTTTGGTCCGATTATAGTCTAAAATTATCTGTGATTTTTTTTCGGTGTCGTTTCAAACGTGTGCTGCGATCATCAAATCTTATGACTCTTGAAATAACTTTGAATCTCTTGAGTGACGGTAAAGTGGCACGAAAATATCACGGCCTTTTTTCTCGTCCCCCAAGTTTTCAAGTGCTTCATTGTGTGATTTGAACACACCAGCTAATATCAAAAGATCAATGAAGGCTTTCAGTTCTATGGTTTTTAATTTTTAATTTTTAATTTTTAATTTTTAATTTTTAATTTTTAATTTTTAATTTTTAATTTTTAATTTTTAATTTTTAATTTTTAATTTTTAATTTTTAATTTTTAATTTTTAATTTTTAATTTTTAATTTTTAATTTTTAATTTTTAATTTTTAATTTTTAATTTTTAATTTTTAATTTTTAATTTTTAATTTTTAATTTTTAATTTTTAATTTTTAATTTTTAATTTTTAATTTTTATTTTTAATTTTTAATTTTTAATTTTTAATTTTTAATTTTTAATTTTTAATTTTTAATTTTTAATTTTTAATTTTTAATTTTTAATTTTTAATTTTTAATTTTTAATTTTTAATTTTTAATTTTTAATTTTTAATTTTTAATTTTTAATTTTTAATTTTTAATTTTTAATTTTTAATTTTTAATTTTTAATTTTTAATTTTTAATTTTTAATTTTTAATTTTTAATTTTTAATTTTTAATTTTTAATTTTTAATTTTTAATTTTTATTTTTATTCTTATTTTTATACCGCAAATAAGTTTTCGATTTTCCTTTTAAATAAACAATATAAATTCATATTTTTTAGATCGTTCTGTAGAGTGTTAAAAATGCTTAAACTGTTGTATACGCAGTTTACTTTTTGTATATCTAATCTAAAGAATGAAAGATAAAAATTTGAGCTATTCCTAGTGTTATGATGACTATGTATGTCTATATTCCGATTGAGTAAAAATGTGTGGTTAATCATATTGTTTGTAATTTTGTATGCAAGATAGTACATTTCACGTTTACATACTTATGTTATTCAAACTTATGTATTGTTCACTATATATATAATAATTCCGTAGGATATCTTGGTGGAAGGAAATTAATAATTTTAATAGCTTTTTTATGTATGACATTCAACTGTTTGAGATATGTTTGTGGAGCGTTACTCCAAATGGGATTTATGTATATAATATTAGAGGAGTTGTATGAAGAGTATATTGTATAAAGGATATTGGTATTAATATATTTCCTCAGCCTTCTTAAAATAAAATTTAACGCACTAAAATTTAACGCACTGAAGGGAATTATGTCGCGCTATTACTAAATATTAAAAAAACTGAAATATTGTTATTCGAAAATAAAAAATTTACGAACTCAAATTTCTATTTCAATAGTGAAACTATTTTTACTTTTTACATAAAAAATTTTTAATAAATAATTTTAATTAAATTTGACGAATTTTGAAATAATATTCTATTCAGAACCTCAGCCGTAGCTGTCTGGCTGTATATTTTATTTTGAAAACGGTCTTTTGAATATACGACTTATAAACTTAATAATTATACTATATTATTAATAGATGCAATCTAAAAATTTTACACAATAATTTTTCATATACAATAAACAACAATAATTTTACTGTGATTTTAACTTTGTACATTTACTGTAAGAATATATTTTTTTATTTTTTTGTTTGAAATACCCTACACTATCCATGCTTTTTAACAGTGAATGTTTTTTATCAATGAAACTATTGAAATAGTAAAGCAATTTAATTTTTATTTATAATATTTGTTATAAGTGAATATCGTAGGACCATGAAAACATTACCAAAAAGTATAGTTGTAAATTTAGTGTATGGTTAAGTTATTTTATCCAAATTGTATACAAATGATTCTGTTCTTTAATAAAGAATAAAAAGATCACTTCTGTGCAATTTCACACGAAATCTCTTAGTAAAATATTTTTCTATTGAAAAACAAATGAAAATTCTTAGTAAAAAATAGAATTTTTTTTCATACAAATTTTAAAGATGAAATTTGGATAAAAATTTCTTTTTAATTTTTTATTTTGGTATTCCCTTGATTCAAACTCTCTGTGGAGGTGGCTGTGTATTATTAAAAAAAAAAAAAAAAACTTGAAACTGGCATTTTTTTTTTTCGTTTTGTTTCAAGAGAAATTAAAAAGAAAATGAGATTTTTATATTTTTTCTAGGAAGTTGATTTAAAAATTTTGCAGTATAAATCGGCGAATATAAATATTTTTTTTTTCCTGCAAAATAACAAACAATTTTAAATGCAGAAATATTTTAGAGATTTACAAAAAAGATGAAGAATTTTAGTATGAAAAATTTTATTTTAGCAAAATAGAAAAAAACACCGCGTTAAAATTCAACCTGTAGAAATGTTGATGAATAAAATTTAAAGAAAAGCTAAGGAAAATAAAATTTAAAAACTTAATGGAAAATAATTCAATATTAGAAAATTGGACACTTGTAGCCTGCGTAGGTAATGTCATTTCAATTTTTGCAAATTTAAACTCATTTTTATTTACTGTAATTTTGTAACTGTTCCACAATGCTGTATCGTCAAAAAATTTACAAATATTATTTTTGATAACTATATTTCAAAAAAATGATAGAATGTTATGCACCATTTTTATACTTAACAGGTACCTGTTTAAGATCCAGCGTTTGTTTCAATTCCAACGTTGAAATCAACTAAAAGGCAAAAAAATTAATTTACAATCAAGAGAATACTTACCTATAGAAATGTAATTCCAGTGGAATTCCAGCGTCAACAGGGCATGCAAATTCTAAAATAAATTTAATAATAAATTGTTAATTTATCATATATAATTATAATCATTTATAATTTCATTAATTTAATGTTACTTACCTTTATTTCCTTTAATTTTCTTAGCGAACAAATTTATTACATTTGTTTTTATTCATTCCTTATCACTTCTTGTTTTCATTAATTGTCAATTTGACATAATCACATTTGTTAAACTAGCAACGTAGAGTTAACTTATAATAAAACCGAGTTTCGCGCAGTTTGTTTGTTGGGTATCTTATGAGTAAATTTATATAGGTCATTAAAAGTCATAATAACATTTCAAGGACAAAAAGACAATGAACTCATAAAAGAAGACCGTTGCAAAAAATTAGAAAAAGAATTTAAGAAGAAAAATCTGTCACTTCAAAAAGAGATTTCAAACAGTGGTATTGTATATAAAAAAATTTATAGTTTATCAAATGTGATTGTTAGATAAGTCTAAACTGATTGTAAATAAAATAAATAGTCAGAGAAATATATATAAGTTTTTAATAAATAAAACCATAAATTCAAATTGAAATTGAAAGGTTTAATTTTGAACAATTGACGTACTCATTAGTTGGCGTACTAAACATTTTGGTCCTTCGAGCCAATCTGGTCTGAAAACCTATAAATATTACAAAGGTTAAAATTTTCAAAATCTCTTCAAAATTACTGTAGGGCAGTTAGCTTTCCTCAATGTAAATTGTCAACTTATTTTTATTGACTTTTATTTTCCAACTGCGAAGCTAGCTTTGAATTTGATTCTCATTCTGTTGAAGAGGATTTGAGGTCCGTAATGGATCGATGTTTAAAGATATAATTGCCACATCATCAGCAAAGGTTCACATCTTTCACATCTGGTGTTGTTTCAGACGAGGTACAGTGTTGGTACAAGAACGTTTACTTGGGGTACGCTAGATTGAACAAAGAAAAATTTTTTGTGAAAATTGTTACTACATAATGTAATTTTTACTACGTATGTTTAATATTTTTTCAATTATTTTTTTATTAAATTTCTGGCTCATATTTCCAAAGATCACGATATATGTCCTCTCTGGATAGTCTCTATATAGTCTATCTGGAGGATTGCAATATATATAGAGATTAGAATTTCTATCTATATGTAGCATCTAGTAGAGACATAAATCATTATTTACACTCTCCATACAGGAATAGAGGATGAGCATTATAATGTCTCTTCTCCAGAGAAGAAATTAAACTTGAATAATTTGGTAAGAATTTGGTTTATCAGTAGATCAATCACAATACTATAAAATAATTTATATATTATTTAAAAAACATTTTTAGTATGTATCTAAACATATACTTGAAGATTGATTTTAAAAAAAACTATCATGTTACTGAGAATTTTACATGTATGTAAAATGGAATTTAAGGAATTTTATTTTTCCAAAAAATCTTTTTGTAGATCCGCAAAAAAAAAAATATGTAATAAAATTTCTAAGTTTAAGTGGAATGAACCTGCTTCCACGAATAGTATAGAATTATAGTATATAATTGATGAGGGTTTTAATAAAGCATCATATCCTCTCGCACTCCAAGCAAATACAGAAAATGCACTCCACTAAATGTGTTTGTTGGTAAGAAGGTATGAAATGTAGGCTAAATTTGACATCAACTGGCCTAAAAAACTGAACAGCTTTTCATGTTATTATTAATTTACGATTTAAAATTTATACCAACCAAATATCATCTTAATATTTGTGTTTGTTTTTATTGTTTGAATTAATGTACGCCAATGGAAATACCTCTTCTGCTTAAAAATATTATTGAAGAAAAGTAGATTAACATTTTTTCACTGGCGAATTTAAACATTGAAATTTGAGCTCCACTCGAAATTTTTTATTGAACTGACAACAATTATAGAGAATTTCTTCATTGTAGAGCCATTAGATTTAAACCTAAAAGTTATTGAATCAATTCAAGATATAACAGAAGCGGAGAAATGGACATAAAAAACACTTGAAAGCGAAATGAATGTAGAAAATTTAGCAAGAGGTTTGTGTGTGGCTTATTTGAGCCGAACTTGGTGGAATGTAACAGAAAACAAACTGATATTATACAGCAAAATACTATTAAATGCTTATCAAAACCGAGTATTAGATATGAAAAAAAAAAAAATGAATCAAATGTTAAAACACTGATGCTTACAGGAAAAATAAGTATTCATCAACCTGGTTAAAATCTTATAGTATTAAATTAATATAAAGTATTAAATTAATTGTAGGTAATATTATGAAATATAAAACATCAAGTATATTAAATTAGCCAAAACGGTACACACCGAAAACCAGTAAGCCTTCAAACAAACGGAAGAAATATATACGTGTTGGATAGTACGAGTAGATATTCCAGCAAAATCTTTTGACAGATTCTTATTTCTGAACGAATAAGAAAAAAGTACTACTTGACACGAGAAACTAAGGCTTTATTTGGGCTGCATTAACAAAACAGCAAATACTACTTTTAAATTTTGCCATTTGCCTTGGTATAACAAAAGACTTCTTGCTTTAAAAAATGCTAAAAATAAGGCTTAGAAAATACAAAAAGATCTGACATACTGCTGATAAAGTTGTCTTCCAGAGTTAATCCAGATAGTATCACCACCTATGCTGTTGATTTTTAACAGATTTCTAAGGAAAAGTGTTTTTTTTTTTTTATGTATGGGAAGTAGTATAGCCAAATTATAAATAATCTAAAAGCCTGGAAAGAATTTTGTTACTGATAGAGTCTACTTCTTAGCTATAAGGAGTATATCACCTAAGCAACATGGTTTTATGAAAGGTAGATCTACAACAACAAACTTATCTGTCTTTCCGTTCAGTCTTCAATTTGGTTGCGTCAATCAAATTTTTACTGACATTTCTAAAGCTTTTTATCAAAGTAAATCACTTTAAATTTCTATCCAAAATTGAAGCATTGGGATATTTATGGCACATTGTTAAAATGGATACAATATTACTGAATCTCATTCATTTCTAGTATCGTCGGAATTTCTCTAAGGAACACACATGGCGCCCTTGCTATTTTTGTTATTTATTATTAATGATTGCGATTTCAATATTGATAACTCTATCTTGTAGTTTGTTGATGATACAAAAATGTTTGCTGTTATTAGAACGTTATCTATGACAATCATGGACTTCAAGTGGATCTTGAGATATAATATAAGGTAATAAAGATAAATGTAAAGTTATAAGATTTTACAAACCCAATAACTTTTCTAAATTTAACTGTAAATTCAGTAGTTCTGATATGGATGTATGCTAATCAAATGAAGGATTTGGTAGTCATTTTAGACAATAAGCTCACTTTTAATACGCACATTGATTTTATCTTAGCTAAATCATTTCGTGCGCTTGGTTTTACTAACAGAAATTCTCTTAAATTTATTGGTTCACACACGTTTAAAAGAACATACATATTTCATTAGACCGTACAATATGCTTCGCCTATCTGGATACCTAAACATAACAAGCCTTTGGATATCTAACCTAACATAGAAAGAATTGAATCAATTCAGAAAAAAAATGCGGTTAAATTTTGCCTTCGTTAATTTAAGTGGTAGGAGAATGTCATTGACTACATTGAAAAATGTCACCCCATTAATATTCAAGCTATTGAATCTAGACCGTAATATTTCATCTAGAATAAACTGTACATCTATTTTAAATTTGTTTTATTTATATATGCCCTTAATGCGATTTTAGATTGAATATGTTGAATATATTAATTATTTCTAATTATGTTTAAATTTATACAAAATAATTATATTCATGAACTCTAGCTGCAAGAGCTAATGGCTCTTCTGAGGGAGATGTTGTATTGGCGTAGAACCAAATGACCATATCCCTAGAATAGCTGGAGTTACTAGCTTTACAAAAATATATATCTTTAGTGATGCATCTTATCCTTTAAGGACGAAAAGGACATTAGAAAGTATCCGTGTTGTTTTGATGTTTTTGTATAAAACCGTTATATATGTTTATCCATTAGATATATTTATATGTTATAGAAAGATAACGGTCTGGTGCATATTTTATCATTTATTTGATAATGATTGGTGATGCCGTTATGGAGATATTGAAGTTCAAAGTAGAAAATTTTGAAAAAAAATAATCTTTATTTTCTTTCTCAAAAAAACCAAATACCTCAAAATTTTACTATAAAACTACTCCAATATCTACAAACTTTTAGAAAGGTGTCATTTTTACTATAACTTACACATACATATTTTATGTCTACGTCGTATAGTCTAGAAGATTTTTGCGAAGTAACCATCTTCTAAAATAAATGTAAAACAAGCTCCGATATCTTTCTAGGATATATAACTCAGTATACATAAATTTAATGGATCAACAGATATAACGAATTTTTTACAAAAACATCAAAACAGCAAGGATACTTTCAAATGTCCTTTTCGTCCTTAAAAAATAAGATGCCCCACTAAAGATATATATTTTTGGAAAGCTAGCAATTCCAGCTATCCTAGGGATATGGTAATTAGGTCCCGCGCCGATACAACATCTCTCCCGGAATCCCCGGGCTAATTTCCCAATGTAAATGAATAACCAAATAAATTAAATAAAAAACGTAGAGCAGTTGAAAGTAAAAAAATTAAAAATTACCGCAGTGGGTAACTCTGAACATTATTTTCAGACACACAATCAACACAAAACAGAAGTATGTGAAACTAAAATAGTTTGTAGAAGCTTCCAAATGAAAATTTAAATTTTTAAAATTTTATGTTTTAAAGTGCTTGAAAATTTTCTATATTGATTGTAATTATTTTTGATTTTAAGCTGATATGCCTCATCAATCTAATGTTCCAATACAAGTTATATTCTCTTTTGTTTGTGAATTACCACTTCAATTTCTAAAATAAATTCAATTCAACAAACTTTAATCATATGTCACAAAAATACATTGAATTTGTTTTCTAATTGATTGAAACTTATTAGAACTGATTTTCTATTCAAATTTTTCAAAGTGAATTTTTCTGTTATTTTTTTTTTTTTAGTTTTCTTTAATGGTGTTATTTCTTCGAAAAATTAAATCTATTAACTCTGTAGAGTCTTTAAGAGCATTTTGATTAATCAAATAATATTTTCTTTAACTTTACTTTATTTTCATGTAACATTAGATGACATATGAATGAATCTTTCATTGCAAAAGGTTTATCGTGTCTTTCTAACAACGCCTTTTATAATCTTCTTTCTCTTTCTCTCTCTATCTCGCCCCAGCATTTTGGTACTTCACTTACATGTAAGCAAATTCTAAAATTGTTCTCAACAGAATTATAATATATTTGTAAAATATGTTATTTTTTTTTTTTTAAATCTCAAAATTTATTGCAATCGTTATACTTAAAAAATAAGAAACTAACAAATATTTTGAAGGTGAAAAAAAAACAACCAAACACACACATTGAAAAATAGTGTAATATTTTCACATTATTGCAACCTTTTTCACCTGGATAAATATTTTAAAATTGAAAATAAAATAAAAAAACAATTTTTAAAGAGTAAAATTTTAAAATGTCTCCAAATGTGTCGGATCAACGTTAAAAAAAAAACAAACAAAATGGTTAAAACTAACTGAAAGAACCTGATGCCATTTTGTTATCTAAAAATACACTCAATTTCATAAAGTTAATGTCATTGAACCATTTTTGGATAATTTTACAAAAATAAATTTTTAAATCATAAGCTTTCGAGATGGCTGCCCACAATGTAGTCCATATTGAGACTGCTTACCAACAATTTAACATGATTGCTGTTAATCTAATATGAATCCAAATAACCTACGATTAAACTAATATTCCATTGTAGGATGTTCATTAATTATGAAACTTATGATTCTAGCCATATACAATTTATTTGGTCCGTCGTATTTTATTTTTGTTGACAGGATCACGTTACTGCAAATGTTATTATGTGCAGGCCTAAAGTACTATACATTCTGTATGAGATACAAATCTCACATATAGCAAATACTCTATATGAGCAAATGGCTCTTTTTGAGATAAAAAGAATAAATAAATAAATACAATATACAAATTTTACTTGTACAGTAATAGCTTCACATTTCTTGAGGTTAAAGACAATAAAAAGGGTTTTATTAAAAGCAATACAGAATATTTTACTTTTTAATGCGTTAGCTGCAATATTGGAGCGAAATCAAATGGCCTCATCTATATCTCAAGTTTTGCAAAATAGGCCTGATAGTAACACATTCGATTTACAAATTCGAAAGTAAATAATTGCTTCATGTCATCACTATTTTCATTCCTAAATTGAACTGACTTTGACATGATGTAAAATTACATCCATTTACCCAACTACAAAGTGAAGTTTTGTGTGAGAACACATTCTAAGCATGGTATGGCAACTGTTGAAGTCTTAAAAGAAGTTTGCTAATTTGTTTAAAAACATCGGACTTTCAAAATGTCAAGTTTTGGACCTCCCACTACTCTTTTGGCTTTTTTGCAATTGTCGGTTAATTTATTTAAAATTTTACTCTAATTGAGGTAGGATACGCATTATAGTACATAATTTCAAAGGCTTTTTTTGTGTCGAGTACAAAACACTGAAGAACTCTCCAAGTAGTAGACGAAATACGCATATCTGTATGATAAACATAACAGTAAAATTAAAAGGCAAATATTCAACTATTTTCACTATTAATTTTTTTATGTAAGTTAAAATCTATTTATTGGCAACGTTTAAGAAAATCGGATGAATATTTGATACATCGTAACAAGTCTTTTCAAATAATATAACATTTCCAATTCTGGGCAGCAATGTGTGTCATTTTATATAATTTAGTTTTTACTTAGATGAATCAATTAAGTTCAAGTAGGTAACTTTAGATCCGATTAGTTAAGCTAGTTCAATTGAAATAAATCAGTTTCAAAATACTTCCCATTTCCCAGACTTTTAGTTGTTTATTTACTCTGAGGGAATTGGTATTATCATTCACTATCACGTTCCAAATATCGATATTGCCATTTAGTATTATGATCGCACTATAATTCTTTTATATTAAGTTGGTCTTGGTTGACAAAATATGTTCATTAATTTTTATATTATAATGACCTCAGTAGCATATACAGAGTAAAATTCTGCTGGATTTTTAACTATCAAGTAAATGAGGTGGTGAATGCAGTCGTTAGAGAGCGGTTGCATATCAACCTTTATTTCCTTCAAACCAACCACACACAAACCATCCACATTTACTGAAATAATGGTACAATTACCAAAACACAAGTGAACCATGTTTGGTATATAAGATTCTGTATAACTTCCAGGGAGTTATGGTCGGAAGTTGATAAAGGTAAAATTTGGAAATAGAAGGAAGATAAAGGTGATAATAGTTATATTGATTGCTTGCTTATAAAGTACGCAATGCAACTGAAACTTTTCATCACTGATGACTGTGTTGAACCAGCAAAATCTTAGATACGGATTTCCATAGAATACTCAAAGAGTGTGTAGTGTATTTTGACTATTCTCCTTTTTTTTATGTTCTTGGATTTCCATAGAATACTCAAAGAGTGTGTAGTGTATTTTGACTATTCTCCTTTTTTTTATGTTCTTGACAGTAACTTAGGTAGAATCACTTTTCACAGTACTACAAGTTTATACTACAACATTAAGAATGTTTTTCAAGCATTTATTTATCAAATTACTGGCTTAGCAACTCATTAAATGTGGAAAACTACTACTCTTCAGGAACTAAGCCTTCATAAACAGAATAGCTCCATTTTATTTAATTTATTGTTACCAGATTATATACTTTAAATTATTTTTTGTCCTTTATTTTATCCCAATGATAAAGGGTACTGGGTCAGGTCGAAAAACCCATAAAACATTTTTTTACTTCATCAGGAATCGTACCTGGGACCTTTTCGGTTGAAAGGCAAGTGCTCTACCTACTGCGCGACCAAGCGTGTGATCCGTCCTATTGATCAGATCTGGCAAAAACTAGACACTGGTGGTTGGGATGTTTGAATACTTGGCAGATTCTTCAGATATTTCTCACTGATCAGAAAATCTGTTTGGAGAATAGTTGTTGTTGTCCACTTTGTGTTGTAGATTATTTTTACGTGTCCTAACGTGGCCAACTGTAGTGACGCTTTATCCACTTTTTAATTTAACTAATTGCTCATTTTAAGAGAACCCAATTGGTCGAACATTTTCTATTTTTATGTTTGAGCATAAACCCACTTTATTTAATCTTGTATTTAAGCTTGTAAACGATAGTGTACATTAATATATGTACATTTCAGACGAAACGATATAAATTGATGTGTCGTTAACCTTTCAACTTCATAGTTAATTCACATTATATATAATAGATGTTTGAGTGTGTTTGTATGTTATTATGTGTTGTTGTTGCGGAATGTTTGTTCACTTTGCATGACACTTTATTGCTTAATATTTTAACAAAATCCAAATTGCAATATTCTGATTTTACAAAATTTCGAAGAGAAGATATAAATTTTATTTGATAAAAGATGCAAAAAACAAAAAAATTAAAAAAAAGCACAAATCTTTATATTTTATTTCGTATTACATCATACAAGTAGTATGAATGCATGTGTTTGTGTCTCAATAGTAAAGTAAGTATAGTAAGTTGTCGTTCATCACAGTTGCTGAGAAATACTTTTTTTTTTTAAATGGAATAACAGAATTGAATAATTTATATTTTCACACCTTTAAAGTGAAATGATTCTTTAAAGTACATACATATATTATAAATATATATAGGTATATAATATATGTTTGTTTATGTATATTTATCTATAATTTTATTTCATTTTATTTTGGTTTTCTAACTTTTTATCACCACAGGATCTCAACAGCAATATATTCTTGTCATCATTAATTCTGTTACATCTGAAAACTATAACAAATACATATACAGACATATAAGTATTATTATGCACATGTAGAGATAAAATAACTGTCGTTTTTTTTTCCTATTTTTTTTTTTTTTTTTTTTTTGGAGACATTTAAATATTAGCTACATTATTTTATGTAATATGTAACTCGTACCTGAAATTGAATTGCATAGGTAAATTGTAAATTTTATACTTTTTGTGAAAATCTAAGGTTTCACTCTGGATGTTTATTCTTATGATGGTGGGGTACTAAAGTTTTTTTTTTTGTTTTTTTTTTATTTTTTTTTTTTTACTTCCTTACCAGCATTTCAATGATATCCTTTTTATGTCATATAAACACTTATATCTATATAATTACAAATAACAAAAAAAAAAAAAAAAAATGAGTTTAAACAATACAGTTTATGAGATAGATTATAAGAAAACTAAGAAAATGACTATAAGAAAGAGAATGAAAATTTTTGTAATATTATTCATATTCAAAACCACATTAAGAAAGATATTCAAATTTCGTTTAAGATTTTTATTTTACAAAAGGATTTCGTAGACAATTTATCTTGGTCGAAGCCTTTCTTTTAAATAAAATCTGCAAGCTATTCTAGAATTCTATTAAATATTTCAAAAATAAAATAAATTTTTTTTATTTTATTTTTATTTGCTTATTCCTTATTTTTTTTTTCTCTCTCTCTCTATTCTCTATCTTTATAGTATTGTTTAAATAAAATAAATTTCCCACAAGTAAAATTGTAGAATTGTAGAAAAAGAAAATAAAATATAAAGAATATAATAATGAAGAAAATGTATTGTGGTGGAAATAATGTAGGGAATTCAAAAAAATTGTAAAATTTAGATTAAACAAAAAAAAAAAAAATAAAAACAATAAAAAATCAAGAAATGGCTTTTATTTTAAAATGCATTTTTGTTTTTAATAATTTCATGCAACGATGTCTTTATTTTATTGAATATTAAAATTGTGGTTATTATTTCTATACCTAAATAGAAAATGTTAGATTATAAAATTTTAATCATGTTCCTACCTACTTCCTAAGTACTTTATGAATTCAGTTGTGGGCATATCTTTTTGTTTAGATTTTAATTAAAATTTAGAAAATTCAAAGTAGATATTCAAAGTATTTTAAAGTGAATTTGAGAGGAGTATAAAATATCTGGTGACTGAAGTGTTTGAAGTAGTAATTACTAAGTACTCATGTCATATGATATAATAAATATTAGTTAATTTGCTTCAGCTATTTAGAAAAAATATATACAGTAAAACACGGTTATAGCTATTCGTTAAATTTCTGACTATAAACGTTTTGTTACTATAGGCCTAGTAAAAAAAATTGCATTTTTATAAACAAAATCAAATTCAATAAAATATCTTTCGTATGACAATTTTAAACTTTATTTTATTCATAAATAGCAATTCTGTTATGTAATCACAAAATATAGATATATCTTTGTAATAAAGAACAGGAATATACAATTTATAAATCAGTTTTTTAATAAAAAAATTCACTTTTGACTTATTTTTATGTTAGTGAAAAAATTGGGGTTATATTTAATGTGACTATAAATGAAATCGATTGTATGAACTTATGAAGTTTATTACTTTCCTTCAAACATATTGTTGAAGGAACAATATGTTTGAAGGAAATATACTATATGTTTGAAGGAAACATACTATAACAGAATTGTGACTACAAACGTTTTTCACTATAAACAAATTAAAATACATCAATTTACTACGTTGAGAGTAATGGGATTTTATTGTGTTAAGTTATATTGAAATTAGTATACCCAGAAAAATGAAATATCATAATTCATAATTATTAAAGGAATAAATTTTCATTTTTTTAAATTTTACAGAGATATTCCTAGAACTCATTCGATATTCCTTTTGTGATTAATACATTCAAAAATTTGGAATAGATTATTATTAACTAAATAATTTTCCAAATCAGTGGGTATGAATCTGAATCATAAGCTTATAAAAATTAACAATTAAAAGAAACAGAAACAACTTTAGTATGGACCCACATAAAGCATAACTTATACATGCTTATCTATAATTATAATATACAATCATTTGAGGACCTGCGCAGTAGACTTTTTATCTCGCTTCTCGTTAATGAACTCTTAATATATAAATGAGTTGTATATAAAACAATAATGCACACACAGTGTTGAAAAAATGTTTAATAATATAGTTTTATTATTCACCAAATACATAATGCAGAGTTCTTATTAAAATAAAAAACAAAAACAAGCAAATCAGTTATTATTATTACATACACTGAACCTATGTACATATGTCAAATAAAAACAAAAAAAAAAAAAAAATAATCTGAAATAAAAAAATATAAAAACAACAAAAAAAAAAAGAAATCAGTCGAATTCTTCTTATGTGAGGCAATTTCTTCTTCACATAGTAGAGTTAGAATAGACAAGCATTGAAGGACCTGCGCACACTTTTTATTTTATCTCGCTTCTCCTTAATGAACTCCTAATAAATAAATTGTGTCTATGTTACGGTTAAAATAAAGAATTCGTTGTTATTAATAATATCCGGATTTTATCCATTAATAATTTTATTAATTAAATGCCACTTAATATATAGGGAATATGTCGAAACGAAATAGTATATGAGGGAGTAGTATTTTTATTTTCAAAAAAGACATGATAACCTACAAATTTTTATAAAACATGAGTGGATAACATCCAAATTTTTATGAAAACAATCAAACTTATCGTGAGAAGTCTATGTCAGTACGTAAATTACTGTTAAAATTACTTTCAAAACTTTAAATTTGGCTTCAACTTGAATTATAATTACTCAACAGGGGCCCCTAGTACTATTATAATCATAGTGTATGATTATAATTTCATTGTAAATTTTTAAGTATAACGGACATTTTGTATGTAAACATAACTTATACCACTATAATCATAGCGTATGATTATGATTTCATACTGTATAATTTTATAAAATTTTGTCAACGTTAAAATTAAATGAATTAAATTCATTTCACAAAAGTATTGTGAACAGAACATGATTAGTTTTTGTATTTTAAAAGAAAAACAATATTTTAAATAAAACAAATAAAAAATAATAATATGAATTAAATTTTAAATTGTTTAGTGATAAAGTGTTAATAAACTTCATAACATTGAGATTTTAAGTGAAGTGAAAAGGGTTGCAAAGTAAGCTACCTAAATTTAAAAATCAAATCATTCTTATCTACCACAGTTGGCAGGAAATTATTGTATTCATATACACGGAATCAGAAATTTGTCGGGAAAGAGAGAGAATTGCTTGCAGGAGCGATTGTAAGAGTATTTGTAGAAAGAAATTGTATAATGTGTTGTGAGGAATTTGATAAAATTGCTGAAGAGATGTTCACACTTTCCTGAGGAATCAAAGGTAATTTTACAAAATTTATCTTACATCTAAATTTAAATATTACTTTTTAAGGAGTACTATTTCTGAAGAGGACCATCGCCGAAGGGAAAGCTTTTTAATAAATATCGCGCTGTAGCTGCAAAATATAATCGAATGTATAAATATCGAGACGTTAGAATTTCAGAAACCATTTCAAAATCATTTATTATTTAATGGCAAAAATTGTTTTATACTTAAGATATTTTAGTATAAAGTAAAATCATTGTAATGCGTAATACATAATTTTTGATATATATAATAAATGTACATTATCTATATATAATTCTTCGCTGGTGTCAGCATGTACCGTTATAATATTTTGTTTGAAAGAGAAATATTATTTCTGTTTCATGCATACATTTTGTTTTTAACATAAATGAAGAAGAGAATTTATTTGCAATCGAATTGGAAGAAATTTTTTTCTTTCTTTCTTACATCTCATCAAGAATGCCTTTAATATAGGAGAAAAAAAAAATCAAACTTTAGTCAAATTAATTTAAATTTAAATGAAACGGAATATACTGTACACATTTCTTTTTATTTTCTTTTGTTGTTTTTCTTCTTAATACATCATAGTAGAAAAGATAATTCTTTAATAAGAAGATATGCACTGAGGAAGTTAAAATTCCATTTACAAAAAAACTCCATAAGTTAAAAAAGCAAAAAACTATTATTTTTCTTATGTAATAAGTTGTGAGAAAGACGGAGTGCGATATAAATGATTTAAAAAACAATTTAATTTTGAATAGCCCACGGGCCACGGGAGAAGAGATTTCTAATGTACATGGTCGTCTGAAATCAACGTATTAAATTTATTCGGGTATGAGAGTAAAGAAATTTTGAATGATTGACTTTTTACAGGTACCTACATAACATAATATTGGTTCCAAAACCATGTTATTTCTTAAACATCATATTATTTTCTTTTATTGTCTTATAAGGGAAGTAAAATTTTTTTTTATTATAAACAGATTATAATTGATGTATTTTCAATAGGTTAAATTTTTTCAGGTATTGAGCCAGGTAGTTAATACCAAGAACCAATAGTTTTTTTTTATGAATGACTCGATGCATTTTTATTTCCTTCAAAATTAAATTTTGCCATGTAATAATCAATGATAATTTATTAATTATTAATAATATTAGAAGTTATAAATAGGAAGGGAATTTGAATATTAATAAAGTGAATAAATAATGTTTCTTATTACTATGCATTTTTTAATGTAACATCTCGATATTTGTTCGATAATTTTTTTCCCACTTTGTGTTTTGATTTTTTATCTCTCTCTCACAAATTAAATTCTTATTACTTTCTATTTCTTACAATTTTGGAAATCGACTAGAAATCTTATAAAATTTTATTCCAGTGCATTTTCTTATTAATGGATCCTTTACCTACTATCCTTTGATAGTAGATGCGTGTGCGGCTTTATATTATATAATAATTTATGTACATAATCTTTCCCCTTTTTATTTCAATCTACTGAGAATTGTTTTTGTTTTATGGATCCATTTTTACATTTCTTTTTAACGAAAGATAAAAGAAAAAATAACAACAAAAAAAACAAATAAATGTCGAATTAGCACGTAATTCTTTCTGTTTCCTCCCCTGCTAAAACAAAATGGATTAAAAATATTTAGAATAATAATTTCAATGCTATTGAATACATTCTTATTTACTTGAAAAATATATTTTAAAATAATTTTTTGACTGTATTGATTAGCGTAAGTTATTACGTATTTTTTTATAAAAAATAATCAAAAAAACTTTAATCAATTTATATAATCAACTACATAAGTGTTGGCATAAGTGTTAGCATTTAGAGCAACGTTTACACATAAGATTTTATTTGATAAAAGTTACTTATTTATTTATTTAGGGTTTGTTTGGCTCAAATAAAAAACAATGATTTTAAATATATAGAAATTAAAAATTATAAACAAATAAAATAAAAAATACATCAAAATGAAAAAAAAAATTACCCTATTAATCTTTTAAATAAATAAAAAAAAATACAATTAAGAAAAAGTTGAAAAAATCTTACAAATGTAGGTAGCTTAGTATCTACTAATTGTTATTATCAATACTATTATTTATAACAATTAATATAACAACAAAAATAATCAAACACAACAAACATTAAACAAAAAGTTCAACAAATGACAAGAGTCGATTTCGATTTAAAGGAAAAAATTAGTTTCCAGCATTTTTTGTTTCAAAAATGTTTAATGATAATAGGATAATATTCTATTTTTTCATTAAACAAAGTCGGATGCCAAAATTTGTGGAACAACGTTTACAGGACAATCAAACTTTCAATAGTACAAACTAAATCTTGATGTCTAAACGTTACCTAATCGTTAGTACCTAATTTTAGCGGTTTTTTATTTGTAAATAAAAAACAATAGCTATATTAAGTTTACTTTATTTCTAATATTTTAGTGTTTTTTATTTAAAAAAACACTAAAATATTAGGATATATTCATATAGGATATATTCATATGTATATGTATATATCTATCTATTGATATTTGATATTGTAGTCTTTTGTATTTTAAAATAAAAATAACAGTAGTTTTGAATTTTTTGGTTTTCCTAATTTATAAAAAAAAAGAAACAGTAAGACGCAAGTTTCCCGTCCGAGCTGCCTTTGCCATGACCATCAACAAACCGCAAGGTCAAACTCTCAATAAGGTTGATATTTTATTTGATGCACCAGGCTTTTCACATCGACAACTATATGTCGGGATTTCGCGCATTACTGGGAATATAAATCATTTGAAAATTGTCACCGAAGAGAATAGAACTGTTAGAAATATAGTTTTTAATGAAATATTAGTTGATTAAATATTTCAATCTATATCAATCCAATTATATAGTCTGTCTGTTAATCTACTAATTTAACTAAAGTATTACATATTACTAAAATATTGTTGATAGGGGAAATTTTGATTTCGATAACTTATAATGCAGTACAACCTAGAATGCTCCAATTTTGATTTTTCACTATATATAATGGTAGCAAAAAGTTACGCAGTAACGGGTATTTAACTAGTTATTTATAACAACTGATTATTTGTTAATTATAAAATAAAAATTTAAAAAAAAAAAATGAAATCTAAAAAAAAATTATATATTTTTTTTTATTTGAAAAAATATGGGTCATAGAAATACTTGCTGCAAGATAATGCTTTTGTGTAAATACCGATGAGATATGAATATAATAATCTATGAAAGTAATTTATACTCTATACATAAGAGTCATAGGAACTGACTTTTATCTGCATTTAGTCATATTCATTAATCATTATTTAGAAAAAGTAATCATAACATGTTATGTTTATTAGTTACAAAATATGATTTAGCTTTACATTTTAAGTTTATACATTATATTCATAGATAATGCTAATAAAAATATAAATAAATCACGTTTTTTTCATATGTGTATAACTTGTGAATCCTATTCATAAATTGTGACAAAAAAATCATAATGTCTATTTTTTTTAGCTATAATAAATGATTTTCTCGTTAGGATTAGGATATGATTTCAAATCATACTTCTATAATTAAGCGATCATAGCATGCATTTGTGACTAATTAAAACAAAGGATATGCATTTTAGGTTTACTGAATGATATGATTTCTCTGAGTGTATTAACTTCGTCATAAATTATTAGGTATTATACTTTAACTAGGGGCCCCTGTTGAGTAATTATATTTCAAGTTGAAGTAAAATTTAAAGTTTTTAAAAAAACAATAATTTACGTACTGACATAGACTTCGCACGATATAGCAGAAACCACTCGTGTTTAATAAAAAGTTTTGTGGTTAGTAAGTTTTATTTAGTTCACATAAATACACGTCCCTCATATACTGCTTCGTTTCCGATATATTCCCTATAGTAAGTGGCATTTAGTGATAAAATTACTAAAAACGTATCTCTTTAATGACAAAACTTTTTATATATATACCTACATAATACATAATTGTAATAAAAACTATATTATTACTACAAATAACCAAAATTTAGAAACAGTTACTTAAAAAGATAAAAATGAAGAATTCAAGTGATTTGTTTTGTTGTTGTTTTTATATTTTTTATTTTAGATGAATTTGTCTTTTTGTTTTTTTTTTTGGAATATGTACATAGTGCATAATGTAAATTATAATAACTGATTTGTTTGCTTTTGTTTATTATTTTAATAAGTTCTCACATATGCATAATGTATTTGCTGAATAATAAAACCATATGAGTAAAAAATTTTCAACTGTGTGCGCATTTTTGTTTTATATATACATCTTATATATTATATCAGAAGTTCATTACGGAGTAGGAGAATCGAAATAAAATGAAAAGGTGTCTACTGTGCAGGACCTTAAATGCTTGTTAATTATATTTATAGATGATACTATTACTCATAACCACCGCAAAGACAAACTTTAAATATAATTACCCATATCTACATATATGTAGATGTCATATTTTCATATAAATGCATTTAAATATGTTACTCATCTATTCTATTATATAAAGATGATTAACATATAGTACAATAAAAATTGGTGTTTAGTTATGAATGTTATGTATTCAAACAAAAATAATAAAATATTGCCTGGTACCAATATACATATTATGTACATAAAAATAAAAAAATTGATTTAAAAGTTTAAATCAAAAATTTTCAATTTACATTTATTATTGTACATCTAATAAATTCTGTTTCTTCTACTGCAAATGTACATATCCTATATACTATGTATTTATATATGAGTGAAGTAGATTTATGTAGATACGTATTTTCATAAAAGTAAAAAAAAATTGTAGGTATATAAATATGTATGGATTATGTATGAAAGTAATTCTGAAACAGATTAAGCTCACAATTCTGCAAGAGAATTAATAAAATTTGGGTCTATATTTTCATTAACCAAAACCGTGTTTATTTATAAATTAAGAATATTTTTGGTAAATTGAAAAAATAATATAAAGTTAAAATGCTTGTCAATTATAATTATAGATAGTTACTTTGACTCTATTATGTAAAGATGAAATTGCCCGTCATATGATTTTTTTTTTGGTTTTGTTTTTTATTTTAATAAGAACTCACGAATAATGTATTTGGTGAATAATAAAACCATATGATTAAAAAATTTTCAACAAAATTTTCATATTAGAAGTTCAATAAGGATAATTATATATATACTCCAACTGTACTATATAAAAATGAATTTGCTAGTCATATGAACAATTCAACTGATTTTTTTTGTTTTTGCTTTTTTATATTTTTTATTTGAAATGAATTTATTTCTTTGTTTTTATTTGGCATATGTAAATAGATTCATTTGCAAGTATATAATATAAATTATAATAATTGATTTGTTTGCTTTTGTTTAATACTTTCATAAGATCTCACTTATGCATAATGTATTTGCTGAATAATAAAATCATATGGTTACAAAACTTTCAACTGTGTGCGCATTTTTGTTTTATATACAATCTTATATATTATATATATTAGAAGTTCATTAAGGAGTAGGAGAATCGAAATAAAATAAAAAGGTGTCTACTGCGCAGGACCTTAAATGCTTGTCAATTATAATTATAGATTTTCTCGTTAGGACTAGGATATGATTTCAAATCATACTTCTATAATTAAGCGATCATATCACGGATTTGTGACTAATTAAAACAAATGATATGCATTTTAGGTTTACTGAATGATATGATTTCTCTGAGTGTATTAATTTCGTCATAAAGTATTAGGTATTATACTTTAATTTTATTGTAAGGTATATATTTTCAAGAACCAGAAAACAACTACAATTATAACAAAACAAATATTTCTTTTTATAGTAAATCGTATCGAACTGCTTCTGGTGCAATTGCACAGGGGATTCACTAGTATATAATATATAGTTAGTTATCTTACATTGTTGTACAATCATATAAATTTGACGAAATATCACCAACACTTTTATCTGTGTCTAATTAAATTTACAAAACTACTTTCAAAATAAAAACCACTACATTCAATCCTCCATGGATTATAATATTTAAAATAGCAAATGTAGATAAATTGAAACTACTTATTATTTTAAATTTTATATTCTAAGTCCAATCTTATCAATCACAATAATTTTAAATGTTCTATTTGGTTTCTTAACAACATTCTTTATTCTGAATTGCTAATAATAAAATAACTTTAATTGCAATTTTTACAAATTGTCCTATAAACTACACTATCGAAATTTAAAAGCAATTTTTTCGCTGGTTTTTTATTTGTCGTGATTTGTTTTTTGAAAAAATTTAATTTTTTTTTTTGCAAGTTTTCCTGACATTTTCATATAATTTATTATCAAAAATTATTTTCCCCAATTAATTAGTATTCAAGGTGACCATAAATTTTATTTTGTATGTATAGTCATGAAATTAAAATTAAACGGGAGGAATTTTATATTCATGACTTCTCCTCAATTAAATGCCAAAAAAAAAAAACAAAAATAAACATAAAACCTTAAATAAAAATTATATGTATATAAAAACACATACACACACACACACACACACATAATTCTGAACTTTGGGAAAGAATACAAAAAATGAACGAAAAGTGAATAATTGAAGTATTTAAAAGTTTTCAGTTTATGAGTTTTTTATTTTTTTAAAGATTACTTATTTTTTTTTTTTTCATGAGTATGACCAGAACACAAAAAAAATGTTGATTTCACTATCCTTGCACGGCGACATTAAAAATATTTTTTTTTTTTATTAAGTAAATTAAATGAGAAAATAAAAATAAAAACAAAAACTTTTGTCAACTAAAAAAAAAAAAAAAATATATTCCCACAATTTTTTTTTTAGTTTTCTAGCAGAAAACAAGGACATTATAATTGCAGTTGGCTACAACAACTATGTGGCTTGTAGAAAAAAAACAAAGTTCTGATTAAGTTATTTGAAATCTTGGATTGTAAGAAATCGTGAAAGGAATAATAATAGTGTTAGATGTAATTGGTTAACAGTGGAAAGACTAACTAGATATCAAGTTTACAAAAGGACGTGAACTTGAATCCAAATTTATGTACCTAAATGTTTGAGGCAGACTAAAAATTAACGTAGAAGGACTTACGCAATATTGATATGTTGGGCATGATGTGAAATTGTTCTGAAATAACTAAATTTTGAAATATATTAACCCGCTAATAATGTCTGTAAAACTTTTCGATGAATTAAAGCAAAAAACTGTAGCACAAACCCAATAATTTAAATATGAAGCTTTTTCAAAATATTACCGCAAAAATTACCGATTAAAAAATCCAGGAATAGCTAGTAAATTTTTCATTTAATTTTTATCATAATCGTAAACATTGTACTTGCAATGAATTACACATAAAGTGGAACAAAAATAATCTACTACGAAAAGTTATTTATAATTTTTTTGTATGCGAAATGTGGAAAATCCCCAACAACTATTATTGAAAATTAGGTCTATTTAAATAACACAGTCCCATTTGATTGTTTTTAGCAAATTATTATATTCTCCATAAAATTTTTGTTTTTATGAATAATGAAAGAAATTAAAAATTTCAACTAAACATATTAGAAATACCCATTATCACAGTGAGCGGTGTTTTAATTCAGAACCTTTTGATTAGTCTGAAACAAGAAATCTATTATACTGTGTCGATTCGATTCAAACAAAATTGAATTTTCAATGTCATTTCCAGTGCTATAGTTTTTAACTATTCAGTGTGTATGTATTACAAGTATTAAATGGTGCAAGCTTTCGCTATATCGACTTTTAGGAGGTTATTAATAGAACTATTTTAATTATTTAAGTATTTTCTTAGATTGATCGCCTAATAGATTGTATATATTGGTGTAATATTTTCTGTAATCAATTTAGTAATAATATAAAAAAATGTAATCAAATAATAATTATTAATTAGTTAATATTACTGGTATTTAAAAAAAAAAAAAAGTTGGATGAAACGTTTAAATATAATTGAACATTTCATAGCTTTAAATAACTAACTTTGGATAGGTCCAATTCCCAAATTAAAATTTCAATTTAAAAACTTCAAATCTAAAATCTTAAATTTAACATTCTAAATTGAATATGCAAAATCTAGGAAAAAGTTTACGTTTATTTATTTATTTATGCTTACTACAAACATTATATATATATTATTCTGCATTTATCTGGATGTTTGTAAGTTCGACGGAACGCTCCAACACATATACAAATTGCATATGTATACAAATGCATTTATATACAAATTGCTTTGATGCTTTTTTTAACCCCTGTCTACCATGCTGAACCTTTGCAGAAAAAATTGATTGCATGAACTATATTTTTTTAATTTAATGTTAGTCTTCTTCGCAAATAATAAGGAAAAATAAAAAATAATAATAATTATAATATAAATAAAACAAACAATTTTTTTGATTTATAATAATAAGGACTAATAGAAATTTAATCAATAGTTTAATATGGTATAATAACCAAAAGGCAAACAGCATTTAACACAAAAAAAACATAATTCACTCAAAGGTTATTCTTATTACTTAAAGATAACAATAATATACATGTGTATCAGCATATTTGTATTGTATAATATTATACATTATACTACTTTATTGCCTATACCTTTTATTTTTGTCATTATTGTGTGCGTAACTCACTTCACTCAAAAAAAATTATTTTTGTTTTTTTTTTGTTTTTTTTTTATTATTTGCTGCATCTGTATTCTGTATGTTCTGCATGCTCCATTCCAAAAATATTATTTTATTTTCAGTGTTAAGTGTTCATTGTTCACTTCACTGTTCAGGTTCACTGTTCAATCAATAGAACTTGATAGAAGTAGAGTAGGATAATAAACTCTACTTCTACGTCGGATAATAAAACATTGTTTTTTTTAAATTGAAAATTATTGATGAAAATGTTTTTGTATTTTTTGTAAATTTTACCAATTTAGATACAAAATTTTGAATATTTTTTTAAAAATAACACAATACCATAATAACAGTTTATTCATATAGCAAAATAAGATCCCTATACAGTACACAAAAGACAAAATTTATATGAAAATAAGATCCCATTTTTAAATTTTCTCTCCCAGAGGCCACAATAACGCTAATACGGTATAATTTATACTAAATGGAACCCAACTAACGAATTATAACTAAATGGAAGTGAGTACGAGTATACCATACAAAAATGCAAACATTTTATACAAATTTGTTGGTATGGTACTTCTTTTTCTGTTATATAAAAAAAAAAAGATTAGTGTTAGGCCAATTTAAACATAAATAAAAATAAATAAAAAGTGATATAAACATAAGTACTGTAATTTCGGAATAAAGAATCTAATGAAAGAAAAAAAGACACTTGGATTTATTTTGCTTCCGTCATTTATGACGGGTTACAAAGCTAGTATTACAATATACATAAGTGTTCCCAAAACTTTGGAAAAAAGCTACCGTTATTGTAATTAAAAAACCTGGAAAAGTTTCTACAGACCCTAAAAACTACAGACCAATTAGTATGTTACCTAACATAAGTAAAATATTTGAAAGACTAATTAACAAATATTTGATTAAAGTTACAGCAGATAAAGCTGTCATACCTAATAATCAATTTGGTTTCAGAGCAAATCATTCCGCCATACATGCTATAAATAAGCTTACATCAGACGTATGTTGGTATCTTAATGATAAAAACTACGTGGGTACTTGCCTAATAGATTTTGAATCTGCTTTTAATTCAGTGTGGACTGAAGGCCTAATATTTAAACTTATAAACTACAATTACCCGATTCATCTAACGAAAATTATTTATGACATGATAATTGATAAGACATTTGTAGTTAAAATTGGTAACATTTATTCTGAAAAACTATTCCGCATTAAAAACGGTTTTCAACAGGGAACGGTAAACTCTCCAATTTTGTTTAATATCTTTTTGAGCGCTTTATTACACAGCCTTAATAATAATAATGACGCTAAGAGTAATTTAGCATTTGCTGATGACCTCATAGTTTACGTGGCGGGAAAAAAAACTGCAAATATTCAATATAAGCTACAGTCAATGTTTAATCAAGTTCTTTCCTATGCTAACTCTTGGAAAATGAGAGTTAGTTTTAGGAAATGTGAAGTAATTTTATTTCGAACATCATTGGATAAATTTAATAAGGACGTTCGACAAAATTGAAGGAATTTCCATATCCAAGCGCCAGGAAATATTAAATTGGTAAACAGAAAATATGTGAAATATCTAGGGGTAATTTTGCAATACAATCTTAATTTTACTGAACATATTAAAAATAAAATTATATCGGCGAGAAGGGCATTCGCTATTACCCAAAAATTGTTTAAATCAAAATTCTTGTCTTCCAGGGTTAAAATAATAGCTTATCAACCGCTTATTAGACCCATTTTGACTTACGGCTACCAAATTTGGTATAATATTAGTGCCTCACTTATGGAATTATATAGAAAGTTAGAAGAGGAATTTCTGAGAGGGTGTACAGGTATTTATCGTAAGCCAGATACTGAATATAAACATTTCTTTTCCAATAGAATGCTGTATAGCCGGCAAATATTTCTAGAATTGATGTTTTTGTTTTGCATTTAATTAGAAAACATTATGTTAAACTCACAACTAATATAATAGATAATAGCTTAGTTTCACATTCTGCATATCCAGAAAATAAATACATTGAAGACTCATTAAGCTCAGGTTTCATTCCCCCAGAAGCATTTCTCTTTCTTGATCGCAATAGATATATTCAATCCAATTATAGCAATATCCCTATTATTTATCACGCTTTTAGACGTAGCACCCAAAAACAGATCACTTTCGAGCCAAATATTAACCCCAATACCCAACTACCAATTTGGAGATATAACATGAGCCTCTCACCAAAAGACGTACACCATATTATAAATATTAATAAGTTCTGGTGGTTAAGCTACTAAGAAAATTGGTAACAAAAACAATTTTTTTTAATTTTATACTAAATTTTAAGTTCAACTAAACATTACAGTTCTGGTTTAGTAATAGTAGGTTAATTAGTTGTAAGTTAGTTTTTTAAATAGTTTGTAAGGTTTTATTAAAAATATGTAAAATTAAAGTCGGTTTTCTAGCCTTTTCCGACTCTTGTTAAAATGAATAATAAAATTGTAACTCAAGAAAGTTGTAAAAATACGTAAAACATATGTAAAAAATACTAAAATAATTTTAATTGTAATGTAATAACTTAGAGTAATCGTAAGTGGTTCAATAAGTTAGTTTATAAGTCATAATGTGAATCATTTTTTTTGTTAATTTTTTGTATGATTTAAGATAGAAATAAGTTGGCTATGTTACAAATAAATATATATAAAAAAAGAAAAAAAAAAAAAAAATAAAAAATACATAAGTGTACAAAATTAAACAAACAAAATATAATTTTAAGCTTAATCTTATTCTAGATCTTAATATTAAAATTGAAATTTATACAATTTAGTAATTATTTATTACCAAAGAAATTTATACTAACTCTAAGATGTAATATGTAAGTGTAGTTTTTATGTGGTTGGGCTGTGTTTAATGTAAAATCGGTGTGGTGTTTTTGTTTATATATTAACATTTTTTTTTTTTTTTTTTTTTTTTTTTTTTTTTTTTTTTCAGATAGTAGTAAATCATCGAAAGAGGCTTCAGGGACTACCTATTACCGGGGAAGGCAGTTTGAAGGACTGTGGGACCTTAACCCACTAAAAACTCCTATCATTATTGCAACATTAAAACTAGTCTTATAGACTAACCATTAATTTACATTTAACTCAAATACCTTTGATCTACCAAAATCCAATAAAGTTTTAATAGATAAAAGGTTTTAACCTAACTCAAGTGGTCTTGTTCGTTTTAGTCGCTTCACAAAGTTTTGATTGTCAATTAAGCTAGAAGCTTCGGTATTGACATGTTGGATCAGACATAAAAGTGCAGCGCATTTAATTATTTCGTCTTTTATAGATGAGATCTTCAGATCTCGATGAATATCGGCATTGCGAACATACCATGGAGCATTGACTATGTTGCGCAGTACCTTATTTTGGAACGTTTGGATAGTTTGAATATGGATTTGTTTAGCACATCCCCATATTTGAATACCGTATGCCCAGACTGGCTTCAATATTTGATTATACATCAAAACTTCGTTATAGGTCGAGACCGTAGAATTCCGCCCAATCAGCCAGTATATTTCTCTATATTTGAACTGGAGTTCTTGTTTTTTGATTTTCACATGCTCTTTCCATTTCAGTTTTGTATCCAAGGTCATGCCAAGATATTTAGCTTTATTCTCGTATGGAATCACGACATCATTAATTCTAACTGAGAGAGGAGTTACTATGTTTTTATAGGTGAAGTTTACATGACTAGATTTGGCTTCATTTAATTTAATTTTCCATTTTTTGCACCAGTTGGAAATTTCGTCATTAGCTTTTTGCAGTTTGTTTGTAGCTTCTTCTATAGTAGAACCAACTGCCATCAACGCTGTGTCATCTGCAAAGGTTGCTATTTTTATATTTTCTACATCGGGTATATCACAGGTGTATAACAAATATAAAATTGGACCCAGTATACTACCTTGCGGTACTCCAGCTTTTATATCTCTTAGAGAGGAGTATTCATTCTAATTTTTAACTCGAAAAACTCTATTTGAGAGATATGATGAAAATAATTGAACATAATTTTTAAGAAGCAAACAACTTAGCTTTTTGATGAGTCCTTCATGCCAAACTTTATCAAAAGCTTGGGCTACATCTAGAAATACTGAAGAACAAATTTGTTTATTTTCCAGTGCCCTTTCTATAATGTCTGTTATTCGATGTACTTGATCTATTGTTGAGTGTTTTTGCCTAAACCCAAATTGGTGATTAGGTATTATATTCCTGTTTTCTATGAGGGGTTGAATCCTTCTCAATAGTAACTTTTCAAACAACTTCGATATTGTAGGGAGCAAAGATAACGGCCTGTAGGATTTGGTGTCGTTAGAAGGCTTTCCTGGTTTTTGGATCATTATTATCTCGGCAACTTTCCATATACTAGGTACGTGTTTAAGTTTAATGCAGGCATTCATTATATATACCAAGAGTGTGAGAACTTTGTTGGGTATATTTTTTAGCACATTTGAAGTTATTAAATCAAAACCTGGGGCTTTATTTAATTTTAGGTTTTTTATTTCCTTAATTACTTCTTTTCGACTTATTAAGGGAATATTTATATCTTCATGGTTATATATTTCAGTTAAGTAATATATTAACATAAACATTCTTTTAACAGGCTCATATTTACCATAATATGTGCCCTATGCTACCACGCGGAGTAATAGGAGAAAAAAAAAAAAAAAAAATTTACCATAATTGGTACGATGAAATATTGGACAAAAAATATTTTCCAGTCTAAAGCGGTTTCTGTTGTTAATATGTAAGTGGATCATATGTCTAACATAAGGACAATTAATTTAATTATTTAAAACTTTAAATAATGAATATGATATCAACCTCCCTTCTGGACTCTAACGATTTGAGATGCAATAACTTTAACCGATTCCTATAATCTCAAAAAAAAATTTTTGTGTAGCTTCAATTCTTTAGATATGATTGAGGTATTCCATAATACAATATTCAAAAATAAAAAATTGTATATCAAACAGAAGAATATAATAGTTAGTTTTTGGGCTATAGTACAACTATTTAGCAAAGAAAAATTGAAAAAAAATGTATGACACCAGATTTTTAGACCTAATTAATTGAAATTGAAATGAAGAAATTTTTGATGTTAGGTAAAAAAAATTTTTTAGTCTCGAATGAAAAATTCATACAACAAAAGGATAACATTGTGGAAAAACTAGATTTGTCGCTGGCTGTGTAATTTATGTTACTTTCAATTCAAACTACTGACATTTGAATTTATGCCACACTCTCTCACATGTTGTCACAGTGGGCCTTAGTGATCTAAGTGTGTCGGCGTACTATTGGCAACCAACACTATAGTATATATGATATTTTTAAAACATATTAGGCCAAAACAATTTCCAACTTATAACCTATATTCTAGAATATACAATATTTTTATTTTGAGTATTAGAGAATTTAGGTACACAATGCTCCGCAATAATAATATTATAAACAATAGTTTGTATTGCAATCTAAATCGCAACATCATTAAGGGTTTCAATATTTTTTGTGTAAATAAAACTGGCTAGAAATGTTCACTTGACATTCTCATACAAATAAAAATATAAAACAAAAACAAAAACAAAAACTAAGAAATAAAACTTTTTTTTAACTTAAAATATGCAAAAAAAAAAAATAAAACAAAAAAACTCAAAACAAACATTTTTTTTTAGTTTCCCTAATTAATTTGTTATATAAGAAATTAGGTAACTCTATTTATTTTTTATTTTTATTTTGTTTTTTTTTACAACATAGAACCGTTCATTTAAATTGGTCTGTTTTCGCAAAGAAAATTATTACTGTATATAAATAGTATTTCATAATAAATAAAATAAATAAGAAAAAAAATATGTAATGGAAGTGTAATGGAAATTTTTTGTTAACGGTTTGATTGGTTAGTTAGATTTACTATATTATAGTTCCGAATAAACGTTACTAATTTTATATGATGTGAGTATTATTATTCTAACTATAAGTGAACATTTTTACCGATTTCAATAGAAGTTGAATACAATTACAAATCTATACTGATATTTATTCTTAATGTAATTAGTTTTTAAATTTCTATAAACCTGGAGGGGCATTTTGTAAGATGATAGGGTCAAAAGAAAATGATAAATTTTGTTTTTAGCATCTTGTAAGGTTTTTGTCACTGTAATTTCAATTTCAGTTAATTTATTTACCCAAATATTTTATTTTATTTTATTTCATTTTATTATCTACATGGTATTGAAAAAAAAAAAAAAAAAAAGATACATAATAGTTATAATAATACATAGATTACATAATATATACAATAAATATATAAAAAATTATTTTAGATCAAATTAAATCTAGTTAATTTTTTTTTTCTTCTCTTCTACTTTTACCTTTTTTTTTACTTTAGCAGGAATTTACTTATTAAGAGATAAAATATACTAATTATACATTTTATTGATTTGCATTATTTTAATATATTAGACAGAAAGAGAGAGAGAAAAAAATTTAGAAATTAATATTACATTTTATTTTAGTTAATTTTTAATATGAAACAATTAATTATTAAGTTAATGTTAGTTATAATTATATATTAATTTAGGATTTGATACATTATCTACAAATGAGTCAATAACATTTAATTAATTTAGATTTGAAAGCATTTTTTGAAAGTGTGTCATGGGAAAGGGAGCTGAACTGATTAAATAGTATGCAACACCTGTTTATGGGTTCATTTTTCCCATATTCAGTTCTATGTGTTGTTTCGATTAGAAATTTGGTGTGTCTTGTAGGTCTAACATCGTTATTGATTCTGATTCTTAATTTAATAAGGTCAACATCAACCTTATCAGATAGAACGTCGAATGTAAAGCAGTTTGAAAGTAAAATTCTACGCGAGTTTTAAGCTCAGTAAATTTATAGAATGGAGCCTTTCATGGTAAGGTGGAAGGTTATTAAAGTCTCTGGGATTATATAGATGTCTTAAGGTGAAGAGAAGGAACTGTTTTTGGATTGATGGAATTCTTGTACTATGGATTAGAAAGGTGGGATCCCAGATAATACAACCATATTCTAAGATTGAACGCACTAGGGAGCAGAATAAAGTTCTTGTTACCCATATATTATTAAATTCTCTTGCCCTTCTTTTGATAAAACCTAGCATTTTGTTAGCCTTTGATATCATTGTTTCATAGTGGAGATAAAAATTTAATTTATTATCCAAGATGATTCCTAAATCATTAAAATGATCTACACGCTCTAAGTTGAGGCTATGCAAAGTATAGTTATATATATAAATGTAGATCTTTTACGAGTGAAGCTCATGACGTAACACTTACTAACGTTGAGG
The DNA here is from genome assembly GCA_963942445.1 of Argyra leucocephala. Lineage (NCBI taxonomy): Eukaryota > Metazoa > Arthropoda > Insecta > Diptera > Dolichopodidae > Argyra > Argyra leucocephala. The sequence goes on along the minus strand of OZ012678.1, from coordinate 139,252,457 downwards.
TCTAGCATGTTTTCAGAGCACCATTTTTCTAAGCATTTAAGTTTAGACTGGAGGAAGCAAAAATCACTAAAATTATTTATAATGTTGTGGTATAATTTGAGATCATCAGCATAAAAAAGGTGAGATATGCCAGATAAGCAATTAGAAAGGTCTCTAATGTATATATTGAAGAGAAGTGGTCCTAAGTGGCTTCCTTGAGGTACCCCAGAGTAGACATAAATAACTTTAGACGTAATACCTTGAAACTTAACCAATTGAATTCTTTTGGTATTATAAGATTTTATCCAATTTAACATAGTGCCACTGATACCTAGTTTTGCCAGTTTTATTTCTAGTATATCGTGATTTATTCGATCAAATGCCTTCCTAAAGTCTATATATACATATATACATATTGTGTCGATTTGTAGACCTTTTTCCATAAGAGATATTACCTCAGATGTAAATAACACTAAATTAGTGGTGGTAGAACGGCCTTTTCTAAAATCGTGTTCCTGGTTAAGAAATGGATTTATTATAGGTGTTATTTTATCTGTTACGAGTTTTTCAAATAACTTGGGTATAGTCGACTGAATTGCTATGCCTCTATAATTTTCAATTAAAGTTTTGTCACCTTTTTTGTGAATTGGTATTAGGTACGATGTTTTCCAAATTAGTGGATTGGTATTAGGTACGATGTTTTCCAAATTAGTGGAAAAATTACTAATGTTAGGGATCTGTTAACAATTAAGGTAAGTGGAACAGTTAAATTGAAAATACAATTATACAAAAATATCGGCGGAAGAAGATCAGGACCATGCCCTTTTTTTATGTCTAAGTTATATACTTCTGTAAAAACGTCCTCAGATGACAAAGCTAGGTTATGCATAAGAGGAATTATGTTAGTTAATAATTTGGAATTCACAATTTCCAATTCTTGGTCTGTTTGTGATTGATGGTAAATTTCTTGGAACTTGTCTGCGAAAGCATTACAGATTTCATTAGGGCAAGATAAGATTGTGCCATTAAGGGACATCGAATTTGGATAACCTGAGGATTTACGCTTTGTATTAACAAATTCAAAAAATTTTCTCGGATTACACAAAATAAAGTTTCCAATACTCTGAATGTAAGTGTCATATGCTATGATGGATATTTTTTTAAATTCAGCAGTCGGAACACCTATCAAATTAATTTTTTTATATAAATTATTTCTTCGATTACGCAGAGATCTTAGTTCCTTATCTAGCCAAGGTTCCGATAATTACAGTAACATACAAGTACTTTTAATTTTACAGAGATCAGATCTTATACTAATTAACCCTTTCCCTCCGGCTACTCTTTCCCGTTGTCTAAAACGAATAATATTTTAAAACCAGAGTAATGTTTGGCTAGATAAGCCAAAAGTCAAGTTTGGTTCTTCTAACCCTTGTAGGTTCCGATCTATGGACCGTCCTATAAATAGGCCAACCGGCAAATATGGGTGCATAATTTTAAAACAAAAATTTTAAACAAATAAAAATATTATTTTGGTTTATTATATTTTTTAGAGTTCGAATGACAAAAATAAATACATTGAAACAAACTAACTAAATATTATAAATTAAATACATAAAAAAAAAATAAAACTATTTAAATTTTAGAAACTTTTTTAATTATTAAACATTATATTCCCGAAATTGGATAAAAACAATTAAAAATAAAAAAGAAATTCAATTATATGATAAAAATTTAGTATACTTTGTAAAATATAAACGACTAATGCATAAGGTCTTTGTGCAAGTGATGGAATAATGAGCGAAGCTGTTCTTTCGGTTTGGGAAGAACGCGATTTGTTATATCAGAGTCTCTGTTGAGGAAGGATTCTTGCTTTTTGAAGATATTTACAAAATATAGACTAGTGATAGCTGCGATTTCTTGAGATGATTCGTTTGATGATACAAAGTATAAATTCCAAACGCTTACAACTGCTAAACCAATTACGAAAATAAAAACAGCCCACTATAATCCTTACCTTTTAGCATGATTCTGTACTTATTGCTATTTTGATCAATTCCATCACTACTCTTATCAGCGTTAAAATTTGCAAAATTCTCATTTCTCTAAATGCGTTTCTCTATTCAAACGTTTTTCTGAATGTATAGGACTTATAAAGTCAACATTTAACAAACTGTTAAATATGCCAAGTATAGACACAATCACAAATATCTTTGTCTTGAGTTAACAACAAAAACGAATTATCATTAGTATCTTCGATTTCATAATTTTCGTCCCAAATTTTCACTTCTATTGCATTTTGAGCATCTCTTGGCAATTCGTTTTCAAAGAGATTTTGATCATACAATTTTTCACAATTTGTCAATTTATCTAATTCTGGTGGGAAAATGTTTACGTTTATCTTCAAAATTATTTTGAACTCCCAATAAAACTTCAATAGCTACCTGAAGACCCTTGAACTCACTTTTACCATGCAATTGCTTTTACTTGTGTCATAACTACACTTTACATGTTCCAAAATAAAACTACAACGAAATAAAAATTCTTACATACTTATGCCGGTTGAACTATATATAGGACACCAATTTTTAAATAAAAGAATAATTAATATTTTCAACTAAAATCCAATATTTAATAGTTGTCGAAGCTTCTTTAATGCTTAAACAAATAAATTTTGGTAGTTTGAACACAATTAAATATTTTTCAGTATTCATTTTTTAACATTTTATACATTCACCTCTACTATTTTTATATTTTTGAAAAAATTACATTTTGAATTGAGTTTAAATGTTTATTCTAAGCTGAAAAGTTGGTGTTACTATATTGGAAAATGTTACTTTACTTTTTAACTTCAAAATAAGGTTTTTTTGACCGAGCTAAGTTAATTTTAGTGGAAGCTATACGTATTTGTATGACATATTGTTTTCTGTCCTATATATAGGCCAACAGGCGGGAACGGGTTTCTACACAAATGAAATATATTTTTTTTTGTTTGTTAATTCTAAGACACTTATTAATATTTCATTTCGAGAGGAATTTTAATCTAATATTTAATCTTACACTACTTACAGCTACTTACACTACTTAAACTAATTATTATTATTTAAAACCAGTGACTGCAAATAACTATTATCGATCAATTTTTTAATGAAAAAAATCATTCATAAGGAGTTATTGTAATATCGAATAAAGTATATGTATGTGTTCGGTAAGACATTTTTTATCGATCTCGCCATAAATTTTAAATAATCCATAAATTTTCAATTTATATAAAATGAATTAAAAATAATAATTATTCTGGGTAGTAATAGTTACAAAAGGTAACCAATAAATAGTTACATAGCAATTTTTATTTTTTTCGATTAAAAATAATTCTTATAATAAATTTTTATTTTTTTTCGGTTGAAATAAAAATCATTTTCTAATTGTGAAGCTACTTCAAATGATATCTTCTTGAAAATGTGACGAAATAGCTCTAAGTATCTATTTTCATACAAATCATGTCCCATGTTAATAGGTTATGTAGTTTATAAGAAATGAGTACTTTAGTTTTAATAACTGCGGGTGGCCATCTAGGCTTTGTTTAGTAGAGTAGAGTTCTGAGACTTGATATCTTAATTGTTTTTATGCGTAGCCGCTGTTGGATTCAAAAAGGGGTACATATACATCTCTTTAACAGAATATTTACCTTAATTATTTTTTTTATTTCTAGCAAAAGCAGATATCCAGCTTAAAATACGAAATCCTCAAATTATGTGTATTGTTTTGGGATTTTTTATTTGAGAATATTTTGTTGGGAATTTTTTATTTGGGAAATTTTGTGTTTGAGGATTTTCATTTTTGGCGATTTTGATTTGAAGCTTTTGTTTTTGTAGATTTAAACCCCAACCCAATTTAATATCATAATTACGATTTATAGTTACTTAATCTATGATATTTGATTTATAATTTTGCAAAAACACCCTAAATCAAAAAATTTAACGAAATATCAGTCACTTTGAAACAGAAAATATTGCAAAAAAACCTATAGCTATACTTTCGAATTTGTCCAAAGTCATGGAAAATGTAATCAACGAGAAACTTTCAAAATAATTTGACAGCAAAGGTACAGTGTCTGACAGACAACATGGCTTTTGAGAGGGCCAGTCAACCGACTTACCTCTGCGAAAAACTCAATATCAGCTTGCAAAAGTCGGCGAATCTAATATTGTTGTCAATTTCAATGTGACTGATATTTCGTTAAATTTTAAAGGCTTTATAGAGGATCGTTCAACCGACTTAAATCTGCGAAAAACTGAAACGGGAGAAACAAATAAATTTGGCTTAACCTCGTCGAAAACTCAGGAACTAATTTCACCCAAACTGCTAAAATTTTAACCAAATATCTCCTTCCAAAGTGATACTTTACAATAACTCAGATAGTCTAAATATTTCAGGTATGCATGTGAACCAAAAAATTATCTATAACTAACAATATTTTTTACTTTGCGGAAGCAGCATCAAAATGCTTAGGATACTTGACTCGATATATTACTATTTCAAGATATCACACTACGCTACTGCTTTGAAGCATCGAAGAATTAATTAATTTCAAATTTTTATAGTGTCGAACTGCTATGAACCTATACTATGTAATATCTGTAGAAGAAATACTTGATTACCGGGATTGAGCAATGGTTTCCATTGTGTCAAATTTATATATACATTTTTTTCTTGGTTTCGATACGGATCAACAAACTATAATTTGATAAAGGACATAAGCTTTACAACGATCACTCTATTTCTTTTTATAAAATTGCTCCAAAGTTTTAGAGTAATTATAGAGATTTTTTCACTTTAAAAAAAAATATTTTTTTTCTTATTTTTTACAAAAGGATTTACTTTAATTTGGTAGAAAACAAAATAAAAAATTATATAAAAAATAAAATTAAATGAATGTTAGCGGCATACTTGAAATTTTCATTTAATTTTTGTGTCCATTTTCTTTCTTTTTCGTTTCCTATTAAAATCTAAGACGACAAAAAAAATTAATTCATGAGTTGACACTGTTTTTACTTCATTTTTAAGTATTCATTCTATTTTCATTCGAAGAAGTTATTTTTTATTTTTGTTTTTCCCCATTTCTGATATTTACTTCTAACTGTTCTTAAATTCGCACGAATTATTTTAATAGGATGTTACATATTCAAACATCCGTTTATAAAATTTATTAAAGTTTTTACGAAGAAAATTATGATGACGCAGAAATGAGTTAAAAATTTGTAATATTTTAAATGGAAAATAATAATTTAAGCTAGAAATTGTCGGGACGCTTTGTTACGAAGACCCTTTTGATAATGATTGTTTTATAGAGAGCCCTAAGAAATTAGCTATCAATCTTCTGGTATGCGACCAAATAAACCATTGTCAACTTAAATATTTTTTACAATATTTTTATAGACAAAATCAAAATCAGCGCTGAGAATCAACTGCCAAAATATTTTTTTAAGGAATTTGAATGAATGAAGGTGCGTTTGAATGAATTTTAACCATGATGAGATTTATTTTCAATATGAATTTTTCATCGTTTACTCTTTTGTCAAAAAACATTAACTTTCAATTAGTCTTATTTCGTGCGCCGGTTAATTATTTTGAATAACAGTTATTTATTCGAGACATTCAGCATTTATGTACTTTTGTTCAATTAGAAAATCTAGAATTAGTTGGAACAAGTGGAAAATCTCTCTGGCTATAGCATAATTTGTAGGACGATACCATAATACAATCTGACGATGTGAGAAACACAGGTTTAAATTCTTGTTAGATAAAATTTGTTTCTTCTACTAGAGGATAGCAGCATACCGTCGGTTTAAAGGTAAAACTCATTAAGTCGAATTTTGTTATTAAGGAGAAAACAGTGATTTTCTGAATGAAATTTCGGAAATCGCCAATGTTGTGGTTTAAATGAAAATATATTTTCTATCAATAAATGAGTGTAATTTTTGTTATAATCATTTAGTTAGAATATCAGAAAAATGGGTTTTTGTACTTCATGAATTTTACCTATTTTAAGTAAATTGGAAATTTTCATACATAATAACAGAACTAAAAATTTCAATTATTATATTTACATTTTTAAATAGAAAAAAAAAACAAAACTACATTTCAAATATTAAAATAAAAATAATTAACATAAAAAATAACAAAAATTCATTTAAATATTAAAGTATAAATATAAAAAAATAGCGAATTTATTCGTTGAAATCTTCTTTCAAATCAGTTTCATTAGCTGCTGGTTCTGGTAAAATTTCTTCCTCTTCAAAAGAGCTAGATGGTAGATTTCTATACCAAGCGTGCAATTCTTCAAGACTATCAGAGTTTGATGAGAGAACCAGTATCACTCAGTTTGATGAGATCTTTATTTTTTTTGTCGTTGATAGGCAATTGATTTTGATATACATTTGTTAATGTTATCGGTTGCTTACGGGGTTTTCCTCTAGCTTTCAGTAATATTTTTTTAAAGCATGCTTTGTGATTATACGTATAGAAAATAAAATCTTGGTTATTTTTGTCACATTTCAGGCATTCTATTTGTAGCCATTCAACTTGATTTCCTTCTTCATTCTTGTTTTTAACAGTTTATTTGCCAGTGTTTGTAAATAAAAAAAATAACAGTACAGTACACATGGATCTTTATTTATCTTTTTTTTTATCTTGCTTTTTTAAAAATTACTTTGCAGTCATTTATAAGGAAAACCAATTTCTTTTTCTTCGCATGTTCAATTGCTGAATGCGATTCTATATTCCATGTAAGAATGACCTGATTCCAAAACTTTAAGCTCTATTACATTAACTGTTGGATGATTTTTAATACAGTGTAAAAGAGCTGCTGCTACATATTGGTTTCGGTTTTGGCCTCCACATGTGTTTAATATCGACATCGATAAACGCATGACATCTATAAACGCCTTATTTTGTTGGGAATACTATCAATGTACTTCAAAAGTGCTGTACTTTTTCATTTGAGCTTCCATTCTCCATTTTTCCATTTATTTCATTCCAACAATAACAAAAGCCTCTGTTTGGTTTTCTTCCTTCATAGATGGTTAAGTTATACACACATAATTTTCTGCTAAAGGTACTTGAAGAACACTTTGCAAATCAAAAGTAGCTGTTTGAAAGTGTTTGTCTTCACTAGCCTTATATTTATCTTCTTCTTTCGCCCTATAGCAATCTTCTTTTCTGGAAATGTGATTTTCATAAATTTTTGTTAGATATGGATCTTCGTTTGCTGAACTATGTTTTTTACATACTTATACTGCACTGATTTTAATAATTATTCTCCAATAACGTAATAATCAATTTTTTTCAGTGTTATTAGAGCCAATTAATACGCATTACCGCAGATTCAGATAGTGAACATTAAACGCAGGTTTAAGTTTTAAGCATAAGCACAAGTAAAATAATATTTTTTTCTAATCTATTTCCCATTTCTAATCTATTCCCATTAAGCGATTTATTTTTGCATATACTGCTCAGTGTTTAACTGTTCAAAGGACTTCGATATACCTAACACCATACTTATGGGCCTGAGGTAATCAATTGACGAATTTCTTGTTTTAAGGAACAATATATTATTGATATTAATTGAGGAGTGATTTTTCAAAAGAGGACATTTCCACCATAACCAAATTTTCAGTAAAGTCAATACACTTACGGCGCATTGCCTGTAGTTGTTCTAAATTTTAAATTATACCAGTTATATAGTTGGTCTTAAGCTAAGTCATGATTCCGTCTTTCAAAAATGTTGGACCTGCATTTCTGAAGGTCCTCAATTTTCAAAAAAGTCCCGTTTTGCTGCAAAGAAAAAAAAATATCCCCTTTTGGCACGGAACTTTTTGGATTTGTCCCATTTTGTTTCGTACAATCGAAAAAAATTGTACAAAAAAGAAAAACCACCTTTTGAGTTGGGATATTTAGAAAATTTAAATTAAATTTTTAATGTCAAAAATAAAAGATTATAAAAAAAACCTTTATTTCTTATATAACTTTTCATATAACTTAATTCATTAAATTCATTTTTGAAATAAATAATAAAAACAAAATAATGACAATTCATTATAATAAAAAAAAAACATAACAAAAAAAGCAAAATTAGACTTTTAGTATCTCAATATCATCTTCCAAACAGATGCATTCGTTTTCTAAGTCGGTGGCATCTTCAGGCTCACAGTTATTATTGTCTGTTATTATTATTTTCTTATACCAACTTAGTTCGGTTATTTCATGGCAATCATCACCAAATTGATTTTTTCAAAAGATTTGAGATAACATTTTTTTTTGTATCGGTTAATTGGCCTGTATTTTGTTGCAACTCATGCAAACTAGTTGGGTTTCTTTTTTCTCTTTTTATTAGGCTTATATTATGGTTCATCATGGCTTTCACATTTATAAGTAGAAAATATTTTTAATAAACAACAAACGTTATATTCTTTGTATACTTTGAATCTCTTCTAACTTTTTGTAATATTCTTGTAAGCGTTTTATATCCATTAGAGCCCAGTATTTTTCTAGAATCATTAAACTTCTGTGCTTTCGAAAAATATCATAATACAGTGTTTTTGTTGTAACGCCTGGTTTCATTCTTATATCTTTTTCTAATCTATCAAGAATTCGATGTGCAGGGAAACTGTGTCCTCTCACACGAAAGAAAATATCTATTCCTTTTAGATTTGATGGTGCAACATTAATTAAAAAGTAAATTAGCATATGCAGAACATGGCTTGGTCACCGCAGCCATTGCAAAACAATCTCAAAATATTGTCTCGCAAGAGTTATTTATCTCAGATTTTTCTGTTTATAGGAACGATCGCGTTAATTCTTCACTAGGTGAACGTGGTGGTGGTGTCCTCTTAGCGGTTTGCTCAACTTTTCAAAGTAACTCTGTTACTATTCCCAATACAAATGGTTTCGAACTGATTTGTGTTAAATTAACGTTCAGTCATAATAATTTATATTTAATAAATTGTTATTTATCTTCTAGTATTCCAATCAATGAAAGACCAATTAAGTTTAAGGCGCTCTCTGAAGCCTTATTATGTTTCATCGAAAATCTAGAACCAACCGACAAATTTTGTTTTGTTTACTAGGTGACTTTAACCTATCAAACTTAATTTGGTCCTATGATGAGGTCTATATTTTTGATATAATATTATAATTGTTAACTATTAATTTATAACTATTATAATTGTGGTCTGGTTGCGTCAAATAATAATACTGCATTGTCGAACTCTTGTGAAACTGAATTTATTGACGATCTTTATAGCTGTAATCTTCTGCAAATTTCTAATATCAAAAATTCTTTCGGTAGACAACTTGACTTAGTTTTTGTATCTGACGCTGAAAACTCTTACGTCGAAAGGAGTAACCTCTTTTTTTGCAACATTGATGCTCACCATCCACCTCTAATCGTAACTTATTGTTATGATACGCTGAGGGAGGAAACTCCATTTGAAACTTCTTATAGATTCAACTTCCGAAAAGCTAATTTTAATCTTCTCAATAACCAATTACGGTTAATCAATTTTTCAGATGTTTTCATTATAAATGATATCAACTATTGTCTCAACGAATTTTATATTCGTCTATTTGAATGTATCTCAATGGCAGTACCCTATGAACCTATAAAAAACACAAATTTGTCACCTCCTTGGTACGACAACAATATTCGTTCTTTACGAAATCAAAGGAATGCTGCATGGAGTAAATTTCTCAAATCCAAACTCCGTTCTGACTATCTCATTTATTCCCAATTGTTTGAAAAGTTTAAAGTCCTACTTGACAGAAATTATAAGTCTTATCTTATCAGAATGAAGTCATGTATTTTCTCTGATCCGAAAAAGTTTCATGAATTTATCAATACTAAACGTAAAACTGATGGATATCCTGCAACTTTAAATTATTTGGGAAGATCTTCTAATGATCCGACTACTATTACGAATCTTTTTGCATCCTTTTTTTCCTCTACTTTTTCAAGAAATGACTTCACTCCTGATGAAACCTATTTTAGCAATCTGAATGACTTCTCTCAGAGTAATCAAGTTATTACCTTTGAAATCAAAAACATTCTTATAACTGCAGAACTATTATTGAAACATATTTCATTATTAAAAGACGATTTTTCTTCCGGCTCTGACGCTATTCCTCCGATTCTTCTTAAGGAATGCATGATTAACTTATTGCATCCCATTTCTTTTCTGTTTAATTTATCCCTTCAATCGGGCATTTTCCCCTGTTTATGGAAAAAGTCTTACATTATTCCAGTTCATAAAAAAGACTCCAGAAATGAATGCACCAATTATAGGCCCATCGCCAAGCTCTCGTGTATTCCTAAACTTTTTGAGCGTATGATATATGATTTCTTATATGATTATTGTAAACGTTTTATTTGTGTTGAGCAACACGGTTTCCAAAGAGGTAGGTCAACAACTACCAATATGGTTGACTTTGTCTCCCAGGCAATGACCTCAATGGAGAATGGTTCTCAAGTTGACACCATTTTTACTGACATAAGTAAAGCATTTGACAAAATTCCTCATAGTATCATATTACTCAAGCACAAAATTATAGGTTTTTCACCGCATAGCCTTAACTGGCTTGAGTCTTACCTCTCTTCTCGGGAATACTCAGTTTTATTTAAAACTGCGATTTCTGACCAATATTCAGCGTCTTCTGGTGTTCCTCAAGGTAGTCATATAGGACCCCTTAGTTTTATAGTTTCAACAATTGATGCTCCTAAAGTGATAACTTTTTCTAAACTTCTTAGTTTTGCTGATGACTCAAAGCTTTTTACTCCTATATCTTCCTCATCGGATTGCTTAAAGTTACAAAACGATTTTAACAATTTCGCTTCTTGGTGTTCAAAAAATGGACTTGAAAATTGAACACTTCTAAATGCCAAGTCATTACCTTTTCTAGGAAAAATTCCATTCGGACAATTTGGTTCAGCTACCAACTAAATGGCTGTCAGCTTTCAAGAGCGAATTCTATTCTATAGATTACCTCGGGTTAACGCTTGACACTAAACTGAGCTTTAAGCTACATTATGATAAGATAGTGAGCAAAGCAAATTCTTCTTTAGGTTTCATTAAACGTTGGTGTAAAGAATTTTCTGACCCCTACCTCACGAAACATCTTTATGTTACTTATGTAAGGCCTACCCTTGAATATGCCAGTCAAGTGTGGTCTCCACATTACTTGACTGACATTAACCGAATTGAATCGGTTCAACGAAAGTTCGTCGACGTTTCGCTTTGAGTAACTTTTCGTCGAATGATCCATTGCGGCTTCCACCTTATTACCACCGTCTTAAAGTCATTGACTTACAGTCGTTGTCTGATCGTCGAATAATTGCAGATATCTCTTTTATTCACCAGATCCTTTCGGGTGTAACGCTAGCCCCTGAAATTTCAAATTATTTGGTTGCAAGATCCAATCGGAATAGTCTCAGAACCGTTGAGTTGTTCCACATTCCCTTCCACCCTACCGAATATGGTAGATTTGAGCCAATCACTAGAATGCTCCGTGAAGTAAATTCTAACTCTAGTTCTTTTGATGGTCAACTAAGTGTTTTAACAATTAAAAAACGATTACGTCTTAATGTACGTTCAACTGAGACTAACTAACAACTGTTGTTCTTTTTAGCTTTGATATTTTTTTGGCCTAACTTTTTGAAGTGTTTTTATTAAATGTATAGCTATTAACGTAGGTATTAATTTATGACTTTTTACCCTTCTACTAACAGCATGTACCTGGTTTAGTTTATTTTTAAATTTTTTAATCAAAGGTGGCGGTGTTTTACTAACCCTACTGGATGATGAGTTATTGCACAATTAAATAAAGCAAGCTTTCGTCTAGTAATAGACGTCTGATGTGCTTGCTCTAAGCATAAATCTGACAGTATTTAAAAAAAAAATTTTGTTTTCTTTAGGAATTTTTAATGAAACTAAGAATGAGTAGAGAGCCGACCCAATTTCAATACCACCTCTTCCAGATTGAGTTTCATCCCAGCTGTAGGTAAATATAGGTTTCTGAGATTGTCGATCTACAATACAAAAATTATACAGACTTAGCTGTCTAACGTAAAAAGCATCAAAACAAACAGTTGCAGATCAAAACAAAAGGACACACTTTGTGAAACATGCTTCTTAAGATGTTCGTAAAACGCATTCGCACGCAGTTTGGGTATTCTTAATTCTGTTATCAATGTGTGTTTTCTCTTGAGATCTGTTTCAGATTTAATTTTATATTTCCATAAAAGGCAAACGCTACAAACATCGGTGGCTGGTGATGAAAAACTAATATTATATTCTCCATTAAAAATCTTATAAATAAAACATACTTTTTTAACCTTTAGTTCTTCAGAAACAGAGTCATATAATTTGGTTGCATTTAATTTTGAGGATATATAAATCCTTTTCGATTTGTTGCGATAATAATGATTTTCTTATGCGGGCAATAAATTGAAAACTTTCGCAGGCTTTCTTTTCATCTACGATAAGATCGCTCAGCCTACCTCCTCCTCTTTTTTCAGTACTCGTTTCACCAGCACACAAAGCTTTGGTTAAAGTTTCTACTCTCTCTTTTGGTACTAATCACTATAAATCGGATATATTACATTTTGGACAAAACTTAATCATATTTAATTATATAATATGGAAAATATCCCATTTTGTTATAACTTCTTTGATATGAAAATATAATTTTACACTTTTTTGGAAAATGTTCCCTTTTGAAACAGACTAGTGTTTTTAGATTAAGAATTTCGATAGAAATATTACGTTTTGTTAAACACACGAACAACATGCACCTGTAATTCAGGATAGAGAAAAATAATCCGTGCCTAACTAAAAAAAAAAAAAGTGGAAATGTCCCCTTTTGAAAAATCACTCCTCAATTATTTATCAGAACTTGAATAATTTATAGACGTTAAATATGTCGCAATTTTTTTTATACATAGAAAAACAATAGGTGGAGATATTTTATAGCGATTGGCGCGTTTGACTAGGGAGAAAAGTCAGCAAAGAAAATGACGAACGAAAGTGTTCATGTACGTTTGAATTTATGTATAGGTCATAGTAACAGAATTGATCATGTTTGAGAAACATAATATAAGATAGAAATTAATTCCACATTCGGAATGTTCTGATTATAAACGAATTCCCATAACTTGTCTTCAGCCATCTAGGGATTTCTACGGTATAATTAATAGCTAATGCTGCTCTCCGTGTTTCCCAAAGGAAACGCTTATTAAATGTAATACAAATTTGATTTGAGTATGTACCCGTGCCTATGGTATATCTATAAAAATTGGAAAGAGCTCCAAATGGATAACGATATGAGGATAACCAAGAAGAGCAAGATGTGCAAGAATATTCGGGTCATTCATAAGAAGAATAGTCCATTTTTGAACTGTACCCAAATGCGGTAATATATTATTTAACTGCTTCACGCGGTGTGTTCCAATATCAATTCAAAAAAATTTGTCCTCGGCTCCACCCTGGTACAACAAACATCTTCGAACCCTACGCAATCGAAGAAATAAATTATGGAAAAAATTTCTATCGTCAAGAGATCCAATTGATTATAACCGATATTTTAGTGCGTTCTCCGAATTTTCTGAACTATGTACAACACATGACTTTCAAACACGCAAATAATTCCGTTAACGATTCCAAGGTTATATCAAACCTATTTGCAAACTTTCTTTAGTCAAGCCTTCACTGATAATAATTTCGTGCCCGACTCTGACTATTTCAGTTATCTAAGTAACTCTCCTCAAATCACACTAATGTCGATCAATATCGATTATGAAGATATTCATTACAAAATTAACAAATTAAAGAATGATTACTCTTCCGGGCCTGATGGTTTACCTCCAATAGTTCTAAAAAAATGCATTGACACGCTAACACAACCCTTAACCATGCTTTTTCAAATGTCCCTCTCTTCAGGAATTTTTCCGAGTATATGGAAAACTTCTTTCATAACTCCGATCCATAAGAAAGGAAGTAAGGCTGAAATAAATAACTATAAACCCATTGCCAAATTATCTTGTATTCCTAAACTTTTCGAGAGTATTGTATACGACTCTCTCTTTAATTATTGTAAGCCATTATTATCCTGTTTTCAACATGGATTCCTCAAAGGGAAATCCACTACTACTAACCTAACCGAATTAGTCTCTTTTAGTCTCAACTCCATGGAAAAGGGGCTAGATGTGGATTCGATTGCTACCGACTTTAGTCAGGCTTTCGATAAATTGTCCCATAGTGTCATTTTATTTAAACTTCGTGCTCTAGGATTTCCACCTCTCATTATAGATTGGATGAGTTCATACTTATGCAACAGAGTGTATCACGTCCGTTTTAGGTCTAATATTTCAGATCCCTTCACTGCTAAATCGGGTGTCCCACAAGGTAGCCATTTAGGCCCTCTGATCTTTATCTTAACCACAAATGATGTACATAATATTATAAAAAATTCTCACATTCTAGTGTACGCTGACGATATGAAAATATTTAAACAAATCTCATCTCCGCGTGAATCTCATCTTCTTCAGAGTGACGTTAATAATTTCGCTATTTGGTGTTTGTAATAATAACCTAGCACTCAACGCTAGCAAATGCCAAAGCATCACCTTTTCCCGTAAAACGGCAATGTCAGTTTTTAGTATTCGCGTTATTATAGTATTAACGGCGTTATTGTCTCTAATGTCACATCCACTAAAGACTTAGGTATTCTATTAGACAGGTATTCTAGTACTCAGGTGCAGTTGACTCGGTTGGTATTTTAGAACACATTAACTTCAATATTAACTTTCGTTCTCTTAGGCATTCTGCCCTCTTTCGTTTAAAGTTTCATCGCACGTATTATGGAAAGAATGAGCCAATTACAAGAATGTTGCGTAACGTAAACAATAACTCTAATGTTTCTTAATACTTAATACTTTCACATTAGTAAGTCCAAACTAAAGAATCTGCTTTATTCAAACAGGTAATAAGTTTTTGAAGGACATGTAATACATGTAGTATATGTAGTTGTTCACGTTGAATCAGTAGTACTTCATACTTTTAACATGTATACATAAGTGTGAATAAATTATGTTAATTTTTGTTAATTTTTATTATTATTCTTTTTATTTTTGTGTCTTTGACTAATTGCGTTTTGCATGTGTTGTATTTTTATATAAGTATTTATTTTTATTATTTTTTCTTTTTTTTAAAATTTCTTTAGTTTATAACTAAATAAATTGACTAATGCTTCTTCGGCATAATTTAAAATCGCGAAATTTTGATTTAGATTATCTTGACATGTTGGAAGATAGTCTAAAACTATGATATAATTTTATTTTTTGTACTCATTATGAGGATAAAATGCAACAAAACGGAAAATAGAAAATTATCAGAATTAGATTCATGAACAGCGTTGTATAAAAAATTACATATTATGAATTAAATTCAGTAGTTCTTAAATCGATATAAATGTGAGGAAAATTAAGGTATTTATTGCGAATCGAATAGGGAAGAAAATTTGAAGAACAATGACTGTAATAACGGTAAACTAGGTTTTATGAGTGGGTAGAATTTCGATATCAAGTAATTGAAAATCAAAGGTAGTGTGTCAGAGTGAGTGTGCAAACAAGAAAAAAGTTAGATAGAGTGGACTACTTTTGCTGCAGTATCATTCCACTTAGGACTACCACAGAATCATGACAGAGTGAAAGATGTAAACTATAAGCTTCAAGAATTTTTAAATACATTAAGCACTTTAAATAAATATGATTAAGAGTGTTTACCTAATGAAATGAATAATTCTAATTGTTACAAATGGTTTTTTATAAAAGTACAGTAGGTACTCTGTGTAGAATGAATCTTTGAATTACCTATATGTTATATCCCAAGTACCGCATGCACATTTGAATTGAAATGTGAATAGATTGGCAGAATTGCTCTTTTGAGATTATAATGAAATAAATAAATAGAAATTAATAAATAATAAATTATAATTTAAATTAAATTAGAATTGACTTAAATGAAATTTCCTTGGCTTGTGTCTTGGATTTAGCTAAGTATTATATTATTATATTTTATATTATTATTATTATTATATTTAAATTATTTTATATATATTTAATTGATAATTTAAATTTTGTATTGTTTGTTGGCAATTTAAATTGTTAAAAACATTGTCCATTTATTGTATATCGAATCAGAATTAGAGTAAAAGTTTGATCCAGCCACAAACTCTAAGTCTTAAGTAATGTAATTTTTTATACTCTAAATAGGTAGGTATTTAAAATACTATCTATGAAAATTTAGAATACTGTATAATACAAATAGTTAAAAGATATTATTTCCTTTGTTTTTTTTTTGTGGACGCTCAAATGTCTGTCGCTCACAAATTTTATTGTTTTAGATCAAATCTTTTATTTTTAGTAATTGTGACTATTGACATAATCTTAAGATATAAAATTTTTTTGGGGATTCTGAGGGATATGTTTTATCGGCGTAGGACCTAATGAACATATCCAAAGAATAGCTAGAATTGCTAGTTTTCCAAAAATATATACCTTTAGTGGCGTATTTTATCCTTTAAGAATGAAAAGGACATTTGAAAGTATCCTTGTTGTTTTGATGTTTTTGTATAAAAACCGTTATATATATATATATATTCATTATATATTCTAGAAAGACAACGGTTTGGAGCATATTTTAACATTTATTTGATGGTGATTGGTGCTGCCGTTATGGAGATATTGTAGTTCAAATTATAAAATTTTGGAAAAAAAATCAATCTTTATTTTATTTCTTGAAAAATCGAATGTTTTCTTTTCCAAATTTCATACTTTGAACTACAATATCTCCATAACCTCAGTACTAATCATCATCAGGTAAATGTTAAAATATGCTCCAAGCCATTGTCTTTCTAGAATATATAATTGAATATAAATATATCTAGTGGATCAACAGATATAACGATATTTATACAAAAACATCAAAACAACAAGGATTCTGTCGAATGTCCTTTTCGTCCTTCAACGATAAAATGTGCCACTAAAGAGATATATTTTTGGAAAGCTAGCAATTTCAACTATCCTTGCGATATGGTCATTTAGACATACGCCGATACAACATCTCCCTCAGAAGAGCCACAATTTTAATTGTATTTTTAATTTAAGTTCATAGAATCAAAAAAATATTTTTAAGATGGCATTAACATTGCTCCAGGTATCTGATAAATTGATATTAATTTTCAAGGGTTTTATATAATTTGAACTTTATATTTTAACGATTTTTGTCAAGATGACATGTTGGAAGGCAAATCAAAGTTACTAGATTTTTAATTGTTTTTACCTTTTATGGATTTTATTTTTGTTTGTTTTTAGTATTCTATCAATTTATTACTAATTACTAATTTCCTTAATCGTGTTTACTGATTTCCCCCTTTTTTTTGTTTATTTTTTGTTTTGCATGCTTGTTTGAAGCATTTCCTGACCCAATTCTCTCCTTACTAACACATTCTTCATTAAGGGTTATCACGTGCTTGTATTCTTTTTGAATATAATTAAAATATAATATTGAAGTTTAATTAATGAAAGTCCATTGTGAGTATGCTCGTCACAGTATTACATACTGAATAACTTAATTTATTGGAATCTTTCTATGCTTTTAATACGAAGAGTTTTATTCTTCCAAGCACTGTGATGATCTTGTATACGACACTCCTAGTCATATGCTAAATGATAATAATAATGAGAATGGTGACTCCCCGCGTGCGCGGCACGGGAGGGGTAATTGGTCGTTGGGACATTATTATTATTATTATTATTAGAAACGCCAACCCAAATCTGAAAATTATATTGCAACATTTTCGGTCGTATAAAAGCTTCCAATTCTTGGTTCCAAAATTTTCAAGCATCCAAAACGAGCCAGAAATATCTACTATAGAAAAACTTTACTTGAAATTTGATTATCATGAACTTTTGACAACCAACATTTTCTTAAATTTTAACAGTAAATCGTCTTGTTCCAATAATATTCTCTTTAAAATTTAAAAAGCAACTTCAAATTATTAAAAAACTTTGTGATTGATAAAAATTTTAAAAAATGCTGAGATTGTGATAAATAAATAAATATAATTAATTTCAGACTTTCTTGATATTAATGAGTAGGTAACGTAGACTAGACTAACTATATTTTTCCTTATTTAAACTTAAAGTGTTCTATTTTGCAACTAAATTGATATTTTCCAGATTTACATATTTTTAATGTATCTTCATTAATTAAAAAAAAAAAAAAAACATGGACTCAGCATTTTTGTGTCCTCTTTTGTTGCTTTCATTCCTTTTTGTTAATTTGTTTTGTTCTGCTTTTTCTTTTTTATTTGATGGTCCTAAGGTGTACAACTGTATAGTACTTCAACTTGTCTACTCCTATTATTATAATGAACCCTTTTCCTTTTTAATGTAATTTGCTTTTTGCTCAAATAACAGAATAACAATAACAAAAAAAATTGAATATCATCAAGAGATGATGAGCAAAAAAAAAACAAAAAAAAATTATTGAAATTATAAAAAGAGAGACAGAGAGAAATAGAAAAGAATATGACAGGAAAACTAAATTGGTTTAAAAAAAAAAAAAAAACTGATGTTACCGGAAAACGTAAACATTTTGTCCTTTCGATTTAATTTCGTTTTTTTTTTTTTTTTTTTTTTAATTATATTAAGGTATGGACACATAATATTACAGTAATGCTAGTTTTTAAATATTTTTCAGTTATCATTTAACCCTATCTACATTTCATTTTCTATTCTGATCAAATAGACGTACATACATATTTTTTTTTGTAGTAATGAAATAGCAAAAATTCCAATAAAACTAATAAGATAAACAAGGATACAAAAGGACATTGTTAAGAAGTAAATAATGTTTCCTAACCATATTTATACTCATCTGAATTGTAAACATTTACAATTTCAATTTTTTACTATTAGAAATCAAAAGAAGAACCTTATCTCAACCTTATTAAAAAAAAAAAACAAAACAAAAAAAACAATAAAAAAAATCATAGCTGATATTAAGTTTATGAAACTTTTGCATAACATTTGCTCTTCACTGATGATAGCAAAAAAAAAAAATAAAATAGGAAGCAACAAAAGCAATATCAAAAGGATATGAGAACAAATAAAAGAAGTTCCAACTACAAAAAACAAAAAAAAATGTTTGAACAACAATGCAAACAAAAAATATCCTATCTCTGGAACTTTATATTATGTCCAGAGTGCAGAGTAAAATGTTTGTTGTTCAGATAAACATTTTTAGTCACAATGTACAGTTAGTATCAAAAGTTGTTCGTATATTAAGATAAATACGGTTCATATTCCAATCAAAAACAAAAGCAAAATAGTTTTCGAAATTGAAGGCAACTTCATCCTTTACTAAAGATTTTGGACTTAGTATACCTAATCAATTATTGTCCACATCATTCATCATTCAGATGGAGGTGCCGATTTGGATATTGAAGCCCGCCTCAGTAATGTCCGTACTCCTTTCGGGATGCTGTCAAAAATATGGCAGGCAAGCAACATATCTCAGCGCACAAAAATAAGAGTACTAAAAGCAAGTACAAAATCTGTTTTCTTGTACGCTTGCGAAACATGGAAAGTTTCAGGAAGCATCACCAGGAAACACCAAGCGCTCCGGCACATACCAAATATTCGTTGGCCACAACCCATTTCCAACAGAAGGCTGTGCCAAAAAACGAAGCAAACACCAATAGACGTGGAAATCTGAAAGAGGAAATGGCGTTGGATCGGGCATACTCTAAGGAAACCTAACAAAGACATCGCGAAACAATATTTCGAATAGAATCTTCCGGGTACACGTCTCGTCAGAGAGCCGAGAAAAACGTGGACAATAACTGTCTTAACCGAAGCAAGTACCCAGCAAAGAGCGTGGCCACAATTGAAGAGGTTAGCCGCAGATAGGAGCCGATGGAAAAAATTTATTTCCGCCCTATGCCCCACGGAGGGGGTTGCAGGACATTGATGATGATGATCATTCCTCAGTAAATTGACTATACGTTGATTTGTTGTTGTTATTAGGATTGTTAGGCGAATGGAAGTAAATTCTACAACAATTATGAACGAATTTAATTTATGCCAAATCGTTATGACTTATCAAAGCAATAGAGATACTTCTCACTTCATTCCAACTGTTAATAAAAATATGCTGTTATTTGGGATTAAAGAAAATGGAAATTTACAGTGTTTATACTTTGATATAGGTACAGCGGCCCACTGATATACAATTTATAAAAATTCATACTTGTATATATAATGTTTGTTCCAGATCAAACAAATTTTACAGGTATTATGACGGGATATGTCGTTTTCAAAATTTTCTGCTGGTACCGGACTTTTAAAAATAAACAAATACATCTTTTACATCAGGTTTATCAAAACTCAGGCTTTTACGGGTTACTATCATACAATTCCTAGACCTAAAAATTTGTACTCAAACAATCCCTCAAAAATAAACAAACAAGCCTTTTACGATTTTTCAAAAATTCAAACAAACTCAAACCTAATACAAATTTTCAATTAAATTTTATAAATTTTGTGCTATACCGGGGTCGAAGGTATTTGGTTTTTTGTACAATTATCAAGACGATAAATTCGGATATTTACCAACGTTCCTCGCAATAATTTTTATTTCAAAATCTTGGTCTATTAATCATTTTTTAATATGGTTAAAACACACTGGGTGGCGCTACTTTAC
Source organism: Argyra leucocephala (assembly GCA_963942445.1). Lineage (NCBI taxonomy): Eukaryota > Metazoa > Arthropoda > Insecta > Diptera > Dolichopodidae > Argyra > Argyra leucocephala. The sequence continues at coordinate 139,231,662 of OZ012678.1, read as the reverse complement.
AACAAAAAAACTGTCGCAAGCTAATAGTAAAATCCTCAGATGGTGTAAAAGGTGGAGAAATAAATGAAATTGATCTAAATCGACACAACCTAATTTCACATTAATAAACAATGTCGTCATACCATATTATGACAATTTTGCAAATTATCTTGGTTTCATTCTTACTACAAAGCTCCGATGGAAAGAACACTTGAATAAAAAGTAACAAGAGTTTGAACTGCAATACAACCATCGTTGTATTGGTTAATTGGGCTGACATTTCCGATATCGAGATGTAACAAGGTTTTTATCTTTACAAACAAGTATTAAAGGCAGTTTGGGTATGCAATATTTAAATATGGGTCCTTATTTGAGCTATGGGTCCGTATACTAACAATTTCAATGATTCTTCGTATGTTGGTTGATTCTAATATTCATTAGAGATTAAGCATCTTTATCATAAAAGACGAAAGAACTAACTTTGTGTACGCCATAAGATTCATTTTTCTTAACATGTCAATGTAGAAGAATTACGCTCAGCTAACAATCAAAATTTTGTTAAGCGATTTAAACGAACGAAACAGTTCGAACTGTGTTAAGCTCAATAATTCCTAATGGGATTTTGATTGATCAAATATATTTGAAATACTAGACCCAAAATTGCATTAATGGATAATCTAAAAAACTAGTTTAGATTTTAACAAAAGTGTAGTAGGTTTTAGTGTGCTAAAGTCGGCACAGTCCTTCACATTGTTTTTCCCCCAAAAACAGTATGATACATTTTTTTTTTATAAACAACCAAAATGTTGCAATTTTTACCTTTAGCACTTACGTACGCTGGTTTCATTTAGGATAGGATAGGATACACTAGGAAGAAAAAATTAAATAGAATATAATTAGGAAGTTGAAGAATAAAGGTATTCATTATTTTTACTTATCTGTAATCTTAACAAATTACAAGTCGAATATGGGAACATGTTAGAGTAAATATTTAGTCTGCTTTATGGCATCTATATTTTATAGCCTGCTTTATGCCATCCTTGGATTTCGACAGTGTAGGGGTGAGCACTCGTGGTTTCTGGTGTTTCGGGTTAGCACTGGTTAAGCGGAGGAAGTGAAGCGAGACTCAGGCTGTTGGAACCGCACTACATAACCTCACAAAACTTCTGCAGGAAAAATCCCCCAAACCTATTGGCCTTTATCAAAAGGGTCGAATAAGTTGAGGGGTGGAGGACGGCATAAAGAGCTAAAAGCCTATATGCGGGCTCTGACATATTAGGGCCACCTCCGTAGGGGAAAAAAATAAACCGACGGAATATCTGTAAGACAGAAAAATGGCTCCTACTACACGTCGATGTTCATGCTAAGTAACATGTAAGAGAAGTACCAGCTCAAATATGTTAATTATACTCCATCTGGAAGTCCGAAATGTGAAAAACTTCACATCGATTTAGACAGCCTAAGTTCAGTTTCCTTCGCGATATCCCTAAAATATTTAGAGATATCCGTGTTTTGTAAAGTAGCACTTTGGAAAGAGAGATTAGGTTCAATACCTGGAAGTTTATGTTAAATAAAGCAATTTTTGAGTTTTTGGCGAGTTAAACTCAACCAGTAAACAATTTTAATCAAATCATGGGTAATCATAGTAACCATTACTTGTATTCTATTGCCAACTACGCTAGTTGTAGCATTAGATTTATGGAGAAAATTGAAGAATGCCACCAGAGTACTGTCATGAGTAAAACTGTGTGTTGGATTGAATGTTGTTTGAAGTAATGGGTAAAAGAATACCACCAGCAGATTCTTGCGGAACAGAAACATTAAGTATTTTTAGACGTGAAGCTATCTAATTAGATGTGAATTGAACGATTCTAAAGGAAACCTTCAATCCATTTAAAAAATACAGACCCCCAGCATTTGACTTTTGCCATGAAAGTCATTTTAACAATTTTTTTCTATCTGTAAAAAATGTATTTCAGAAATATCTCACTACACGTATCTTAAATTTAATTCTTAATTGGTATTGGTAAAACAAAATTTAATTAATCATTGGTATTAATTATAACTGGTTGATAATTAATTTTAAGCCGGTTGAAATAAACCAGTTTTTTTTGTCTTATTTTAGATCAAAATAATGGGATAAGCAGCCTAACTGCCTTCGTAGAATTTAAGCCATTGAAATAACAAAAAGAAGGATAGTAAAGATATAAACAAAATAAAAGAACTATTTATATAAATAATTTTCAAGCTGATCTTCTGACAAATAATTAAATGCTTCATTTTCTTTACGCAAATTAAATTTTGACTAGTACTGTATATATGTAGTACTGTAGTACTGTAATATATGTATTTCATATTTATATACACAAAACATTGAGTATTATTACATACACAAATTTACCAAGTAAACTTTAACAAAAATGAAAAAAATAAATTGTTGCATTCAAAAGCATATCCATTTTTTTTTTTTAAAAAAGGACAGACATAATCATGTACAAGTACTCTGTATTTATGGTAAACTTTACTCTTTATGAGCTTTACAATTGCATATAGTCCATCCAGTCTATAAAAAAAAAAAAAAAATCTGGAAACTATACAACTGATAAGGTTCATCATTACATAATGAGTACATTTGTAATTGTTTTGTATTGGTTGGTTGTTTTGGTTGTTAGGTAGGCAATGTTCAGATTAATGTCAAACTTTATTAAGTTCTTAGTTCTACAAGTTTAAAAAAAAAAAAAAAATATTTGTAAAAGTTATAAAAATAAAGAAAGAAATTTTTATTGAATAAATAAACAGTTTATTTGGTATCAATAAAGTTAAAAACATGAGGTATTTTTTTTTTCAAGTTTTTAGTTTCACAAAATGAAAGTTTTTCTCTAATATTTTTCATTTTATGTAAGGTACACATTTGGTATAGAGATCCAAAAATAAATAATATTTCTAATAAAGAAATAAAAATATTTTTTTTATTTTATTTAAGATTTGAAAATTATTGAAAATATTGCAATTTTTAATTTTTCTATGGAATGCAAATTTGATTTTTGTTTGAGTAAATTTACTATAATGAAGTTTTGGCATAGCATTGATGATGAGAAGTCATTGAATCGTGCATTGCAACCGATAAATTGTTTTGCTACAGGACTGAGCAAAAAACTGAGCAAACTCCATACTACTGCATGCTGGTTTTTATTTGTTTCAGTGCTTCCAATCATATTTTATAGGTTATTACATGTTGTACAGTTCTATAATAAGGCGCAAAAGTTGTCTGCAGTCCTTATTATAATTGCTACAGCCAGTATGTTGGCATTTTACGGGTGAATTAATGTTTTTTTATGATTCTTTACATATTCGACGTACAGAAGTATAAAATACAAGTAAACAACTGTAAATAAATATAAACAACTGTAAATAACTGTCAATAACGGTAAACAACTGTAAATTACTGTAAAATTATTTGTTTTTGAATGTTCGATTAACACTTTGAAAGTGTTTCGTTCTGATCAATTATAAAAAATTCTAATCTAGTTCTAATGAATTATAAAAAGAAAAGGGGTTCAGTGATGGAGTTAATGGGAGACCCATGAGCAATAATTATAAGAGAAATAAATTCAAATTATTAAAACAAAAAGACAGGTTAAATACTTGGCTTGAACTTTTCTTGAAATTTCAAGCTGTGTATTCCTTTTCACCAGCCTGAGTTCACAAGTAACATTGTCCAAGAGCAAGATTCTACAAAACTACAAAAAAGGGCTCATAAGACTCTCATAACATACTTGAAACTCTCATAACTTAAACTCTTGTTACAAGAATTAAATTAGTTCTCATAACATTCTCATTATGAGATAATTACACTCATAGAGTATTACTCTCATGGTAAGACTCTCCTAATACACTTGCTATGAGAGTTCAACTCTCATAATACTCTCATAGGGTTGAACACTTGTAAGAAGAACGCTGTGAGAGTTTGAGAATAATAATACTTATTAAAATTCTGTTATGGGAAGTAAAATGTTGAATCCCTTCAAATCAGATTATTATGATTATAAAAGGATATAGACAAAATGGAAAAATTTGATTGGAGAAATGTAAAAAAATAAGGTAGCTTCCGTAAAAAAATTGAAAAAACATATCTTGAATTGAAAACGCCCAGGTATATTAAAAGCATAGGAGTAAATTATAATGGGCAATCAGCGGTAGCTTCATCTAAGGATACAATTTTATCTTTTGATGCTTCACATCAAAGCAAAATTTTCTTAGAACCTCCCAAGTAACACAAATAGGTTGTAACAACGTCGTACTATCGTTGGCTAAATAACTACTGGTCGGCTATATGACGTTGAAATAACTTTCAGACAACGTCATTATTACGTTATTGGGGAATGATTGTTGAGTCGTACCGCAGTGAAAATAACTATTATCTGACTACTCAACCGACTATGAAACGACCAAATTAGAATAAAAGAGATAGATAGATTATTATATACAGTGTATATGTATTTATTTTTTAATGAAAAAAAAACTTTTATTTCTAAAATATTTTAACAATAATGTTGTCCTTTTTTCTCTCACTATAATTAAATTATAAATATGCTAATGTATTATAATTTTATAAATATGAATTTATTATTGTAAATTATAATTATTGGAAATATTTTCACGAAAATTGTGCAGTTTGACATCTTTTTGTAAACCAATAAAGGTTTTTCGTGAAAATAAACATTTTATTGAACTAAAAATTTATGGGCCTTAAAATTTGTTTAAATTTAAAAAATTTTAAAATTAAAAAAAATATATTTTTTTTTATTATTATTTATTATTTGCTCAGATCCATATAATTTTTTTTTAAAACAACCCCTTTATTAAAATAATAAAAGCAATTTACTCGCACCAGTATTAAATTTGGAATTAAAAGCTAAAAATTTTTTTTTATTTTCTCATACAAAATATATTTTGCAATAACAATTTTCGCCATATATAAAATGCGTGAAGTTATAAATATCCTAAAAATGACCAAGAAATAACCAAAAAGTTAGCAAGAGTCATTATATAAAAACGGATCTCAAATACAGAGTTGTAAACTGGTCCTTTAAATCGAATGAAATATTTCTTGACAGTTTTGGAAATGAAAACTAAATTATTTTTTTTTTATATAATTCCAAGTTCCAAGCCTGTGCACAGAAATATGGTAAAAATAATTAACATTAAAAATTTGTTATCCACCGAAAGCTATGCCATCCCGCCACCATACAACTAATAATTGATGTCAGCTTGTTTACGAGAAAGTTCTTGTTATTCTCCATGAATATATGTAGCAAGAATACGCCGGAAACATGTCAAAGGAGCCAAAAACTTCCAACATTGAAATTTTCTTGAACAAAATAATATCCTATAAATCAATTTTTTAAAATAATAGAAAATCAGAACTAAATTTTGTGTAGCACACCAAGTGAAAAAAATTGAATAGCCCCAAATTCAAAGAGCTTCTTTCGTTTATATCATATTTCTGAACACAGACTTGGAATTATATAAAAAAAAAAATAATTTAGTTTTCATTTTCATTGCTAAAACTGTTAAGAAATTTTTAATTCGATTTAAGGAACCATTTTACATCTCTGTATTTGACATACGTTTTTATATAATGTAGTTTTCTGTTCATAACTTTTTGGTTATTTCTTGGTCATTTTTAGGATATTTATAAATTCACCATTTTATATATGGCGAAAATTATTGCAAAATATATTTTGTATGAGAAAATAAAAAAAAAATTTTTATCTTTTAATTCCAAATTTAATACTAATGCGAGTAAATTTCTTTTATTACTTTAATATGGGGATTGTTTTAAACAAAATTTTAAATGGATCTGAGCAAATAATAAATAATAATAAGAAAAAATATATTTTTTATAATCTTAAATTTTTTTAAATTTAAACAAATTTTAAGGCCCATAAATTTTTAGTTCAATAAAATGTTTATTTTCACGAAAAACCTTTATTGGTTTACAAAAAGATGTCAAACTGCACAATTTTCGTGAAAATATTTCCAATAATTATAATTTACAATAATAAATTCATATTTATAAAATTATAATACATTGGCATATTTATAATTTAATTATAGTGAGAGAAAAAAGGACAACATTATTGTTAAAATATAATCTACCTATCTCTTTTATTCTAATTTGGTCAATTTATAGCCGATTGAGTAGAGGAGTCGGATAATGGTTATAAAATATAAGTTATTACGACGTTATAAGCAAGTCGTCGGTCTAACGTTATTTCAGACACCCTTAAGTTTTAATAGTTGCGTCATAGTTATAAAATGTAAAAAAAAGTTGTGAAGTAGATATAAAATAACTTTGTGACAACTGATAGAATAAAACGTCGTATTGTAGTCGTAATGACGGATAAATTATAACTTTTAAATTTTTCACTATAAAGTTATTTTTTTTTTAAATTTACGACGTTATAACGACGTTGGTATGGAGATATTTAACTTAATAGTTATTTGGGCTAACAGCAGTAATTTGATCCAAAACCACTCAAATGCAGATAACGAAGAATCACGTCCTGTTTATAATTCAACAGAATCAATGTATGTATAAGTTTATTTAAATTAACAGAAAAAATAGTTAATGAGATAATTGCAGTATATCCTTCCAGCAGGATTATTATATAGGGGATGATAATGATCATGATGATGATGATGATGATGATGATGATGATGACTATGAAGAACATCAGCTCTCTATGAAGAATATCGACAGTGAATTAGAAAAAGATGAGGTTTTTGGAAATGAATTAAAAAATTGGGCAATTCAGTTTAACATAAGACAACAAGCATTAAAAGTGTTGTTAGGAGTATGTACTATTATAAATCTGATACTATTAATTATAATATATATTCTTATTAAAATGAACTTAATCTCGTTTATTTAATAAGCTAAAACAAATTTTTGAAATAAACACAAATTTTATTTATTTTGTCTTGTAAGCAAAACAAAATATGCTATTGTAAAAGAAATACTAGTCTTATAATTAGAGTAATTATCTCATAACAAGACTTCTGATCTCATAAGAAGAGTAACACTCTTCTTGTGAGAGTAGTTATCTCATAACAAGAGTTCTTATCTCATAAGAAGTATAATACTCTTCTTATGAGAGTAATATTATTTCATAACAAGAGTTCTGATCTTATAAGAAAACTAAACCAACAGCGGCCATTATACGGAGTGTTTTTTTTTTTTTTTTTATATATTTTCAATTTTTCTCCATATTAACCCTTACGTCGCTAAGTAATTTTTTTAAATAAAAATACATATCACTTTGATTCAATTTTATGGTTCAACCTTTATATGTCCATGTAAATTTAATCAAAAAATTATCCAAGTACTGGTCAAAATTATATTATATGTATAGGTGTTATTATCATCATCATTTATTTGAAAAAAATTTGTCAATTATAAATTAATTTCAATCAATTTTCAATAAATTTCAAAAGTTTTGTATTTTGCGATATGCAACATTATTATAATTTTTATGGATAGGTATGTATGTAATTAAAAAAAAATTTAAATTTCTATAAAAAGAACACTCTCCGTCGAACAGTTTTTTTAAAAATCATTTACTAATTTATTAGTACACCTTCTTTAAATTTTCCAAATAAAAATACTCGAAAAAATTTGTGGTAAAAAATTACAGTCCCGTACTTAAATCAAGCACGAACCGGTAATTATAGCTAAGTTACTCTCAACATTAAAAAGAAAAACAAAAGAAAAAAATATTATTTATCGAAATGCAACAGGGTTCTTATATAAGTTAATAAAAATAGTTTCTAAAAAAACTAAATTATTTTGACTTAATATATGGAAAAGGTGGAAAAGGCATGGTAAATAAGAAGTATTTTGTTTTTTCAAACCATACCAAACCACAGCTGACTTCTTTTTAAAATCCCTGTTCTGCTAAAAACGTTAAAATGGGCTTTAACTTGAATTATAATTAATAAATAGGGGTTTCTAGTATTATATTTACTTTTATACTTAGTTTTACTCAAATTTATTTAGTCAACTATTTTCAGATATATGGGTAAAAATAGTATTATAGGACCCGAAATGGTTAAAAAAAAATTATTAAAATTATTTTTTTCGATGTAAAATGCCTACTTTTATCAATAAAATTTCAATGCCAATTATTCTAAAAAAATGAAACCAATACATTTATATTAATATGTTTCTAGCTCTTTCTGACAATTAGGCTCATAATGAGAGTTAAGCACTCATAATAAAAGTTTCTCAATACTCTCATAGTAGTTTCCTTATAAGACTTTTACTCTCATAAACGGTGCCCTTTTACTCTCATAACGGTCGTATAATGCACTCATAGCATTCCACAAGAGTAAAATTATGAAATTAACACTCTTGGCTAATTCTCATAGAACTCTACTAGAGCCTTATGAGAGGAATTTTGTTAGTTGGGGTTGCTGTCTATAGCTTGAAAATAGCTCGAGTTTGACATGTGTATTTTTGGTGACATAAATTTTGATGCCTAGAATTTGTAAAACTTTATATAAATTTAAAGATTAAATAAAACAATTAAAATTTTTACTATTTTTAACTATTTTAAATCTTCTATTTTTTAAATTCACTCTAAATATTAACAAAAAACTTCGTAAATTTGTAACATTAAATGTCAACACAAGCTCTCAAGCAACGATTTCGTTTACAATTTTCAATTTGAAGATTAGCTTGAGTGAAGCTGATTTCAAGAAACTAGTGTATATAATATAATGTCGAAGCGTACATCAAGCTTACTTGAAGCTTTCATGTATCCGGAGTAAATGATTGATGTATATAGAATATAAAGATTGTAAGGTTAGATATCTTAATAAATTGTAAGGTAGGTTCTTAGCAAATTGTGATTTTAATTATTTTTTGAACACAATCACTTCATTATCTTATGTTTTCATTTATTGATATAAAAAATGTTGCAGCTAAATTACCTATATTGAGTTGAGTATACGTTATTTACATTGTTTACACATTAACAACAAAAAAACATCGTAGTAAATTACCAGGTTCTTTACATGTAAACAACTGTGTAAAAAACTAGACGGAATTTACTTTGTCAACACTTGCTACAGTATGATAATATTCATGTCTTGAATCAAAACTAAAATTTTTATTTAGTTTGTTCAAGGCTGGAGCAATAATCAACATTATTTACAATATGAGCAGCTATCCATGTCTTCAAATCACATCGACCGCTTTAATAATATACTTTTGATTTCCTCAGTAATCAGAGAACAAAATAAAAATATCACGAACTCTGAATAGCGATCTTCAAAAAATCCATGACTGAGGAAGTTTTAAATAAGGAAACATTTAATGCTTCCAAAAACTACAGTTGCTTTTTATCGAGAAAGCAAAGTTTTTCAATACCAAATATAAAATTTTCGATTATGTATAAATGTTGAAAGCTCTGATACAATAAGAATTCCTGTAATAGATAATTAAAATAACAAACTTTCGTTTGGCCGGACAACAGTTTGGCTGTTGTAAAAAATGCTGCGAAATAGTAAAAACTATTTTGCATTATCCAATTTAACAAATTATATATTCGATCGCAACTTATTTAACAGTACCCTTACGTACTTACACACCGCGTTAAAAATGTGCCATTTGAAGTATTTTTGATATTAAATAACACTTAACAATACTTAGTCATTGACCAAATCGATCTTTTATAATTATCTGTCGGGTAATTGGTTTGATCATAACAAAATCAAAAGACGTATTATGTCTAAAATAATGTGCAGCCAAAATATATGTTCTTTGATATGCTAAATTTACACAGTGGTCGTTGAGTTAAGACTGTAGTAATATAAATTTAGAAAACCAGTATAAGTTTTATAGAAATAAGGTGAGCAGCTTAAGAAGAATAAAAAAATAAAATGTATTATGACAAAAAATTTAGAGAATGTGTGAACAATCCATCTAAAACGTGGAATTGTATAAATGAAGTAGTCTATAACTGCAGAAAAACAGAAAATAATGTAGAATTCTTGAAAGATATCCCTGATAACTACAAAAATTCAAAATTAAATGAATTAAACAAACACTTTGTAAAAACTGCGGAAGTATTAGTACAAAAATTTACAAATGATATTTTTTATGAGCCGACTAAAATAAATACGTGTATCCAATTGGAGTTTGTTAATAAACACGAAATAACTAAAATAATCAAAAATTTAAATAACTCAAAATCCTATGACCAGTTCAATATGTCAACGCACATATTTAAAATGTATAAAGAAGAAGTAAGTGGGGCAATCTCAATAATTGTTAATAAATCCATTAGTGAAGGTACTGTTCCAAATTTACTTAAAGTCGGAAAGGTAATTCCTATCTACAAAGGTGGAGATAAAGCAAATTACAATAATTACAGACCAATATGTCTGGAACCTATTTTGGCCAAAACTATTGAAAAAATAATTTATCAACAAGTGCATGTCTTTTTATATTACATAATGTATTAAGCGATAGACAATGGGTTTTCAGAACCAAGTCAAGTACTGAAACTACAATTATTGATATGGTTACACATCGTCCCCGAAATGACAAACTATCGAATCTGCAAAATCAGCGAATTTGAGTTGACATCGTAGTTTTACATGTTTTTTTAAGTTCTTTACTGTGACAAAGTCCCGAATCTCTATCTTGTCTCTAAATCGATGTGATTGCCTGTTGTAATTTGGCGAAAGTACATATCTAACATTTATCACTACAACAAACTGTCGAATGTGCTTTTGGGTTAATTTACTTTTGTCATTATTTTTTAAAATGCTAATTTTTCACTTTGAAAAAGTAGCAAAAATGTCAGATTAGTGTCTTTGTCGTTGTGAATTTTTAATTTAAACTTAAAATTTACTTAATCTACACTCAGTAAAGTGACGAATCTTTTAATTATTATAATATTTCTACAATAATGCCTATTTATGCATAATAAATATCTATTATTATTTCTTTGACCTTATTTATGTATTTAAAAATTATTTTAAAATGTTTAGTTGATTTTAAATAGAGAACCAGAATGAAAAGATTTTGTTACAGCATGAAAAATGTCACGTTAAAACTTGTGATTTGCAAAGAATAATGAACATTATAAATAGATGTTGTGGGTGGTCTTTCGGTATTCAGTTTATAAAATTGAATTGTGATCGATTGTGATCGAGTTATTATTAAATGTCAAGTGAAAATTTATAAATTTTAAACGTTTGAGTGAAATTTATTCCGATTAAAAATTTTAGATATTTTCATTCATTAAGTTTACGAAAAGATAATACACTTTTGGCGTTTGAATTTGATTTACAAACCGTTTTGATTACCCCTAAGGGAGCTACTAGTCCATTTTTCTACGTAAAGCTAGCAGTATATGTTTTAACAGTATATAATTTGGGGGATGCTGAAGTAGAATGCCATTTCTGGGATGAGACCGAAGGAAAAAGTGGGAATTTCTACCGGCATATATAAATATATTATGCAGTATCCTGAAGTAGAAACTGTATTTATGATGTCTGATAATTGTGGAGTATACAACAGAAAAATACTAAATTTGTGTGTATGTGTTTAGAGCCAGTTAAGAGACACACACGTTACGTTAAAATAATAAATCACATATATTTTGAATCAGGACATAGCTTCATACAATGCGATTCAATACAATTTAGGACGGCAAAATGACTTCTGGTGTATACTCCAGAAGAATGAGTTCAGCAAATAAGAAATTCACGGAAAAATCCATCTCCGTATAGCGTTTTTTCGCTACCACACACAGATTTTATAGACTATGTATAATTCAGAGAAAGTTTTTTTATAGAAGACGAAAACAACACATTCCTTTCAAAATTTTTGTTCGGTTTCAGTATTCGAAGGTCACCCCCGGATAAATTGCATATAAAAACTGATTATGAGCAAGTTTTTATACAATACAGTTTAAAGCAAAGGAGAGGTTACCCTTCGAACTTACAACAAATACGAGCCTATTCGATAAGATTTTCAATATCAATGGGATTTAGAAGAACTGTGCGATGAATTGCAAATTCCAGTCTATCACGTATTTTATGAGAATTTGACGCCCTCTGGTTCAGTAAGAGATGCTTTTGCAATAACAGATATTTCTGAAGAATCCGATTATGAACAGCTTTAAGATTGAAGCCCTTTCATAAATAAACTTATTTAACTTTATACTTAATAAAATGAATTGTTATGTTTTGTTTATTATTCGTTATTATAGATAAAAATTTTAATTGTTGTTTTCATTTATTTTTATATAAAATGTTTTGGAATAAAATTTATTTTGTATTTTCTATTCCAATACAAAATAAATTCTATTACATTCTATTACTTATATACTTTTTGCTAATTTTTTAAATATTAATTTCAAGTTTTTCAAAAATTATATGCAGATTCGCTACTTTATGCAAAAAATTTAACTCGAAATTTTGAAGAACTTTGAAAAACTAACAACAGCAAACTAACGAAACTGCAATTGTTTTTCGTCTCTTTTGTAAATCTTTGCTTTACCCAAATATTTTTCACACTTCAAAAATAAATTAATAAACAACTATTAATAATGAAGCCTATGCCAAAAAAATCAAAGCGAAAAGTATAAAACCTGATTTTACACGAAAGGTTAAAGTTTGTTTTTGTCCTCCTGAAAATTGTGAAATTTACACATTTGCGAGTTTGCCATTGAGGGGACGACATGTTCAAAAACTTAAAGAAAATAAAAAAATGGTATCATTAATGTTTCTTGATTTGTCAAAAGCATTTGATAATGTTGATCATAATATACTATTTAAAAAATTATACAGTTTTGGAATCAGAGAATCGGCCTATAAGTGGCTTTTGTCATACTTGAGCAATCGTACACAATTTGTACAAATCAAAGATAATCAAAGTAACAAAGAAAGTATGAATTATGTGGTACCACAAGGTAGCATTCTTGGACCTCTCTTATTCACGCTATATATGGATAGTCTTCAAGAAATTAATTTAGATTCTGAAATATTTTTATTTGCAGATGATATATGCATAGTATTTGACGATATTAACTATGTATTATTACAAAATAAAATGAATACAGAGATTAAAAAGATACAAAAATGGATGCAAACACATAAACTAACTATTAATACAATGGAAAATAAATATATTATAATTGGTAGTAATACATCCGAATTCAATGTCTGCATTTCTAATGATAAGTTAGAAAAAGTAGGAAAATATAAGTATCTTGCTATATGGATTGATAAAAGTTTGAAATGGAATACACATATAGAAGTACTAAGTGGAAAATCATCATCAACTGCAGAAATATTTTATAAAATTTTTTAAACTCTTACACAGTGAAATCAAACAGTTTTTTTATTATGCTTTATTTCGTAGTCATCTTAGTTACGGTCTAAAACTGTGGGGTGCTAATTCAAAAAATTATATTGAAAATATTCAAGTAATACAAAACAAAGCTATGAAAAATTTATATAATTATAAATGAAGAGAAAGAACACATTTTATACACAAAGATAATAAATTTAGATAATAAAGTCAGGTCTTTAATGAAATTAAACTAATTATGCATATAAAAGATATTGCTAATGATAATATCCATACAATGTTTGCTCTTACGCAGAGGAAGGATATACATAGTGCCAACACCAGAAGTAAACATCTTTTCCATTTGAATAAAATAAGAACTTTACAACTTGGATCTTCCACAACTCTATACACTGGTACCAAGTTATACAATAAACTAGATATGCAATTAAAACAAGAAAATTCAACAAATTAATAGAATCATTTATAAATAGTAGCTATAGTAATAATAAATATTTAATTTCTCAATAATAAATTTTTTTATTCTAAATGTATAGAATAGACATAGCAATTATTGTGCATAATTTTTCTACTTCGCTTTTCATTTTTTATTCGTGCACTAAACAAATTTAAATTTCCGCAAATTATTTGCTTATTTATATTAAACCATATAGGTGCTCCATATGCCAATATTGGTCTGATAAGTGATTGATAAGCAATTATTTTTACTCTGGGGTTAATATTTTTGTTATAAAATAATTTTTTGGACGCCATAAAGGCTTTATTTCCTTTTGTTAGAATATAACTTACCTAAATACTTAACTACTTTTTTACTATTTAAAGTTTGACCATTAGTCGTTTTTATTTTAAATTTTCTCCAATTTTTTTTAATATTGTAAGTTTACCTATATTTTGTGATTATTAATTTTATATAATTTTATATACAGTTCTGTTCTACAATTCTGTTATATAATTTTATATTTACTAGTGAATCCCCTGTGCAATTCCACAGAAGCAGCTCTTTCAGGTACGATTTTATATAAAAAGAAATATTTGTTTTGGTATTTATTGTTTTCTGAATCGCTTGATTATTCATGATTATACTTAATACTTTATGACGAAATTAATACTAATTTCAATGTAATTTAACACCATAAAATCCCATTACTCTCAACGTAGTAGATCGATGTATTTTAATTCGTTTATAGTCAAAAACGTTTGTAGTCACAATTCTGTTATAGAAATAGTCAACAATTTGTTTGAAAAAAAGTAATAAACTTCATAAGTTCATACAATCGATGTTGTTTATAGTCACATTAAAATATAACCCTAGTTTTTTTCAATAAAACAAAAAAATAAGTCAAAAGTGAATTATTATATAAAAAAAATGATTTATATATTGTCTTTTTCTGTCCTCTATTACAAATATACTAGGGGTCCCTGTTGAGTAATTATAATTCAAGTTAAAGCCAAATTTCAAGTTTTTAAAAGAACAGGGATTTGGATGGACTGATATAGACTCATTACAAAGCAGAAAACACTCATGTTTTAATGAAAAGCTTTGAAATTAGTATGTTTTCGTTACAAAACATAAATACCTTATTTCTCATTTTCTGTTTCGTTTCTTCCTATTTCTTAATATATACCATATGATTAAAAAATTTCAACTGTGTGCACATTATTGTTTTATTTACAACTTACTTATTATATATTAAGAGTTCATTATGGAGAAGAGAGATAAAATGAAAAGGTGTCTACTGCGCAGGTCCTTAAATGCTTGTCAATTATAATTATAGATGATACTTTTACTCATAACCACCACAAAGACAAACTTTAAATATAATTACCTATGCCTACATATATGTAGATATCATATTTTCATATAAATGCATTTAAATATGTTACTCATCTATTCTATTATATAAAGATGATTATCATATATTACAATAAAAATTGGCGGTTAGTTATGAATGTTATGTATTCAAACAAAAATAATAAAATATTGCCTGGTACCTATATACATATTATGTACATAAAAATAAAAAAATTGTTTTAAAAGTTTAAATCAAAAATTTTCAATTTACATTTATTATTGTACATCTAATAAATGCTGTTTCTTCTACTGCAAATGTACATATACTATATACTATGTATTTATATATGAGTGAAGTAGATTTATGTAGATCCGTAATTTCATAAAAGTAAAAAAAAATAATTTTGGTCAAAATTGTAGGTATATAAATATGTATGGATTATGTATGAATGTAATTCTGAAACAGATTAAGCTCACAATTCTGCAAGAGAATTAATAAAATTTGGGTCTATATTTTCATTAACCAAAACCGTGTTTATTTATAAATTAAGAATATTTTTGGTAAATTGAAAAAATAATATAAAGTTAAAATGCTTGTCAATTATAATTATAGATAGTTACTTTGACTCTATTATGTAAAGATGAAATTGCCCGTCATATGATTTTTTTTTGTTTTTGTTTTTTATTTCAATAAGAACTCACGAATAATGTATTTGGTGAATAATAAAACCATATGATTAAAAAATTTTCAACTGTGTGAGCATTATTGTTTTATATACAACTATTATATTAGAAGTTCAATAAGGATAATTATATATATACTCTAACTCTACTATATAAAAATGAATTTGCTAGTCATATGAACAATTCAACTGATTTTTTTTGTTTTTGCTTTTTTATATTTTTTATTGGAAATGAATTTATTTCTTTGTTTTTATTTGGCATATGTAAATAGATTCATTTGCAAGTACATAATATAAATTATAATAATTGATTTGTTTGCTTTTGTTTAATACTTTCATAAGATCTCACTTATGCATAATGTATTTGCTGAATAATAAAATCATATGGTTACAAAATTTTCAACTGTGTGCGCATTTTTGTTTTATATACAATCTTATATATTAGAAGTTCATTAAGGAGTAGGAGAATCGAAATAAAATAAAAAGGTGTCTACTGCGCAGGACCTTAAATGCTTGTCAATTATAATTATAGATATATATTTTGTGATTACATAACAGAATTGCGATTTATGAATAAAATAAAGTTTAAAATTGTTATACGAAAGATATTTTATTGAATTTGATTTTGTTTATAAAAATGCAATTTTTTTTTTACTACGCCTATAGTCACAAAACGGTTATAGTCCGAAATATTAATGAAATTTAGCGAATGACTATAACCGTGTTTTACTGTATATATTTTTTTTAATAATAGCCGAAGCAAATGAACTAACATTTATTATATAATTTTTGAAGAGTATAATTTGATCTGATATGTACTTTTTTCTATAAGTTTGTATGTCGCCATTTAAAATGACAGAATTTTTATGAAGGTTTTTTAAAAATTGATCGTGATTGACATTTATTTTAGAGTATAGATGTCGCTCAATTTGGAAATAACCGTCATTTATTTGGTGTAACTATTTGAAATGTGTTAAGTATTCAACACCAAGAATTTGCTAATATTTTAATATATTTGTGGTGTAATTTACTATTCAATAATTCTTGCTTTTTTACTCACCACGTCGTTCATATTGTGTACTATATATAAGATATTTTTAGTCTTTTTCAAAATAGCAATTTAATTTATAAATTACCCTATACTAAATTTGTTCTTACGTAGATATTATCCAAAACAAGTATATATAACTTTAGATAGGTATATTGAATATATTAATATATAGAAAGTAAGTATTAGACAAAATTGGACTAAATGCACTTAAGGTTTTTCAATAATTTAACCCTAACCATTTTTTCTTTAACTCAAAACAAAATAGGATGAGAACCCTAACCGCCTTTGCAAAATTTAATTTCAAAGATAAATAAAAGGACAGTACCTAAAGATATAAACAAAATTATAAGAAAATATTTAAAAGAGGAAGAATAGAATAGAATAAAATAGTTGGTTTGGTATACACAAAATTGACATATGGTTTAAAAGTTATTTATTCAATCGTCTCTTGAAAATTTCCAAGTTATATGTTTGTGGTGGGAACATATAAGATGGTAATGTGTTCCATAGTTTAGATAGAGGTTGATGAACATTTTTTTTTATATTTCATTGTTCTTGTTGAGCAAAAACTACACAACAAGTTTTATTCAATGCGTCTTTATTTTATTAGAGAGTTACAAGAACTGATATTAAAGTATTAACAAAGTAAGCCAACAAGAACTAATATTAAAGTGAGAGCATATAGAGTTAGTTTTAAAATTAGGAAATATAAATACAGGGTGAACTACTTAATATTTAATTAAACTGAAAACAATTCAATTTCAACATTTCTGGTTTTACTACAAATTTGTGAGAAAATGGTCCCCTGCGAGTATTATGCTGGAATGGTTGTATTTTGGGCATAATATTTTTCATTTCGTCAGAGCATAGTGATGTGCGTTATTCAAAAAAACAAATTAATATATCGATGGATACATATACATTTTAAATGAAAATATATCGATGTATACAAAAATGGGAACCAAATAATATCGATATATCGATTTAAATATAGGGAAAATAAAAATTCTATAAATTTTAAAATGAATTTTATTACTTTTTATCATAAATATTAGAAAATATTAAATAACGTATTAAATCACTTGTGACTTCTTATCAATCTTATGCCTGTTACATTAATTTTTTAAATTTTTATCTTTTATTTTTATAGTTTTATAATTAATATATTTTTTGTAATAATATTTTTATAATTTTAATTATCTTATTGTTATATTAAAAACCTAAATGTAAACTTATATAGTCTGTAATGAGATAACTCTCTTTAGACATTGCTTTTGAAATAAATAAATAATAAATTGGGATTATAGATTTCTACATGTTTTTTTTAAACCAAATACTACTTTTTCCAAATAATAGCAAAAAATGTGCTGGTAAGGATCTATATATTACCTCGGTGAATACCACAATTAATTTTACAAGCACGTTATTAACCCTTTCTTCAAATTTGTACGATATACCGTACAAGAATTTATGTCGTTTTCCTGCTTACGAAACTACCAGTGAGATCAGCGTTTCTTTTTTAAAAATTCAAAAAATTACGAGAAAATCTATTACAATAACGAAAAATCTATTCCAATAATCAACTTTTTCTCAAGTGTTTCCATCGAATATGGTGAAATGTAGTGAAGCATAATTTCAAAAGTTAAATGTAATAGTGTTATTTTTGGTTTAGAGCAATAAAATTTTATTTTTTATAATAAATAAATATTAATTTATAGTAATTTGTTGTAAGTATTTCTAGATAAGCATTATAAATATTTTTAAATTATAAATAAAAAGTGTGTACGATATATCGTACAAAATCTGGTTAAGGGATTTGGTCGATATATCGTACATAAATAATTTGTACGTAATATAGTACAAAATATAAATAAAGGAACTTTACGTAAAAAAACAAATTTTATATTTTACTTGAAAGACTATGAAAGGTTTGTCTGAAGAACAAATCAGGTTCACCTTAGAGCGGTTATGTGCTGATTGTTCGGATTTTGAGGACGACGAAGAGTTCGCAGAAAAAAATGACATTGAAAAAATGGGAAATGATGACGTAATTGAATTTGATATTGGTACAGCTGCCAAAAGTAATATACCAGAAGAATCTGAGGATATTCCAAATGTCTTCAAAACTATTGCAATAGGTTCAAATGAAAATTTAAATGAAAATTTTGTGATAGATGAGAATGCAATAATAGAAATAATTGAGTCATCTGAACCTCTTATAAATCAGGAACAATACGAAGTTACGTCGAAACAAAACATAAAGTGGAAAAAAGTAGCCTACATCCCAAATCCTATTCCTTTTGTAAGAGAGAATATTGACTATTATTCTGAAATATATGAACCTGTTAAATATTTTGCATCATTTTTTACGGATGCTTTGTTTGAAAAAATGGTTGTTCATACTAATCTATATGGTACTAATCTATAACAGAATGATACAAGATATTATAAAAATGCAACGCTTGAGGAAATGAAAATTTTTATTGGTTTATATATAATGATGGGTTGCATGAAACTCCCAAGAATATCTTTGTACTGGGATCCAACAATTAAAATTGATCTTTTACAAAACTCAATGACACTACAAAGATTTAGTCAGTTGCGTCTTCATCTTCATTTCATAAATAATTTGGAAATACCAGTAAACTGTACCGATAAATTTATCAAAATCAGACCATTGATTGATTGTGTAAGACAACGGTGTTTGCAAGAAGAGGTAGAGGAAAATGTTTGTGTAGACGAACAAATTATTCCATTTAAAGGTAGACACCCGTGCAAAGTTTATTATAAACAAAAACCGAATCCATGGGGCTTGGTCATTTATTGCTTATGCGGATAATCGGGCTTCCCATATGATTTGCTCGTTTACCAAGGTAAAGGGAGCGAAATTAATGCAAGCTTACAACAGAAATATGGCGAAATATTTTCTACGGCGGTAGTACTTCAACTTTCTGAACGTTTACATACTCCTGGGCACAAAATATTTTTTGATAATTACTTCAATGGATACAATCTCTTAGAAATTTTAATTCAAAAACAAATTAATGCAGCCGGGACAGCTCGCATAAATCGATTCGGTCAACCTCCACTTTTGAGTGATAAAGACCTGCAAAAAAAAGGAAGAGGAGCTATGGATACGGCCATAGCCGTATTAGGTATTGATAATAAAATTGAAGTCTGTAAATGGTAATACAGTTGACCTATATATATGGTGTCAAACTATATGGGGGTTGGGAATGAAGAGACTGTAAGGCGATACGATGAAAAATTAAAAGAATATGTAAGCTTTAATCAACCTCAAGTTGTAAAAGAATATAATAACTCAATGGGAGGTGTTGATCTTTTAGACCAGTTGATAAGTTTTTACAGAATTTTTTTAAAATCAAAAAAGTGGACATTACGTGTTACATCGCATTTTATTGATTTTGCTTTGGTCTCATCTAGGCTGTTGTATCGAAAAGATTGCGAAAAGGGCAAAATTGATAAAAAGGATATATTGGATTTAATGCACTTCAGAATTAAAGTTGCAAATAGCTTAGTATATTCTAATGTATCCAGTTTAACAACCAAAAAACGAGGTCATCCTACATCAACCTTTCCAACTCCAGAATGCTCTCCAAATTCTTCCAAGAAGCGGTTTGAAAGTAGACCAATGGAAGAAAAAAAAACTGATGAGGTAAATCATCTACCTGCGCATGACGAAGGAAAAACGCAGATAAGATGTAAAAATGTAGGATGTAAGGGAAGAACATATTTTAAATGCATTAAATGCAATGTGCATTTATGTATAACCAGCAAAAATAACTGCTTTAAAGATTTTCACACAAAAAGATAATTTTATATACATAGAAAAATTTTTATATTGCTCAAATATTCTACCGTTTAATCTTTTTATTTTTTTTTATTTTGTTTTTAAAAGTATTGGAATTAAGTATATTGTTATTTTTTTTTTTTTGTTATTTTTAATAGAATTAAAGTTAAGTTTTCGTCAATTTTTTTTGTTTTTTATATTAGAAATTTGTAATTTTGTGATAATTTTGTTATTTTGAATTGAATTAAAATAATTTTTAAGTTTATCAAATTTTATTTTATTTTGGTACCTTTCACAGAAAGTGTACGATATATCATACAAACTTCATTGGCTCCCAAATCCCTACCATATCATTTTTTTTTTTCTCTCAAAATGCAAAAAGCCTTAGAATAACAGATAAAACCGTAAAAAAACTTCAAAAAATTTTTTCCCTATGTAAAACCGATTTTCGTAGGAAAGGGTTAATTAATATGAGTATCGTAAATTAACTTTCTTCATTCAGCCAGGTTGTTTATTTTAATTATATACACATTTGTCGCCAAGACCTTTTTTTAAATTGTGAAAGAAAATAATCATACCGTGTACTAAATATTATGGCAATGCATGCTTAATTTGACAAAATTATTACTCTTTTTCAAATATATTTGAAACATTTTTGTTACGTATTTTGAAGTGTACAGCTTTATATATAAATTCAGATTAATTTCATTGGAATTATTGTTATAACTTGGAACAAAATTGTTCGAACATATTATAATTATAATTGTGCCAAATTTAAAAGGGTTAGACGAATATTTTTTTACATATACACGTGAAACAAACTTTAACAAAAAACTTTTAATATTTATTTATAACAAATTGGTTACTGAATTATATGAACTAAATAAGCCCGAACCAAAATGGTTTTTAAGAATATATGGAAACATTGTGACATATCCAACCTTTTTACATATTATGAAACATACTGGCCAAAATGACGAAAAAGTGGATATGAAACAAATTGACAGGTGATTATCTCAAAAATTAATTGAAATATCAAAAATCTGATTGCATATTTGAAAAGAACAGGTTTCACTAAATTTCCTACTGGGCTGGTGTTGTTTATTTTATTATTAATTTTACTCAAAGCAAAATTTTAAGTGGAGAAAAATATTGTTTTTAGTATATAGTAGTTAGTAAATAAAATTATTATTGAGAGTGACAGTATTGATAATTCTAACGGTGTTTCAACGGCGAGACATCAGTTATATTATAAATGAATGAAAGATTGAGAATTGAGAAAATAAACCAAATTTTATTTAATTTACAGAATATGAGCTCTAGGTGAAACATTATTAAAATTGATGATGGTGTAATAACCGAAATCGATTAACAATAGGTATTTAATAAAATTGTGAAACAGACCTAGAATTTTAATTTTTATTTAATTTTAAATTTTATTTCATTGGATTACGAAAGTAGGTGTATAATGTAGCATTATGATGACATTATTCACTTTACATTATTATTGGTGTTTTGAGCCAATAATTAAAGTAGTAATTGTTGTGTTTAGTAGATTTAGAACAGAATCGGACAGAACAGTTTTGGACAATCACAGTCAACTGTCAAATACTTTAGAACCACTTAGAACAGAAAAATCTACTGAACACCTTTTTTGAACCTTTTTGTTCTAATTTTTGTTTACCCTCAAACTTCTTTGTTTAACTGTCAAAATTTAAATAAAAAAAAAAACAATAAAAAAAGTTGTCCAAAACTGGTTTATAAAAAAAATTCAGAACAAAAAAGATCAATCTAGAACAGTTTCGCACAATCTAATGAAGACAACACTTTCGGACAAAAAAGAACAAGTAACGGAAACTAATGACCACAAAAACGTTTTCTTTTTTACTCTACAACGTTTTAGAACGTCCTAAAACAGTTTACTGAACACAATGAATGTGTGAGATGTATTGCGTAATTATAAGAGATAACGCAAAGTTACTGTTAGGTTAAAGAATCTAACTTTTTATTACATAATATAATAGTATAATACCCTCTTTCTCGCATAATAAATATATATACCCAGTAGGACACCTCTAAATCACTTCTTAAGTCAAAATACGTAAAAGTGGTGTTTGCCACAAATTAACAATAAGGTGACGTAATATAAACGTTAAAATATTTATATGTATATAACTGGAATATTGTTCGCAATTTATTTCCTTTATATAAAAAAGATGTAATTTCTTCTAAAGATACGTCAGCGACGAAATCTACAAATAATTAGACAGAATCAATTAAATCTACAATAATTAGACAGATTGTCTTATCAAATTGTTTAATTTAAAGTATAAGGTGCAATAAATGTAGATAAACGTCTCACTTTCAAAGCCCGAATAATACTCTGAGCCTACTGCAAAATCAAAAAAATTCATAAATTAGTAAACAGACAGCTAAAAAAAAATGTATGTAATGTTAAATAATAAATAATAAAAAATAAAAAAAATTCATTATTTTACATAACCAGAATTAATTTTGAAAACTGATGTAAGTTTGTTAAATTTTTTGTTAAACCTATCATTCCAGAGATTTTTATTTTAAAAATCTTCTCAAATCCTAGCTCATACTTCACAGATTATAATTTAATATTTTTATAACAAAATATTTTTTTTTTTCAATTTTATTTCTTTAAATTCTCTTAAAAAAGGTTAATAACATCTAGACTACTATGAATAGGTCAATTTTGTTATACTAAAAATTTGCTTTGTTTTTTTATCCTAAAAAAAGAAAAATGTCACTTTTAGTGAAAAAAAAAATAATAAAAAAACAAAATAAAAAATCGAAATTCACTCCCTTTTGTGTATTCTTTTCGTTTGTTTTTTCTGTTCCAAAAGAATGTCGCCTTGCAACTCATATCTAATAAATTATTTAACTGAATTGAGAAGCAAATCAAAAAAAAAAAAAGATAAAAAGATAAAACAATAAAAACAAAACAAAAAAACTCAAAATTTTCATATTTTATTTTTGAAAAGCACGTCTAGGATAAAGTTCAGTACATGTCAGTTATCCTTGACTTCATAGATATGTGTGTGTGTGTGTGTGATTAGTGTTTATTCTATACGCATTTTATTTATTACACATTTTTCCCAAGCATTCTAACAATCTACAGCTTCAATATTTTACTTATACATAGTATATATGTATAATGCATATATATATATACACAATATTGAATTTTTGTTACGGAAAAGGTCTTTCTCTTGCATTTTTATTCTGAACTAAAAATCATAATCCAAAAATAATAATAAAAATGAGCCTTCAAAGATGGTGGGAGGTGGATATTCACATTTTTAGAATTTTTGAATTGAGAATTTAGAAACTAAAATAGAAAATTTAAGAATTTTTTTTGTTTAAGTTTTTAGTGTTGTAATGTCGACTGGATGTAAATGGATGGTATGCGTAAAATATATCATATTAAATTACAACAAATTTGTGTGTTTGTAACTCTCTGGTAAAGATGAAATGTACAAAAGTTTTCACCATAAACATTAGAAAAATATTGAGAACAAAAAAAAAAAACATCAAATGACAAATTATCTTGGACGGATGTTATAAATTGTTTTAATAAATTGAAAAATTTATAAAGTCAAAATGACGTGTTTGCTTAGTAATGCTATAAATTTATTGTTAATAATTTTTTTTTTTTTTATTTTTTTTTTTAATTGAATGAGAGTTACTTTATATTATTTAAGATATATGGGTAAAGATGGATAGATGTCAAAAATAATTTTAACTTAGTAACAATAAAAATTGCTTCAAAAAATACTTAGAAAATCGATAAAAAAAAAAAATAAGAAAAACATCAAAATATTTTAATATAAAATCTGATTGTTAACAATTTTGGATTATGATATCTAATCAAAAATGGAATGTTATGTAGCCATTATGATGAATTTAATTAGATTAAAACAATATTTTTTTAAAATAAAGAAAATGTCTGTGTCTAATATTTATCTATTTACAATTTGAATATTACTAAAAATAATTTTAATTCTCTCGAAAACAGTATAGTGAGTTTTGAAGTTCTTTAAGCTGGCGTCAATAGTCAAAATATGATTTGGATTTAATTTTTAAAGTTTTCGTTAAATTAACTGTTATTGGTTCATATAGTCCAGTTTAGGTTATATTTTAAAGTTAATTTTAATTTTACTAATATAGGATATTTCCGAACAGTGCCCTGCACATTCTATATAATAAAAGAAAAAAAATATATTATGCGTTAAAATAATGTAAAAAAAATTATAAATTCAATTTATTTGGACTCCAAGCTCCGATATCGGCAGTCTATGCAGTCTAACGAAAAGCTCTATAAATCAGCCATATAATTCAAATCTCAATCGTTAAAATATTAAATATTATATACAAACAGAGATGGGCAAAATACAAATACTATACTACTCATTGAGTAAAAGTATTTGATTTCAAGTATTTGAGTAAAATTATTTAAGTAAAAAAAATTTAAATACTATTTTCAAGTACTTTTCAAATAAAATTATTTGACTTGATTTTTTTCAAATACAAATAAGTATTTGAAAATTATTTAAATTTCTCTATTGAATTACTCAAATACTTTGCTCTAATTATATACAGGCATACCTTTT
This sequence comes from Argyra leucocephala, assembly GCA_963942445.1. Lineage (NCBI taxonomy): Eukaryota > Metazoa > Arthropoda > Insecta > Diptera > Dolichopodidae > Argyra > Argyra leucocephala. Next base: position 139,206,313 of record OZ012678.1, on the reverse strand, counting down.
TTAACGCTCAGGATGCGTTCCTGGAAAAAGAGCGCTAATGGAAACAGCGTTAATAGAAACACAATTTGTACTGAAATAAGGGGATACGTGCCTCTTGCATTTTTAAACTATTTATAGGGTAAAATTTGAGAAAAATTAATTTAAACAAATCATGTATGATTTCTAAAAACGACTATATATTTCATTTTAAATCTTTAATTAAACAAAAACATAATTCAAAGAAACAAAAACATAATAAAAACCAAAATTTTAAAAATTATAACATAAAAACAGTCTTTATAGTTAATCTTATTTTAAGAATGAGTCTAGAGTAGATTGCTTTGGAATTTTTTTTTCTTTGAGTAGCTCTAAATATGGTGACAAAACATCCATAACGCCTCGTTTTATTGTAGCTGATCGTTCGAAATTCGGATCGTTTTCAAATAGATCTTCTAAAACGTTTTGTATTACGCTAACATTATGTTCTAAACATTTTTTTGTTAGAATTCTGGTGTTCTGTTGACCATCCGAATCTGAATCCGAATCAGTAATTTCTAATGGAATTTGTTCCAAATTATCAATAAGATCTTCATTAGAAAGTTCACGATAATCATCTTCAATTAATTCTTGAACATTTCCCTGATCAATCTCTTCAAACCCGATTTGTCTAGCTATTTCAGTAATTTCTGCAACATTTTGTGGCACTTCATTGATTAATTCATTTTGAACAGTTTGAACCAGTAACCGATTGCAACAATTTTTTAGACAACATATTTTCATTTCATTCCACGATAAACCAATAATTTCAATAGCATTCATGATATTAAATTTTTTCCAATTGCTTGTAAAAGTTGTTTTAAAGTTCTTCGAATGTAATAGGTTTTAAAAGTAGCTATTACACCTTGATCCATCGGCTGTATAATCGCAGTTGTATTTGGAGGCATGAAAATAATTTCAACTGGTAAGCACATTGGAAGTTCTGCTAAATTTTGTGGGTGTGAAGGCGCATTATCAAGGATTAACAAGGCCTTGACTTCCAAATTATTTTTTTCACAATATAATTTCACGGCTGGACAAAAATGTTCTTGATACCATTTCTGAAATAATATTGTAGTCATCCAAGCCTTTCGATTTGCCATCCAAAATACTGGTAATGAATGTTTGGAAATCCCTTTCATTGCCCTGGGATTTTCTGAATGGTAAATTAATGTTGGTTTCATCTTAAAATCGCCACTTGAGTTGCTGCCTAACAATAAAGTTGAACGATCTTTAGCAGCTTTGAAACCAGAAGCTGATTTTTCTTCTCTAGAAATAAATGTTTTTGAGGGCATTTTTTTCCAGAAAAGTCCGGTTTCATCGAAGTTAAAAATAAGTTGTGGTGGATAGTTTTTAACTTTTATAATTTCATCCAATGTTTTTTGGAATTCTTTTGCAGATTCTTTATCGGCACTAGCTTTATGACACAGAGCCTAATGTGGTATAGATTTGCGCGATTTTTGAACTTTTCAAACCAGCCCCGACTCGCCACAAAGTGCTCGGTTGATGAGTTTTTTCCACTTCTTTCTACAAGGTCTTAATACAAAGTCCTAGCTTTTTCTATGATCAAGCTTTGGCTAAGCGGCATGTTTCTTTGCGTTTGATCATTAATCCACAGTTGTAATAATTTTTCCATTCGTTCAATCTGAATATCTCTGGTACGTGTGACTTTTTTAGCAGAAATAGGAAGTGTTGTAAAAATAGATTTCTTAATTTTATCCGAATTTTTGAGAATAGTTCTTATAGTTGATCCAGCTAAACCCATACGAGAAGAAATATCTGATTGCCGTTCACCATTTTCAAAACGCCTTATAACATCCATTTTCAAATCCAAAGTCAAACTTTTTCTTTTCGAAGCACTGCTGACTTCTGCATTCTTTCTTTTTTCAGCCATCTTTTATAGGGAAACAAAATAAGTTTTTAAATAATTTTAAGATAAAGGAAATTAACTTACCTTCTCAGTCAATTGCCAATTAGACACTAAATTACACAATAAACTTTCGAAAAAATTTATCACTTCAATATTTTTTTTTATAATGGGGATTCCCGAAATATTAAAATAAGGGTAATTCTTTAAATATCGTTACTTTTTAAACTGATGTATCGATGAAACTCATTACATGTGAAAAAAATGTATCATTTCAATACACAAATATTTCATATATCATATGGTTACTTTATACATACATATGCATATTTTAGTTGTGACAAAAAAAAGTCGGTGTAAATTGGTGGAAAAATTTTAAAGATGAGCCACAGATAAATTGCCAAAAAAGAGCGCTATAGCGAAACAGCGCTAAATGAGGTAGCGTTAAACGAGGTATGCCTGTATTAAAAAAAAATTTTTTTTAAAGAAAAATCACAGAGAACTTATATACAAAGACGTAAAGTTATAATTTTAAAATTATAATATTTTGGAAATGTTTATAATTATGTAGGTTATAATTTTTTTTTGTTTTTTTAGGTATATCCGTTTTTTTCTTTTTTTTTATTTAATTTTTGATTTAACCAAAGAAGATGCACTGGAAGGGATTATATTTCAGTAAATCTGAAAGTACTAAATAAGCTGAAAAGTCCTTGTGCAATCCGATATACGTTACTCAAAATAAATTTATTCAATTAATTTTTGACATTCACTCTAAAATTCAGAAATAGTATTTTGTAAATCTTTTTAATTCTTCATACTTGGCTAATGACCTGTATTGGGAATTCATAATTTCAGCCTTTTTAATTTCTGATTCTGATAACAAATGTAGGTATTAGTAAATTCAAAATGCTGTTCGTTCAATTCGTCTTATGTCGACTTAGGCGATTTTCCATTATTGCCACAAATTTATTAGGGTATGAGAATAAAGAAATTTTGAATGATTGATTTTTTCCAGGTACCCACATATCATAATATTGGTTTCAAAAACATGTTATCTCTTAAAGATCATATTATTTTCTTTTATTGTCTTATAAGGGAAGTAAACATTTTTATTTTATTTCAAACATATTATCTTTCATGTATTTTCAATTATACAATTTTTTTATGAATTACTCGATGCATTTTTAGTTTCTTAAAAATTAAATTGTGCATTTTAATAATCAATGAACTAATTCACAACACAATATTTATAAGTAATGTAATGCGTTTAGGTACCTGTTAATTTTATCTAAAAGGTCTGTTCAATATGCAAATGAATATTGAATGGAGTTGAGTCAATTTGTGTGTATTCAACGGGACCGTGTCATATGAACTACATCTTCTACGTGGTGACTGGTGGAAAGTGCCAAGTTCAAGAAATTGAGCAAGTTTCAGCAAAAATAGGTCCTTATCGCATCTCACACAGCCCTCGAATTTTTTTTTTTTTTTTTAAATAGTCTTTAATACAAGGGCTTATGAGCACGATGCAAACAAGAGGTCCGGCGTCCTAAGTGTCGAGACCGAAGACCTTAAATTTTTCTTTTGTAGCTTGTCTTTAATACAAGGGCTTATAAGCACGATGCAAACAAGAGATCCGGCGTCCCAAGTGTCGAGACCGAAGACCTTAAATTTTTCTTTTGTAGCTTGTCTTTAGTACAAGGGTCATAAGCACGATGCAAACAAGAGGTTTGGCATCCCAAGTATAAGGACCCAAGACCTAGAACGTTTGTTTTTTTGTAGCTTGTCTTTAGCACGACATCTCAAAAGCGTGATGCAAACAAGAGGTCCGGCGTCCCAAGTATCGGATACTTCCCTCAAAAAAAATATTTTTTATAGTATTTTAAATACTTTTACTCGAATACGACCCAGCTCTGTATACAAAGTTACCCGACGTCGTCCAGGTTGAACACAAAATGTATAGAACTTATTTCAATAAGGCTTGATTTGAGAAGCGAATTAAAAAAAATTGGTTTATCAAACATATTCTAATAAATTTTTTTCTTACTATGATAACAAAATCAACAATACAACATAAACTATACATTATTTCCCTAATGAAGTATAAACAAACACGTTCCTTGCTTTTCCTACCCGTGAATATCCCACATATGAGAAACAATTATCTTCTTTCAGTTGCAGACGAAGTACTCGAAATACTTTTATAATCAATTCTTCAATACTTTGTATAGTTGTACTGATCGTTGCTATTTCGATTTTGACATTTAATTCTTCTGAAATTTTGGCGTTCAATGAAATTTTGTTAAATTCATATGAAATCGGTAACAGTCGTATTTCTTTAATTTTTAAAGAGAATTTAAGTGTCAATTTTTATGTCTGTTACACAATTGGTTTTGAAATATTAATGATAGCTTCTAGGAGCTATATGGCATCGATGCGAATCAGTCCAAAGTTTTGAAATCGATAACAATTGTATTGCTTTATTTTTGAGAGACTATCTGAGTACCAATTTGCAGATCTGTAACACCTTTAGCTTTTAGAATATTCCTCATTGGAGCTGTGAGTTGTGTGGCAGCTACCCAAAGGTATGTTCGGTAATTTTTGAGGGAGTATCTGCGTAACAATTTTAAGGTATGTAACACCTTTGGCTTTAGAAATATTCCTGATAAGTGCTGGAGGTTTTATGAAATAGACATAAGCCAAGCGAAACATCAATGCAACCTATTATGTAAATATAGTTACGATAAGTCTAGTGGTTTAAAAGTTACACGGTCACAAACAAAAATGCTTAGAATTTCATATATAATATAGATAATAGAACAAAATTCGAGGGCAACAGACGATAGTAACAAACTCAAAACTAAATACGAAACATTCGAATAAACTGAACATATTCGATATAACAGATTTGGCCGTGACTACTGACTTATATAAGCTCCTATATAGGTAATATAAGTATCCTATAGGAATAACCATCGATAAAAAACTTAAATGGGAAAACCCTATAAGCCATAATATAAAAAAGGTATTATTCCAATATATATATATGGCATTAAATAAGGCTAACGGTATTTCAGAGAAAGTGTCAAAACTAGTATACATATCTTTTGCAAAATTGGATATGATACTTACAGCAGGAGTCATTCCTACAAATTTCACGTTAAACAAATTGGAACAAGTTGTACCTAATAAATAAAATTGCTTTTTTAATTTAAGTTGGGCCAGAACTATGAAAAAGGTCAATCAAATGGATATAAATCAACTGATGTATATTTTGAGACTTAGTGGTTTATTAACAGAAGCCGACAAGTAGTTCATGCAGAACGATTTTGCGTATATTACAAAAAAGGTATGAAGATGCGTTACTTAACACATTAAAAATAAAAATTTGAAGAATTTGAAAATTTTGTTTTTTGTTTTTACATGTTTTTGACTTTTGATATTTTTGCCCTTTTTTGCTTTCACAAGTGTAAGGAAGTAAATGTTTAGGGTATTTATGAATGTATGTATGAATACAGTAGCTATTTATATTTTGTAAGTAATTAAATAAATTGCGTTGTTACATAAGAATTTTTTACATAGGTAATTTTTATGCATCAGTTGAGTTTGAAAGTGCAATATAACAAGTTTTAACGTAAGTAAAATAAAGTTTTCAGATAATTATTTTTATCTCTCGAAACAACCTTAAAGTGAACAACAGAAAAAAAATAGGTAAAATAATAATTATATTTTATCCTGATTCCTGAACCATTTTAACTATATATAAATTCATTCATAACTTTAGAAAAATGAGTAAAATGCTTACAATTGAGCAAATTGAAGAAGCAAAGAATAATTGTTCTGGCAGTTGAAGATGAATTTGGATGATGACGATATCTTCGAAGATAGTTTAGAAATTATAAGATCATTCGAATAGGAAGATAATAATTTTGAGAGATAGAAAAAGAAATTGATTCACAACCGTCAATATCCAGAAGTAGAGGTTGGGGCATTTGAATACAACTCTATAGACAACTCGATAGACTACACAAGATTAGGTCATCCAACAAATATTTTTTCAAATATTCCTATTGAAGAAAGGTTTTTTTTGGATGAGCAGATATGTTCTACAAAAATTCGAAGTTACTTAAAACAGTACTTATACCAGCTAAACCGCATAAGTGGGGATATAAAATTTGTTTTAAGTGGAATAAGTGACTTTATTTATAATTTTGAAAATTATACTGGAAAGAAAGAAATTATTAACATTTTTGATGGTGAACCTCATGTAGGAGCTGTGATAAGATTTACACGAATAGTGCCAAAACATGTCGCTTATTAAAATCTACTTTGATAGATTTAACACTACAATTCCTTTGGTTATAGAGCTAGTTAAAGCGGGAATATATAGTCTCGGAACTATACAACGAAAAAGGGTGCCAAATTGTAAACTACCAGCTGACAAAGACTTAAAAAAAAAGTAAAAGAGGAGACAGTTTTGCATTTTTTTCAACTATTGAAAACATTTATGTATGCGCATTAACACATTTGTAAGTTGTCATAATAAATAATCAATATAAATTGTCCAAACGCTATCAAACAATGGGAGTTGTCGATTTGGTAGATAGGAAGGGATCGCATAAGGATAAAATCAAAGAAATGGTACTTGAGAATTTTTTATCATCTCGTTGATGTCACAGTAAATAACTCGTGAATTCTTTATTAAAAAGTTTGTCAAACTGTAAAAGAAAAACCAATCACTTAATGTGATTTTAAAATTCAGCTATGGTTAAAAAAGAACGTTTTTAAAATAAAAAAAATGCTAGTAAAATGTAAATAAAATTAAAAGTAAACAAATTTTGTAGCATATATGTATCATACCCAAAAACTCGGTCTGCCCTCCGTTCTCCGTCCCAAACTTGAAAGAATCCGCGCCAAATTTAAAAGGCTTCAAATTAAGTTTTTAAAATGCTGAATTTTATTCAAAAATATTTTTTTTAACCCATTTTCGGCCAAAAATGGTTTCTGTTCGGCCAAAAATGGTGGCTGTACTTGATTATTAATTAATCCATTGGTTTAAGGATAATTGATGCCCAAAAAATTCAAATCCGTTGTCAGATTGGGGCTAGCACGTTCCAGAGCCTAGGAAAAGGTTGTTCAAAAAATCGAATACTGGCCGATATTTGAAATTTTTTTTTTGTTCATGAAAATCAAAAATTAAGTTTATATTTTTAGCAATTTGACTCAATCTTAGTGAAATTAAAGCTAAACAATGAATGAAAATATAAAATAGAATTAAACTCAAACATTATAGAGATAATTAATAAAAAATTTATTAGCATAAAGTATTATAAATTATGAAATCTTTATACAAAAACTATTTTCCATGATATTTTTCAAAGCATTTAGTGTGTAAATGAACATTGCACTTTCTGTACATGAATTTCGTTGGCTTGTTGAATTTTTTCAGTTGACATAGACGATACTTTCCTTCTGACTTGGAAACAACAACATGTCTGCCTGGTACTTTTGGTAAATTATGAGGCTGATATTCTTCTTGAGATGATCTACATTCAAATCCCAATAATAATTTTCCAGCAACGAAAACACGAAAACTTTTTTGTGGCATAAGTTTTTCAGTTTTATATTTCGCCACAAAACAGTGTAGCTTTCAAGCATTTACTATTGAAGAACTGAAACCTGCAATCCACAATGGCCAATACTGTTTTTTGCTTTGATATTAATGCGATAATTTGCAACTCCATTATCATGCAAATCGACATCTCCCATGCCGCACTTGTTGATAGTTGACATAATCCTTGTTTTCTTTTTTCCAGCATTTAACTGTATCATTGGTTCGATTTGGTCAAAGGTAGAATAAACTGTAACCTCTTTATTATCAGACTATCGACAGAATAATAATTTGTTTGTTGCATCAAATAATATGTAATCATGCTCATCACGCTGTAATTTTTTATGTTTCAAATGGTGCGTTTGGTATTCGATTTGTTCGTACTGCTCCAGTGGCAAGGAAACGTTTTTCACCAAGCAAGCACATCAAATAGTATGATTTGAAAAAGGTATCAAAACAAACTTTGTGTCGATTTGGATGTTGAAAGCCAAATCAAATGCAGACATCGGCATCTAAGCCAATTTGCTTATTATAGTTGTCGCTTGATCCAGCATATGAGATCCATGAGAACAGTATCCATCAGAAGAACAGAGGCACCACATTTTATAACCGAAAGGAATTGATTCATTTCTAATATACATCTTACAGGAGTGATGACCAAAATAAAGCATCATCTGTTCGTCTATTGAAAGATTCTCAGACAAACATCAAATTGGTCTATTTCCGGGAAAAATTCTAATATTTTCAATTTTTTTTTTATTTAAGTTTATTTATTTACCTTATTATTTAAGGTAAATAATTACAAGTTTTTAATTACAAAAGATATTTTGTTATTACTATTTTTTCTTACCCGTATTTTATATTACTATTATAAATTATTATATTAGTAATATTATAGATTTTATTTTAAATTTTTATTATACAAAATTATGATATTATTTCATATCATTTTTGCAAATGTTAGAAACGTTATTTTAAACATTTAACAGTATCTACGATTAAAAAAAGTTATTCTGGAATGAAAAATTTTAGCAATAATCATAAATAAATAAAAAGTATGAAAAAATATCAAATTATTAGTCGTAAAAAAAAATGTCAAATAGCGGCCAGTGTTCGATTTTTCGAACAGCAATATTTATACGTATATGACACATTCTGGTGGGGTAAAATCAACCAAAAATATAAGAATACTAGCTTTGTAACCCGTCATAAATGACGGAAGTAAAATAAATCCTAGTTTCTTTTTTTCTTTCATTAGATTCTTTATTCCGAAATTACAGTACTTATGTTTATATCACTTTTTATTTATTTTTATTTATGTTTATATTGGCCTAACACTAATCTTTTTGTTTTTATATAACAGAAAAAGAAGTACCATACCAACAAATTTGTATAAAATGTTTGTATTTTTGTATGGTATACTCGTACTCACTTCCATTTAGTTATAATTCGTTAGTTGGGTTCCATTTAGTATAAATTATACCGTATTAGCGTTATTGTGGCCTCTGGGAGAGCAAATTTAAAAATGGGATCTTATTTTCATATAAATTTTGTCTTTTGTGTACTGTATAGGGATCTTATTTTGCTTTATGAATAAACTGTTATTATGGTATTGTGTTATTTTTAAAAAAATATTCAAAATTTTGTATCTAAATTGGTAAAATTTACAAAAAATACAAAAACATTTTCATCAATAATTTTCAATTTAAAAAAAACAATGATTTATTATCCGACGTTGAAGTAGAGTTTATTATCCTACTCTACTTCTATCAAGTTCTATTGATTGAACAGTGAAAATGAACAGTGAAGTGAACAGTGAACACTTAACATTGAAAATAAAATAATATTTTTGGAATGGAGCATGCAGAACATACAGAATACAGATACAGCAAATAATAAAAAAAAACAAAAAAAAAAAACAAAAATAATTTTTTTTGAGTGAAGTGAGTTACGCACACAATCATGACAAAAATAAAAGGTATAAGCAATAAAGTAGTATAATGTATAATATTATACAATACAAATATGCTGATACACATGTGTATTATTATGTGTAATTTTAAGTAATAAGAATAACCTTTGAGTGAATTATGTTTTTTTTTGTGCTGTTGGCCTTTTGGTTATTATACCATATTAAACTATTGATTAAATTTCTATTAGTCCTTATTATTATAAATCAAAAAAATTGTTTGTTTTATTTATATTATTATTATTATTTTTTATTTTTCCTTATTATTTGCGAAGAAGACTAACATTAAATTAAAAAAATATAGTTCATGCAATCAATTTTTCCTGCAAAGGTTCAGCATGGTAGACAGGTGTTAAAAAAAAGCACCAAAGCAATTTGTATATATATGCATTTGTATACATATGCAATTTGTATATGTGTTGGAGCGTTCCGTTGAACTTACAAACATCCAGATAAATGCAGAATAATATATATATAATGTTAAATATGACTCTTTCACAAGAAAACCTCATCATTGGTTTTTTGAATTAAAAATTTAAATTTGGTTTGTTTTCATTTCCAAAAAACCGTTAAAATTAGGAGTTTTTTCACACCCCCACTATCTTAAGAACGAGTGAGTCAATTTAAAAATTTAAATCACTTATTTGATAGCCAGGAGTCCAAAGTTTATTGATGTATTACATTTTAGTTAAAAATATACAGCTATAACAGAAAAAAACTTTAATAAAAATAGGTAATTTTGCTGTTCGAAAAATCGAGCAGCCGAAAATGGGTTAATCAAAAAGAGAAAATCTTGCAATAAAGGGTTCAATCTGAACTAAAATGTAATTTTCAAATAACTAATTAAAGCAAAAATTCGAATTGAATTTATATAAAATAAAGAAATAAAACCAAAAAGAAAATAATATAAAAAATTGCACACAAATAAACAACAGTAAATTGCATTTCTTTAAATGTGTTTTTTTCAAAAACAAAAAAAAACCTTGTGTTAATCTTGTTTGTTTATCATTTGTAATATATTTTTAATTTTATACTTCTAATTTAATTTTTAATTATAATTTAAAAGCAACCACTCTCATTATCACATATATATCTACTAAAACTATATTAATATTTAAAAAAAAACATAGATTTATACAAAAATAAATCATTGGGGACTTACTAACCTTTAAATAACCTTAAAAATAAATTTCAAAAACAAATAATTATTATGTTTCTTAATATCAATAAAAAATAAAAACCAAAATTTCTATTGTTATTTGAAGCAAAGAATAAACTAGGACAATAATTTTTTTAATTCTTGTTTAATACATTTTTTCTTCATATTTTTATTCTTTTGTCATTTTGAAGACTCAAAAATACTACAAAATCATTCTCAAACAAAAACAAAAAAAAAACCAGAAAAACAAAAAAATTACTACAAAAACGAAAATTCATACAAATTTCAACAACTGAAATCATCCTCAAATGCAAAAAATGTCTAGACTGCTAGTATTTTCAATATCCTCAAAAAAAAAAGAAGAAAATAACAAAAAAAGCAAAAACTTGAATAAACAAAAGACTAGAAAAATAAGTACATAAAAATAAAAATTTTGGACTTAAACTTGAAAGCTTTAACTTTATGTCACTAGAGTGTGTTATGACAAAACCATAATCCTAGAGTCTACAAAATATTCTACTAAAATCGTTTCCAAAAACAAAACAAAAAGAATAAAAAACAATATAAAAAGAAAAAAAAATTTTTTTTTTGTTTGTAAAAACCTGAATCCATTGGCCACACATGGTCGGGATAACAACTAAAAATTAATGAATATGTAAACCAATCCGTTTCTACCTCAATATCTTCTATAACTATCTACATATTATTATTTAATATTCATCTACAATTATATTCCATATATAACTAAATTTTTTAAACAAAAGAAAAAACATCATTCTTTTGTAAAAAAAGAGAAGACCATGAAGAAGAACGAAATTATATTGTTCTTTAGGTAGAAAATTATATACGAATAAAGTATAGCTATTTCTATGAAATCCATTTAAACACAAAATAATATCCTTTCATATAAAAATTTGTATTCGTTCTCCTCTGATGACCATATACTTTCAAAACATTTTACCCTTTATATTGGTTTCGATATCATCACATCATGCATTCATATAGGATGATAGTTACATGTACACCAGTATTCATGTATATACGGATTTGTTTTAGATTATTTTTATTTAAAACTTAAAGAGTTCTGATATAAGATTAGAACAGAATTCACATATACTCACATATACATTAATAATATTTATGAGTATATACCTATAATATATAGAAAAATATATTCGTTCGTACTGAGTGTATATGGATTCTATAAAGAGGGGCAAAGAAGAACAAAATAAAAATGTAAAATAAATACTTAGGTAGGTAGCTATATTCAATGCATTTTAAATGAACAGAACTTAGCTAAAAAAAAAATAATTTATAAGGATATTTTATAGGACAAGGTTAACAGGGTTTATGAACATGTAAATTAATTAAAGTATTACTAAATTTCTTTAAAACAAAAAACTATTGAGATAATTTTATTTTTAAATTTAAATTACATTTTGAATGACCTAAAAGTGTATTTCGTCGACCTATACATTATATTATAGTTTCTCTAAATTATATGATTTTATTTTTATTTTTGAAAATATAAAAATTATTTTGGCTATCCAGAATACTGCATGCAAAAGCACTAAAATTTGTATATTCAGAAAAGTTGGATATAACTTCCATAGAAATATTATAGAAAAGATAAAGCAAAAACGAAGAGCTAGAAGGAGGTGGCAGGAGACACGCACGCGATTCATGATGATGAAGCACTTGTTGATGAATACTTGTAGCTTCTGTTTGATTCTGACCGAAGTGAGCCATGTTTCACTGCCATATAATAATGTTGACTTAACACATGCTCTGAATATTGTTAGCTTTGTTGTTCTCGATATTTGGTTGCTCCGCCATATCTTCATTAGGCTCCCAAATGTTCTGCTAGCCTTATTTATACGGCTGTTGACATCTTCTGTTGCACCTCCTCTTGATGTTATAATGCTCCCCAGGTAGTTGAATTCTTCTACTTATTCTATCCGTTGTCCACTCACTGTTATTGGTTCACTATAACTGTTGTTTGTCCTCATTGCCTTGGTTTTCTCGATATTTAATTCCAGTCCTGATTTCTTTGCTTCTTCCTGTAATCTGTTGACTTTGTTCTGTAGGTCCCTTTGATTTGTTGATATGAGGCATATATCATCTGTGTAATCTAAGTCTTCTAAGTTGCCGAAGAGATCCCATTCTATTCCGTTTATTTCAGTGCAAACTTTTATTAGAATGTCGTCTAGTATTGTGTTGAAGAGAAGTGGAGATAGTGGACATCCTTGTCTAACTCCTATATTAGTGTAGAATGGATCACTGATGTTACCTCTGTGTTGAACTGTTGTCTCTACATCTTTATACATTGCTTTGATGATGTTGATGATTTTTTCAGGAACTCCCTTCTTTGTAAGTGTTCTCCATATTGCGCATCTCTTGACTTTGTCGAATGCTTTCTTAAAATCTATGAATAGTAGATATAGTGGGGTATTCTATTCTACTGATTGTTCAACTATGACCCGTAAAGTATTTGCCTGGTCAACACAGCTTCGGTTTGGTCTGAAACCTGCCTGTTCTTTCCGTAGTATTGGTTCTAGTACTTCTTCTCATCTTTTCTTTATAATAATTCCTATTATCTTATGAATAGTATTTAGAACCGTGATTCCTCTCCAGTTGCTGCAATTTGCCAAGTCTCCTTTCTTAGGTATCTTAACAATCATTCCTTTCTTCCATGATGGTGGTATATTCTCTTCTATCCATGCTTTCCTGATGTGAGGTTCAATTGTTTTTGCGAATAACTCGGGGTCCAGTTTGGCTATTTCTGCTGGAATTCCATCTTCACCTGTTGCTTTGTTGTGCTTCAGGATATTGATTGTAGCTTTGATTTCTTCTATATTTGGAGCTTGAGTAGATATTGGCAGTCCCTCAGTTAGGTAGATATTTGCATTTTCTCTGTTTCTTATATCTGCTTCATTATTTGTACTTTCTTCGTTGCTCAGTTCTTGGAAATGTTCTCTCCATCTCTTAAATTGATCCTTTAAGTTTGTGATGAGCGCACCATTTTTATCTTTAATTGGTTTGTTTTGTTGTTCCGACTGGTTTGTTAAGTTCTTGATTATGCGATGCAATTCTCTCAGGTTATGTTGCTGTGCTGCTTTTTCTGCTTCTCCGGCTAAATTTTGTAGAAATTTCCTTTTATCTCTTCTTGCTGCTCTTTTTACTGTTTTCGCTATTTCTTCATATTCTCTTCTTGATGCCATCCTGTTGTTTATCATTTTCTTCATTTCACCTCTTCTTTTAATCAAGGCCCATGTGTTATCGGTTATCCAGATTTTTCTTTGTGGTTGTGAAATTCCAAGATTTTGTTCGCTTGTTTGGTTGTAAATTTCCAGAATCTCTTCCCAAGTGTATTCTCTATTATTTCTAATATTTTCATGGTAACGCCGTAACCATGTCAGCTCTTGCGGATTTTTTAAGTTGTTTATATTTATTTTCTTCTTTCTATTTCTTCTGCCTCTTCCTTGTTGGCTTAGTTTCATTCTGAAGTCTCCAGTTAGTAATTAATGATCGCTGTGTATATCTGCTCCCCTTCTATTTCTCACATCTAACATTGATTGTTTCCATTTCTTGCTGATGCATATGTGATCTATCTGATTTTTTGGAGATCCCGTTTGGTGTTGTCCATGTGTATTTGTGGATACATAATAATTAAATTTAACTTGTTTTTTATTAATGTTTGTTTTATTATTTCTGAACAATCTTAAGAGGTTTTCTTATTTGAATTTTGCTTGAATGTTTATTTATTAAAATGTCTATTGTATTTGTGTTGAAACCATTTATGTCTACAGTTTTGTACAAATATTTTCTATCCTTCAAAATATTTTATCAATAAAAGTCTACATATTTTTTTTTTTAAATAGTGGACACTAGCAATCTTGTTGAATTTTGTCGTGAATTATTGTCATTTGTTATCCTAGTGTATTAAATAGTAGGTTTTCTATTATTATTATTTTTTATTGGATACAATATAAATTATATACAACAGTAATTTACCGGCACTGGCTACCTTGGCTATCGGCTTTTGGTTTGAAAATGGTTTTCTAAATATATCTATTTCCAAACAAATTCAAATATTTTTTCTGTATTTTTTTCTTTTAGTGTTAAGTATTATTTAGATAAAAAAATAAACAAATTTGAAGTCAATCCATTGAACAGAACTTCATTTACAAATCGTCACCCCACAATTATAATGTCGTACATCCAAAAACTTAAATGTTGGCAAATCGACTTTAAAGGTTTGAGAATTTTTTTTTTTTTTCATCGATAATGTTATTCATCGGCTTTATTTCTACGTCAAAACCCACATCTATCTAGAATTAACTTTCGGAACTAGAGGGATTTTTCGTTCGAAAGATTCGAAAACACTTTGTCGTATACGCCACTTTCGGGAGGTTTTTTTACATTCATATACGTACGACAAAAAATTTGATAAATACGACAACATAATTGTATAAAATATGCAATATTTTCATGCAAATTATACAAAATTAATTTTTCGTAAATATAAAATTTAAAAATTATGCTTCAATTACAAAAATTAATTTTTTATTATTAATTGAAAATTTTTATTGTAAAAATTCTTAACCGTTGAAATAAAAAATTAGTTTCTTAATTTAAAAATATTTTATATTTTTTTTCAGACTTTTAATTCACGGTGCCTGACTTAATTTTACATTATTATTAAAATAGGAACAACTTAAAGATTTTCAAAATTTTATATAATATATTTTTTTTCAGTAACCTTAATTTTAAATAAACTTAAATATAATATTCAGATTAAATATAAACATGAACTGAAAAACGTAAACATAACATTAAAATTATTCAAAAATAAATAAAAAATAGTAAATTTGTACTTTTTTTAATTGCACTTATTGTCGATATTATTAGTTTTAAGAAAACTATTTTGTTATATTAAATAAAGTTATGTAATATTTTACATCCTCTGCTGGTAAAAAAGAATACAAACTCGCAATATCTTTTTTCTTATTCTCAGAAGAAATTTTTATTTGCGTTTGAAAAATATTATTTGGTGTACCAAACACTCCTTTTTTTAAATTTTTTTTTTATACACACCACTTTAAAATCTTGTTCTGCTGCAGAAGTCTTCAGTTTTAAATCATTTTGATCGTATTGAATAGATTTTATTTGTGAGAATGGAACTAATTGAAATGTTAGCTTAGCAGCTATTTCGGAATACAATGTGAAATCTGTTTTATTCATTTGGTTAATATTCAGTTTGACATTCTTATAATTTAAATATTGTAATTTTCTCTGGGCTATGGATTTCTTTATATCTCAAACTACGATCAATTGCGTTTTTTTTTTTTTTTTTTTTTTTTTTTTTTTTTTATGCATAGCCAAAACACTAGGTGGGAACCTTTTATACCGATTGGTACGTTTGGTTAGGGAGGGAAAGGAATTTGGAAAGGAGGATGGTAAAAGGGAAGGAGGACAATTACGAACGAAGGTGTTAATGTTCGTCTTGAATTTGTTTAGGTCATTAAAATTTGTCATGTTTTGGGAACACATAAGATGGTATTTGGTTCCACATTCGGGATGTTGGAGTTATAAACGAATTTCCATAACTTGTCTTTTGCCATCTAGGGATTTCGATGGTATAGGGATGAGCACATGCTGCCCTTCGTGTTTCGCGAGGGAAACGCTTAAGTGGAGGTAATATAGATTTAGGTGTTAATGTTCGTCTTGAATTTGTTTAGGTCATAAATATAAAATTTGTCATGTTTTGGGAACACATAAAAGATGGAATTTGGTTCCACATTCGGGATGTTGAAGTTATAAACGAATTTCCATAACTTGTCTTTTGCCATCTAGGGATTTCGATGGTATAGGGATGAGCACATGCTGCCCTTCGTGTTTCGCGAGGGAAACGCTTAAGTGGAGGTAATATAGATTTAATTTCCACTGAGCATGTGCCGATGCCTACGAGATATCTATAAAAAAGTGATAGAGCTCCGACTATACGACGATGTCCAAGAGGAGCAAGATGGGCTGTCACATTTGGGTCGTTGATTAGACGAATAGCCCATTTTTGGACTTTATCCAAATGTTTTAACGCAATACTAGAAGCGCCAGCCCAAATGTGAGAATTGTACTCCATTTTGGGTCGTATGAAAGCTTTATAGATTTTCAAGAGGTCACAGGGGGAGAAGTAAGCCTTGCAGCGGCTAAGAAAACCCAAACATTTGGCTGCGTTTTTTGCAACATCAAATATATGATCATTCCAGATCATTTTTCGATTAAGGTGCATACCTAATATGCACCAAGCTTTCAAACCGCTGAAGTTTATCTTCCTGAAACAAAAGAGTAGGATCAAAAATGGAAATTTTTCGGGAGATTGTACAGCTCTGAGTTTTAGAAGAGTTAAACTCGACTCTGTTTTTTATGCCCCAATTAGCTATTGCGACCAAATCGTGGCTGAGGGAACTAGCCATGATGTCTCTTTTGGTTGACACAGCGGTGGATGTAGCTTCAGATTTTTTATGAAAATCGTAGGAGGCTACCAGGGTAGGTGGTATAAATATAAGGAATAGGGTAGGTGAGAGAACTGAACTTTATTTGGAATTGATCGGACTTAAATCCGTCAACTAAGTTTTGAATCGTACGATTCGAGAGGAAACTTTCAATCCATTTGAGAGAAGAGAAACCCAGGCCTACTGCTTGACATTTTGCTAATAATGCGCTATGCCATACTCTATCGAAAGCTTTAGAAATATCTAGAGCCACAATATTTGCTTCACCCGAATTGTGCAAGCAAATATTTAGCTTCTCGTTAAGGTATGTCATTAAATCACCGGTGGACCGGTGGGATCTAAATCCATATTGCCTATCGTGGACAATACCTTGGCTGTCAAGATATTTGGTCAGCTTTTTTGTTTATTAAGATCTCCATCACTTTGGAGAGGATCGATATTATAGCTATAGGCCTGTAGTTGGAGGGATCGCTTTTGTCGCCTTTTTTGGGAATTGGGTTAACATGCGCAATCTTCCATTGGGTTGGGTATACTCCTGTAGAGTAGGATAAATGGAATAAGTTGCGCAATGGTTTGGAAATAGCGAAGGCTATATGTCTTAGAACCATAGCAGGGATGCCATCGGGACCGGTAGACTTTCTGATATTCAGATTCTTAAGTACCTTAACAACGGCACTAGTTCTGAAGTAGACTCTTCCGAAGGATGAGTTACTTATAGGAACTGAAGGTGGATTTTGAGTCGTTGGGGGAAGAGTGGAATTAGCAGAAAACAATTTGGCAAATAAATTTGCTTTTCCAACCGAATCTGATATTATTTTGTCATGGTCTATTAGTGGCGGAAATGAAGATTCGCAAAAGTTATGCATGACATTTTTAGCAAAGGACCAAAAGGTTCTACTAGTGTTAGGGAGATATAAAATTTCTTGTCTCAACCTTTGAGTATGTAAAAACTTCTGCTGGTTAATGACCTTTTTACAATTATTTCTGACGATGTTGTAATTCTTCCTTGATTCCTCTGACTTATTGGCCATGAGATTTCCAAATGCCACCTCTTTTTCTTTAATAGCTTTCCTACAGACGTCGTTGAACCACGACGTGGATGATTTTTTTACACTTTTTAACGAGTTAGGAATAAAAATTTTCATACCTAACTTAATCGTTTTGCTAACAACGTCTGTAGCAAAGTCAACATTTTTATGTTGGAAACACAAGGACCAATCAAAGCTTGCTAAAAAATTGTTTAGACCATCCCAATTGGCTCGATTATAATGCCAGATCAATCTTTTGGGATGTACATTTTGGTTGGTCAATGTGCTTGTAAAGAAACTGACATTTACAAGACAATGGTCAGATTTGCCAAGTCCAGAATTAACAAAGGTGGAATATTTCTCGGGACGAGAGGTCAGAAATAGGTCTAAGAGATTCATTTTATCGCCAATCCGGTCCGGGGTTCTTGTTGGACTTTTTACAAGTTGAGAAAGGTTGTGTAAATTAGAAAAAAGTTCAACTTGCGTGCCTTTGGAGTATTGCGACTAGAATGTTTGAGCCAGTTGATATTATGAACGTTAAAATCTCCGGCTAACACAATTTCAGATTCTGGATGGTTTTCCAAAATCGTGTTGATTGTATCAGATAGATTATCTAATTCCACAATAGTTTCGGGCCCACTTAATTGAGGTGATCTGTATAGAAAACAGAAGTGGATGATGTGGTTTCCAACATGGATTTTAACCCATATGTAGTGGAACAATGGGTTGGAGCTCTTGAAATTGTGAAGAGTATTGTAAGCAACATCAGATCGTATATATAGGGCGACCCCTCGATGGGGAACAAAAAGTGGAACTAGTGAATATTTATTAATGTTGAAATTATTATTTTCACTGTTTACTTGAGTTTCACTTAATGCTAAAATTGCTGGTTTTTCAGTATATAGATCAGCTTCGACATCATGGAAATTCGTTGATAAGCCACGAATGTTACAAAAATTAATTTTGAACATGACAGAACACAATAATCAGCGTTAAACCTTTATGATTATGTTTTTTTATTATGTAAAACGTTATGATCAGCGTCAACCTTTAATAAATTTTAAAATTCTTTTAATGTATAAATCTATATCTTAGTTTATATTTATAATATTTTTTGGTAAAAGCGTTCTTTTTTTTACATTATAAATAAACTTAAACTTGCTTCTTGTATCTGAGAATGTCCGGGCTCTGAGAAATTCTGGGTAATAGTTTTTATTTGTTGATTGTCTGCCAGAAATTTGAGTAAAGCAGTCGCCATGATTTTATTTTTGTTTTGTGGTACACACGCATCGCTCCACAAAATTAAATGTTCGGTATTACGATAATCATTTAAAATTATTTTTAAAAGTTTGGTTAATGAACTAGCGATGTCATTTCCTGTACGACCACTTTAGATTTCATTCCAAAGAGCACAGTATGTTACATTTGGATTTTCATTTGTTTTACAGCATATAGTAGCAGTTAGATTTAAGACCGTCAATTTTCTTTTGTAATAAAACGTCGATGCGAATCCTTTAGGTAAGGTAAAGATAATTTGTAAGTCAAAGCATACGACTAGGGTACTTTCATTGATGTTATTTCGATCCATATCACGTTCAGCTTTAAGTAATCTATGTTCTTGCCTGTGATGCTCATAACTGTCTTTATCTTTGTGATTCACTTTTTTTGCCTCTTCTTGCTTTTTGAATGATGTACATCGATCGCATTGATCTTTTTTTGGCTTATAAAATCAAAAATTGAATTCCCTTTCAAAAACTCTGGTGTAAGTGATAAATGACGTATTGTCTTCTGGATATTTTTGTTGGAAAAGATTATATATTTTACAAATTGACTAATTTTATATATTGAAAAAGCCCTTCTTCTATATATTTTTTGCTGAATTAGCTCTAAAATAATGAGAATCGACTGTTGGAAAACTCTTAATGTGATTTCTAATTTTATTCATTGACTCTTCAGATATTTTGCGCTTAACGTGTTTACCTCTCTTTAAAGGTTTAACTGTTCCAGTTTTCGCGTCCCACAAATTTTTAAAGTGATAGTAAACGCGTTGTTCTGAGATGTTCAATGTATTTAAAAAAAAATGTCTTACATACTTGAAGAGTGTTGTTATTCATTTTTAAATAATACAAAAATGTGTTTTGTTTTTTCACCAAACTTGCAGTAGTTCTTCCTCTAACAATGTCCTTTTTTCTTATAAATTGGCTTTAAAATGCATTTTTTAGTTCGTCATTCAGAGACCAAAAGTTTGTGAAAATGTTTCTTCTAGTCTCTTCATTAAAATTTTTAATTTGATAAAAGTAGGATTCTTACAACAGCATATATGTAGGATTCTTAAATAACATTAGTTCGAATTACAACTATTCTGCGGTATAGACAATGAATATTAACAGATACGATACGGATACAGATACGTCAACAAAATGAATCATACTTTGTTGTTTATGTATATACGATAAAATAATTGTATGCTAATTATTTTGATAATTTACACCAAATTTTGTCGTATATCCAAAAATTTGCCGTTTACAACACTATAATAGTAGTTTTACTGAAATTTGCGGCATTTACGACAAAATTGACACTCAATATTTTTTTTTTTTTAATGGCCAAAATAATGGGATAAACACCCTAGCTGCTTTCGCAGAATTTTAACCAGTTAGTAATAGTAATAGAATAAAAGAAAGTACAAAGGAAATAAATAATAACATAAACGGAAAATAAGAAGAGAATAGATGAGAAATAGAAATAGTAACACAGGTTTACAGACAACTTAACAGAAATTGATTCACTCGTTTTTTGAAAACTTCCAAGTTGTATTTTTGGGGGAACACATAAGGTGGTAGAGTGTTTCATAGTTTAGAGGTTCGGTTAACGAAAGAATTTTTGTATTTCACAGTTCTGGTTCGAAGAGGCTCGACTACAAATTTGTGGGAAAGGGCTGCTCTGCGAGTATTTCGTTGGAATGGTTTTATTTTTGGCATAATACTTTTAATTTCGTCAGAACAATTACCCAATAGATATTTATAAAACAGAGTGGCTGCTCCTACATTTCGACGGTGACTCAGCGATGTTAGGTGTTGTGTAACATCTCCATCATTAATAATTTTGATGGCTCGCTTTTGTACTTTATCTAAGTACTGGAGGGTACTGTTGGGTGCACCGCCCCAAATATGTGAGTTATACTCAAGTCGTGGTCGAATGTATGCCTTATATATTAGAAGAAGGTTGGATGATGTAAAATATTTTTTACTTCTGCTTAAGAATCCCAAACATTTCGCGGCATCTTTTGCAATTGCAAAAATATGGTCCTGCCACGAAAGTTTGTTGTTTATCTCCATTCCAAGAATTCTTAAGGTTTCGGAGTTTTCAATATTTACATTATCGAAAAGGATGTTTGGTAATGAAGGCCTTTGCTTTGTTGATATTAGGCAGCTCTGGGCTTTTGAAGCGTTAAATTTTACCCTATTTACACTTCCCCAGGCTTGAATTTTTTGGAGATCGCTGTTTAGAGCTCGAGAGATGTTATTTCGTTCTCTATTTACCGAAGTCTGGGTCACTTCAGCAGCTTTCTCAAAAAAATACAAGGAATCAAGGGTGCTATCATCAGCAAAGCTATGTATATGATTTGAAGACGTGGATAGGAGATCATTTATAAAGATTATAAATAATGTTGGAGAAAGAACTGAGCCTTGAGGGACACCAGCATTGATATTGAATTTTTGGGACATAAACCCATCCAAAACAATTTGTATTGAACGGTTTGAAAGGAAACTTTCAATCCACGTATTGAGTAAGTTTCCTAGACCAATTGCTTCTAGTTTTTTTAGTAATGCTGCGTGCCAAACGCGATCAAAAGCTTTGGAGATATCTAGAGCGATAACTTTAGCTTCACCGTATTTTTCTATGCATTGGTGCCATTTTTCAGTCAAAAAGGTCAAAAGATCACCAGTTGACCTTTTTGACCTAAAACCATATTGGCAATCGCTTAGAAGGTGATTGCTATCTAGATATGTTTTTAACTGCAAGTTAATTATAGTCTCCATGACCTTTGATATTACTGATGTTAAAGCAATTGGCCGGTAGTTTGAGGGATTTCTAAGGTCACCCTTTTTTGGGATTGGCTGGACATGAGCTATTTTCCATGAGGATGGGTAAATACCAGAAACATATGATTTGTGGAAAAGTTTGCTTAGCGGTCTGGCTAGGGTGTTTGCACAATTTTTTAGTACTAATGGAGGGATGTTGTCAGGCCCGGTAGATTTGTTGGAATTCAGATCCTTTAGAACTTTTGCAACAACTCGAGGACGGAAGTAAACTCTTTTAAGTGAGCATTCAGTTGGTTCAAAGGCAGGTGGAGTTGCTGTTGTTGCTGGTAATGTAGAGTTTCCTGCGAAAATTTTTGCAAGCAGGTCTGCCTTGAGTTCGGGAGATCTGAAATTTTAGAACAGCATTGTTATCAATCAGCGGAGGTGTTGCTGATGATGAAAAGTTTTGTTTGACTATTTTAGCAAACGACCAAAAAATTTTACTACCTTTTGGGTAGTGAATAATTTGTTGTCTTAGGCGACTATCATATTGGAATTTTTGCTGTTTTAATACTCGTTTACAGCTTTTACTAGCCTGTTTATAAGTTATCCGGTTGCTTTCACTCGGTATGTTCTTGTAGGAGTAGAAAGCTTTCTTTTTGTTTTTGACTGCTTGCTTGCATATGTTATTGAACCAATTATATTTTTGAGTTGGTTTAGCACTCTTAAGTTTATTCGGAATGAAAAGCTGCATTCCGAAAACTATAGTACTAGTTAATGCATTTGCAGTGAGATTAACATTTCTGTGACGAAAGATATTATTCCAATCAAAATTTTTGAAGACACTGTTTAAACCATCCCAATTGGCCTCATTGAATTGCCATATTTTTCATTTGGGAGGAATTATTTGATTGGTGTAATTAGAAGCTATGAAGCGCGAGTTAATAAGGCAGTGGTGAGAGTTGCCTATAGGACTATTTACAGAAATGCTATATTTTTCCGGATGTGATGTTAGAAATAAGTCCAGAGTATAAGCACTATGGGTTGAACCATCTGGAATACGAGTAGGTTCTTTTACCAATTGAGTTAATTGGTGAAGGGAGCTGAAAAGCTCTACATATCTACTTTCTGACGTAGTTTGTGCTGAGTATTGAAGCCAATTTTTGTTGTGGACATTAAAATATCTCGGCAATTATAGCTGCTAGGTCAGCACCGATTGTATAGATTGATATAGCTTAAAAAAATGAGTAAAATGGCATCACTAACTAATTTTTTTCGGATTTTGTCATGTACGACATTATAATTGTGGTGTTACAGAAATATCACATAAAAGTTTGCAGTTTTATTAACTTATTAAAAAATTTGATGATTCATTTCAAAATTCCATAAAAAAAAAAAATGTTTAATTAAACTGAAATTTCATATTTTACACAACAATTTTTATTTTTTTATTCAAATTCCATAACGTAATATAATAATTTACACAAAAAAAAAAAAAATATATCTGAAATAAATATAAAAAACTAGAAATAAAACAAAAAAACGAAAATCACAAAAATCACAAAAAATGTTGGACATTGTTGAATATTTTGATGTTACGAAATTGATCCTAGAATTTATGTAATTAAAATTTTTATGAAATAGATCTCCAACTAAATATTGAATTATTAATTATTTTGATGATGTAAAGTTAAAATTATTTTATATTTAATTTTCAGTTTTTTTTTTACAGTTTTAATTAATGATATATGAACAACATTAAAATAGAGTATTATTCTTCCTTCATGTCAAAATCAAATTATTTTATTTTGACAAAATAATTATATTTAATTTTTATAAAATTTTTCTATATTTAATTGTACGTATTATCGTCAACTGCATTCCTATATGTTCAACCATTTTTTCTGAAATTAACTTTTTAATATTTTTTCTGATTTATCCAAACAACCTATATTTTATTGTTTTTAAAGCCTTTAAGTTGTGACTATTTATCCAAACTATAGTTTTTGGACAAAGATTTAGAGAAGAATTCATTAAGCATTTTACTTTTATTAAGAATAAAACTCGAGACTTATTTGATTGTTCATCCCCATTTGATGTCCTTGGATTATTATTGTAGTTATGTCAATTTTTGAATCAGGGTACGTGAACTATATTTACTGATATCTTCAAAAACATATTGTAAAAATGATTCAAAAATCAAAGTTAAATAATTTTTTGAATATAAATTGAAAGCTTTTGTTCTAATTTCTAAAATACTATGTGGGTAGTTGATAAACAAAGAAGAAATAAAAACTTGTTAAAATTACAAAAACAAAGTTTTGTGAACCTCTATTTGTGTAGCCTAGAAGCAAACCGGGGTCTTTTCCACTTTTAAAAAAAAAAATCTAAAGATAAGGTTTTGTTTATATTCTAAATTAAAATTGATTTGCTTCCTAATATATCAATAAATCTTATATACTTTACTTAGGCGCAAAATGTTTCTATTCCATGCTTATCAGTGGAGCAAAATGTGTCTATTCCATACTTTTTGTCAATATATGCCTATTCCTCAGAAATTCGATTCTATAAAATAAAAAGTAATAAAAAAAGTAACAAAAAAGTCTATTCTTATTTTGGCGAAAAATTAAACAAATGTGATAATTTATAACTAGTTTAAAGAACTCGAACTATGAGACATCTGAGGATGTTTCAAATAACATCCTAAAGAAAATCTCCTTCCAAATTGTGGACATTTTGGCACATATTTTTAATAAGAGTGTCTTATTAGGTCAATTTCCTGAGAAACTAAAAATTGCTGAAGTTATTCCCTTATTCAAGAAAGGCGATACACTGGATGTTAACAATTATAGACCTATATCTCTCCTATCCACTTTCTCGAAGATCTTTGAAAAAGCAATGAAACGGAGATTTTTATATTTTCTCAACAAAACCAACTTCTTCAGTGAAAATCAATTTGGCTTCTTGAAAGGCAAATCAACAGAAAGTGCGTTACTTAAATTCTGTGGAGAGATATATGGTGCATTAAATGAGGGTAAAGTATCCTCAGCATTATTTGTTGATATAACTAAGGCTTTTGATCTTGTGGATCATCATATTTTATTAAATAAACTATATAATGCTGGTTTTAGAGGTTTTATTTATAAATGGCTTAGGTCTTATTTGGCTGGTAGAAGACAGAAAGTCAGAATTGGGAATATTTATAGTGCCATACTTAATCTATCCTGTGGTGTTCCTCAGGGCTCTGTGCTTGGACCTATCTTGTTCCTAATTTATATTAACTCGCTTTTTTTGCAACATTTTAGAGGGATGGTAACCGCATTTGCAGATGACACTGCGTTTACATATACTTGTAAGAACAATTTTGAGATAGCTGCATGCATGAACTTTGATCTGGATTTAATTAGGCACTGGTTTAATAAACATAAATTAGTAATAAGCTGCAAAACTAAGCATATGAATTTTGGTATCTATAATCCTTCTTGTGATAACTTTGATATTTATTATCATGCTCCCAATTGCGCCAAATTTCCAACAGACTGCACTAATAACTGTTTTGGTGGTAATATCCAATTTGACACTCTCATTTATGAGACGACCCGCTTTACCTGGTTCTTCTTCAATGTGTTTAAAGACTTTGATGACTGCTTTGGTTGCTTTGATGACGTCGAGATGTTCTGGTAATATCGACATCATCAGCACTAGATTAAAGAAATTACATGACACAACAGTTGAATTTGTAAAATCGTTCAAATATCTTGGCTTATGGGTTGACTCCAGATTGGATTGGAATGATCACGCTTGCTATTTGAAGAATTATCTCCGTAATATTATTAGACAGCTTTATCATCTAAGTCTATACTGTTCGGAAAATATTATGTGCTCAGTTTATTATGCGCTTTTTCATTCAAAAATTTAGTATGGTATTACTTGTTGGGGAGGAGCATACTTTACTAAGATTAGTCAATTACTTGTGTCACAAAAACATGCTATTCGAATAATTTGCGGGAAAAGACGTACTTGTCCGTCTTTTCCTTTATTTTTTAAATTAAAAATACTTCCCATTAGAAATTTATTTTACTATAAAACTTTAAAAATGTTTTTTATGAAGTCTGGATATTTAGATGTTAGATATACTAATAGGTATAACTTGAGAGTTAATTATCGTAATTTGGTTCATGTTCCACGTTGTAGGAAAAGTAATTTTTGTCGTTTCTATGATATTGTAGCACCTAGAATTTTTAATAAACTTCCTGACCACATCAGGCAAATTAGAATTTTATCGAATTTCTTAAAATTATTGAAAGCTTTGCTTTTGGAAATTAATTTTGATAGAAGTGAGGAGTTATTAAGAGTAGTTGTTTAGCTGAGTAAGATTTTTGAAGTTCTTGCGATTTATATATGGTGTCTATTTTCATGATTAGGTTAATTAAAATTTTTTTCAACTTTTAACATATTTAATTAATATTGCACTGCATAAAATTATTTGAAATTTTGTATTTTTTATCTTTTATTTAAATTTTAATTTCTTTTTTGCACTTTCCCCACTAATGTTATTTGTTGATTTTTTTTTTAAAAATAAGCATCATTCGATTCTTGCTTTATGTAACAGAATGGTGACTAACTATTTACTAGTTATTTTTTATTTTTTTTCTCTATTAATTAATACTAAATGAATTTGTATTGTACAGATATAATTTTGAATTAATATAACTTTTAGCTATAATATTAATTTTATTATTTGTATATACCTACTATATTATATCATAGATTAAGAAAATACGGAAAAATAAAAATATTGAATTTAAAAAAAAAAAAAAAAAAAAAAATTAAATTGTAGTGAAATATAACTTACTTACTTAATTGTTGGGCACTACAGACCTTGAAAGTCTTGAGCCTAACGCAAAATTATCTTCCACTGACTTCGGACACGAGTGGAATTTCTCCGATTGGCGATTTGAAGTTTTTTCATATCTGCTGATACTTAATCTCTCCAACGAAGGTGTGGCCTCCCGCGAAGACGCGTTCCCCGGAGCTTGGATTCAAAGAATTTCCTAGCTAGAGTATTTTCATTCATACGCTCTACATGGCCTAGCCAATGAAGACGTCATATTATGACTTTTTTTTAGTTAGGCCCATGTCCTAGAACAGCTGGCATAGTTCGGTATTATAGCTTTTTCTCCAAACCTCTTTGTCAGACACAGGATCATAAATGCGAAGAAGGATTATTCTCTCAAGGATACCAAATGCATGCTGGCTTGCTTTTGTTAACGTCCACCATTCAGAACCATAAAGCAGCACCGGAAGGATGACCGTTTTGTACAATTGTGCCTTGGTATTTTGGGATAGGAGCTTGAGCCAAGTTGTTTGAACAAACTGAAGTAGCCACGGTTTGCAAGGGTAATTCTTCGCCTTATTTCAACATTGATGTTTTTGGTGGACTTGATGTTGAGTCAAAGGTAGATAAACTACTGAACTACCTCAAAATTATATGAGACGACTGTGATGTTGGGACTTCTATATGGTATTGTGAGAACTTTTTATTTGTCGACAGCATATATTTTGTTTTATTCTCATTTATGAGACGACCCGCTTTACCTGGTTCTTCTTCAATGTGTTTAAAGACTTTGATGACTGCTTTGGTTGCTTTGATGACGTTGAGATGTTCTGGTAATATCGACGTCATCAGCACTAGATTAAAGAAATTACATGACAGCGCATTGTCGAAATCCGGAGCACGTTCGCAATGAATTAGAAATTGTAACAAATATTTAAAATACATTAATATTTAATTGCATATTTTTAAAAAAAAAAAAAATATGTATCAAAACTCGTCTATTCCCATCCTCTATATTTCAAAACAACTCTATTCCACATCTTCGTAGCAAAACAGTTCAATTCCATATTTATTTAATAAATAACTCCTTGGAATAACTATTTTATTCTGAATTTTTTATTAAAATTCAATTACGAGCATTATTATTGATAATTTTCCTAAAGAATTATATAAAAAATTAGATTAGCTAAAAAATAAAAAGTTTTTTTCAATTTACGCAAAACTCAGAAAAATGCAAAAGATCCCGGGTTGCTTCTAACCTACACATTTGATTAGTTACAATGTTAATGCTGTTTTACAATTGTACATGCTTTGTAATATCGGATTAAGTCGGAGAAGCAAATTATTTTGCAAAACTCATAATTCACACTCCTTCTGCTTGCCCTAAGTTCTCCATTATATTATTGTAGTAACTTACTAGTAAGGTTCTTCTTAGGATTCTTTTATTTCAAAACAAAGTCAAAATAAAGGAGAGCTTTGAAGAATCTAGAATCTAGAATCTAGAATCTATAAATAAATCTTTCGATCTGGACGGCTCTTCTGTCATTGTCTTGATACACATAATTCGCGATGATTTTTTTTACTTCTTTATAACATGTTGCCCAACTTTTTTCTCCCAGTTACCCAACTATACCAATGATTGATAAAATCAATCCATTACCAAAATCTAATACCATTCCATTCGTTTTATCAAGTGGACCATGGACCTAACTAAAAAAGTCAAAATATGACGTCTCATTGGCAAGGCCATATACAGCGTATGAATGAAAATACTCCAGCTAGAATTTTATTAACCACAGAGGCGTTATTCACTATCGACAATATGGGCTATGAGCCCACCGCATCACTAAATAATTCATTAAAACTGGTCATTCCAGTTTTTCTGGAAAACCAATTAGCAACCAAATAGAAATTTGTTGTGCCTATTTGATACCACGACCCGTGTGACCTATTTGTTGTTATTGAATGTTAGAAAAGCGAATAGTCAGCACATATTCTGAAGTTTTTTAATCGAATACCACTTCTACAATTCTATACTAAAACAATCTTATACTAGTAAACTAAAATGATACTAAAAACTACCAGTACCAGTGATCTCGAACTTAATAGAATATTCATACCTATGTGAATTAACAGAGTGCTGCTGGCAATATTAAAAACTAAAAAAAAAACCCATATAAATTTTACCTATGTAGATATAATATTACATTATAAAAAACAAAAATATTATCACTACGTCCTGGTTGGATGGAGAAGAGAAGCGACAGATATATGAATATAGGTAATATTCATTTAGGGCCACCTGTTTCACATTTATGTGCGATAATAATGGCATATTGATGTCATTTTTAGTACAAAAGAAAAGTTTAAAATAAATTTTTATTAGACATGCGGGTGTTTTTCCTGTTTTATTTATCCAGTTACCCACCTATATATAATATTCATATTACAAGTATATAATATACAATGATATTAGTTCACCATTGAAATGAAACTGGAAGTGAAAAAATCAAAATCAAAAACAAAAAAAAAAAATTCTACTTCTAAACTGATGAAATAAAGAAAAGGATATCATGATTTAAACCAGATCCTTGCATTATTATCCTGTTATTATTTCAACAAAAGCAAAATGAAAAAAAGGAAAGAGAATAAAAGAACAAGAAAAATTTAAGATAATTCTTGTGTATAGAAAAAGAACGCAGAAAAATTATATAAAAAAAAAAAAAAAAAAAAAAAAAAACAATTTCTAGGACACGAAGTCTATATAGCATAAAATGTTGTCCGTTATTATTTCATTTTAACCCCTTCCAGTACAATGTTTTTAGTTTTCATCGTTGTTTTGTATATCTTTTTATTTTTTTTTTTTTTTTTTTGTTTTTGTACGTCAGAGAGAAATGTTAAAGAAATTAATAAAAAAAAATGTTTAGTAGGTAATGTTGGTAAATTAATTTCTTTATTTATATATGGTTGCATACATCCGTATTATTTATTATATATAGTTATATTTTATATGAGTTTTTATGGATATATATATATATATATATATATATATATAGATTGTTTTCTTTAAGATTATGATTTTCTTTTTAACGCAATTCATGTTGACTTTCCGTCAACTAATGTAATAAATTTTACCGTTTTTAATACTTTATGAATTTTATGTTTATATGTATTGATGATATACATAGTAATAATATATAATAATATATTGTATATGAATGGATATAAATCTGATGTATGAAGTTAATAAAAAAATTGTTATGCAATAAACGTTTACCTATATCTAACATTTTTTTGTTATTTTTTTTTTTTTTTTTTATTGAGTAATAGATATGAGGGGTACTATGTAAGAATATTCCATGCAAAATATTTCATTTTTTCTATATATTGGACTTTTAGATTTACAATCTTATAGGTAATAATATATATTGTACAGGTTATAAAGTAGTTAAAAAGTTTTCAATTTTGTTGTTTCTGCTTTTTTTATTATCATTATTATTATTATTTTTTTGCTGCTTTATTAGAAAAGTTACTTTTTTATTACTATGCGGTGTAGATGACAGCAGTTACCAGTTACTCTATAATAAATACAATTCGTGTAAAATATCTAAACAATTTTTATGAGATTTTAATTTTTGTTTTTTCTTTTTTTTATTTTTTTTTTTGTCATAGGATTTATTTATAAAATATGGTATACATTTTCATATATACATTATAATGTGTATGTATAAAGTTATATATATATATAGTTGCATTTATGTTGATATTTTTTGTAGGTATATAAATTCTATTAATTTTTTTTATACATTTTGTGAATTATGTAAAAAAAATGTTTTCTGTGTTTTCATGGGAAAGAAAAGTTTTTTTTTTTTTTTTTTTTTTTATATAACAGGGCAAATCATGGTAATCTAATTAAATTGAAATTAAAAAAAAAATATATGTTTTAACATTGAAATATAATGAAAAAATAATAAGTTTTTTTTTCGAATTGTATGAAATTCAACATGGTATGTGATTACCTATATCTAGCGAAATGATTTGAATTTGTTTTGTGACTGTGAAAAATAACTCACTTGAATTAAATAAAAATATTATTAGGCTAATATAACAATTTTCCAATATCTATCCCTAGTTTAAAACCTGCGTGGCTTGTCACTGTATTTACCAGATTGTTTTAAAAGGCTTATAACAAGAATTGAAAGCAAAATAAATTGCTAGTCCTTGAGAGAAATATATTAATTGTATATAATCAAGTTCGAAGTGCATTTCGTGAATGAGAGTCTCAGATTTTTATAAATAGCTATCTCTATTACGAAAATTATAATTTTTGTTTACTAAATACAGTGCTGGCAACCGTTAAATAGTAATCATTGTCTATAAATAATCTATTTATGTTAAAAACGAATTTCTATTGTAAAATTTACATTTTAAAGCAGTGGCCCCCGATGGCATACCACCTATTTTAGGGAAACATTGTCCTACTTTACCTGTTCCGTTAACAATAATATTTAACTGCTCTCTCAACAGTGGTGATTTTCTCGACTGCTGGAAATTATCCAGCATCACACCAATTCACAAATCCGGCCCAATAAATAATATAAAAAATTATAGACCGATATCTAAACTATGTTGTTTTCCAAAAATATTTGAAGCATTGATTAATGACAGATTAAAATTTCTAATTAAAAATAAAATTCCGGATAATCAAAACGGTTTTACTACAAAAAGATTTACCACTACAAAATCTTGCTTCTTTTGTAAACTATATGTTAAATCACATGGAATTAGGTAATCAGGTGGATGTAGTGTATACTGATTTTGTAAAAGCATTCGATAGATTAGACCACTCACTTATGATTTCAAAACTGTGAAGAGCTTAGGATTTCACTCTAATATTCTTTCCGGGTTTGAATCATATCTAAGAAACAGAGTGCAATATTCCTGTACAATTTTCCTGTAGAATCGGGAGTACCGCAGGAATTTCATTTGGGACCCATACTATTCATTCTTTTTATAAGTGATATATTACTAAAATTTGCTCATATCTTATTTTTTGCAGATGATGCGAAAATTTTCTCAAAAATATCATCTTTACATGATTGTACAGCAATGCAAGATGACTTGAATACATTTTTTTGACTGGTGTTTAATTAATGGTTTAGACCTAAACTATAGCAAGTGTACCCTGAAGTCGTATTTTAGAAAATTATCATCCATAACATTTGACTATTCTATAAATTGCAATATTTTAAATAGATCAAATAATATAAAAGATCTGGGGGTTTATTTCGATCAAAAATTGTCCTTCAAAGATCATGTAGATTACATAATCGCAAAGGCTAATAAAATGCTGGGTTTTATTAAGCGTAACTCTATCGATTTTAGAGATCCATATACGCTTAAAGCGTTATATGTATCTCTGGTAAGACCAATTTTAGAATACGGTGTAATTATCTGGAATCCTTATTACAATATCCACGTATTTTTACCCAAGTAACACAAATAGGTTGTAACAACGTCGTACTATCGTTGGCTAAATAACTACTGGTCGGCTATATGACGTTGAAATAACTTTCAGACAACGTCATTATTACGTTATTGGGGAATGATTGTTGAGTCGTACCGTAGTGAAAATAACTATTATCCGACTACTCAACCGACTATGAAACGACCAAATTAGAATAAAAGAGATAGATAGATTATTATATACAGTGTATGTATTTATATTTGAACGAAAAAAAAACTTTTATTTCTAAAATATTTTAACAATAATGTTGTCCTGTTTTCTCTCACTATAATTAACTTATAAATGGCTATGTTAAGGTATAATAACTTTATAAATATGAATTTATTATTATAGATTATAATTATTGTAAATATTTTCATTAAAATTGTGCAATATATGACATCTTTTTGCAAACGAATGAAGATTTTTCGTAAAAATAAACATTTTATTGAACTAAAAATTTATGGGCCTTAAAATTTGTTTAAATTTAAAAAATTTTAGAATTAAAAAAAATATTATTTTTCTTATTAGTATTTATTATTTGCTCAGATTCATTTAAACATTTTTTAAAACAACCTGCATATTAAAGTAATGAAAGCAATTTACTCGCATTAGTATTAAATTTGGAATTAAAAGCTAAAAATTTTTTTTTTATTTTCTCATACAAAATATATTTTGCAATAACAATTTTCGCCATATATAAAATGGTGAAGTTATAAATAGCCTAAAAATGACCAAGAAATAACCAAAGAGTTATCAGGAGTCATTATATAAAAAGGGATCTCAAATACAGAGTTGTAAACTGGTCCTTTAAATCAAATGAAAAATTTCTTGACAGTTTTAGAAATGAAAACTAAATTATTTTTTTTTTTATATAATTCCAAGTTCCAAGCCTGTGCACAGAAATATGGTAAAAATAATTGACATTAAAAATTTGTTATCCACCACCATACAACTAATAATTGATGTCAGCTTGTTTACGAGAAAGTTCTTGTTATTCTCCATGAATATATGTAGCAAGAGTACGACGGAAACATGTCAAAGGGGCCAAAAACTTCCAACATTGAAATTTTCTTGAACAAAGTAATATCCTATAAATCAATTTTTTAAAATAATAGAAAATCAGAACTAAATTTTCTTTGTGGTGGAGCACACCAAGTGAAACAAATTGAATAGCCCCAAATTAAAAGAGATGTTACATTTCTCGTTTATATCACATTTCTGAACACAGACTTGGAATTATATAAAAAAAAAATAATTTAGTTTTCATTTTCATTTCTAAAACTGTTAAGAAATTTTTAATTCCATTTAATGAACCAGTTTTCATCTCTGTATTTGACATACGTTTTAATATATTGTAGTTTTCTGTTCATAACTTTTTGGTTATTTCTTGGTCATTTTTAGGATATTTATAAATTCACCATTTTATATATGGCGAAAATTGTTATTGCAAAATATATTTTGTATGAGAAAATAAAAAAAAATGTTTATCTTTTAATTCCAAATTTAATACTAATGCGAGTAAATTTCTTTTATTACTTTAATTTGGGGATTGTTTTAAACAAAATTTTAAATGGATCTGAGCAAATAATAAATAATAATAAGAAAAAATATATTTTTTATAATCTTAAAATTTTTTAAATTTAAACAAATTTTAAGGCCCATAAATTTTTAGTTCAATAAAATGTTTATTTTCGCGAAAAATCTTTGTTCGTTTGCAAAAAAATGTCATATACAATTTTCGTGAAAATATTTTCAATAATTATAATTTACAATAATAAATTCATATTTATAAAATTATAATACATTAGCATATTTATAATTTAATTATAGTGAGAGAAAAAAGGACAACGTTATTGTTAAAATATAATCTACCTATCTCTTTTATTCTAATTTTGGTCAATTTATAGCCGGTTGAGTAAAGTAGTCGGATAACGGTTATAAAATATAAGATAAAACGACGTTATAAGCAAGTCGTCGGTATAACGTTATTTCAGACACTTTTAAGTTTTAATAGTTATAAAATGTAAAAAAAGTTGTGAAGTAGATATAAAATAACTTTGTGACAACTGATAGAATAAAACGTCGTATTGTAGTCGTAATGACGGATAAATTATAACTTTTACATTTTTCACTATAAAGTTATTTTTTTAAATTTACGACGTTATAACGACGTTGGTATGGAGATATTTAACTTAATAATTATTTGGTGTTACTTGGGTAAGAATTGAAAAAATTAAAAAAAATTTTACTCGTTTCGCCCTGAGAAGATTTCAACTCACAACAGGAAGACCCTCATATGATGCAAGATGTAAATTGTTAGGTTTAACAAAATTGTGTAATAGAAGATCAGTTTTCTGTGTTATGTTTTCTAGCGATATTTTGACATCGCACATTGATTCATCAAATTTATTACAGAGTTTCGGTTTAGCAAGATGTAAATTGTTAGGTTTAACAAAATTGTGTAATAGAAGATATGTTTTCTGTGTTATGTTTTCTAGTGATATTTTGACATCGCACATTGATTCATCAAATTTATTACAGAGTTTCGGTTTAGCAAGATGTAAATTGTTAGGTTTAACAAAATTGTGTAATAGAAGATCAGTTTTCGGTGTTATGTTTTCTAGCGATATTTTGACATCGCACATTGATTCATCAAATTTATTACAGAGTTTCGGTTTAGCAAGATGTAAGTTGTTAGGTTTAACAAAATTGTGTAATAGAAGATCAGTTTTCTGTGTTATGTTTTCTAGCGATATTTTGACATCGCACATTGATTCATCAAATTTATTACAGAGTTTCGGTTTAGCAAGATGTAAGTTGTTAGGTTTAACAAAATTGTGTAATAGAAGATCAGTTTTCGGTGTTATGTTTTCTAGCGATATTTTGACATCGCACATTGATTCATCAAATTTATTACAGAGTTTCGGTTTAGCAAGATGTAAGTTGTTAGGTTTAACAAAATTGTGTAATAGAAGATCAGTTTTCGGTGTTATGTTTTCTAGCGATATTTTGACATCGCACATTGATTCATCAAATTTATTACAGAGTTTCGGTTTAGCAAGATGTAAGTTGTTAGGTTTAACAAAATTGTGTAATAGAAGATCAGTTTTCTGTGTTATGTTTTCTAGCGATATTTTGACATCGCACATTGATTCATCAAATTTATTACAGAGTTTCGGTTTAGCAAGATGTAAGTTGTTAGGTTTAACAAAATTGTGTAGTAGAAGATCAGTTTTCTGTGTTATGTTTTCTAGCGATATTTTGACATCGCACATTGATTCATCAAATTTATTACAGAGTTTCGGTTTAGCAAGATGTAAGTTGTTAGGTTTAACAAAATTGTGTAATAGAAGATCAGTTTTCTGTGTTATGTTTTCTAGCGATATTTTGACATCGCACATTGATTCATCAAATTTATTACAGAGTTTCGGTTTAGCAAGATGTAAGTTGTTAGGTTTAACAAAATTGTGTAATAGAAGATCAGTTTTCTGTGTTATGTTTTCTAGCGATATTTTGACATCGCACATTGATTCATCAAATTTATTACAGAGTTTCGGTTTAGCAAGATGTAAGTTGTTAGGTTTAACAAAATTGTGTAATAGAAGATCAGTTTTCTGTGTTATGTTTTCTAGCGATATTTTGACATCGCACATTGATTCATCAAATTTATAACAGAGTTTCGGTTTAGCTATACCACCGAGAATACTTAGGTCGCAGAACTTGTTGAATACTCAATTTCATAGAACAAATTATAGTAGAAATGAACCGGTTTCAAGGTGTTCCGCTTTGCTTAATGAGTTTTTAGCTGTAAATAATATGATTGATGTTTTTTTATTAAATAGAACTCAATTTAAAGATCTTGCGTTATATAGTGTTAATTATATTTTTGAATAATTTTAAGTACTTTTTTTCGTTTTTTCTTATTTTTATATATAGTTTTTTGTTTTTTTTTTTTGGTTGTTTTGTTGCTACTCTGTAAGATCTAACTTTGTAGACGAATAAATGAATAAATAAATTTTCACATCACAAAAAAAGGCAAACTACTGTACAAGTGCTAATAAGTTAAAGCTCACTGATAACTACTAAAATAATTTAAATTTACTAATTTTATTAGATTTTTTTTAAACATTTAATTTTAGTTGGAATATACATGTTTTCAAACATCTGGCATCGCTGAACCTATTTATCGTATACTACGGGATTTCTAGCGATTTCGAAATATAACATTGGAAGTTGGGAATTCGATTTGCATAGCTCAAATCGTCGTCTGTATAATTATTTGCTGCTTATGCCAAAATTATTTTCCGATTAAAATGTATTTTGGAATTTAAAATAAGATATTAACTCAACTAACAAGATAGGATATTTTTTTTATTTTCATATCATATTTGTATCTGTAATATAACTGTTTAGCATTTATATCTGAAAGATATGAAAAATATGAGTCTAAAGCTTATAATGGCATACTTAACTCAAAAATTCTGAAATGTCGTATACGGCAAGTAATAATCTTGAAAACAAAATATTTCAGCAATCTCCTGCGGCTATCAATGGTGGAGAATCTTGGACGATAATAAATATAAGTAATATTATGCTTCCAGGTCAATAATATCAACCATATTGTCTAAATTCTTCCAGAAATGTGGTTAAATTTCTTCTGGTAGAAATCAGTCCTCTTTAGCATCATAAGTCTAGAAAACATTTATACCACATTTCGCAGGTTTTACTCATAAATTTTTTTTAATTACTTTCGAAACATTTTAATAGCGGTTGAATTGATGGACTTTTTATTTTGTGGCACACATTAATCTATCCACATGGTAATTCTTATTGCTTGTGGAAAGTTCGTTATAACGCTTTATAAAATTTTAATTCAACTCCTTGAAATGTCATTCCCATTACGACCACTATTAATCACTGATCATATAGCACATATAGATCTACAATTCTAGGTCAATACGGGTTATAAAGCGTTGGTCTAAAGAATTCTCTGATCCCTATATTTTAAAAGCTCTGTAAAAAACATTGATTCGGCCTAACTTGGAGTATGCTAGCTAGGTATGGTCTCCATTCTATGATGTTTATATATGAAGAATCGAAATCATTCAAAAAATTTTTTTAAGATTTGCACTACGTAATCTTTTTTTTTTTTTTCTATATTATTCAACTATTACTTAAAAATTAACTAAGTACATGTTTTATATTAAATTATTTAAATACAAAAGATTTTAACAAATTTCTAATGTAATAATTATTAATAGATTTAAAAATAAAGACCTAGCAAAAAGCTCTTTGGTCATATAGAGAAAATTTAATATTCACAAATGGTTGTATGATTATCTTTTTTGTTTTTGTGTTATTTGACTTACAAGTTTAAATATTGTCATATTCTTATTATCTTTCCAATAATAAGCACTTTTTAGTGTGATAATGTAAATAATAATAAAATAATTTTTTTTTTTG
Organism: Argyra leucocephala; assembly: GCA_963942445.1. Taxonomy (NCBI): domain Eukaryota; kingdom Metazoa; phylum Arthropoda; class Insecta; order Diptera; family Dolichopodidae; genus Argyra; species Argyra leucocephala. The sequence continues at coordinate 139,168,318 of OZ012678.1, read as the reverse complement.
CCTTGGGAAGATCCGATTCGATTGCCACCTTACGAACATCGTCTAAATTTAATTCATCTGGCCAGCCTGCAGAAAAGAAGGGAAATTGCTGATGAAACCTTTTAAGCTTGAAATAAATAAACAAATTCTAAGATAATAAACGGGGAAGTACAATGGGTTTTAAGAGTTCTCAAAAAAATATAACACAATAAGTCGGTTTCTTACCAAAATATTGTATTCGGTGGCTGTTAAATTGTATACACTTAACTTCCTTTTGTAGAAAAAAGCTGGGGCATTATTTTTTTGTAGTCCGAAAACACTTTGTAGATCGTAGCAAATTATAATATTCGATTTATCTATATTAGTATGTCGATTCGATATTTCTTTCAAAATTAACAGTACGTTTTTCGAGTTTGTGTTTTTTACATTCTACTTTCTCGGAGGGGAGGGGGTTTGCGATACAAATGAATTTTTCATAGCTTTTAATTAGTTTTAATAGGTTTTGTATGGATAATGGAGCAAATAAAAAAAACATGTTTATGTGCCATGATTACGGTTAATAAATTTTTAATTAGGTAGGGCAAATAAGAATTTACAGAAAAATATATATTTTTGGTTTTACATTAATTCAACATTGACGTAGAGGTTTATTAAAAATTAAGCGAAAATTGTATGAAAAATTTGCCCTACGAACCATACTTTTTTGCGTTTTTTAGACGTAGAGAATTATAATTAAAAATAAAAAAACAAAAGTGGATATATACACATATATTCCACAATTTAGTGGAAACAGTTAGAACAAGAATAAAACTGACTAAAATTTTTAAAAAATAGAGTGGTCGAATTACTATAGATATGACTCTAATTAAAAAATAACAAAAATGGTATATGGGAGCAAACGAAAATTCAACCAGTTTAAATCAATTCAGTTTAATTTTTAACATTTTATAATATTTTTGCTATTATGCATCTCTTACTGCGACAATAATTACTCAATAATTTGCTTTTTGAAATTCGAAATACAATCAATAATCTTGTAACTTTTCAGATAGGTCGTTACGTTATAAACTTTTAAGTTAATATATGCAGTTATTTTTTTGTTTATTTGTCTTGAAAAATGATAGGTAGAAATTAGATTTGTTTCGTGTATTATGGCTATGGATGTTTACATTACGATTTAGTATAAAATTATGTTTAATATTATTGTTTATTATTTTAAAGGCTATTAAGAATAATTCTTTATGGCAAATAATCAAAACTAATATATTTAGGACATAAAACATATTTGTTGGATGTCGATTATTAAATACGTGAATAATTTTCATTGCTTTTTTTTTGTTAGACTTCTAACTTTTTTGTATGGATTTGAAAAGATAGTTTGGAAATTATGAAAGAAGCATAGATTGTATAAAGAATATCTGTATTAAAATAATTTTTCAATTTCTTTAGTATAATGAAAATATAGGATGATATATTTTTCAAAACATGCTCAACATGTACATTCCACCTCTGTTTATTGTCTATTAGTAAACCAAGGTAATTAAATGAATTGACTACTTCTATTGTTTTAAAATGAGAATCTTGGTTTTTTTAATATTGAGGAACATTCAGTTCTTGGGCAGCATTCTTCAATCATATATGATTTTGACTTATCATATTAGAGAACTCGGTTTCGTAACTTATTTACTATATTTTAAAATAAAGAAATATTTTAACACAGCGTCATCTGTATATAGAGTTGAATACTTCCATTTAAATTAAGATATGCAATATCGTTTATATATATTTTGAATAGATCAGGGCCCAATATGGAGCACTTTGGTACCCCTTTCTTATTCGTTAAAGTTTCACTAAAAAGTTCATTAACATGGACCCCCTCTGTATTAGTTCCGATAAGTATGATTTAAAAAACCTCAATTGAGCAACTGCGAGATGAAGATTGGAAAGTTTATGTAACAAAACTTCATGATCAACGCTATTAAAAGCTTTTTGTAAGTCGAAAAATAAACAAGCCGTATATTTACCAGTTTCCATGCTTTTGTTTATGAAGTCAATTATTAGTGGCAAACAAACAGTCGTGGTGTTGGAGTTACCGTTATTTGTCATGAAGCTAGAGAATCTACACTGGACGACCTTTCAAAAATTTTAAAGCATGTGCTAAGAACAGAATTAGTATGATAATTAGTGTGACTAGAAGCATCTCCTCCCTTATTTTATATTGGAGTGAATATAGCAGTTTTCAATGAAAGTGGAAAAGAAAATGTCGTAAAAGCCTGGTTATTAAATTTAACTAAAACTGGAGTAAATGCGGAGAAAAATGTTTTACCACCTTTGTCGAAATTGAATCATGACGCTAACCAGAGAACTACCTTTATTAGAATGTTCATCGTAATCTCTTTATTTTCATATCATTTGGATATTTTTTTTTATAATAAGAAAACGAATCGGGGACCATTATTAATCCAATCATTCTTTTCCCTGTACTTTTGAGCAGTTTTTACATGCGTGTGCTTTTGTATTAAAATACTAAGCGTATTGACAAATGTATTAAAGTTATCGTACGTATCCAACATCATCTAGAATTTGTTATGAAATAAGCCATTTTGATCTAGTACCGTTTTTATGTGGGTATGATTATTTTTAATTGGTTTTATATTTAAGCTAAATAAAATAAGTTTGTGATTCGAAATGAGAGTATTTTCTATATGAAAGTAAAATTCATACTTAGTCATATCAGATATCAAGTGATCAATAATAGTTGCTGAAGTAGAACCAATTCTTATGGCATATTTATGTAATATTTTGTTATAGATGACAAATCCATTACATAGTAGGGTTTTTTTATGTCCAACGTCACTACTAGTTGTGTTCAATAGATTTATATTAAAATTACCCAATATAAGAGGGTTTTTATAAAGTATTGTTATTTCAAGAGAATTTTCAAAATTTGATTATAGAGCCCTATAAAAAGAGATAAGCCCTATAAGAGAACTAAGTCCATGTTTTAACAATTTTACTTAATACCTTTTTTCACCTTACATAACCCCAATTCTCGGTGAGTATTATTCTACTGTGAATTTTATTTTTGTGTTAAAATCTTAATTCCAAATTGTTAAAAACTTAAATCCAACATATTTCATCACAAATATCACTTTTTTTTTAATTTGTCTATTCTAATACTAACCATTAAAAGCACTGAAAACTTCAATGACGTCCAAATTATTAATTTATATTCATAAACTAACATTGTGTCTTATCATAGACTAACACGCCAATTCTCAATATGAACACGACGTAATAATACCCATAGAAACAACCAATTGCACCTACATGAAATGTCTTAATTCTAATCTCCCACTGAAATTTCGACAAAAAAAAATACTTTGTATTTTTACAGTTTTATTAAAGTTGTTATTTTTAAACAAATTTACAATTTTAAAATTCTTTGTTTAATATAATAATATACATATTCATGAGTAGTACAAAAAATCAACACCACGAATATTATTTATTTAATATATATAATTTTTTTTTTCCACTTCCAAAAGAACAACAAAAAATAGTATAAAAATGTAAAAAAAAAATTAAAGTGGGTATTCATAACTACCAACTAAAAAAAAAACAAACAAATCGGGTCCGTACCTTAACAAGTATAATCATAGCAATATATTAGTATTCACAAAGTACTTAAATAAATTTTCATGAAATAAAAAAACAAAAACCAAATTCTGAATTATTATATTCTCGGTATATCAAAGCTGCACTGAGATTTTATATAAACATTAATAAAGTTGAAAAATATAGCTAGTAGTTTTGCGAGTTCGATAAACACCACGAATAAAAAAAAAAAGGGTGAAATTGTTGCATAAAAAGAGTGTACATACATAACCAAAATAAAAAAAAAATTAAATAAAAAATAAAAGCAAAAATTCAAATTTATGAACCACAAAGTGTAAAACTTATAAATATTCTTAAGGCAAAGCTTTTATGTAAATATAAGGAAATTGCATTTATCAAGGTTCGCAGCACATCATAAACCATAAAAAGAGGATTTGGGAAATGAAAACAAAAATTAAGAAATAAGAACGATATTGCATTATGTATAGATTTAGGTAAATGCATAGACGTACCCCATGCAAAGAATTAATAATAAAAAAAAATATATATAGAGGAATATAAGGAAATTTACCTTGACCTAACATACTCGAGGATATTATTCTAAAAAACGAAATTAGTGAAACTTACTTCGAATTTAGAATCATTAAATTTATTTTTTTTTTTTTTAACTGATTTAATTCTGGATTATTTACGTGGGGGTTTGCAATTCACTGAGTTGAAAATGATATGATAAAAAAATTTCAAACAACATCAATATCAAATATTATGTTTTTCAGTTTTAATTTGAAGTATCTATGAAATTTTGGGGATTCCACAGTTAACTTGAAATTATTTTTATCAAAGAAAAATAATGAGTCCTTCTTCATTGGATGCATTAAATTGTAATAAAAATTATTCATGAATACAATAAATTATGTTTTTCACCATTGGACCTTATTAGAGCTATAACAAACCAAAAATGAAAAATAGATTGTCTATAATTTTAAATGTGTTGGCATGAAGAATGAATTAAGTTCATTAATACAAAACAATACGTGTATTTTAACTAATAAACCTGAAAATAAAAATATTATTGGATATACAAATGGGTATATAAAGTTAAAATGTAACCAAATAGCAGTGAGCAAAAATTTAAAGCCCGTTTAGTAGCTAAACGCTATTCCCAACAATCTGCTATTGACTTCAATGAAACATTTTCTGTAGTCGTACATTATGATTCTGTTCGAACAATGTTTAGCAATAGCAGTAATCGAAAATAATTCAATTTGATATCAAAACACCATTTCTATACGGTCAATTAAAAGAAGAAATATATATGAAATCACCAAAAGGCTATGAAAAGTAAATAAAAGATTAGTTTGTCTGTTGCAAAAAAAGTTTATGCGGTTTAAAGCAATCGTCTACAGTTTGAACTTACCAATTTTCTGAAGAACTGTAACTTTAAGCAGTCAGTAGCAGATCCTTGTCTATTTGTTGGTGAATTACACAATGAGAAAATTATTCTTCTGCTATACGTTGATGATGGACTAATTTTGTCATCAAGTAAAAATGGTTTAAACATATTAATCCTCTCACTTTTTTATAGATATCTCGTAGGCATCGGCACATGCTCAGTGGAAATTAAATCTATATTACCTCCACTTAAGCGTTTCCCCCGCGAAACACGAAGGGCAGCATGTGCTCATCCCTACACCATTGAAATCCCTAGATGGCAAAAGACAAGTTATGGAAATTCGTTTATAACTTCAACATCCCGAATGTGGAACCAAATTCCATCTTATGTGTTCCCAAAACATGACAAATTTTATATTTATGACCTAAACAAATTCAAGACGAACATTAACACCTTCGTTCGTGATTGTCCTCCTTCACTTTTACCATCCTCCTTTCCAAATTTTCCTTTCCCACCCTAGCCAAATGTACCAATCGGTATAAAAGGTTCCCATCTAGTGTTTTGGCTATGCATAAAAAAAAAAAAAAAAAAATCCAAGAATTGAGCAATAAATAAAAAAATAGAAATTTCTCAAAAAGCTTATACGGACTAAAATTAATAGAGAAATTTAATCTGATAAATGCACAAATTGTTTCAACTCCAACAGACATTAGCGTAATTCTAAGTAAGCTACCAGATGAAAAAAATGTAAATTTTCCTTATAGAGAAGCAGGTTCGCTGCAACAGTCTCCAGACCAGACATATCATTTGCAGTGATAGAAATAAGCAAATATATAGAAAACCCTCAAAATAGTCACTAAAAAGGATTTTGCGATATTTAAAGAAAACATCTAATTTGAGTATCATAAATATAAAGCTGTATCAAATGCTGTAAAGCTGGAAGATTACACTAACGCAAATTTTGCAAGTGATATTGATTCAAGAAGATCAACGACAGGATATGCATTCTTAATTAACGACTGTATAATAACTTGGAGACGTACTTGCCAGAAAACTGTAGTACTATCGACTACGAAAGCTGAATTTATGGCAATTTGAAGCTAGAACTTTACATCTGGACCATCAAGTAGCAATTAGACTCATATCAAACCCAGAACGATAGCACAGTACAAAAGATATTGATATCAGATTGCGCTTTATTAGAGAACATCTGGCAGCATATCAGTCAAATATACTAACACAACTCAGCAGAGAGCAGACCTGTTAACGAAGTAGTAGTGATTCCAAAATAATTTGTTATTGCCAGGAATCAACACAATGAGTGGGAGTGTTAAAAAACATCGTTTTGATTATTCGATTCATTTTATGTATATTGGCTATACCTTATATTTTATAATCTGATTTTGTATAGTGGTTATACCTTACACTCTGTAATCTGATTTTGACATACGGAAATATATGTAAAAGTCTTTAGTACAAAAAAAAAATATACACATTTTAAATATCAATAACTTTTTTTATTTAATTAAATTTTACCAATCACACTGAGTTAGTGGTTAAACAAAATGGATAGTTAATGGTACCAAATACAGAATTATTGCAAATAATAATTTCATTAATCCTGATTCTACGCACAATTTTATTGTAAAAATAAAAAAAAGTTTGGCGCTCAGCCAAACTTTATACATCTTATTATTATAAAAACAATTTTCTAGCAAATTGTACTCTACAGTTAGAATATTAAAAAATCGGTAAAATCGAGAAATTTCGGGATTTACTTAAGCTTTGCGATTGCCCATCTGTTAAATTCACTTATACCTACCAGCACTTTTATTAAATGTATTACCTGTGTGTCCTATATTACGCAACAAATCTCCCCGATTTCAAAGATTGAACTATTTTTAGCAATCATTTTGAATGATTTTATTCTAGATCCATCCCTTCACTTGGAGTTACGCTTTTCGCTAGACTCGAGAAAAATTAATTTTCTAAATGGAAAAAATAACAAATTAAATTAAAAAATTAAAAATATTTTATAAAATGATTTAAGAGTATACAATAAAACCGCCTAAAATCAGATATGAGCTTATGTTTCGGCTTAAGCGTATCATTGTTGAGATATAGAAGCTTGAACTTAGGTGATAATTTGACTTAACAATCGTCATAATATAAAAATTTTCTTGTTTTTTCTTATTCAATGAAATTTTTTAACTGACATGATGGGTTTGCTAACCACTGCCAGTAGAGTTTGAATTTTTTTTTTTATCAGTTTTTTTTACACAAAATTAAAGAACAAAAAATTAGAAAAAAAAAATTTAATGTTAAAAACAAACCTAAACTGTAACAGCCAATTTGAATTTGAAACCCCAATACTGGAATTAAAATCGTATAACTTAAATATCAACAAATCAGCTATCGATTATATTATAACTCCCTAATACTATCTCAACTTAAAAGGTGATTCATCATAAAAAAACTCAAACACTTTACGTTTTGTAATGCATTTTTTAATTTATAAATCTAAGTACCATCATTTATCCACGGATCAATTGCCATGTTATTGCGATTGTTTACTGATACTAAACGTAACATCATGGTCAGCACGCTCAACCAGAGACTTAGCCATTATTTTCAACTTGGGGAAAAGTAATAGAGTTGAGTTCAACACCTCCAAAACTCAAAGTTGTCTAGTCTCGCGCAAAACTACCCCATTTAACCCCACTCTATTATTCGGGGGTGTGCGTATTCAGCGAACCGAACACTTGAATATCCTGGGCATGAAGGTCTACAATAAAATGATATGGAATGATCATATCTTTGACATTGCTAAAAATGCCGCGAGATGTTTGGGTTTTTTGAGTCGCTGCAAAACGTATTTTTCTCCCCAGGACATGCTAAATATCTATAAATCATACATACGACCCAAGTTGGAATACAATTCACATATATGGGCCGGTGCATCACGAATCGCACTAAATTTTCTTGACAAAGTTCTTGAAAAGCGTGCCATTCGTCTAATTGACAACCCTAATGTGACATCCCCCACTTGAAAATCGTCGTGTTGTTGGAGCACTTTCCCTATTTTATAGATATCTCGTAGGTTTAGGCACTTGTTCAGATGAAATAAAAACCCTAATACCACCTTTCAAACATACCACCTTTCAAAAATTTGCTGATTGGGATAACGCAAATAGAATTGAACTGAATACGTCCACAACTCAAAGCTGTTTGATTTCATGCAAACGATATCAATATATGTGCCAACCCTTCGATTTCGAAAAAAATAATTTACAATGTGCTAAAAGTCTAAATATTATTGTCATGCAGCTAAACAAAAAAATGTAGTGGAATGAGTATATATTTGATATAGTTAAAAATATTGTCAAATGTTTGAATTTCCTTTCACAAGGTAAAGTCTACACTTTTCTTCAAGAGATCTGTGCAATATCTATAAAGCTCATATCCGAACCCATACAGTTAAGTTGTCATATATAGACTGGTGCACCCCAAATTTGACTAGGTTATCTAGATAAAATTCAAAATCCCACCCTACGCTTTATTGGTGATTCCACCATCCAGGTAACCCTTATAATTCTTAACACACGTAGAAACATTGTAGATCTCTCACTTTTAAAGATATCTTGTTGGAAATAACACTTGTTCTATATAAAATCAATAATGCCAAAAATTGACACAAGCCAGCGAAACAATAAGAAGGCTTCAAATGCCCATTTTCTACACCGTGGAAATATGCAGGTGGTGCAAACCAGGTTTCGGATACTCATTTATTGTAACAACTGCTAAAATCTGGAGCATGATTCCATCTCATGTGTTCCCCTCCCATAGAAACGGTCCATTATATTATTTGAAAAAAAGTGCATCTCAATTTCTACCAACAATTTTCAATTTGAAGAATGCTACTCAACATTTTTGTTAATTATTTAATTTTTTATAATACATGTCAAACTAAAACTTATTTTCACTATACTTAACAAATTTTAAATTAAAAAATTTAAAATACAAAAAAAAAAAAAAAAAAATTATAAAATTATGAAAATTTATAAGCTTTTTTTTTGTTTTTATTTTTGTTTTTATTTTTGCTTTTTGGAAAGAGCACTGATATTATATTCCAAAAGATGATGAAAACTCTGATTAAAAGTGTTTGCAGTAATAGAGAAACTTGTAGTTTCTTTAGTAGTGTATTTAAAAGAAAGTAAATATTATATTTTTAATAGTTGGTTTGATATAAACATGGGAATATTATTAACGAAGGAATTACTTTCAAATTTAGTTTTAAAAATATTTTTTGTTTTTTGCAAAAAATTTCGGTATAAATTTCATGGTTATTGACGATAAATTTGTTACTTTCTATTAAAAAATGGATCTATGAAAAATAAACATTAAAGCATTTTACATGTGAGTAGTTTTAAACAGTTTGAACCTCTAAGGTGTAATGCGATTATGGAAATGAGTACAATTTTAATAAGTTCATTATCCTGTACACGACTATAAGGATACTAACATTTTTAAGTTCAGTTGTTGAAAATAGTCAGATAATTTACTTTTAATTTTACACACAGTCGCGTATTTCGTCCGCTACTTGCAGACTTCTTCAGTGTTTTGTGCTCGCTGGAGGAAATAAATATTTAATATGTAAAATGAAAAAAAAGCGGTAAATTAATATCTGAACCATTTCGCAACAACAGACTTTGACATCGTAAATGTCTCAACACAAAATTGAATACAACGTCCACATGATCTCATGGTCAAATGTATACAATCGCTCACAAAAGCTTGACACATTATCTATATAATCACAATTGTTGTTGACGATGTCTCCGCGACCAGTGTAATATATACAGATTTCAGCAAAGCTTTTGATTTGCTACCACATAACATTATCATCTTTAAGTCAAATAAATTAGGATTTCCTAGTTACTTTATCAATTGGGTTCATTCTTACCTTTTTGGTCGTAGTTATAGTGTTTCGTTTAGATCCTCAATTTCCACTGAGTTTGAAGCTCCCACAGGTGTGCTTCAAGGTAGTCATCTCGGTTCTTTACTCTACATTATTTCTACTAATGATGTTTCATCCTTATTAATTAATAGTCATATTAAAATGTACGCCGATGACATGAAAATTTATGAAAAAATTGTTAATTTAGAGGATGCATTAGCGTTACAAGCTGATCTGAATCATTTCTATAATTGGTGTTCCTATATTTTTCGTTAATGTCAATAAATGTGCTTATATTACTTTTATACGACGATTATGCCCAATTTCTTATGTATATACTTTTAATATCCAAAGCATTCCAAAGGTTACATCAATTAAAGACCTAGGAATACTCTTAAGCTTACAAAGGAATATTAAGCTTACATTCCATCTCCAATATTCAGATATTTTAAACAAAGCCAATTCTATGCTCGGTTTGATTCAACGTTGGGCTAGAGAATTTGAAGATTAAAATCCCTTAATACCTGCTTGGTTAGAACTAATTTAGAATATGCTAGTCAGGTTTGGTGTCCATTTTATGATGTTCACATAGATAGAATTGAATCGGTTCAAAGAAAATTCCTTAGATATGCTTTACGTCTTCTTCCTTGGGAAGATCCTTTAACATTACCTCCTTATGAACATCGACTAAATTTAATTCATCTTAATACCCTTGAAAAACGGCGTATAGTTGCTGATATTGTATTTCTAATTGAGTTAAGTAAAGGCAACATTTCGTCTCCCCAATTATTTGCTAAACTTAATTATTGTTCCCATTCTAGACTGAGAACTTCTAATATGTTTAACTTGTAGTACCATCGGACTAATTATGGTAAATGAAGCTTTTTTCATTTTTATTTTTTAATTATTATGAAATTTAAGATTTTGTTTCTATTTTACTTTTGTTATTGTTTTTATTAATTCTTTTTTGAATGTTTAATTTTTAGTTTATAAATTTAATTTAAGTATGATTTATTGTAACTTGCTTGAATTAAGCTCGAAATAAATAAATAAGTAATTTGAACATACAATATTTTAATTCAAAAAAATGACAAAACTCACCCATAACCAGCATTCAATTTAAATTTAAGGTTTTTTAATAAATATTTACGTATGCGGTTGTTGTTTAGAATAAATTGAAATGATAGAAAATAATTCATAATGAAATTGAGTGCAATTTTTAATCGAACTTTCTCGAATTTGAAAGAGCGAGCGATTATTTTTACTGGTCAGGTTGAATTGGATTCTTTTAGCAGCTCGTTGGTTGTTTACTTTCCACAGGTAGAGGTTTGAATTATTATAATTATTATTAGCTGGCTTCCTCGAGTCTCTTATATAATTTACCGTTACTATGTCTTCGTCGGGAATACTATGACTCTCTTGAAGGGTGTATTCTGCCACTTTGCATCTGAATTCGGTTAATATTTTCATCATTGCTATGTGTTTCTTTCAGGTTTTTCTTTATTTTTTTAATTGGGATTTCTTTGTAAGCGCAACCTCTTAAAATCTATTGTACTTATCTCAGAATTGCAGGACTGTGTCCTTGAAAAAGGCTGTTATTGTTTTGATATCACTTTCTGAAACAGTCATGGTGTCTTTCTGGAAATATTTATATTTTTTACCAGCTACGGCGTCGCAAACAAATAGAATATGAGAAGAGGATTCCTCTTCACCAATCTTGAGCAGATGCTTGTAAATGTACCATGGCCTGTGATAAACCATGTCAGTATTCTAACAATGGGTTCACTCTCCTTGATTGTCTGATACAGTTTTTGGATATTTAGTTTGAAAAAGGTTTTAGACTGCGGAAGTCCTTGTCAACTATCCCAAATATTTTGGGTTTCTGTAGTTTAGTCTACTTGGAAACAATTTTTTGAAAGTAGGCGTTTGAACGAACAATAATTGCCTCTAGTCCTAAGGACTCGGACACCTGTTTTTACTGAGAAATGTTTCTTCATTGCCTTGTGTTCCTTTATGCCCAGGAGTCCACATAGCTAGCTTTATTAAACTTCTGTAACAGCTATAGATAAGATTTGATTTAAAAATTGGGGAAGCTCTGGTTTAAGGCAGCTTGGCTATCTGTTGGCCACTTGGTGCCGTCTCTTACTGCACTGTAATGCCGATACCTCGATGACATAGGTTTTAGCTTGGAAAACGGTGGGATATTTGCCAACTGATACACTAAACTTAAACCTTGGGCCAAATACGCCAGCACCGGTTTTCCCCCCGTTTTTTGAACCATCAATATACCATACCAAAGCTTCTGGATGTAAAGCTCTTATTAAACCTTCAACTTCTTCCCCTTTTAAGTATTAGTACAGTGAAGCTCTAGCGCCAATCAATTGATTTTGTCATATATAATCTGACATTGCAATTTCTTCGGTTCCTAGTTTAATTTTTTGCAGTATCATACTGTGTGCTGGTCTTTAGTGTTTGAGGTTATTTGTTAGATGCAGCCTTGTTGCTGTTATTCCTGCGTCTTTATCAGGTATTGATGAATCGGTGGGAGTTCCAGAGTTTTTTCTAGGGCTAGAGTAAGGCACTTTTTAGTGCTGCAGTATACCCCCTGCTATTCTCTGTATTTTAGTAAGCTTAGCACATGCTTTCGTCTGTTAAATTTTTGCCCCCCATACAAATATCCCGAACGAATTATAGGTCTTACTATAAGTCCGATATAAATGAATAAACTGAGTTCAGTTTATATATCGGAATATATTATTACTATTAGTAAGAAAAATTTTTTTGATAACTGCTTTAGGTGTGACAATTTCTTACATGTTATTAAGTAGTAATATATTGAATAGAAAATGGCTTATAACCTCAAATTTAGAATGAATATTATGGTAATTTAGTGATTTTTACAAGAATATAATAATTAGGTTTAAGTTAAGCCATTTTAATCGTTTTTATAGGCTAATTAATGTTCAAAATCGTATCCGCAAATTAAAGAAGCATAGCCGGTAGTGGATTAATACAATGAAATCAACAAGAAAACTACTTTATAGAATAATGAAGAACAAAAGAACAAAGTTTAGAAAATAATTTCATTAATAGAAAATTAGGAATTATTCAATGTTATAAATAACTAGCTGTGCTCGGTCAGCCCTGTTGCCCTTTATCCCTTTTGCGTAAAATAGTAGCGAATTACGACAAATGAAAAAATTACAATTTCTTATTTTACAATTTCATTTTTTTTTGAATAGTAAACGAATGCTAACCATTTTTTACTATAAATACAAACATTTTTTATAAGTTTTTTTGAAATATGCATGATTAGTATGTCATCAATCCGAAGCAGACCAAGTTTTTGAAAACGGTAAAAAACATATTTGTTTGTTTTTGAAAGAGTAGGTGAATTCCAATTTTGAGGTTTATAACGATTTTGGTTTTCAAATATTCTTGACAGGTGCTAGAAATTGTATGTTATCAAACCGAACCAGTACGAATTTTTAAAAAAGTGAAAGAAATTTGTGTTTATTTTTGAGGAAGTCATACTGCAAGACATTTGGTTTTTGATATATTCTTGATGAGTACTACGAGTTGTATGGCAGCTACCAGAACCTGTCCGGTATCTAAACAAATTATAATATGCCAGAAAACTTTGCGGGAATGTATTCAATAAATTCTCAAGGCTTCATAACAATGGGATGAATAGTGTTGTAATGTATAAAGGGCAGACACACATACATTGATATTTTCTATACATAGATAATAATGTATTAAAGAAAATTATTGTATTCAAATGACCAAAAAATGTTTAAAGTTTAATAATATATTTTACCTGCAGGAGATGAGATGAGCCAAATTTCATAGTCAAATCAAAAAATCAATAATTGCAGTCTGAGGATGTTACATTCATCCTTAACCGAAATCGTGAATCTAATCATACTTTCCCGGTTGTGCTAAATAGCTTCGTATTTTTATTTTGGAAAATGCCTCTTCTATTGGATGCAGTATAGGTGAGTTAGAACCGCAGTCACATATTACTAGAAAACCACACAGATTCACAACGCTGTGAAATTTTGTAAATTTTGTCCTTCGAATCCAGTCCTTTAGTTCTGCTAGTTTTTCTTGTCATTGTTTAAGTTAATTTTTAATAATCGTTTAAAAGACAAGGGTATACAAAAGTATAATTCACTTTCGCTTTCTAAGTGTTGTGTAAGAAAAAAAAAATATTTTGAAAAAAAAAATCTGGATTTGAAACGAACCTGATTTTACCTTGAAAAAAAAATGGCTGAATTCGTTGATTAAATTTGATCCAAAAATGCTATTAGACCAAAGAAAAAAAATTAGGTATGATAGTTGGTATTCCAAAACTCTGATTTTAGTAGCAAAAAACAAATATTTCAATTATAATTAACAAATCTTTTCAAAAATACAAAAATTCTTATCAATTCTCATTTTCTCAATAAAGTAAATTAAGTAAATATCTTCTATTAAATCATAACATAATCTAAGAACTTATAAAATCCTTGCAAATTTTCTAAAACTTCATAACTTTTAATTTTTAATTATTTTTTTATTTTTTTTTATTATTATTTTTATACTTTTCTATTATTTTGCTTTTTCTAGAATTTAAAGTTTAATAGTTTCAAAATAAAATGAAAACATTTTTTGAAATATTATTTTATAAAAACAAATTTGGATTACCAACTGATTATTGAAAAACTAGAAAAATAGAAATTTTTCGATAGACAAAAATAAGAAAGTTATAGATAAAAGAATGAGAAAAAATTTTGTATACCAGTCGGGAATTAGAAAATTATACCCAATGGCCAGAAGTTTTACTTTAAAAAAAAAAAGAGGTTTTTTTAATTTTTTTTTATTTTTATATTTTTGGTTTATAAAATTTTTAAAAGACCTAATGATGTGTTTAGGTTTTTTGTATTATTTTTTTGTGGTAATTTTTTCTATATGTATATAAATAAGTAAAAACAAACCGCTAACTTTACCTGATGTATAAATATATCTTAATAATATACAAAATATATAGGAATGAGATATTTCTAAAAATTTTAAAGTTTTGGGTTGAATAATATGCATATAGTATACTGAGCTCATCATAAGTTTATTATTTGGAAAATATTCTATTGATATGCGGGACAGTCAATAAGTTTTGGAGAAATTATTATTGAATTTATATGTTTGGAGAAAATAATGATTGATTACTTGACATTATATAATATGTGGTTTTTTGTAAATTTGAAGCATTTCCAATAATCAAAAAAAACAATTATTCTTTAGCGTTGAGTAAAATTTGAATATATTGTTAAAAATAATTGAATTGGACTAAATATGTTTATCTTATAAATACGCGTATTTCGTCAACTATACAATGTGATGTTCAAAATGATGTCCAAAAAATAGTCTTAAGCATGAACAATACTTTAAATCTCAATAAGTTCAAACTTTTGTTTTTCGATTTAAAAATTTCAGTCAATCTATGTATTTTTTATATCGTAAGCAAAACTGAGTATTTGTATTCTATTGAAAAGAAACCTTCTCAGTTTTTTTCGAATATTGAATTAAACATTTTTAAAAATATGTTTATATGATATGCTTCAGGATCGCTAATATATTGGTAAGTATGTATTTTATACATATTTATTTATTTTTATTTATTTATTCAAACATACTAAAGAAGAGTTAAGTAGTTCGTACAAAGTTTATAATTTATAAAATAGTTTTTAACTATGAAAATGAACAACAAAAAATAATTTGAATGTCAGTGAGGAAAAAAAAATTATATAAGCAGTTACAAAATCAAAAATTAGTATAAAGTATTTGAGTTTATGCAATGATAAAAAAATTATGCAATGACAATCATTTAACAATAAATATAAAAGAAAAAAAAAATAGAAAAAAAAAATGTTCAGTCATCGGGGTAAAATTTTTTTTTTTTTTTGTTTGTTTTTTCTCCAATTACCCCGCGTGGGAGCATAGGGTTTCGATAGTGAACCTCAATTCCTCTCTGTTGAGTACTACTTCCTTAATATCGTCACATTTATAATTGTTTATTGTTAATTCTTGATTAATTGTGCATCTCCATGTGTTGTAAGTTCTGCCGAGTCTCTTTTGTCCTTGTGGATTCCACTCTAGAGCTCTTCTTGCTATATCACTCTCTGATTTCCTTAGTGTATGACCTATACATTTTAATTTTTTCCTATTTATCTGTCTGTTGATAGGTTCTTCTCCAGTTATCATCCATAAATCCTCGTTGCTAATTCTTGCCGGCCAGAATATTCTGCATAAAAATTCTCAAGCACTTGTTGATGAATACTTGTAGCTTCTGTTTGATTCTGACCGAAGTGAGCCATGTTTCACTGCCATATATTAATGTTGACTTAACACATGCTCTGAATATTATATAAGCTTTGTTGTTCTCGATATTTGGTTGCTCCGCCATATCTTCATTAGGCTCCCAAATGTTCTTCTTGCCTTATTTATACGGCTGTTGACATCTTCTATTGTACCTCATCTTGATGTTATGATGCTCCCCAGGTAGTTGAATTCTTCTATGTATTCTATCTGTTGTTCACTCACTATTACTGTTGTTTGTCCTCATTGCCTTGGTTTTCCCGATATTTAGTTCCAGTCCCGATCTCTTTGCCTCTTCCTGTAATCTGTTGACTTAGTTCTGTAGGTTCCTTTGATTTCTTTGTATGAGGCATACATCATTTGCGTAATCAATCTAAGTCTTCTAAGTTGCCGAAGAGATACCATTCTATTCCGTTTATTCCAGTGCAAACCTTTCTTAGAATGTCGTCTAGTATTGTGTTGAAGAGAAGTGGTGATAGTGAACATTCTTGTCTAACTCCTATATTGATGTAGAATAGATTACTGAGTTATACTTAGATAACATTAATTTTTTAATCACCTTCTTAAAATTTTGTCTGGACGAATCCAGGAATTTCGCAGGGAGGTTGCTTAAAGTCATGATTTCTGTATTTATGATAGATTCTAGTCCATTTAAGTGTGCCCCAACACCATATAGCGGTTGATTTGCTCTTCTCGTATTGTGCCGATGTATTTGATTATTAACGACAAATTTAGTGTTTGTTTTTATCCAATTATTCTTAATATTATGTAATTGGGATGATTGGCTTAAACTTCTAGAGTCTTTTATTTTTCAAATTTTATTTTTGAAATGTAAATAATTGGTTAAAGATATGTGGATAGCTTAATCTTGTCTGGTAATCGTTTTCCAAATTTTTTAAATACACCTGCGATTTTTCTTGACTTTTTTAGCAGCTCGTTTACATGACGATTTCAGTTTGATTCATCATCGAACCAAACACCAAGATATTTGTAACTAATAGTCTTATCTATTTTAATTTCATAGTAGTTTAACGTGATTTGCTCATTTTTGGCTTTGATCATTATATATTTTGTCTTTGCCACATTTACTGTGAGTTTGGCCATTCAATCAAGTATTTGCAGTATGTCTCGCTTCATTTCTAGGTCGAGATTTAAATAGTTGTTCTATGAATATACTAGATCATATTTATATAAAAATGCCTTTCCTGACAATTTTATGTTATTAAAGCTACTTATATAACATAAAAACAGGGTTGGTCATAACGAACTTCCTTGTATCACATCATACTCAATATTTTCTACTTGACTTTTTATGTCCTCGCATTCTGCGTATTCTTTTATGTTGGCGAAGTAACTTTCAAACTATCTGTAATCTTTGCCTATTATACCACATTCAAAGATAATTCTTAGTAGTATCTTCCTATCGACAGAGTCGAATGCTAACTTTGTTTCAATTGCTAATCTTTTCTTGAAAATTTGTTACGATATCAAATAATGCATTGGTCGTGTTGGAGTTTTTTGTAAAGCCATATTGAATATCACATAGTAGTGTATTTTGTCGTATGATATTCAGTTAGTTGATTGTTGATATGTGCCTCTATGATTTTGCTGAAGACTGACGAAATAGAGATCGGCCTAAAGTTGTTCACATCACTTTTATCGCCTAATCTTTTGTATAATAGCTGAGAAAATAGCTTTGTTCTATTGAAGCATTAATGAGAGATGTAATCGGCTTGACCAATTCGTTTTTACAATGTTTTATGACTTTTGTACTAATTCCATCTATACCTGCTGCTTTATAGTTTTAGTTAGATTATTTATTAGAATTTTTGTTATGCTTTCATTAATTTTTTGAAAATTAAATCGGGTTTTTATATTTGGTTTATAAGCAGTGTTGAAATTTTTGGCCATATTATCTTCTACACAACAGTATAACATGTTGAATTCTTTAATATTTATGTTTTTTTGACTTCAAGTTTGGCGTTTTGTAAATATGCGATAGTTGGAAAGGACTTATCATTAAATCAGGTAATAAATTAAATTAGATACAAAGTCAGTACACTGAAATGCCTTATCGCTGGTTATAGTCCATGTAAAAACGTCTATTCAATATTGGTAGATCGAACATAGACAGGTGAATATTTCGCTTAGAAGAAGAGGAATCCTCCACTCATATTCTATTTGTTTGCAACGCGATAGCTCGCATATACACCGAATACACATCGCCTAATTCTGAAATTGACATCAAAGCAATAATAGAGTTAATCAACATCGACGAGGACATAGACAGAATACAATTCTAGCACAATAAACGAAGAAGTACAATTAATCTTAAAGGCATGCGTTTACATAGAGCTTGACATGAAAAAAAAAACAAATATTTGGGTATAAGAGTTTGAAAGGTTAATTTAGAAATTAATTTACCTGCCTGTTGGAATGTCACAAAGATAAATTTAAAACAAATAAATCCATTAATTTGAATTTTTGTTTTTTAATTGTGTAATCTGCTTTTCTCATTGATTTTATTATGTAAATTTTATTTTAATTTGTTTTACTGTTCAATTTTTTCATCATTTTCATTTATATTTTAGTATATATAAGCATCTTTGTAATTATTCCTATTTTGTTTTGTTTTTAATTTTCCCCATCTTATTAAATATGTTATTTCTTTTAAAGGTTATTTCGTCACTTATCTTTGGATAACAGATTAAACCTAACCTTTTCATTTAATCAACCAGGCTAGTTTATATAACAAAAAAAATTTCACCCAATTATATTAAGCTAGACAATAACCATGATTTGGACTCAGATCACTCTGCAGTCATACTAAATCTATATGAAAAGGTTATTAAGAAACAGTCGAAACCTCTGATAACGAAGAAAACAACTGACTGGGCTAGCTTTAAACAAGAAATAGAAAACAAAATAAACATAAAAACAAAATTAAGACCCAAATCTGATATAGATTCTGAAGTAGAAAATTTTATTAAAATTATTCAAAATGCTGGATGGAATAATACAAAAAATTGTGAATATAAATCTGTAGGATTCAACTACCCTAGAAAAATATTAAATATGATAAAAACAAAAAGAAGAAAATAGACGCAGATGGCAGCATTCGCGTGATCTGGCAGACAAAATTCTGCTAAATAGGTTAACTCAGAATCTTAAAAGAAAAATTAAAGATCTTAAAAATGAAAAATTTGAAAAATATATAAAAAATTTATCAGCTAAAAATGATAATGATAATATGGCCAAAAATTTCAACACTGCTTATAAACCAAATATAAAAATCCGATTTAATTTTCAAAAAATTAATGAAAGCATAACAAAAATTCTAATAAATAATATAACTAAAACTATAAAGCAGCAGATATAGATGGAATTAGTACAAAAGTCATAAAAGAAAAATTAAAGATCTTAAAAATGAAAAATTTGAAAAATATATAAAAAATTTATCAGCTAAAAGAGAAAATTTTTTTTTTTTTTTTTTTTAAATATAAATTTTATTTTTTCCCACTATTTTTACATTCTTACACTAGTCTAGCCTACAAAAATTTACAAAAACAGCTACTTATTTCTAATTTTATTAACATCTAAACAATTTTACCGTTTTTATGTTAGTTTTACGCAAAATTTTATGAGTTTTTTATACTATGTACAACTTTACAGAGTTTTTTAGTCTTTGAATTATATTATTGGAAAGGTAGGAGGTAAAAACCAATATTTATATTTATTAAAAACCTAGCCTAACTTAGTCTATCTTAATCTAACTAAAACTGCTTAACCTAATTAAAAAAATAATGTATGTTATACTATGTGCTAATTATAATTAGAGTTTTCCAACCACCAATAGTTTGTTTTAATTAATTTGTCCTTATCTGGTATGGACATTTCAAATTTTAAATTCTCTCCGTTAATATTGCCCGGGTTATAATCAATAGCTTTACATGTAGCCCGTCTATTATAATGGTATAATAGAGGGACATGATTACGGTTTTGAATATAACCGTTTTTATCCAAATAGATAAAATGCTCTGGAGCTATGAAGCCCGTGAGCAAGGTCTTTTTGATGTACTCCTCATTGTGGTAGAATATATGCGATATTAAACCATTTTCCGGAGTGTTTTGTGCTTTATCATAATGTCTTCGAATTAATTTTATAACAAAATTATCGATTCTAATTATGTTTGCTTCCTTGTACAAGTATTTATTAGAGTAGTAATGCTTGTATTCGGAATTGGGCTTTCTATATATATTAGTACAAACTCTTATGCACTTTCTTTCAAATTTTCGGAGAGTTTCCATTAAGCTCGCACTGATGTTGTACCATATTGGTGCACCATATACAAGCGTTGGTCTTATTAATGTTTGGTAACATATAATTTTAACTCTTTTACTAATAATTTTGTTGTAAAAAAGTTTTTTTGAAGCCATGAAAGCTTTGTTACCTTTTAATATGCTATATTTGACTTGCTCAATATAATTTAAGTTACGATGTAATTGTACTCCTAGGTATTTAACTACTTTTTTATTAGTTAAGATAACATTTCCTGCGGATTTTATTTCAAATTCTTTCCAGTGTTTTTTGATATCTACACTAGTTTTATCAACCGTGTTACGAAACAAAATTGTCTCGCATTTGTTGATGTTGATTTTCAGCAGCCAAACTTTGCAGTAGCGCCGAGTAATATTAAACATTTTTTGTACTTTGCCTTTGATGTAATCTACTGAACTATCGGCAGAATAGAATATGATGTCATCGGCAAAGGCCAATGCATAATTATTTCCTCTAACCCGGTCTAGTGAGGACAATAGTTCTGATAAATATATTGAAAACAGTATTGGTGCATTAACTGTACCTTGTAACAGGCCATTATCGATCGTGAAAATTTTTTTATGATTATCATTTGGGTTTTTTATAAAAAATTTATTTTTGTAAATCATATCAATTATAATTGCTACAAGGTAATTTGGGACTTTAAACTTTAAAAGTTTATATATTAGCCCATCTAACCAAACCGTGTTAAAAGCTTTTTCCAAATCTATCAGGCAAGCTCCCACTCCAAACTTTTTGTTAATAAACCAACAAATATCTGAGGTCAACTTTGTAATGGCGTGAATCGCTCCATGCTTGTACCTGAAGCCGAATTGGTTTTCAGGTATAATTTGTTTCGTTAGTGTAAATTTAGTTAATTTGTCGTTGATAAGTGTTTCAAATACTTTGCTTATGTTTGGCATTAAGCTAATGGGTCTGTAGTTACTTACGTTATTTGGGTCTTTACCAGCTTTTTTTAGCAATACTATTTTCGATGTTTTCCATATTTTCGGAAAATACGAGTTGTTAATTGCATTATTAAAAAGAATAACATATTTGGAAATTATAAGTGGACTTAGGTTCTTTAGTACTATATTTGGTATGTTATCGTCACCCGAAGAAACTTTATTTTTTAAATTTTTGAATTTTAACACAAGCTCAGCCTGGTTTGTGAATATGCTATTTACAGTGGTTTGGTTTGAGGACTTGTTTAAATTAGAAAAATTGCAGATTGTAATATTGCTGGCTCTCACCGGCAGACAAAACTGTGCTAAATAGGTTAACTCAGAATCTTAAAAGAAAAATTAAAGATTTTAAAAATGAAAATTTTGAAAAATATATAAAAAATTTATCAGCTAAAAGAGAAAATAACTACTCGTTGTGGAAATAAGCAACAAAGAGTACAAAAAACTCGATCTCTCAAATCCCGCCAATCAGAATGAAAAATGGTGAATGAGCGCTAGAGGTAATAAAAATTAAGCTGAAACATTCCCAGAACATCTTGAGGAAATTTTTTGTCCAGATGAGATAGATTGTCCGGATGATCTCACTGAAAATGATAATTGGCAAGAAAATATCATATCACCATTCTCACAGAGATAAATAGTTGAAAATTAAAAAACTGAGAGATTAAAAAGCTGTAGGATTTGATCTCATTACATTGGTAGTCCTGAAAGAACTTCCGAAAAAAGCTATAACAATGCTACAACGTATTATAAACGCTGCTATAAGAATAAGGTATGTGCCGAATATTCGGAAAATAGCAGAGATAATTATGATACCAAAGCCAGGTAAGCCCATAAATGAGGTCAAATCCTACAGACCAATATCACTACTACCAATAATTTCAAAATTATTTGAAAAACTACTATTGATTCGAATAAGTCCGATAATAGAAAATAGTAATCAGATTCCAAATTATCAATTTGGCTTTAGATCTAAGCAAATCGACAATCGATCACCGATCAAATACATAGAATAACAGACATCATAGAAAAGCTTTAGAAGAAAAGCAAGTATTTCTACCATATTTCTAGATGTAGCTCAAGCTTTTTATAAAATATGGCATCGAGGCTTAATAAATAAACTAAATAATATGTTACCTAAACAATACGTAGATATACTCTCATCATATCTAGAAAACAGACTTTCAGAATAAAACAAGACGAAGAGTATTGCACTATCAAAAATATTAAAACGGGTGTCCCTCAAGGTAGTATTCTGGGTATCATACCGTATTTGCTCTACACCAATGATTTACCAGAAATGGAAAATATAACTGTAGCTACATTCGCTGACGATACTGCGTTGATGGCAGTAGGATCAAATATTGACGAGGCTACAAATAAATTGTAAAGAGCAAGCGACAAGCTATACCTCTGGACAAAGAAATGAAAAGTTAAACTCAATGAGTTAAAATCGGTAAATATACCACAAGAAAACAACGCTAAATATCTTGGAATGATATAAGATGTTAAACTTAGATGGAAAGAGCACGTTAAAAAGAAAAAAATTTGAGCTTGATAATAAATATAGAGAAATGTACTGGCTCTTAAGTCGAAATTCTAAATTACCTATACATAACAAGATTTTGTTATTTAATCAGATAATCAAACCAATATGGTTGTACGGCATACAAATATGGGGATGTGTCAAACGAATATATGTGCTTTGTATACAAAAATTCCAAAATAAAGTCTTGCGCAACATGGGAAATGCCCCTTGGTATGTTCGCAACAATGACTTGTACAGAGATCTAAAAATTACTTAGAAAATGAAATAAAAAGATATGCAACAAAGCATATAGCTCGTCTGGAGGATCATATTAACGTTGAGGCCACTCAATTGCTAGATAATCAAAATGATATCAGAAGGCTTAAAAGAACTAAGCCACTAGATTTAATACGATAGAATTTCGTAAACTTTTTCCTTAAGAAAATAACAATAGAAATAGATTAATGGTTAGGTCGTCGGACTAGTTTTAATGGGAGGGGTGTGGTTTAGTCAGTAAAAATCTGCCACACAATGGAAGCTACGGGGCTCATTGTGTCTTTGAAGATTCCCATTAATCCACGCAAAAAAAACAAAAAGAAAAAATCTAGGCTAGTTTTAAAGTTTTATGCTACTATATTTAAATTTTTTTGTTTTTATACATTTATAAGTAAAGTTTTAAATATTTAATGTAAATTAGCTTATGATTTTGATGAAATCAAGTCCTTATTATTATATTATTATTATTATTATAATAGGCACAAGATAGTAAAGTATTATGTTGATAATCGCTTGTTAGCCTGATTTTCATTACTACAAGGTTGTTGTGTTTCAAATAAAACATGAAATTCCTGAGAAGCATCATATCAATGTCGAATCTATTAATTTACATAATTGAGTAAGTCTGTTAAAAGTCTATTATAAAATTAAAAAATGTGTTTGTAACAGCCATTAAAAAATAAATATAAATATAATTAATTAAAAACAAATATAATTATTATTCAAAAACAACTATAATAATTACGAATTGCATATGATAAACATATACACATTTACACATTCTCACTAACCTACTCCAAAAAAAAAAAAAAAAAAATATTTTGACAAAAAAGTACATCAAACAATGATATTATGGATATAGATTCAATTCCATTTCATACTGAATTATTTTGTGCAGATTGCCCACTTTTTACTTTTTCAAGATTAAATTATGATTATTAGCGTTATAAAATATGATTTAGTTTTACATTTTCAGTTTATACATTATATAGTCATAGATAATGGTTATAAACCATAAAATATGAGTATATAAATTACGTTTTTACAAATGTACATACCTTGTGAATCCTATTCATAAATTGTGGCAAAGAAATCATAACTGTCTATTCTTTTTATAATAAATGATTTTGTCGTTAGGATTAGGATATGATTTCAAATCATACTTCTATAAGTAAGCTATCATAGCACGCATGTGTGACTAGTTTATACATAGCATATGCATTTTAGGTTTACTGAATGATACAATTTCTCTGCGTGTTGGAGATCGACACGATGCATACCGTATCAAACATTATATTGGCATTATCGTACATGCCATATTTCTGTTTGTCTGTTTACCCAAATTTTTCTGGGAATATCAATTTAGCAATTGAATATTTTGCATTGAAGATTTCAGGATATTGATACGTGAACATGGTATTAAGTTCGTCAAATAGAAGCCAAACATACTTAATTTAAATTATGCCAGTCGCAAAACTAATAAAATATTTATTTACTAAATTGACGAGTAAAAAATTATGTTTTCCGATTAGAACAAATTATTCAAAAAATTTTCAACATTCATTTGTAATTCACAGTTTTACATAATATTATACATTAACATTAATAAACATTTGGTCCTTCTGTGCCTTAAATTTTCATATTTTATTTTATTTCACTTTTTTGTTTTTTTTTTTTTTACCTATTCATTTTCAAATCAGGTGTAGTGTTAATATTTTACAATATATGATGATGACTTTTCACATTTACAATTTGAAAACAGAAAACACACATCCATTGTACAAAAAAAAAAAATAAAACAAAAAAAAAGTAAACGAAAAACAACATTCATACAAACAAAGATAAACATTTCGAATTACATTAAAGAGAGAGAGAAAGAGAGAATATAAAGAAAAGCAAATAAACAGAAAAGTTTTTATTTTTTTTTTTTTTTTTTATTTTCTTTGTTGCTTTTGTTTTTCTTTTTGGGAAGAGATGAAAATTTCTAATGAACTTTTAATGGGAGTTTTTTTGAAATTTTCAAAATTTTGTTGTTTTATGAATAAAATTTTAGAAGCCATGTTGTTTTTCTTATTCTTTCCATACTATTTTATTTTATTTATTTTTTTTCTTTTGTTTTTATATTTTACAAACACACGTCATAATATTATATAATATATGTACATCATAAATTAAATACGTACAAATATCTATAATATTATTAGAATATAATATTAATGAATTTCCTAGGAAAAAACTAAAATAGAAAACAATACGCATAGAAATATGTACATATAAAATGAAAATTAGATCTAAATTGAGTACATTAGAGTTTGTTTAGAATTAAAAAAAGATACAACAAAAAAAAAATAAGCTTCTACTTCTGAATGAATTTAATTTGTTATTTTGCTTATTGTTTTTTTTTTTTTGTTAATTTAAAAAGATTTTAGATAAAAACTTTAAAAAACTTTGCCAAACTCTATTCACAAAAAATGTATTATATGAGTAGAATATTTTAAATACGACTTGAATATTTTAATTTTTGAGAGCATCCATAGTAGATATATAAAATTTCATTTAATAATAATTGCAAATATTACTCATCTTTAAATTTTAAAAATTAATTTGCTTGTGGATTTTGAAAAATTTCAACTTTTAAAAAAATATATTTCAAAAATTAGACAAATTAAACTTCAGTTAATAGTAATAACGAAAATTTAAACATTTGAATTTCATATCAAATCAATAATAGTGATTTTTTTTTTTAAATAATGGATTCCAAATTGTTTAAGATAAAAAAATACAAGTTAAAAGAAGATATTTTATTATTTTGGAATATCTTACCCAGAAGGTAAATTGTTTAGTTCAATCATGGTTCAAAAATGAAAGGGTGATCCAAAGCCGCTATTTTGAATTGAGAATAAAACTAAGCGTCACTCTTGGTACAACAACTATTATCTTACTATCAAATATGTTTGTTATTTGAAATGATCAGTTATTCAGTCAGTTTTCACTGTCAGTTAAAACTGAGAGGTGTCTTCACGATCAGTTTTAAATGAAAAAATTTACAAATGGCGAAAACTGAGAATTGCCATTAATGTAACAAGTGGAAGTGAGACAATAATAATAAAAATTAATTTTTAGAATTTCCAACTGACAAATTATTCAAATGCTTCTTCTCTAATGTCGAAAACACAATCACGACGAACTATTCGTGACGAACAAATTTTTGTGTTTTGAAATTTCAAAATTTGTTTATAAATGGAGGGAAAATTTAAAAAAAATTAATTTAAAAAATTTTTTATTTGAATTTGAATTTTAAAAATGTTTTATTAAAGCCATTTTGTACAATTTATGTTGTTATCAATGAATGTCATTTGCATTCGTCGACGAGTAAAATAGAAAAAGATCTATTTTTTGAACGCGAAATTTTGGTCATTCGTCATTCGTCATGATTCACATATAATCCCATGTATTTGAAAGCGAAAAATTCGTCATTCGTCGTGATTGTGTTTTCGACATAAAACGGTTATTTTCTGTGTTACGGCTAAGATTAAAAAAGTTGGCTATGAAATTCGAAACGATTGAAATCGAAAAACTGACGACAAGTTAAGAGCATTTCAACTTTTTTCATTTTTTTCAAACAACATCAAAATACATGTATTTCAGTGAAAACTGACAGTGTTTACTGATCGTCTAGATACCGCCAATGTGTTTGTGTAAAATTCAAAGTACATAAACTCACATTATCCCTGATAACCAATTTATACAGCTCCAAGCGCGAATAGTTTTGATTTGAAGTTTGTGTGAGAAAGTGGAGACAATCTGTGAAAGTTGGAAAACTGGACTGGAAAAATTTTCACAAGATAACCAAAACAGGAACTGAATATGGTTTTATTAAAACTAAAATATTATATAAAATGCTTTAGAAGCTCGCTTGAACCGAGCCGAAAATGCATTAATGCGATCAAAGCAAAAATTTCACCTTTTTTCTAACCTAACTTTCAGCAAAAAAATCGCTAAAATTTCTCACATAAGTCGTTATGGCCTCATGGTCACTCACACAGGTCTGTGGTGTCACTAAAAAATAATTAGATTGATCAGATCCAGTCAATCAATCTTAAAATAACCAAATTCAATCAGAATCAGTTCAATCTTTAAAAAATAACCAAAAAATATTAATTATTTCTTAAGTTTTATTTTGTTACAGATCATGATAGGGACCAATTTTAAAATTTACAACTTCGATTATTATTACAAAGGTAAGCACTGCGTATGTAAAAGACTATGTGGTGATGTAGAAAAAACGACGAAATATAACTTATGTGATTGTTAAGCGTTGTCAAATAAAAGACTATACTTGATCTGCTACAGGATTTATACAACAAAAATAACTTCTATCTAATTCACTGAGAATTTTTCTATATAATAGTATAGAAAAATGTATATAAGTATATATAAGTATGTATAAGTATATGTATAGAAAAAATAAAGTAATAATAACAATAAAATTAAATTATTATATTTAGCCTTTTAGGTTAATGGGTTAATGGGTTAAGACTGAACCCGACTAAATAACAAGCCATGATTCTGTATGTCCGTAATATTGGTACTACATTTTTGCCTCAAATTAAATTGAATTATTGTGTTATTGAGTATGTAAGTAAAGCTAAGTGTCTGGGTGTTGTATTTAATAAAACGTTTACATGGAATGATCACATCATAAATTACATCTCTGGGTGTGTTTTCTCACGCCTTCGTAAGCTTTGGAAATTTTCATATTATTTGAGTGAATGGGCAAAGAAGAAACTAATTCTGTCATAAATTATTAAAAAGAATAATCCAAAAGATATAGTGAATTACAGACCTATATCCTTACTTTCTTCTATATCTAAAGTGTTTGAAAAAGCTGTTAAGTATAGGATGTTAGACTATTTGGATAAAATTAATTTTTTTTAGTCCTAAACAGTTTGGTTTCAAAAAAGGAGTATCTACGGAAGATGCCTTATTAAATTTTTGTTCAAATGTTTTTAAGGGTTTAGACAACAAAAAATCATGTGCTTTTTGTGGATATAATCAAAACATTTGATATGGTATTGAAGAAATTGAATAATGTTGGATTTCGAGATTTTACTCTTAAATGGTTTGATTCATATCTGAGAAACAGAACCCAGAGGATTAAATTGGGCGATCAAATAAGTAGTAGTTACAGTATTAAACTTAGAGTACCTCAAGGATCTATATTGGGGGCGAATTTTATTTTTAATATACGTAAATTCCTTATTTTCCCAAGATTACTGTGGCCATCTAACAGCTTTCGCAGATGACCTGGGCTATTCTTATGCTTCAGTCAATCCATTGAATATAATTACGGAAATAAATCAAGATTTAAGTATGTTAAGAAAATGGTTTGCTGAACATAAGTTAGTCATTAGCAGTAAAACTAAAATTATGTTTTTTAGCCTCGTCTCCCAAGTTTTCCCTCAAATCGACGTTATGTTTCATGTACCCGAGTGCAACAAACATAAATTGGTAAATAATAACTGCACTACGCTAACTAACTAACCAATACTCCTATTGTTGTGACAGTATCTGCAGCAATAATTGCTTTAAAATTGAAACGGTTAAGCAATTCAAGTACTCAGGTGTAACAATTGATAATAAATTGAGTTGGGCTGAGCACACCTCATCCCTGAAGCAGTATTACCTTGCGTAGTTTTTACGACTTGAGCAAATTTTGCTCAATATCGGTTTTAAAAAGGTTTTATTATGGTATTTTCCATTCCAAAGTGCAATATGGTATAAACTGTTGGGGAGGAACATACCATAATAGAATTAATCCGCTAATTGTTTTGCAAAAGAGGGTTGTTAGGAAAATTTGCAATAAAAATTACTTATATCATACTTTTGATTTGTTCAAGCAATTGAAAATACTACAAGTACGTAATTTATTATATATATATTATTCTGCATTTATCTGGATGTTTGTAAGTTCGACGGAACGCTCCAACACATATACAAATTGCATATGTATACAAATGCATATATATACAAATTGCTTTGGTGCTTTTTTTTAACCCCTGTCTACCATGCTGAACCTTTGCAGGAAAAATTGATTGCATGAACTATATTTTTTTAATTTAATGTTAGTCTTCTTCGCAAATAATAAGGAAAAATAATAAATAATAATAATAATATAAATAAAACAAACAATTTTTTTGATTTATAATAATAAGGACTAATAGAATTTTAATCAATAGTTTAATATGGTATAATAACCAAAAAGCAAACAGCATTTAACACAAAAAAAAAACATAATTCACTCAAAGGTTATTCTTATTACTTAAAACTATACATAATAATATACATGTGTATCAGCATATTTTGTATTGTATAATATTATACATTATACTACTTTATTGCTTCTACCTTTTATTTTTGTCTATATTGTGTGCGTAAGTCACTTCACTCAAAAAAAATTATTTTTGTTTTTTTTTTTGTTTTTTTTTTTATTATTTGCTGTATCTGTATTCTGTATGTTCTATATGCTCCATTCCAAAAATATTATTTTATTTTCAGTGTTAAGTGTTCAATTTTCACTTCATTGTTCAGGTTCACTGTTCAATCAATAGAACTTGATAGAAGTAGAGTAGGATAATTAACTCTACTTCTACGCCGGATAATAAAACATTGTTTTTTTTTAAATTGAAAATTATTGATGAAAATGTTTTTGTATTTTTTGTAAATTTTACCAATTTAGATACAAAATTTTGAATATTTTTTTAAAAATAACACAATACCATAATAACAGTTTATTCATATAGCAAAATAAGATCCCTATACATTATACAAAAGACAAAATTTATATGAAAATAAGATCCCATTTTTAAATTTGCTCTCCCGGAGGCCTCAATAACGCTAATACGGTATAATTTATACTAAATGGAACCCAACTAACGAATTATAACTAAATGGAAGTGAGTACGAGTATACCATACAAAAATACAAACATTTTATACAAATTTGTTGGTATGGTACTTCTTTTTCTGTTATATAAAAAAAAAAAAGATTAGTGTTAGGCCAATATAAACATAAATAAAAATAAATAAAAAGTGATATAAACATAAGTACTGTAATTTCGGAATAAAGAATCTAATGAAAGAAAAAAAGAAATTAGGATTTATTTTGCTTCCGTCATTTATGACGGGTTACAAAGCTAGTATTATTATAAAGTCTTGAACATATTTTTTATTAGAGCAGGGTATCTAAACAGCAGGACCTCTTCGATTCATAACCTAAGAATTAATGATAGGTTCCTTGTTAATGTCCCAGTATTTCGTACTACAAACTTTCGAAATTTTTTTACAATAACCTCATGCAGATTATTTAATAAACTTCCAGAGTGTATTAGGCTAATTAGAAACAAAAATCTGTTCCTAAATAATATCAAGAAATGGCTTCAAAATATCGACCACCGTGGAATTGAAGTTTTATTAGATAGTGTAGATTAATTAATTAATGTATTTTAATTAATTATGTAAAGACTTAAAAATTGATACTAGTGATTTCGGTTTGGACTTGTAAAATTGCTGTCTCCTAATTGTTTTTCATTTAATTCATCTTCGTAAACCTTTTTCTTTTTTTTAATAAACCCTTTTCTTTTTAATAAAACTTTTTCTTTTTTAATACTCTTAAATTAAATTTTCTCTTTTTAATTTTCACTCAGTTTTATACATATTTTTTCTTTTTTATATATTTTTGAGATGTCTTTCCTATATTTACACTATTTTATTGTTGTTTTTTGCTTGAAACTCTTGATTTTTTTTTTCTTTAGAGCACTTTCTTTTTGTGTTTTATTTTAAAATTTTATTTTAAAAATTCTGTTCACCCCACAACAAAAGAATTTTATTTTGTAAATTTAGATTTTGATGTGGTATCTAACACTATTCTTATAATATAAGGTACCACTAACTATTCTCCTATAAACTAAATTAGTTATAAGTTAATGTAAATAATATGTACTTAAAAAATGAAAATAGAAAATAAATGCAAAATTATACAATAAAAATACAAAATACAATAATTATGCCATTTTTTACTTACTGCGATGTGGTCTATGCGGCTATATGAATGTATGTTAGTTGTCTAGATTAAATGTTATCTTTAATGCATGTACCCTGTTTGTTACCAATCGCCGTAGATTTGATAGAATTAGTGAGGCATCTAAATTGATATTTGACTGCTCATTCACAAATTTCTTGAACTACAGATATATATCTACTACATGAAGAAAATAGTTTCTAAAGCCACACCTATATACTTACACAATAAAGTTGATATTTGGATAAGATCACCCAGGGGTGTGAATTTAATTGTTCCGCGTCACAATAGCAGACTTAGACATATATCGTTCTTTGGAAGAGTTGCAATATTATGGAATGCACTGCCAAGTACTATTAGCCGTGAATTATCTCTTAACAAGTTTAGTAAGCTGTCTTGGGAATGCTTTAATATAGCAACAATATATTGTTTTATTTTTTATAGTTGAAGGAGGAAAGAATGTAAGGTCTAAGCCAATGTTTACTTGGGTATTATAAGAATTATTGTCTTATTTTTTTATTTTTTTTTTCTTTCTCATGTTTTTACTTACATGTTTTTAATAAGTTACTTTGAATTGAATTTACTTTAATTGAATTAAATATTTTTATATTGTTTTTCTTTTTATTTTATTTTATTTTTGTTTTTTTGAGTTTGTTTAATTTAGTCTAATTGAATAAATTGCTTTATTATCTGGAAATTATTTGGATTTTAATAATTTTTATTTGTATACTCTTATAAAGACTAATCGTCTTATGTATACTAACATTAAGAATTGAATAAATAAATAATATTGGTGATCTGATTGACTTTATCAATCGCACAGAACGGCTCTAGTACTGAATACCTTGGGAAAGTAGGATCCCCTCAAACAGCCAACAGCAACAAATAGTTCAAAAAGTACAATGAAGTGCTAATTGATAGCTCTATACTTAATAAACGTTAATTTTGCTCCGAATTTTCTTTTCTTGGTGAGTCGCCTACTCAGTATGATTATTTTCAAAATTAATACACTCATTATTTCATCATAAGATGTGTTAAATATTATCACTAACGATTAGTTATTTGATCTTCAACATTACATTCTTGCGAGAAACGATCTTCTGTTGCCTTTCTCCTTTGCCATAGAACTTTTAACATTATTTGTACTATTTATTTTGTAGTTTACATCTAGCATGCTTATACTCAGATTTTTTTTGTTGAAATTAATTGATTTATTTTGATGCATTTAACTCGCATGCGCAGTTTATTTTACTTTCTGTGATTTGGTGAAGAGGTCTTTAACAGTTGATTTCACTATTGTTTCCTCTCAAATATTCACTATTTATTAATGTTTTCCGACCAAATATTTTTGAATCGAAGATTTTTAGACTTTTCTCCTCATGAACATTTATGCTCCATAACTATAAATATCTTTAATATTTAGTATTTAGTTATTTTATATATCATTATTGTTGATATATTTTTGACCACATTAACCTTTTGTTTGATTAATATCGTTTATTTTCAGCTTGGATTCTCTATCATCTAACACCCAAGCGTAAAATTGTTTTTTGATTTATAACTAAACTTGTCTAATGAGTAATAATTCAAATAATAAGCAAAATATTCATTTAATGGATGGAATGAAGTATTTTCACCCTTCTCACTTCCTACTTGAAGAATATTTCAGTATTAGGATAACTAATAGAGACTTGCCGCTTTCGCTTGCCCATCCTAAAACTTAAAGTTAAATGATATTGGGGAAAAAATTTTGACATCAGATAATCGAGATATTTCACTTAAGCCCAGTCTCTCACTTATAAAACTTTAAACGAACCTGGGGAAATTTATGTTCTACATTTTTCAAGTATAGATAATTTGAAAATATCCATTTTGTTGATTTTCATTTTTAAAAAAATTTCACATTAAAATGTACCACAGATTTCAGGTTTTAAAATTGATACAAATTTTATTGAATTATTTGGAAAATAAAACTTTATCGTTATCATGAATTTTATTTGTTTGTTATTTTTAATAATAATCATAATAATAACAATGGATAATTATCAAAAATATGTATTTTCTTTTCTATCTATACCTACATACATTTTCTACAGATAGAAAAATATGTACATATATATTTTTTTTATTTAAAACTTTATTTAATTAAAAATTTTTTTAAAAATAATTTTTAAGAAAACATAATATTAATAAAAAATAAATAAATAAAAAGTAGCTAAAGTAAAAAAATAATTTTAATTGATGTTTAATTGGTTGAAGAATTGAATAATTTTTTTTGATTTTAGTATAATTAAAATATAATTATAAATAAAATTCAAAATCAATTAAAAAACACTATAACTATAGAAAGCAGGTTGTCGTGCCTAGATAAAAAAAATAGTATTGCGGTTGCACTCCTAAAGTTAATCTATGAAATCTACCTTGGTTTACTAGGGAATTAATTTATTTATATGAAATGTAAGCCTAAGTAGATTTCGTAGATTTGTGCTTAGCAGTGCAGCTGCAATACTATTTTTCAGATAAATTATTTTTTAAATACATTTTCGTTATTTAAACTACTGGTATTATATACCTACAAAATATTTAATAGTAAAAATCGTTATTTTTGAAAATAAACTAAAAAGCAGATTCAGGAAATCATGTTCTTTTGATTTTTTCTACCATCGTACATTGTTTAATATAGAAAAATCAATATAAAATAAATAATTTAATATAAATAAATTTGTAAGAAATTATTTCAATAGCTTAAATTTGGAAGTTTTGCACTTAGTAAAGAATAGATATATTCAAATTTGGTTAACCCATATAGTCCCGGACCTAGATCCAGTTCACCCAGAGTCATAAAAATTTATACATAAAGTACTTTTAACTTAATTAAGAAAAAAAAAATAACATATTTGATATCATATCCTGGAAAGGATATATTACATGTTTCTAAAACGAAACTTCCGGCTCAAACGATATAATTTTCCCAAAAAAAAAAATTTCTTCAAAAATCTACTATAATGTACAAAGGTTTGCAATTATATAACAATCTTCCTAGAGAATTAAAAATGGAAAATCGTTTGTGTAGATTTAAAAACCAAATTAAAATTCATGTAAAGGATAATTTTTAAATGAATTAAATTAGATTAACTCCATATTAAGTAAATTTATTCTGATTATTTATTAATGTATGAATATTATTGTAATTATATATATATTATTCTGCATTTATCTGGATGTTTGTAAGTTCGACGGAACGCTCCAACACATATACAAATTGCATATGTATACAAATGCATATATATACAAATTGGTTTGGTGCTTTTTTTTAACCCCTGTCTACGATGCTGAACCTTTGCAGGAAAAATTGATTGCATGAACTATATTTTTTTAATTTAATGTTAGTCTTCTTCGCAAATAATAAGGAAAAATAATAAATAATAATAATAATATAAATAAAACAAACAATTTTTTTGATTTATAATA
This sequence comes from Argyra leucocephala, assembly GCA_963942445.1. Taxonomy (NCBI): domain Eukaryota; kingdom Metazoa; phylum Arthropoda; class Insecta; order Diptera; family Dolichopodidae; genus Argyra; species Argyra leucocephala. Next base: position 139,133,377 of record OZ012678.1, on the reverse strand, counting down.
ATAAGGACTAATAGAAATTTAATCAATAGTTTAATATGGTATAATAACCAAAAGGCAAACAGCATTTAACACAAAAAAAAAACATAATTCACTCAAAGGTTATCCTTATTACTTAAAATTATACATAATAATACACATGTGTATCAGCATATTTGTATTGTATAATATTATACATTATACTACTTTATTGCTTCTACCTTTTATTTTTCTCATTATTGTGTGCGTAATTCACTTCACTCAAAAAAAATTATTTTTGTTTTTTTTTTTGTTTTTTTTTGTTTTTTTTATTATTTGCTGTATCTGTATTCTGTATGTTCTATATGCTCCATTCCAAAAATATTATTTTATTTTCAGTGTTAAGTGTTCACATTTCACTTCACTGTTCAGGTTCATTGTTCAATCAATAGAACTTGATAGAAGTAGAGTAGGATAATTAACTCTACTTCTACGCCGGATAATAAAACATTGTTTTTTTTAAATTGAAAATTATTGATGAAAATGTTTTTGTATTTTTTGTAAATTTTACCAATTTAGATACAAAATTTTGAATATTTTTTTAAAAATAACACAGTACCATAATAATAGTTTATTCATATAGCAAAATAAGATCCCTATACATTATACAAAAGACAAAATTTATATGAAAATAAGATTCCATTTTTAAATTTGCTCTCCCGGAGGACTCAATAACGCTAATACGGTATAATTTATACTAAATGGAATCCAACTAACGAATTATAACTAAATGGAAGTGAGTACGAGTATACCATACAAAAATACAAACATTTTATACAAATTTGTTGGTATGGTACTTCGTTTTCTGTTATATATAAAAAAAAAAGATTAGTGTTAGGCCAATTTAAACATAAATAAAAATAAATAAAAAGTAATATAAATATAAGTACTGTAATTTCGGAACAAAGAAAATAATGAAAGAAAAAAAGAAACTGGGATTTATTTTGTTTCCGTCATTTATGACGGGTTACAAAGCTAGTTGTAAATAGTTTTATATTATGAAGTTTTATATTAAATAAAATAATAAATAATCAAATAAACAATAACTTCCTGAAATGAATAAATATCCTTACAAATAAAAAAATAACAATTTATTTTATCAAAAACAGAATTTTATTGTTTTAACTAATTTTAATTTTAAGAAATTATCATATCTTAGGCAAACTATGATATGATAAAGAACATTTGAACGGATGCAAATTGACGCCACATGTGATGCATGAAAAAATAGTTTGATTTTTGCAGTAGTGACATCGAGCTCGATTCTCACTATGGATGATATTGTGATCCACACTGTCATATCTAATTGAAGTATCTGAGCTATCTTTTTCTTAGTGCTAATTCACTCAAAAAGTATACTCAGACTTCAAGTTCTGTATCTAAAAGCATTAGTAAACAGAAGCCAATACCATATTTTGCTTAGAGTGCGTATTCGATAAATATTTATAGCATTATCACATAGATCGACTCCACCCATAGTGCGGTTTTATTCAAAAATCGGATTTGGCATGTTTATCTTTATAAATTTTTTGAAACTACGTTTTCTCCTAGTCCATATAGGCTATCATTTTCCTCTGAACTTCCATCATAAGATATAAATGCTAACAGGGTATTCTTCATCTGAACTTTAATTTATTAATTTTTCTATTTCTTGTAAACTGAAATACTTTTTTCTGAACATTTTTGCACAGTTTATCTTATATTCACTTTATCTGAACTTTCTTTTACATTACGACTGATGACGATTGAACATCGGTTGTGATATTTATACTAATTTACTGACATTGATTTTATAGTTGCTTGGTATTATATTTCCAAGAATTCAAAATCAGGTATTAGGTTAATTCTAACATAACTTGTTGTTTGATTTTCAAGTATTCAATCGCAGAATATGTGGTATGTAATAAAAAAAAGCAGTATTTGTATAATTATAGCTTGGAAGAGAAAAAAACAACAAAAAAGAATCTAGAATTTTTTTTTATATACAAATCTTTAGATATCTTTTAAACCTGATGATGTTTCGTTTTCGATACACTGCTTGAAAAAGTCACCCTGTAGCTACAAATTTTGTTGGATTAGTTTTATATTGTGATTAAATTATTACTATTACTTTGAATTAGTTTATTTAAAAAAGTTTTTTTTTATTTTTTTTTCTTATTTTAACAAGAATAAAAAAACTCGAAATTCGAACTTTTCAAGCCATTGGCAAACATGATTTTTGTCACATTTAAAAAAAAAAGGTGAATTTGATTTTTGTTTTAAATAAATAACAAATTTTAGATTAATTAAAAATACACACCGGGTGACCACTATGCCGGAAAACGTAATATGTTTTGTTGTCGACAATCTGGGTTCATATGGGTTAAGTCAGATATCTCAAGACACATTTATATTAAATACACAATTATAAAACGTTTATATTAAATGTTTTATGGACTGGACTGTTTTTAATGCTATTCTATTCTATTTTTGTGAATTTTATTGATCATACAATCAAAGGGTTTTGATTTAAAAAAAACTAAACTTTTTAATCTTTTGCGGACAGTTTTTAGTACCTATAAATCACACTATAATCGTATAATAAAAAATTTCGTCTGCTGCCATATGCTTAAAAATTTGTGTCACAAAAAAATCTATTAAAACCAAGAAATATTTTGAAAAAAATTTTGAAGAATGACTGACTAAGAAATCTAATTCCATTTATGCTCTTATCAATAATTTTTCAATTTATTACTATCACTAATCCGTTAAGAGAGTCAGCGGGTGGAGAAGGGTACCTACTGTTTTTTGTTTTAAATTAAATTTACAAACTCTATTAAATAACAAATTGTAATAGCGGTGTGATTTTAAATGTAGACAACAAACGTCAAAATATTGTTGTCACCATTGGTCACATGCAAATGTTAAATATTAAAATTTATTTCAGCAAATTCACCAAACTGCAAAAATACTGATTGTTAGATGTTTTTAGCATTCGATTACACTTTGATATTATCGATCACATACTTTGCCTCATTTCCAGCTTTTCATATATTTCAACTTCTAAATACTTCATAATATTGACTCGTTCAATGTTCCGACCTTTACTATTTCAAGACACATCACTGTCAGTATCAACAATAATTTAAAATCATTTATTTAATTTTGCTCATTTAATTTTATTTTAGATATCTAGATAATCTGTAAAGAACTGCTTTAATTTTAGAAACACAATTTTGCAAATTGCAATCGAAAATTTTTGTAATCCTCCCTGAACAACATGCAAGTATTATTATATTGTTCATGTGCTGTGGAAAATTTAACACAACCTTGAACTTTGGTAAATAACCGGAGATATCGATAATTACACAAATCCTTGGTTTTCTAATTTCAAGAAAATCTCTATTTTGAAAAATAAAGTTAAAAAGCTCTAGGTATGTTTCAGTTCTATTCTAATTTTATTTAATTTATTTATCGATTTCGGTTATTGAACCATCATCAGAAGACATTTTTAAAAAATATTTCACACCTACAGCACATTCTATAAAATGTACCTGTATTTTAGGTTTGAGAAACAATTATTAAAATGCTTCAGATCGTGATCAAAACTTAACCTATTTTTAAAAATATTTCGTGAAATGAAGAAACTAGCTATATAAAATCGACCCAACAAACAACTGGCAAACAATTGATGAGTTTAGCCGCAGATAAGAGACGATTCAAGGACTTTATTTCCACCCTATGTTCCACTGAAGGCTGTTACAGGACAACAATGATGATAATTCAAAATCAGCATAACAAACGGTGACAAACTATGGACACATTTTCATCAAATCAAGTCGAATTATAGATACAAGTAAATTACCTATATCAGGTGTCACAAAATCATCGTGTATTAATTTTTTTGAGACGGGTATCTACTATATGTGCCACAAGCTGATAAACTTTTCTATCTTGCTTTTTTAATATAACCATATACATTGTTGCTAACAAACAGATTTATTTATTTACTTTACTCTGTCAACCCGATTCACCGTTTAAAATTCCAAAAAAAAAAAAATTGAAAATTTTGAATTTTTTTGTTCAAAACAATAAAATACCCTTAAAACAAAAAAGTAAAATAAAAATAAAATATAATATGGAAAAAATGAAGAAGCAAAAAAAATAATACATATATTTAAAAAAAAATAAAAATAAACAAAACAAAAAAAAAAAGTGAAGAAAAAGGATACGCTCGTTAATTAAACTCTTTAATCCTTGAATATTTTTCATTTTACCTTTTATAATTTTTTGTTATATTGTTTCTTAAAATTTTATTTTTCCTTTATTTTGCTCAAGTTTATCTTCTATGTGTGTATGTGTGTGGATGTGTTTTTCTCTTGTTTAGTTTAACTACATCATATTTGGATTTAAAAAGGTTTTAAGTAATTTTTAAGCTGCAGACGATTTTTAATCTATTTCGAAGCGTAAATAATCTAACCATCCCTAACCATTTTAATTTTTGTTTAATAACAAAACAACAAAATTAATAACAACATGATCTGCATTTTATACTCCACACACACACACACACACGTACAATGTTAAATTAAAATAAAATAATAAAAAAAAAAAAAACCAATGAGTAAAGTGAATAAAATATTTTCAACAACTCAAAGTTTTTCTTGTGAACTTAAAATTTTTTTAAGAAGAAAAAAAAAATGATGAGGGCAAACAAAACAAAAGAAAATTAAAAGTAAACTGAAGAGTTTTCGTAAAAGAAAATTTAGAAAACAAGAATTTGAGGTAAAAATTTTGAAAATGGTTTAAATATATTTTTTTCTTTGTTAGGTGCTTTTTTTGAAAAATTTCCTTTCAGCAACAGATTTTTGTTATCCACTTTTGATTTCGGGTGGCGTGTAAAATTTTTTTTATGACTTTTGAATTTGAATGAATATGACATCAAGCGTTTTGCAAGGTGACCATTTCCAAAAATAAAAAAATCGATATAATTTATCTATCTATCTATCTATATATCTATCTATCTATCTATCTATATATGAATATAAAAATTAAATTTTTTATGTCTGTCTGTATGTCTGTCTTAATGTTGTTTAAAGACTAAACTACTGAATCGATTTGGATGAAATTTTCAGAGTATATTACTGCGATAAAGGAGAATGTTATAGGCCAAACCGGTTTTTAAAATTCCGACGGGTTCGAGCAGCTGCCATACAACTTCCAGCACCTATCACAAATATTTTAATAAAAAAAGTGTTACATAGGTAAAAATTTGTACTCAGGTACTGCCTCAAAAAAAATAAATACGTCTTTTACCGTTTTTCAATAATCTGAATAGTTTGGGTGGCAGCCATACAACTTATATCACCTATCAAGAATATTTAAAAAATTAAAGCTTTTATGTAACTGAAAATTGTATTTCAGGTACTCCCTCATTATATATATAATTTTCTGCATTTATCTGGATGTTTGTAGGTTCAACGGTATACTCCAAATATGTATACAAATTGCTTTGGTGCTCTTTTTTTAACCCCTGTCTACCATGCTGAACCTTTGCAAGAAAAAATACCATTGCATGAAATATATTTTTTTAATTTAATGTTAGTTTTCTTCGCAAATAATAAGGAAAAATAAAAAATAATAATAATAATATAAATAAAACAAACAATTTTTTTGATTTATAATAATAAGGACTAATAGAAATTTTCAATCAATAGTTTAATATGGTATAATAACCAAAAAGCAAACAGCATTTAACACAAAAAAAAACATAATGCACTTAAAGGTTATTCTTATTACTTAAAATCATACACAATATGCATATGTGTCTACATATTTTTTATTTTTTTTTATTTTTGTTGTTATTATAATAATGATCATAGCATCATAGTTTTTCTACCGTATGCATAGCCTGTATAGTATTATAGGTATATATGTATACTCTAGGCAGAAATGTGATACGATGAAGAGTTCAAATTGTTATTTATTTTTTTTGTATTTCTTTTTGTTGTTATGATAATGATCATAGCATCATAGTTTTGCTCCCGTATGTATTGCCTGTACAATAGGTATATATTTTACACTAGCCAGAAATATGATGCGATGAAAAGTTAAAATTGTTATTTATTTTTATTTTTTTTTGTTTATTGTTTTTTTTTAAATATATATATCAGGCACGAAGCGTCCATATATTGAGTTGAATGAGTGCTTCCCCAAATGAAATATTATTTATTATTTCTTACAGCTTAATATAAAATTTATATTTAATTTAATATAAAAATTAGTTAAATACAAAAATTCAAAACGAATGAAAAAAAAAATTTCAAGCAAAAATTATATGCATTGATATTAACTAAATTATGTATGTTTAGAAAATAATGCCTATATAAACATCATTATTTTCTATTATTCTTTCAATTATACAAGCCAACAAGAGATATTCAACAACCACAAATTTATAATATTTGAAAATAATGCCTATTAAAAATCATTATTCTCTTACCAATATGCTATAATAGTTATACATTGTAAAAAAATATAATGACAACTTAAATATCATTCTCCTCAGTTCTCTTCGCATTTAAAATATACATACACTCAAACACACTGTCTCTATTTAGTTTCGTAGCAACAACAACAAAATAATAAACGAAGCGACAATAAAATAAAATCTTAGAAGGAAAAAAAATTGAATTTGAATGAGTGGCTGATATTCATTCCAAATTTACCTGATATAATTAGAAAATATCTGATAGAAAATAGATTATCTAGGGAAACAACAACAAAATATCGCATGACACAAAATGAATTTACAAATAAAAAAAGTATCAGGGAATGAATTAATTTTATGCATTATTGTGGTTGTTGACTTAAATGAGAATTAATATTTATATAAATAACGTATGTAGTTTTGGGTTTTTTTTAGAGAGTAGTATTGATTTGTGTTAAGTAATTCTATAGTTTTTTGTTATTAAACGCTACATTGTTTATTTTCAGCCATAATTTTGTTTTATGCAGTTTTGAAACAATTTTTTAACAAATGTAAAAATTTAAAATGTTTTTTTTTTTATTATTTATAAATAATTAAAATAGATAATTGTAATTGTGTTATTGAAATTTTAAGAAAAAATCATTTTCGGTTAGAAGTTTTGAGGAAAAATTATTAATTGTTAAAGATGGTAAACCAGTGCTTGCTCTACTAATAACAAAAACAACAATAAAACGATGTAATCAGCATTTTTCAGTAAAATCTTTTAATTCGTATACGTGGTATTTTCCAACATAAATATAGAAAATTCGTATTCACACTTTTTTATATTCCTTTCTTAAAGTCAGAGCTTAAATTAAATTTTCAGATGAAAATTTAAATAACAAAAACAGTATATGCAAATATTAACATTTTTAATTCAAACTGGATTAAACAGTTCTTTTAATAAATATTCCCAACTTTGTAAATTTATAATAACATAATAACTGCTTCAGTTGAGCGATCGTTTTTCTGTCTAAACAGAATTAAAACTACTTTGAGAAGTAGATGTGAGTAAAAACTTTGACTGTCGAAATTAGCAAAAATTTCAATAGAAAAAGAAAAGCCAAAGCAAACTGATGCTTCCTTTTATAGTGCTTCCCCAGTTGAAAATTCCACGCCCCGTTACTGATATATATATATATATATATATATATATCTATATGATATATAAATTTATGATCGTATATAATATTTAGTATGTATTATGGGGTTACGCTTAGTTCACTGATTCAGAACATTTTGTTCCGAACAATTTTGTTAAAAGAGAATTCTTATGATTGCGAATCATTGCTTCAGAACATTGTGTTCCGAACAAAAAAAAATTAAACAGAAGACATTGAATTTGATTTGAATTAATTTTAAAATTTTTGTTTATTTCAATCTCAATATATCAAATCATTGTTATTCAAATAAATAAAATTATTAAATAATAAAATAATATTGTTAATATTCAATAATTTTTAATATAAAATAATTGTTAATATATAAAATAAATACAAAATTGTGTTATAAATATTGGTTTTTTAATATTTTTATGAATTGTGCGTTTTTTTTTTTGTTTATGCTTTGTAAATTGTAATGTGATAAATGTCCAAAAAATTAAAATTACAGTAGGAATGTTCATGTTCAATACTTTCCAGTAGTCATTACTACTCGATACTTTCATCATCAATACTCGATACTTTCTACTAGATACTTTTTAACCGATACTTTTAGATTCGTTAACTGAAAATTTTATTCAGGAAAAATGAAAAGCAATTTATTTGTATAGTGTATGCATTTTTTCAGTTTTTTTCCTTACTTCAGTTCATTTAATTTTTTGTTTGTACATTTTGGGGTTTTTTTTTTTGTATGAATAAAATAGTTTTTATATTAAATAATGAATAAAAATATTAAATTATGAAAAAACTAACATTAAATAAAATATTATTCATAATAATTATTTTAGTTTAAAAAATTAATATCATTGGTGTTATATTATATTTCAGTTATTTTCTTTACCTCAGTTCAGTTTGTTAATTAACAAAAAAAAAAAAATCTTAACTTAAAAAACTGATATTTAATTTTTCCTAACGAACTCGATATCTATCAATCTCGATTACCACTAAAGTATTGATCAACGAATTCGGTATCGAGTATCCACTACACTATCAATCTCGACTACCACTAAAGTATTGATCAACGAACTCGGTATCGAGTATCCACTACACTATCAATCTCGACTACCACTAAAGTATTGATCAACGAATTCGGTATCGAGTATCCACTACACTATCAATCTTGACTACCACTAAAGTATTGATCAACGAATTCGGTATCGAGTATCCACTACACTATCAATCTCGATTACCTCTAAAGTATTGATCAACGAATTCGGTATCGAGTATCCACTACACTATCAATCTCGACTACCACTAAAGTATTGATCAACGAACACAATAAAAACATTAATACAATATTAACCATTTGTATTTGTTTTGATATTCAGCAGCAGAGTATACAGTGAAAACCCTCTAAGACGGAATCTCACAGGACCAATATAAATTTCCGTTTTACAGGATTTTCCGTTTTATAGAATTTTGTATTGTAGAAAATTTATAGGAAAGTTAAAATAAGAGGAAAATTTTTTTTAAAATTATTGTGTTTTATTTCATTTTTATAAAAAATTCATCACATACATATAACAAAACTAATAATATAACAAAATTATAAAACGTTGTACTATTCCAAGCGTTTAAAAAACAACAAAAATTATATGACCATAAAAAAATTTAAAAAAATCAATTGCGAGTAACTCAGTCTTTCTTCTTAAAATCCGTAATACATTTCTGTTTCATCTTTCTTTCAGCTGCTTTTGTTGTAATAAATGTGATTTTCGATTTCGCAACCAAAGTATATAAATCATCATTACCGCATTATCTACTAAAAATATCTAAACATTTTATTGCCTTTAGAGGCTCTGCAGTGCTAATTTCGTGCTCAATTTCTTCTTCGTCATCCTCTTCGCAACTATCTAAAATTTCTGTGACATTGTCATCTACACTAGCGTAATTTCTTGCTGAATAAATGGCTTCTCCAAATGCTTAATCTAATAAGTTTTGTATTTCTAATATTGATTGCTCATTTTGATTATTCATTTCTAGCTCAGTAATTCTAGTATCAAATTTAAATCAACACTTTAGAAAACTTTTTACGATTGTTGAGGGTAATATTTGATCACAAGCAGTTTTAAGAAATTGAATTGCATCTAGGATTGTAATTTTTTTTTGTCAACGTCGAGATCGTGTTACAGTTTTCCATTTCAATTAATAAATTTTTCCTCATAAATTTTCGATAATTGCATTTAAATGCTGCAATTGTTCCTGCATCTAACGGTTGTAATTTGGAAGTTGTGTTTGGAGGCAAATAAGCTAAACGTATATGCGATAAATTTAAATTCGGGTGAGAAGAAGCGTTATCAAGGAAAAGAAGAATTTTTCTGTCTTCGAATTTCATTTGTTTATTTAAATTTTTCAAATACTGCTCAAAAATATAACCCGTCATCCAGGCCTATTTATTACAAACTTATTTGATATTTATTTTTGAAACCACGTAACCAACCGTTAGATGCTTTAAAGTTACTTATGTTAAGTTTTTCGGCTATTTTGATTGCTTCTGTTTGTAATATAGGCCCGGAAATTGGAAATTTTTTTTATCTAGTTCTACAGAAAAATTCAAACACAACTGAGTTCAACTCGGAAAACTGAGAATCTTTGAATTTTTTGTTTTTTTTTCAAATATTTTGATGATTAATATCTATCTTTAATAAGATTTTTTTCACATTTAAACATTTATAAATTGCAATTTTCCCACATTTAAAGATTTTGGTTGACTGTTGCACTGTTTTTTCCTTGTTTTTTCTTAAATTAATAATTTAAATTTTTTGTTTCCACCAACACAAAACTATATAAATATGCATACCGCTGAAAAATATTCAAATTTATCATTTTTTAACCAAAAAAATTTTTACAAAAAAAAAATCCGTTTTAAAGGAGTTTTTTTGTTTGGAATTATGTGTGAGGATCCCAAAAATTACGATTCCGTTCTGTGTCAAGGGTTTTCGTCTTAAATGCACTAATTTCAGCACAAACTAGTTTCGCAGGTAAATTTCTTCCGTCTTAGAGGATTTTCACTGTACATATTTTTATATATTTATTTTTTAGTCTATTCTACATGTGGTATAGTAGTTACATTAATATGTATACATACAAATTTTTAGATTTTCAATTCTGTTTTGTTTCTCTTTTTTGAACAAGAAAAAAATTTTTTTATTGTTAGTACTCTTATCGATACTTCGAGTTGAAACAATACCAATACTCAATAGTAACAGTAGGGATTTTTATTCTTGATCAATATTCAATACTCGATATTTTTACAGAAAAGTAACCGATATTTTTATTCTTGGTCAATACTCGATACTAAGTATCGAGTAGATACTTTTCGCACATTACTAAATGACAGCAAAAAAAAATTGTTCCGAACACAAAGTTAAAGTTAAATCAACTTTTGTTCCGGAGAGAAAAAAATGTTCCGAACATTGAGAGAATTGAAATTTTCATACAAAAAATATGAGCGCGCATGGGTTCGGAACATGCGTTCTTAATCAGTGAATCAGGCATTAGGTTTTGGTTCTGCTGATTTACACATAAAAAGAATAACAACCTATACATTTTTAAAGAAATTAAATGAAATTTTGTACTATTATTTTTTATTTCTTATCTTTGTAAATTTATAATTTTTAGGTATATTTGTTTTCTTCAAGTGTGTAGAATTTATGTTGTAGAGAGTGATGATTTTTTTTTAATATAGTAGGTGCAGTGACGGGGCGTGGAATTTTCAACTGGGGAAGCACTGTAAAAGAAAACATTAGTTTTCTATTGAAATTTTTGCTAAATTCGACAGTTAAAACTGTTCACATCTATTTCTCAAAGTAGTTTTAATTCTGTTTAGGCAGAAAAACGATCGCTCAACTGAAATGGTTGTTATAGAGAAAGTGTTATTATCAATTAACAAAGCTTGGACTATTCATTAAAAGAGTTGTGTAATTCTGTTTCAATTAAAAATGTTAATATTTCGCAAATACTGTTTTTGTTGTTAAAATTTTAATCTGAAGATATAACTTTAATTTAAGTTCTGATTTTAAGAAAGCAATGTAAAAAAAGTGTGAATATGAATTCTCTATATTAATGTTGGAAATATACCTCGTATAGGAATTATAATATTTTATTGAAAAATGCTGATTACACCGTTTTATTGTTGTTGTTATTAGTAGATCAAGCATTGGTTTACCATCCTTAACAATTAATAATTTTTCTTCAAAACTTCTAGCAGAAAATTATTTGTTCTTTCAATAACACAATTACAATTTTCTATTATAATTATTTATAAATAATAAAAAACAAAATGTTTTAAATTTTTAAATTTGTTTACAAATTAATTGTTTCAAAACTGCATCAAACAAAATTATGGCTGAAAATAAACAATGTAGCATTCAATAACAAAAAACTACAGAATTACTAAACACAAATCATTACCACTCTCTAAAAAAACCCAAAACTACATACATTATTTATATAAATATTAATTCTCATTTAAGTCAACAACCACAATAATGCATAAAATTAATTCATTCCCTGCTATTTTTTTTATTTGTAAATTCATTTTGTGTCATGCGATATTTTGTTGTTGTTTCCCTAGATAATCTATTTTCTATCAGATATTTTCTAATTATATCAGGTAGATTTGGAATGAATATCAGCAACTCAATCAATTTTTTTTCCTTTTGATTTTTTTTATTGTCGCTTCTCTTATTATTTTGTTGCTGTTGATAAAGAGAGACAGTGTGTGTTGAGTGTATGTATATTGTAAATGAGGAGAATCAGAATGATATTTAATTTGTCATTATAATTATGCAATGTATAATTGTATAGCTATATTGGTAATAGAATAATGAATTTTAATAGGCATTATTTTCAAATATATTAAATTTGTGGTTGTTGAATAATTGAATATCTCTTGTTGGCTTGTATGATTGAAAGAATAACAGTAATAGAAAATAATGATGTTTATATAGGCATTATTTTCTATTCATAAATAATGTAGTTAATATCATTCTATGAATATAATTTTTGCTTGAAATTTTTTTTCATTCGATTTGAATTTTTGTAGTTAAGTAATTTTTATATTAAATTAATATTTTACATTAAGTTGTAAAAAATAATAAATAATATTTTATTTGGGGAAGCACTCATTCAACTCAATATGTGGACGCTTCGTGCCTGGTAGGTAGGTATATATAGGTATCGGTTAAACATTATTGGGGGTTTTCACATCTGTATTCCTTTCGTTTCTACCTAACGAAATCCTTGTTTTAACACTATTATATTTTATATCAAGTATTCTTTTTGTGTAAACGTATAAAGGTTTTATATGGGTATGTAGATATTTTTCTCATTTGAAATAATTTTCAAAGAGGAAACATGAAAAATAAAATGATGCGCAAGCCCAAAAGGTTTTGTTGAATTCCATATTTTTTGGTTTTGTTTTTTTTTTGTTTTTGTTCTTGAATAAAAGGAGATTATTTTTGAGTATAAGCGGTGTATGGTACAACAAGAAAGGTTTTTGTTTTGTTTTTTGTTAAGAATGTTACATACTAATAGAACAAAAATGAATAACATAGTTATTTATTTGTGCTAATAATATAACATCTTACCATCTTATTGTACGAAATCATAATAAATTAAAATTTTCATTTATTCAAAAAAAATTGTATTTGTTTTATTATTGTTTTTACTTATGTACAAAAAAAAAATACATAATTATAAACAAATAGTAATAATATTAAAATGGCTAAAAAAAATTTGTTATGTACAAGAAAAAAGTAAACCTAAAATCCCTTCAAATAAATTCAATAATAACCAGGGTTACCAACAGGGTATTTTTACCCTGGAGACTCCAGTTTTTCAACCAATATTCCAGTCTCCAGGTTTTGTGAAAATTTTACCATTTTTTGCAAAATAAAACGAACTTTTTAGCACAGAAGTAGATGATATAATGATGAATCTTAAATCCCAATTGCAACAGAGATTAAGTGACAATTTTTTTGAAGCTAAGATTAACAACGGTATAAACAGTTTAAATGAATATGAAAAATAAAGATTTTGAAAGATTGTAAAATTGTATACACCCGCGCTGTTGAATATTTAAATTTTGTGGTATGATTACAATAATTCTCCACTTCAACATCTAACTGCTTTAAATATTAAAAAACAAAAACTTATTTATCAAAATATTATTAAAGCAGCACAAATTTTAACTTGTACTATCGATGAAGACAAACTATACAATGAAATTGTTTTAATTAATAACGAACTTAACAAACAGACAGATAATATAGAAAAATTTACTATTTCCGAATTATGGTCGCATCTCTTCCGTTCCACAGAGAACTTATCTGAAATATATAAAATTGTTTCAAAAGTATTAAGTATTCCAGTTAGTAATAGCTTTGTTGAGCGAGTATTTTCCATAATGGGAAACATTTGGACTAATAATAGAAATAAAATGAGATTAAATATAGTAAAATCTGAAATTATTGCAAAAATAAATTTTAAATATGGATTGTGAGGATTTTTTGAATTGGATTAAAAAAGATGATCAAAAAGCTTTGGTATAATGTGTACCTAAACAAAATAAATATAACTTTAAAAAGTGAGAAATAATTGATACCGTAAAATTGGCTTAAAAAAAACTTTTCTGTTATTTGATTTTTGAATATATTTTATTTTAACTTTCTTAACATAAAAAACTATTCAATATGCAATATTTGTGATACGGATACTTTAATTTTTTAATTAACTAAATAGTATGTAGTTTTAGGTTTTTTTTTCTAATTTCAATTAAATAGTTTTGTTTATGTTTTGTTTGTTTTTTATATAATATATAGTATAAAGATGAATTTTATTATTTAATTTTGTTTGTATTTTTATTTTATACATAAATTTTTTTTATCTCCAGTTTTTTGCCGGTATAAAGTTGGCAGCCCTGATAATAACATGTCATTCATTTTTATCATAATTATTTTTTCCATCACGTATATTCATAGTTAATATTAAAGTGTTAGACTTAATTCTTAAAATTTACAAAATCTAGATAACTATACTCATAATATAATATAATATGTATCTCACATTCTTTTTTTTTTAAATTTAAAAAAAATATTTTAAATGCATTAATATGCATGTTTTAATTTTTTAAATAGTAAATATTACCTGCTTTTTAGATTACGTGTAACTGAGATGTTAAATTAATTTACCTGTTAGTTACACTACATAATATAAATGCAAATAAATTAAACTCTTTATTATTTGTACATGCGTATGCACCTAAAACAAAAAAATCTAAGCTGAAAACACACCTATATATTTAATTATCGTATCTATCCAGTTCCTGTACAAATTAATATTCAAATTTTTATTTATTTTATTTTTATTTAATACTAGCAAAGTTACCCGACGTTGTCCGGGTCGACCACAAAATGAATCGAATTTATTTCAATAAAGTTTGATTTATGAATCGAATTGAAAAAAATTGGTTTATCAAAAATATTCTAATATTTTTTTTCACTACGATAAAAAAATATCAACAATACTCCAACTTAAGCTATACTTATATTAAAATTATTTCTTTGTAAACAATATTTTGATGATCTTTCGTTGATGAAGTATAAGCAAATACGTTCCTTGCTGTTGAGGTATTCTTGAAATAAAGAAATGTTCGTTTTTTCCGCAATCAATTGGAATTTGTACTTTGAAATTAGGATGCCAAGTTCTTATTCTTAATCTAGTACCGTAGTTTTAGCTTCTTCAAGTTTCGTAGAGGAACAACAACTTCATTTTCATCGATAACTGTATCCATCGATTTGTACACATGGACCCCCTGGAACATTCTGCAGTATTTTCTGATTAATAAAACGAATCGTCACATTTTTGTGGCTAATTTACATAGCCACTTCACATAGTCATGTAAAAATTTTATACTGATTCCTAAATTCGAAAATACTTTTTCAGGACAATACATGTTTTTTTATTTTTCATAGAATACCTATGAATAAATTTTCAAGTCTGTAACACAATTTTTTTTTTGAAACATTTCTGATAGAGTATGTAAGTGTAAATTTTCATGCCTGTAACACTATTGGTTTTTATTCCTGAGACATACATGCTAAAAGTTGTACGGCAGCAACCCGAACCTGTCCAAATTTTCGAAATCGGTAACAGTCGAATTTCTTTATTTGTGAAAGAGAATCTAAATGTAAATTTTCATATCTGTCACACACATGGTTTGTAAAATATTCCTGAGTCTTGGTAAGAGTTGTACGGCAGCAACTCGAACCTGTCATCTGATGGCTTTGTAAAGTACCGCGTTATTTGCATACCGGTACCATGAATAACTGTGCAAAATTTCAGAACTCTATCTTTAAAACTGTTGGGGTTGTATAGCGAACAAACAAACAAACAAATAAACAAACAAACAAACAAACTTTCCCTTTTATAAGTATAGATTTATACTTACATAATAATACAAATAACTATTATACATACAAGCATAAATACTAAAATATTATTCAAATACCTAAAATTGGCTTGTAATAAATAAAAGGAAAACAAAAAACCTAAAATCCCTTCAAAAAAATTCATAATCATATTTTTTCATTCATTTGTATCATCATTACTTTTATCCATACATTTCTTTCAGAACTACGTATCCAACCAAAATTCAAAATAATAATAAATTCTTTTACTGATGAAAAAATTCTCAGAGTGAAAAAAATTCTCAACTTTAATGTTTTGTAATTGTGTTTGTAAAAAAATACCAGAAATAGGATCGATTTGGTATTCATAAAAAAGGCCGAAGCTTTTTTTTTTGTTTTCCTCTCTCCCCTTTTGCCTACAAACTACAAGTGCAGAAAACGAAAGGGTATTCCTTTGAAAACCCTCATTGATTGTTGTTCTTCTTTTTAATGTACATATGTATGTTATAAATAATAATTATGTATGAATTTTAACATGAACAGTTCGATAATGAATTTTTTGAAATGAAATTTTAAATAACCGATCAATGGTTCACAAGTTATGAACAGTTTTGTAAATACCTATTTATTTGCAGTAAATTTTTGTATTTTAATTTTTTCTCCAACACGAGTTTTTATTTTATTCATCAAAATAAATATTATGTGTACCTACAATAGTATTGTTTTTTTATATTTACAATTTTATTTATTTTTGTTTTTAAAATTGTTTTCGTTCAAAGTTGTTTGGCTCATTATAAAACATTATTTTTGTTCGATATAAACTTTGACGCTAAGCTTACGCAGCGAATGTTATTGAATGTTAACAGGATTAACTTGATTCTGAATTATACGATAAATTTTCAATGTTGACAAAAAGGATGTCGCTAAAATGATCGAGTAAATGACCCTTAGGGAATAGAAAATTTTGCACCTTACTACAAATATTCTGTTTATGTGGTAATTAAAAGCGTTATAATACAAAAATAAAGGTATGATAAATTAGTAAGCAAATACGTATATTTTTCTTAAACTTGAAATGAAAACTCTAATGAAGGAAAGAAATGCTAGAACTTATTTTGCTTCCGTCATTTATGGCGGGTTACAAAACTAGTAAATAAAATAATGACATACGTTTTTACAATTTTGAATAATTTTAATTTCAGAGATTCATATATAAATTCTGAGAGATTTTTCGTGTTGTTTTGCCAGGTTTTAATTTTAATTTATATTAATATATTATTTTTTATAACTTTTTATATTATTTGTAATTGTGTAACGGAACAAAACTATGCGTAACTCACTAATGAATAATGTAATTGAAGCGGCAATAATTAACGGAAAATGCAAAGGAGAAGACGTTTTAATTCATTATATATTAGTTTAAATTAATGAATAAGAATGAATGAATAAGATTAAATTTATGTCTTTAAAAAATTATTTTAAATTAGGTATTTCTATTATATAGGGACTTTGAGCCAGCAACGCGGACCGGATACAGGTAGTTAGAAATAAAATAAAATTATAATAAAATGTAATAGTTCTAATCAAAGTTAGAACACTTTAGACCAGCACCCGGCAAAGTATGACCCGCTTATCACGGAGTGACCCAAATCATAATTTCATGTTACCCGCTTCGAAAATGTAAAATTGATTTCAAATCAATAAATATATTTTTTGATTACAATGTTCTTTTTAAGTTTTTAACATTTGAATATGAATACATTTTACGGTTACATATGCTTCTCTTAAAAACCGAGCTTGATGATAAAAAATGGTATTTAAAACTTCTGTTCTTAACTGATATAATGAACCATTATAATGAATTTAACAAACGACTTCAGGGTAACCGCCACTCAATTTTAAAATTATATGAAGAATGGAAGAGTTTTTGCTCAAAATTAGTTTTATTTGAAATGGATATAAAAAAGCGTAAATTTAACTATTTCCCATATATAAAAACTCAAGAAGAAAAACGAAATGTTGATGATTTCGATGTAAAAAAATTTTTAGTCTTATATTAATATCATGAAAGACAAATTTGAAAATAGATTTGAAACTTTGAAAAAGCACGGTCCCATGTTTGCATTTATAACGATGGTGGATGTAATTGATGAAACAAGTTTTAGATTTACAATGTTTTGAATTCCTTGAAATCACCAATTTTAGCCACGAGCTGATTAATTTAAGAAGTTCAACTTTATGGACTGATAAATTTAAGACTTTACATGGAGACTTAGAGAAAACGGAAGAAAATCTTCTTGATATGATATCTACGTGCTGGGCATCTATTCCAACAAAATTCACATGTATCAAAAAAGTTGCATTTGCTCTTTTATCTGCGTTTGGGTCAAGCTATAATTGTGAACAAACATTTTCACAAATGAAATATATTTGGAATAAAATAAGGAAAAAAAAAATTTTTTTTTAGAAATATTTGCCTTCAATTTAAGCGTATTAAAACTACAAAAATAAACTTTAGAATCGCAGCTTGATATAAGGTTTTCATAGCAAATTATGATTGTAATCGGAAAAACCAGATTAGCCGAAATTCTGGGAAGTCTTGAGATGAGATTAAGAGATTTGGTAAAAAGTTCGGCTAATTTGCTTTTTCCGTAATTACAATCATAACTTGCTATGAAAACATTATATCAAGCTGCGATTCTAAAGTTTATTTTTGTAGTTTTAGTACGCTTAAATTGAAGGCAAATATTTCTAAAAAAAAAATTTTTTTTTTCCTTATTTTATTTTCGACTTTTTAGTGAAAATATTTTTTTAATGAAAAATAATATATTTTCAAAGAACAATACATATAATCAAATGGGACTAAAATTCACTCTAACGCAATTTGGTTATTATTGCTCATACTTCAAATGTATAATTATATTTTATATTACTGTAACAAATTTTATAAAAATATGTGTATTTTTAAAAAATGTTTGGAGATTTTTGATTAGATACCTTTGAATTTTTTAATTTACGTATTAAAAAATTACGCACTTTATAAAAAGAAACCCTGTTAAATACAAAAAATATTTGACGTAAAATCGTAGATTAAATCTGAGAAAAAGTCTGAAATGTAAACATTCATCCGACTTTATCTACGATAAAATTCGATTTTGTCCGACGTGTAAACGCTGCCTAAGCATAAATTGGCATATAAAAGTATAATATATACATGCATAAATCGAAATTACACTTTTTTTACATTCGAGAAGAGTCATTTCTAACTGAGTGATAGATAACTGATAGGTTCAAATTTTGTTTTTTTCCATAAATAATGTTTGCATTTTATTTTCAATTAAACTAAGCCATATGATTATGTAACAAATGCAAGCCCTATATGACACATGTACGTGCATTTGCATATACTTAGTCAGAGAAAGAGAAATAATAAAAGAAAGAGATTAATAAAAGAAACCAAATTAAAAAGACAAAAAAAAAATATAATGAAAATGATGATTGAAAATAATTGAAATTGAATAATAATAGAAAATGATTGAAATATAATGATAATGATTTGTATTGCACACTATTTTGTACATATTCCTTTTTTGTTTTTCTTTTTTTGCTTCTTTACACCATAGAAATGTCAATAAATATAGTGAATTTAAAGAGAAACCAAATTTTAACTTTATCAAATATCCATATTCCATTATTAGTTAACACACATATGTAAATTTCACCTTAGTTGAATGCAAAGAATATCTATAATCTATATTAACAAGAATATACACTCCTATTTTACGTAAACCTAGTTTTTAAGAAATACCAAACCGAGCAAAATATCATTAGTTAAAAGAGTTAAAATTTACATTTACTTATCGTATACCAAATTTATTATGAGAGAGAAAAGGTACAAAACAGATGTTTGACTTTTGCTTTATACTGTAAAATAATTTTGCGTTCTCATTATTCTCCTTTGGATTTGCTTACGTTTCCTCCCATTATTTATATGAGGCAGGGTGGCAAAAAATGTTAGTTCTAATTTAGTTTGTTCCCTAATACGAGGATTAATTCTGATCTTTTATTATTTTAATATTTTCGTTTTAAACATTATTATTTTCGTATATACCTATTAAAAATATTAAATTATAATTACATTACAATAATATAAAATATTATTAATATTTTTGTCAGTAATAATTTGAAGCTATAAACATTATTATTTTTTATTAATTATATTAGTAAACCTAAATATTTATTATATTGGTATACGATTATAAAATAATACTGAGGACAACAGCTATTTACAAATCGTAGAATTTAAAGAATATGATAACGCTGTTTTAGTTAGGTCTCCTAAAAATCTTATGCATAGTTGATACAATTTAGAAAATAATATTGTTAAATATTTCAACGAAAATTTTTGTCGAAAATTTTTTTAAATTTTTTTTTTT
Source organism: Argyra leucocephala (assembly GCA_963942445.1). Taxonomy (NCBI): domain Eukaryota; kingdom Metazoa; phylum Arthropoda; class Insecta; order Diptera; family Dolichopodidae; genus Argyra; species Argyra leucocephala. Next base: position 139,112,847 of record OZ012678.1, on the reverse strand, counting down.
TTTTTTTTTTTTGTTTGCCAGATAGTAGTAAATCATCGAAATAGGCTTCAGGGACTACCTATTACCGGGGAAGGCAGTTTGAAGGACTGTGGGACTTTAACCCACTAAAAACTTCTATCATTATTGCAACATTAAAACTAGTCTTATAGACTAACCATTAATTTACATTTAACTCAAAGAAACAATAAGGTTTTAATAGATAAAAGGTTTTAACCTAACTCAAGTGGTCTTGTTCGTTTTAGTCGCTTCACAAAGTTTTGATTGCCAATTAAGCTAGAAGCTTCGGTATTGACATGTTGGATCAGACGAGTTTTATGCCGTGCAGCGCATTTAATTATTTCGTCTTTTATAGATGAGATCTTCAGATCTCGATGAATATCGGCATTGCGAACATACCATGGAGCATTGACTATGTTGCGCAGTACCTTATTTTGGAAAGTTTGGATAGTTTGAATATGGATTTGTTTAGCACATCCCCATATTTGAATACCGTATTCTCAAACTGGCTTCAATATTTGATTATACATCAAAACTTTGTTATAGGTCGAGACCGTAGAATTCCGCCCAATCAGCCAGTATATTTCTCTATATTTGAACTGGAGTTCTTGTTTTTTGATTTTCACATGCTCTTTCCATTTCAGTTTTGCATCCAAGGTCATGCCAAGATATTTAGCTTTATTCTCGTATGGAATCACGACATCATTAATTTTAACTGAGAGAGGAGTTACTATGTTTTTATAGGTGAAGTTTACATGACTAGATTTGGCTTCATTTAATTTAATTTTCCATTTTTTGCACCAGTTGGAAATTTCGTCATTAGCTTTTTGCAGTTTGTTTGTAGCTTCTTCTATAGTAGAACCAACTGCCATCAACGCTGTGTCATCTGCAAAGGTTGCTATTTTTATATTTTCTACATCGGGTATATCACAGGTGTATAACAAATATAAAATTGGACCCACTATACTACCTTGCGGTACTCCAGATTTTATATCTCTTAGAGAGGAGTATTCATTCTCATTTTTAACTCGAAAAACTCTATTTGAGAGATATGATGAAAATAATTGAACATAATTTTTAGGGAGCAAACAACTTAGCTTTTTGATGAGTCCTTCATGCCAAACTTTATCAAAAGCTTGGGCTAGAAATACTGAAGAACAAATTTGTTTATTTTCCAGTGCCCTTTCTATAATGTCTGTTATTCGATGTACTCGATCTATTGTTGAGTGTTTTTGCCTAAACCCAAATTGGTGATTAGGTATTATATTCCTGTTTTCTATGAGGGGTTGAATCCTTCTCAATAGTAATTTTTCAAACAACTTCGATATTGTAGGGAGCAAAGATATCGGCCTGTAGGGTTTGGTGTCGTTAGCAGGCTTTCCTGGTTTTTGGATCATTATTATCTCGGCAACTTTCCATATACTAGGTACGTGTTTAAGCTTAATACAGGCATTCATTATGTATACCAAGAGTGTGAGAACTTTGTTGGGTATATTTTTTAGCACATTTGAAATTATTAAATCAAAACCTGGGGCTTTATTTAATTTTAGGTTTTTTATTTCCTTAATTACTTCTTCTCGACTTATTAAGGGAATATTTATATCTTCATGGTTATATATTTCGGTTAGATCAATAACAGTGTTCATTTCATTGGGCTTAAAAATTTCAGCGAGATGATCTGCAAAAGTGTCAGCTTTTTCTTTATCGCTTCTTGCCCATGAGCCATCATTTTTCCTCAGTGGTGCAGAATGCACAATAGACTTCTTCATTTTACTCGTAGCTTTCCATAAAGAATAATTTTTTTCTTTAGTAGCTGTTAAATTTTCTAGGTAATAATTCAGAGATCTATCATTTAATTTCTTTATTTCTCTCTTTAGCTCCTGACTTTTATTATTAAGATCCGTTTTGCTGGATGGGTCACGCGTTTGTTGCCACCTCCTTCTCGCTTTTCGTTTCTCTTTTACCATGTTAAGGATATACACCGGATATCTAGGGCTGATTTTTTTTGATTTTTTTGTCTTAGTACTACTCCAAGCTGCAAACTGGACAGCTTGCATAAGTTTTTCAGTAGCAGTTTCTAGTTGTTCCTCATTGTCTAATGTTACTCTTAAGTTAATTTTTTCTAGCAGAATCTTTTTGAAGCTTAACCAATCTGTAGAAGAGTTGGTTAAAAATGGTTTACAAGATTTTTTCACTATTGTTGTATTTAATCTTAGGACGACAGCAGAATGGTCAGAATTGAGGTCATAGTTATCTTCTATAGATGCGAAATTAGTTGATACTTTTTTCATTATAAAAAAGTCTAACACATCAGGAGTTTTGTTTATATCTGCAGGCCAATATGTTGGTTTTCCTGTTGAAAGAAATAAACAACCTGTTTCTCTCAGCGCCTCTCTCAGTTCTTTACCTCGAGTAAGGGTCATCCTGGAGCCCCATTCTAGATGTTTAGCATTGTAGTCACCTCCAAGAATAAATCTTTCACCTAATTTCATTAATAAGCTCTTGAACATATGTTTTTTAATAACGTGATTGGGCAGTATAGCGCTCCTACGTTGATATTTTGCTTTGTGCACCTTAGTTGTACGGCTGTGAGTTGCATTTCTGTACTTTGTATGTTACAATGTTCATGATGGGTAATAAGATCATTTACTATGACCGCACTACCTCCTTTTGGTAGATTGTCAGGGTGCATTGTATGATATACTTTGTATCCACGAATTACTAAATTGTGCCCCTTTGTTAGATGGGTTTCTGACACGAGACAGACATCTATGTTTCGTAAGTTTAGGAACATTTCCAATTCTTGTTTTTTGTTGTTAATGCCATTCGCATTCCAAGTACATATAGTGATTTTGTCCTTATTCATTATCTAATTGAGTTATGTGGCATATCAGGATACTTAACAGTATACCTACTTTCCAAGTTATCTAATCTTAGTGAGATTCTATCTACCAGACTCATTAGTTTTTCCATTGTTTTTAATATAGTTCCGTGCTGTTCTTTTTCTGCAATCAATTTCGTATTTGTTGAACGAGCTCTTCTCGGAATTTGATTGTTTGCCGAACGAGTTCTTCTCGGCGTTTGATTATTTGTATTTGATGAATAAGCTATTCTAGGTGTTTCATCAGCAGTGAAATCTCGATTTTTTTTCATATTTTTATTGCTTTGGTAGACATCTTCATTGAGTTTGCCTTTTGCTATGGCAGAATAAGTTACTCCCTTTATTACTTTCTTTGATATAAATTTTCTTGGTTGTTGCCTTTGAACTAACTTTGGGTAAACAGAGTTTCTCCTTTTCTGAAGTTCTTTGGCAATAAGACATCCTCAGTAATTTGCTGGATGAGACTCTTTTCAAAATTATAAACTTTATTTATTTAATTTCAGCCAACTTTTTTTGTTACTCTCTTTTGTTTACTATATTTTTTCTTTTTCTTACACGTAAAATTCTTATTATCGTCTATTTCTGACAATGTTTATCAAATTTGCATATGAATTTGTGTGCAAACAAATGAATACATACATGAGCTCATGCCATATACGTTTATGGATATACTTTGGTTATTGAAATGGGTATTTGGTTGAATTGAAGCAAATTGAAACAAGCATATAAAGTCCAAGGCAAGTTAATTAAGGCAAATATAATAAAAACAGGATCAGTTTGATTATTGAGCATTCTGATGGATGTGTTCGGCTTAAAATGACAAAATGTGAACCAAACTTATCCAAATTAACTTCAACAGTACAGCATCATGGAAGCCATTGACTTTGCCTACTGATAGCAGTTAAAATATTAAATGTTATTTTTGTTATTTTTTTATTTATTTTTACTATTGTGTACTGAATTTATCCAATTTATATTTATATAAAATTTTTTTTGCTTGATAATAAATGAATTCACTTTTGGTTTAACTATTTTTTTTAAATTACTTTCATATAAAATTGCCACTGACCCGCTACGACTCTACGAGTTCAAAAAAATCTCATCTTAGACGAATTTTACCCATGACCAAAAAAGTTTGCCGACCGCTGCTTTAGACTGTACTACATTATAAATGACCAAAATCAAAACATTCCCCTATTATCAACAATATTTTAGTAATAATAATTTAGTTAAATTAATAGATTAACAGACAGATTGTAAGATTGATAGAATGGATTGTAATATTACAATCAACTAATATTCACTAAAGACTAGAAGTTTCTAACACTTCTAATCTGTAGCATGCTTATAACAGACCTACCGCAAATAAAAAAAAAGCATAATGTAAATAACGTTGCAACATTCTAATATTAATCATAACACGTTTTTTAGTATAAAAAATTGTTATTAAAAAAAATTTTTTTTTTTCAGATAGGAGAAAATCATCAAAAGAGTGAACCAATTGTGCCGACTTTAACGCACTAAAAACTTCCATCCTTTTGTTAGAATTAAAACTAGTCTTTAAGACTAACCATTAATACATTATTAAATAAAGACTATTTTTTTGTATGTCTAAATACTGAGAATAAATTTACTATCTCGTGCCAGTATAATTTGTTGTTGCAATATTGTTTTTATGTGAATCATTCATTGGTTTTGGGTTTGTTATATGAATGTTACTAATCCTAATAAATAAGAATAATTTATGTGACATATTTTTAAGAATTTTGTATTAGAATTAGATAATATTAGTATTAGAAATGCATTTTTGTAAACTGATTTTACATTATTTTTTATATACAGTTTAAATCTATTCAAAAAACATGTATTAAAAAAAAAACAACAATTATACTACACTGAAAAAAAACACTAGGTAATATTGACAAAAATCTGGGTTAAAATGACAAAAACTAGGTAAATATAGGGTCAACAAAAATGATGAGTCAATATGACAAAAAAATACAAATTTTTTTTCATTCTGTAAATATGACAAACAGTTGTCTATTTAACAATTTATATCTGAAGAAATGACAAAACTAAATTTCTTAATATGATGAAATGAATTTTCATTATGATAAAATATTTTGTCAATGTAATAAAATAATATGTTGAAATGAAAATAATATTTTGTTGATTAGAGAAAAAAATATATCAATTTAAATAAAGTTTTTATTAAATCAATAATTTTGTTTTGTCAAAATAACATCTATTTAGTTGTCGATTTAACAGAATTATTTTGTTAATAGTGTAGTGTATGCATATACAAATAAATAATTTTATTTTTGTTTTAAATTTATATTATATTATAAATAGCTTTATTTTTGTTTTAACATATTTTGATGATAAACTAATCTGTAAGTTATTTATTTGTATGCATACCGTACTCTACAAGTTAAATGTGGAACCATATCTTATATTAACAAAACAAGGCAGTCCTTATAAGCACTAGCACTACATAATATATGTGGGTCTGAAAAATAAATGCATGATATTATTATAGTTAGAAATAAAACAATAATAGTCTTGTTAACAATTAATTTATTTTAAAACATTTCTATTATTTGAAAAAAAAAAAAAAAATTAAATTCATTATTACATTCAAAAAGTTTAAAATAAAGTTAAAAAAATAAAGTTTTTCTTATCACATTACATTTTTCAAAATTATACAAATAAAGTTCAAAATATTTAAAAAATGTTCAGACTTCAGTTTCTGTTTGTTCCAGCTCTTTGGTTCATACTGTTTCTTCAAATTATTTATTTAATAAAATAGTAAAATTTATTTTTTTCCTTCTTCAAATTATTTACTATTTTTAATAAATGTTTTAGTTGCTAGATTCAACTAAAACTAACCAAATTTATTAACATCGCAAATTAAATAATTCACTAGTTCTGTTAAAATACATAAGTAAATAAATTTTAGCTTTAAATATTTCACATTATGTATTTAGTTTTTTAACTTAGAATTAAGTTATTTTTTTTTAATTTAATTCTTCAAAAAATCTTTTTTATTTCATTTTTCATTTTGTTTTTGAAGGGATTTTTATTTTTTTAAGAGTAATTTAATTTTTCAACTGCCTTTTTTTATTTAACTCATCACTTTTTTTTAATTGAACTCTTTAATAAGCAAATTCAAAAACGCAACTTCACAGAAAATCGCACCTTTACTTTTATATTTTCACCTAAATTGGAAAAAAAATTGTTTGTGAACTGTTTACAAAATTCTTTTGTTAATCTGACTATGACAGCATCAAAAATTATAATAATAATTTTCTTATTGACAAAATAGATTTTGTAGAATTAACAAAAATTTATTAATTGCTATGAACTGCATAGTAAAATTTTTTGTCAAATATACAAATACTAGTGGCCCCTGTTGAGTAATTATATTTCAAGTTGAAGTAAAATTTAAAGTTTTTAAAAAAACAATAATTTACGTACTGACATAGACTTCGCACGATATAGCAGAAACCACTCGTGTTTAATAAAACGTTTTGTGGTTAGTAAGTTTTATTTAGGACACATAAATACACGTCCCTCATATACTGCTTCGTTTCCGATATATTCCCTATAGTAAGTGGCATTTAGTGTATAAAATTACTAAAAATAAAAAATTTTGTCATTAAAGATGAAAAGGTGTCTACTGCGCAGGACCTTAAATGCTTGTCAATTATAATTATAGATAGCTACTTTGACTCTATTATGTAAAGATGAAATTGCCCGTCATATGAATTTTTTTTTTTTTTGTTTTTTATTTTAATAAGAACTCACGAATAATGTATTTGGTGAATAATAAAACCATATGATTAAAAAAATTTCAACTGTGTGAGCATTATTGTTTTATATACAACTACTATATATTAGAAGTTCAATAAGGATAATTATATATACTCTAACTCTACTATATAAAAATGAATTTGCTAGTCATATGAACAATTCAACTGATTTTTTTTGTTTTTGCTTTTTTATATTTTTTATTTGAAATGAATTTATTTCTTTGTTTTTATTTGGCATATGTAAATAGATTCATTTGAAAGTATATAATATAAATTATAATAACTGATTTGTTTGCTTTTGTTTATTACTTTCATAAGATCTCACTTATGCATAATGTATTTGCTGAATAATAAGATCGCATGTGTACAAAACTTTCAACTGTGTGCGCATTTTTGTTTTATATACAACCTTATATATTATATATATATTAGAAGTTCATTAAGGAGTAGGAGAATCGAAATAAAATGAAAAGGTGTCTACTGCGCAGGACCTTAAATGCTTATCAATTATAATTATAGATTGATTTAAAACGGTTTTTTGTCAAGATAACAAAATATTATTCACTTTGATAAAAATTATTAATTTTTTTAAGTCAATTTTACAAAACTTATTTTCCATTTTACAAAAAATCGAAAAAAAATTATTGTATGAATAAAAAATTTTTGTTAACAGTTGTTTACAAAATTACTTTGTCAATCTTACTAGGAAAAATTTTTTCAGTGTGAAACAAATAAAATATGTTTAGGAAATTGTTTCGTTCATCATAACACTATTAGAGCTGATCAGTAGGTATTTTTAGTGTTAGACTACCTATACAACTCCTATTTTCATTTTGATTTGTTTTATAACTTATTAGAAGATGTCAATAGAACATCTGTGAGTTATAAAAATCGATCAAAATTTCATTGTAAAATGTATTTTCTGAAAAATAAATTTATATAAATATAAATTTTTTAAAACAAATATTTTTTATGTCTGAAAAAACTACTTCTGTGCAATTCTGGGGATTCAATAGTATATATATATATTAATTTTATAATTATTTTAATATAAGAAGTTGATCATCGAATAGACCTCGCATCTCAATTTTTTTCTTTTTGAAAAATTTTAGTCTTAGATATGCATTTTAGTGTATTTTTTTCGTGTATAAACGAAATCAATAACATAAAGAGATGTACACTGAATTAAATCACATAATCGAATTCAAATTTAAGACATACCTACATTATTTTGTATAATTGTAAAAAAAAATAATTATAATAATAAAAATATATAATAATAAAAATATCAATTTAAAAATACCTAATTATTAAGAAAATATAAAAAATTCTTTAACAAGCTACTTGCATACGTGCCTACTCAATAAATTATCCTAAAAAATTTTCAACATTTATAACATAAAGTGTATCCAATAATAAATTAGCTATGTTTCTTTTAATATACAATAATAATTTTCCTTTTTTAAATACAAATTTTTAAAAATATACTCTACGTACATATAAATTTTAGAATTACCTGTAGGTTGAATAATACTTTTATTCAATAATAATTATTTATTAAGAATACTACTTTATATTTCAAATTTATTTTTCCTTTTATAAAAATTTTCTTTATTTCACCTTGATTTTATTTGTATAAAATATTTTTAAATTTTTATTTTCCGATACTGCACGTATAAAATTAATATTTTCTAAGCATTTTTTTTCTTTTTTTTCTGATTTTTGTTTTTTTATAAAATTTTTTGAATATTGAATGTTGAAAATTGAATTTGTTGCAAAAAATAATAATAATGAGATAATTAATTAAATTGGTGTTTTAAATAGAATGTTAGAAATTATTTTGATTTAGTATTCTATTTAAAGATTTTCGTAAATTTATAATTATTATCCTATGAATAAATGGATAAACATTTAGGTTAATCTCATTATAAGAAAATCTCGAGAAAATTAAATGTTTTTGGATAGATTGATTATTTTCACTTTGATATTATCTTCATTATTGGCTATTGTTCTTCCTAATTAATTAAATTTTAGTAAAATAAATTTTTTAACCTCTCTTAGAAATGACCTAGCTAACTAAATTTCGCATAGTCTATTTTAATATTAAAAACGTGATAATATTTTTGTCATCTATATTATGTGTAAATGAAATAGATGTATTTTAAAAGATATTATTTTAGAGTTATCGATATTTGAAAAAAAAAAAAAGTTAAATTTACATGATTAAGTATTTAAGAAATTATACCTTTGAGTTACAGAAAATATATGGGATATATTATTTATTAATCTATTTATGTATATGAATATGTCGATACCTTTGAGTTACAGAAAATATATGGGATATATTATTTATTAATCTATTTATGTATATGAATATGTCGATACCTTTTTGGAAGAATGTACTAAGCGACATTTTGAAAAATGTTCACAAAACGAAAAAAACTTCTCACTCACTGTTTTTTTTTTAGAATTTTAAGTTATTATACTGATTTTAAAAGGATTTTTAATTACAAATATGTCTAGCCTTTTCAGAAAACTATATTTTGAAAGGGAGCTGAGTTTTTGTCGCTTAGTTCATTTTTCTTACAACGATTTTGTCGCTTAGTACAATGCAAAATGTCGCTTAGAACATTTATGCTTTTAAAAAAAAATTAAAATAAAAATAATTTTGTCGCTTAATTCATTATAGTTTATTTAAAAAAAAAAAAACAAAAAAGGCATTTAAAAATTATTTCAAAAACAAATTATGTAAATAAAACCAAACTCAACAAAATTAAATTCAAATATAATTTTAATAATTATAATATAGTTTTATTTCAGCTTCAGCTAAATTTCCTCTCTCTCAGGAACTACATCTTCTTCATCAGTTTCTGGTAACTGAACTTCTATTTCACCCACGGTATTTATAATTTCTTTGAATTCATTCTGATACCTTTCCGGAATTAATTGCTTTTTAAATAATAATTCAAAGTCTTTTTTCTTCGAATCCGATATGGGTAAGTTTGTAATATATAATAATTCACGTCCTTTAAAGTTTAGATGTTGTACCTGTTTACGGGTTCGACCCAATTCTAGAGTAGAGTAAGTTAGCTGACATTTGGCGGATTGAAACTTTGAATATTTTATATCACAAGATTCTTTAGAAAACATAAAAATATTAGCTTCCGAAATTTTGAAATTGCATCCTTCCTTATTCTTTTTAATTTGCTTTGAAAAATATTTTAAGGTTTCAGTTTTCCAATCTCGAAAATCTTTAAAGGTTAATGGAATCACCTCATATGATTTGGGATTTGTTCTTGAATTAGCAATCAAAGTGATCCATTCTGACGGCGTCGTCCAAATTGTTCTTTTTTTCATAAACCTTTCAATATTTGCATGGACGGAGTCTACTGGCATGTAAGTGTGACCAGGAAGCAAAATAGTTAATTTAATTTCGTTAATATTTTTAGTTTGAGTCTTCAAAAACAAGGAAATCATTACTAACATTTGACGATTTTTATTTTGGCCAAGACAGCTATCACAGTAAAGAGAAATATTTGTAATATTCCCTGTTTCATCAACAATACTCAAATATCTATATAGTATTGAGCAAATTTCGTTTGCTCCTCGCATACCGTCTATTTCTCCCCAAAGAAAATTGCAAGCAGTTTAGGTTTCGCTTTCATAAACATTTTCATTATAAAAAGAATATTTTCTGGTATAATAAAACAGCATGCTTTGTGTATGTTGAACATTATTCACTACCTTTTGTATATCAAAATTTACACACCAAAATAAAGTAGAAACCTTCGATCTTTCCTGGTCATCTTTGAATAATTGTAGACTGTTCTTCTTATCTTGCATATGTTGTAAATATTTTTGATTTTATTGCTTATCTTTTTCGCAATTTTTATTGGCTTCACAAAATGCACATTTATCCTTTTTGGGAACATGTATGTACTGATATTATGAGTTTTAAAAATAAAACGTATCTCTTATCTTCTTCTTTCTCCTTTTCTCTATACACTCTGTATATGTTGGAAATACTGTGGTAGTCTGATGGAAGGTATGAGCGATTTGTTTTAGATCGACAATTATGTGAGGGGACTTTCGGCAAGTTTTTTATAAAACTATGAACTGATGCTGTCAATTCTTGAGAAGTAACATTTGCAGGAGTAGCTGAACCTCTATTATCCTTCGATATTGTATTTAAGCAAGATGATTTTTCAAGAGCATAAGTTACAACTTGACTGGAAATATTTAAGGTTTTAAGCAAATACTGTCTGCAAACTTGGACTTTTTTCCCTTTAAAATTTATTGAAAGGCCGGCACTTTTTTTATAATTTAATGTATTTTGAACTCTTTTGCTTAAATTTGAAGAAATTAAATAATATTTACAATAAAATATAAAAAATTACTAGCTAATAAACATTTTTTGCGTGTTTTGGGTTTTTACGACAAACCATATAATTGACTTCCCTTGCTACTTGAGCAATTAGATGCACTTTTGCTGTTTAAAGTGCTAACTTTATACTTAATACTTCATCAAAAACAGAAATGCTTAACAGACATTCTTTTTCCAAATATAGCGTTACTTCCAAAAAAATATTTTAGAGAATAGATTCCCACAAGTAATAAAACTAAATTTAAGAGTAAAAATAAAACAACTACAAAAATAATCACAATAATAATAACAAAAATAGTAAAAATCATATATCCATACAAATTGTTTGAAGGTACAGGAGTACCTTTCCAGTTGAAATAAGGGTTTTGGAATGCCAGCTGAATAAAGGTTAAGTCTTCTGCAACCAAGAAGTTTCTGCAAGGTGTAAAAACTAAAATCATTTAATTTTTCACCAAAAAAATACATGCTAAGCGCCAACAATTGTATGAAACTTTTAATCGGCTATGTACTAAGCGACAAATTGAAATATACTAAGCAACATGTGTTGCATAAAAGTGTACTAAGCGACATATTTTTCTTTTTGTTTTTTTTTTGTTTGTCGCTTAGTACATTTTTGTTACTATAAATATTAATAATGTATTAAAATGTCGCTTAGTATAAATTTATTTTGCTTATAACTTTTTTTGTTATTTACATAGAATAATGGAGATTAGGCGAAACTGTTTGGATTTGGTTTAAGCTTTAAGAATAATGTAAAAAGTTAATTTTGAAAATTTTGTCGCTTAGTATACTCTTCCGATAAGGTATCGATGTATATAAGACGGTTAAGTCTTTTAGCTATACATATAATATCGGTTAAAATACTTTAAAACGAGTCTTAAAAATTAGGTAGTATTCAATTAATTTTACTAAAAATTTCAGAAATATTTAATTTAAATTTAATTTTATTTTGAATTTAATCTGAATATATTTTATTGAATTCTACTCGAAGAAAAAAATATAAAAATGTAATTCTTGAATGTTAAGCAACACAGTTAAATAACAAAAGCTTGTATTGTTAAAATTGTATATTGAGGTAATAAAATTTGGCTATTGAATCTATGCTTCTGATGGAAACTGTTTGGAATCAATTTGCAATTTTCGAATTTAAAATGCCAAATTTAAACTCTTTTAACAACAAAGGATAAATTTCTGGACTTGTCATATTTGGGCATAGTTAAGGTTCAAGATATGAGTGATAGGCCAAAGTTAAATTTAAATTGTAAATATTGGAGAGATTTATAGTTTGTTTACTATACATATTTATTTTATCACTTAATATTAATACAGTTTAAAGACTAAAATGTGCCGTATATTTATGTGCCACATGTAGGTGGTTTATATACATTTATATCCTACTGTTCTCGTTGTTATACTACTTAGACTAACTTAATTCCACTACTTTTAATTATACCTATATTCTAGCTATTCTAATTATATATTTAGAGCTTGCTCTGAGTACACTACTACTATTACATTAATTATAGTACCGGAGATTGATGTTGTTTTTCGGGTTCAAAATTTCTGAACTCTCATTTCATGAAAGTCACCACAGATTTAATTGTTACATAATATTTTCTTTAAATACCTAACATACGAGTAATACAAATAATCTATCTATACTTATAAAAAGGAAAGTTTATAACAGTGAAAATAGTCGAATATTTTCCTTTTAATTTTACTGATATGCTCATCATACAGATACGCGTATTTCGTCTACTACTTGCAGACTTCTTCAGTGTTTTGTACTCGACTGAGGAAAGAAATCTAAAATTGTCTTATTTATTTTATTCGTACAGGTAACAATTTGATGTTTCTCGCAGCTGCATGGTTGTTTATTATCCAATGAATTAGCACAGGTAGGGGGTTGAATAAAAATATTTTTATTTATTTTATTATTGGTATTTGAAATAATTTTTCCGACGTTAGGGTGACAGGTAGGGGTAGTGTTATTTGTTTTATTGTATTTCACTAAAAATTTAAATAAAGAAGAATATCCATTGCCTTGGTCTTTATTTAGGAGTGAGTCATTTTTAGTTTTGTAAATTTCGATGCTTTCAGCTGAATCTTGTTTCCTAGAATCTCTAATGTAATTTATCATTACAATGTCTTCTTTCGAAATGCTATGATTCTCCTGGATGATGTGTTCTGCTACTTTGGATCGGAACTCTGTTGAGTTCTTCTTTTTAGCCAGTTATGCTTCTTTCAGGTGTTCATTGAGTCGTGTTTGCATGTTTCTCCTAGTTTGCCCCATATAAACTTTGTTGCAATGACTGCAAGTTACCTTATATACACCTGATTTTTCCATTTGTTCGATTGGGTCTTTAGTTGAACCTAGAACAGACTTGAGTTGGTTAGTTCTACTGCTATATACGATAACTAACTGTGGGAGAGAAATCTTGCTAAACTCCAATGCTACTCTTCTTATGGGTTGTTGATCAGTGAGTAGGTTAGTGAGGGAATTCCGTTGTAAACTTCTTTTCCGTTTACTAAGTAAGGCCGTGATGGTTTTTTCCGGATATCCGTTTATTCTCGCAATTTCAAATATGTGTTTAGTTTCTTTTACTAAACCTTTTTGGGAGATGGGAAGTGTTAACATTCGATGGATCATGTAGTTGAACGATGCCATCTTATGTTGATAGGAGTGGTTAGAGGTATTCGGGATGATCCTGTCAGTATCCGTAGGTTTCCTGTAAATCTCTAGTTCTAGAGATGTTCCTGTTTTACTTAACAGTAGATCTAAGAATGGTAGTTGGCCTTCTTTTTCTACTTCGACAGTAAACTGTATATTCCTGTGGAGCCCGTTAAGAGTAGTTAAGGTTGATTCTAAGTCCCTTTCCTTTATTACAGCAAAAATATCATCTACGTATCTTTTCCAAAATCTTGGTAACCGTTCTTCTGCTGCTAAATCTGACTCCAATTTAGCCATGAAAATTTCACTGATGAATGGAAAAAGGGGATTTCCCATTGGAGCTCCCTTCAATTGCTTGTAGAAATTTCCTCTAAAGGTGAAATAATTTTCTTCCATGCAAAGCCGGATCAGCTTTTTGTACTGTTTTACTTTTGTCCTCCACTGTGGTCCAGTTTCTTGTTGTAGTAATCATTCTTCTACCAGAATAATAGCCTCTTTGACTGGGATACTGGGAAAAAGCGATTTTACATCAAAAGAGACCATGACCTCGTCTTCGTTAAGTCCTCCCATTGATTGTAATTCTTGAGCAAGTTCCTTAGAGTTTTTCACTGATTGGGTTTCGAACTGCTTATCCATATTACGAAACTCCTCCACTAACCATTTGGCTATTTTATATGTTGGAGACATATCTGCTGTCACAATTTCTCTCATCTCATTCCCTGGTTTGTGAATTTTAGTTACAAGTTTTTATAAAAAAAAAAAAAAAAAAAAAAAAAAAAAGGAAAGCTTGTTTGTTTGTTTTACACGCCCGAAGTTTTAAAGATAGAGTTTAGGATAGAGCTATTCATGGTCAAAAAAGGAAGCGAACGTAGTACTTTACAAAACCATAAAATGACTGATTCGAGTTGCTGCTGTACAACTCCTAGCACGTCTCAGGAATATTTCAAAAACAAATTGTGTTACTGGCATGAAAATATACACATAGATACTCTGTAAAAATTAAACAAATACGACTGTTACCGATTTCGTATAAATAACATTTGAAATAAACTAATGAATTTATTAGTAAGCTTGGTGAAGGCTAAATTTCAGAAAACTAAAATGTCAAAATTAAAATAGCAACTATATCATAACAAAGTATTGAAGAGTTTTGATTGAAAAAATATTTCCGAATTTTAGGAATCAGTATAAAAATTTTACATGGCTATGTAAATAAGGTACAAAAAATGTGACAAATCGTTTCGTTTTATGAATTAAAAAATACTGCAGAATATTTTAAGCGGTCTATGTATACAAATCGATAGATACAGTTATCAATATATAAATAAATGAAGTAAATGAAGCTGTTAACTACCGAAAAGAGCAGCAGCTCCAATATTGTTTCTACGAAATTTAAAGCAGCCAAAGCTATAGTACTAGATTAATAATAAGAACTAGTTTCATTTAAGCATAAATTCAAGTAGATTGAAGTTGTAATTTACTGAAGTAAGAGCATTGTTATTTAAAATATATTTAAATTTATTAAATTTAAAAAGCCAAATTAAGCTTATTACGTTTTTGAATTATTCTTTTATTTCAGTAAAAATTTTATAAATTTTCCGATTTTCATTTTTAGATCTAACTTTTTTATATAAACTATACATTTTAATATTTTGTTCTACTTTAAGTATTGTCCATTTGGAATACTTCAATATTTTGTAAAATTAGTATAGTGCTCCATCTATACTCTATAGTAATGCATATTTTTACCTTCAGGCCAATTGAGCAAAAATATTTTTACAATTTTACAAGATCTTGTAATATTGCAATGAGCAATGAGCAATGAGCAAAACGACGGATTTCATATAAGTCCGAATATTATGAAAACTATAAGAGTCTCAAATCATACATTTTGGAATTATGTAACAGCATTTTTTTTTTCATTACCATTTTGTATATAAAATATAAAAACATCATATCCTGGGCTGATTTTTTTTTATTATTAATTAAATTTTCTCGACTTGTAGTGGTTGACGTATGGAGCACACGACTGCACGAGATATAGACGATATTGTAAACAGTATCACTGTTGCTTTATCTAACGGATATTGATGAGACTATTCTTAGCCCTTTCGACATTTCTTGTATTATCCTGATACACCTCACTTTGTTTTGTTGTTTTATTATTTTATCAATGTTACCTCCTATGGCATTCATTTTACTTGCGAAGCGAGTGTCCGTTTTATATGGAATGACAACAGTATAGTTTTATGATGACAATGTGACGATATTCGTATAAGTTTTTGATAATCTTGTTTTGTATTGTTTGTAATAAGTTTAAATTTTTATTTTATTTTGTGTTGCAAAAATTACATAGCGAGCTAATTAAATTTGGCAATTGAATCCCTAGATTTATTTTAATCAAATCATTTATCATAATCAAATTAGGCTATTGAATACCATATATTATAGTAGAATGAAACATACTATAGTAGAATATTCTCTCTCTTCGCTTATCACTCTAAGCACAACTACAATCTGCCTACCTCAGTTGCTCTAGTATATAAGGTTCCCAAGTTAATTTTTGATCTAGTTTTATACCGTGATATTTACACTCCGTCACTATTTCAGCCTCACTATTATTGAATATAAAATGTATGTTATATATAGTATTTCTTTTGATTACCTTACACTTGGTTTTCTTTGTATTGACCATCAGCTTATATAAGTCCATCTAATTTTGGATTGTTATAATTTTTTTTTTTATTGCTTGTTCTAGATGTTTTCTTTTTTCATTTTTATTAATTCATTATTATACATTTTAGTATTGTTTCATTGCCTCATTGGCATTATTCACAATAAATTCAAGGTAACATTTATAGTAAAACTAATGTACATAAGTATGTATACAGAATTAAGTATACTACTGTTTATGAAATTGAAACACTACAAAAATTTGATAAGATTCACAAATAAAATAAAAATAAAATTTATAAAAATTATAGTTAGATAGATAATTACTAAATTTAAATTCAAATATATAACCAAAATCAAATAAAATAACCATTAAATTCACTAAAAAAAACGTTAAAAATACAATGTTTAACGATGTTTAAGTGATACATGCCTGTAAGCAATGGCAAGATCATCAGCTAACATGAGTGGTTTTCCATACAATCTTATATTAAGCAATCAACTTATATAGCACGAAAATAAGAATGGGCCTAATGAGCTTCCTTGTATCACTCTATATTTAACATTATGCAGATCACTTCTAATACCATTACTTTCAGCTTACTTTTCACGATCAGTCAAATTACTTTTAAACCACAACCGAATAGACTTCGTAAGAGTATATTCCTACCAATACATTCCGTTTAAATCCATATATGCTGGCTATACCCTAAGTTTTATTTATAGAAATAGTCAACGAGTTGGCCATTTACTAACGTTTCTATCATTTTCCTGAACACACATAAGAGAAAGAAATTGAAATATGATTGAATATTTGACCATTCGTAACCGAACCAGATACATGAATTAAATGCTATCTGAAGTCGTTTGAACTCGGATAAATTCAACTCAGCAAATACTGTGTTGCAATATGTAAAATATAGTAGAATAACTGAAATAATTATTAAACAATTTTACTTCCTTAAGAATATGCTGAGTATGTATGGAATTACCTTACAAACTCAAATCTATCATTTAAAACTTTATGCAAAGAAACAAAAGAAGCGTAAGCAAATGTTAAAGTATCTATTGAAACACTTTTGGGGCTAAGCATAATTTTAGCCTAAACTAATTTAAATGTAAACAAAAGAATGTGGCTTCGCCAATAATTGGAGAACTTTATGGGCTGCCCCAACCAAACATTAATTAAAGAAACTTCCAAAAATTGAATTATACTGTACTAAGATAGTTTTAGCGTATCAATCTGTATGCAATAGAAATAATCATATTTAAACTAATATAATTAGAAAGCACACAAGAATATGCGAACATGGCTAGTAAGGAAGTATAACTAAAAAAAAATTTGGAAATACTTGGTTTGGTTTTATGTAACTCATGCCCTTTTTTCAACCAAATTTTTCGGTTTTTTTTTTTGATTCTTCAAATACATTAACTTATAAGATTACTAGACCATAACGATGATATTATTCAAGTGTCCAGCTGGTTTTTTTTTTTTTAGTTTTTTCTTTCAAAATTCAGTTTATTTATTTCCTCCTTTTTAAGTTTTGTATAAAAACTTTTATTTAAAACTTAATAAATTTAATAATTTGTTTTAAAAGTTTGAGATGTTCACTACAGTTCGCTTGAATTGAATCAAATGTTTTTCACTATAATTTTTTTTAAATTTTTATTTTTTTTTTTTTTTTAAATTTGTGGGACATTTATGTAACAATCTTCACTGTTTATAAATTTTAAATTATACAAAATTTTTATCAAATAAATTATAACCGCTTATGCCAACATAAGAAAAAATCGAGCTCAAATAATCACAATTTGTGAGTTAACGATAGGTTCTGAAAATCCATAGTTCGTCCAATGAAAATCTAAATAAAAAAAATTCCTATCACAAATAGACCGGTAGATATATTGTTATATAAATCTAAAATAAAAGGAAAGTTTATTTTAGTTGACAAAAAAGCATACGAAAACATTCTAGCGGCCACATTTCGCCACAGCTTCAAGTATTGAAATGTCTATGAGTTTGCATTTTTAGCAAAATAAGTCGTTGTAAAGGGTTGCCAGTTGAGCTTGCGAAGAGAAAATTTAATCAAATCAGTCTAGTGTAAAACGGCATTCAAATATGTGAGTTATATTTAAGGTGAGGACGAACAAGAGAAGTATATATAATGATTTAAATGTAAAGCTTAAGGAATTTCATTTAATAGCATATAGAGAAAGCTTTTCTATATGAAGATTAAATGTTAATTTTTTGTTAAGAATTACCCCCAGATCTGTCACCTCGCTAACATTATCTATCATAGAATCATTAAATTTATGAATAAAATGTTTGCTTCTATAAAAGGACATAAATTTGTGTGTTTAAATCAAAACCATTCTCAATGCACCAAGTATGAAATGTATCTAAGTCTTGTTGTAATTCAAAGCATGGATATCTAATTATAGAAAATAATTTGGTGTCATCAACATAATAGAGTTGAATTTTTAAATTTACCAATACAACATTCATTTAAAACAAAAATAACAATGGAATCATGTCCTTGAAGAAAACCAAAAGTGGCCTTAAATGTGGAAAATTTTTTATTAAAAACGTAACGAAAAGTTTGTTTGGCAAGTTGTGTAGGATTTTAACCATACATGTATTTGCTCATGAATGCATGAATCCTAATAACTCAATTTTAGATAGGACTTTATGGTGCTCTATTAAATGCCTTTGATATGTCTGTGAAAATACCATCAACTTGATAAACTTTTTATCGACTAAATTAATGATTTTATGTAGAGAAATAGGCTCTTCTGAAGGAGATAGATATTGTATCGCCGTAGGACCTAATGATTTGGTCACAACCTTGTGTTACATTTACTTCAGAAGATTGTTATTACGTAAAAGGCAAATTCTTAGTTTTATATAGAAAAAGGGTAAAAATAAGCATTTTGTTTTAAATATAAATGCTTATATATTCTAAACTATCCGACAGGTAGATATAAAATATGTATGTATGAGTTATACAAAAACAAATGTAACTTTTCAACACTTAACAAACATTGGGAGAGTTTTATGGTAAAATTTTGAGGTATTTGATTTTTCGAGAAAGATTGTTTTTTTTCTTACTTTGAATTTCAATATCTCCATAAAGGCATCACCAATCATCATCAACTAAATGTTAAAATATGCCCCAGACCGTTACCTAGAATTCACAAGTTTTCTAGAATATACAGCTGAATATATAAATATATGTAATGGATCAACATAAATATAACAGTTTTATACAAAAACATCAAAATATCAAGGATACTTTCAAATGTCCTTTTCGTCCTTAAAGGATAAAATGCGCCAATAAAGATATATATTGTTGGAAAGCTAGCAATTGAAGCTATCCTTGTGGAATATGGTCATTAGGTGTTACGCCGATGCAACATCTCCCTCAAAATCCCTGAAAAATAGATAGATTATTAGTTGGAGGTATACCTTGATTAGGAAAGCACTATCGATCTATCAAAGATTTTAAAGAAAGTGGTTCTATTACGCTTAATATGGTACATTTTTTTTAAAGTAAATTTGGAATACCATCTGGACCAGCAATTAAATTTGGATCAAAAAATGCAATCTTGTTGAAAATATCATTGCTAGAAAGAGACATAGAGTTTAGATCTAGTAGTGGACTATGTGTATTTAACCCTTATGTGAGTGACGAAGTACCCGAGTACCTTTAGCATTTTCAAACCACAAAAAAAAAAGGTTCTGGAAGGGGCGACGAGCTCAAACTCCCTGACAACTCCTAAAAAGGTGTAAATTTACTAATTTTAAAGATTGGATTTTTATAATCAATTAAAGTCGAGATCTACCCTTGTTTTGAAAAATCACCTTTACGAGGGTGACGAGGTACCTGTGTACCCCTACACATTTTTTATGGAATTCTATAGATATTGCCGGTTTTTTGATTTATTTTGATAAAATTTTATTTTTAAAGCTATTTTTGCTATAAATTTTGAATGTTATTATTTTATTTTTTATTTAATTTACATACAAAATTTATTTCAAAGTGGATATGGTAATTACATAGCATATTTACAAAAAACATTAAAACTATAAAAAAGTCAAAAATTAATTACTCCCAGTGACTCCAAAACAACTATTACATTTTGCTAATGTTGTACTGTGCTCACCACAAATTGGTTTTTCTTTGCTTGTGCTTCAGTTTTCTACATGAGTGGAAACTGCCAACCACTTCGAGTCTACCAATATAGTTTCTCTTTTGTCGGTTGCTTGTTATTAAAGGCTGCATTTGTCTTCCAGGAACATCTTGCATTGCTGAAAGTGTAAATGGTTTGCCAACGATTATGGGATTTAATGAACAAACCTGGACATTTCATTTGCACAGCTCAAATGCGAAATCTTTCAGGAACCTTCTGCGGCGATATTATGTAGTGAAAAATCTTGCATGTTGATCCATATAAATAATATATGCTGTAAGTGCAGCAATATCAACCATATTGTAAAACAATGCCAGTGGCCAACGATTGGTTCTTCGGTTTACAGAATATTCACTTAATAATTTGTAAATAAATTGTAAAATAATTGTACACACATCTCCTTTCGTTTGGTTGTAATATGTTATAATTTTCAGGTTAGCCTTAGTTCCTACTTCTATCTCTCGTTTGTTGTGCATCGTAGATATCATATAGTAAATGCTTTTTTTTGGTACATAAGAGCAAATTGTTGCTTACTTTCTAAATACCCAATTTGTTTAAAAAACTGTTCTGTGTTTATGTGGTTGCATATTTGCTGGTGAAAATCGCTTATTTTTACGAATGGTTCCAACCAATGTCATATTCTATGAACTAAGCACATGGGCTAATTTTAATGATATTATAAAGAAATTGTCCAATGTTACATTTTTTCTAAAACCTTTACATTTTTCCATGAGATCCAATACTGTTTTTTTCACGAACATTCATGTGACGTCCTCCCTACTAGTTTTCCTGTATAAATTAAATACCTTTTAACGGGTAAGAAGTATCAGCAGCACAAGCTCAGAAAATTTTTATATCATATTTCGCAGGTTTTGCTGTCATATACTGTGTAAAACAGGTTCGTGCTGAAGTATCAACCCAGAAGTATCGCATTATTCAGACATGAAAATAAATAATATTTTGATACCCAAAATTTATTTTATTACTAAGGCATTAAAATAACTGTAGTTCGGTACCCAAAATATCGCACTATTCACACATGGTAGTAGAAATAGTAATATTTAATGAAAATAATTCCTAGAATATTAACATAAAATAATTTTTAATCAGTGTGTAAATATAGTAAATATTATTATATATGCTATGCAGATGTAGATGTGGATGTTTATTTTATTTTTATTTTATATTAATTTTATTAAAGGTTTATTTGAAATTTATAAATGTATATTTATATGTATAAATGTATAATACATTTTTAAAAACGTATCAAAGCTGCGAAACAAAACTCTAAAAAAATTTCATTTTTTCTAAATTAGATTTAAATTATACCAAGATAGAGAGAGAGAGAGAAAAAAAAGGTATTGAATTGGAAGATTACCAACGAGAGTATGGAACTGACATTAAAATAACAAAAAAAAGAATAATGGACTTGAATACCATTCTAATTTAACCCAATTGTATTAATTAATTCTATTATCAATTCACTCTGCAAATATTTTCTAATCTCTTGCAGAATTCTATTGATTAAATTTTGTTACAATGTGTAAATACAAAGTTTTTTGGTGAAAAGCATTTTCAATTTTTTTCTTTAAAATTTTAAAAATCCTGTTTTCTATTTTTCTTATTTTATTTTTTCTATTTTTGATTTTATTTCTACTTTAATTTAAAAAAAAAAAAAAAACAAAAAAATAGGGGGAGAATGCGTTTTTGTTTTTTTAATTAATTAAAAATTCACTTTTTATTTCTTGTTAATTTAAAACTTAAAAAATAATTGTTCATAAAAGTAATCTGTTTTTTAAAAGTTGAGTTTTATTCAAATAGTTTTGACATAAATGTTTTCCTAAGCGGAGTATCCTTAAACCCATAGTTTTGTTATTTTATGTATTATTTAATTTTTTTTTTTTTTAATTTTCAATTTTGTTTTTGTTATATTTTTTTTTTTGCAGATCAAACGTCAACTTTAAAACTTAAGTGTACTTGAAATGCTTTGACATTTTTGAACATTGTACTGCAAAAGAATTACAAGAAAACAAGAAAAAAACAACATAAAAAAATATAAAATCTAAGTTATTAAACTACACACACACACACACACAAACACATTTACATTAAATTTTTTAATAGGAATAATAAATAAAATGGAAAAATATAGGAGAAAGAATAAAAATAGAGTGAACATTTTATTTTTGTTGTTCAGAAAAATAGGTAAAATTAGTTATAATGTTTTTCTATCTAAAAAAATATTCTACAACACACATTTGTACGCATACTGGTGTTTCGATAAATTTATTATTATTGTTATGAAATCAGTGCTGTATCAAAGTTTTTATGCTAGCCAGCACTGTCACGGATCTTTAAGCTTTGGCATTATTTGAATTTTAATTTGTTCTTTTTGGCGTTGCTCTGACCCTAATAATTGGACGAAAAGACGATGCGTGAGCTTTTTTCTTCACATTTAATATTTACAGTCTGAATGATTTAAAATATTTTGATTAGATTACTTAGATTAGATTTAATTTATTCCGAGAGGGATCCAGTCCCTATATCACCGCAGCCGCAAATGGGTTTATTCTGATAAAACATGTGAGCGGTCTGAAGTGTTATTTAGTATATCGGTTGGGACCACATCCCGTAATTGTGGATCAGAATAAAGAAATTTAAAAATCGTAATGGATAAATTTGAAATATTATGATACCATACTGGATTGAAGAAGAGTAAATGATATAGTACTTCACTACTTATTATATACTTTTTCAGGTTGAATTGAATTTTACCTTTCAATCTCTTAGAGGCTGGGTACCTTATAAGAATATAGTCTAGCATGTTTGAATGTATTTTCAATTTACTTTTGTACTTTGTGCAATATTTTCTTAATTCATAATGTACTGAGGGAACCTGCAAGTTATTTTGGATCAATCAATTTGCCAATAACCATGCAGAATCGACCACCATTCTTAGGAATTTGATCTGAAATCTTTGAATTAGATTAATGTTGGATTTAGCTGCAGCGTAGCATACATAGCATTTCATACTACCGAATAGGTTTAAGTAAATCTCTGTACTACATGTTAAAGGAGAGAGCTAGCTCTTTCTAGGTAGAGACTCAGGTTGCTGAAAACGCACTACATAACCTTAGAAAGCTTCTGCAAGATAGAACCCACAAACGTATTGGTCTTTATAAAATGGGTCGACTAAGTTGAGGGTGGAGGAGGGTATAAAGGGCTAAAGGCCTACATATTAGGGCCACCTCCGTTTAAAAAAAAAAATATCTTTGTACAGCAGCACCTTGTTTTCCAAATATAATCCAAATCTGTTACCTATTAATCAACATAGATTTCTCAACTTTAGTTTGCGCTTACAAATTATGTGCGCTTACAAATTATGTGCTTCTTCCATGTTAAACGCCTATCAAGAGGAATAGTGAATATGAATAGATTCTATTCATATAGAAAATTGTTTTGTCTATGGTTCATGCAGATATGAACTGAAACATACAAGACCTGCATTGAGATTTCTAATCCTAGCTTTTTTTGTTGCCATATATTTCCATATATTTTTGTCAAGTAAGACTAGATAATTTGCTTCATCGATTTGTAAAATTTTCATTTAATCAAGAATTGCCACACTAGAACTGGTGTCATTTCGGACAGTGAAGGTTATTAGTTGTCAATTTCTTGAGCCAAACTTGAAGAAGCACTAACAAATTTCTTTGAACAAAGTCTGAAGCTATTATATAATTTCCATGTGTACCATTTTTCATAATATATGACCGCTATATGAGCAGCAAATATTGCACCGATAATATTTTCTTTCCACAATAAACAGAATTGACAAAGTCGATTCCAAATTATTTCTTTGGACACTCCTGATATTTTTGTTCACAACTGGGGTGTTTCTTTCTTAAGCTTCATTGTAAAATGTCTATTTTGGAGTAATGTTTTTAAGATTTGATATTATGGATAGTAGTTGGAATATGTTAATTCAAAACTTTCGGAAAACTTTGTTAATGCATTAATGCTATTCCTTCGGTTACTAGCCTCTCTTTCATTGGTTCATTTTCTTACCACTAAATTTAACATTTTTCGTTAAAAATAGATTCGAATAATTCAAGAACACAATCTATATTCATTTAAAAGTCCACTAAATCCCATTATAACAGAAATCCTTAAAATATAATTGGCTGGTGTTTGAACATTTCTTATCGACTCGTTTTTACCCCATTTAAATTAATTTTTACCATAAAAATGTTTTACTAGACTGAGGGGTTTCTGTGTGTCTTCTGAATTATCGATATCATCTTCTTCGAAAGTTACTTAATAATTTTTAGCTCAAAAGAAATAACTTACTTACTTACTTACTTAGGTGGTCAACAGACCATGTAGGTCCTGGGCCTGACTCATCAAAATCCTACATTTTTGCGGGTCACGGGCATTTTCTCTCCAGTTGAAGATTCGAAATTGCTTTAAGTCCGCCGATATTTCGTCTCTGCAACGAAGGTTTGGTCTGCCCCGACATCTTGTACCTTCGGGTCTGGATTCAAAGATTCTCTTGGCTTGAGCATTTTCGTCCATCCGCTCTAGGTGTCCAAGCCTTTGTAGTCTCTTGACTTTAATTTTCGTGACTAGGTCCACTTCATTGTACAGATCATAGAGTTCGGCATTATATCTTCTCATGCAGACCCCCTCGTTGTTTTCAGGACCACATATCCGACGAAGAATTTTCTTTTCGAAGACACCAAGTGTATGCTCACTTGCCTTAGGCAGTGTCCATGATTCTGATCCGTAAAACAAAAGGAAGGAAGTATGAGCGTTTTGTAGATTTGTACTTTGGTGTTTCGAGAGAGGAGCTTTGACCCGAGATGTTTTGACAAACCGAAGCAGCAACGGCTTGCAAGGGTTATTCTTCAAGAGAAATATAAAGTACCTTAATTATTGTTGTAGGGCTCACTGGACCCAGTTTAAAAAAAAATATTTTAAAATAATATTTTTCTCTTATGCACTTGCAACGTCTTTCTGCTATGCATATAACGCAAGAATGGGTGAAGGTACTGAGAATTTAATAGATGTGGTAGTTAAAAAAGTCAAAGTGGATCCACTTAACCCATTACACCAATTAAGTGTGAAACAAAACCCCACAAAACCATACTTGATAAGACGCCTGCAAAATGTCAAAAAAGTGTGCTGAACAGTATTCCTTGCTCTCAAAGGTTCTTTTTATTTCCTTGCCTACTTGATGAACAAAACTGTGATGTTTCAAAATGGGAGAATAGCTCTGTACCATATTAATTTGTTCTCGTATTAATGTCAATTTTTATTTTGGGATATCTTTACGAGCTGAAGAAACGTTCTTCGTTAAAAATGTTAGACAAAAAACTTGCTTTTCTAAACAAGTTTATAAAAGAGTCCGACAAATTTATTGAATATATTTTAATAAATTACAAGCTAAGAAGCGCTTTTCTAACTGGTTTGAGTCTATGATAATTCAAAAAATAAATTAATATTGTAACTACAAATAGTACAGCGTCGCTTAGAATTTCAATAAATCAACAATTTTTATTAAATTTCAACGGCTTAAATTTTGACAGATAGTAGCTTGATATATCTACATGGAGTACACGCTCCGAGCGCACCCTAATTGAAAAAATCAACAGAATTTTTATGTTATGAGGCTGCGAGCTACAAAATGAATAACATTTTTTTTTTAAATAGATCATCCCCTGTTTCGATTTACTCTTTGAAAACACCCTATATAGATTACGTGGTTACGTAAATTTGTATATAAAATATTTTTACTGAAATTTCAAATATTTAAAAAAAGATATTTTATTGTTCGCCATTATGCCCTTAAGCCACTATTGGATATTGCGAATACGTATACCCTAAATCCGTCTATGATTAAAATATAGTTTTATATAGTTTTACTAATATTTTGTAGTGAAATAATCCTGGTTGTCATTTTAATCTTTTTACATTCAAAATCTGTATTTTAAGTACATTACATTAATTTTCATTTGAAATTTTTGTGTTTTTAGTGTTGTAGTCTAATTTTACTGCATTCATGCTAACAAACTTTTTGAATAATAATAAAGATTTGAATATAGAAATTATTTTACTTTATTACTCAGATTTTTCTGTTCTCATTCATTTTTATTATTTCTGTCTTTATCTGTTTTTATTATGTTTTTTTTTTTTTTTTGGGTTTTGCAGAGAAACAATCTAGAAAATTTATAATGGAAAGGATTTTGAAAAAAAAAAGAAAAACACAACACAATACAACATAACCGAAAAAAGTTCCAAATGAACATTTAGGATTAATTGTGTATTAAAATTACAAATGTGACTGCTGGTTATAGAATATCAGATAGAAGTTCTGAAACATCGTATTAATAGAAAAATTCCATTTTCAAAATTTGAAAAAAATATAGTAGGTACTATACTAATTCTGATTGTTACAATTCGTATCTCTAATAATGAGTGCATTTTGCTCATGAAAATATAATTAATTTTGTTAAGGGTTTTCCAATAAGAGGTATGATATGATTTCTTTTAAAAAAAAAACACACTAAATGTTAAGGAAATTCAAATGTTTTTTATTTAATGGAAGTACAATCAATACAATTAAGTTCTGAATAAAATGTCATTCAAATGGCCTACACGACTTCTTCTGCGGGAACGAATTCGATGAGCCCAATTTTCGAGCACTTTTTCCACTAAATCCAGTCGTATTTCATGAATAGCATGTTCAATATGGACTTGTAAAGCTTGAAGAGAGTATGGTTTATTGCTAAAGACCAATGACTTCAAATAACCCCACAAGTCTAATAGTGTTAAATCACAACTTCTTGGAGGCCAATCAATATCACAATTTCTTGAGATAATCGAATCTCCAAACTTTTCTCGCAATAATTCAATTGTTGCACTTGCTGTGTGGCACGTAGCCCCGTCTTGTTGAAACCAAATGTTGTCAAGATCAACTTCTTCCAATTTCGGCCGTAAAAAGTTGGTTATCATTGATCTATATCGCTCTCCATTTACAGTAACGGTGTTACCAGCTTCATTTCGAAAGAAGTACGGACCGATGATTTCACCAGACTAAAAAACACACCAAACTGTCAATTTAGGGGAATGTAATGGTTTTTCATGAATAACTTGTGGATTTTCTTCGCACCAGAATCGACAGTTTTGTTTATTTACCGCACCACTCAGATGAAAGTGAGCCTCATCGGAGAAAATGATTTTCTTAAAAAAATCGTTATCGTTCTCAAGTTGTTGCTCCAAGGCAAAATAAGCAAATTCACGACATTTACGGTGAAATTGTAAATATTACTGAATTCAATGAAAAAAAAAATTACAGATCATGACATATTACAAATGGCCGAAACGTCACTTCAAAATCATCCCTATTGAAAAATCCTATATATTAAGATAAATGATTCTACTTTATTGCACCTGTCTTGTAAAATCAACTGTCATAACAACATGGTGTGTAAGTTAATACAGACTTATCGGCTTATGCAACATTATAATGGTTTTAAAGTGTTATTCTAATTTTATTCCCTTACAATGTCTAGTGATTCAGAATACAATAAAAAGCATATATACAATGTCTAGAGATTTGATTAGTATTAAGAAAGATTAGTAGAAATCAAATATTTATGTATATAAGTATGTAAATGTTTATGTACATGTGTAAAAATTAATATAATATGTGTAAAATAAAAATTTTGCCTAAGAGATAATGATTAGCATTATCAAAAAAAGCATCACCCAATCTTAAGAATAATGCAATTTATTGTATGGAGCTAATAGAACGATAATATGATGCGAATACTAAATAAATGAACATACCTATAATCCAATGGGACCAGATATTTAATTGATAATAATATTATAGTTGTTAACAAAAATATTGACTCACTAAAGTAAATCTTGAACAAAACATTGTTTAGGTATTAGTCCTAATTATTCTAAGTAATGCTATACAACTTCTGTTGACATTATAACGTATAGTGGGATTGCAATTTACATTTTCAAGACGTTGGCTACTAATGTGTCAACATTTTCGTTCTCAGATACCATAATCAAGAGTGATACAAAAATTTTCATTCTGTCTTGTTTAAATTTTAATTTTGTAAATAAAACTAGTGGTCATGGTTGCCTTCGGGCGTAAGTGGTAATGCTAAATTGGTGATGTGTTGTACCAAGAAGGAGGAAAATTTGTGTTAAACAAAGTGGCAAAAGTATTAAGAAATTTTTTAACTATCACCATTCAAATATGATTTTTGCTTAATATGATTTACAAATTGCAGGCGAAGGGAGGTAGTAGCATACCAAAATGAAGTCACAAGTTAAACACATTATATTGTTGTCTATAACTAAATAGGGCTGAACCAATTTTAAATTACCATTTATAATTTTATTGTATCATATTTGTAAACTATATTATTTGACATGTCTCTTGAATTTTGTCAAATTACTAAACACGTGGATAGCTCATAGATAGATCATAAAATGAATTATTTCAGTCAATAATACATAGAAGAGTTAGTGATCAAATCCACAAACCGATATCCACAAAAAAAAAAAATCCATAAAATTGTAGCAAAATAATCCTGGAAAAAGGAGATATCCTAGCCGTATCCAATAGGGACTATACATAAAAATAATTTATATACATATTCTGTAAATGGCTTAGAACTTTGATTTTGAATCCAACTCTAAAATCTAATAAAGTGAAATGCGTAAAAACAATAACAAGGATCGTTTGTTGTCGATTTGTTTTTTGTAGCAAAAGCCATTATAGATTTTCTATTTTGTGAACTTAGGAACTAACCCTGTATAAAATTTTATAGTTTTGATAGCTGCTTATTATTAATAACTTTGTAGGTATTGATGTTACAATAAGTCCATAAATAATCACAATAATAAGTCCATTTGCGGTGATATTACCAGATCCCCCTCTCGAAATTACCTAATCAAAATATTGATCTCTCGACCACTTCAGCTCGGAATATTTTCTTATTACTTTTTTTTTTAATTATATTTATCTATGTAAAACAATTTCTACGTATTTTGTTACTGGTGGAAGTATTTTTGTTAACTAAGAATTAAATAAAACTCTATTCGATTATTCTATTTTCCTAATCGGTATGAAATCAGAAAAAATTAAATACGTCAAGTGCGGTATGACTGGTGCATGTCCAAATTCTGTTGCAAATCAAATTTATCTATTCAATTGGGCAATGGTATAGTCGTAACTAACGATATATAAGGGTGACGGTAACGAACGATAACGGTGTGACTGATGCGTGTCCAAATTCGGTCATCAGTAATGATATCGTAAGATAGAGAACGTTAACTTATCATTTGCTTTGTAAACAATTAAAGAGTTAATACGGAAAACACACAAATTTTACTTTGGGCATTATTAAGTGCTCAAATAGAGATTTTTATTTTTGTGCCGAAAAAAAACAAAAAAAAGCTTATTAAATACACATACTAATTTAATGTAGCCAGTATTGTATATTATATTGTTGTCTAGATTTAAGTTAAATATCCCTGTTATAAATTGCATAATTTTTGTAGACTACAAAGAATACTTACAAAGATAGGGAGGTGAAAATATTTAAAATTCTTTTGTTCAATACAACATGGTTATAATGAAACCTCCAACTTCCCTATGAAGTACACAATTATGTATGTATGAAGCACATATATGAAGTACATGCAATATTACAACAAGTCGTCTTAATACCACTTATTAAACATTCCAAGTTTTGTATAATACAATATTAAATTAATAAAATTTACAATTATTCAAAATTTAATTAAAAACTATTACAAATGGAAAAACAAATTTATAATACATTTCAGAAAATTTTCTTGTATAAAATTACAATAGAAAGAGACAATATAATAAATGTATATAATACAAGTTGTAAAACTAGTTAGACATTTTATAGAAGCATCTAAAACTGAGAAATGAAAATTCATTAGATGCCGCCTCCACCCCTCTTTTTTATACATATAACAAGTCTCCTTTTATCTAAGTGAAAATTATTTTATATTTTAGTTGACAGCTAATTTAACAGATTTTCATTTAAAGAAATTGTTTTCCACGAGTTCTTTGGTGGTTGTAATTTTTTTTGTTTGTTAACTTTTTTTTTTTTTAGTTTTTTCTTTTTCGTATATAATCGTAAATATCCAAGTAAGCGAGGAAAACTAGAACGCATTCATTCATTTGAAATGGGATTAAAAACTAAAAAAAAACAAAAACATTTAATTTTTGTTTTTGGTTTTTTCTTTTTTTGTTTTAAGGAAATCATGAAAGTAAATTACTACAACAATAGTAAATAAAATAGGAAAAAAAAATAAATTCTTATTCTCATTTTGGAAAAGCAGATATTATTAATAATTTTTTTTTTTTTATGTGTTTTGAGGTTGCTTTTAGCAATATTTATAAAATATTTCAAAAATAATGAAGAAAGAGAAAAAATGGGAAAATTAAGATTTAAAGAACAAAATTTTTTATGTTATAATTTCACACAGGAAATTTGGTTAACTGGAAAATTAAGGAGCAAAAAAATTAGTTCAATTCCAGTTATTTGAATTTCTGTTTTTTCAACATTTTGAAAAATTTCCTAAATTTGGCATTATTTTAGTTCAAAATAAGAAATTCAAATAGTTTTTCATATAATTAAAAATATTAACCCAATTTTTTGGTACATTATTATTGTGATTTCAATTCTTAAATTTTATTTATTTACTAATCAAAATTATATTATGCTGTTTTTGCATTCACCTATGCTGTTCTCTCATTAGAAAAATTATTTTACTGTTTCGTTAATTTAATTGAGATAATTTTATAGTGAAGAAGTACAGATTTCTGATTAGTTTCCATTGTAATTGTTGTATTTATGGAGATAGGTTGGTTCATAATAATGTTATTGTTAATACAAGTTATTTTCTAATCCCACTATCATTTAGATCTAGACATAATGGTATCGAACATGGCACTATTCTATTATAAAATTTATTTATGAAAAATCGAACAAAATTTCAGAAATGAAAAATGACGAAAAATATTATTTTAATTTCCTTAATCAAAGTACCCTACAAACCAACCAACACTTAAAACAATATTTTTGAAACAAAAAACAATCTTCAATAAAATCGTAACCGGTTTTCATCTTACGATACAAAATACTATATATGTAATTCTATAATTATAATTGACTTTAACTTTATTGCTTATGCAGTCCATATTTATTTTTATTAAAAACTAAGAGAAAGAGATTTTCTTTACTTTCCTAGCAGCAAATAAGATAAGTATCTACTATATTATTTTTGGGTAAAATAAATTTCTTGATATAGATTTTTTTATTAGAAAATCGAATGTCCAATACACCGAAAAATGAACACGGACTGAACCTAAATGCTCTGCGTCAAAATTTGAATGTCTAAAGGTTGAAGACGTTTTCGGGAAAAGAAAAGAAAATTTTATGATGTTATGGAGCTTGATTTTCTGTAGGTAAGTTCTTTTTCATTTAAAATATGATATTAAACATTAATAAGTATTTTTTAGACCATGTGCTCAATATGTTTCATCATTACACAAGCAATTAGAATTCATGCAAATTAATTAAAATTGGTGTAATCTACCGTGTTAGTATGTTTTATTTATTTTTTTTTATCATACTATCATATATAAGCTCCAATGATACAAATCAAGACATGGTACTTCATGAGCTGGAAAGTTTGGAAAGTAAAAATACTGAATTTATTATCTATAATAAGAAATGTAAGTAACATTAATATTTTTAATAATAATAAAAAATTCTGAACAATTATATATATATTATTCTGCATTTATCTGGATGTTTGTAAGTTCGCCGGAACGCTCCAACACATATACAAATTGCATATGTATACAAATGCATATATATACAAATTGCTTTGGTGCTTTTTTTTAACCCCTGTCTTCCATGCTGAACCTTTGCAGGAAAAATTGATTGCATGAACTATATTTTTTTAATTTAATGTTAGTCTTCTTCGCAAATAATAAGGAAAAATAAAAAATAATAATAATAATATAAATAAAACAAACAATTTTTTTGATTTATAATAATAAGGACTAATAGAAATTTAATCAATAGTTTAATATGGTATAATAACTAAAAGGCAAACAGCATTTAACACAAAAAAAAAACATAATTCACTCAAAGGTTATTCTTATTACTTAAAATTATACATAATAATACACATGTGTATCAGCATATTTGTATTGTATAATATTATACATTATACTACTTTATTGATTCTACCTTTTATTTTTGTCATTATTGTGTGCGTAAGTCACTTCACTCAAAAAAAATTATTTTTGTTTTTTTTTTTGTTTTTTTTTTATTACTTGCTGTATCTGTATTCTGTATGTTCTATATGCTCCATTCCAAAAATATTATTTTATTTTCAGTGTTAAGTGTTCACTTTTCACTTCACTGTTCAGTTTCACTGTTCCATCAATAGAACTTGATAGAAGTAGAGTAGGATAATTAACTCTACTTCTACGCCGGATAATAAAACATTGTTTTTTTTAAATTGAAAATTATTGATGAAAATGTTTTTGTATTTTTTGTAAATTTCACCAATTTAGATACAAAATTTTTTGAAATTTTTTTTAAAAATAACACAATACCATAATAACAGTTTATTCATATAGCAAAATAAGATCCCTATACATTATACAAAAGACAAAATTTATATGAAAATAAGATCCCATTTTTAAATTTGCTCTCCCAGAGGCCACAATAACGCTAATACGGTATAATTTATACTAAATGGAACCCAACTAACGAATTATAACTAAATGGAAGTGAGTACGAGTATACCATACAAAAATACAAACATTTTATACAAATTTGTTGGTATGGTACTTCTTTTTCTGTTATATAAAAAAAAAAAAGATTAGTGTTAGGCCAATATAAACATAAATAAAGATAAATAAAAAGTGATATAAACATAAGTACTGTAATTTCGGAACAAAGAAAATAATGAAAGAAAAAAAGAAACTAGGATTTATTTTGCTTCCGTCATTTATGACGGGTTACAAAGCTAGTAAATAAATATATATTTATACATTACATTATTTTTATTTTTCTCTAATAACAAAATATATATTTCTATTTCTATTTATATATTTTTTTTAACGTCACAACATAAGTGTCTCAAATTGTTTATCTTACATTGTTTTTTAGACTTTGGTAATTTGTTATAATTAATTAGATTCATAGGTTAAATAATATGTATATAATATTATCTTGAATTATAAAAATATTAAATTTTTAGTAATTTTATCCGTTAAACCCACTAGCTATTAGAAATAGGTAGAAACGTCTATATCAGTCCATGCAAATACCTGTTCTTTTAAAAACTTTAAATTTAGCTTTAACTTGAATTATAATTACTCAACAGGGGCCCCTAGTTACATTATATTTGATAAGCAATTATATGGCAGGGTAAGTTTACGAACGTAAGATAAATGTTCTGGAAAAAGCAGTTTTATTACAAAAGCCTACTGTAATTCTGTTTTATAAAACGTAATTTTAAAATACTTAATGAATGTTCGGAAGGATTTTATAATTGATTACAAAATCTGGTTTATACGCTTTTTCCATATCCATAGTATGTACATAGTATACGTCCCATTGTGTAACCGACTACAAAATTCCAATTTTTATAAATTCCCATTCACCAATTTGTCGCCAGGCAGTGCATGAAACCATATTGCAAATATTATAACTAATAATTAAATAAACAAAAGCTATAATTAAGTAAATAAATGTTTTTAAAATTGGATAATTTGGTATTTTTTTGTAGATTATTTTTGATAATAAAAAACAATATGAAATTGTTTAGGCGATTTTTCTTTTAAATTTGGTAGATTTTTTTTTCTTTTTTGGATTATTTTTCATAATGAAAAACGACCACAAAATGTTGGGTCATTATTCATTTTCAGTTTTTGGTTTTGGACAATTTTTCATACAGCCTGTTTGATTTTTCCAGTATTCGATTTATTAAAATTCTGGCATTTATAACTCATTAAATGTGGAAAAACTACTCCTAGTATTTTATTTCCATTTTATTTAATCTGTTACCAAATTATACTCTCAAATAATTTTTATCAATTGTTTTATTCCAATGGCATCAAAGGGTATTATGGATCACAAATGTTTTATCCCAATGGCATCAAAGGGTACTATGGATCGAAAAACTTCGTTTGAACGGCAGGACCTCTATCTTCTACCTTCATTGAAATTATTTAAAATTATTAGCGCTGTGCGATCACTATAAATTGCAGAGACAATATGCGGTGCTATCGAATTATTGACCTAAATATTGATTCAAATATTTTACAAATATATCTTGCGAAGCTATTTCAGATTATTTGTATGAAGTCCTCATATAACAACTCTAATCGAAAATTTATAAATTCAACTGTCTGCAATATGAAATTAACTCTATACCATGTATTTGTTTGGCTTTAAGCGAATTATATTTTTTTGTCAATTTAATTTACCATCAGAGCTGTTGTTGATATAAAAAGAAATGTTTTATTGTTGTTTATTTACATACGATAAAATAATAAATTGTTTTTAAATAAATTTATTATATTGTTAATTTAACCCAAATTTTATCGTATATTCAATATACGACAGTATAACAGGAACTTTATTGACTTTCGCAGTGTTTACGATTAAATGGATGGTTCATACTTCACCCAATATAACAGCTAGGCCATCATTGACTATATAGATCGATAGACCATAAAAAATTAACAAAAAATACATTAATAACTAATTTTTTCTTAATAATTAATTATTAAAATTTAATATTATAATAATTTTGTCATGTACTATATTATAAAAAAATATTGTAGTATTGATATGGTATGACATTAGATTTGTTTTATTTTTTATAACATAATTATCACACTGTTTCAAAGCACTAAGATAAATACTACACCCTGGTGTAAAACGAACCGTAAGAATACGATATAAACCAGCTGGGATCACGGTTTCTTATATTATCCATCCTATAGACTAAACAACACCCTCAATACACACATTAAATGTATGTGTTGTATGCTATTGCATAACAATGGCTTTGGGTGGAAGCTTCTTTTGAAGTCTAGTTAAGATTATCATCAGTTCCAGATGTAAATAGAATTGTAAAAAAATTTAAGATAATAAAGGTACTATCTAGAATAAAATTTTAAATATTTGACTTATCTCAAGGTACGAATTGCCACTATAAAAATTAATTCTCACATGAAAGTTAATTTTTAAAAGTTTAATTTATAAAATAAAAGTTATAAATTAACAAATTTTCTAGAATTTCAAAAGAACTAAACTTTTTTATTTTGATATTTGTTTTTTTTTTCAATTTATTATAAATTTATATAATGTTACACAAAACAAAAAAAAAAAAAAATTAAATAAATAAATAAAAATTTAAACAATATAAAACAAAAATTTAACACATAAGCTTCTTGCATTTTACCTATCTCATTTGAAATAAAAGTTTTTCTTAGAAATTAAAGAAAAAAAAAAAAAACAAAAAAACGACATATTTTTTAAATAAAATCACTAATGAACTACGTAAATCCACCTTAGAATTTTTTTACCTTACCTTCAACTCAAATAAAATAGTGATTTGGGAATTTAATTTGTATAAAAATTTAAATGTGAGCATATTATTAGACTTGAAGTTAATGATCACACAATTCTTTTATATTTAAAAAAAAAAAAAATTATAAATGAAAAACAAAAATAAAAAAAAAACTTTGTGATTTTGAAACTCAAACCTAATCAAACTTGAGTTGATCCTTGCAATATAAAAACAACAACAAAAAACAAAAAAAAAACTTAAAGACGAAGAGATGAAGAAAACAAATTTGTTTTTCTTTTTCTCCATTCCCATATATGTACAAAGAGTACAAGGAATAACCAAGAGAAAAAAAAAAAAAACAAAAACAGAAAAAAAAACAAAAACTTAAAAAGGATAATTTATACAATATGAATAAAATATTATCCACTTTTGGGAATTATTAAAAATTTTATGATGAATAATATAAAATTTTTGAAAATTTTTATTCCATGCTATTTTGCCAAAAATTTATGGTTATTCGAAAAACGAAAAACAGGCCAAAAATATTTTTAATATCTTTTTGATCTTCCATTGGGTATAATAATAAGGCATATTTTTTTTTCTCAAAATTTTTTTTTGTAATATCCCCATGTAACAATTTGTAAGACATTATACATTTCTTATATTTGAGAACGTTTTTTTATTCTAATGAAAAAAATATTCAATATTTTGTTTAAGTAAAGTTAAGAATGTTTGCTTATTGAAGATAGGATATAACAAGGCAAGTATATAATAATTTAAAAAGGTAAGGATTGTTAAACTTATCGTTAAGCATGAATTTAGATCGATAATTATAATTGACAAGCATTTAAGGTCTTGCGCAGTAGACACCTTTTTATTTTATTTCGATTCTCCTACTCCTTAATGAACTTCTAATATATATAATATATAAGATGATATATAAAACAAAAATGCGCACACAGTTGAAAATTTTGTAACCATATGATTTTATTATTCAGCAAATACATTATGCATAAGTGAGATCTTATGAAAGTAATAAACAAAAGCAAACAAATCAGTTATTATATATTATATTATGTACTTGCGAATGAATCTATGTACATATGTCAAAAAAAAACAAAGAAACAAATTCATCTCAAATAAAAAATATAAAAAAGCAAAAACAAAAAAAAATCAGTTGAATTGTTCATATGACTAGCAAATTTATTTTCATATAGTAGAGTTAAAGTACTTCATTTTCATATAGTAGGTCACTTGAATTCTTCATTTTTATCTTTTTAAGTAACTGTTTCTAAATTTTTGTTATTTGTAGTAATAATATAGTTTTTATTACAATTATGTATTATGTAGGTATATATATACGTATCTCTTTAATAACAAAACTTTTTATTTTTAGTAATTTTATCACTAAATGCTTCTTACTATAGGGAATATATCGGAAACGAAGCCGTATATGAGGGACGTGTATTTATGTTTCCTAAATAAAACTTACTAACCACGAGTGTAGTAAGTTCTTTTGATTAAACACGAGTGGTTTCTGCTATATCGTGCGAAGTCTATGTCAGTTGGTAAATTACTGTTTTTTTAAAAACTGTAAATTTGACTTCAACTTGAAATATAATTACTCAACAGGGGCCCCTAGTATACTAATATTTAGCAAAAGATTGTTGTTAATGCACCATGTATAAAATTTGTGTAGGCTCTCTTGAATTAAATGAATGTTTTGTATCAAAATTTTGTTTTTAACGTTTTGAGTGCACACGCATGTACAAATTTAAAAAATTGATAAAACATACTAGCGCAAAAAAAAAATCAAAAAATAATTAAAATGTAAACTCAGTATTCAGCATTTCTCGAATTATGAAAGAATAAACATTTAAAAAAAAAGCAGAGAAAGGTATAGATTGTAAGAGGACTTTAATTTTTCACAGGACAAAAATGGTGCATGTATGCATTGAATGAAACTATTTGAATTTTCGTAATTTTTAAAATGCTTTTAATTTTTTGTTTGTTATATTTGCCTTAATTAACTTGCCTTGGACTTTATATGTTTGTTTCAATTTGTTTCAATTCAACAAAATACCCATTTCAATAACCAGTTAACCAAAGTATATCAATAAAAAGAGTATGAACTCATGTATGTATTCATTTGTTTGCACACAAATTCATATGCAAATTTGACAAACATTGTCAGAAATAGACGACAATAAGAATTTTACGTGTAAGAAAAACAAAAAATATAGTAAACAAAAGAGAGTAACAAAAAAAATTGGCTGAAATTAAATAAATAAAGTTTATAATTTTGAAAAAAATTTTCGACAAAAATTTCGTTGAAATATTTAACAATATTATTTTGTAAATTGTATCAACTATGCATAAGATTTTTAGGAGACCTAACTAAAACAGCGTTATCATATTCTTTAAATTCTGTGATTTGTAAATAGATGTTGTCCTCAGTATTATTTTATAATCGTATACCAATATAATAAATATTTAGGTTTACTAATATAATTAATAAAAAATAATAATGTTTGTAACTCCAAATTATTACTGACAAAAATGTTAATAATATTTTATATTATTGTAATGTAATTATAATTTAATATTTTTAATAGGTATATACGAAAATAATAATGTTTAAAACGAAAATATTAAAATAATAAAAGATCAGAATTAATCATCGTATAAGGGAACAAACTAAATTAGAACTAACATTTTTTGCCAGCCTGCCTCATATAAATAATGGGAGGAAACGTAAACAAATCCAAAGGAGAATAATGAGAACCAAAATTATTTTACAGCATAAATGAAAAGACAAACATCTGTTTTGTACCTTTTCTCTCTCATAATAAATTTTGTGTACGATAAGTAAATATAAATTTTAACTCTTTTAACTAATGATATTTTGCTTGACTTGGTATTTCTTAAAAATCGTCTTAGGGGTACGTAAACTGGTAGTGTATGTTCTTGTTAATATAGATTATAGATATTCTTTGCATTCAACAAAGGTGAAATTTTACATATGTGTGTGTACTAATAATGGGTTGACATTTCTATGGTGTAAAGAAGCAAAAAAAAAAAACAAAAAAGGAATATAAAAAAAATGTGTGCAATACAAATCATTATCATTATATTTCAATTATTTTCAATCATCATTTTCATAATATTTTTTTTGTCTTTTTAATTTGGTTTCTTTTATTAATCTCTTTCTTTTATTATTTCTCTTTCTCTGACTAAGTATATGCAAATGTACGTACATGTGTCATATAGGGCTTGCATTTGTTACATACATAATCATATGGCTTAGTTTAATTGAAAATAAAATGCAAACATTATTTATGGAAAAAAACAAAATTTGAACCTATCAGTTATCTATCACTCAGTTAGAAATGACTCTTCTCGCATGTAAAAAAAGTTCAATTTCGATTTATGCATGTATATATTATACTTTTATATGCCAATTTATGCTTAGGCAGCGTATACACCTCGGACAAAATCGAATTTTATCGTAGATAAAGTCGGATGAGTGTTTACATTTCAGACTTTTCCACAGATTTAAATCTACGATTTTACGTCAAATATTTTTTGTATTTAACAGGGTTTCTTTTTATAAAGTGCGTAATTTTTTAATACGTAAATTAAAAAATTCAAAGGTATCTAATCAAAACTCTCCAAAACTTTTTTAAAAATATACATATTTTTATAAACTTTGTTACAGTAATATAAAATATAATTACACATTTGAAGTATGAGCAATAATAACCAAATTGCGTTAGAGTGAATTTTAGTGCCATTTGATTAGATGTGTTGTTCTTTGAAAATATAATATTTTTCATTAAAAAAATATTTTCACTAAAAAGTCGAAAATAAAATAAGGAAAAAAAATTTTTTTTTAGAAATATTTGCCTTCAATTTAAGCGTACTAAAACTACAAAAATAAACTTTAGAATCGCAGCTTGATATAATGTTTTCATAGCAAATTATGATTGTAATTACGGAAAAAGCAAATTATCTTTTTAGACTTTTTACCAAATCTCTTAATCTCATCTCAAGACTTCCTAGAATTTCGGCTAATTTGCTTTTTCCGTAATTACAATCATAATTTGCTATGAAAACATTATATCAAGCTGCGATTCTAAAGTTTATTTTTGTAGTTTTAGTACGCTTAAATTGAAGGCAAATATTTCTAAAAAAAAATTTTTTTTCCTTATTTTATTTTTGTTTCTTCTTTCGTTTTTGTTTTTGTTTTTTCCTTTTCAGTTTTATTATCTTTTAATATCAATTATTTTCGTTTTTGAGTGAAAAATGAAGATTAATGACAAATTACAGTGCTTCTTGATATTTTAATTGATAATGATACTAACGCTTTTGAAAAGAATCTGACCATATATTATCAGAAAATGACTCAGAAAGTTATTATGTTAATATTTTTTTTTATTTTTTTTTATTATTGTTATTAGTTTGTAACGTAGGTACTTTCAAGACAAAACCAAATGAGTCATGGTTTATTTAAATTTTTATTATTATGTTTTTTGTTATTATTGTAATGCAGTATTGATCGCTGGGGTTAAACTAGACTTGTTTTATTTTTTTTTTCATTATTTTTATAAATTTATGCTTGAACAACCAAAAAATTAATATTAGTTAGCAAAAATACTAATTTTATTATTATTTATGTAATAATGAATAAATTTTTTGGGACAAAGGATGAAATAAAGCAAATAAAAATATTTTTCATTTATTTTTGTTTTATTTTTTATAAAAACAAATCAACAGATATTCGAATTCATGATAAAAAATATTAAAAAATAAAATTTTTGTATATTTTTTTGAATTAAAATTTAGTAGGACAGAAATGGTACATGTGTGTACTTAAGGTTATAAAAAATAAGATCAGATCGCCATTTCAAATAATTGAAGCCAATAATAATTGCTTTTTTACTTTTCAATAATAATTGCTAGCAATAATGAATAAAAGTCGTCTATGATGACTATCTTGATGTGGAACTTTGAAATTTGCTATGAATGGTGATGAAATTGTTGAGCGACATAAAACAGTATATGTAACTACTATTTGTAAGGTATTAGTTGACCCCTTGTATACAAACAAACAAAAGGTTTGGCCTATTTAAAAGCATTTGAGGCTTGTAAGATTGTAAAAATAAAATTTTTATGTAGTTTAATCCTTTTTAAGGTTAAGATATTTTAAAATTTTTGATTAAGGCTTTTACCTTTCAAGCTGAAAAGAGATACCAAAGATGCTCTCAATACAAAAACTAAAGTATAAAATTTACCTGGTTTACCGAAGCAATTCAATAAAATTTAAACAGTAAAAAAACAAAAATTTATTTATCGAATGAAAATTTAGTTAGTTGGGATGCTATTACAAATAGGTGTGGTATTATAAAGTAGAAAGAGATAGAAAGAAAAATGTAACGAAATATAGAAAAAGAATAAATAAAATCTTTAGACTTAATCATTCCCATAAGTTTTTTAGTTTGCCACTTGTAAAATAAAGAAAAAAAAAAAATAAAACAATAACTAATTTTATTTTATTCTTTATAATATGGAAATTTTTCTTTAGAAAGAGATAGATATATGTTGGAAATTTTTTCTTTGCTTCAATACTTTTTTTTACTTTAACTTTTTACTTAGATTTAATTTTTGTTTAAGTATGGAAATATTAAATGACCCTTACGTGGATGGAAAACTGCAGGGGGCATTCGTGCAATCAATAACTGCTTCGCAGGATCTTGGGAAAGTTCAAACAGTTAAAAATATGTAGATAAAAAATCGATTATTCCGTTAGTGGTCACCGAATGTTACACGTTTTTATGATATTCGGCTAACCAAATATACAATTTTTCTTGACGTGTCAGGAAACAAACTATAAA
Organism: Argyra leucocephala; assembly: GCA_963942445.1. Lineage (NCBI taxonomy): Eukaryota > Metazoa > Arthropoda > Insecta > Diptera > Dolichopodidae > Argyra > Argyra leucocephala. Next base: position 139,070,678 of record OZ012678.1, on the reverse strand, counting down.
TTACGCCGGAAATTCTAAGTTTTTGATGTTTTTGAAAACCCGTTGTGGTATTTTAAGTCACCTATATTCAGTAGTGTGTCTGAAAACTAGAATTCGTTTAATTTGAAAATGCTTCAAAGATTGATAATATCAAGCAGGTGCAGGTGCATTTAGTTGACTTGAATCTGAAATTTTTACAGTATGTGAATAGGAACGTGCTCAATATTCAGCATTAGTTTTCATTGAAATTGTTCATTTTTTTTTATTACCGGTGTTTCATAAAATTTGTATGGATATGATAAATTTTTATGTCTGAAATACAATGACTTAAGCACCTAAACAAAAATAATCAAGCCAAGATAATCTTAAAATCCAATCCCGAAGGAATAAGATTTCGGAGTAGACTAAATCTTCTATGAAGAAATGAAATTATCAGCAGACATGAAACAATTTGGTATCTTCAACTGGAGAAAATGTGACTACGATCGAACGTTGATTAGTCAGGCCAAATGCCTAAATGGTCGGTACACCGAAAATAAATTTTCATTTAACTAGGATAAAATTTAGCTGAATAAATATGTTTTCTAACGATTCACAAAAAGACATAATTAAAATAGGATAAAAAATTGAAAGCTAAATATTCAAATATTGAGTTAGTTCCATTTAACATCTGCCTGTTTGAATTTTGGTTGCGTGTATCTCAAGTTAAAAGATCGATTAAAAAACCGCGTAATGCAATAATTGCAAGAACCTGGTAGCAAATTCCATGCTTCGGAATCCTCTGAGTTTTTTCGTTTCTCCTCCACTCATCGGTCTTTATCTTTGACCGGAATTTAATTTTCTATTCTCCGGCATTTTTTATGCCAGACCCAATACAATTTTAATATTTTATCATAATAGAGTTCATTGTTGCACCAGGATAGCCATTGGTAATTTTATTGTATAGAGCAGAAAGTTATTAATGAAATATTTATTTCCATGCTGTCAATTATTTATAGTCATATTTATAGTATATATTTATAGTCTTACACTCATATAATGTAATTTTTATGTTTCTTTGAATCTCTTTGCGTATTATGGCAGACCCCAGATATATGAAATTTTGCTCATTTTCAACATTCAAATATTGAATAGATCACACATATACGATTCGCCACTTTGGTTGAGTTTTTAATGCTATTTATACGCTGGATAACGGTCTTAAAATTGTGAAATATCTAGAAAGTGAATGTTGTTGAGATTATCTTTTGGACTATACATGTTATCATCTTATGATTTTACGTTTAATAAATCTATGGTTCATCTGTGCTTATTTCTTCTACTAATACCATTTACGACATTTTTTGTTTTTGTTTAAATTTGTTTATGTATACACAACCAGAATGATTATTTGTACCTATAATGGTAAGGTAAATAAGCCAAGTTGAGTAAATTTTAAATTTTCAAACTGCTAAAGCATAGAAGCCATTGTTAAATATTTATTAATTTATTTTATATTGATAATTAATATTTGAAAACAAGCATATTGCTAAGTCTTATTGGACAAACATATTTTCCAGTTTGATTATGATTTTTGATTTCGGTAGCATTTTCTGACTATCCAAAGTAGTATGTAGTTTTTATAGACTTATTTTATTTATTTTTATTTTACTTTTTTATTAATGGCAAAAAATAATTGAGAGTATAATCTGGTAACAAATTAAATAAAAATGAATCTATTCTATTTAAGAAGGCTTAGTTCCTGACAATAGCAGTAGTTTTCCACATTTAATGAGATGATAAGCCAATAATTTGTTAAATAAAATACTCGAAATATTGTAGATTGTAGTGTAAAATTGCAGTACCATACTTAATTAAGCACGAAAAGGTGATTCTACCGAAGCTACTGTAGAGTGTAAAAAAAAAAAAAAAAAAAAAAATGGATAGTAAGATGTTAATAGAATTTTTATTTTATTTTATCTATAGGAGTGCGTCTGTATTTAGATTGTTAGGGTATTGGCTGGAAATTCTACATACATTTTGTTTTTTTTTAAATGTTTCCTTTGATTTTTAAACCTTTTAGAAACATTTAGAAGGAGCACACCCAGAGAAATAAGAGCTCAAAATGAGACAAGTTCCCATGTTTAAGTTTTTGGGCCCATAATGAGACAATTAGTTTTCATAACTAATATATGATTTTTTTAATTCTATAATATTTTGAGTTTGAAATTAACTACAGTTCAAATCAGAAGTTGTCCATGTAGTCCATCACTACATAATATCTACTGATGAATTCTATATTTGTGTTGGGAGACGAACCGTTTCTTCAATTTATTAAAGCAAAGTATTATATGTCTACGTATAAAATGCCTACGTTTAACATAATATAAAAATATTTAATTACCTTTTTAATTAATAAATTGGATTTTTAATTAGACATAAATTGAGTTATTATTTTTTTATATATACGCTCTAGTAGAGGCTTGGCATTGGCAAACACTATCACATAATAATAATTTTAATTTTGTTTTTATTTTTTAATTTAATCAGCTAATTATTGGTAAACTACATCTATTGTAGAGTAACTTCGCATTTATAATTGCACAGTTCCATTTTATTTTAAGCTATAACCAAATTGCATTCCAACTACATTCGATTGATCTAAAATATAAAAAAAAAAAACAAAAATAAAAATAATAAAAAAAATAAAACACTTTAAATAAATTCACTTAAGAATAGCGCATGAAAACGTATATATTTCATTTTATCTTTTTATATCAAGTCTTAATTTAATTTCATTTTAAAAAATAATTATAAATATTTGAAATAATTTTTAAAGCAAAAATATAAGTTTATATAATTCTCTATAATATTTAATTTTACTTTTATATTGATCATTTTATTTTTATATAACTAAAAGACATTTTTTATTTTTTTTTTTTTTTTTCATTTTAAAAATTACATTTTAATAATTAATAATAATATATTAAATAAATTTATTTACATTAAAAATAAACTGTGCGACTGACATTTTCACCTTAAAATATACAGTTAATTAAAAAAGTAGTGAATTTCATTAAATTAGATAAAATATTATTTTGTAAGTAGTATTTTTAACTCATAGTTCAAAATAATTTCAAATTTTTAATAGGCAGTCTTATTTTTATTAGCTGCAATTTTCCAGGGAAATGATTTCATTTCTATTGAATTTCTATATTTTAAATAGGTAGGTAATAGGAAATGATTGAAAATTTAGAATGCTTCACCCATGATGATCTACTTTTGAATTGGTGATCATATTGAATTATTCCAATTAGATATTTATGTTTTGTTTTTAAATAATTATATTTAATATTAAATTCTAAGAATAATTTATAAATAATATTAAAGGTTATAAAATTTACAAAATTAGAAATATTCAATCATTCCAGGACAGTGAAATAAATTCTAAATAAATGATAACGAAATATCATGACAAGAAACAGTTAGTTAGAATTTTGTAACAATGTTTCGTAGAAAATATTATACATTTTTTTAATAAATAGAATTAGGTAGCTGCGGTCAATACGCGGAAATAGAATATTAAGAGCATACAAAGTAATGATTAAGAATCATACTATTTTTGATATTTTATACAAGTTTTATAGAGAGTATTATAATTTGAAAAAAATGATTAAGACTAAAGGCTAAAAAGGGCTAAAACCTCCAAATGAAGTAAGTATACTAAAGCAGATACACAAATTTATATTGTACCAGTGCACATTTGCTAAATAAGAACAATTTCAAATGTAGTACATTATAATTTATCAATGTTCATGTATGGATGACATCAAAAATGCAGTTTTAGGATTTTGGCTACAATCTAGTATGTTCCATAACGAATTGTACACAATATAAATTGCTTAATAATACTTTAACTATATGAAGGTAAAAACAGAATATAAACATTTTTTCAAAATAAATTATGTTGCAGTATTATGTATTCTAATACTTCATTTTCGATGTCTCGATGTCATTTTGATGTCTTGTACAATATTTAAATAACAACGATGTTACAAATATGCTATATCTTTAATTTATTAGTAATGCGATATCTAGTCTCTATCAACACCCATACACGACCATCTTTATCAACATAAGTTAATACAGGGTATTTTTATTATTATCCTGCCACATTGTCACTGTTTTATTATTTAAAACCAGTCAACTATAGATGGAAAGATTATTAATATTTATTAATAATTTAGAATACATTAGTTATGCAGATTAGATATAAAGCTCTGAGGGCATTTATCAGCCTACAATTAAATCAAAAACAAATTAAATGTATGAATATTTTTGAAAACGAATCGTATATATCCTTCATCTCAATATCCCTCTTATATTTATATTTCAATTTAGCTTAGCCTTCATTTACCAAAATTTGAAATTCAGATTTAGCTATCTCCTTTTTTTGTATAATGGTGGAATAATATACACAAACATTTGTATAAATCTAATGTTTGGAACTGTACTTGTGTTCTGTTGAATGAAACCACAGATTTTTGTTTATTCAAGAGTAAAGCCATAATATTGCGGTGTTATACAACTTAGCATAATTATAACATACAATCACCAGCCTCGTGATTTATTTTTTTAAAAAAATTCTGAATTATTCAATTTCTTTTCAAGGAAATAACAAAATAAAATTAATTTTTCTGAAGTATATAGCCTAATAAGTAGAATAGCATACAAAAATATAAATCAACAATCTGTCAAGCAGAGTTGAATTTCGTAGAAGAAAAATTAAAATTTTTTTACAAAACTATAATAGCTGAAACTACAGTAGAATAATCAACTACTCAATTTCTTAAGAAATACGGTATTTGTAATTATTTGTATTAGAACCTGAAGTCTGGAAAGACTGTATTTTATAAAAAAGAGAATAACAACTGAAATGAAATAAATTTATTAAGTCTAATTTAATCATTTAACTGTTACAACTGCCTTATGAAGAGGCTTTCATATCTATCTTTTTGGAATTTACGGTCAGAATTAGCATTTGTTTAATGTACCGTAATAATTTACAAGCATATTTTTTTCACTTGGCCTAATTATAGTACAAAATTATATTTATTTAGAAATTAATTAATTGATTTATCACTTAATAATATTACCAAGTTGGGATTTAATTTAATTTTTATAACACACATAATGGTTTAATTGCAATCTTTATATGAATCAAACTATTCAAATTCAAACTAGGACCTGTCTAGGTACTCCAAAACTACTATATCTACTGATAAGTCCAAATAGTGTTTTCTCGCCTTCTTTAATTTAAATAATTAATCATTCTCATTATGATTATCCTGTAACCCAATCCGTAGGGCATAAGGCGGAAGAAATAATTAATGTTAACGAAAAATATATTCAAATTTAATTTTACCCAAAATAGCAAAAATCAAAAAAAAAAAAACATTCCAATTCTCATTTATTATTGTTATTGTTGACAATTACAATTTTGTCCACATAAATTTTGTATAGATATGTTATTTTTTAATTAATTCGTTTATTTATTATAACTGTAGTTCATTAAAAATAAAATCAATAATTTTCGATATCGTATTTCCTGCTACAATTAAATTCCTTTTAGGTTATGCTTTTTTGTTTTTTTTTCATACATAATATTTTTTTTTTTGAAATGATAAACTTAAAGATATGTTCTGATGTGCATCTATAATAAAATATAATAAATGTATATAAATAACTGATTATTATTTTAAATTAATTTATATACATTTTTTTTTTTTTTGTTTTTTTCATATTTAAAATTATTAAATGAATTAAAATTTATAATTTTAAATGTACATGTGAGTCATGTGACTGAATATAATTATAATATACCAGTGTATAGCTAGATACTATATTGTTTTTGTAACATAAATAAATATCATCGGAATAAAATTTTTATTTCCAATATTTACTTTTTCATTAATTATGATATTTTGATTAAAATGAATTCGTTTATACAACAAAATGATAAAACAAAAAAATTAAAAATAAAATGTTCATACAAAAAACAAAAAAAAAAAAAAAACAATAATAAAAAAGTAAGTTTTTAATTTAAATTATTAAAAAACGACATCAAAAGAAAAACAAAAAAATAAAAATAAACTACAAGAAAATAATAAAATGATATGAAAAATAATTAATAATTAAAATAAAACAAAATATAACTAGAATAAAAAGGGCAAAAAAAAAAAATAATATAAAAAAAAATTTAAATCTCAAATATTATCCTTTATCGTATCTCTGTGTTGTTTTTAATAAATTATTATTTTTATTTTTATTACTTTGAATGTCGTTGGCATTATACTTGCTTTTTTTATTTAATTTTTTGCTTTTTAAATATTTCATTTGACTTAATTGTCTTCTGTCTTTCTCTATATTGATCATTTATATATATATATATAATATCTATATATCTATCTCACTTCTCTTTCATGTTTTAATAAATAAATTTAACTACTTTTCACTACTTTTATCCTTTTTTTTATTTTGATTTTATTTTGATTTTTGTTTTTTTTTTGTATATTTTTTATGGTAATCATCAATTAAAGATCATAAAATCAATACATTTAAATAATCAAAAAAAAAAAAAAAAAAAATGAAAATGCCAAAAACACAAAACAAAAAAAAATAAATAAATTACACAAACTGAAAAATAAAGTCCTTTTTTGCTCTAGCTACTTTGTTTATTTTGTGTTATTGAGCTACCTATTAAAAATAAAGGAAAATATTTCGTTGTTTACAATATTTTTATTCGAATGATGGAACTGTCCAAGGTTTTTATGGTTTCGTGTTTTTTTTTTTTTTTTTTTTTCGGTTTATTTTTTTTTGGAAAAATATAAAATTACATTAAAAATCTGGACCAGATTTTAATGAGATATAAATAATAATAATTAAGTGTACTTCAATAAAATATTATATTTATTGGATTTAATGAATGAATATAATATTTTTATAAATACAGAATGTTTCAAAAATGAATCAATATAATATACTGATGATGTCATATTAGAAATGTTTATATGTGTGTGTGAATATACACTACTGTTGATAATGCTGAATTGACGATCAATCAATTAACATTTGGTGTGACCGATCAACTGTCAAATCCACAAATGCGTACTTGACGTCGTCGTCTTTGATATTATTTCCGAATATAAATTTTTGATTTAAGAATTGTGATTTATTGTGTGTATTTGTGGTTTTTATTTAATTTTTTTTTTTAAATCGGTTTTCTATAAAGACATTTATAATAAAAATTACAAACAATAGATTGAAGTTACATATTTTCATTTTTAAAAACCTGTAGAACCATCAACACAATTTTTACTACACAATCAAAGAACAAAAAAAAAATAATGACGATCAACAACTAATCATAAAATTTTTTGCTGCTTTATGTATGTTCAAATTTGTATGCCGTTTTACATAACCGAAAGCATGATGATCGTCATGACAGTTGATTTTTTGACAGCTGCAACGAAGACGACATTACCGAAAGCAGGGTAATGTGTGTAATTAGAATAATTTTATAGACTTATAGTTAGTTGTATTCATTGTCATTCTAGTTAAATAGTATAACAACATATCTATATTTTGTGATGAGATTTTTTAAAATATTTTTTTTATTTTATTAAATAATCAATGAATGCATTATAGGCAAGTTGAAATAATTGAATTATAAATTTTAGAACAAAATTACATAATGGACCAATTACAAAAACTTTTGGTGATGTTTTGCTTTTTGAATGGCATCTCTAAGTACGTATCTGTTATCAAAACAATCAATAATCAATTTTTAACTATTTTTATAATTAAACATATTGTGATACATAATTGAACTTTAAATGTAGGTAAATATTGAATTAATAACTTAATTAGTTATCGATACCAATTGCAAAATTTAATTAATGTTAATGAAACTAATTTTAAAACAAGTATAAGTAACCGAAATATTTCTCTACCATGTCATATTTTCAATTTAATATTTAAAATTTAATTTATTTTGTAATAGAATTATTTGTTAAGTCTGTCAAGGTTAATTGGTCCAAAATATGCACATTTAAAATCAAGTCCAATCTAATAACTTTTAAAACATAATATTATCCCTTATAAATAATGTGACTTTGAATTAAACTAATATTATCAAAATTTAATGTAGGTATTCATGATAATATTAGTTTAATTTAAAGTCACTTATTATAAGGTATGGGGTATTTTAAAATATTCAGTGTTCTATAATATAGTATAATTTAATTTATTATTTATTATAAGTATATTATAAGTCTATTATAAGTCTAGTATCTAGTGTTATAATAAAATTATACATACTATTATAGAACATTGAAATATTATATTTTAAAATCTAAAATATATTAGATATAACAAACACCTCGCAAAATTTTCTAAAATTAATCATGATCAAAAGTTGAAGTACGAAAACTAATTAATATAAATAATATACTTTCTGTATAATTTTGTGGTCGATTGACTTAATAAATTATAAATCTCAAAGGATAGAAAAAACTTTTAGTTGAGCAGTGCCTATTATTTGTTCTGAATTAAATTTCACTACTTTTTATAACATCATCGATTTATTAAAAACTATTAACAATTTCTAGTACAATCTGCAAACTTTCATTATATTTTAAATAATAGAATTTCTATACAAAACTACTACTTCAAAACAGTTTTGAACTATTTTTGAAACATTCTGTATATTATATAAGTAAATCTTAATTTTTTTGATTTAATTAATAATTTTAATTTTTATGTTTTTTTATTTCTAATTAAAAAATAAAAAAAAAATTATCGTAAACTAAAATAAATTCTAACCTATAATATAAATATAATTTATTTAAAATTTTTGTTTTTTTTTTTTTTTTTTTTTTTATGGTAGTAATCTTGGATTAAATCTACCCATAAATAATATCATTCCAGTTGGATTATGTCTAACAAAATACACAAATGGTTTGTCAAGTCTTAATCTTGGTGAATCTGGTATTCTAGCTTGTCTTGGTCTTAATGGTAAAGGAACTTCTAAATATTTGGGATCTAATAAATCATCATATAAACTACGTCCAACATCTTGTACAATTGAACCAAAATCATTATGCATATCAATTAATGATGCATCATCATCATCATCATTATTTGCATCAAATTCAGACAAATCTGAATTACGTTTACGTAATGGTGGTGCTGGATACATTTCAACATGATGATGATCAGAAATTTTGTCTTCACCGCATGTACTAAACGTATTTATTTGTATCATATCAGCTAAATGTACATCTTTTTGTGATGATCCAGTTAATCCTCTTAAATCAGCTTCATCTGAATTAAATAATGCTTTTAAACCTAATTTTTGTAAGCCCAATGAAGCATTTACAAATGATCTGTGCGAAAATCTTGGTACTTGAATTTCTAAACCAGGACGTTCCATTAATGATGTTAACAAATGACTCCAAGCATTCTTTGATATACCATTTTTCATTAAATTTTTCTCTAAACGTTCTAAATTATCACCTGGCATAGCCAATCCATGTTGTCCAGGCATAACATAAATTGTACTTACTGTTTCATCAGCAGTACCAAAAGCAACAACAGTTGCATCTAATTCAGCATCATAACCAGCTGTAAAACCATTACGATAAACAACTGATGGTATTGGTACTAATCTTCTTTGACGAACCGATGGATTTACTTGGAAAAACATTTCACCATCACGATCAATTGATGATGCTCTAGAACAATCAGTTTGAAATAGATTTGCTGATACAGTTGATAATGGTCCATTTACCCATACACTATTTGTTCTTAAATATTCTAATACTTTACCATTGGCATGTCTTTTAATCAATAGATTTGTACGTCTTCGAATGATATCATTAACAACATTAAAATTAACTTCTTCAACATGACCCGAATAGAATTGATGTACTTTATCTTTGAAAAATTGTAAAATTTTACCATTATTACGATCACTGAATAACTCTCGAACAAATGCACTTGAAGCTATTCCACTATCTGTGGCACGTTCAACAGATTCTGTAATATTTTTAAAAACTAAATGTGGATTAAATGTTACCATATCATCTAATCTTAATATTTCATTCATTTCGCCTGAAGTACTTCCTCTGGCTCCCAAAAATACCATCGATAACATTGATGTTAATGCAAATGGTGATATTACCAAACTTCTGGCTGAACTAATTTTTTCCGATGTTATTGATGTCCAATAATTGAATGCTAATTCATTACAAAGACGTGCAAATTCTTGAATATCTTCTTGTAAATCCATTACACTTGCTTCCAAACCCAATGATTTTTCTGGTGTTGGATCTAATTTTACTGGTGGTCGTGTAACTTGACTTACTTGAGTAATTTTTAAATTACTTAAAGCAGCCGGTCTTATAATTGGTCTTTGTTGATTCACATTAAATGACATTATTTTATGATCTGCAAGTGATGGTGGTTGTTTAAAGTAATGAATTGGTTTTAATGTATTTTGAATACGTTTTGTTGTTGTTGTATGTTGAGTTGTTGATGTTGTTGGTTTTTGTGTACTAGTTCTATACATCATTGGTTTATGTTCAGTTGTTTCACTAATTTGACTTGTTGATTCTTCATTAGATTTAGTTGATTCACCAAGCTTAACATATGATTCTTCTGTTTCGATATTTTTTTGTATATTTTCAACTTTTATTGGAGTCGATGATGCCGCCAACTGATGCATTGAATTCGATATTAAATCATGAATTTCAAAACTTGATTCTGTTGTTTGATTTTCAATTGTTGCTAACATTTCAGAACTATCATTGAACATATCAGATATGGTAACAGATTCATGTGATTGTTCAGTGCTTTCATTTTCAATTATTTTAATTGTTGACACCTCATTTGATTGTTCAAAGGAATCTTCATCACTTTCATTCGAATTACTTTTATTCATTAAAATGTCATCTTCATTATCACTACTGTTCATATTCAAAAATGGACTTATAGTTGTATTTGCATCAACTATAGTCTCTTGGCTATTATTTTCTACTTCTTCTTTATCTTCTTCATCATCTTCATTTGTTACATTTTCCAATGTTATTTCTTTTTCTATTGAAGTATCGGTATTTTCATCATTGTAAAAAATTGTTGTTATTTCTATGGGTGGTTCTGTAGTTTTTTGTAATATTTCAACGATACTATCTTGAGATAATTTTAATGTTGTTTCATCATTGGTAGTATCAGTACCTATATTCATTTCACTTTTACTTTTGCTTTCAATTGTCATATCTATATCAGTATTAGTATTATTATTGTTGTTATTATCATTATTATTATTATTGTCGTCCTCTTCTTGAAGACTTGCAGAATAATTTTCATTTGAGGCAATTGTTGATAATGTTGTCACATCCTTTTCTTTTAAAAATTGTTTTTCATCTTGAAAACTTTCTGGGAAATTTTGTGTATTAACAGCAGGTGTTATTGGTGGTGTTGTTATTTTATGTGATAAATTTTCAATAGGTTCGTCTTCTGATGATGTTGTTGTTGTTGCTGTTCCTGCGGCTGCTGCTGCCATTGATGCCATAAGTGTTGTTATCAGAATTTTATCATCTTTTGTGGTAACTGGTGTACTCAATAAAATATCAGATTTTGTATCATTTAATATTTCATTTGTATTTTCAGGATTAATACTTGTAATGACATTTGAGGTTGTTGTATTTCTAATATTTGAAAGGATAACATCATTTGAATTATTAACATCATTTGTAATTTCAAAATTAGAATCATTTTCATCATCGTCATATGATGAGGAATCATTTTCAATTGATGACAATGTTGTTTCAATATTATTTGTGTTTTTAACATTGGATTTTTCCTCAAATTGTTGAATATTTTCGTTATTCATTTGATTCAATTGCAATGATAACATTTCCATTTCGTGAAATTTATCATCTGGATCTAATTGAGGTGTTAATTCTTGAGGTGGTGGTGCATTATGTATTTCTGCTGATAATGAGGGTATATTTGTTTCTGTATTATTTTCAATATTAGATTCGATATTATTTTGTGGTTGATTTGCATAAAATACCGGATTAGTGGTATTGATTGGTTTTGAATTAGATGTGGATGATGACGATGATGATAAAGATTCAGTTGACATTGGTTTGTTTGTCATTTGTGAGATAACATCTGTTAAAAGTGATTTAATTTCATCAGAATCATTTACTTCAGTACTTTGAGATTCGATAGAAGTTTCTTTTGTATTATCTTCCAATATTGAGGCAACAGTAGCAGCATCTTTAATAAAATCAGACATTATAGGATGATTATTTAAGTTTTCCGAATTCGATAATTTATTTGTGAATTCTTTAACAGGTATACCAGTTTCAGCTGTTTCAAGATTTTCATTAATAAATTCTTCGATACGTTGTGTAAATTCACTTGAACCTCCAGATTGTTCAAGACTATTATTTAAATTTTCAAAACGTATTTGATCTAAATCTGTAACAGATTCAGTTGATTCAAATGAATCGTAGGCAGTTGATTCATTTTCATTTTCATTGTAAAATTCTGTAGTTGTTAGATCAGGAATTTCAGTTGTTGTTAAGTCAGTTAATATTGGATCTAAAAGTTCAACAAAGAATGGTTCAATACGTACAATATTTTCACCATTTGGAATTTTACCTTTTTCATTTGATAATGTTGGAACTACAGTTGTAATTTCTGATTCGTTAAGATCATCAAAAATTTCATTAATGTTTGTAGTTTGTTCTTCAGGTGAATTGGTTGTAGTTTTAAGGTTTACTGTAGTTGTCGTCAACATTGGTGATTCAACTTTCTGTATTACAGATGGTAATTCAATTTTCTCTGTGAAATTGGTTTTATCATCTTGATCAGATTGAGATTCATCCTTTAAGCTATCCATTATTTTATCGAATGACATTTGAGTTTTAATATCAGGTTGTGTTTGAGTTAATGAATTCATAATTGCATTTAAGCTAAGTGTAGTTGCAGCATCTTGACCACTTAACATATCATAAGTTATTGAAGATGTTGAAGATGATGGTTGATTGTTTTCAGTTGATGTTGATGGTTTACTGCTTGTACTCACTTGTAATGTTTGTACTTTTTTAGTTGGTTTATATTCAATTTGTTCGTGAGTGTCTGATGTTGTTGTTGTTGTTGTTGCGGTAAAAGATGGTATCGTACTTGTTTTTGAAACTAAAGTTGGTGTAGGTGTTGTAGTAGTAGTAGTTGTTGTTGTTATTGTTGTTGATGTCTTGTTTTTGAGTTTAATTTTTTTCGTTGGTACTGTTCCAATTTGTGTTGTTGGATTTCTAGTAGTAATTTTTTTCTTTTGAGTTGTTAATGACTCTGAGAATGCAACCGGATGAGTTGTTGTTGATGTTATTTTTTTTCGAATTGGTGTTGTTTTGTGAGTTGTTTGATGAGATGTTGTTGAGCTAACAGAACTCGTTGTTGATTGTTGTGATTTAGTTGAATCAGTACTTGAAGTTGTTGGTCTTAATGTGGTTATTGTAGGCTTACGTTTATTTTGTGATTTAGTAGGTTTTTGAACTAATTTAGTACCAGAAGATGTACTTGAAATTGGATTTCTTGTTGTTATAGTTGTTGATGGATTTCTAGCTGTACTAGTTGACGATGGATTTCTTGTTGTTATAGTTGTTGATGGATTTCTTGCTGTACTAGTTGATGATGGATTTTTTGTTGTACTTGGTTTATGTTTATTTTGTTTTGTTGATGAGCTTGTAGCTGCTGTTTCATCTGAGACAATAGAAGTAGTTGTTGTTGGAGTTCTGGTTGTATGTCTACGTCTTGTTGTTTGTACTCGTTTGGTTGTTGGAATTGTAGTAATATTTTCTTTTATTGTTGATCCAATTGAAGATGTTGTTGTTGTTGTAGGCTTACGTTTGTTTACAGATTTTTTCGTTGTTATTGTTTGATTATTTTGAATGTTTTGAATTTTTGTTGGTTTAGGTTTTGTTCGTCTTTTTGTTGTACTTATTTGTGGTATACCAGTTGTTTTATGTGTCATTTCTGATGTACTAGATGCAATTTCAGTTTTTGTATCATTTCTGTTAAACAGAGGTCTTATAACTTCTTCATTTTGCGTGGTATAAATTTTGTTAGTTGTAGCATCATTTGTGATATGATTTTTATTTGGTGATGAAGATGAGCTCACAGTAGTTGTAGTTGTAGTTGTTCTACGTTTGGTTGGTTTAGGTTTTTGCTTACGTTTATTAGGTTTTGTTGGTTCTACAACATCTGAATCAGGTGTCATTACAACTTGTTGTGGTCTATTTTGTGGAAATATATCACCGCCAGTATTACCAAATATAGCTGGTAAAATCATTGACCAAGATGATGATACATCTGGTGTATCAAGCATCATATTATGTTGCTGTTGTTGTTCTGATGAATTTTTATTTTCTTCAACTTGTTTATGCAAAACATTTTGAACGCTTTCAACAATCTCTTGAACATTTCTTTCCGGATCTTTATCATCGATATGAGAATTATGAAGTACTGTAGCACCTTCTCCATCACCATTTGCTACAATACTTTGAATTTCTTTTATTGTCATTAGACGTTTTACTAAATGACCGTTATCATCAAATGTATAAAATTCATAACGATCTGGATTCAAAAGATTTATTGGAGATGCTACTTGAAGTGGTAATTGTGGTTTTGGCATTGGTTGACCAACTGCATCTGTAAATTGTGGTTCGGCGCCATTCAATATAACTGATACTGATGATAGAAGACTGAAATTAAAAAGAAGAAGAAAATTTTAAATAAAAACTAGTATTTTTTAATATGAAAACTAGATTTAAGATTAGTTGTGCATTGGATAGATATTATTGCATTGTTTAACTTAAAATTATAAAGTACAAAATAATTAAAATTGTTAAATTATTTTTTTTTTTATGTGTCGAGAACATTTTTTTTATCAGTTTTGCTCTCTTTAAGTATTTTGAATAAACTGAAACTTAAAAATATATAATATTAATATTACATACTTACGAGTATGAATAAAAAACTACTGTTCATTAAGCGACTATTACTAGTTAATTTTTTAACCCTTTCATTGGTTACACATTACAAGGTTTTACTTACTTACTTACACAGTACCGTCACTTACACAGACAATTTACCGCATACTAGGTAAGTTAATCAACACGATCAGATACGTGATAAGTCGTAGTAAGATAAATATTTGTATATGAAAACTACATTAGCAGTGAAAGGGTTAAAACTAATTTCATTATTTAATAAAATTTATTGTTTCTTACTCAAATTTATTCAAAAACTTTTCGCTTTTTAAAAAAAGTTCTGATAATGACAAAATAATATCTGAAATAATTTTTAAACGTTTGGCAAGACAACTTGAAAATGTCTATTTGATTAGCCAAAGCCCAAATAACAACAAAGTTTACAGAATAAAGTTGCCCATTCCGTTTCGAAATATGAAGCTTTGTATTTAAATTTAACCCTTTCATTGGTTACACATTGTAAGGTTTTACTTACTTACTTACACAGTACCGTCACTTACACAGACAATTTACCACATGTCTAATTTCACATTTATTTTCTACTCAAATTCCTGCTGCCCTTTACGTGTTAACCTTAATGAATTATAATAACTTAGGCCCTTATTGCGAAATTTTCAGTCGACTGACAATAATTAAGAAATTTTGTCAGTTGAGATTTTATTTGGTATTGTGAAGTGATGTTGAAAAAATTTTCTTCTATTGTGAATACTTTTTATTTTGTTTTTTGACATTTAAAATATTAAGTTGTAGTTTGTTTTAAAGTTTTTTAAATAATGTCGTCAACCGTTTTTTTTGTTTTGTATAATAATTTGTCTATTCTCCATTAATTCAACTAATTGCTTTAATTAAATTTTAATGCTATAAATTTTATTTTTACTAATAAAAATGTATATATATATATAGTTTAAATACCTTTAAGGCACATAAAATAAAAAGTATTTACGATTTTAATAAAAACGAACAACAATTTAAATAAAAAAAGACAAAATTTCAGTACCACTATGAATTTTGATAAAATTACACTGCAAAAAATTGCTTTGTCACAAAATTACTGACTATTAGTGACATTTACAATACCAATTTTTGTCAGTATTCACAATTTATCAATAGTTTGCTGACAAATGATAATCAAAATACCGATTTTGAATATCTGCTGATACATCTCAGATATTTACTGATAACTGACACTTTACAATAAGGGCCTAAGTTATTAGAGCGTATAGCTTAAACTAGGTAAAGTTCTACTGCATCTGTTTTTCGGGTAAGAAATTTATCATCTGGATTCGTGTTATAAAAAATCTTATGTAGATACATTCCTATATGCTTTATCTTCTACTGCAGTTCATATCACATAGCCTTAGTAAATTGCATTCCAAAAAAAGGAAAAAAACTTGTAAACGTAGAAAATTAACGTCTAATTAGTCTTTTAAATACGATTGGAAAACTTTTTGAGAAATGAATCAAGAAAAAGCTTAACAACTTTATACAAGATAAAAATATACTTCCTAATGAGCAATTAGGACTCAGAAGTAAACACTCAACTTCTCATCAATGTTATCAAGCTCGTAGGATAACAAATACCATCAAAAATAAATTAAAAAATTAAAAATCTGTAGGAATGATGACACTTGACATTGAAAAAGCTTTCGATTCTGTGTGGCACAATGGCTTAGTTCATAAGTTAATTATTTTTCAATGTCCTACCTATATCATAAAAATTATACAAAGTTTATTAAAAAATAGATGATTTCTGGTTAAAATAGGAACGGATGTATCGCATTCTGTGGCACTTACCTCAGGAGTCCCACAAGGCTCAACATTATCACCCATGTTATAAAATATTTTCATAGCAGACTTGCCTACGCCCAACAACTGCACTCTTAGGTTATATGCAAATGACTCCGTTATCTTAACAACGTCTAACTGCCCAATTGAAATTTCAAACAATCTTGAAAATGCATTTAAAGATATTCAAGATTAATACTACAAATGGAAAATAAAAATTAATGGCGACAAAACCAAAGCGATTTTCTTTACCAGAAGAAACATTTGGGTTAATAATATAGAGATTGTCTGGGAGAGAGATTACATCACTTATCTTGGAATTCACCTCGATAAAAAATTATTGTTTAAGACTCACATTAATAAAGCCATTGAAAAATGTAATTTGTTTGTTAAACTCTTGTATCCTGTAATAAATCGTAAGTCATTTTTAAATTCGGAAAACAAACTCCTAATATAAAAAACAATTTTGCGTAGTGTATTTCTATATAGATTTATCGTATGGAAAGACACTGCCAAAACACCTATGCAAGTTTTGCAAAGAAAACAAAATGAAATATTTAAATTAATTCTTGCAAACCCCAGACATTTTTCAACCAAGAAATTGAATAAATTAGCAGATTGAATAAATATAAAGACCACATTGCAAAAATTTAAAAGCTGACACCTGCTTTCCTGGAAAGTTGCTACAACTCAAATAATCCGCTCATAAGTGCAACTTTAGAATAGGTTTTAATTTAGGTTTATTTCTTAGTATGTAAGTAGTGGTAAGTTTTATGAAAAAACATAAATATTCAAAAACGCCAATTTTTGTCGCCATTTTTCCTTTAAATAATAAATTAATTAATAAATAAATTAGTCAGCTAGCCTAAGTAATAATTAAGAATATTCATAGGTGGAAATACAATAGTATAAGCTCTAAAAAATTTAATATTGTTAAAAAAAAAATTATGAATATGTATCGTGGCAATAAATAAATAAATTAAATAAAAAAAATTTAACATTGAATAACTGAGTGGAAACTGTAAAAATGTAAAATAGTTCACTTTTCCTTTATTCTAAAATCACTTAACACATTGATAGTGTAAATAATTATAGTGAATACATTTTTCAAAGTATATTATTGAATAACTTCAACTTTAAAGAATTTCCAATTTTAATCTTCATCCCAGTTCAGATGCTATTGTTGAAGATGTTCTTCTTTTACATACCACAGTGTTCGTATATCAAAAGTTTAAACTAAAGATAATAAAAAATTTTTAAAGAGCCACTTACAATAACGTACTACGGAATCTTAAAAAAAAATTAAAAAAAAAAAAACAAACTTAACCATAACTTTTAATATTCTCAAAAAACAACTTCAAATCTACTAACAAAAGAGAGTTAAGTTCAAGTAGTAATAAAACTTTAAACTTCATTCCCAAAACATTTTTTTTTTTTTTTGATCAATTCTCTTCTACTAAAACAATTTTAATTTTGTAATAGAAAAAGAAAAAAGAACAAAACAATAGAGTTAGAGTTAAAATATTTAACCCAATTATATTATATGTACTGCATATTATATAAGAATGTTAAAGTATGTAATATAAAATTATGTGTACGTGTGTTTATGTACATAATAAAAAAAATATTGATATATGTATAAAAAAAAATCACTATGGTTAAGATTGTCATATTTTTTTGATTTTTTGTTTTTTCTTTTATTTCACTTTGGCAATGACAATCGATTTCAATAATAAAATTCCCAATGATTTTTCATTCCCTCATCTTTAATTATAATAGAGTTGATGCCGAAAAACTTAACAATATAAGAAAAAATGTTTATAAATATTCAAGTATATTATGTATAAGGAATAGTGTTTGTAATATGGAATAGATTGTGAATATTAGAGTTGCTGTAACAGGAATTGGTATTTATTATTATTTGACTAATATAGCATGTAGGATGTCCTTATATGTTATGGGGGGATATTTAGTAGGAATAATAATCACGCGCTGGGTAAAGAAGTACGTAGAGCTTACCCAGGTTCAATTCCTAGATTAAAGCTAAGTATACTGTTAAAAACTTTTGCCTGTCAAAAAATGAATACAAAAACTACTGAAAAATCGGTAGCAAATTTTTATCAGAAATTCGTTTAATCAACAGGTGAAAATAAAATTTAATTATTTATCTTAAATAAACTTATTAGTATTAACTAATCTATCTATTCTTAATTTATCTATTATATTAAATAAACTATTTAAATGTAAAATAAAGTGAATCTAAGTATAAATCTAAGTAAAATAAAGTGAACCTTAAAAAATATTATTTAAAAATGGAACCTTTAAATAATATTTAAAATAATATTTTTAAATATTAATTTTCAAGATTTACTTTATTTTACTTAGATTTCTAGCTACTTAGATTTATTTTATTTTCCCATGCATCATTCGATTATTCACTTTATTTTACTAGATCAAACGCTACTGATTGTCTAATGTAAAAATTTTTCCGACGAAAAAAATTTTGTATATACCCGGGTATATAAAATGGAGGGCAAAAATGTTTAAGCTTAATACCTGGCGGTCAAAACAAGAACTTCATTTTTTTTTTGCACAGCATACTAACAGCATACGTAGCCTAAAACAAAAAATTCTTTATAGATTCTCCCACCTTTTCATTGTCATAAAATAAATGACATACAAATAATTGAAAGTAGAATTCTAAACTTGAATCAAATGGACCTATGCTATTCAAAAAAGCTTACTTCCTGAGAAGACTAGTATTTTTTTGGGATCGTTTAACGAATCGATATGCGAGATATTTGACAAAATTACATTGTAAGCATACTTCATACACAAAAAGATAATCCCACCTAAGATATACTGTCATGATGCAGCGTAACGGATTAAAATTAAGCTTTTCAAAGTCTCGTAAAACTTTAATAATAATATATAAACAAATAAACAAATAAATAAATAAATAAATAGCTATACAGTAAAACATTTTCGAACAAATTTTGCAATATTACTTTTCCTAGAAAATTTTAGTATTCAAATCTGCTATGTTTTCCGTAGCCGTACTGGCGCGTTGAACTGGATTTTAATTTTTTATAGCTATTAAAGCCAACCAGCATCGTTTTCATACAATATTTTTAGGTTGAAATAAGAGTTAACCGGCTAACGTAGCCATACGATATTATCCATGACATTTATTTAGAGCAATTTTTCTTTTGTATATTCTTATCTATTATGATTGCACAACGATTAGAATGGACGCGTAACGAAATTTCATCTCTTAAAAATATCATTTTTCAAAATATTCCAGTTTTAATTCCAGATAATTTATTTTAAAGATTTTTATGCGTAACGCCTGTTGAATAAAAACTGAAACAGAATTTTTATAAAATTTAAAATAAAATAAAAAAACCAGATTTTGAAAAACAATATTTTGAAAACAAATATTTTTTGATAAGCAACATTTCGATCAAACGGCATTTTGAAAACGAGATTTCGAATCCAGATCCTTGTCAAGAAAAATGTAACATCAAAAAAAATTATACAAATTTCTTAAGTTTACAATATTATGTTGTAAACTGTTGTTCGCACAGACCACCACAGCTAGATGTTATTCAGTTAGTTAGCTTAAAACAATAACTGTTAATGTGTTCGTATCAAGCAGACTACAGGCAACATTAGAATACGTAGCGATACATAACTATTTAAATTGTTACCTAATAAACGAACAAGCAATAACTGCTGTAAATACATAGATACATTTATAAAATACGTATATTTGAGATATTGGCCTGCATTCTGATAATCACAAAAATGAGAATAAAAAATCTCATATCATTTTAATGACATTTTCTAATTTCGATAGTCGATAAAAATGATATGGAAATATTTTATTGTATTAAACCGGCAGCACTTTATTATATTTTTTGATTATTTTAATTTACTGTTCATATTGGGTTTTAAGATTTTTTGTTTAGTAAGAGTGACATTAGAGTTCAAAAGTAAATAAATTTAGCTATTGTGGAAAATTAAAAATAAAAGTAAATAATTACGAATTTGTGTAAACATGTGAACATTTCAAAGGTTGCAAAATATTAGAAAAATATGTTAAAAAATATAAAATCAAATGTAAAATCTATCAAACAATAATATTCAAACTAATTTGTTGAATCCATATTTTTTTAATTATTTTCTATTTTATAATCAAAACAAAAAGTTGTTTAACATTTATTTCTAAATGACAATAATTTTACATTTATGGAATAAAAGTCGAGTTTCCTTTCACTAATCATTTGTATTTATTTTGCAAATATCGATATTTCGGAAGCAACTTACTTCCTTCATCAGTGCTTTGCGACTAATTAATATTTACACTAATCCTTACATATAATTATATAATTTTACATTTTTTCGGGTATACTCATAAAATGTGACTATTTTATGCTTTATTGTCTTATTTTCATTTTTTACTACTATCGAAATAGAAATATTTGTGTTTCATCAAAAATGAAAATAAAATGACTATCAAAATATAGGCCATCATTTTCCATATAATAATCATGTATACTCTCCTAATCAACTAAATGTACTTTTAGCCAAGCTCCAGTACTCGTAAAGAATATATTATTTGATATTATATTGCTATGTAGACATGACTCTCAACGATAACTATCGAGTTATCAGTATTGAATTGTTGTACCTAATTAATTAACTTAATTATTTTGTAATTTTACATGTAAATTTGTATAACAACGTTTTAAGACAATAATTTGACTTTTTATTTCAATGTAACGAACAGTTTTTTGACCACCAGTTATGTGTTGAATGAAACCTATTTCTTTAGACAATACCCAAAATTAAGTAATAAAGTTTTGAGTGGTACAATTTGTCTTTCAGTAGTTGGCTGAATTATTTTAAAGTGCAACACAGCGTTTATACAACAGCCAACATTTTAAATTTTATCGTAGAAAAAGTCGGATAAGTGCTTACATTTCAGATTTTTTCTCAGATTTTATCTACCTTTTGTTTTGTTTCCTTATTTTGTTTCCTTATTATACATTAAGAATTAAAAAAAAAAAAATTTTACTTTTTCAAACTCCATAATATTTCAAAACAAAAATTTCAAATTTGCAACCTGTAAACAATAAAATGTCTACTATCATAATAACTAACCAGATAACGAACACTTTTTGTACCACGGATTATTTTTTCATTGTTTCATGATGATTGACACAAATATACATTACAACAAGCAATTAGTTTGAGTTAGAAATCGATCTAAGTGACGAATAGATTTTACATCTAAACGTATAAAATGTAAATTAGGTGATAGAACTAAACTCATATTTAAAAAAGTCAAAAATCGATCTGTTGCCACTTCGACATGACGTGTCAAAATAAGAATATCACCATTGTTCTAACTTAAGAATTTTTTGTGCATTTGCTTTTGCATACCATTGCGTTATATACTTGGGTATGTATATTGTATTACATACCCTTAGACGACCAGAAAAAAAAAAAACATAAAAGACTGATTGTGTCCAACGGACACATATATGAAAAATAGTAAGAAAAAGCTTTATTTATATATACATCTAGTTCTCACAAATTTGCTTGTTCTGGATATATTTGGTGGACAAAAATTACATCTTTTCTTTTTTCGAGGAGGTTCCAAATCGGTAATACTGCAATCTACAACTAATACTTATCTTGAAATAGGGTTAATAGTTATTTTTGCTGCTCGGCACATATGCCGCTCATACTTCTTCGCCTAATTTGAGGTGTTACCAAACTTCTAGCAACTGATCTCAAAAAATGTTTTCAACATCAATCAAATTTTGTAAATATGCCAAAGGTTATCTATTTGTTTTCCTACGTACTATATAGTTATGGGCCATCTGATCCAGTGTATCTACACCACCTTCTGTTTTGTTATAAAACAAATTTATTTCTGATTTATTACTTCTTATCATTCTTATCATACTTCTGTATCATCTTTATGTTTAGTGGAAAGTAAAATTACTGCACGATTTGGTTTTGGAACATATATGAAACCAAAGTGGCATTCTTTCGAAATCCGAAAATATTAGTCTGCGCAGGTCTGTTTTTATTTTAGGAAGAAAGTTTTTCGGAATATATTTTTTATTTTTGCGTAATGTGCCAATAGAAGTTAAACCGTTTTGACAATAAAGACTCCGCTAATGGCAGACTAGTATAAAAAATATCAAATGTTACATTCCTATTTGTATAGAAGTACAGTTCACACAATCTTTCCACAATATTCTGAGCTATGTTCGCACACCTCTAGTTGAACCCTCTTTTCCTAGATATGGTATACCATAGAGTGGATAACTATTGGCATTGTCACATATCCACCACATTTTCATGCCGTATTTATCAGGTTTAATCGGTATGTACTGCTTGAACGCTACATCACCTCGAAAAGGAACAAGCTGCTCATCGATAGTTAAATTTTCTCCAGGTATGTATGTTTTCTTCAAATTTTTATTGAAAATTTCCCAAAGGTCTCGTATTGGAGCCAATTTATCATTGGTTCTACGTTCAGATGTGGTGGTTCGATCATCAAATCTGTTAAATCTCTGAATCAGTTTGAAGCGAGTTTTACTCATTGCTGCTCGATAAATTGGATTTCCAAAAAAGTGGATCCCAAAAATCTAGAATGTTGACTTTACTCTGTTGGTTTGTTCCACATGACAATAAAAGTCCCAAATATGCTTGTACTACTAACTTATCGAGATTTTTCCCACTTTGTTTCTAATAATTTAGAAATTTCGTCGAAAAGTTCATCTTCTGCGGAAGCATCACCTATCTGTTCCAATTATTTTTTCTTCGCTTTCTGATGACTTATCAAATGCAGCATTTTTTTCTGCCTCCTCATCATCACCATATATGGATTTATTTTATTTTCTTCATTTTCACTTTCGTCACTATTCAGAAAAGCTCGACTAATTTCATTTTCAGTTAGTGCCTTTTCAAATTATTTATTAGATTTTATAAAAGTGTAAAGTTGTCGAAATTATTCTAAAAAAAAACTCCAAATTACTAATTTATAAATTCAAAACTTCAAATAAGCTGTTTTCTGATTTCAACCTGTTTATCAATATTTTGAAAATGATCAATTATTGAAAATTAATCAAAAAATTATTGAAGATGAATAAAAGATGTTTGACATAACACTAAAATAGGGAATACCCTTTTAAAAATATTTTTATTTATTCGTTGAAATTTTATTCATGTGTCTGATGGACACATTGCGAACTCTTACGTTATAAAATTCAATTACAATAATTCTACCGTTTCAAAAATAATTTATCATTATTTTTTATCAACTAATTTATTGAACTACTTGCATACAATTAGGTGGCTAATATTTTTAAAATATATCATCAGAAATAATATAAATATATCTCTTTAAAATTCAAAATTTGTCCGATGGACACTTCTGGTCTTCTAAGGGTTAATGTTGAACCTTTGACTATTATGGTGTTGATAAAATTTACTTTTGTCCTTTGAAAACTTACTTAATATTAAATAATTTACACCTTGTCCGTTCACTAATAATTATTTTAATATTTAATTGCAAATATTCATATTTCGGAAGCAACATACTTCCTTCATCAGTACTTTTGACTAACTTTTCTAAGTATATCAAGGGAAATTGTTTTGCATTGTTTTCATTAAACGTTGGTGTAAAGAATTTTCTGACCCCTACCTCACGAAACATCTTTATGTTACTTATGTAAGGCCTACCCTTGAATATGCCAGTCAAGTGTGGTCTCCACATTACTTGACTAACATTAACCGAATTGAATCGGTTCGAGTAACTTTTCGTGGAATGATCCATTGCGGCTTCCACCTTATTACCACCGTCTTAAACTCATTGACTTACAGTCGTTGTCTGATCGTCGAATAATTGCAGATATCTCTTTTATTCACCAGATCCTTTCGGGTGTAACGCTAGCCCCTGAAATTTCAAATTATTTGGTTGCAAGATCCAATCGGAATAATCTCAGAATCGTTGAGTTGTTCCACATTCCCTTCCACCCTACCAAATATGGTAGATTCGAGCCAATCACTAGAATGCTCCGTGAAGTAAATTCTAACTCTAGTTCTTTTGATCGTCCACTAAGTGTTTTAACAATTAAAAAACGATTACGTCTTAATGTACGTTCAACTGAGACTAACTAACAACTGTTGTTCTTTTTAGCTTTGATATTTTTTTGGACTAACTTTTTGAAGTGTTTTTATTAAATGTATAGCTATTAACGTAGGTTTATTAATTTATGACTTTTTACCCTTCTACTAACAGCATGTACCTGGTTTAGTTTATTTTTAAATTTTTTAATCAAAGGTGGCGGTGTTTTACTAACCCTACTGGATGATGAGTTATTGCACAATTAAATAAAGCAAGCTTTCATCTAGCAATAGACGTCTGATGTGCTTGCTCTAAGCATAAATCTGACAGTATTAAAAAAAAAAAAATTACTTGTGTATTTCATTGTGTATAGTTTTTAAATTTTAGTTACAAGCTGAAATACGTATTTTCGTTCAAGTTGTCTCCGAATATATTTCTTGTACATTAAAAGAGATACTTCTACTACTATTAATCTACTACAAATGTCTGTATAGCCTCTAGTAGAGCAAAGAGTGATTTTGTGCGATAACTTTGGTTTCCGTCAATATTTGCTTTGGCTATATTTGAATACAATGATATTTTCCAAGAGGTTCTTAGAACGAATTTCAAATGACAGGAAATATATTCTTTTTAAATATATTAATATACTCTTATTTAATATATTTACAAGAAGAAGTTGAGTTAAGAGTTGACTAAAAATGTTTGTTACATGTAACACGACTATTTAGATATGAATTAGCGATGATAATTGTTTATAGTTTGGTATCATTATTTATTTTTGTGCTTTATTAAAGAATTAAAAAATTACACCTGTTATACAGTATTATATATATATTATTCTGCATTTGTCTGGATGTTTGTAAGTTCGACGGAACGCTCCAACACATATACAAATTGCATTAAATACATTATACAAAAGACAAAATTTATATGAAAATAAGATTCCATTTTTCAATTTGCTCTCCCGGAGGACTCAATAACGCTAATACGGTATAATTTATACTAAATGGAACCCAACTAACGAATTATAACTAAATGGAAGTGAGTACGAGTATACCATACAAAAATACAAACATTTTATACAAATTTGTTGGTATGGTACTTCTTTTTCTGTTATATAAAAAAAAAAGATTAGTGTTAGGCCAATATAAACATAAATAAAAATAAATAAAAAGTGATATAAACATAAGTACTGTAATTTAGGAACAAAGAAAATAATGAAAGAAAAGAAGAAACTAGGATTTATTTTGCTTTTGTCACTTATGACGGGTTACAAAGCTAGTAGTGTATATATAGAGTATATATATAGTGTATTTGCCGAATTTAGTGTTTACATTATATTGAAAAAATCAATAAAATAATTTTAATTTTTACTTTAGTGATCGAAATATTATTAGCTCTTTTGTAAAAGTTAATTTTTTGTTTCTATTCCAAGCATTCTTAACAATTCAGATTATCTTAAATTTTTGTGCAAATTTTGTGTTTCCTCATACACTATTCTATTAATTTCTTTTGAAACAGTATTTCTGCATCCCACTTTATCCTTTTTTATTTTATCAAACATTTTTGTCGAATTGTTGTTTTGAATATTTAAATAGTAAAAAGTAGTAAAAAATTTTAAAAATTCAATAATCGCCATATTGAATTTTAAAAATCTGATCCGATGTGTAGTTTTCTATTTTTTTCATCAGATAAAGTATGATGACAGACTATGCTTACATTTCACATGTTCATCAGATTCAAATTTAGTCGTAGATATTGTCTGACGTGTAAACACTTCTTTTATGACTCATCGTTAGCTAGACTTTGAACTAATAATAATTGTGACTCAATGTTATGTATTTATTCTGGAACAACATTTTATTAATTTGGGACGCTTTAAACTGAAATTTTTAAATTAACCCAACTTTTTTTTTAAACCGTAAATTAGGACAATTATACTCTAGGTGATAAAATATATATAAATAGGGTCCCTTACACTATCCACATTTAGTTACCCTAGAATATGCTGCCAATTTTAAAGTTATTCCTATCTACTTTTTCAATGAAAAAAATAATAACAAAAACAAAAATCACTACTGTTGTAATAATATAACAATAGAAATTTCACTTGGGGGAAATTTTTTAACCAGGACTTTTTGACGCAACAACCATTTTTATAGTGTTGTGTTTAACCTTCTATCAATGAAGATGTGCTTCTGTTTTTTTTTTTATCTTGTAGTATATTATATTTTTTAGAAGCATCACTTTGATTTGCTCTTTTATTTTGTTTTTACTTTTTTTTTTTTATGAGAGAGAGAAAAGTTAGAGAACAACATAAAAACGAGTGTAATGGAAAACATTAGAGATTGCGGTATGTTGCATATTATTATATTATTTTGTTTACTCTAATAGATAAATAGAACTACAGCAACAACAACAACAACTTCGAAAATATTCTGAAAAAAAAACAAAATTTTATTTTTTTTATGGTAAAAATGGTTTAAATGGCTTTCGTCAATTTCGTAAATGACAAAAGTTACATATTGAATAGAAATTCAATAAAACTATAAATTGTATATAGTAGATATAGTTCGAAGACACAAAAGGAGTATTCATACACAAAAAAAAAAAAAAAAATCTTTCAATGAAGGTTAAGAATATTCTTTTTTATTAAGTTATTTCAAAAATATTGAATACAAAAACAAAAATTTAAATAAATTAAATCATGTGTTGTAGAACATATGGTTGGTTTGGCAAAATAAACGTAAAAAACAAACGCTATACATTTTATTTAAGTTTTTCAAGACGTCTAGAAAATCAGCAGAAATATAAATTTTTCTTCTTAATGCAGACTTCAAAGCAATAAAGTAAGTTTTGACATATTTATGTTTGTCAGTGTTGGTATCTTTATTATTACAATATACATATCTGTTTACTAAAAAATTCATCAAATATTTGTTTTTTAAAGAAAATATTTTCTTATATAGGTACCTACCTATATGTAACTACCTATACCTATATATTTTATATTATGATAGTATCCAATTTATTTTGTGTTTGTTCTTTATTCAAGCACAATGCTGATATTTTTAGAGTAAAAAAAAAGCCACACATAATATTATTATAATAATAATTTAAAACAAAGGAAAATTTAATTTATGGAAAAATCTGCAGGAAATAAACCGTACAAGTAAAATTATTTTAATGAAAAATAAAGAGAACAAAAAAGGAATAAAAAACAAAATTCATAATGAAATTACGAAAACACAATTAGAGACTAAAAGAGCAGGGATTATTAATTTTGAAAATCTGTAACGATGCTAGCCTAAAAAAAAAACAGTACGCAAATTTTAAAGTTTTTAATTTTTTCAACATGATTTTGTTTTGTTACTATCTTTTAGAATACTCATTAAGCATAGTACAACAGTTGAAAAGCATTAAAATCGGTTCGAAATTGAAGATTTTAGGGTATTTTTTTCATTTTGATTGTTTTGTAAATTTTTAGCAAAAAAAAAAAAAAAACAAAAATAGCCCACGTAACATTTTATTGTTATAAAAACAAAATTATTAGTGCTACAAAAATTCTATATGACTCCCGATAAGCACTAAAGGTGTTATAATGATGTTTTTATGGAAATAATGTGATTAATATTGCTATAAGAATGTTCTTATAGCAATTGCGGGAGTTGTTATAATGGGATTTTCCGCAAGTGATACAGCATTGTTTTTATAAATCTAAAAGTTCGTAATCCTATATCAAGAGTTAAAGTGTTGTTATAAGAATAGAACTGCTGGAATAGCAGTAGTGGTGTTATTATTTTACTGTATTCCTATAATGTTACTAATAAACTTACTGTAGCTTTTAGATAAATATTTTGCGACGGCCATTATTTTCTACAAACGAGGTAAATTTTTTTTAAATAAACAAAAACTAAAAAGCTTTATCTTGCATTCTTTTTGCAAAAATATCATTTTTACTTAAAAGAATAATTATTTAAATATCAAATTTGATGTTATGCATTAATTAACATACATTATTAAATGTTTTAAAGATGCAATTTAAAAATATATTTTCTTTTATTTATTTAAAAATTGGTTATTTTTGGAGGGCATTGTATTTTTTCGAATTATTTTTATAATAAATGTCAATGAAATTACATTCTCAGCCAAATTTTGCATTTTGGTCATAATAATTGTAAATATTAATACAATTATTTTTGCCGGAAAAATATTATTTATTAGTAAGACATTTTTTATATAACTAACTAATATCTATCTCCCTTTCTCAGGAAATAAATATAAACTTGATAAAATTATTATTTGAAAATAAAACATAATACTTTTCTCACTCTCGCATAACATAATAATTATTTCAAATGAATATCATTTCAAAATAAAAACATATACACTAATACATGTATACTAATCCTATAACAATATTACAGTACTTGCTCCGGTGCCTTATAGGATTCTCCATTTTATTGCGATAACGTATTTATGACCTTTCGCAGCAATTGCGGAGCACTCAAATTAACACTAATACTGCTATAAGAGTGTTTATAGTAGTGTTATAAGAGTGCGCAAGATTCTTATAGCGATAAAATTGTTACGTGGGAGTGCTTGTAAATTAATATTGTATAATTATAATTTAAATTGTATCCAATAAAAATAATAATGATAAATTTTTAGCGATGCTAGCATCACAAAAAAATACGCAAATTTTAAATTTTTTCAAAATGGTTTTATGTTACTATTTTTTAGAATATTGATTAAATAAAGTAAAACAGTTGAAAAAACATTAAAATCTATCCAGAAATGTTCCCAAAACAATACTAGCCATACATGGTATCAATAATTTGTAAAACTGGTGCTTCATATTTGGATGACAAAATAATTATGTGGAGATTATTATCACGGATTATGAACTTAATTATCCCCCGTCATAATGGAAGACTCAGGCATTTATTTATTTATTTATTCATTTAATTTCTCAAAAAGAGCTAATGAAGCTCGAATAGAGTGTTTACAATTCGTTTTAAAATGCCTAGTCAAGTTTATACAAATTCAAGTAATATAAAATAATATATAATGCAAAAAAAATATCAAATTAAGAATGAAAGAAAAAAACAATATTACATGTAATAGAACAGAAGTGATGAATATGTGAATATAATTTAATGGACAATAGTAAAAATATGATTAAATGAAAAACAAATTAATTACAAAGTACGAGTTCAATATTGTGAAATTAGCATTTTTTTACATTTACTCTTAAATATATTCCTTTTTTTATATATTATAATATATATATTATCCTTTTTTGGTTAAGACCTTAGTACTTTGTAACATTGTAAATGAATTGGACTTTACTGAGAACATTTCAGACAAAAATCATAGTTATCTAATTGTATATTTTTGTATATTAAGTTTTCATTAATTTATTTTTTTTATAATATTTTTTTTTATTCATTCCAAAATATAGTTAACATTATACTGACATTATCGTCTTATATTTATTTACAGCTTAGAGTAAATCGTCCTATCAACTACAATTTACATTTTTTTTTTTTTACATATTATTACATTGCCTGTTTAATTTGGATCACAAAATACTTTTACTTGGACAAAAGGAAAATTGGAGAAACAAACCTTTTCGATTATTTTTATTTTAATTTAAAGAAAAATATGAGAATTAAAACTAAAAAAAAACTTAGGAATTATAACCAACGTTCCCTCTAAGCTGCGCACGAATTCTTTTTGAATTGCGCATTAGAAATTTGCTTGTTCATATTTTAATATGTAAAAAAAAGTCCCAAGAAATTTTTTTTAAATAAAAAATTCAAAAATTCAAATAAATAATTCCTTAGTTGCAAATTAGGCAACTGGGCTGTGCAAATTGTTATGGATTTATAAAACCATTTCTATCAACATTTTAATAGATAATGTTGTTCTTGCCATTAAAATGCATGTTTCAATGAACTCAGTACCAAGAAATAAATAATTATTTTGCAAAATATGTAGAGATTTCAGAAAATTGGAGGAATAAAAATTATGCTTTTGAATTCGTTGAGTGTATCAGAATGACACCATTCCTGTGTTTGCTTCCATTTCAATTCCATAAAAACACTGATATTTTTTTTTCACAAAATGTTAATAATGCTTTAATTTTAATTACAA
Source organism: Argyra leucocephala (assembly GCA_963942445.1). NCBI lineage: Eukaryota > Metazoa > Arthropoda > Insecta > Diptera > Dolichopodidae > Argyra > Argyra leucocephala. The sequence continues at coordinate 139,039,505 of OZ012678.1, read as the reverse complement.
AATTGTTTTTGCTGGTATAATGCAATAGCTTAGCATTGTCTGGTACATAGAGAGGATTTGAGAATCGATGATGTCTGGAAAGGTATACGTCTTATTTTCCAGAGTTAGAAGATTTCCCAAGTATATACCATGTTCCATTGTTCATCTATTAAAAAACAATATTTTGAAGAAATGGCAAGTCTAATGGATTGTGAAGTTTTGATGTCTTAATAGAATATCGCAAAGAAAATATTGATAGTTCCAATTCAATTGATCCAACCGCAAAATATTGCTTAACAGCTTTAGAAAATAATGTAAATCGTATAACATTGATTGCATTAAATGATGTTTTTACCGAATTAACAAAATTATCAAAATATTTATAAAAAAGTGTTTTTGGTTTGCTATGGGGGAGGCGCATCAATATTCTAAATCGATCATCACAAAATTAAAAGGTCGGTATCTTGGTGATATAATTTATTGGAGTGAAGATGTGAAAAAAATTCTTGAAGATGATGGTAATAATAATATGAAAATGTCATCTAGGATAATTTTATGTGTTGGAAAGTTCTGCTACCATTTGTATAAAAGATATCCTGATGCTGGCAATGACCTTTAGATTGCTTTGATCAAAACGTTATTGTCAACACATCTGATTTTAATTATGGCAATGAAAATTTAAAAATATTAATTTTGAAATATGGTAATCTCATCCCAAACATGGATAATAAAATAAGAATGGATAAGTATAAAGATTTAAAATATTTATTTACGGAAAAATTCAAAAACAATTGTCGCAATTTCAATGATCTACTTCATTTTGTTCTTCGTGAAGATAGTTTTCAAAATATAAGTATTTCGTTTGATATTTGTGGAACCTTTCAAGTGTTCAGAGCTGATTGTGAAAGACGATTTAGCCTGATGAATTTGATTAAAACAAAATTTAGAAATAGGTTGGAGGTTAATAATTTGGGTATTACTTAATAAGAATAAAGTCCACACTTAATGGTGGAAAATATTATTAACTTGGATTAAGTATACCATTACTACAAGAAAAGCAAAGATAGGAGAGAAAAAAAATAATGTTTTAATATGTAATTAATAAAAAAAAATCAAAAACAATAAAAAACTGCAATAAAAAACTTTATTAGCGAACGTTACTGTCAATAATCAATAATTAATCAGACTCCGAACTAAGCAATAACTTAAGTATTCACACTTATTGTTGAATTTTGTTTGCCTTTTTGTAATTTCATTAGCTATCGGCAGACTTTTTGATTTCAAATCTATATCCGTCGTGCTGTGATATATACCATGGAAAATATAAGATCATTTTTTGAAGCTTGTTTGCGCAATTTGTAATTTTGTTTTGTGGCAATTGGCACAATCTCCCCATATTTGGGATCTTCTGTTTATTAAGCCATAATTAAACCATAATTAAAATTAGGCTTTTTTATTTTATCCTCAACGAGGAGTCCGAAAAAAAGTTTAGGATCTAGGATAATTCCTAGATATTTAATTCTGGAACTCCATTCGATAACAGTACCTACCATTTAGGTTAAGGTTTCTGCTTGGCAAGTTACATGATTTTCTTTTCCTTGAGAAGAAACAGGCGGCCGTTTTAGAAGCGTTAATTTTAATTTACCATTTCTAATATTATTGGTGAAGAGTATTGAACCCGCTTTCCAAATTTTGCATAATGACTTCTGGATTTGCATCAGTACTGTACATGCTGTTACAATCGACAAACAAACCAATGTAAAATGAATCTGGGATGATAATATCAGATATAAAAATATTGTACAGGATAGGACTTAGAATTGATCCTTGGGGCACGCCTGCTCGCAACTGGAGTTTTGAAAAGTGAGTATCGTTGATTTTGACACAGAATGTTCTATATTAATTTATTTGTTTTATTTATTTAGTTTTAAAATTTTATTTTGTTTTTTATTTTAACACAAAGAAAAATAATGATTTTTGGGGAGAGGAAATTAATTTACAATTTGTATTTTTCAAATAACAGTATTTGTAAATTTTGAGTTTTGATAATTTTTGAAAATTGATTTTTGAATATATTTTTTTTATAATATCTTTTATATTAAATGTTAAAAAAAAACATTGGAATAAAATAGAAAATATTTAGTTATAATAACTTCATATTATAAATTAATATATGTGTAAGAAAAATTTAACTATTGAATTATTTTAAATAGAAACAAAAATTAAAAATGTATTTATATGAATAATAGAATAATGTAATTAAAAAATAAAAAAAAAATAAATTAAAGACCTGGCCTTAAAAAAGCTATATTGTGTTCAAAAGACCATTTAAATAAAGTTATAAAATAAAATTTTCCTTTTTGAAATATTTGAACAAATTGTGTAAACCTAAAATTAAGGCTTATTATGCAATTTAAGAGACTAATTGTCTCATATGCAGCTATATTAAAATGAATAAAATTGGATTTAAAATTGAAATTGAAATTGAAATAAATCAAGAACTGGTATTTATTCATATAAATAGTTTTATTTGTTTTGGACCTGCAAACAACTATGCTTATTGATAATAACTAAACTTCATCAAAACCACTAGTGCTTCAAATTGTTTCTCTAGATTCAAATTAAATTAATAGCTATTTATTTATTTTAGAAAAACCAATCAGCTAGTTGACCGTTTGTTGTGCTAGTTGTATCAAAAATACACAATTGAATACCTAAACGACAACATTTTGATATTTCTTTTAACTCTCAGAAACGTGCTATTATTTTCGAATTATTGCAAAACAACTGAATTCAACAATTTATTATTACTAAATTTTATCTCAACTAAACGAAAAATAATTAATTCAAGCAAAAAAAAAAAATGCCTTTTACAAACTATTTATCAAATAAAAACTTATATTTCAATAAAAAAAAATTATATTACTAAACATCACACCGCAAAACAAAAAGGCTACAAAACGGTTTTTGAATAATTTTCAATTAGAGAAAATGTACAAAAAATACAAAAAATGATTATTTTTTATTTAAGTTTTCAATAATAATTTTAAATTTTCAGTTAAATAATCGGATAATTTCATTTTAAGATTTATGCAAAATCACAGTTCAAGTAACAAGGAAGTATAAACGAATTCCAATATATCAAAAAAAAAAAAAAAAAAAAAAAAAAAAAAAACAATAAAAAATTGCATTGAATAATGTAGAATAATCAATGCAACCAATAAAAAATTCTATCAATTCGCCGAAAGGAAAATTGAAAGGACAGAAGATGAAGATGAAACAAAAAAAAACACAAACACACACACACAAAAATTATCAGAAAAAGACCCACAAAAATATAACGGGAAAAAGAAAATTTTTATATTTGCATAATCTGATGATGATAATCTCTTGTTTCACTTACTTAGGATGTTGTTCAAGCCAACAAATGAAATTAACGTCAGCTTCTTTAGCCTTTGGTGAATTTGTGATTGGTTATTATGCAAATATATATTTTTATTTTATGTTTTTTGCAGTTTTAAAAGTTATTTGGTAAAACCGTGCATGCATAACACAAAATGCTAATAAGTTAGCTTAAAAACTTTAATGAATCATTTTACCACCAGGATTGCTTTTAATTTAATAATTAATGATAATTTTGCTAAAGGTAATTCACAAATTTTTTTATTTGGCATAATGAAGGAGAATATAAACGTAAGATATTATATTAGAAAATAAGAAATATTCGGTAATTTATATCTCAATCAAAATAAGTTTGGTGAAATATCTATACTTAAATGTTCGATTCAATATTGATAGAACTGAATATTATTTCAATGAGGCTTTTAACAAAATTTTACCTTGTTGTGTAATAATTGTAAGCTTTTCACTTCATTTTAATTTTCTTTTTCATAAAATTATTAACATTTCGTATTGTAAATTCAGAAGGTAAGTATTTATTTAGTAATTTATCATTCATAAATTTTAAATATTTTGCTTAGTGTTTTGATGATATTGTAAATATATTTTGTTGATAGCTATATTCATTTTATTTAAATTGTATGTCATTTTTTCATTCTATGGATGGTTAAAGTTTGAAAAATATATAGAAATTTATATAAATAACCGTGATTTTCGAAACGTCAAAAACTACGATTGTGAGACGGGTTTATCATTGTCCTGCAACCTCATCCATGGGGCATAGGGCGGAATTAAATTCTTTCCAACGGCTCCTATCTGCGGCTAACCTCTTCAATTGTGGCCACGTTCTTTGCTGGGTACTTGCTTCGGCTAATACAATTCACCACGTTTTTCTCGGCCTTTCGACGTGACGTGTACCCTGAGGATTCCATTCGGAACATTGTTTTGCGATGTTGTTATCAGGTTTCCTCAAAGTGTGCCCGATCCAACGCCATTTCCTCTGTCGGATTTGCACGTCTATTTGTGGTTGTTTCGTTTTTTGCCACAGCGTTCTGTTGGAAATGATCTGTGGCCAACAAAATGTTTAGGATGCACCGGAGAAGACATCTATTGCTGTAGGCTTGGAGTTTCCTGGTGATGTTTGCTGAAACTTTCCATGTTTTGCAAGCGTACAGGAGAACAGATTTTACACTTGCGTTGAATATTCTTATTTTTGTGCGCAGAGATAGAGGTTGCTTGCCTGCCATATTTTTGAAAGCATCCCGAAAGCAGGACGGGCTTTACTGATGCGGGCTTCAATATCCAAATCGGCGCCTCCATCTGATAACACGATGCTGCCCAAGCAATTGAACGTAGTCACCTCTTCGACTCGCATTTCTTCATGGAGGATCGGATGTTGTGATGTGTGAGTTGTGCGCATGATTTTAGTTTTAGCTGAATTGACTTTTAGGCTCGCACTTTTTCCAGTGTCATACAGCTTTTGGCACATATCGTTCAAACCTCCATTTATGTATGTGACAATAAACACACATCGTCGGCGTAATCTAAGTGGCTGATACGTTCGAAAGGACGCCACTGGATACCGTTGTCTCGTTTACACCCACAGTAGTAATCATTATGTCATCCATTACTACAAAAAACAATATGGGTGATAAAATACAGCCCTGTTTTACTCCCTGACCCACCTCGAAGCAATTTGTCAGCTGTCCTCGATGTAAAACGCGACATCTTGCATCTTTGTGGGATTCCTTAATTATAGCTATAATTTTTTCTGGAATGCCTCTCCTACTAAGCGATTATCAAATATACTCTCGGTTGTTAAACTTTTATTATCACAATATCAAAATCATGTGTTTGATTTGTAATGTCTATACAATGTATTGCTTGACGTTAATAAACCCTTCTTGCAATTTTACGAACGTTTGTTTTTTGAATCTCGTAAGGCAAAAAAATTAATAATAATATAGTAAACATATTATTTAATATTATATTTGATGATTGTGTTGCATTTAAAAAAGAAAAATTAGGCATGAATTTAGCGAGCATTGATTCTATCAAATGTCAGTTAGTTACGAAAACAAAAATTATTTTTGTTTTTAAAACAAATAAAAACACTGACTCAATTGATTATTTCATGCCACATTTAAATTTTCCAAATTATTATGAACGTCAAACAAATGTCTTTCAGAAATTCTCGATAACTTCTCTGCACATTCGGGGCGTCGCGAATACATAAATTAGGCGTTTACAAACTCAACAGATTGTGTTACAATTTTGATTTGACGAATGTAAACATAAGACATTGTGTTCAACTTTTTTTAGATGTTTCGAAATTATTTATACTATTTTAAATAAATATGTACAGTGGAAACCAATTTAACGCTTTCATGTTCAGTTCAATTTGTTTGAATGTTTTTATACAAAATTTGCTTTTTGCTAAAAACTTTAGTTACCTCCAAAATTTTGATTGTTGTTAATTTTTCTAGAAATTTTCCTTATTAGACCATTTTCCTTGAAAATATGCGGTTATTGCAGGTCATTGTCTTATTACAAAACCTGCCGGAAGGCATCAGTCTTATTACATGGACTACTCTCAAACGACTTTTGCAGATCGTGTAGAGACGAGGAAGAAGATTTAACTGTCCATCATGTACTCCCTACTACCACTACTACCTACACTGGCCTTTATCAAAAAGGGAAATAGCTTTGTAAAAAAAACTTTAATGAGCAGAATCTTATGTTAGGAAAGTTGTCGTCGTATCACAATGGACCTTTACTGGTCTAAGTGTATCAGTGTATTGTTGGCAGCCACTACTACCTATCTAACTACCATGTTTTGATCTTATTAAATTAAATAATCAAATCTGTTTATTTAATTGTTTCACAATTTCAAGTATCAAGTATATACTTTTGGAAAAAGGGAATCCCAACAATGCTATTGAATTGATTTTATAAATTCAAGTAAATTGAAATAATTTTTATATAAATTTAAATAAAATAAATACTAAAATTTTGATTGTACAACATTTAATACATTAAACAAGCCCATAAGTTCCATACTACAATACCGATGCAACCTTTTAATTATAACCATAAAGGTCATGGAAGTTGCCAAGTAAAATTTTAGACCTCTAGCTTTTGTCACGCTTGAGTTTTGGAATGGGTATTTAAATACCCAATCAGCGGTACCGCAAAGTTCTGAATAAAAAATTAAAGTCGTGAATAAAGTTCCCTCTCAAAAAAGTATCCCGGATAAACTAATCGAAACATTTTTCCATTTACAGAACCACGGGTACAGTAATTAGATTCTATATTTTTCGAAAACTAATTTCGAACTATTTCGATATTGGATGTTATCTAATACTAAAATCATGTTCATGTTATCTATTACTAAACCAATTTTGTTAATTGGTGTTATTTTAATATTACTACCTGTGCAGAATCTATCATGTGTATGTAACGATCATATCTATATGTTGCTTTCCGAATAGTGTACCCGGGTGTAAAAATCCAATTAGAGTACCTGGGTATACCAATTGGATTTATTATTTTTTTTAGAATATTGGGATTTTCCAATTAGAGTACTTGGGTATTATAATATTCAGAACTTTACGGTAGAGGTATTACATTTTATATAATTTTTTTTAAATTTTGATTGAATTGGTAAAGTTGTAATTTTTCAAATGTAGTTTTATATAAAGTTAGTATATGATTTAGAATTCTGTTTAAACTAGCGACAATAGCGTGATTTTGAAGTTTTATGGTGACGTTTCCAGGCTTCAAAAATCATAGGTGAATTGATATCAACGTTTTCAAAAAATAGTATTTGCTGCTACAGAATGGTAGGAAATTGTAGATAAGAAATTTACTGTATTAAAAATTATATAATCGATAAGTTAAACGATTAGTTAAACTGATTAAGGTTCCTATTATATGTAATTCGATAACGATTAGAATTTGATCGAACGAAATGTCAAAATGCAAAATTGCCATTATGTTCTTCGATATCGTTCAGAAATTGTCGACGAAATCGATAAAGTTTATCGATGTAAAATTTTATCACGAAAGAGACATCGAAAGAGAGATTTTGTACAAATTATTTCAATTTTGAATTGAAAGGATAAAATAAAAGAGTGACACTTGGACACCTGATGTTTGTTTTATATTTGCGATATTTTCAGGAATAAAAATAAATTTAAAAGTTAAAATGTTTGTAGGTATTCTTCATAATTATTTTGTATTGAAATAAATTTTAATAGGAATGAAAGGCCAGCTAAAAATAAATTTCAATATGAAAGTTAGTGTAAATAAATTATTTCAGTATTTCTACTTTAATCATAAAAATAATATTTGTCTGACTTTTTTCTTCTAGTGCGTAATGGAATTTTGATCCATTTTGGACATAAGAATAAACTGCAAATTTCATATGAAACTTCCTTAATCACAATAGAAAAAATTAGCTCTGCTAGTCCGACATGAAAACCATTTCGTACGCTGCAAATCATTTCCTTGGTACAAACCGCACAGAATCTTAATACGCTGGCCAATTTAATTATATTTAGAATCGACGTGTTACTTATTGGCTATTTCAATTTTTACCCTAATTTTTCTAATAAATCCATAAAAGCAATGTTGTTTTACAGGAAATTTTGATCAAAACTGTTAATAAAATAGATAATAAGATTGCAGATAATAACTCATTAATTTCATATATAATTATATACGTATAATCTTCCAAATCCAGTGGATTGGAATAATCCCGACTATATGTTGGCTTGTTTTTTAACTCTGCTTTTTTAACTGAAAAATTTAACTCTGCTAAAATCACTTTATTTATAAAAACTTTTAATTTAATAATTTTTATTTTATTTAAACACTTTTAACTACAACTTAAAAATTTTCAATAGTTATAACACAATTTTTTTGTTTTTTTTTTTCGTATAATAAATTGAATTTGTCATAGTCAAAGAATCAAACATATGTCATCTTCATCGTAGATTTGAATTTTTGCAATGGCAGCATTTTAAAACACTTTCGATCAAATTTTCATCGAAATACATAATGGCACTAACGATTACAATCGAATAATTCTAACGATAACGATTCGATGAAAGTCGATCGAAATACACAATAGGCACCATCGATATTGCAATGATATAAATTTAGATAAAAATGATAAATTTAGCGAAAAAGTCTCCATTGAATGAGCTGATGAACCATAATTGTAATTGAGTCATGTTCTCGTGTTTTAAAAATCACTGTAAATCATAACATTGCTATAATGCTATCATACCATAATTATAATATCACAAAATTTTGATCATGTCAAGGACAATCCTTATTAGTTATTTGCTTATGTAAAATTATATCCGAAAGCTACATGTTTCACTACAAATTATAATATTAATTATAAAAGTATCTAATATCTATATAGTTATTTTTGAAATTGAAAAATGTAATTATGTAACAAAATACAATAAATATATTTATTTTATTTTCAGTACATTATTTTTCCATATTATCTACCTTATATTATATTTACCTTCTAATTTAATATCTAGCTATTTTTGTTTATTATTATCTATATTACAATAACAAAATATTTTTCCATAACTGCAATAATAATAATCTAACATCTACACACATATTTCTATCTCTTTCACCAGCATTATAAATATAACATTTAAGTTTATAATTTTATAAAATCTCATATTATAACCAATATAATGACAATTTAATTAACACCATAAAATTTATAATTTTAATCATGACAAAATAATATGAAATAAAAAAAAAATAAAAATTCCAAAATGTTGTCCTAATTTACTTTTTAAACATTCCAAAAAACTGTAACTATATCCTATGTACCAAAATATAAAATTATGAAAAGAACAACAACAAATTATTCTATATATTGTTGTATTAAGTTGCAGTACCTATCATAATCAGTACAAAAAATATAACAACAACACTGAGTTAAATAAAGTTCAAATCAACAAAAAACACTCACACACTATACAAAACGAAAAAATAAAACAATAAATGTATGTAAAAAATATGAAAAATAAAAAAACAAAATCTTTTAGGCAGGTAATTTTATGATAAAATTCTCGTTGTATCACTCTCTCTCTCTCTCTCTACCAATGGTATAATCAACTTTCTAATAATAATATGTTCTGTGAATTGTTGTGATGCACCATCATGATTCACACACAAAAAAAAAACATAATAAAAAAATGTAAATATAACAAAATGTCATAAAGGTAAAAAAGAGATGAAAAACCTAAAAACTACAAAATAACCTGTTGTGTAAATTACATATTCACAAAAAAAAAATATTTTTTCAAAACTTAGGAATCAGAAATTCTTTTTACCTCTTAACCCAATTTTCATGAAAATAACAAAAAAAAATTAAAGAATATTTAAAAAAAAAAAAACAAAAATTGAAAATTAAAAACGCAATCAAAACAACAAAAAATTCCCATGATATGAAATTGTTATGTTCTTATATCATTCCGCAAAGCAAACTCAACTGGAATTCCATACATACTACCACGCTCTCTCTTTCAAAACTCTTTCTCTCACTTTTTTTTTTTTAAATTCAAATTTGAAAATTTCCTACCTCAATTTGCGATGCGAATTTCATTAGTTGCAGGTTATTTCAATATAAATGAAAACAAAAAAAATTTATATTGCACAACAATAAAATAATACAGCTATATATCTAACCTACCTGTACAACAATATTAACAGTAAAATATATTAAACAATACTGTTGTTGACTGTTGCGACAGCAGTATTGTATTAAAACTGATATACAGTCAACTGTAAGTTTATTGACGCATACAAAACTGAGATAATAATTTTGTTTGTTTATGGTTTTTTTTGTGATTTTATTTTTTAGAAGAAATTAAGTTGTAGGTACCGTTTTTTTTTTTGTTCCTTTTATTTTGTAAAATTTTTTGGAAATTCTGGAAATATCTACCTTATTACAAATATTATTATATAGATATACATATACACCTGTTTTAAAATAAAGAAAACTTATTGCATAAAAAAAATAATTTTTTGTGATTTTAAATAGAAGTGAAATTTTTTAGTTTTTTCATAACTGGATTTTTTTTTTTTTTTTTGTATATTATTCTTCTGTTATTGTTGTTGTTTTTATTTTTCCTTGTATGAGGCCGGTAGAAGAAATAATATAGTTAAAAAAATGTAGATATACAAAATTAAGGATTGAAGAAATTGTTAACGTTTTTAAAGTAAAACAATATAATTTTGTTATTATAACGGTAATATTATGATCTGTAAAAGAACATGTTATGAGTATTTTCATTTACAGTTATAATGATGTGAAAATATTCCATAAAATATTAAAATTTTAATAATTTTGGTGACTTTGAGCTTGTGAAATACTCATAATACAATAAATAGCGAAACGTAAACGAATTTCAAATCTCTAAGTGTTGCAGAGGACTGAGATTGAAAAAAAGGAAGACGATAGTTATTCTGGCAATAATTTAAGCACTCTACTTCTTCTTTTGAACTCTTTGTACATTTGGTTGGTATACTTTTCATGTTATCAATCTATGCTTTATAAAACAGGTGACATAATCTTGATAATAATATGATAAATAATTTGTAACACTTGATGAGTAAATAAAAAGAAAATTTCAGGGGAAACGATGATATAGAAAATTCGTCTGAAGAAGAGGAGTCTCGAAGGTGTTAAATTAAATTTACTTTAATTTATTTGTCAGCAAATTTTCACTAAACATGTGAACAATACTCTTCCAAAATAAATGTCACATCTCATATTATTTCCTGAAATAATTTATGTTTAGTTAATATTAACAAAGAGGGACTTCTCAGGACTACTGCTCAATTCGGTTCAGGTTGAATAAAATAAAATCAAGAAGGCAAATATTTTTGTTTAGGCTTGAAGCTGAAATTAAACAAAAAATGTTCTTATAATATGAAATTATTAGAGCGCATCAGTGAAATGCTATGGTTGAACTGATTAAAACAACTAATAAACTAATTAAAAATATTTTTGACAAACTTAATTATTAACTACTAAGAATGGTCTGTGATGTGACATACCTAAGTCATATATAAGGTTTAAAAATTATTTTTTCCAAAATAAGTCTTAAAAATTATTTCATTGCCTCGATCTAACTTAGAATAATTCAATTCAATTCAATTTTATTCAATTTAATTTTTGCATTTACATTTGAGTTTTATTATATTTATATACAGAGTTCAGATGTACTTATATCTACACAACTGAAATATTACATGATGGTTTTTGTTTTACATTTTTGTTTAATTCACTAATATTTACGAGAAACTTTAAAAAACCTTATAAATGAACTGGTAATATGTTTGTTATAAATGGTTGCTATATGAAGAAGGAGCAACAAAATGCAATTTTTAAGACTGCCCGTATATTTCCATACAATTTGTTTATCGCATTATGAAAATCACCTTAAATTAATTTTATAAAATATCTCAAAGGAAAGAGGCTTAAATTGACGACACTCAACCAATTAAGAGAGAGAGCGTTTCTACCAACCAATTACTTGAAAAAAAACTGCTACATCAATAATGAATAAACTGATTGTCTCATAAATATGCTAGTCACAGATTAATTAAAAATGATGTGTAAAATAAAATGACCTCCTACTACTAATCAGCTAATCAGCTTTATTCTTATACCTTTTATATTATAGAGAATTACTTAAATGTGTCGTAAAAATAAAAGTCTTATCGACAACCAAAATATAACATCGTCCCATTTTTCCTTATAAGTCGTATTTATTTACAGACTTTATTCAATTACATGCTAAAGCAGTTATTGCTAGCAGAAGGTAAATAACTTGCTACCAACACTGGCTATCAATATTAGAAACAAAACTGGCTATCAATATTAATTTAATGTCAAATTCTTTCAAATGTGGAATGATATTCCAATTAATGTGTTTCCAAATTTGAATATTTTACCCACTTATAATTTTCAAAAATTTAAGATGAATGGCAAAAAAACCAAATCGTTCATAACATCACTATCGACATCTTCATTCACTTGATTTTCTCGTTTATTGTAGATGTACTACATCAAACTTGTCATATGTTTTATTTTACATTTACAAAACATGCATAAGGCCTACTCTTACTACATATTTTAACCTACTTCATGACTATTTTATACCGATTTTTATCTAGCCAAAATTTCGTCCCTATAATATATTATTTATTTATAATAGATGGCTTCAAATTTAAATAATTTATTATATTCCAGATAATATTGCATACATTGGGCAACGGTATACAATTAGTTTGTAAATATATATATAAATATATATATATATATATATATATATATATATATAGTATAATATATAACTGCGGTATGTTTATAAAAAATTATCTCAAACTTTATAAAATATTGTATGTTTCACATTTGGGCATCCAATCTTAATTCATTTGCAAATGGCAAGAAGCATGCATATAACATGAATATAATTTGTAATACACCGAAAAAATGTATATAATATGTATATACATAACACTGAAGCCCTACATAATTAAATATAATTTTATTTATTTTTAATTAAAAAAATTTAGAAGATGATTTAATGTATTGCAAATTTGTGCCAACAAATCATAACCGTTTATGTTAACATAGGAAAAAATCGCGATAAATGAACCACTATGTACAGAATTTTCGAAGGTTTTTCCTTTCAAAATTTTGATTTGATTCTGAAAACTATAAGCTTACATTTTGGCTAGATTATAGATGTAATCGATAATGTCATATGCCGGTCGACAATAATTGATCTGACGGTTATCAACCGGCAATTGACTAAAATAACATTTTGCATATAAACTTTCGTATACAACTTTTGCGTACAACCCGTTGACAACTACTTTAGCAACAAATTAATATTAGAATTTATATATTTGACATTGTTTTGAATTGTGCTATTTTAAAATATTTAAAATAAATATATAAAATGATTAATGGTCAATTTAAAATACATATACTTGAATTCAAGCCGAATCGATATTAAGAGTTTTGTAAAATTTGTAGTCCAATAATCATTTTCTTCATTATCACTGCCACGTAAAGAACTATAAAAATTTTTTTTAAAACAAATTTACACAATGCATTTACATTAAATTATTACTTATCGTCTTCAAAATTCATTTTTAAAAAATAAATTTCGCACTTGAATATTTTTATCTACACATATGCTTAAAATTTTAAGCATATGACCTGCATATAACATTATTGATTCCGTGACATTTGTTTTTTGCATTATTGGCTACACTACGAAATGTGGCCAGTGCTGATATCACTAAAAGTTACAATGCTTTTGTCGACTGCAATATCGATTAACATGCAAAAAAATTTGACGTGCATATGACATTATCGATTACACCTTATGTCAATACGATCTAAAAATTATTTTGTCTTAATCAATTATTTAATCAATGATTAATTGACTTAATCAATTTATAAGGGGTTTTTTACAAATTTGAAATAACATTTTTACAAAACGATGGTGTCGTTTAGTAATATAGCGCTGCAATAAATAGCTGCAAAGTAGTAATAACGCTGCATGGTTGTACAGAATGCTTTGCAGCTAAATTTAAAATTATATTATTTTTCAAACCACAATAATATTAGACCACAATATTAGACCACAATATTATTGTAGGTCTAAATTTAGTAAAGTACTTATTGTATATACCTACAATAATAATAATAAAAATGTTTAATAAAAAATATTTTTCAAATTTAATTATACTAAAATTAAATTAAAACTTAATAAAATATTATATTACTTATTCATGTTTATTTTATTATTATAAATTTTCTTTAAATCCATTCCCCACTCGCAATAAATTTAATGTATACAAATATTTTTCACATGCAAATATGAACACATAAAATGTCATTCAAAATTCGCTGCACAATATAGCATAGATTTTTTTTGCTGCAAAATTTCCGCAACGCTACATAAAATCACCGTTTAGTAGAAAATAATGTTGTGAGTGATACAGTAATATGCAGTCTTCGAGTGTTATAAGTAGTCAAGCAGTCTTCTAGCACAGTAATCGAGCAGTTTTCGAGCGCTACATTAATTTTTTTACAGAGCTAGATTCTACTGAAAGTTTGATTTCTACATGATCCAATGATTTTTACAAAACCATCCCAATCTAACCCAATGAATTTTATAAAATTTTATTTTCGTAAAAGGCAAAGTCCTAGTTTTATATAGAAAAACAGTAAAAAAAACAATTTTTTTTAATAAATGATTATTTTCTAAAGTATTCGACGTAGACATAAAGTATGTACATATGAGTTAAGGAACAAAAAGAAACCTTTCCAACAATGTATAATTATTGTGGACGTTTTATGGTAAAATATTGGGGTATTTGACTTTTCAAAAAAGAAAATAAAGATTGTATTTTTTTTCAAAAATTTTCCAATTTCAACTACAATATCTCTATAACGGCAGCACCGATCATCATCAAATAAATGCTTAAATATGCTCCACACCATTGTTTTTCTAAAATATATGACTGAATATATGTATATCTAATAGATCAACCGATATAACGGGTTTTATACAAAAACATCAAAATAACAAGGATAATTTCAAATGTCCTTTTCGTCCTTAAACGATAAGATGTGCCACTAAAGATATATATATTTTGGAAACCTAGGAATTCCAACTATCCTTGGGATATGGTCATTAGGTCCTACGCCGATACAACATCTCCCTCAGAATCCTCTTTATTTTACTTGAAGCATCAACTTTAGACATAAGCGGTTATGTCTTGTTTCTATAGAAATTACTCTCATGCTATATATATGCATGCATCATGCCATTTTCTAATAAATTAAGAAAACATAAAAAAACATACAAATTAAGTAAAAATCAATCAAGAAACAACATAAAATTAACACCCAATAAAATTTCTAAAACACCCCAGCTATTATAGCTATACAAATACATCTTATAGCATTTAAAACTTGTGTTATAATAATAATTAAATTACTGAATAAATTAACTAACACGAATAATAAAAAAAAAGTTTTATTTTTGTAATTTAAACTATTAGAAAATTTTGCATAACTTTAGAAAGAAACTTGCTTAAATCACATAATACCGATAATAATTTTTTATTTGAATTTTTCAAATAATTTCCGGCTTCAATACCTACCTTTGTACGTATTGCGATCAATGTGTTCCGAACTAACCGTGCGTAAAAATAAATTTTATAAAAAAAAAAATAATTTCATGAACTTCTACCAAATCAATTTCACATCTGCTGATACATATCAAAGGATATCCTTAGAACAAATTCAGTTTGTATTATGCACATACACAATTCGGAAATGGTATTTGTGCAGTAAAATACACCTTATTTGTTGTTGTTGTTGTTTTTATTATTTATTATTTTATTTTTTTCAATTTAAAATATTGAAAATAAACATTGCAAAATAAATATAAATGAGTAATATAATATATATTTATTTGTTTTTTTTTAATATGTATAATATATATTTTTTATTAGTGCTTAATTGTCTATTCACACCCATAATACCACAATTTCACCACATCAATTTTCAAAACAAAAAAAAAAAAGGAAATAAAAAAAATAAGTTTTAGATAAAAACCAAACTTTTGCACATCCTTTTTTCCACATTTTGATTTATTAAAATTGAATGTCATTGGTGGTTTGTTTTTTAACTTTACAACATAAAAAAATTGGAAAAAAAAAAACTATCTATATTACTGTAGTAGGTTCATAAATTCTGTGAAACGAAACAAAAAAAAAATAAAAAAAAAAATAAACATAAGAAAATAAAAAAAATGAACACTTTAACCATCTATTATGAGGTTTCAATAACTTCGAAGTGATTTTATGTGTGTTGTGTGTTTTTTTTTTTTTATTATTTTTGTTTTTCTTCATTTGCTGGCTCAACCTTAATGATAATAAATTGAATGTAATAGTATAGAGTACGATGCTTGATTCATAACATGGTGACAGGAAATATTATTATTTGATATGAATTGCATTACTTTTGCTAATATTCAATGTAGTGAACTGCTATAATATGAACCATCTATGAATGAAACAATAAAAATATCACCATCATGAATTAAAATTTAATAAGACCATCAGTGTAGCTATATATACAAAAATTGAATTAAAATGAAATGAATGTGTGAACCCGACAACACAATCCTCTGTATAATATGTGACTCAGATTTTTTTTAAATGTTTGTTGTATTTTTTTGTTTTTTTTTTTTGGTTTGAACGCACTACGAGCCTATCTGAAGATAATTGGTGTAAAATTGATTATAAATACCTAATTCAATAAAAATTAACTACCGAGAAAAATATGGTTAAATTGTCAAATTTAATATAATATAAATTTTCCATTAATAACAACTTTTTTGTTATTGCAACCGAGGTTTAATAATTTACTTCCAAGTAAGTAAAGATAAATGTGTGAGATATTCTGTAAAATACTCTGTCTACAGATACCTTTACCAAAGCTTAATATTGTGCGAGGGATTTTTATCATGTGAAACCACCCTTCGTTTTGTTTCGTGTGGTTTGTTGTTCTATTTAAAAGCATAGTTGACTTATAGATTTATTTAGTTATTTTATTGAGATAAATTTCTAGTTTTATATGTAGGCAATGTTTGAAATTACTTAATTCTCAATTGTTGAAATTTGTGGTGCACTTACTTTAACCCTAAGACTTCGATATAGTTAATATGATTTGAGACTATATGGTATAAAATTCGTTGGCCGCACAAATCATCAACAGAGGATTGTCATAAAAAAACGATTCCAAAGCAAATATATAAGAGATAAATAATAAGATAAATATAAATAAAATAAAAATATGCGACGAAATCAGTAAAAATAAGAGACTCTGTACTTTGATGATTTCCGCCAGTTTGATAAACTAAATTTTTTATAAATTGCAAAAATGTAGGGGTATACTTCTTATATGTGGCAGAAATGTTAAATTGGACTTTCTAATAAAGTATAAAAAATATTTAATAAAAAAAATATTAATAAATCTGAAAATAAAAAATAAAATTATTTGAAAAAAAATATTTGAACTCGCCACGTCTCCTTTTAAATATCCATCATTTAAAAGAATAACAATGAAAATAGGTTGTGAAAATAGTTCAGATATTTGTACCGTACTTTTGAATTTACAGAGTAATATATTATAATGTTAAGTGGTTTTGTTGTCTTATTTCTTATAATTTCTAATTAAAAAAAAATATTTGGCATATTTGGAAAAATGTTCCAATATTGGGAAATGTTGGAAAAATGGTAAGGCATATTGTTTATAATTTCTAATAAAAAAATGTTTTGCATTTCATTATCTATATTGTAAAATTTCTTTGGATACAACTGCAAATTATTGTAGTAGTCCTAATATCAATACCCATCATACCCATATAGTCATAATATAGTCATAATATCAATACCGATGAAAACAATGTAAGATGTGGACCATATAGTACCTAAAATTAGAATACTACGATGAGAAAGTTTTTGTGTTTATATATCAAAATTGTAAGGTGTGCGCCCTTGTTCCAAACTCCACTTACTGAATAGACATTTAACAAAATAAACATTTGGCAAAAACAAATTTAGCAAAATTAACACAACACAGTGGCCTCGGTAGCCGAGTGGTAAAACACGGGTTCAAGCCCCGCGATACCGAATTTTTTTTTCAAATGGTGAAAAGGACTGGAAAATTTAATTTTCAATACAATCACATCGGTTCAAATATAATATAGATAATAATTAATAAAGATATAATAATAATAACTAAAACCTAATAAAAATAATATAATACCAACTATTCTCGGCGTAACATTCGTCAGTCTAGCATTAAAAAATACTTTCCTGTAAACACAGTTTTCTATTTCTCTTTTTTTTGAGATCACAGTAAGACTGTCAAAAGATCTTACTCTAGACAAAGCGACATATTTAATTGTCCATGAGTAAGCATCGGCTTAGGAAGAGAGAGACATATTTGGTCAAAAGTTTGGCCTTGTAACTTATTAATTGTCATTGAATCGAGTCGAATTGGAAATTGTTTCCGTTTGAAAATAAAGGAAAGATTTGAATCAGAGGAATATGTGGAATAAAAACTGTGTCCGAGTTATTACTATTTACAATCTTGGCTTCGATATAGTGATTTTTAATACTTAGTAATGATTAGTCTTGTGCCATTACATAGTCCTCTTAATGGCATAAGGTTTCTGAGAAGCATAATGACAGCTCTTCTTTTTAATTTCAATATATGTGGAAGCATTCCAATTGCTGTGGCTATTCAAAAATTCTTTTGGATATGTTAGTTGATCATTCCAACTGATCACTGTATCGACATTTTTAACAACTATTTGTGTGCCATTTATGCAATACTTTATTATTTATTTCCAATGAGTTGTCATTTCATTTGGTTACTGTTAATATTGCTCAGTCATTAATACTTTCCGGATCTATTGTAGCTAAATTTATATCAACGTATAGTTGTGCAACTGGGTCATGATTTTCTGCAAAGCATTATAGAGATAATGTTACCGTGTTACCGGTTATTTCATTACCAATATCCAGTAGCCATTTCTCAAAATCCTGTTGATTTTCTTGGGTGCGCATATTTTGACGTAATAATAATTTTAATATTTTGTGTACCTAATTATTTACATCTTTGACATAATGTAATTAAAAGTTTTGAGAAGGAAGAAAATTTATAAATGAAATAAAATTAGTGTAAAAATTAAACCTTTGAATAGCATATCCAAATCTGATTTATGAACGCCACATAAAAACATAGCTATTATTTGACAAATAAAAATGTAATTTGCATGACTATTTTAGTTTTGCTTGTAAATGAAATTAAATGTCAACATTTTCATTGGTTGTGAACGTATAAAAATATTTTTTTTTAATTTTAAAGTGTTTTTATTATTTATTTATTTATGCTTAGTACAAACATATTACAATATACATAAGTGTACAAAATTAAACAAATAAAATATAATTTTAAGCTTAATATTATTCTAGATCTTAATATTAAAATATTGACAATTATACAATTTTGTAATTTATTACCAAAGAATGTTAGAAAATTATAAATTTATACTAACTCTAAGATATATGTAAGTGCAGTTTTTTTTTTTAGTTGGGCTGCGTTTAATGTAAAATCGATGTGGTGTTTTTGTTTATTTATTAACGTAAACATTCTATTAACAGGCTCAAATTTACCATAATTGGTACGATGAAATATTGGACGAAAAATATTTTCCGATCTAAAGCGGTTTCTGTTGTTAATATGTAAGTGGATCATATCCCTAACATAAGGAGAATCAATTTCATTATTTAAAACTTTAATAATGAATATGATATCAGCAACCTCCCTTCTGGATTCTAATGATTTAAGATCCAATAACTTTAACCGGTTCCTATAAGGTGGCAGAATAACTGGATTTGACCATTGTAAATTACGCAGTGCGAATCTCAAAAAATTTTTTTGTGTAACTTCAATTCTTTGGATATGATTGAGGTAATGAGGCGACCACACTTGACTGGCATATTCCAGATTTGGTCGAACAAGAGACGTAAAAAGTGATTTAAGGACGTATGGATCGTTGAATACTTTTTAGAAAATCTTTTGACGAAGCCTAGCATGGAGTTAGATTTATTTATTATGACGTTTAAATGTTGTTTGAAACATAATTTATTGTCAAAGAGTACACCAAGGTCTTTAAAGTGTGAGACTCGTTCAATAGATTTATTTTCAAAAGTATAATCAACCATTAATGATTCGGAAGAGCGAGAGAAAGTCATTAAAGCACATTTATTAATATTTAATATAATAAAAAGAGTTTAAGTCTTGTTGAAGAAGGGATGTTTCCCTTGCTGATGTAATTTTTTTGTAAATTTTCATGTCATCTGCATAAATAGTAATTTTACTATGCTTAATGACGGAAGTTACATCATTAATGGAAATAATAAAGAGAAGCGGACCTAAATGGCTGCCTTGTGGAATGCCAGAGTTTGCTTCAAAAGGTTCAGAAGTAGCGGATCTAAATAATACGTTATAACTCCTATTAATTAAGTAGGAATTAATCCAATTGGTAAAAGAAAGAGGGAATCCCATTTTTTTTTTAATTTTAGTATAATAATGGAATGAGGAAGAAGATCAAAGGCCTTACTTAAATCGGTGTATATGACATCTGTCTGAAACCCAGCTTCCATATAGTTTTTGAATTTAGAACAACATTCTATTAAATTGTGGATCTTTTTTTCATAAAACCATGCTGGTTAGGGGACAGTAAGTTTGAACAATGATCATAAATAGAGTCAAATACTATTAATTCAAATAGTTTCGGAATACTTGAAAGTTTTGCAATTGGGCGATAGTTTTTTATATCATTCTTAGAATCTTTTTTATGAACTGGTCTAATAAACGATTTTTTCCAAAAATCAGGAAAGATTTCTTGAGAATGTGAGAGTTTAAATAAAATTGATAAAGGAGTGCAGAGAGATTCAGAACACTTTTTTAAAATAAGACACTTTCTGGTACAATATCTGGTCCAGGAAATGAATCATCGTTAAGTTTTTCCAAATATTTTTTTCAGTTTACTCGGTTCAAAGTCTATCGGCGTGAGCGGGATTCTAGGAAAATTTTCTAAATCATGAAAATTGTTCATATTTAATACATAAGAGTTATTTATGTAGGAGCTTGAAAAAAAATCTGTAAAAAGGTTCGCGATTACTTCTGAATTATTAGAAGTTATATTTTCGTGAGCCATAATATTTGGAAATTGATCTGACTTACGTTTTGAATTGACAAACTTCCAGAATAACTTTCTATTCTTTTTAAATTCAAATGCCATGTCGTTAAGGTAATTTGTATAATTAGTGGTTAAAAGGGATTTATAAGAATTAAAGAGAATTACGAATTGATGATATGTATTTTCATTTTTGTTTCTTAAATATTTTGACCATGCCTTATTTTTCTTGTTCCTTAATAACTTTAATTCCCTGTTAATCCAAACGGGACTGGAATTCAGATTTCTTTCTCTGGATAGCGGAACATATAAGCAAAAAGCATGTGATAAAACATCATAAAACTTAGAAAACGCTACATTAATGGTCACATTGTTCATTAATGTGTTAAAATCAATAGATAATAAAAAGTTATTAAGACCTGTGAAGTTTGTGTTACTGAAGTTATAACGATAAGATATAGTCGGTGTAACACTAATGGGGTTGTCGTAGCGGTAGGTGAAGCTAATAGGGGTATGATAGTTATCAATATTAACGAGGATTGCTGTTGAAGTTTCATTGATTAGAAGATTATTCCAGTCTGATGCGAAAATCAGGTCTAATTGTTTATGTAGACAATTTTTAGTTTTAATCGGTAGTTTTAATGAATTGTTTGATGACTATAAAAAAATACTTCTAATTTAAAGTTTTAAATTCATATTTTTTGTTATTATTTTCATTATTTTATTTTTTTTGTTTTTTTATTATTAATTTATTTTAAATTAAAATTTGCACCAACAATTCGTAAAAACTTTTAAGCTAAATAAAAAGAAAACAAAAAATTTGTTAATGTACAAAAATATTCAGTTCAAAACCGGTAAAGCACCACTCTGTGAAAATATTGTAAAAGTATTAAGAATACCGCTATTTTTATAGATTTAATTAACTCGTAAGTGTTTTAGAACGATTTTAAGCTATCCTTCAATGTCTTTGCGAGATATTCGAAAGCATTTGAATTTGGCAATCAGTAACAGCTTATCAGTTAAAAGAAGAAGGGATCTAGAATTTGACTTATGCAGTTATCGTTCAGCGAAAAAACCTTATATTTTCGAAAAAAAAAACCGAAAAGCTAGACTAAAGTTTACAAGAGAGCATTTGAATATTTCGAAATGGAAGACTGTACTCTTTTCAGATGAATCTAAATTTATAATGAAATCGGATGGTATTTATTTATTTATTTTTTTTTTTTTTTTTAAATTTCAAATAACTTTACAATATTAATTATAAAATTATGTATAAGAAATTATAAACTAAAAAAGAAAGAAAACTTAATATTAACTCAAAGATTAATTTATAACCTACATATTGTAAACATTTCCAAAATTTTATAATTTTAAAATTACATTTTTTTTGTTTTTATTAACTATTTCTAAAATTGCTAATATACTTTTTAAGTTTGTTTTTAAATATTTCCAAGTTTTTACTATTTTTAATTACTAAGGGTAGAGTGTTGAAATGTTTTATAGCACTACATTTTAAGCTTTTTTGTTTTTTGGATGTCAAAATGTTTTCTATTTCTAGTAAAGTAGTTATGTATATTTTCTCTATTTTTAAGAATTAATTTTGATTTAAACTTATTATTTAGAATATTGTATACATATGTATTTGCATTTCTCAAAGTAAATTAGTTGGTTTATATCCAGTACATTAAATGATTTGTATAACTCCTTAGTATTAGTTCTGGGGTTTAGTTTAAATAAACTTTTTAGCGCTTTATTCATTAATGTTTCAATCTGTTTTACATGAAAATTTGAACAGTGACTCCAACTGCATATATTATACCTAATGCTTGACAAGATATACCCATTATACACAAGTTTGGCTGCATAATTAGGAATACCACTCTTTATAGCTACACTTATAGGAATAATTTTTTGTTTCATTTTTTTTATATGTTTGTGCCATCTTAAATTTTCATCAATTATAATTCCTAAATATTTAATATTGTCGACTCTCTGTAATATATTTTCTTTTACCTTAAGTGTAATATTATCATACTTTTTATTCTGGGTTTTAAATATTATGTAGTTAGTTTTTTTATCATTTAAACATAGTTCATTATAATTCTGTCAATTGCATAAGGTTTTTAAGTGTGTATTTAATATAACTTGTAACTTCTCATTGTTTTAGATTTTGCAATTAGTGTCATCTGCATAAATATTATAATTTGATATGAATTGAGTTTTAGGTATATTCATTATGTATAGCAGATATAACAGTGGTCCTAGAAGAGACCCTTGCGGTACCTCTGTTTTTATAGTTACCTCGTCGCTAAATACTTCATTAATATTAACGCATTGAGTTCTATTTGTTAGGTAATTTTCCAATAAGAGATTATTTATTCCTCTGATTCCCAATTTTTCTAAGTAATCAAGTAATCTGGAATGATTCACCACATCAAAAGCTTTAGTTAGATCAATAAATACAGCACCTACATAGAAACCTTCATCTAATGCATCATAGATTTGTTCTTGTATTAAATAAGTGGTTTTTGAATTCAATTTCGGACATTATTAGCGTATTAATAATTACAAAAACATATACCAAATAATTACTATAATTTAATAGAAAGGCCGACATTCGAAAGGGAAAAGTCTGTAGGATTCACTTTAGAAATAAATAAATAAATAAACACAACAAAACATTCAACAAATGGACATTTGATAACTGAATAATTTCAGTATTTATATTACCCTATAAAATTGAAATGGAAATTTATAATGTACCATCTATAGGAGAAATTTTATAGTTAAATCAAAATCGTATAAGCCATGAAATATTCAAACCTAAGATCTTAAGATAGAAAAGTTATTTTCTAAAGGGTTTTGTGCTTTGCCATCTTTTTATTCATTTATAGTATAAAACAAGCTTTGAACGACATGAGCGTGAACTTGGGACTAAAGTTTTCGTTCCTAAGAGTTTGAAACAACCCTCGAACAAAAAAACTCTACTACACTTAAACTTTTGCTGTTTGGCGGAAAGATCATTCTAGAAAACCGAAGCCTTCACATCCCGTATAAACTATAATTTCATTTAACATGGGCGTGTCGCTAGTTTTATATCTTTAAAGAGACTAACCATCAGGTATTCATCAGATGTTTGTGTCTAAAGTATCTTTACGTATCTTGTGCGGTTTCATCATAAACACCAATCGTCGCAAATGTAATTTTATGGTAAGTAATTCAGTAGATTTCTGATAATGATGTATTTTTAAAGTACAGCAGTGCCAGAACTGTTGATGGAGCTGATTTTGAAAAGCAACTACTGTTACAAATTCAGTTGATTAGAGCACGGTTTACTTAGTACGGATTATTTTGAAATGTCTTTATTAATTTTATCAACCATAGATTTCCCTTTACCGCTTGGTTACGATTTCTAATACGAAAATTTGACAACTAAACTATATATTGACCTAAAAAGTTAAATAATTATCTTTCAATAATGTTTAATAACCAACTTGTGTATTAAATAGTTATCATATACCGATACTGAATTATGAAGGTATATACTTTAAAACTTAACTATCAGTGACAGTATAAATAAATTTTATGTAATAAATGTCAGGTCGTACACAAATTATCAAGATAAAAAAAATATGTAACGATAACCATAGTTTTCAGAATAAGTGTGTTAGAATAATTGTAGATGATGTAGTTCTACGTTGCCCAAAAATGTTCTCACAAAATTAAATAATCTTTTCAAAAAATTATTTTAAAAATAAAAAAAAAAAAAAATATAAAACTACATCAACACGCCATTTATTAATAGTTTGGACTTGTGTATGTTAACATTGTAATGTTGCAAGTGAACTTGAATTGGAGACAAAAATAAGAAAAACAGTCTAATGTTTAATTGCTGAAAACAAGAAATGAATAAAGGTAATAATTGTTGAACCATTAAAGACAGAAGAAAAACAACAACAACAAAAAAACCTCATGCTCATCATCATCATCATCACGGTCATTAACGCATTCAGGGTTATTTTTGTTTACACATTTTTTTGTTGTGTATGTTTGCGTTTTTGTTCACATTTTTATTATTTTTTTTTTAAAGTTGTTGGTTATGGGTATTTTATTAACGATTTCTTGTTCTGCAATTTTATTTTATTTTTTTTTTATTTTTTACTAATTATAGCTTACGTTTGAATTCTCGTGCTCATATCAATGGTCTGAAATATAAAATTTCATATATAGATACGATGGAATTGGAATGAATGTCCATAAATAAGTAAAATATTGGTTTGGTAACGATAATGATGATGATGATGATGATGATGATGATCATCATGTTAATGGTTTTCAATTTAAGTACAATGACAGAATTCGGTCGGTTTGTGTACATGTTCAGTTAGTGTTACACTATAAGTTATGTTGATGGTCAATATTAAAAAAATAATATATAACCAGCATTGAAAAGAATTAAAACTTAAAAAATTTACTGTTGAATCAGAAAAAATGGTGGGTTTTTAATGTTTTAATTATGGACGTTGATTCTTTTTAAATATAGTATTTCTTTTTATTTCATTTTTTTTTACTTATAAATAATATTTTTTTTTTTTCAATTTTAATTTCATTGTAAATATCTATAATTTTTTTTTTTGGAAAAGTATAATTATTTAAAAAATTTTAGAACTAAAAATTAGTAATTTTATCTATATATATATTAAAATATCTGAGGAGTGGCTTATGTCCCCCTATATTAAAATGACGTACCTAAATGCAATAATTTTATATTTGAAGAGAAAGTTTTTCGTTTCTAAAATTTTGAGGTCAACTTTTATATAATGTATTATGTGTACATAAGTAATGTTAAATGTTCTGATTTTGGAATTCTCACTTAGTTTTGATGATTCATCGATGTTATTGAAATGATTTAATAAATAGTTTTACTTCGAAGTGTTAATTAATTATGATTATCATTAATACTAATATTTTTAATATCGAATAAGTCTATATAAATATCTATGTTAACATTATAATACAGTAGAATATTTATATATACCTATAATAATACAGATCTTTTTTTACATTTAAATCGTTCTACATAATCTGCCTTTCGTTCTACATAATCTATCTGTCAAAGAATTAATTATCAAGCTTTATGTTAATTATTGTAAAAAGTTGTTGTTCGCTTTCATTTTTGATAATAACATCAAAATATAAATCTAAATTAAGTTCATTAACTTTTATTAGCGTATTATAAATATCGTGGTACAATTATTTATCTATAACGGAGTTGTAGATATCGTAGATAGTTATGAATTAAAATTAAATTTACTGAATACGTAAATCTTATATATAAAGAAGAATGTTTGTATGTATGTATGTATGTATGTATGTATGTTTGTGTCAGAACTCCTCTGAGACGCATGGACCAATTTTAACAAAATTTTACAGGATGGTTTTTTACTACTTGGAATCGAACCCGTGATATGTTGTTTTCCAAAATTCTGACTGGTTCGGGTACCTGTCATACAACTCCGAGCACCTGACAAAAATATTTCAAAAACCAAAGGTGCTACAGAGTTGAAAATTTGCACACAGTTACTATCTCAAAATTAAATAAATATGACTTTGACATTTTTTCGAAATTTTGACTGGTTCGGGTAGCTGTCGTACAACTCCCAGCAGCCGCAAAAAATATTTCAAAAACCAAAGGTGCTAGAGAGCTGAAAATTTTCACGCGAGTTACGTCTAAGTTGGCAACTCCAACCGACTTGACAGTTCTTGAATTGAAATCGATTTCAACAGACTCTCTAAATAAACATTTCCACAATTATAAAGTCTGAAATCGATTACAATTATTATGACAAGTATTTCGTAATAACATTTTTAATACAAATATATTTAATGTCAATAACCACTTGACTTTTATTTTTTAAAATAAAACAAAAACAAAAATGCATTATTAATAAATTACCCAATGCATTTTTGGTCGGTCAGCTATTTTCGAAATCAATGTCAAGTACTTTTTTTTTATTGTATAATTTTAAAAGGTTATTATTCTTTTGTAACAAGAAACCTTTATTTTTCTTTTTTAGAAATAATGTATGAAATGTAATAAATTAAATATTTTATGTTTGTTTGTTGTTTTGAAATACAAAACTTATTTTTTATCATGAAGAAATTTGGTAATAATTATGTATTCTAAATCTTGTAATAAGAAACCAAATTTCTTAATTTCCTTTTTTTAAAAAAAATAACACTTAAAAAATTCTTTTGTAACTTTGAAAAAAAAAATTGATTCTTTGTAAGAAATCAATTTTTGATATATAAAAAATTCAGTCTTAAGATTCAGTTAGAACCTAAAGGTTACCAAATAAAAAAAATCCTCTTCCTTTTTTTTTAAGAAGAGAAAGATTAAATCTTTGTTTGTTTTTATTTTTTGGCAAGTACTATACAGTACTTAATTCGCGGGTACTCTTCCAAAAATAGACAAATATGACTTTCACATTTTTTCGAAATTTTGACTGATTCGGGTAGCTACCATACAACTCCCAGTACCCGACAAAAATATTTCAAAAATCAAAGGTCCTAGAGAGCTGAAAATTTGCACACAGTTACTCTTCCAAAAATAAACAAATATGACTTTCACATTTTTTCGAAATTTTGACTGATTCGGGTAGCTGTCATATAACTCCGAGCTCCGCAGGTCCCTCAAATTTTCTAATAAGAAAAATAGTTTCATTGGAACCCAACATACATATGTGTATTAAATTGGAACCAAATTGATCCAGTTTCTGAGATATGAATTTTCGTTCAAAAGAGCCTTGGCGGAAAGCAGGTCCAACAAATTTGGCAGAAACTGCCGTAATCGGGATCCAAGGTAAACTAAGGTCCCTAGCTTAACAGGAAGTGGGTTTAAAATACCTGAATTTCATATCTTATGCAGACCTATAATGCAGATATATAATTTTCTAATGGAGCTTGAATTTAGCTTATTTATTTGACCCTTTTTAGTGCAGTTAATATTGCTACTTTATTGGTGATAGTCATTCAAAAAGCAAGTTTTTAAATTTTTTTTTATTTTATTATTTTTAGAGAGGAAGAGAAAAATAAGTGAAGAAAACAGCAAAACAAAATTCTCATTTTTATTCATAATAAAGAAAAAAATTTTTTTTTAGAAATATTTGCCTTGAACTTAACCGTACTAAAACTACAAAAACAAAACTTCAGAATCGCAGCTTGATATAAGGTTTTACCAATACAAAGAAGCTTGGACGTGTATTTTTTGTATTGGTTTTCAAGCTTCCCACAAAAAAAAAAAAAAAAACAACAATTACATATAAAAACATTTAACAGTTAGCTTACTAACAGTCAAACACCACATAATACTTCCGTTTTCAAACTAAAAACGAAGAAAAAATTCTAGGAACTTTAAATTTTCACGGGCAAGGCCGGGTAACTCCGCTAGTATAAATATATGAAACAATTATAATACACAAGACTCGATTGGAAAAAATTTAAATATATAACTGGTAGGTTCGGCCTATCACCGCAGCTGCGAATGGGCTTATAATGGTTAGCTGTTTGAACGCAATTCAAAATCTGCAATGCCTGATTTAATTTTGATAATCAGGATATTCATGAATAATATTCTGGATAGCTGGAACTGCTTTTAACCAGGATGGGAAAATTTATTACAAGTTTACAGAATAGATATAGTAGTTGGATTGGAGGTTAATTATTTATGGTAGTGCGAACCTCATAACTATCGTTTAAAAAATAATTTCAATTTTTGACCAGATTTTATTAGAAATCTGAAATTATGGTTTTAAATTGTTTAACGAATTACCAAATGAAATAAATATGGTAAAATGAAAAGAACAAGATTATTGAAGATGTAAAAAATAACTTTAGTTCATAATGTACGAAGTCAATTTGAATTATTAAATATGTGTATGGTTATAAAAATAGTTTAGAAGTTAATTAAAAGAATGAAATGAAAACAGAAATTTTCAAAAGATTTTTCACATATTCGATACAAGTTATTTTCGATCAGGCCAATTTTATAAAGATGCTGGGGCAATGGTCAGTTATTAACCCTACCTTGAGGCGCATTTATTTTCTATTGAAATTTAGAAAAACTTCAGTTTTCTTGAGCAAGCATTTTTGAATCAGAATTTTCGATTGACAATAGTCAGATCAGAAGTGATAGCCTAAATATCCTTAGCATAGCACTAGCCAAATTTTTTCTGCATTTTGACTGTGTTAGAGGAATTTCAGAAGGTATCCTATGAAAGGCGTAGCCGATGATTTTTCCGCTAATATGAAGCTTTATTTCCTACGATGTAAGAATGTTACCCTGGTACCCAGTTATTTGCACTTTCTTTGTTTTCGCCAGGTTCTAAGTATAAAGGGTATTAAGTTGTACTTAAAGGTACATTATAACTTAATACTTAAAACGCTTTATACACAATTCGATGCTCTCATACATATGCAAAATTTAAGTATTGTAATAAGTTAAGGAAACGAACGATATTATTTAGTTCTTTGTTAAAAATATGTCACCTTGAAGTTGAATTTAGATTTAGTTAAAAATTAATTTAATTTAGTTTTTAGAAATTTGACATTTTATTAAATGTGTTTGTATGTCATACAGACATCATTTGAGTCTAGCACAAAACACTTAGGAGTGCTATAAGCAGTGGACGAAATAAGCCCGTATATAGGATAAGAACATTGAATGTTTTCTAGTTATTTCAAGAACAGCAAACTTTAGGCTGTATGAGAATATCAAAAGCACTACCAAAAATAATGACTACGGCATCACATGAAAACCTTCATTGGAACCAGCATAATTAATTCAGTCTCAATTGAAGACAAACATTGAAATTCATAACTACAACACTAGAATGTCAAATAACCTGTGTATGATCTATCGGTCTTAAATTTCAATTCCAGTTCAATCATATTATGTTATCTGAATTTTTCTTCTTTTTATTCTTTCTTTCTTTTTTTTTGTATATTGTGATTGTCATAACATTATTTCATCAAATCAAAGTTAAATTTTATAATTCGTTTTTAATGTAATGAAAACAATAGACCAATCGCTGTAGTTTCTGTAGTTTCAAAACTGTTTGAGTCTATTATTACGGACAAACTTTACTTCCAAATTAAAACAAATATTTCAGTGTTTCAGCATGGTTTTTTATCAGGGAAATTCAAAACAACAAACATGTCAATTTTTCTTAATAAAGTCATAAATTTTGTTGAAAAAGGTTATCAACTAGATACAAGTTTTACTGAAACTTCAGTGTTAATCACTTTAAACTGCTGCAAAAAATTGAAGCTTTAGGAATATATGGTACGTTCCATAAATGAATTCAGTCACATCTCACTGGTCGTATATTTTCGGTTAAGATTTCAAATTCAAATTCTTACATATTTTCAGCAACAGCAGATTTTCGTCAAGGTACTCTCAAATATGGGACCATTATTATTTTTACTTTACATGAATGATGTTAACATTGGATTAAAAAATTCAATTTTATCATTATTGTTGATGCCTCTAAATTATATTCAACTAGCTATTCAAAGTTATGAAGATTGCTTCTCATTACAGGAGGATATCGAAAATTTCTACACTGAAAAAATTTTTCCTAGTAAGATTGACAAAAAATAATTTTGTAAACTGTTAACAAAAATTTTTTATTCATACAACAATTTTTTTTTTCTATTTTATCAAAAATTTTTGTTTGCTCAACAATTTTTTGTTAATTTGTGAATATTTTTTTATAATTTGTCCAAAATTTATAATTTGTAAAATGGAAAATAAGTTTTGTAAAATTGACTAAGAAAAATTAATAATTTTTATCAAAGTGAATAATATTTTGTTATCTTGACAAAAAACCGTTTTAAATCAATATTTGTATATTGGACAAAATTTATTTTAATTTGACAAAAATTTTTACTATGCAGTTCATTGCAATTAATAAATTTTTTTTAATTCTACAAAATCTATTTTGTCAATAAGAAAATTATTATTATAATTTTTGATGCTGTCATAGTCAAATTAACAAAAGAATTTTGTAAACAGTTCACAAAAAATTTTTTTTCTATTTTAGTTAAAAATATAAAAGTAAAGGTGCGATTTTCTGTGAAGTTGCGTTTTTGAATTTGCTTATTAAAGAGTTCAATTAAAAAAAAGTGATGAGTTAAATAAAAAAAGGCAGTTGAAATATTAAATTACCCTTAAAAAAATAAAAATCCCTTCAAAAACAAAATGAAAAATGAAATAAAAAAGATTTTTTGAAGAATTAAATTAAAAAAAGATAACTTAATTCTAAGTTAAAAAACTAAATACATAATGTGAAATATTTAAAGCTAAAATTTATTTACTTATGTATTTTAACAGAACTAGTGAATTATTTAATTTGCGATGTTAATAAATTTGGTTAGTTTTAGTTGAATCTTGTAACTAAAACATTTATTAAAAATTAGTAAATAATTTTGAAGAAGGAAAAAAATAAATTTTACTATTTTATTAAATAAATAATTTGAAGAAACAGTATGAACCAAAGAGCTGGAACAAACAGAAACTGAAGTCTGAACATTTTTTAAATATTTTGAACTTTATTTGTATAATTTTGAAAAATGTAATAAATGTAAATTAGAAAAACTTTATTTTTTTAACTTTATTTTAAACTTTTTGAATGTAAATAATGAATTTAATTTTTTTTTTGTTTTCAAATAATAGAAATGTTATAAAATAAATTAATTGTTAACAAGACTATTATTGTTTTATTTCTAACTGTAATAATATCATGCATTTATTTTTCAGACCCAAATATATTATGTAGTGCTAGTGCTTATAAGGACTGCCTTGTTTTGCTAATATAAGATATAGTTCTACATTTAACTTGTACAGTACAGTATGCATACAAATAAATAACTTACAGATTAGTTTATCATCAAAATATGTTAAAACAAAAATAAAGTTATTTATAACATAATATAAATTTAAAACAAAAATAAAATTATTTATTTGTATATGCATACACTACACTATTAACAAAATAATTCTGTTAAATCGACAACTAAATAGATGTTATTTTGACAAAACAAAATTGTTGATTTAATAAAAACTTTATTTAAATTGATATATTTTTTTCTCTAATCAACAAAATATTATTTTCATTTCAACATATTATTTTATTACATTGACAAAATATTTTATCACTAGCTTTGTAACCCGTCATAAATGACGGAAGCAAAATAAATCCTAGTTTCTTTTTTTCTTTCATTAGATTCTTTATTCCGAAATTACAGTACTTATGTTTATATCACTTTTTATTTATTTTTATTTATGTTTATATTGGCCTAACACTAATCTTTTTTGTTTTTATATAACAGAAAAAGAAGTACCATACCAACAAATTTGTATAAAATGTTTGTATTTTTGTATGGTATACTCGTACTCACTTCCATTTAGTTATAATTCGTTAGTTGGGTTCCATTTAGTATAAATTATACCGTATTAGCGTTATTGAGTCCTCCGGGAGAGCAAATTTAAAAATGGAATCTTATTTTCATATAAATTTTGTCTTTTGTATAATGTATAGGGATCTTATTTTGCTATATGAATAAACTGTTATTATGGTATTGTGTTATTTTTAAAAAATATTCATAATTTATATATTCAAAATTTTGTATCTAAATTGGTAAAATTTACAAAAAATACAAAAACATTTTCATCAATAATTTTCAATTTAAAAAAAACAATGTTTTATTATCCGGCGTAGAAGTAGAGTTAATTATCCTACTCTACTTCTATCAAGTTCTATTGATTGAACAGTGAACCTGAACAGTGAAGTGAACAGTGAACACTTAACACTGAAAATAAAATAATATTTTTGGAATGGAGCATATAGAACATACAGAATACAGATACAGCAAATAATAAAAAAAAACAAAAAAAAACAAAAAAAAAACAAAAATAATTTTTTTTGAGTGAAGTGAGTTACGCACACAATAATGACAAAAATAAAAGGTAGAAGAAATAAAGTAGTATAATGCATAATATTATACAATTCAAATATGCTGATACACATGTATATTATTATGTATAATTTTAAGTAATAAGAATAACCTTTGAGTGAATTATGTTTTTTTTTTGTGTTAAATGCTGTTTGCCTTTTGGTTATTATACCATATTAAACTATTGATTAAATTTCTATTAGTCCTTATTATTATAAATCAAAAAAATTGTTTGTTTATTTATATTATTATTATTATTTATTATTATTTTTCCTTATTATTTGCGAAGAAGACTAACATTAAATTAAAAAAATATAGTTCATGCAATCAATTTTTCCTGCAAAGGTTCAGCATGGTAGACAGGGGTTAAAAAAAAGCACCAAAGCAATTTGTATATATATATATGCATTTGTATACATATGCAATTTGTATATGTGTTGGAGCGTTCCGTCGAACTTACAAACATCCAGATAAATGCAGAATAATATATATATAAAATAATGAAAATTCATTTCGTCATATTATTAAGAAATTTAGTTTTGTCATTTCTACAGATTTAAATTGTTATATAGACAACTGTTTGTCATATTTACAGAATGAAAAAAAATTTGTATTTTTTTGTCATATTGAGTCATCATTTTTGTTGACGCTATATTTACCTATTTTTTGTCATTTTAACCCAGATTTTTGTCAATATTACCTAGTGTTTTTTTTCAGTGTATTCTTGGTTTTAAATGGATTTCAATTAAATATTAAAAAATGTAAATTTATGACTTTCCACAAATCTTCTAATATAATTAAATTTAACTATAAAATTAAACACTCCGTTATAAATCAAAGATTTAGGAATTATTCAGGATAACAATTTAACTTTTAAACCACATATAAATTATATAGTATCTAAAGCTTTCTCCATTTTTGGCTTGATAAAACAGAATTCTCAAACATTTTCTGATCCATACACTTTTGAATCTTTGTACACATCTCTGGTTCGACCACATATCCAATATGCTTCTGCCCATTTGGATGCCATCTTATGACAAGCACATTAAAAAAATTGAGTCTATTCAAAAGAATATGATAAAATTCTGCCTTCGTAATTTTAATTGGCAGTAAAATGCTAAAAAAGTTACAAATCTAAATGTCAACTAATTGATACTTCTACATTGGAAGTAAGAAGAAATGTAGCGATAGTAATATTTTGCTATGATACCTTGTCAGGTAAAATTAATTGCCCTCAAATTTTAAACTATTTTAAAATATATGCACCAGCACGAGAGACCCGTTCTCGAAGATTTCTCTACCAATAGATGCATACAGAACAAACTATGGTTTTTCAGAACTGATTGTCAAATCTCAAAAATTATTTAATTCTTATTTCTCTGTTATCAATTTTAATGGTGTAAGAGAAATTGTTAGAAGAAAAGTAACCATATTTTTAAATAACTTTTAATTTATTATTTAGTTTACTGATACTCATTAGTTATTTTTAACATTAAATAATATTTTTATTTTCATTTTTTATTTTACTAATTATTTTTTTTTTTTTTTCTTTATTATTTCAAACGAGTAAAATACAAATTTGTTATAATTATAATCTTATTCAAATATTTATAAGATAAAGTTCAATTTTATTATTAAATCTATTATTAAATCTAATAGTAACATGATCTTAAGTATAGAGAATATTTATATTTGATTTAATAAAAAATGAAAAAGATAAAAAAAAGTAGTTTAGATTAAGATGCACATTATATACTAATTAATTTAAGATGTAAAAATATATGTTTAAGACCTAGCCTAAGCTGTCTGGTCGAATTGTGTATTATGAATCAATTTTTATTTTCCTAATACATGTTAGAACGATCACATGAATATACAATAATAATATAGAATTAATATAAAATATATGCAAAAGTGCATTTTAATTAGTTTCATACTTTTTAATATAATTTTACTTGCATTTAATTTTATTACTTTATTATCAATTATTTTTTTTTTTTTTTGCATTGCTATTTCTATTGTTATTTCTATTGTTTTAATTACATTTTATATTTTTTATGATGGATTGAAAGAATTATTAAGACAAGATATAAGAGCCAAAAGAAGAAAAAAAAAAAAAAAAAAAAACAACAACAAATAAAAATTATACATTCCTGCCAATAGATCATAGAGTTGAAAATGTGAAAAGAAAAAAGAAAAAAAACTCAAAAATCAAAAATATACTTTGGAATGCTAAAATGCATGAATTTTAAAATGCAGTTAGTCAATCAATATAAACTACCCAATTTTCTAGTATTGTGTTACTTTGTTTTGTTTAGGTAATGTTATGTGTGCTTAACAAGAAACAAGTAATATTTTTTTTGAAGTGTGGTAAATTTTCTATTTCTTTTAACTTTGTAGGTAAGTCATTATAGGATTTGAGGCAGTTTGTAAAGGCAGTTTGTTTTTTGTTTTTCTGTTCGGAATAATGTAAGATAATAGTTTGATTTATTTCTTGTATTGTGAGTATATAGATCAATATTTTTGTTAAGAATGAAGTTGTATTTGATATAGTTATTTATTATTTTGAAAGCTAATATTTATAATTCTCTGGTGCATATAAAATCGAGGCTTGGAAATTCAGGGGAGTATAGTAAATTTGTTGGATGTAGTATTGGGTAATTATTAATAATTTTGATGGCTTTTTTATGAAGAACATTTAATTTACTTATGTGGGTCTTTGATGCTCTACTCCAGATTGGATTTAGATATGTAATGTTGGAAATAATATAGAATGAGAAAATAACAAAGAGGCTTTTTTTATCTAAGAATTGTTTCAGTCTTTTTAATATGAATATATAAGGGGCAATTTTTTTTACATACAAAGTCTATATGCTCTACCCATTTGAGACTAGAATCAATCACCATTCCTAAGTAATTGTAGTTCTTAACAACATCAATTTGATCATTTTTAAATAAGAAGGTGGGATGAGCAAAAGTTTTGTTTTCAAATAAGAGGATTTTAGTTTTTTTTAGTTTTTTTACTAACCACTCATCGATTAAAAATAAATCGTATAGTATTGACGACTTAAGATCGGTTTCGCTATTAGTTGAATATTTTATAGCCAAATCGTCGGCAAATAATTGCACTTTGCCTTTCAGATTTAGCCGTGCTATATCATCGATATAAATTTTAAAAAGATCAGATTATTTTTAATCATTATGAAATATTTATTTTTAAATTGAGTATGTAATTGTTATGAACTTTAGTTTCTAAAGTAATATGTGTAAGGGCTAATTTCCCAGTAGATAAATAAATAAATAAATACTAATACCATAGAAAAAGTAGTATAATAGAAGTCCAGCGTAGAAAAAATTTTTCTGCCAATTTTTTTCAATAGCCTGCCTCCCCACTCTCTTGTTTTTTATTTTTTTCTCTCGATACTGTAATTATAATTTATTAAACAAAATTTCTTACTGTAAACTGTTATTTTATTATAAAAGCAAAAACAAAAAATTATATTTTTTTATTAGAAATCAAATAATAATGAGAATATCCTTTTAATTTTTCATTTTTTGTTATTATTGTGTTTGTGTAATTTGAAATTTTTTTCAGTTAATATCTACCAAAATTTCAAATATGTATATCACATTTTTATCGAGTAGTCTTTTAAGAAAACAAATATTTTATTTTTCTCAATCCATGTAATGTTATAAAATAATTTTATAAATTGTGAAATGTTGAATTGTACATATGTATTTATATTTATAATTATAATATAATTTTATAATGTTTGAAAAACAAAAATATATTTTTTTTTACTTATTTGAATAATTTCAAAAAATATAAAATTTAAAAAAATTCAAATGATAGTGCACACACATTCATTCACGTGATGATTTCTAATCTATGGATATATGTATACATACATATTCAGTATAGCAATGTATGTATAAATTTTCAAATAGAATCAAATTTTGTTTTTACAATTTTGTTTTTGAAAAGTATTCAATGTTTCCTATATGTATGCATGTACATATATATTGAAATTATAACAGAGTTTAAAAATATTTTTAAAACTAATTATTAATTTTGATAAACTCATATATAAAATATTTTAACGGTAAATTACGGTAACGCTTATTACGGAATATTCTTAGAAATGCACAGTTTTACTGTGGTTTTTTCCAAATTTAGATAACGAGAATTTAACAATAATGTCCAAATGCTTGTCATGATCTGCTACACGATTTGAAAATATATTGTTGTTGTATAAAAAGTTCATGCTCGTAATATTTCCAACTTGTTGTGCAGATTTCTTAGAACTTTTAATTTTATAAGACAATCTAATATTTCCTCTACGAAGAAATATGGACAATTTTTGATAGTTATTTTAGTATAAATATTTGAAGAATTTCAAGATTTAATTAAATTGAATTAAAGGTTAATTACCAACAGTTGGGATTATCTTATTACTCATTATATGAAAAAAATTAAAATCACAATTATTTGTTGCGTTCAAAGCTGCATTTACATATTTACCTACTATGACTAAATAATTGAAGATCAAAAATAGCTATTTTTTTAAAAGTTCTAGGATTGATATGAATTATGAGTATTTTTAATTTTCAGCAATATTTTTGTTAATCCATACATACTTTTAATTAATCAATTGACTTATTATATTACAATTTTTTTGAATCTTTCTTTAAGTACTTTGTGACGTATTAACAAAGTTCTTAAAAAATTACCCTGTCTAGATTGTTCTTTAAATTTAACAAAAATCCATACAAATCAATAAAATTTTATGTCGAGAAGTTTGTTCAAAATAAAAAATTTTCCACCAACAAAATTCATCTTTGGTGCCTTCAGATCAATATTAAGAAACAATGAAAATTAAGGAAAAAATTTGAAAAATTTTCTATATGTTTAGTGTTTTGTTTATATTATCCAATCCATAGTTTAAAATTTTTTATTAAAATTTGAGAGAGAAATAAAAATTTAGATGAGCAAATATCATGTTTTTTTTCTAAATAACGACTTGATTATGAATTGAGCATGTACTATGACTATGTTAACATATACTTTTTTTCAGACAAATTTAACATTTTTCCAAACAAATTGAACATTTCGTCAAACAAAAATTTTTTCAGAAAAGAACTAAATTTTGCAATCCAAAAAAATTATTTATTTTCACTAAAACAAATCTCTGTTAAAATTGATAACTTAATTTATTAAATGTAAAATGTATCATTTTACGAAAATAAAAAAAACTGTTTAATTTGATTGGAAAAAAGCTGAATTTTACTGAAAAAAGGTATAGATATACATACATATGTACATCAGCATTATAATATATTGTTATTCATTTCTAATTTTCTAATAAAAAATATTCTATAATAAAACAACAGTTTACAATAATTAATTTTTTAAATATTTTTGTTATATGTTATAATTTATCCCAATGTATGTATATTCATGCATACATATAGAAAACATTGAATACTTTTCAAAAAAAAAATTTTAAAAACAAAATTTTATTCTATTTGTAAATTTATACATAAATTAGCTATATGTAATATGTATGTAGTTATGTACATATCCATATATTAGAAATCATCATGTGAATGAATGTGCGTGCACTATTATTTGAATTTTTTTAAATTTTATATTTTTACAATTATTAAAAAAAATATATTTTTGATTTTCAAACATTATAAAATTATTTATTATTATAAATAAATATACATACATATCAGTGACGGGGCGTGGAATTTTCAACAAGGGAAGCACTATAAAAGGAAGCATCAGTTTGCTTTGGCTTTTCTTTTTCTATTGAAATTTTTGCTAATTTCGACAGTCAAAGTTTTTACTCACATCTACTTCTCAAAGTAGTTTTAATTATGTTTAGGCAGAAAAACGATCGCTCAACTGAAGCAGTTATTATGTTATTATAAATTTACAAAGTTGGGAATATTTATTAAACGAACTGTTTAATCCAGTTTGAATTAAAAATGCTAATATTTGCATATACTGTTTTTGTTATTTAAATTTTCATCTGAAAATATAACTTAAATTTAAGCTCTGACTTTGAGAAAGGAATGTAAAAAAGTGTGAATACGAATTTTCTATATTTATGTTGGAAAATACCACGTATACGAATTAAAAGATTTTACTGAAAAATGCTGATTACATCGTTTTATTGTTGTTGTTGTTATTAGTAGAGCAAGCACTGATTTACCATCTTTAACAAATTAATAATTTTTCCTCAAAACTTCTAACCGAAAATGATTTTTTCTTAAAATTTCAATAACACAATTACAATTATCTATTTTAATTATTTATAAATAATAAAAAAAAAACATTTTAAATTTTTACATTTGTTAAAAAATTGTTTCAAAACTGCATAAAACAAAATTATGGCTGAAAATAAACAATGTAGCGTTTAATAACAAAAAACTATAGAATTACTTAACACAAATCAATACTACTCTCTAAAAAAAACCCAAAACTACATACATTATTTATATAAATATTAATTCTCATTTAAGTCAACAACCACAATAATGCATAAAATTAATTCATTTCCTGATACTTTTTTTATTTGTAAATTCATTTTGTGTCATGCGATATTTTGTTGTTGTTTCCCTAGATAATCTATTTTCTATCAGATATTTTCTAATTATATCAGGTAAATTTGGAATGAATATCAGCCACTCATTCTAATTCAATTTTTTTTCCTTCTAAGATTTTATTTTATTGTCGCTTCGTTTATTATTTTGTTGTTGTTGCTACGAAACTAAATAGAGACAGTGTGTTTGAGTGTATGTATATTTTAAATGCGAAGAGAACTGAGGAGAATTATATTATTTAAGTTGTCATTATATTTTTTTACAATGTATAACTATTATAGCATATTGGTAAGAGAATAATGATTTTTAATAGGCATTATTTTCAAATATTATAAATTTGTGGTTGTTGAATATCTCTTGTTGGCTTGTATAATTGAAAGAATAATAGAAAATAATGATGTTTATATAGGCATTATTTTCTAAACATACATAATGTAGTTAATATCTATGCACACAATTTTTGGTTTAAATTTTTTTTTCATTCGATTTGAATTTTTGTATTTAAGTAATTTTTATATTAAATTAAATATAAATTTTATATTAAGCTGTAAGAAATAATAAATAATATTTCATTTGGGGAAGCACTCATTCAACTCAATATATGGACGCTTCGTGCCTGATACATATGTAAACGCACAATTCAACATTTATAAAATTATTTTATAACAATACATGGATTGAGAAAAATAAAATATTTGTTTTTTTAAAAGACTACTCGATAAAAATGTGATAACCATATTTGAAATTTTGGTAGATATTAACTGGAAAAAATTTCAAATTACACAAACACAATAATAATCAAAAATGAAAAATTAAAAGGATATTCTCATTATTATTTGATTTCTAATAAAAAATATTATTTTTTGTTTTTGCTTTTATAATAAAATAACAGTTTACAGTAAGAAATTTTGTTTAATAAATTATAATTACAGTATCGAGAGAAAAAAATAAAAAACAAGAGAGTGGGGAGGCAGGCTATTGAAAAAAATTGGCAGAAAAATTTGTTCTAAGCTGGACTTCTATTATACTACTTTTTCTATGCTAATACCTTTAAAAAAGAATTAAAATAATATCTAATGTCGCATTGTTTCTTGGAAATTATTATAAGATTAAATTAAACTCCACAATCTTTGCATATTAAACATTTTTGCTAAACTTTATATTTTTTTTTTTTTCAATTTGCATATGCTTTTTATTTAAGCTCATCTTTTTTATACTTTATTTAAATTTTCTTTACATTATTCTTTGATTTTATTTAATTTTTTTTTCTAAAGTACACTTTAGCTTATTTTAAATTGTTGTTTTTTAATTCTTTATTTTAATTCATAAAAATGAAATCAAAATTTGTATATTTAGACATAATGGTTCTACTATGCCTCAAGACTTTCCCAATTAATTTAATAAAAGATGTCAATGAACTAAACAAAAAACAAATATAAATAAACTAAGAAAGTAAGTATCGAAATGAAATTCTGTAGTGCATAAGTCTTTACAAATCAGTAACAACAAAAATAAACATACAAAATATCAATGCCTCAAACTATTCAAAGAAATACAGGAAATCCACAGTTTATTTTACTAACTTTATAAATAATTAATAAACTAAATAAATAATTGTAAATAAAAATTCTCAGTTTTAAAATAATTTTTGTTTTTACTTTTATTATAAAATTAAATTAAAACTAACCTACACTTAAACATCAAAAACATCATTTTTAACTCTTTATAGTTTTTTATGCTCTAAAATTTTCAAAAACAACAAAAAAACTTTGTGAGGATATTTGTTTTTTTTTTTTTGTTTTTCATCATAGTAACGAAAAAAAAAGTTAATTAATTATAAAAAGCAGAAAAATAAAATAAAAAAAAAAATAACACAAATTCCCTCATCAATTCATCATTAAGGTAAACTTTAACACCATCTAAAGTAAATTAATGACGGCAGAACTAAAATTCATTACTGTTTGCCTTACATTAGTGGTAAATATAATGTAACCATTTTGTTTTTTTTTTATTGTTATTTTTTTTCTCACTTTTAATTTTTTTTTTTGTTGTGTTTTTTAGTTTAGTGTGCAATTAATTTTAATCAGTGAAAGTTCTATGCCTAACCAGGTAACTAATTATAATTTTAGTTATTTTATTGAAGTTAGGAAGCATACAAAAAAAAAAAA
Source organism: Argyra leucocephala (assembly GCA_963942445.1). NCBI lineage: Eukaryota > Metazoa > Arthropoda > Insecta > Diptera > Dolichopodidae > Argyra > Argyra leucocephala. Next base: position 138,997,474 of record OZ012678.1, on the reverse strand, counting down.
AAAAAAAAAAATAATTTAATCCTTGTAAGTTACAGTCACTAATACTTTAGGGTATTTATATTATAGCCATAGCAGATTGTGAAATATTGTGAATAATATTTTTAATAACAAAAAGGCATCATCATGTAATTTTTGTTGTAGCTTTTTAATTTCTTGAAGTTTTTTGTCCAAAAGAAAATGATTTTTATGAAAATCATTTTTAATTATAAATTTTAAGGAGAATTATATTTTGTCCGTTCACTTTAAAGAAATTTTCAATTATTTTTTTTATGCTTTGATTCATTAACATCAAAATTATTCGATAAACTGTTTTGAAAATAACTGTATATAATTTCTGTTTGCAGATATAATTCGATTGAAACATGCAAGGTCTACTGTTACGGATAACTAGAACCTAATAGAATTGAAGTGTTGGTCAGATTTAATTTAATTTTATTATTTCATAAATGTACAGTCAAAATTTAGGGTCGTTTTAGAGGTAGGATATGGGTAATCAATTTTAAAGAAATCTACTTTAATATACCATATCAATGTTATGTTTAACAACAGTCCTGGGATAGCATTGAATACCAAATAAGATCAAACATACTAGTTGCACTATAATATGTTTCATATACTATAAATGTACAGAAATAGCAGCATATAATCAACAAAGATGCCGAAATGAATATTAGACACGGTATCGTACAATGTTAGAGCAAGAGGTAGACCAAAAGCAAAATGGCTGGTACAACATAGCGCAAAACTGTCAAAATATTTGATTTAACAGATGGAGCACAGATGTACAATATAGAGCAAAATGGTGAACCTGAAGTAGACTGCAGGTACACTGATTTATCTGCAGGTACACTGATAAATAAATAAATAAATAAATAGTGGAAAATTTTAAACTAAGTTAAGACAAGGTGAATTAATGTATAAAAACTGAAATAGAGTTTGTGTGATCTGATCAAAACCACGAAGGTCAGTAGGTTCGGGTCCTATTAGTAATAAAACTTGTTCTTTTTTTTTTTATTTAACTTAAAATTAGTTCGGAATATTATTTGATAATCATTAAGCTAAAAATGGAACTATGCTACTATGATGTTAAAAAATACAATGGAACTATGAAATCAAAGATACTGTTCGATATACTATGCACTTTGAAAATAATATTGAAAATAAAAGAAAAATGTTGTATTTTGTATCAAGATTTTACTGAAAAGCAGCTGAGCTAATGTTCACCCCATTATTATTGAATATTACAAAAAACAGTATAATCTTGAATATACTAAACAAGCCTGATTTCAAATTAGTGGGAAAAAAGCTGTCATTAGAAGAAATAAATACGTTTTTAAGGTTATTTATTTTTTGTAATACATATACAAAAATACTACCACAGCTCTTTTTATAAAAAATGAAACACTTATGGTTGATTTCATTTTCATTAACGAACGTCCGAACAATTTTATTTTACACTATAAATGAAACACAAATTTTATGATTTCCTCTCAATGCGCGAAGACTGACATTTGTTATGTAGTCAAAAAAGGGTGACGTTTGAAAAATTGTTTACATGCGTTGATATTATTTTTATTCAAAAAATTTAAAATTTTGCAAAGGGTAATAATGTATAATAACATTGTAATATTCGAAAAAATAAAATATAGCGCTTTGCTTTCATCTTAAAATATATGTAAATAGTTTGTTAGAAATAAAATTATCTTATATTAAAAAACAAAAAACAAAAATAATTACATTACATTTCTTTTTCTTAAAAAACATTTGAAATTCTATATGTGAATACGTTCATACATAAATCGAGATAGCAATAAATATTTATCAAATAATTATATATCTATCCTTTTCTGTTACTTCGTCCTTGAGCCAAAAATTAAAAATATTTTAATTAAGAAATTGGATGAAGCAAATTGCCGGAGAGAATTTTTTGTGTATATGTTTGTAAAATACAATTTTTTGATTGGTTAAAAATTTTGTCCGGACCGTTCGTCCATTAAGAGGAAATCCACCTTTAATTTACTGAGTGATATGGTAATGCAATTGAAAAAAAAAAAAAACAAAAATACTATAGTTAGGAAATTCCAAGCTAAGAAAAAGGTAAAAATTGCATAACTAAAAATTCCAAAATGTTATAAGGAATTCCGCAATACTTTTTCACCTCACAAGATCCCGCATTCAATTTTTATAATTTTTTTCACAGAGAAAACATGCTTAAAATGATAAATTTTTATTAGAATTCTCTTCGATGGAAACGGTTTTAGGATTTAAAATGGCGTTTTGCAAATTGTATGTACATGCTGAAATAATGATAAATGCTGTGTCAAATTTCATAACTGCTATAATAACTACAAATATACGTATATAAGCGAGTTTTAAGAGGGTATATATATATATCATTAGTACGGGTTTGGTTGGTGCGGGACGCACTGTTGAAAGCAAAACAAAAACATTTTAATTTATTGGCCCAAATGACTAAAGCATAGCGAGTCTTAAATCCTAATATTGGGTGGTGGGATTTATTCCAACCGTTTATTAAAACAAAATTAAATTAAATTTTAATTTATCTACATTATATACATATATATAGATTTTTATAGATAGAAATTAAATTATATGTACTTATATTTTTTAAACTTTTTTCTCACAAAATCCCAGATAACACCACTTTTTATATAGCTAAGCAATTCTTTTCACTCCTCTTATCTTTCTAGCCAATTTTTTTTTTGGACTGTTTTAGTTCTTTTAGGTATTGAGTTATTGTAAAATGTTTTCGGGCAGGATTAGTATAACAAAAATTTAATTTTTACGAAAACAAAACCTATTTTGGAATTTGTATTAGTTTCATTACTATTTTTGTCTATCAACAAACCTTTTAAATTGTACTGATTTTATTTGTTATAACAAAACTTTGAAAAATTAATATACAAATGATAAAATCTATCATTTTCCAAATCAATTATTTTAACGGTTTTCGAAAATTTTTAAATATCACTATAGATTTTGTAAAACTTCTGGAAAATACTGAAAAATTTGTTTTGCGCTAACATTTTGTGTTATTGACAACTCTTGATATTAAAAAAACTGAAATAAATCAAAACATGGAGGCTATACAATTTCTATAAAATTTCTATAAAAATGTTTCTATATTAGAAATATTGTGTCTTTGGTTAATATTTGTTACCACGAATATTATTTTAATAAATAAACTTTGAATATTTTAAGTATTAGTGTTTAAAGTAAGGTCTTAAGAGACAATCAAAATGAGTCTATAAATTTAAAATCTGTGCACACATGTGTCTTATATGCCTATTGATAGCAAAATCAGTCTATCAAATATTACTAGTATAGTAGTAGCAGACCCAGTACTAAAAATTATTAAAACAAGGCATGATTTTAGTAATTGAACTAAGAAAATAATTTTCCATTGTGCGTAGTTGTTGTATAGAAAATACTACAATTAAAATGTGTGCTAAAAATTGAAACTGAACAATGTCGAAAACTATTTTAAAATCTATTTTCAAAGCTATTTGGTTACTCACGATTTGTCTACCAAGCTATTTGCTTACTCACGAAATTATAGTAGGACATATCTATTCGCTAAGATACAACAGGGGACAAAAATCATTAAAACAACAAAACATCATATCAATAGTGTTGTCCTCCACCTTTAAAAGATTATTTCTATGGTAAGAAGCAAATAAAGTTGAGCCACAAATTTCTCTAGATTAGATTTTTCAATTTCTTTTATTTTTTAGCCTTGAAGGAATTTTACAATACCAATGATAATAAAAACAATATCAAATCTACGGGCATCCATTTTAATTCTCTTTAAAATTTACAAAACACAAAAAACTTTTTTAGATTGTTTTTTAAATCTGTGGATAAAATCAAACCTCAGATCAACAAAAATTGTCTACAAACTTTCAGTTTTCTTTTTGTTTTCCTTAATTTAATAAAAAAAAAAAACAAAAAAATCATAAAACAAAATTCCTCACTTCTAAATGCATCACAATATCTTTACAATATATAGCTACTATTATTGACAAAATTTTTAAAAATTGAAATTTCAATTCTCATTTCCCATAGCAAAAACAAAAGTTTTTTTTCTCTATAGAAAAAACTGTTACGAATTCACACACATAGCCTAAGTTAATTTAAAAAAAAAAAAAAAAAAAAAAAACAATAATAAAAAAACAAAAGTAAAAAAATAGAAAAATTTGCAGAAAAAAAAACAATGTTTTTTTAGAACACTGTGGTGGGAGAGCAAATAAAATTTTCGAAATTGTAATAGAAATTTATTGATTTCAACAAAAGGATGAACAAAAAAGTTGTTAAAGTACGAAAATGACATTATCCTTGTATTGAAAATTCAAAAAAAAAAAAAAAACAAAACAAAAAATATTGTATAATATGCTACATTTTTTTTAAATGAAGCTGTAACCCAAATCAAGTTTTCGTCTTTACAATTTTATTGTTTTATTTAAATTTGTATTCTATCACTAATACTAAAGCTAAAAAATGTGGTAATGAAATGGTTCTATTATTGCTTGCTTTCAAAATACGCGAATTCTTCAATTTACTTTTGATGTTAAGAATCGTTTAACTTATCACACCAAAATATGATAATATACCAGAAATTTAAATCGGGGATGTACCGAAAAATAGATGCGTTTTACATTGTTAAATTTTTAGATCATAAATAGATGCAACATACCATTATGTAACAGCCACGTTTGCTATCGATAATTTTCCAAATACATATAATATATGTAGCTTCGAATATCTTGAGTATTGCCTAATTGAACATGGGACCTGTTAACAAAATATAAGATGTCGTATTGGAATTACGAGATGTACATAGAAATGTGCTTTATTGCAGAAATCTAAAATTAGATCTTCGTATGCGTTTTATGCAATGCTATGAATTGTCTGAACTGTTATATATGAAGAGTATTGAATCTTATAAACAACTAATACGTAAAAGTTGAAGTATTTTAAACGTTCTTGTAATTGTAATGAAAAATGCTTAAAATTCCATATTTATATTTCAAATAACAAAGTAGAAGTTCGTAGAATTAATAAAAATCATAAAACAAAGAAGAATAATACAAATTTGAATACGTGATGTGGTGTCAAAAATGCAAAAGTTCTTCAACTAGCCATGCAAAGAAAAATCGAGTTTAGAAGAGAAAACTATATTGTCATCAGAATATTACATAGAAACTGGAGGGTGTTTTAGAGAATGTACAATGGACCAAAATCAGTACAAGATAATTTTAGCTAGTATAATATAACATCTAGGACATAATCCGGTTAACATCTAGTAGTATAGATAGACAGCGGAGACAGATATTTTCCGAATTCCGGGATTATGTTATTATTTCTCGGAATTGCCTATTCAAAAATGACTATATATATGAACTTATACTATAATGATGGAAATAATACTCAAAATTAATGTGGGAGGTTAAATATGTATACCAACACTTCTATTCTATTCTATCGATTATATTCTATTCTATTTCTTTTATATTCTTTCATAATTTTGTTAATTTCTTTACTATCCTTCTTTTTGTTTTTTTTTATTTATTTAATCTTTTAAATGGCTTAAATGCGGCGAAAGCAGTTTAGGATGCTTAAAAACATACAAAAATATGTGTCGGAGAATAGTCCTTTGACTCGGTCTTTTTGATTCATGGGAGAAAAAAAAATGTTGTAGTTATTTTTAGGTAGATTATGATTTCCTGAAAACAAAATTGTGTACCTTTTGGTCAATTGGTCCTTCAGGACCGTGCTAGGACCTTGGTAACATTTGTGTACAAACAAAGTCAACCGGTGTTGAACAATTTATTCTGTCTTATATAGAAATTTATTTCTTATTATTTCGTATAATTAAATAAAAAATATAACAATTCTTCAATTAAATAAAAAAATTAAACAAAAATAAAAATGAAATATATTATTATAAAATTCAACAATGACAAAAATACAAACACAAGGTTAAAACAAATATGGAAAATTAAATTACAAAGTTATTTCATATATTATTATTAAGTATTATGCTTTATTATGAAACGAAAGAAAACAGTTTTTATTTTTTGTTAAACATAAGTGTATATTTTGCACTTTGAGCATTTAACTCTAGATCTTCCATTACCCTTTGGTACGTCGGAGTTGTGATGAAGAGGAAAATGATCCACTCTATCATATTGCACTTCTTGTATCGGTCGACATTCTTGTCTAATACGAATTAATTGCACTGGTGGTTCATTTTCAACACACGATGGGCGACCTCTTTTTTTTTTATGATAGGACTTTCCCACAATTTGCTTGAACTCTAACAGTGACATAAATTTTTCTTTTTGAATCTTACAATCTCTTTTATATTCGATATAACTTGCACAAACCATCAGGTCAATAAAATAAAAAATTATTCTTAAGTTCCATTTTTTTGACTTTATAAAAATTCTATAATAAGATAAGTATTGATCTAAGAGATCAACTCCATCCATTCCTTCGTTATAGAGTTTCACCACAGCTGGTCGCTTTATAATTACGTCCTTCTTTAACTTTTTGTCAAACCTTTTGACGTCAGTTTCGTGTATTTTACCCAATAAAATTAGAGGCTAGATATACAAGTCTGTTATTGTGCCATTTTACTATAACTATGTTTCCATCACGGCTCGTAAGTTCATCAGATGAACCTCTACCACTTCTTTTAAGAGTAGAGTCTGCAATGAATGGCGGATTATTAAAGCGGTTTATTCTGATAGTACATAAATTTCAAGCAACTGATGAGTTGAGAAATAATTGTCAAAATAAAGAGAATGTCCAGGTTTTTCAATCCTTTTTATCAAATGTAAAACAACTGAAGCACAATGTCCAAAACGAGCTTGAGAGCCCAAGAGTATGGCTTATTTTTAATGTATTGTTTTACATTTAGCCGACCCATGAATGGAATAATTTGTTCATCAATTGACAAAATTTCTTCAACAGGAACTCCATGAATCCTTTTTAAAAAAACTATTTATAATTGGACGAGCTTTATAAAATTTATCATTGGAATTTAATGGCATATCCAAATTATTTATAATATGAAAATTGGTTCGTAACTGGTAAAGCCTAGCAATTTTACTAACATAGGTACATTTTTTTATATTAATTTTTATCATATTTTATAATATACAAATATGCAGACACAACCTGAGTGTCAAAAAAGCACCAGGTTACGATCTCATCAATGGCCAAATCATGCGGGAACTACCAGATCTAGCTTTGTTAAAGCTACAACATATATTTAATGCATGTTTTAAGTTCACATATGTTCCGAGACAATGGAAAATTGCAGAAGTAATTGTAATACGGAAGCAAGGAAAACCGCCTTCAGAGGTAACATCATATCGACCAATATCGTTGTTACCTATTATATCAAAAATAATTGAGAAACTGCTCCTCAAAAGACTTGCCCCGATTATTGAAGAAAGAGATCTGATCCCGAACCATCAATTTGGATTCAGAAACAAACATTCTACAATTGATCAAGTGCATCGGATCACAAATATAGTGGAAAAAGCGTTCGAAGAAAAAAAAGTCTGCTCAGCAATCTTCTTAGATGTTGCTCAGGCTTTCGACAAAGTGTGGCACCAAGGCCTTGAATTTAAACTACATCGTGATTTACCAAGACAATTCTATGAAATATTAAAATCATATATGAACAATAGATGCTTTCGGGTACGTTATGCCAAAGAATATTCAGAAGTAAAAGAAATATCTGCTGGAGTCCCACAGGGAAGTGTTCTTGGTCCAATACTTTACCTGCTATATACAAAAGATATCCCAAAAATTGACAACATTTTTATAGCTACCTTTGCAGACGACACTGCGATTCTTGCAGTTGACGTATCTGTCGAAAACTCCACAGCAAAACTTCAAAATGCAATGAATAAAATAAGATTATGGACCCAACGTTGGCGCATTAAACTTAATGAAAGCAAATCAACTCATATAAATTTTACATACAAAAAGATTGCAACCATTCCTATCTCAATCAATAACAAAATAGTACCATATGCCAATACAGCAAAGTATCTGGGAATGACACTCGTGGCTAAGCTAAGATGGAAGGAACATATAAGAAAGAAAAAAGAAGAGCTAAACATTAGACTCAAAAAATTTTACTGGTTACTTGGGCGTGGTTCTGAGTTATCAGTACAGAACAAAATATTGATATATAAGCAGATATTAAAACCTGTGTGGACGTACGGTATCCAATTATGGGGCTGTGCAAAGAAAACCAACATTGAAATGTTTCAAAAATTTCAAAATAAAGTGCTCCGTGGTATGGTAAATGCACCATGGTACATACGTAACAAAGATCTCCACCGTGACTTGCACATTGAAACAGTCACGGAAGAGATCAAGAAACATGCAGTCAAACACGAGCAGAGACTGCAAACTCATGTGAACTCGGAAATGGCAGCAGTTCTTCATATCGACAGCAGTATCCATCGACTCAAGAGAACGAAACCCCACGAGCTGGTCACGACCTAAAATGGAAAATTCTACGATAATAGTTTCCTTTACGGAAATTATTATTTCAATAATTTTCCTTTGCGAAAAAATCTAAAAAATCTTCCCACGCGGAGCTATTGCTGTGACTATCTCCTTCACGGGAAATATCATAGTGATAAAGTTCCTACACGATAATTATTATGATGTTAGCGATCCTCCACGGAAACTATCACTATAATAATTTCCTAAAGACGCGACCGAAAATTTACGAAAAAAAAAGTCATTAGTCGATCTTACGTAGATTGGTTATAACGGCAAAAAGATAGGTGGGCTTTAGTGAGTTCGATTCCTACACTATCAAGATGCACACGCGGCTGGAGCTCTTGATGTTCTTCGGGGATTACCTCCTATCTTTCGCAAAAACAAAAAAAAAAAAAAAAAAAAAAAAATTTTATAATATACTAGCTTTGTAACCCGTCATAAATGACGGAAGCAAAATAAATCCTAGTTTCTTTTTTTCTTTCATTAGATTCTTTATTCCGAAATTACAGTACTTATGTTTATATCACTTTTTATTTATTTTTATTTATGTTTATATTGGCCTAACACTAATCTTTTTTTTTTTATATAACAGAAAAAGAAGTACCATACCAACAAATTTGTATAAATTGTTTGTATTTTTGTATGGTATACTCGTACTCACTTCCATTTAGTTATAATTCGTTAGTTGGGTTCCATTTAGTATAAATTATACCGTATTAGCGTTATTGAGGCCTCTGGGAGAGTAAATTTAAAAATGGGATCTTATTTTCATATAAATTTTGTCTTTTGTATAATGTATAGGGATCTTATTTTGCTATATGAATAAACTGTTATTATGGTATTGTGTTATTTTTAAAAAAGTATTCAAAATTTTGTATCTAAATTGGTAAAATTTACAAAAAATACAAAAACATTTTCATCAATAATTTTCAATTTAAAAAAAACAATGTTTTATTATCCGGCGTAGAAGTAGAGTTAATTATCCTACTCTACTTCTATCAAGTTCTATTGATTGAACAGTGAACCTGAACAGTGAAGTGAAAAGTGAACACTTAACACTGAAAATAATATAATATTTTTGGAATGGAGCATATAGAACATACAGAATACAAATACAGCAAATAATAAAAAAAAACAAAAAAAAAACAAAAATAATTTTTTTTGAGTGAAGTGACTTACGCACATAATAATGACAAAAATAAAAGGTAGAAGCAATAAAGTAGTATAATGCATAATATTATACAATTCAAATATGCTGATACACATGTATATTATTATGTATAATTTTAAGTAATAAGAATAACCTTTGAGTGAATTATGTTTTTTTTTTGTGTTAAATGCTGTTTGCCTTTTGGTTATTATACCATATTAAACTATTGATTAAATTTCTATTAGTCATTATTATTATAAATCAAAAAAATTGTTTGTTTTATTTATATTATTATTATTATTTATTATTTTTCCTTATTATTTGCGAAGAAGACTAACATTAAATTAAAAAAATATAGTTCATGCAATCAATTTTTCCTGCAAAGGTTCAGCACGGTAGACAGGGGTTAAAAAAAAGCACCAAAGCAATTTGTATATATATGCATTTGTATGCATATGCAATTTCTATATGTGTTGGAGCGTTCCGTCGAACTTACAAACATCCAGATAAATGCAGAATAATATATATATAATTGGGGAATAAGTAACTGTTATAGATTAGTAATTAGTAGGTATTATTATTAAATTTCTTAATTTTATGTAAATTAAACAATTTTAGCTTGTATTTAATAGAGAAAGTTGGTATAATCGGATTGGTGTTAAATCGTACTTTTTGATTTTTTTATAACTATTTTTAATTACAATTAGTGAAATCTAGTGGTTAGTTTCTGAAGTAAATGACTAAATTCAGTAGATGTTATAAATTTGTGTTTTAAATTAATATTAGTGAGATCTAGTGGTTTATTTCTGAAGTAAATGACAAAAATTGTACATGTACATGTACACAATTGTGCACATATGTTTTAACTATGTACGTACACAAATTTTTTTTTTTTTTAATTTTTTATTTATATTTTACAACCAAAAAAAAAAAATTTACAAAAATTGGTTTTTATTTAAATAATTCAAAATTAACCTAAAACTATTCATTTTCTTATTAATTTGATTTTTATATATACTTATAGTTATTTTATCTATAGGATTTCGTACTCCTTAGCACTTTCATATTTACATTTATTTTTTGGAAAATTTCAAAAACCAAAAAAATGTTTTTTCGTTTTTTTTTTAATATTAAAAAAAAACACTACAACTAAACTTAAACTAACTTAAACTATCTAAACCTAGAGAGAAAGAGAAAGAAGCAAAACACCATATTTTGCCTCTTTCTACACGTATGCATTCTCTAACCACCAATGTTTTCTTACAATACGCTTGTCATTGTTTGGAATAAACATATCGTATTTACAGATCGAGTTATCCAAAATATTAGGATTAAAATCAATGATTTTGCATGTGGCCCTCCTATTATAATGATATAATAGGGGCACATGTTCACGGTTTTGCATAAAACCATTTGCATCTATATATATGAAGTGCTTGGGAGCAATAAAGCCCGTTTTCATACTATACTGAATATATTCCTCATTATGATAGTATATTTTGGATATTAATCCATTTTCCGAAGTTTTTAGCGAGCGATCAATGTGGTTTCGGATCAATTTTATTATAAAATTGTCAAACCAAACAATGTTAGCTTCTTTATATATATATTTATTTGAATAAAAGTGTTTGAAATCTGTTTCAGGTTTACGCGTTTTGTTGGTCTGATAAGTGATTGATAAGCAATTATTTTTACTCTGGGGTTAATATTTTTGTTATAAAATAATTTTTTGGCCGCCATAAACACTTTATTTCCTTTTGTTAGGATATATAACTTACATGATCAGTAAATTTTAAATTTCGGTGTAAATATATACCTAAATACTTAACTACTTTTTTACTATTTAAAGTTTGACCATTAGTCGTTTTTATTTTAAATTTTCTCCAATTTTTTTTGATATTGTAGCTGGTTTTATCCACAGTATTGCGGAATAAAATTGTTTCGCACTTATGGGTATTAATTTTAAGTATCCAAACCCTACAATAATCTACTGTAAGGTTGAACATCTTCTGAATGCTATTTTGGATCGTTTGTACAGAATCGCTTGCAGAATAAAGTATGATATCATCTGCAAACGCTAACGTTGAATTTAAACCTTTTAGTTTATTTAATTTTTTTAGTAAGTCTATAGTATAAATTGTAAACAGTATAGGAGAATTAACTGTTCCTTATTGTAAACCGTTTTCCATTTTATATTTTTTTTGTGAGCTATGTTTTTGATTCATTATAACAAATTCGTTTTCCGAGACCATGTCTTGGATTAAGTTCACAAGATGGTTTGGAAATCTATACTGAATCAGTTTAAAAATTAAGCCGTCTAGCCATACTGTATTAAACGCTTTTTATAGGTAGATTAGGCATGCCCCTATCCCAAATTTTTTATTTATATACCAGCATATGTCAGATGTTAATTTGGTTATTGCATTAACTGAGCTATGTTTATGCCGAAAGCCAAATTGGTTTTTTGGTAGTAAATTTTTATCTTTGACAAAATTATTTATTTTGTCATTTATTAATGTTTCGTAAAGCTTACTTATATTAGGTAACAAACTAATAGGTCGATAATTACCCGGAGAAGTTATCGATCTTTTCCTAGTTTTTTTATCATTACGACTTTTGCTGTTTTCCATATTTTTGGGAAATGGCAATAATTTAATACATTATTAAACAAGATTGTATACGTACACAAATGTAACCACAACTTTTAATGAAAATTACTGAAAAATTACTACAACTTACCTCAAATGAACAATACAAGAAGAAAAATAAAGGAATAAATATTTTTATTTTGAATTTTAAATTACTTATTTTAAGTTTTATAACACAAAACTTCACACTTAAAAAAACACTTTCTTCCAATTCCGTTTTGTCTGGTGACTGATGGAACTTGGCGGCAAATTTAAAATTTTTTAACAACAACATTTTATAACTACTTTAATGAAATTAAAGACAGCTGATTCAGAAACATTTTAAAAAAATCCGGTAGAAAGAGTTGTTTTTAGTCATAGAAATACAGGATTATAAAGTTGATGTACACAATTGTAACCAATCCGAGTCAACCTGATAGACATGAACATGTACAATTAAATTATTCATATTAGAGTAGTCTTAACCATTTCAAACAAAGACTAAAACCATGTTGCAACATGTAGCTAAATAAATTAAGATAAAAAATGCCTATTAGTGTAAGAGAGATGGCAGAATATACCATAGGTAGTGTAAAACAAGAAGTTAATATTTACGAAATGACAGAGGTTATGTATTATTATGTGATTTATATAATATTTTATTAAATGACATTAGGTCTGTATGTAAACTTTTATTTGCAAAAATTTGCAAATGAGAGGAAAAATCACGTGTTCATAAAATTCTGCGATAATAGTTAAAATGTTCTCTTTTACAAACAAAAGTAGACATACGCAAAATTTGCATAAATTTCTCCAAATTTTTTCATATCAAAAATAATAAAAATAATTGATTTTTAGGTTATGAGATTTTTTTAATTTAGTAATATTCTGAAATTTTTTGTAAAATTATTGAACGTTTTTGTTGAAAACAATTAAATTGAATAATTTTTCGTGGTTTTGGTCTTTTGTCGGTAAAAAGTTATAGATAAGTTTGCAGGTTAGGTTACAACTTTTTATTTATTTTAGGTATACTCTTTTTGAAAAATATTCTATTGACATTTAAAACAATAACAAAAAATGAACAGTATATTTTTACAAATTTTTGCAAATAGAAATTTCATTTTCAAAAATTTATATAAGTGAGAGCTCTGACGTCACATTTTAAGCACAAAATTCTCTTTAAATTTCTCAAAAACTTGTAAAGAGCATTCCAATAAAAATGTTAATATACAAAGATTTAGATAAATTTATGTAAATTTATATAAATTTGCGAATTAACATACAGACCTATTATAACAAGTTTGAATGGCATTATAACAACCAATTTATAGAAAACTTGCTGGTTAGACTAAAAAATAATCGTTCTACATCTACTAAAAATTAGAGAATTTTGAACAATAAAATACAAAAAATTATTCAATACATCGTGGCCTACACATGCATGTTTCATTTTTATATTATTTTGTTTTATTTATTTACAAAATTTCTTTATAAAGGGTTCTTAACCACATTTTAGGGTTTAATTAGAGAGCACATACATTAATCAATTTTTACTTAACTAATTTGTTGTTAAAAGTTGAATTAAAAAAAAAGCATGTTCTATTTTGTTATTTAAGTTGCATATTATTAATTTATATTTTTTATAATAGATCACCTTTTTTTACCATATTATATTTCCATATTATACCCAAAGCTAGTATAAAACTAAACACTCTAAATTACATTTATTTTGGTCCAATGTAAAAGCTAATAGAAATACGATAGATTGAAATATTTTCGATTTGCGTGACTGGGTTGACCAGAAGTCAATCATGTAATTTTGGTAATTTTAGTCTACTTAAGAAGTAAGGTATCGCGCTAGTTTTAGCCTTTAGTTTTAGCCTATTTAAGAAGTAGGATATCGCACCCAATATTTTGTGAATTGAAGTAAGAAATATTTTTTAAATAATTCATATTGTTAAGAATATTCTTCTATATTCGAGAACGGTAGGTCTTTCGAGAGAATTGAATTTTTCTATAATAATACATCTATCTAGAACATAGATATTCTTTAGTTATAAGTGAGTAGGTATGTGGATAATAAGTTGATAGGTGAAGATAAAAATAAATTATAGTATTACAATTAATACTGAGTTTGTACAACAAAATAAGAGAATTCCGCTAAGTTAAAAAAAAAATAATAGAATCGTTTGTAAATAGTTATAGTAATAATCAATAAATAATTTTACTAAGCTCATATACGATAGACATTAAACATAACTAATTGTTATAATTTTTATTTTTAATTTTTAATTTTTTATATTTCTTAATTTTTACAAATTTGAATTTCCGTAAATATTTTACATTTTTTACATTATGCCTGTTAGCTATATTAAATTTTAGATTTTTATTTATCTTATATGTTCATTTTTTTAATTTTTTATCATTATATTTTTTTCAATTATATTATTTTAATTATCATATTGTTATACTGCAAAGCCAAAATTTAAACCTATATAAAAGTCTTAACATATACAAACACTTTGCTTGGTAATGGGTTCTTAATATACAATAAAAACAACTCCTGAATATGCAACTAAAATTAGCCACTCAACTAGAACTGTTATTGATCACCTTGTTACCGACTTGGTTAAATTCAAATATAATTTTATGATAATGGGTACCCCTCTTTCAGATCATGAAATGTTTCTCATTAATATGAATCTCAAACCGTTAACCATAGAAAAAACCGAAAAGAAAACAGTTTTGGATTACGACCAAATAAAATTAGATAGCTTTTGGTCTAATCTTGATTCTTATGACGAGTTTGATCCTTTTGTTGCCGATTTACAGCAGATTATCATAAAGTATACTAAAACGATCGAGGTAAGAATGGGGAAATTAAAAAAGAAATGGATGACGAAAGAAATTTTGAATAAAATAAAGATTAGAGACTCTTATTACAAGTATTCTTGTAAATACAAAAATAATATACGGATTCTTGACTTATATAAAAAAATGAGACTTGAAGTTAGCCAAATGATTCTTGAAGCTAAAAAAACCTATTTTTCAAATGACATCCACTCCGAAATTTCAAATTCTAAAAACTTGTGGAAATTTTATAAAATAATAATTCATAACACTGATTCGTGTACTTCTAACACAATTATTAAGTCCTTAGACTTTAATAATGAAACTATCAGTGATGAAAGCAACATAGCTAACAAAATGAACTCCTTTTTTGTGAATGTAACTGACGAAATAAATATCTCTCCTTTCCAAATAGATTTTACATATATAAATAGTACAAGAAGAACTAACCTTCAACAATTTCTGTCTGGATTTAACAAATGAAGAAGAAATCAAACAAATAATTGATGAACTAAAGTCGTCAGTTGCAACGGGCCATGACAATATCTCCTCTAAATTCATTAAAAAATTCTCATCTCAATTATCACCATTATTAGTAAAATTAGTAAATAATGCAATTCAAAATTCTGTTTTTCCTAAAAGTCTCAAAATAGCAATAGTAACCCCTATATACAAATCAGGTTCAACTACAAATCCAACAAACTACCGACCGATTTCTGTACTAAACGCTTTGTCAAAAATTTTTGAAATAATCATCAAACGCCGCCTTAATTTATTTTTTACAAATAACAGCATTTTACATGAAGAATAATATGGTTTTGAAAATAATTCTAACACTACATCAGCATGTCTCAGTTTAACAAATTTTATATCCAATAACATCGACAATGGGAAATTTGTTGCATGTATATTTTTGGATCTACAAAAAGCATTTGACTGCGTTGACCATGAGATACTGTTATTAAAATTGATTAATCTTGGTTTTAGTCCATCCAATATAAGCTTTTTTAAATCATATTTCAATGATAGGCTACAAAGAGTCAAAATAGGAAATTCTCTTAGTAGTTACCTTACTATTAAAAAAGGGGTACCACAGGGACCCATCCTAGGACCATATATCCCGACTAAATCTGAAAGGCTCAATTCAACTGTATGCTGATGATGCAGTAATACGATATTCAGCAACAAACGAAATCGAATTGAGGAGGGATATTGAAAACGATCTAAATAATATTGAAATATGGATTACTAAACACAAATTAAGCCTGAATGTAAAAAAAACCAAAATTATTTTGTTTGGAAATAAATTATATAACTCAGAAAATTTCTTTTATAAATCTAAATTAATAGAAACTGTAGATAGCTTTAATTATCTAGGGTTAATTATCGATAAAAAGTTGAAATGGACTGACCACGTGCACCATATTATTAGCAAAATATCACCCTATCTTTTCATATTGCGTAGATTACGGAACTTTATCTCAACCAAAGCATTATAAGCAATATATTCGTCTTTTATAGTGTCACACATTGTATATCTCAATTCCGTATGGAACGGTGCGAGCCATCAAACTTTAAGTCAGCTGGATGTCATTCATAAGAAATCAATAAAAATTATTCACTTCTACCCACGTATATATCCAATAAATTTATTATATTCTGATAAATATTTAAGTTTCACTAATATTTGTAAACGAGAACTATATTTAGTAGCGTTTAAAATAATTAATAATAAAATCAAACATAATTTCTATTTGAGTAGATTGATAGACATCCATACACACAACACACGAAACAAATCCAATTTCTACCTGTCCTTGTTTAAAACAAATCAACAGAAAAACAACTGTCTGTATAATTGTTTGAAATTGTTTAATGACCTGCCGGTACAACTTAAAGAAATTGATTCTTTTAGAGTTTTTAAAACCGGAATACAAAAATTTATATTAAATATTAGTTGACAATAAAAATAAAAAAACAAAAATAAATAAATGGAATAAAGTAAAAATAAATTATAAATAAACAAAAATAATTGAATATAAGAATATTTTGTATTATTACAACAACAATAATAAAAAATTAAAAATGTTTGATAGTAGTAATTGCAGTAAAAATGTTAAAGTTAATTTCATAAGTAGTTTTAAATAGTCTTTATATATAATTTTTATAATAGAATTAGTACTTTTTTGTTTTCTTTTTTTTTTTTTTTTTTTCGTTTTATAAATTTAACCATTGAAGTTTATCTTATTTTTTAAGTTTTCCTATAATGTAATTTATTTTATTTCTTATTATTGACAGTTCCATAGCATTTCTTTGTATATTAACTTTTATTCGCACTTTAATTTTTTTTTAAATTTTAAGATCAGACAGCCTAGGCTAAGATCTACAACTTACAATTTAGTTTTAAGTTAATGAAATTTTATATTAAATTAGTATGGTTGAAATACAGAAAAAAAAAAAAAAAAGTCTGTAATATGATAATTTTCTTTAGACATTGTTTTGAAATAAATAAATAAATTAATCTCTTGGTATGATAAATAAATACTAAGCTAAGGTTTAAGTTATTGGGTATTATTGAACCGACACCACGCAACATAGCTTATGATAATTGACAAAATGTTTCAGAAACTACATTTTTTTTTATGAAATTTGCATCTGTATTAATTTAATTTAGTAGAAAAAACTTCGTATTTTCAACTGAAGGGAATTTGTTCATAACCGCATTAATGTAGAACAGTATTGCGATTTCAAGGTCTGTAGCGCGCAGAAAGTAAGTAGTATTCATTTGAATGCTCTTGTTTTATATTATTGCTAGGTAGCTAATTTTATTTTATTTTGCATTCATATATTATTTCATATACGTATCTAAATGAATCAGTTACATTAGTCTTGTTCAATTCTAGATACAAAAATCAATTTGTTGTACGTTTCATGTCCAATGCCTGACCGTAATTAATATTTTTGTTCATTTTTGGAACTTTGAAAATTTCGAATGCATTCTTAAAAGCATGTTTATAAACTAGAGTAATACTTACCATTTATTTATTGTGTAACATTATTGTTAAATTAATTGAATCTGTACCTACTAATTAAAATAAATGGTGATTTCATCGGATTCGGTTCTGAAATTAGATCGTATTTTCAATATAAAAATAGAATCAATAAAACCTAGTAATCCTGGAAATTGTTTTGGGTCGAGTAAAACAAAATTGTGATACATTACAACCTCAACAGATCGTTTTTCCTTTATTTTAGTTACATAAAACACACAACCTTCTAATTATTGAAATTTTGTGTCTTAAATTCGAGTATTTAGAATCAAAACTTGAACAAACTTTCATGTTCTAGCATACAAAAACATTATCATTAAACTATTATAATATCCGTTTTATAATTCCACTAAAATACATATATTATTGTTCTTCGGGAACTATATATATATATGTATAAAACATAATAATGCATATATTTTAAATTACAAAACTTTTATAAAAAAAAAAAAAAAATATCTAACTATGTTAGTAAAAAATAAGTTATCAAAAATTTAATATGTACATAATAATAATGCAATCGACAAAATATAGAGAGCTACATGTGAAAATATAATTTTACCTTGATCCAATTATTTGTTTTCCAGTTTCTCTATCCTTTTTAATATTATCATCATGATCAGATGTATGTTGTATATTATCTTTATTATTTGCAGTATTGTAAATTGAAGGATGTGATGTTGACTGGTGCAATAATAACACCATAAAGAATAAAATTATCCCCATTTTCCCAATTCAATTTTTAATTTTTTTATTCTATTCTTTTTCTGTTATAAATTTATTTTTTTTATTTTTTTTTTTTATTGTTTGTATTGTGTTAATATCCTTGATGATTCGTTATATTATTTTTTTTCTAAAAAAAATTTATTAGTTGATTTTGGAATCCTTGACAATGAAAAGATTTTAAATCTGTAAGGATAGAATAAAAATGTTTATTGAATTAATAAAAATAATAATAAAAATAAAAATTTTTAAATTATAATAATTTATTGAAAATTGAAAAATATAAGAAAAGTGAATTAGATTTGGTTAAAATAAAAGTAACCTATTGTGTTTTATGGTAGGTGACAAAATATTTTTGTTTTCAAAATATTTTGTATAAAGTAGTTTTGTTTAACATATTATTTATAAATTTATTGCATTTGGAAGATAATGACAGTAAGTGATGAAATATTTGTATATACAATTTTGATATTCGTAGTCCGGCTCAGAATATTGTGTTTCGAAATAATTGTCTGGTATTTGATTTATTTATTATTTTTATTTAAATATTATTAGATTGGTCAGCTAATTTTTTAACGCTATTTTGAATGGCTTGTTTTATTAATCGTCAATATTAATTTCCATAGCTTTTTCGATTGGTAACATTTTTGAATGTATGTGAATATTAGAGGTCTTCAAATACCACAAAAATAAAGCGTATAATTATAATTTTGTTTTAAAATATTATCATAGTAATTCTTAAATATTTTTTGTAGAAATTTTAAGCAAAATTCATGAATCGAATAAATGAAATTAAAATACAGAGTTGTTTTTCGAGATTTTTTTAGACTACACATTTCAATTTTTATATCTTCGACGAACATAAGAAGCACAATTTAAAATTTGAATAGTTTAATGACTGTAAAAATGTGACTTTACATAATCGTTATAAAAATGTAGTGTTATGTAAGTGTTATAATAGTATTCGCCTGCTCATCAAAATTCGAGGACGTTTGATAAAAAATCATACTCCAGTCTCATTATCAATTATTATTTTATATTATTTCAATTTATTCATGACATTAATTTTGTTCATAATTATAATTTTTTTTATTCATTTATCTTAGACAACAACCGCATAGTAATAATTATTATTATTTAAAATTAATTCTGGCGAAAAAAAGGAAAATCTGTACATTGATGAGTTGCAACAATTTAATAAATTAAAATTTTTGTACGCTTAGATGGATATATATGTGTGTATACTTGTACATGTGGTAAAATTTTAAATTGAAATTTCTAATTGAAAATAAAAACAAATTAAAAAAATATTGGCCCACATGCCAAAGACAGCGGGGCCCTAATATTAGCGGACCGGATTTAATCCTGCCGTTTTAATAAATGTTAAATTAAATTAAATTAAAAAAATATATATGTAGTTTCGCTCCATCTTCTTTTTAATATCTATCATTTAACAGAATAATGAGGAAAATCGGTTATGAATAATTTTTCAGATTTTTACAGAATTTACAAATTTGTAATATTGATAATATAATAATGTGGTATGTATTAATTTTACATAAAGAAAATGTATTAAACTTGTACTATATTATATTAATTTATTGTACTGCAAATAAAATATTCTAAATTAATGTTAATTATAGATGTTCATGCAATATTTTGAAACAAGATCAACATTCAATAGTTAATCAATATAAGTGAAGATGGGAGTCAATCTATATATAAGCAAAAAACAATTTACCGACGTATTACAATGAAATCTCAAAGATAATTATATATATATTATTCTGCATTTATCTGGATGTTTGTAAGTTCGACGGAACGCTCCAACACATATACAAATTGCATATGTATACAAATGCATATATATACAAATAGCTTTGGTTATTTTTTTTAACCCCTGTCTACCATTCTGAACCTTTGTAGGAAAAATTGATTGCATGAACTATATTTTTTTAATTTAATGTTAGTCTTCTTCGCAAATAATAAGGAAAAATAAAAAATAATAATAATAATATAAATAAAACAAACAATTTTTTGATTTATAATAATAAGGACTAATAGAAATTTAATCAATAGTTTAATATGGTATAATAACCAAAAGGCAAACAGCATTTAACACAAAAAAAAAACATAATTCACTCAAAGGTTATTCTTATTACTTAAAATTATACATAATAATACACATGTGTATCAGTATATTTGTATTGTATAATAATTATACATTATACTACTTTATTGCTTCTACCTTTTATTTTTGTCAGTATTGTGTGCGTAACTCACTTCACTCAAAAAAAATTATTTTTATTTTTTTTTGTTTTTTTTTTATTATTTGCTGTATCTGTATTCTGTATGTTCTGCATGCTCCATTCCAAAAATATTATTTTATTTTCAGTGTTAAGTGTTCACTGTTAACTTCACTGTTCAGGTTCACTGTTCAATCAATAGAAGTTGATAGAAGTAGAGTAGGATAATTAACTATACTTCTACGTCGGATAATAAAACATTGTTTTTTTTAAATTGAAAATTATTGATGAAAATGTTTTTGTATTTTTTGTAAATTTTACCAATTTAGATACAAAATTTTGAATATTTTTTTAAAAATAACACAATACCATAATAACAGTTTATTCATATAGCAAAATAAGATCCCTATACATTATACAAAAGACAAAATTTATATGAAAATAAGATCCCATTTTTAAATTTGCTCTCCCAGAGGCCACAATAACGCTAATACGGTATAATTTATACTAAATGGAACCCAACTAACGAATTATAACTAAATGGAAGTGAGTACGAGTATTACATACAAAAATACAAACATTTTATACAAATTTGTTGGTATGGTACTTCTTTTTCTGTTATATAAAAAAAAAAAGATTAGTGTTAGGCCAATATAAACATAAATAAAAATAAATAAAAAGTGATATAAACATAAGTACTGTAATTTCGGAATAAAGAATCTAATGAAAGAAAAAAAGAAATTAGGATTTATTTTGCTTCCGTCATTTATGACGGGTTACAAAGCTAGTATTTAAATAATTTTTAACTTAAACCTTTCTAACATAACACATTTTACCGAAACATCTGCCACAAAAATACAAAATTTTTTATTTTTGTTGCTTTAAATGATATTTGGAAAATAAACAACATTTTTTCGCATGGAAATTCCCTACCTATTGGTTTAAGGAGCATACGCATTGTATAAGCAAAAATAAATGTAGTGTTGCTTGCAATACCGCATAAGCTAGAATAACTTTCAAAATTTACTTTTTGACTCAAACGTAATCTGCAAATACCAATACAAAAATGACACCATTTAACAGACTTAATTTTGCATATAACCATGCATTTATAGTTGAATTAGAAAATAACAACAAAAATCTAGCTAATTGTGAATTTCACAATATATTTCAACATCAGGTTGGGTATTGACGAGATAGATATAAAGGTCAGACATAAAAAATGTTTACAAATCTAAAAAAATATCAAACATTTTTGCTGGGCAAATTATGTCAAGACCATTTTCACTTGAAATTAAACAGTGCATTGGAAAAGAGATAAACATTTTATATCTATTCGTTTGTAATGACAACTCTTATAGCTCAAAGGCAATTATCATCAACGATCAGATGTATGTTGCATTATTATCTTTATTATTTGCAGTTGCAGTTGCAAATCATATTGTTTATAAATTATAAATATTTATTAATTCAATTATGTTCTGTTCAATTTATCACTCATATTGCACAGTAAAAATTTAATTTAATTATAAAGTTAAAACTAGTTATTTAAGATATTTTACAAAATAACATCACCCAACACACAAAAATTTTCAAAAGCTACATAAGTATGTATGTTTTCTTAAACTGACACATAAAATGTCAAAAAAATGTAATAGAAAAGACATAATGTTAGACATTTATATTTTGACATAAAAAATGTCTGGTTATCACCTGTCTCAACTAGTCATAACATATTATGTCTCGTTGATATAGACCAAACATAACACACATACATTTTATTTTATACAAGGAACAGTTGACATTTGCTTTAGCCAGAAATTTTTTTAAAATTATATTTTTTATACCATCTATTCATATCATATTTTTTATGCAGGAGCCATCTTCTCTCCATTGTTTCAGTTTTAGATATTGTTCTACCCAAGGAAGAACTAATATTTTAAATATTTTAATTTAATTAGATAAATTCCTCAACTCATTAGAAATGAAAATATAACAAAATTAGTATTGATTTCCTTATAAAATGCAAAATTCTTGAATCAAGTTTTATTGTTGAGAAACCTTACAAATGTTGTTATAATATTTAATCAAATACTTAGTTCATATTGTGTGATAATGAAAAAAGTTGATTGTAGAATCTAATCACAGAAAGCCAAACAATCCTATCCTGACAATATTTAAATGATGATAAGAATGATTTTTGTTTTTTTTTAAATAAAACAAGATGTGTACAAATACACAGGGGAGCTACTAGTAATAGTATTTGTATATTGTATTTTCAATTTTGTTTTATATTATTCTGTAGTAATGAAAACAGTTGATTTTTGTAGTTAATCACAAGTTAAACTATCCTATCCTGATATATTTGAATAATGATGGTCCATTAATGAATGTTTTAAATAAAACTACTTCTGTGCAATTGCACAGGGGAGCAGCTAGTAATAGTATTGTAATTATTTTTGGTATGACAAGTAATGCTACAATGCTAATGCAAACGATAATACGCCACAACATTTTTTACTTTAAAAAGTAATTATAACAATTTTTAGGCTTCCTCTTTGTGCACAATACTGTCACCTCCCATTTCGGTAAAATAAATTTATATTTTTTAATCATTATTTTTAACATGCATTTCTGAACAATAAAATGGATTACGTTTACAATTATTTACTGTTCCTTCTATTAGGGTATACTCATTTTTGAGAAATAATAAATTTCTGATATCAAATTGAAAACTTTAAAAGTATCTAATAATTTATATATAATTATATACAAATTTATTTAATTTTAAATAGCAAATTTTTCTTATAATAATTTATTAAAAATTAAAAACTAAAAATTAAAAATAAGTTTTAATTTAAATTTATAATACAATGAATTATTATTTTATTACATAAAATCATTTGAAGATTTTGCACAAAATACTTTAATGTCCTTTAAGGATATTCTCTTATTATTATTATTATTATTGTTGTTATTATTATTATTACTCTATAAGAATCATAGAAACATCTTTTTAAGATAAATAACAACAATTTAATACAAAAAAAAAAAAACTTTTAGTCCTAGTTTAATTTTTATTTTTTCTCTCTCTTTAAAATAATTTACATATTTTAATTTAATTTTCAAAATATTCTCTCAAGACATAAAATAAAATTAAAAAAAAATATATATTTTTTTTATCTACTTCCTCTGCTACGATTGCATATTTATTTCATTCTCATGATATGAAATTTTTCATATTAAAAAACAAAATATTATCAAAGGAAGATACTGGGGGAAGTTTTGTGCAACAACACACCAACTCAAAAAAAAAAAAAAAAACAAAACAATAAAAAAATATGAAAAACAATTTTTTGAAGAAAACATTAAATTTAAAAATGCTAATATAATTTAAGAATAACGATAATAGAATAAATTCATGTACAGTTTAGTGTCCTTTTCAACAGGATATTTTTTTCCTTCTGCTTCCAGTTTTATTTAATTGTTTTTGCATTTTATTAATATTTTTCTATATTATATAAGTATAAAAAATAAATAAATAATATTATATTTTCTGGTAAACTTTAGGATATTTTGTATTTAGAAAAGCATACAGATAAATTGTGGAAGGTATATTTTGGTTTTATATCTGTAAGAGAAAATATTAAAAGCTATAAGAGCTTACATTTATAAGCTATTTAGTTAAATTTTAAAATGCTCGGCTCCTTGGTGTTGAATTGAGGTTAAGAGTGGTTATATTATTTGACTAGTAATCAAAATGTCCCGAATTCAAATGCTTTTTAGGACATGAATTTTGTAAAACGTTGGTACATTGGGACGTAGTACATTGTTTGTTAAAACTTAGTAGAGAATGAAAAGAGGATTAATTTAAATTCACTTGCTGTATCATTAAAATTATTAAATCGAACTCTGTCAACCACTATGAAAGCAAAATTACTCTGAAAATTAATTAATTAATATAGCAAAATTTTAAAACAAGTTATTACACATACAAGTATCTTACATAACAGTTTAGAAGTTTTTTCCATATTTTTGGAATGCTAGAACCACTAAGAACGTTGTTTAGCCTTGTGTGAGCTTGTGATTATAATTTTGGTATTATTGGGTTGAGATAAATGATAATTATTAGAATATTTAAAATTTGTAAATTTGTAACGTACATATAAGTAAATATTATTTGTAACTGCTCAAATTAAGCTTGAAATAAATAAATAAATAAATAAATAAATATTATAAATCATCGTAGTGTTTAAGTTTGTTTTATATAATTGCATGATTATAGAATTATCCCACAACTGCTGTTTATTGTTTGTTTAAATGTTAATTGTTTGCTTAAATACAGTGGCAATAGTATTTTTAATTTATGAATATTTGAGTCCAAAGTCTATGATGCAGCTTATAAAATTGGTCATAATCTAAGATATGGTCAACTCAATAATAATAATAGTTTATGAATAAAAAATGACGTCGTAATCTGAAGATATGACTGTAGGAGTACTCTCAATACTGCTTTTAATGCAAATCAATTAATCTATACGTCCTGAATTATATATTATTATCCAATAAAAGTTAGTAGATTCCTTAAATTTTATATTAAAAGGTAGATTGTATAATGTACAGGTCACGCATTCGGTCAAACAAGGTATATTTTTTTGCAAATCGCACAATCATCAATGTTATGTTTATTTTCTTCTTTGGTTAGCCAAATTTCTGAAACAACTTATATATGGATATCACATTCATATGACTTAATTAAACCTTCTAATTCATATAATTTGTTTTGAAGACTTTGGGTATTTAAATAAATAATATTTATATTATTATTATAATTTAATTTTATATTTTTCACCCACTCTGTAGAATACTCTACAATGATGTTAGTTTGACAGCTTATTGTACTTATTTGTTTTTTATTTATAAGCCATTTGTCAATAACTTTTAAGTCATCGGATATTGCAGAAGAGAGGTGCTTGTCATCACTACTCTCAGAGTATTTTAAGACAGCATCATCAGCATAAACCTGAATAGATCCCAATAGTGGAAGGCATGCTAAATCGTGTCTATATAGATTTTAAATAAATCAGGTCCTAAAATGGAGGCTTATTTTTCCACAAAATTGTCAACCCTCAATACTTTTGTAATGTATAGCTTAAGAATAAATTATCGACTAACATTTAGAGCAATTAATTTACTTTCTCATAATTTTATTTGAAATTCAATCTGTGCAGCAATTTTTAAATACATTTTTAAATAAAATTTACAAATGTCTTCTGATTTAAACAGCTCTAATATTTTTATTTACATTATTATTAAATATTGTTTAATTAAGAGCATTATTAAATAAATTTGACAAACATAATACCATGTTCAATTCTAAAATACTATATATAATAGTATTATGACACTAAAACCTATTACAATACTGTAAAACTTTAGTGTTGTGCCAAGAAAATTTTTAAAATTTTGGAAGCAACAAACTGTTTACGTTTTTTGTTTTTTTTTTTTTTTTGTTTTTATTTTATTGTTGTCTTAGCTCATTTTCTACCAGTACACAGTTTTGGTTTTGTTTTCGTAAGTATGCAAAAATTTGTATTTTACAAAAAAGAAAAACAAATAATAATAAACACAAAAAAAAAAAAGAATAAAAAAACGAACAAAAAAGAAAAGCATTTTCCAATTTCAAATTCAAGAAATTGAAGAAAACTTAAAAATTCTGAAAAAAAAAAATTGCATCTCACTTTTTATGTTGTCCATACAATTCAGGTTCTCTTTCTTTGTTTTCTATAGATATTATTTTTGTAATTTCATTTTTTATGATTTAAAAACTTTGTTTTTGTTTTTTTTTTGTTTTTTGCAAGTTTCTGGCAATAGAAATAATACTATATAGAATAACAATAATAATAATAAGAAGAAAAAAAGGATTTTCACTAAATTTGTTATCCTTGTGTTGTTAGTTTTTTGTACCAAGTTTGAATTCTTATGTTTGTTTTTTTCTTGCTCAGCATAAATTAAAAAAAAAAAAAAAAAAATAAAAGAAAAAAAAAACAGTTTACCTGTGGGCATTCTATTGAGTTGCAGAAGATTTTCTTGTTCAAAATGAAAGTGTTGTCTATTATTTATTTTATTTTTTTTTCATATACTTTGTATAGTATGTATATAATATTTAGTATAAAAGACTATAATATAATATTATATACCATGACGACAGTCATTGAGACTTTATTCTATCGTCCTTTTTAATTCACATTTAATTTGCATTTATTTAATATTTAAGAATATTTTAAATTTTAATCTTTGAAATTGAATTGAATTACCTATACAACCCTTAACCTGATTCTTTTATTACTTTAAATAATATATGTATTCAAATATATATATACATTATCTATATATATATACATACATAACATATTCTTTATACTTATTTATATATCCTTATCCTTCTGATGTTAAAGTATATAATATAATACTCAACACACTCAAAGAAAAATGTCAGAATGTCTGTTCAAGGACGAGATTATCTTAGAAAAAAAAAAAAACAAAAATAACAAAAACTGAGTAGATAAAAAAAAAACAAAAACAAAAATTCAGGTGTTTTTATAAAGTTAAAATGTTAGAAAATTTGAAGGCAAACTGCTTAAGGGATCAAAAAAAAAAAAATATAATAAAACAATAATAACTAAAAATAAAAATAACAAGAACAACAAAAAAAAAAAAATCATTTTCTTGAACAAGTTAAATAATGAGGTTAAGTGAATTAAAAATTTAATTATATTTTTTTTTGTCTCTATACTTTTTGTTTAAAAAAAAAAAAAAAAAAAAAAATTCTCATTTTTAGTAAATAATAAAAGTATTTGGCAAAAACTTTAATATGCCAACTTTTATAATAACAAATTTTAAGGTACTTTGGAATGAAAACAGCAGAGAGCTAAGTAAAATATTTTTGTTATACACATATACCTACATACATCCATACAAATAGAGTAGATGAATTTGCAAAAAATGAAAACAAAAAAGGATCTTATATGCCATTTAAATGTCCTTAAAATAAATTTTGCAGGTGAATTATTGTGATGAATTATTTTTTTTAAAACGTTTTATTTTATATTTTGTTTTTGTTTTTTTGTTTTTTATCTTTATAGAATGAATGTCTCGGCATATAAAAATTATAATTAATTAACCTAGTACGTTAAAGTAATTTATTTATTTTTGTTATTTTTGTTTTTGTTTTGTTTTTATTAAAAATGAAAGATACCTGTTAAAAAATGTCAGTTGATCGTCAAAAAAAAAAATTTTTTTTTTTTTTTAATGGGATTTCAAAATAATAATATTATACTGACATCAATATTGTTTAACTTTGTATATTATAGTAATATTTAAAATTAAGGTTACATCAGTAGGTTAAATATAGTAATCAAATATTTAACCCTTCACTGCTCGATTTTTTATATCTTGTTGGAAAAATAGTTTTTAAGTGCAAATACAGTTTATAAATAACATACCAGGATGCGCATTTAAATGTATGCAACATGAAAAAAAATACAGACTTAACGAACATACAACAGTATATTCGGCGGAACTATATGCCATAAGCAGGGCAATTGAGTATGTCAGCCGAAGCTATGAGGGGAGAAGGTTCATAATTTGCACCGACTACCTTAGTAGCCTACAGGCTCTGTCATCTGCTACCTCAAAACATCCGACAGTGATTGCAATCCAAGTTCAGCTGCAGGTATTTAAAAATCATATAGCATTTCTATGGACTCCGGGACATGCCAATATTACCGGTAATGAAGAAGCAGACAGACTGGCAAAGGAAGCACTTTTAGAACCACTTTCCGAACAACAAAGCCGGTACTACAGGGATTATAAAGAGATATGTGATCGAACTTTATGGGACATACACAACACAAGTTGGGAAAATGAACCCCTCACCAACAAACTAAGGCACATTAAAAGAAATGTATCCAGATGGAATAGTTTAGACCAGGCCAGTATGAAAATTGCTGTTGTTGTGATTAGACTCCGAATAGGACACACATGATACACTCACAGCTATATCTTTGATGGACCCCAAAACGCACAGCCAACATGTCACTGTGTTCCAGATACCCCAATTAATATACAGCACATATTTGAGGTTTGCCCTTTATACACTGATGTAAGAGCCAGGCTTGGAATCACGGGACTTGATATACTCACACAGGATACTATAGAAGAAACAACTAATATCATGGCATTCCTTAGAGAAACTGACATTTTTAATAAAATATAATAAAATTCAATAAAAACCATTAAAAAAAATTTAATTTTTCTAATATATGTAATATAAACTAGGCTAAAATCAAAATTGTAAACTTAAAGAGAAAAAAAAAAAGAATTTGAAATTACAACACAAAAAAAAGAAACAAAAAGTAAATCAAAAATCTAAATTTAAAACAACATTATGTTAAAAAATAATAATGAAATAAACTTAAGATAATTATGTAAAAAACTTTAAAGAATGAGGGCTTGACAAAACCCACGTGGTTGATAAGCCCATAATAAAGATCTTATAAATAAATAAATAAATAAATATGAAAAAATACTAGCAAATATATTTTATTATTTCAACAAACATGTTTATTGAAACAAAAATTTATGTTATTAAATTAATAAACAAATTTATTAAATCAATGAAATGTTTTATTATTTCAAAAAACATGTTTATTGAAACAAAAATTTATGTTATTAAATTAATAAACAAATTTATTAAATCAATGAAATGTTTTATTATTTCAACAAACATGTTTATTAAAACAAAAATTTATGTTATTAAATTAATAAACAAATTTATTAAATCAATGAAATATTTTATTATTTCAACAAACATGTTTATTGAAACAAAAATTTATGTTATTAAATTAATAAACAAATTTATTAAATCAATGAAATATTTTATTATTTCAACAAACATGTTTAATGAAACAAAAATTTATGTTATTAAATTAATAAACAAATTTATTAAATCAATGAAATATTTTATTATTGCAACAAACATGTTTATTGAAACAAAAATTTATGTTATTAAATTAATAAACAAATTTATTAAATCAATGAAATATTTTATTATTTCAACAAACATGTTTAATGAAACAAAAATTTATGTTATTAAATTAATAAACAAATTTATTAAATCAATGAAATATTTTATTATTTCAACAAACATGTTTAATGAAACAAAAATTTATGTTATTAAATTAATAAACAAATTTATTAAATCAATGAAATATTTTATTAATACAACAAACATGTTTATTGAAACAAAAGTTTATGTTATTAAATTAATAAACAAATTTATTAAATCAAGGAAATGTTTTATTATTTCAACAAACATGTTCAATGAAACAAAAATTTATGTTATTAAATTAATAAACAAATTTATTAAATCAATGAAATATTTTATTATTTCAACAAACATGTTTAATGAAACAAAAATTTATGTTATTAAATTAATAAACAAATTTATTAAATCAATGAAATATTTTATTAATACAACAAACATGTTTATTGAAACAAAAGTTTATGTTATTAAATTAATAAACAAATTTATTAAATCAAGGAAATGTTTTATTATTTCAACAAACATGTTCAATGAAACAAAAATTTATGGTATTAAATTAATAAACAAATTTATTAAATCAATGAAATATTTTATTATTTCAACAAACATGTTTATTGAAACAAAAATTTATGTTATTTAATTAATAAACAAATTTATTAAATCAATGAAATGTTTTATTATTTCAACAAACATGTTTATTGAAACAAAAATTTATGTTATTAAATTAATAAACAAATTTATTAAATCAATGAAATGTTTTATTATTTCAACAATTATGTTTAATGAAACAAAAATTTATGTTATTAAATTAATAAACAAATTTATTAAATCAATGAAATATTTTATTATTTCAACAAACATGTTTATTGAAACAAAAATTTATGTTATTTAATTAATAAACAAATTTATTAAATCAATGAAATATTTTATTATTTCAACAAACATGTTTAATGAAACAAAAATTTATGTTATTAAATTAATAAACAAATTTATTAAATCAATGAAATATTTTATTAATACAACAAACATGTTTATTGAAACAAAAGTTTATGTTATTAAATTAATAAACAAATTTATTAAATCAAGGAAATGTTTTATTATTTCAACAAACATGTTCAATGAAACAAAAATTTATGTTATTAAATTAATAAACAAATTTATTAAATCAATGAAATATTTTATTATTTCAACAAACATGTTTAATGAAACAAAAATTTATGTTATTAAATTAATAAACAAATTTATTAAATCAATGAAATATTTTATTAATACAACAAACATGTTTATTGAAACAAAAGTTTATGTTATTAAATTAATAAACAAATTTATTAAATCAAGGAAATGTTTTATTATTTCAACAAACATGTTCAATGAAACAAAAATTTATGTTATTAAATTAATAAACAAATTTATTAAATCAATGAAATATTTTATTATTTCAACAAACATGTTTATTGAAACAAAAATTTATGTTATTTAATTAATAAACAAATTTATTAAATCAATGAAATGTTTTATTATTTCAACAAACATGTTTATTGAAACAAAAATTTATGTTATTAAATTAATAAACAAATTTATTAAATCAATGAAATGTTTTATTATTGCAACAAACATGTTTATTGAAACAAAAATTTATGTTATTAAATTAATAAACAAATTTATTAAATCAATGAAATATTTTATTATTTCAACAAACATGTTTAATGAAACAAAAATTTATGTTATTAAATTAATAAACAAATTTATTAAATCAATGAAATATTTTATTATTTCAACAAACATGTTTAATGAAACAAAAATTTATGTTATTAAATTAATAAACAAATTTATTAAATCAATGAAATGTTTTATTATTTCAACAAACATGTTTATTAAAACAAAAATTTATGTTATTAAATTAATAAACAAATTTATTAAATCAATGAAATATTTTATTATTTCAACAAACATGTTTATTGAAACAAAAATTTATGTTATTAAATTAATAAACAAATTTATTAAATCAATGAAATGTTTTATTATTTCAACAAACATGTTTATTAAAACAAAAATTTATGTTATTAAATTAATAAACAAATTTATTAAATCAATGAAATATTTTATTATTTCAACAAACATGTTTATTGAAACAAAAATTTATGTTATTAAATTAATAAACAAATTTATTAAATCAATGAAATGTTTTATTATTTCAACAAACATGTTTATTGAAACAAAAATTTATGTTATTAAATTAATAAACAAATTTATTAAATCAATGAAATGTTTTATTATTTCAACAAACATGTTTATTGAAACAAAAATTTATGTTATTAAATTAATAAACAAATTTATTAAATCAATGAAATGTTTTATTATTTCAACAAACATGTTTATTGAAACAAAAATTTATTTTAATAAACACATTTAATAATTGTTCATTGTATTAACGACGATGTAATTAAATTAATAAATAGCTATTTATTGGCTCAATGAACAAGTTCATCGGACAAATATTAATAAATTTTTAATTGTCTCAACGAATTTTTTTATTGTAGTTACGTACCTTTTTGGTTCAGTGCACAACAGTTTCGAATATTGTTCTTTTAAGTCTTTTGCTTCTTTTTTTGGATTTCTTTCAGTATTTTGTAAATTTTGGTTATTCTCATTTTCAACTTCCCCAACTTCTTCTAAAGTTGTACCAAATTTCAAACTCTATAGGGACTTTCGAAATTATTTCATCATCAGTAAGATAATATTTACCGGAAGCCATTATAATGATTAATTAATACAATAATAATGTTTTACTATAATTATTAAATTTTAGAACTTTTCATAAAAGACACTAAAGCATCAAAACACTACCCATAAGATAAAATACCTATAACATAAAAGAAATAAGTTTTTTTTATTTACTTTGTGAGTATCGAAAACATTATGTACCATTAATGATACAACCTTATTCAACACTTCACCTACGCTTTAAAATGTTAATCAAATGTATTTTTTTATTTGCAGTTGAAATAATAATAAATTTGTTCTTACTTACATTACAAAAATTTAAATTTCTACAGCATAAAACTAAAATAGAAACAAGATTCTCTTTTGTGTTTTCTCTTAATTATAGTGTTATCTTCTGACAACTGCGATTAAGTGCTCATTTTCTGTTTAAAATTTAAATTCTCAGAGAAAATATCTGTTATTAATGTCAACGAATTAGAATTAAATGGAAGTGAGTATCCCATACAAAAATACAAACATTTTGTCCATATTTTTTTAGTACTTCTCTTTCTGTTTGGGTTGTTTGGGTTTCTTTATGTCAAAAAAACAATTTTTTTAGTGTTAGGCCAATATAGTTTTTTTTAAATAGAAAATTAGTAAAATCTTTGTGTATGAATAAAATAAAAGGAATCAAAATCAATCTTAATAAAAATAACAATGTTTTTTCAATTTAAGCTTTCTTTTACTTTATTACCGTATTCTATTATTACACAGAAAAGTATTGCTGTTAAATTATTTGAAAAAAAAAAATATTCATGTTTCTGAAATATTGAAAATGTAGCAGTAGTGTGTAATATATGGATATAAGAAATTTTCAAAAAGTACGAACACTAGCAATGAAGTAGGAAAAAATAAAATTTTTGATTTTTATTATAAATTGTTAAAAAATTACAAATTTTAAGGAAAAATGGAACCTAAAAAGAAGATTTGTATCATTCCAGGCTGTAAGTCTCATTTGGAAAAAGAATATTACGTGTCTTTACACATGTAAGTATTATATTTTACATCTTTTGAATTTTTAAAAACTTCTAAACAAAACAGTGTAGTATTAGGATAATTTAAATATCCGGACAAAGAAATTTTTTTTTTGAATATCATTTTAAATATTTATTTTGAATATATTGGATATAATTTTAAAAAATGTATATATATGTTTGTAGTTTCCCAAAAGACGATGGTTTGAAACAACGATGGATTGAAGGAATTCAAACTGCAAAATGGATACCAAATTTAATATAATCATATGTCTGACCAAAAACCTTTAGAAAATCCTTTTTGTTTATTAATAAAAAGTATTGCAGAAATTTATTTTAATACACGAATACATTATTCCTTAAAACTACATAATGAAAGAAACAGTGTAAGAAATAAATTAACAAAATTAATCCATTTCAAAGGGCACTAATCTATATTTTCTAAAAGAAACTTTAAAAGTGTAAAAAATGATTGCACATAGTCCATATTGTAAAATGAAGTGGAATAAGCCTCTTGGGGAAACCACTTTAAAAAAAACGCTCCTATTTCTTTACCTCAATGGTGGTGTGGAAAAAAGAAAATGTTTTGATACAAATATATTAATAACATATTATTTACATATTAATAAATATAGGATAGACAATCGTCAATAATAAGTTTATATAATTTTATATAATAAATATCAAATATGTAAAAAATTTTATAATCAATCTATTGAAAAAACTTATAGAAAAGAATTTAAAATCTAAAAAAAATAATAAATATTTTCCAATACAAAACTAGAAAGCGCTAAATTTCTCATATTTTTTTCATATATGTATTAATAATAAATTTTGATTAATTTATCCATTATTGTTAGATATTTTTACTCATCATATTTAAAAAAAAAAATTTAAGTCAAAATACATACAAATTGAGGCATATTAAATTCTGAGCACTATCCTGTTTATTTATCAAAATAATTTCCATTAAAAAGAGAGAAAATATATTGAACGAATATATTCGTCTATTTCTGTTTTTTGACAATAAAAAATACCAAAGAAAGAGAGGAATATACCCAAAACATTGGACACTTTTTTGTATGGATTTACTTTTTTCTAATTCGTTGATTAATGTAAAGTATACAGTTGTAAATAATCATCTACATATCGCATTAAGGAATATTTATTATATGCTTCAATTATTAAGGGTTTTTTAAATGTTGTATCAGATATGATACTTCAAGCAGTGTAGGGTTAATATGAATTTTTTAAGTAGATAACAAATTCGTAATCGGAATTGATTGAAAAATTAAAGCAATTGAACTACTCGACATGATCATGTTTTATTGTAGAGTGTACATAATAAAGTTAGTATTTAATAATATATAATATTCGCCCTATGCTCCACGGATGGAGTTACAGGACAATGATCATGATGATGATTTAATAATAATCCATGAAACAGAACCATTTAATTACTTGGGAGTTGTAGATAGACTAATCACGCTACTCTAATGTGGCCATGCTTAGTTATAATCACAAGTGGCAAAGTAGTGATAGTGAGTACTAAATTCTTATCATGAATGTATGCAAATTGTAATACTATAAAAACTTTTATAGTTTGAAATTTACAATAATTTTTGATATGTACGACAAAGTTTTTTTTTTTGTATCAGCAGTAATAAAATTATATCTTGTAATTATGAATTTAATTTCGAAAAACAGATTCAAGAATACAATTTGCGAACGTTATTTGAACCTACGCATTCTTACGGTGTACTTCAAAGTTGCTACTTAACTTCGGTAAAACAAAAATATGTATTTAAAACATTTATTGTTGAAAATAGTCGAAAATATTTTGTTTTTAAATTTTATTAAATATGCTTATCATACATGCATATCATACTATAGTCGAGTACAAAACACTGATGAAGTCTACAAATAGTAGAAGAAAACCTATTTATTATTCAGTTTTTGTTTTTATATTAAAATAGACAATTTAAACTATGCTGTATAGAATACAATAAATGTCAATTATGATATAAACAATAATTATTTTTTTTTTAATAGACTTAGTTCATTTCAAGAACTTTATAAAAATATTCGGCCAGCATAACTTGATAACACTGTAGAAAAGCACTGTCAATAACTTGGCTTAATAAAGAATATATAAAAAATGTATAACATCAGCTAAGGCTATAATGAGTGAAGGATCAGTTTTAATAATTGATGGATAGAAATATTTTTCCATCACATCTAAAATGTGAAAGCTTTTTTGAAAGCTTGTAACATAACTAGATCTTCTGAGGCAGTTGGAGAAATTGTCTGAAATTGTTGTGGAGTCTGTTGATATTGTTAAGGATCTGTATTCTTTGTTATTGAACATCGCCAATGCCAGTGCCATTATGGTTAAGATGGTAAAAATATCTCAGTACTTCATACGGCATAGTAACTGTAACAGCTACACCCGCAATCTATTTGCAAATTATGTCTTAAATAAAAAAAAATAATAGATTTAGTGACATCTATTTTTAAAGAATTTGATTAATGTCCATTTTGACATTTGATTCACAACATCTAATATTGGTGTTCATAACGAAATTCTTACAAATTTATTTTCAATTCTTATTTTGAATTATAGTCGAGTCCATGATAAAATTTGATAATGAATTTCATAGAAGATGTTGAAGAAAATATAAAGCTTTTTAATATGTGAATTGATTAATACTTGTCAATCGTTGCAGTGTTCAGCTGCCAATGCTTAAAATCGCTATTGGCTATTTATAAAACGACCTGAAAATTTTAAAATTACATTTGAAAAAAAAATGTACAATCACGCATTGATATTATGGTATTAAATAAGTACTTTTTAACGGCTTATAATATAAATGTACGATAATTGTTAAACCAATAATGTTCACATGGTGAAAATTCATTAATTTTTATTTCATCAACTTGATAGAATTTTTTTTTTTTTTTTTTTTTTTATATATAATTCCAAGTCTATGGGATGAACACCCTAACTGCTTTTACACAGAGACTTGGAATACACAATCACATACAATAGCTTTTCTATAGAATTTTTTGGGTTATATCTACTAATTTAAATGTGGAAAACTATATCTATTGTAGAGTACTTCGACTTCATAATAGCATAGTTCCATTTTATTTTTAGTGATAACCAAAACTCTCAACTATTTATCATTTATTTTATCCCAATGATGAAGGGTACTGGACCAGGTCGAAAATTCAGAAAGCATTATTTTGCCTTCGTCGGGAATCGAACCTGGACCTTTCGGTTGAAAGGCAGGTGCTCTACCTACTGCACCACCCAGCGTGTAGAATTGGAATAGAAGAATGAGATATTTTGCAAGGAAAATGTCATTATTTAAAAATGTGTCCGAATGAGGTATAGAAAAATATTCGTTATTTGGAACGTGGCAGTTATGTAATATCCAAATAGTTTGAAATTGGCTATTATAAAAATTTCAGCTTCATTTGCATTATAAATAGAAAATGTTTTTTTTAAGCCATTAGGTAGGTATTATATTAATTTATCTAGTCAAAATCATTTCACTATTGAAAGGTCCAAAATGATGCTACATATATAATTATTCTCTAAGAATCTTAAATGATATTGAAGAAGCAAAGTATGTGGATAACTCCTCTTTTAATACATATTTTTTAGTTTACATCCAGAATTATTTAGTCGTATATATCCAGAAAATCGAGTTTTGGGAAATTAAGTTTGAAGTTCGAGATGAAAATTGAACTGAAAAAGATTTTATTTTTTGTAATGTTTAGTGATAGTATAGTGTTCATAAGCCATCTTTTAGAGATATAAAAACAAAGCCTTCAGGCACAAGAATCAGGACTTTAAGGACCTTTTACTTAAAACTATCTTACCATACACGCTATTTTTATGCAGCTTTCATTCACCCTGTATGTACGTACGACAAAAAAATTTGTATATACGCCAAAATAAGTGCTTTATATCCAGAAATTTGACATTTAAGTCAAAATAAGAATAAAAATATCAATTTCGATGTTGCTTACGGTGAAGTAGCAATGAAATATATTTGCATTTATATTAAACAGGATATTGGCAAATACAAGAGCATCATAAATTAATAAAGATGTCATTTTCCGCTCATTTTTTCTATTTTGTGATGTACACAGTATAATTGCGGGCAGACGATTTTTATTTAACTTAAAGCTATTGCATTATTATTTATTTATTATAAATAGTAAGGTTATCACTATTTTCCTTGCAAATTTAGAATTAATAAAATTAAATATTATATTCAAAACTACCATGTTTCAGTTGTAAAGGTAAATAGAAATAAAAATACCGAATGTCTGTAAAATATACTCTAAAGTCTGTCGAAAAAACAAATATGTAAAATATTAAAGTTATAAATAAATAAATAAATAATTATTATAATACATACGTTGTCTACGCATGGAAGTTAACATGATATTGTCTTCAAAGTATTGTTGACGTAATGTAGTTTATGTCGCACAACACTGCAAATTGCATTGAATATGCAAATCCAATCAAATAATAATAACTAAACATGTTGTGAGCGATTACACAGCTTCATTTCATACTAAATTTGTTATATTTTAATAAGACAATTTCTTATGCGAGATTATTTTGTAATTTTATACTTTTTGATAAGTCAACTACACTGATATTGATGAATGAAATTTTTCAACAGAATATTGAAATTGACATCAATGAATTAAATATGCCATTTCTTATGTTTTTCCATTCTCTTTCACCTCTGTCTACAGATAACACTTTTTTTCTTGTTCATTAATAAACATCAATATCTGACGACGTATAAAAGTATAGTTTAATGTTGTTGAAGTGTGAGCAATATTTCAGTTTAAATGTTGGAAAATTTAATTACACAACATGGAATTAAAAGTTAACTATTATTATACTCGTTATTATTTTTATTATTTTGTGAAATGAGGAAATATATGAAGATGAATATTGTAGTATTTATAAAAATATTATATAGCTATCTAGTATTATTTTACAAAATAAACATTTGTAATTGCAATTAATTTTATTCATGGTAGGTAGCTATTCAAATAAATTTCAATATCTTAATTATTACAAATTTATAAAAAATAAATGAAGGAAAATAAAAAAAAAAAAAAAAGCTAAAACTTTTTATAATTAAATTGCATAAGTAAATGAAAATTTTGTGTTTATTATAAAAAAAAAAAATGTCTTTTATTTTTATTTAAAAATGTTTTATTGAATTTTTCATGGCATGTTTTTGTTATTAGGCATAGTATATTATTACAAGATTAATTTCGTGAGGTGAATAAAGGTGGAAGAAAATTGACAAGATAGCAGTTTTAAATACTTCTGGTCAATTATTACTGTATTACAAACATTAAAAGAAAATTCATTCAAGTGTGTAGAAACATTAGATACACAGGTGTGTAGGAGAGAAAAATATGTACAGAGGTAATACAAAATATTTTGGAAATAAAAATTATATAGTAATATTGAAGTAGTAGGAATATTGATAAATGGTAGTATTAAATAATGTAATATTGAAAAATGGACAAAATCCCAAGAACGTAAGAAATCCTAAGAAGAACAATTGGACTAAATCCTAAGAATATAAAACTTTACGGTAGGCATTCCGTAAATGATAATTGTTCATTTGGTACATTAATTATATAAGTCGGAAATGCGACATTAACGGTTTAAGTAGGAAAGATGCTCACTGCAAAATTGGCCACACAAAAAACCTCATATTGAAAATTGTTCACAAAGTAAATTGTCTACATATTGAAAAATTTCCACATTAGAACATTGTCCACA
Organism: Argyra leucocephala; assembly: GCA_963942445.1. Classification (NCBI taxonomy): domain Eukaryota; kingdom Metazoa; phylum Arthropoda; class Insecta; order Diptera; family Dolichopodidae; genus Argyra; species Argyra leucocephala. The sequence goes on along the minus strand of OZ012678.1, from coordinate 138,957,599 downwards.
CTTACGCATAGCAAATGTAAATTATCTATTCTTGGTTGGCTGTAATTGTTATTAATTTTGTTTCTGCTAATGGTTTTCGTAAGTATTATTACTGTCTGAAAGAGAGAGAAGAGATATTAACAATTATAAAGTTTAGGAGATTTTTCGTTCATCACAACAATACTTGAACTCACCATCAGTAGGTATTTGTAGTGTTAGACTATCTATACAACTCCTGATTTTATTTTGGTTGATTTTATAACTTATTAACAAATGCTAATAATACATCTGTGAGTTATAAAAATCGACCAAATTTACAATAGAAGAGATATTGTTTCAAAACCTGTCGAAAATCCAATATGAATTCTTCAGTCACATACCTACAATTTATTTCATAGTCGGAAGCTGGTACTTATTTACTTAAATCGATGTTTTGCAATTGAATTGACATCAATAATAATATGAAGAATAATAGCGTTCATTAAGGACATACACCAACAATTCTACGATAATAGATGGATGAAGTACAATCAGATGACAGGTAAATGAAAATGATAAGATTTTAAGTATAAAAAAAAGTGTTAACCAATTTTTTTAAAGTCGCGGGATGCCACCCTTAATCTCCACTACATGAAATCTTATTGAATTTATCGTCTCGAAATTATCGAATCTACCGTATTTATTGAAATGGTAGGTTAGGATGGTAGGTTAGGAAAAAGTAGACGATAATGTTTCAAATTTAAAACATAAATTATAAACTAATTCTTTACAGTTGAAACCCCCGCTAATTTTTTTTTAAATTAAGTCATATTTCTGTAGACTGAAATACACGGTGACGATCAGGTTAAACCGTCAGCGGAACCAAGCATAATGACAACCCAAGAATTATAATTTACTTTTATAACATGCCAGTGTGAGCATTTTATTTGAGGGCAATTTTCCATTTTACGAATCGATAATTTTCCGGGTAGGCAATTTTCCGGGTGGGCAATTTTCCGCGTTGGTAATTTTCTATGGTGGATGATATTCTTGTGGGCACTTTTCAGTGTGAGTTTTTTTTGTAAGTAGCATTTTTCTTGCTACCGTCACAATTATAGATAAAAGGATGATTTGTTGGAAAACGTAACATACTGACATTTTGATCAAAATTTGTTTAATATTGTTAGATCATTCAGAAGTATAATAGCTGATGAAGAGCAATACGTATTTAGCAGCAATATGAGAATAATAAGTATTTATACATCATTTTATTACCCAGTCATTATCAACCATATCTCGTATCATGCATTTTCATAAATATTTGTTATCACTGCCACATACAATATTTTAGACAAAATATTAAAAATTTTCTTCAGAGTATTGCATTGTCAAATAACTCCTCTTTACAACCATAACTTATATTATTTTAATTTGAACACGAAAACAATTTAAATGACCCTTGTACATACATACTAACATGTATACATAATTATAATTGTATATTAATAAATTTTTGTAAAATTTTTGTCAGGTTATGTTAATTTACGCGAAAAATTTACTACACACAATGCAGGAATAATAATTTATCGATTATTGATTAATGTTGTAAAAGGTTAAATTAACAAAAACAAAAAATATCATATCATAATATGATATGTAGGTATAATGTATGTGGGTGAAAATTTATATATGTAGGTGTAAATATAGGTAGGTGTATAAAAATTATTTATTCTTAATTTATTTAAAATCACAAAACAAAAAAAAATGTAGTAATTGAATAACATTAATTAATAAGTAGTTAATAATTAATCATCAACTAGATAAGTGTATTGAAATTGAATACAATTGAATTATGTATTGTAAGTAACTGCTTGAATATTATTATTATTATTGTGAAATGAATTTTTGACATAATTTTTCGATAAAAATAACAAATAAAAAATATTTGTGGTAAAGAAATATAAACAAAAATGTGGTGAGTGTTGAAATTTTATCAGTGAGAAAATTATGGTGAACCAAATTAATAATGAACTAAAAATTAAGTTAAATCAAAACATATCGAAACAATAATATACTGTACGTTGATTTGTAAGAGATTTATTATATTAAGGATTAAAATTAAGAATACACATCGCTTGATTATGAAATTGACATTAATGATAATATGGAGGAATCTGAATAATACAGAGAATTGAATTGACATCAATAATAATATCTAAAATAATAGAGTTCATTAAGGACATAGACCAACAATTCTACGATAATAGGTGGAGGAAATACAATAGAGAGGTTGCGATTACATAGAATTCCCCATTCTGTATACAATCTGGGGTATTAGAACTTATTGAATAAGCAAACTGACTGAAAAATTAGACTGCAGATGTAACTTATTACTGTTCAGTAACTAAAATAGTTCTAATTAATTTCTACTATTATTTTATCATAAGTTAAAGAAAAGAAAGTACGCAAATAAATGAAAAAAAAGGAATTTACTTTAAAGTCCATAACCCTTATTATGGCACAGAGCATAAACAAACCGGTCTTCTTCCAACCGGTTCGACCTGAGATCAGATGTTGTATGTCAGTTTAGTGGTCATCTTGAGTCAACCAATTTAATCAAAAAGAAAAAGTGATATTGAAATATCTTAAATTCAATAACTCTCTGTCGTATTACAAGCACAAACTAAAGAAATAATACATAATATTATGCACTCACGTGTACCTGTGAGTTTTCAGTGCAGAATAACATTCTGAATATAAGCAATTATTAAACGTGTACGAACGTATACGGTATCCAAATTTGAAGCTAGTTGAAGAAAATTAACCTTGAAATGCTATGTTTTATTCTTAGTTACAAAAATATTGTATCATGGTGCACGTATATAATACAGATCTATATCGTGATTTGCACATTACAAAACAAATTCTGAAAAATCCAGAAAAATTCGGTAAAGATTACAAACTCATGTGAACCGTAAAATAGTAATAGTTTTTAATGTTTAAAACAATGTTTGTCAACTCAAAAGATTGATAGGTAGCTCATAATACTCCAACAGCTCATAACACTACTTTTACGAAAAATACTACTTTTATGAAATTGTTCAGGTGAACTTTTAACGTACTAGTTTCTTTTTTGATAGTATCTCAGCTTTTGAGATTCATAGAATTATAACTAGTTTAAAGAACTCGAACTATGAGACATCTGAGGATGTTTCAAATAACATCCTAAAGAAAATCTCCTTCCAAATTGTGGACATTTTGGCACATATTTTTAATAAGAGTGTCTTATTAGGTCAATTTCCTGAGAAACTAAAAATTGCTGAAGTTATTCCCTTATTCAAGAAAGGCGATACACTGGATGTTAACAATTATAGACCTATATCTCTCTTATCCACTTTCTCGAAGATCTTTGAAAAAGCAATGAAACGGAGATTTTTATATTTTCTCAACAAAACCAACTTATTCAGTGAAAATCAATTTGGCTTCTTGAAAGGCAAATCAACAGAAAGTGCGTTACTTAAATTCTGTGGAGAGATATATGGTGCATTAAATGAGGGTAAAGTATCCTCAGCATTATTTGTTGATATAACTAAGGCTTTTGATCTTGTGGATCATCATATTTTATTAAATAAACTATATAATGCTGGTTTTAGAGGTTTTATTTATAAATGGCTTAGGTCTTATTTGGCTGGTAGAAGACAGAAAGTCAGAATTGGGAATATTTATAGTTCCTTACTTAATCTATCCTGTGGTGTTCCTCAAACCTCTGTACTTGGACCTATCTTGTTCCTAATTTATATTAACTCGCTTTTTTTGCAACATTTTAGAGGGATGGTAACCGCATTTGCAGATGACACTGCGTTTACATATACTTTTAAGAACAATTTTGAGATAGCTGCATGCATGAACTATGATCTGGATTTAATTAGGCACTGGTTTAATAAACATAAATTAGTAATAAGCTGCAAAACTAAGCATATGAATTTTGGTATCTATAATCCTTCTTGTGATAACTTTGATATTTATTATCATGCTCCCAATTGCGCCAAATTTCCCACAGACTGCACTAATTAACTGTTTTGGTGGTACTATCCAATGTGATAATAACTGTTGTTTAGTTGAATTTGTAAAATCGTTCAAATATCTTGGCTTATGGGTTGACTCCAGATTGGATTGGAATGATCACGCTTGCTATTTGAAGAATTATCTCCGTAATATTATTAGACAGCTTTATCATCTAAGTCTATACTGTTCGGAAAAAATTATGTGCTCAGTTTATTATGCGCTTTTTCATTCAAAAATTCAGTATGGTATTACTTGTTGGGGAGGAGCATACTTTACTAAGATTAGTCAATTACTTGTGTCACAAAAACATGCTATTCGAATAATTTGCGGGAAAAGACGTACTTGTCCGTCTTTTCCTTTATTTTTTAAATTAAAAATACTTTCCATTAGAAATTTATTTTACTATAAAACTTTAAAAATGTTTTTTATGAAGTGTGGATATTTAGATGTTAGATATACTAATAGGTATAACTTGAGAGTTAATTATCGTAATTTGGTTCATGTTCCACGTTGTAGGAAAAGTCATTTTTGTCGTTTCTATGATATTGTAGCACCTAGAATTTTTAATAAACTTCCTGACCACATCAGGCAAATTAGAATTTTATCGAATTTCTTAAAATTATTGAAAGCTTGGCTTTTGGAAATTAATTTTGATAGAAGTGAGGAGTTATTAAGAGTAGTTGTTTAGCTGAGTAAGATTTTTGAAGTTCTTGCGATTTATATATGGTGTCTATTTTCATGATTAGCTTAAGTAAAAATTTTTTCAACTTTTGTCATATTTACTTAATATTGCACTGCATAAAATTATTTTAAATTTTGTATTTTTTATTTTTTAATTTCTCTTTTGCACTTTCCCCACTAAGGTTATTTGTTGATTTTTTTTTTTAAGAAATAAGCATCATTCGATTCTTGCTTTATGTAACAGAATGGTGACTAACTATTTTTATTTTTTATTTTTTTTCTCTATTAATTAATACTAAATGAATTTGTATTGTACAGATATTATTTCGAATTAATATAATTTTTAGCTATAAGATTAATTTTATTATTTGTATATACCTACTATATGAATTATATTATATCATAGATTAAGAAAATACGGAAAAATAAAAATATTGAATTTAAAAAAAAAACAAAAACAAAATAATGGAATAAATGGAAATTACTACAATGAAAAATGTCTTCACGCAAATTTGTATGTTAATAATTTCCTACACGAAAATTATTTCTATGACTGACGGAAATGTTACAATAATGGATTCTGCACAGAAATTATTAAATTTATAGCAATGATAACGACCCGAAAACTAATGGGTATACTATACCAATTTCGTAAACAGACGATCGAAAAAAAGTCATACACAATCAAACATTGATAACGCTACACATTGATTAATTGCTACACTATCAAGAATCACACACAACCTGTACTATCTATTTCAAATGTTGATTTTAAAAATTTGCTTTTTTCTAAGTAGGATAGAAGACAGTAATTAATTGTTGGTTCATTACAATGTTAAAAAATAATAAGCACACTGCACGCTGATATCACAATTTTAGTGATGTTGTGGCATTATTCCTATTTTAAAATGTAGTTCTGTTTATTTATTAAGTTATTAATAATTCTAATATTACAACCTTTCTAATATTAGCAGTAGAATCCTTGACTAATCTGAAATAAATAATATAATAATAAATGGATGTAAAATAACAGAAGAATATTTTTAAGTATTAAAAAAAGGACAGTTGAACATTAGACTATACCTGCGAATAATATCAGGATGAGTAATTGAAATAAAAATTAATTGTGATGATTAAGTATAATTATAAAACGTGGAATTTTATTTTAACACAACCAAAAGAACCTCAAATCAAATCTAATGCCTATTTTCTGATTTTACAAATTTACTGAGGTATTAAATCTGATAGATTATAGCCTAAAACATTGTAAGTATAATCCAACTATTTAATCGAGAAGGCTGACATGGTTTTTCACAGGTCATGGTCCATTTAACAAACATCTGTCAAAGATCCAATACAGGCACTGCAAATTATTCTGCTTAGAAGAAGAGAAATCCTCTGATTTCATATTTTATTTGTTTACAGCACCATAGCTCGCAAAAGACATAAATATTTCCAGGAATACACATCGCTTGATTCTGAAATTGTCATTAAAGAAATAATAACGTTTAACAATGACATAGGCCTACAATTCTAAGATAATAAACGGAGAAATACAAAGAAGTCGTTTACATAGAACTTCCCATCAAAACAAACACAGTCTAATATAATAATAAAATAGTCTTTATTTCAACAGAATTACAAAGCTAACAACAAATTTTAAATACCGTAAAACCGTCTTACATTGACCAGCAAGGGGTAACTTTGACCAAAAAAATTATTTTAACAAATATTTCCGACCTCTGGAATAAAATAGAATAAAATAATGAATTGAGTCAGCTTTATTAATTTGTTATCAGATATCAAATTTAACAAGATTTGAATTTTAAATAAAGTTAACAGTTTAAATTAAGTAAACATAGCTCGCGACTCCAGAAAGAAGGCTCCTAGAAGCGTTTTCCTATTATGATAATATCCATACCAGGATCAGAGTAGGTGTTGGACAGTTTCATCTTCCTCCTCCTATTGAAACGTTCTGCAAAAACCGTTTGAGAGGGAGTCCAAGTCTTCTGGCACGTTTACCAATAAAACAATGACCCCTACCATAGTGATAAATGTCACAACTTTTCAGAGTTAGTTGATTAAGGGATCGCTTCAGGCTCAGCATAGGTCAGATTTGCTTGGTGATGTTGCAATTTGATCTGTTTGACCATTTGAAGTTTGAAGCTTTTATTGCATCTTTGAGAAGCAAATAATTATACAGCTAGCTAGAGACTCACCCAGATATGCTCCTTTTCAGAAGGATTTCTAATATAGTACCCTCTCTAGCAAGTTAATCTGCCTTGCAGTTACCCTGATATACAGTAATATTACTGTGTCCTGGCACCCCTCGTATCGATATGTTGAACCGATTCGCTGGTTAATCCAGAGAACTGCGACAGGCCAACATGGTTTTTGAGTTGATGGTTATCCACTTCAGTGCTTTAATTGCGGCCTGGTTTTCTGTGAGTATACAGATACAGATCTTAGCCAATCTGAGGCTTTTTTTTTATAGCCATCACCCCTTCCAGAAACGTACTGAAATGCTTTGGTAGGCTGAAGGATAAACTTATATTCAGGTTTTGCGAGTGGACTGCAGTCTCCACTCTGTCATTCAGTTTTGAACCATCCGTGTAAAGGTATACGTGCTCTTTAGTTAGAACTCGGTCTAATCGGAATATCGGAATATCGGTCTAATATGATCTCTCAAAGAAGTATAGAAATGTGGCCATATAATTGTGATTTCCACTTTAACCCTGATTGCAGTTCATTGCATCTTTGCCATAGGTATCTATTGGTAAGAGTTTAAATAGTGTATCCAATGCCGGAAGACTAAATGCAAAGAGACTAAATGAATTAAAAACATGTATGTATACTCACATGTTATTTTTATATTTCTAAAATAAAGATTGTTTAGTTTACACTATTTTATAACTTTATTAAAAAATTATTTCTGGAACTTATTTTTGTTATGTGCAGTTATGTGCAGTTTAATTTATTTTGTCTTGTCAAAGTTAGAAAAAAAATTGTAACTTTTACCACCTCATTTTTTAAGTTTATATAGATTAAAAGATGTAAAAGTCACTATTTTTTATATAAAAATAGAGAAAAAAGAGAGCCGATAATTTAACGTGATTATGATGAGTATTCGATTGTAAATAATACATTTTTAATAAGATTTTGAAATTTAAAAGTGGTCAAAGTAAGACGTTTTTACGGCCTACATCCCAACTTAGTTTCTAATAGTAAACTTTAAATAAATGTTTCAAATCTAGTTTATTGAAAAGGCAGGTATATATAGGTTTAAATGACCATTCCAATTACTTCTGGAAAACTAATTAGCACTCAATTGTGTCGATCAACTCGATTTACTTGTTGTTGTTGGATATTTTAGAAGATTATTAGACCAAGCAACTGCAGTACTAAAGCCAGTCTGGGCAATTGAGAAATTCAAGTAGATGACAAATTTTGCATGTTTGAAATAAACCATGTATTTTTAGGGAAGACCTCATTTTACCAGACGTCAACTAAAAAGATTAATTAAATTTTTTTAATAATTCGTTCTGAAATAAACCTGATTAATCTGATTGGAAAGAGTGAAAATCAATTGAGAGAATGAGAAAAATCGAAATAGTATTGACAACACAAAAAAACTGTTCAAAAAAATATTAATTGCTTATTTGCTTTATGCGAATGATATTTTTTGACGAATACCGAAAAGCTTGGCTATAAGAATTCCTGTCTGTTGACCAATGCACATTTTCTTGCATTCATATTTTGTCTGATGGTTAACAGTTATTTCGTCCCAATTATTTTTCTCTCTATATTATATTGATTGTTCACAATATAGTCAAACATAATATATTTCTATTTATTGTATTGTCCTGTCACTGATGAGATCTCTTTTGTTATTTTTCCACTGTCAGTTTTTAGACTTATTTTATCTACTTTATTTGTATTATTTTATTTATGGTATTATTTTAAATTATTATTTTTATTCTTTTTTATTCTATTTAATAATACACCCTTTTTACTGGACATGCTCAAATATTTTTATTTTTATCTACATTTAAAGTCCATCTTTTTATGCGACATATGTTACCATTAATCTTATTAACGTTTTATATGTCATCTTATTACAATTAATAAATCAAATTGGAAAAAAAAAAAAATAAATAAAATAAAATCTAATAATAAATAATTATTTTTCTTTTTTGTGCTTGATTGATTTAAAAAAAAAATATTCAATAAATTTCTTTCATTTTGGCTTATAAAACCGCTGAATTTATTATTCATAAAAATTGATTCGTATCTTAAAAATAAAAAAAAATAGATGTGTATAAACATTATGTAATGTAGGTGTATTAAAAGTATCCTTTTACTTATTCATTCATTTTCATTTTTCCTTCAAAAAAAAAAAAAAAATTTTTTTTATTAAAAGAAAAAAAATAACAATAAAAATAATAATTTAATGCCCGAACATTAATTGTAACCGAATTTTATTTGTATAGATTTACATTAGATGTGAGAAATATTGCAATTCAGCATAGCTTAGATAATATATTAACCGGAAACAACATCATATTATTATATAAGTTAAAATCTTTGGTTTTTATAACCCTAAAGGCGAAAATGAAAAAAAAAAAAAAAAAATAGCAAAGATTCAATAAATCTAAGGAAACCCTTTCGTTGGGTTAAAGTCATAAATAATTTGGAATTTCTGTTTTTCTGTGATTTTTTTTTTCTCTGTTTAATACATATAAATATCCTTAATAATTTTTAAGATTTAAATAGAAATCTTGTTTAACATAATATAAAACACGTGCCCCATAATTGTAAGCTAGTCAGAGAAAAAAAAAATACATACTTTTAAATATTTTTAGGCGGAAATTATGGTGATTCATTATTTTTTTTCTATTTTAGCTTTCATTTCAAAATGGGTACTTTAATATTATTTTTCACTTTAATTTAAAATGACATATTTATGTTGTAAATTATTTATTAAGGCTATCCTTTATACACTCCCGCAAATTCAATAACCGATGGCAGAATATACAGGAACGAAAATATCTATTAATTTAATAGATAATCTTCTATTGCCAGTTTCAAATGATCATGTATTCGATAAATGCAAAAAATTCTGCAAAATTGTTTTTTTCTTAATCGCTTGTTATGACCTATTTTGACTCAACATACTTCTGCAAAATGTATAAGGCTTTCATTTGACCTAGGATGGAGTACAATTCTCCAATTATATAGGCCGGCGCTTCTAGTAATGTAATTTAAATTTTTAGGAATAAATTCTGCCACCAATATTAGGGTCCGATTCTGGTAATGGGTTAAAATATTTAGATAATATTATTTTCATGAATGATTTTTTTCATTTGCTGTATTTTCATTTGCCTATATTTTCATTTGCCTGCACTTCATTTGCCTGCATTTCATTTGACCGGATATGATAAGTATTCATAACAAAAATTTCATGTAGTTTTTATCAATCAACGGATATCAGAACTACATCTTTTAGGTGGTAACGAGTGGAAAGTGCAAAATTCAAGAAATTGAGTAGCCAAAAGCAAAAGTAAGTCCCAAGTCCCGTCTCACAAAGTCCTCGAAATTTTTTTCTATTTTTTTTTAACTTGTCTTCAGTGCAATGGCTCATAAGCACAATGCAAACAATAGGTCCGGCGTCCCAAGGGTCGGGACCGAAAACCTTGAATTTTTTTTTGTCATCAGTACCTACGTACGTTTAATTGTTATGAAGGCAACAGATCCCGAATCCCAGGAATTGGAGCCGAAGCTCTATATCACGTATTTAAACTATATTTTTTGAAAAAAGGTTATTAATAATAATTATTAAAAATAATTTTTAAAAACTTTTCGGATTGGTCCTACAGTCCGGAAAAAATTTTTTATACTTAAATTGATACGTAATGAAAATTATTAAATTTATAAATTTCGGATTCAAAATCACAGTTATACACCTTTTACAGAATATTTATATAAATTATTTTTATGCGTACCGGCTGGTGGATACGAAACAGACGATAACTCCTTTTTCCAGAATAAAAAAAAAAAAAAAAAAAAAATTTCATGATTAAAAAATTATTACAAGGTTAAGAAATAATTGCACCAGTTTTCCCTAACATCAACAAAACTCAACATGGTGATCTCACGGTTGCAAAGACAAAATCACTCGTTATTAAAAAAAGATCCCATAAGGTGCAAACTGGTTGCAAACGATCACATAATTGAACAAGTAATGTCGTATAAATAATTTGGAATAGAGGTTTTCTGTACGTAAGGCTTGAGAATATGCAACAACTAAACAAAGAGTCTCTGGATTCTTAAACAACATTATATGGAAAAACAAATATATGAGTAAAATTCCAAAACCAAAACATGTATTCTCCCAATTATGGCATATGAAGCGGAAATGAGAGCGGAGACGAGCCGAACGAAAGCTGCTTCACATGCAGCCGAAATAAAAATACTGAGGACAATTATAAAGAACACATTAGGGGACAGAATTCAGAGCTCTCAATTAATAAAAGCCTGTAATATCTAAAATGTTGGAAGATAGCCCAGAGCTAGAAGGAGGTTGGTTTGCGGATAGACCAGAGCTAGAGCCAGAGATGTTGGAAGAGCTAGAACCAGACCACAGCTAGAACCAGAAATGTTGGAAGATAGACCAGAGCTAGAAAACGAGGTTGGAAAGACCATTGCTCTCGAATACAACATAACCGCATTGTGAAAATTGCTAGAAATGGCACAGTAAATAGCATCAGACCTCCAGGCAGACCACTGAAAAGATTGACCGAATGTTTTACATATTTAAACGAATTTTTGTTTAGTCAAAAAATATTTATAAACCTAAAAGTTAAATAATTTTTAATCATATTATACTTATTTTGTTAGTACATCTTTTATAAAATAAATTTTAAATATTTTGTTCAAACAAATTATTTTTACTACTCTTTATTAATTAAATTAAAAATATCCTTTGCAATGTTCTTTACGTTTTTTCTTTTATTATATTTTCAATTAATTCATGTAATTAGTGTTATAAAATCCAGTTTTGAAATATCTTATTCTTACTAAATACTTATTGCGTACAACAATACAACAACAAAATATTTACCGCTGACAGATAAATTTTACCGAGTACTGAAGCAACCGACGTTTTCAAAAATACCAAATTATCATTTGATCGAATCGAATACGGTTTTGCTCAATACGAGCCGTGATTTAAACACCGTTTACAGTAATAGGCACTATTATGATAGATGGTAAATAAACGTAGAAGTAATAAATTATAAAACAAAAAAAAATGTGCCTTAATGGAAACACCATCTAATAAAAATTCTCATTCGTATTCACAGCAGCTTTAGTTTCCTTTGTTTTGTAATTTTTATTTATCAAACTAAATTTTCTCAAATTTTTGTTATTTCATTAATTTTGTAAAGAAAAATTTACAATAAAATTTTAATAAAACATCAAAACAATAATGTTCGTAAATTTCAAATAACAAGTTCCAATCGTGAATTCATTTTCATCTATGACGTAATTCAGGAAAATTAAAAATTTTTCAACTTATCGTAACTAATTTATAGATGAAAAAATGATGTACAATGTAAAATTTAGTTTTTAATGCCTATAAACTATTCTGAGTATAAGAAAACAATGAATATGGTTCCTTCTATATTTTAAAATAAACGGTACTATAAAATAGGGTATTAAAAATAACAGTATTATTTGCATTTGCCTGAAAGAATCAACATTATATTATATAAATACATTGTTACAAGTAGTATTGGTATATTATACAAATACAACTTTCTAATAGCTATAAACCTCACTCACTCAGTAATGAATCAATGCCTCTATATTTTCTAGCCTAGTCTCTGGAAGAGCAACTTTAAAAATGGGATTTTATTGTTAAAAAAAATATTTTCTTTATGAAATTTGTCAAATGTAATATTGTTTAAGTATTTTGTTTGTTGTAAGGACATTAAGGACTCAATTTTAGGACTTTAAATATCACAGCAGTGAATTTGAAGAATTTCTATCCATTTACACGAATAAAGTTTTAGTTGATAATTAATGTCTGCAGATACATTGGAAACCCAAAAATTATTTGATTTCACAATCAAATTCGAGAAATCAGAGAATTGCAAATTTGTTGATTTGACAATAATTTTTCAATGAATCTGTTAAACATCAGATATTCATAAACTTTTTGATTTGATAATAATTTTCCAACGAATAAATGTCTGAAAAAAACAGTGATTCCCAAGCTTTTTGATTTGACAATGGTATTTTTCAAAGAATTAATTTCTGTCTAAAACAAGTGATTCACAAACTTTTTATTTGACAATGACTTTGAAATGAGCCAATGTCTGTAAAAAAGTCAGATATTCATAAATCTTTTTATTTGACAATGACTTTGTAATCAATTTTGTCTTTTATATAGGGATCTTATTTTACTATATATGAATAACCGGTATTTTTTTTATCTAAATTGGTAAAATTTACAAAAAATACAAAAAACATTTTCATTCATTATTTTCAATTTAAAAATAAACAAAATTATTATCCGACGTGGAATATACTTCTATCAAGTTCTAATGCATTAACACTCAAAATAAAACTGGTGGATACCGATACAGTAAAATTTTTGAGACGAAATTAAAATAGCATGTAAATTGTTATTGTTTATTTTTTGTTATTTGAGCAAAACCTTTGATGGTGTTTGTTTGTATTTAATTTTTGGTATTAAATTTTTCAGAATATTCTTGTTTGGGTTAGTTGTATTTTTCTCAAAAAAATTTATACACAAAACAAAAACAAAATTTAAAACAAAATCGTAATCCGAAATATTTCGGAAAAATCATCGTGTAACTTGGCTAGAAGATATAGAGGCATTGAATGAATTGTATAATATTTACTTTTTTGTTTTTATTATCAAAATATTCACATCAATGTATTTTATGATAAGTACAAAATTCCGATAATTTTATACTAATAAAATTTGAAATTCCTAATTAAAAAAAAATTTAATTAATGAGGTATTTGAAATCGCTGCTGGTATTTGTAATACATCTACAATATTATGCGTTTATATTACGAAATTTTTTAAATTGATATTAAAAATTAAATAATATTTTCGTCATTAGAAAATGTTTATTTTTTTTTGGAATAGACTCCAGAAGGTATAGTCTTCTGAAAGTATTAAACTACATGGATTTTGGGAACCTAAGTAGATGGGTAGTTGTGTCGAGTCTCAATAAAAATCAAATACATCATAAATTGAAGTACAATAACATCGCTTTTAATTCTGAAACGACATTGAAATACAAAAATGATCCTCTAAGTTCTCTAATATAATTATATGGTTTCCACTCTGCCTTAAACTACTGGCAGAGCTCAAATGTTTGAATATTATAGTATATAGCCAGTGTCTGTTTTATTTACTCTCATCATAATTTCAAATTACTTTAATACTATTTTCTAAAATATTATAAATCTATTCAAATAAAAAATTCATCATTACACAACATTTTATATGCACATTTAGGTATCTAGGTACTGGACCAATGCATTATGTAAAAATTTTTTAAAACAAATTTTTGTTATTCCACAAAGTATTTAATAATGCCACCAAAATAGTAAAAATTCAAAAGTAAATTTAAGTGTCCATTTAGAAAATGCTAAAACCACTTTAGAGAATAAAATATTTACATACATTCACAATGCACATAATGTATCTATATAATACCTATCTATATACCTATATACTTATACATACATGTAAATCCAAGCACTTTTTTACACTAAAAATGGTGGTTGTTTATTTTTTTTATGTAATTTTTGTTTTATTTTTCATCCAACATGTTGAATTAAATTATTGTTTATGAAGGCAAAAGGGTAGGAAAATAGCAAACAGAAAAACAAAAAAAATTAATGTAAATATAAAAGATAACACACACAAACAATAAAATACTATGTGTTAGAAATAAATAAAAAATTTCTATAAATTTTGTCTGTATTTTCATGAAATTAAGGTCCTTTTGTGCGTTGTATAATATGAATATGAAACTTCAAATAACAAAAAAAAAGTATCGCACAGGGTTAAAGCACCCATAATGATTGCCTTGTAAAATATTGCAGAATTTAAATTAATTTTAAATTGATTTTAATTTTTTTTTTAGTTTCGTGAAAACAAAATATTATATGTAGTGAGTTTGAGGTAAAATTTTGCGTTATTATATTTTGTTGTGTTTGAAGTATATTTACATGGTTTGTATTTTATATATTATCATTATTATTTATATAGTAAGTTTTGCTTTAGTTAAATTGAGTGAAAAATTCTCAAGTTACAGTTTTACCACTGTTGGGTTATATTTTCGCTTCTTAAAATTCTCACTATCTCTATAAAATTTCATTATCAAACAAAATTTGATTTGATAGTGAGATTGTACGGTTAATTTAAAACACAGTATCTGTATGAATATATTTATGATATGGACTTTGCCAGTTAGATAAAATTAAAACATATTATATAATGAAGGCAGGTATAGATAGGTGTAGAAGTGGCGATTACAGTTGCATCTGGAAAATCAACTTACATTCAATTATGTCTTTTTGATACAACGACTCGAGTTTACATCTTGTTATGGATTATTTTAGGATATCATTATTCCATTATCACTCTCCCAATGACTCTCAGTATACTAGACATTATAATGGAACTAAAACTATATGATTTCTGTTGATTCATGAATTAGAATAAAGATGTTCCGTGTGTATATTTGACAAAATGTGATTTATACACTTAAAATGAATTGCCCATGGAAGTTGGGTGTTTGTCATGCTTTGTCAAATACAGTAAATACATATAACAATATATACTTATAACAAACTAACAATGTTCAATTCATATTCATGAAAAAATATCAATAATTATTGTGCAAATGAACTAACGATCTGTCGTCCATGATATCTCGAAGAAAAAAATTATTAAATAATTTGACAAATAACCCAGTTAGCAATTCTATTTGTATACTCAATACTATCAGAAAGCGAAAACAAAATACAAAAATATATAAATTAAAGAACGATAAGCAAACGTGTAAAAATACTGTAGTAAAACTAATGACAATGTAAGTCGCTACGAAACCTTCAACTGTCTATACCGTGTTTTTGGTTACTTGTATTACCTAATCTAGCATGGTTAAATGTAATATACCGTAAAAATAAAATAAAGAAATTTTAAGATCAAGAAAATGAATATTTTTAAACTAAAGCTGTTATTATTAAGCGGTAAACGCACTTGCCCAGTTGACCAAACTTGGAATTTTTGTACCAGTACCAAGTTGTACCACATATGTTTCCTAACTCAAATTAAGGGTTTTCAGATGGAATTTTTCCGAACTTGTACCAGTACCAAATGTACCACATAAATTTCCAGATTCAAATTATCAATTTTATATGGATTTTTTCAGAATTTGTACCACAAGGAATTTTTCCCACATAGTACCAATAATTTTTCCTTGCGAATACAGAAATGTAGTGGTACGAGTACCCTTTAAAATTCTGTATGACGTCATAAAAAATTTTTATTTTCAATGCACCGTATTCTTTTCCTGCAAAAAATCTTCAATTATGTCCTATCCAAAAAAAATTATTCCATTAATTATACCAGCAATGTTTCCAACAATTATTCTTTGTACTGGAAATCCTTTGTATAGTATCCAATAATATTTCCAATGATGTAACAGTGAAAATAGTCGAATATTTTCACTGTTATACCAAAATTTTACTCTAACGCTGGAAAACAAGTTTTTATAAAAACTAATTTCCAATGAGTATTCCAATGAATAAGCAAATACCTTTTACCAACGGAAAAACACAGTGGAAAAAATATTGGTACAACGATTTACACGTTTAGAAAAACATTATCATACAAAATGTCCAATACTGCTTCCAACAATTATTCCTCTTACTTAAAAAAAAACACTGAATTAGTACGAAGATATTTCCAACAATAATTCCAATCAATAAGTACTAACTTGTTACCAACTGAATGGAACTGAATGGAAAAAATATTGGTACAAACAAAACAGAAAAGCAAATGGCGGAATTTCAAAATGAAAAAATTATTTTGAATAATTTATTAGTTTATTTGTAGCATCGTCAGATCCAAATACATCGCTAATAAATCTAAAATTACATATGTACATATATGATAAAAAAAAATAAAGAAGTATAAACATGTAGAACATTAAAAAACAGAATAATAATAACAGTGAAAATAGTCGAATATTTTCCTTTTAATTTTACTGATATGCTCATCATACAGATACGCGTATTTCGTCTACTACTTGCACACTTCTTCAGTGTTTTGTACTCGACTGAGGAAAGAAATCTAAAATTGTCTTATTTATTTTATTCGTACAGGTAACAATTTGATGTTTCTCGCAACTGCATGGTTGTTTATTATCCAATGAATTAGCGCAGGTAGGGGGTTGAATAAAAATATTTTTATTTATTTTATTATTGGTATTTGAAATAATTTTTCCGACATTAGAGTGACAGGTAAGGGTAGTGTTATTTGTTTTATTGTATTTCACTAAAAATTTAAATAAAGAAGAATATCCATTGCCTTGGTCTTTATTTAGGAGTGAGTCATTTTTAGTTTTGTAAATTTCGATGCTTTCAGCTGAATCTTGTTTCCTAGAATCTCTAATGTAATTTATCATTACAATGTCTTCTTTCGAAATGCTATGATTCTCCTGGATGATGTGTTCTGCTACTTTGGATCGGAACTCTGTTGAGTTCTTCTTTTTAGCCAGTTCTGCTTCTTTCAGGTGTTCATTGAGTCGTGTTTGCATATTTCTCCTAGTTTGCCCAATATAAACTTTGTTGCAATGACTGCAAGTTACCTTGTATACACCTGAGTTTTCCATTTGTTCGATTGGGTCTTTTGTTGAACCTAGAACAGACTTGAGTTGGTTAGTTCTGTTGCTATATACGATATCTAATCCGTGTTTTCTTAATTTCGTTCTGAGTGGGAGAGAAATCTTGCTAAACTCCAATGCTACTCTTCTTATGGGTTGTTAATCACTGAGTAGGTTAGTGAGGGAATTCCGTTATAAACTTCTTTTCCGTTTACTAAGTAAGGCCGTGATGGTTTTTTCCGGATATCCGTTTATTCTCGCAATTTCAAATATGTGTTTAGTTTCTTTTACTAAACCTTTTTGGGAGATGGGAAGTGTTAACATTCGATGGATCATGTGGTTGAACGATGCCATCTTATGTTGATAGGAGTGGTTAGAGGTATTCGGGATGACCCTGTCAGTATCCGTAGGTTTCCTGTAAATCTCTAGTTCTAGAGATGTTCCTGTTTTACTTAACAGTAGATCTAAGAATGGTAGTTGGCCTTCTTTTTCTACTTCGACAGTAAACTGTATATTCCTGTGGAGCGCGTTAAGAGTAGTTAAGGTTGATTCTAAGTCCCATTCCTTTATTACAGCAAAAATATCATCTACGTATCTTTTCCAAAATCTTGGTAACCGTTCTTCTGCTGCTAAATCTGACTCCAATTTAGCCATGAAAATTTCACTGATGAATGGAGAAAGTGGATTTCCCATTGGAGCCCCCTTCAATTGCTTGTAGAAATTTCCTCTAAAGGTGAAGTAATTTTCTTCCATGCAAAGCCGGATCAGTTTTATGTACTGTTTTACTTTTGTCCTCCACTGTGGTCCAGTTTCTTGTTGTAGTAATCATTCTTCTACCAGAATAATAGCCTCTTTGACTGGGATACTGGGAAAAAGGGATTTTACGTCAAAAGAGACCATGACCTCGTCTTCGTTAAGTCCTCCCATTGATTGTAATTCTTGAGCAAGTTCCTTAGAGTTTTTCACTGATTGGATATTCTAATATCAAATTTCAATATAATTGTTTTGTTTTTATTTTTGATGTTTAGAAACGTTGTCAGAAATATCAAATCCATACTACCATCGAAAAAAATAGAAAATAGGCTTATTTCGACGAAAACGAAATTTTCGTTGAGCGATTGTAGTTGCAATTGTGAGCATAGGCATAAGAGCGTATATCTTTTAAATTTTTCGTCGGCAGTTCCAATTGTGTTTACCGCCTTAAAGAGAGTTCCGTTTTATCTATAACCATCTTTGTGCACAATTTCGTGTCTCTAACTTAATACATTTACCAAACCATAGTTAATATTAAATAATTTAATTATTATCAAATTTTTTTTCACTGATAATTTACTAAGCTAAAATTAAGATTTCATATTTTTTTATTAGAAACTGAATTTTTGGCAAATTACTCTACCTATATTAATCGCTCTCCAATCGAAAACGTCAACGAATACTATCTGGCGAAAGAAAATAGAATAATAATACATGTACAACATCTAGGAAAACATCGTCCTCGTATAACAATTCCTCTTTATTTTTCATTTTAAGGTAAAGGTTACAAGTTATAAAGACTTGCTTTCTCAAAATGCCTTCTTAATACTTTAAAATAACGCATACGACCAGCATACAACCAGCATACTACCAGTAATCTTTCTCTTTTTAGCTTTGATTGACCAATTATATGAATCCAATTTGGCTGGTGAATGATCACATTGTGACAAGTTAATTTTTAAATATGATAATATGATAATCTACCACCGCGATGCTTAACCCGCGGCTCATAAGCCGAAGGTGGCTCTTTCAATAATTTGTTGTGGCTCCCATTATTTTACATAATATTATATACTATGAGCGGCTCAAAAAATAAATATTCAATATTAATCCCATTAAACAGAATATGATGAGAGTGGTAAGATTGCATTTTATAAAAAATATATATCGGAGACAAAATATTCCAATTTGGAGAAACATGCAATACGAATAATATATGCTTTTGGTAGTGTCCATCTTTGCGAATCCTTTTTTTTTTAAATGAAAATTTGTAAGAATAAAAATAGGACTAGATTACTTGATAAAAATATAGAAAATCAGCTGCGTATAGCTACAACAAAAATTGTAAATGACCTAAACTTACTATCAACAAAAAATTATAAGCAAATTTCTCATTAAAAAAATATCACCAAAAATAATAATTGCCAAACCGTAAATTTTAATTATTTGTGATTATTATGAATTATTATTTCTTTTCTAATATTCTATTATTATTATTATTTGCAAAGTTTTTTTGGACAATGAATTAATAAAAAAAATAATTGAATTTTTATATTATATTTTCAAATCTGGCTCTAAAATTAATTTCGGTTAAGCATGCCTGATCTACCATATTATCATCTACACAAAGTATGAATTTTACCAAAACTTGAACTTCCCTTCGTCATTTTTGCGAACGATCTATCCAGAAAAAAAAAACTAACATCAGCAAAACTAAACAACTTGTAGTCAGATCCCGGCGTACTTATATATCAAGAGTAGTAGGGATCAGTATGAGTTACGATCAGATATGAAGCCACTTTGTCGAAGTAAGTATTCTGTTCAACTGTCCCTATTGTCGCAGCTGCAAAATATGAAGTGAGGCAGCAATTTTTGATCACTTCCTTAGCACCTATCTAATATTAGCTAGAGTCAGACTCTTGGCCTTAGGTGAGATTTTCTCTATATATGCATTGTTTTGGAAAGGAAAATTATTGATCTGATCAACATTCTCAATCACATGTGGTGGTTCTAGTATTGAATTCCTTGGAAGGGTGCTAATATATATATATTTTTGTATAAAATTACTGTTCCATGTATATATTTACATAATGAAATAAATAAATGAATGAAAATAAATAAATAATTGGAAAGTGAGCCCTAAAACAACCAACAATAACGAATGGATTACTCGAGTGCTGGTATCAAAAAGGCACAGTTTAGTTTTAACTGGTTTTCTAGAATCAATTCAAATGAATAATTTCTAACTATACCTGCCCTACTCCCATACAGATTGTCTGATCTTGTTTTTACCTAACTTTTCTTAATCAAATCTCAAACAGTCCAATGACCTTTGATCCACAAGACATTTTGTTCATCTCTTATCATAAACATTCATTAGTTTTTTTTTTTTTTTAATAATTTAACTTCATGAAATCCTGTCTCAATACTCCTTACAAACACACTGAAAGCAAACAGGTAATTTCAAAATTATAACAAAGGATATTTTTTATGGTGTACCTATTTGTAAGATTGCAAAATTTTATTTGATTTTTTTAATTTTATTTAAAAAAAAAAAAAAAAAAATTATTACAAAAAATAATACAGTTAAATTGTAATTTATATCTGTAGATAATATAAATAATTTGTATCTGATAGATTTTAAAAAGTAAAATTCGTATGTAGCAATTCAAAGAAAAACGGTGATAGTGAATTGAAAAATTGATTTTCTTCTTTGTGCTAACAATATTGTTGTACCCGTTGATGTAGATGTTGTAGTTGTATTTTATATCATAATGAAAATTTGTACATTTCGAAAGTAAATTCAAATAAAGTTTTAATAAAAATACAGTAAAAATGGGTGATGGTAGTGCAGGATAAATTTTCATTGTTTATTAGTGTCAGTAATGTTTACAGCATTTACAAAATTTATCTTCTACATAAAAAAAAATCAAATCAAAAAATAAACACATAAAATAGGGAAAAAGAAACCAAAGTTTTGTGTGTGTGTCTAGAAAGATATCAAAAACAACACATACAACTAAAAATCTGTTTTTTGCAATAGCTGAATAGTTGTCTTTGCTGGCTGTGGATTCAATGTTCATCTATTAGGTTAATTGTAAAAGATGCTCAACAAAGTTTTATTATTTTTTTTTTTTTTATTATTATTATTATTGTTTGTTCTCATTTTTGTTCCTGATGCACAATAATAATTAACCTCAGGTTAGAAATGAAATTAATGAACAAGAAGCTTCATTTACTTTTTTTTTTCTATTTACTTTTATATGTTTTTATGTGTTGTTTGTGTATATAGAGTCGTGGTTGAATTTTGATTGTAAGTTTTTATGTAGCAGCGCTTAGTTTGTAGCATCGTGATACATTACATCTATTTTTGTATTCCAATATCTACTACTGGAACTGATTTGTTAGCTTTTATATTGAATAATTTGTTGTTGTATATAATATTGTTGCTGTATATTATTAAACTATTCTGTTACTGATGTTGGTAATTATTTAACATTGCTGTATTATTATTGTTTTTTTTTTTTGGTTTTTTTTTGTTTTTTTTTTTTTGTATGTAGATATCTATTTGATATTAAGGGATGCTGTTGTCTTATTTTTCACCGTCACAAGATTATTGCATTTAGAAAAGAAAAAAAATGTATATAGAAAAAAAAAAAAACAAAAATAAAATGTTATGTTGGCACTAATAATGTTGCAGTTGTTTCCCAGATGAAACATTCAACTGTGATTGAATGTTTATTTTTTTTTTTTGTTTTAGTTTTAATGCACGATTAAATTTTTATAGTGTAGGTACCTTACCTAAGTATTTTTTTTATTTATTTTTATTTTTTTATTTTTTATCTTTTTTTTTTGAGTTAAAGTCGGTCAATCGAATAATTAAAGTGAGATCAAAGGTTTCAAACTAAAAAAGTTAATTATTTAAGAATTTCATGTTATAGGGAAATACTTATGTTGTACAAATATATAGGTACAACCAAGACGCCCATATATAATATTATTTTAAATAAAAATCCTTGAAATTTAATTACAAAAGAAATTTCATAATAATTTTTATTTAAATTTATAATGAAAATTACAAATAGATGTTTAGAGGTCATACAAAGATCACTCTAATTACATATCGAAAAAAAATATGAACTATGAATAAATTATGAAATCGTTTCAGTTTGTGACAGTTAATATAAAGTAATAATATTTTCTTTTTAATAATAAAAATGTTAGTTTTATTAGGTTATTATTGAGAGGCTGTTTAAGAAAATGTATTTAATAGTTTAGCTCAAACTTTATTATAATTATTTTTTTTCTTTTTCAATAGAACATATTCAATTTACAAATTAAAATTACATCTAAATTAGAACTAGTTAAAATACATTGACTAAATTGCACACATATTTTAATTACTATATACATACTAGGGGCCCCTGTTGAGTAATTATATTTCAAGTTGAAGTCAAATTTAAAGTTTTAAAAAAAACAGTAATTTATGTACTGACATAGACTTCGCACGATATAGCAGAAACCACTCGTGTTTAATAAAAAGTTTTGTGGTTAGTAAGTTTTATTTAGGACACATAAATAGACGTCTCTCATATACTGCTTCGTTTCCAATATATTCCCTATAGTAAGAAGCATTTAGTGATAAAATTACTAAAAATAAAAAGTTTTGTCATTAAAGAGGTACGTATATATATACCTACATAATACATAATTTTAATAAAAACTATATTATTACTACAAATAAAAAAAATTTAGAAACAGTTACTTAAAAAGATAAAAATGAAGAATTCAAGTGACCTACTATATCAAAATGAATTTGCTAGTCATATGAACAATTCAACTGATTTTTTTTTGTTTTTGCTTTTTTATATTTTTTATTTGAGATCAATTTGTTTCTTTGTTTTTTTTTTGGTATATGTAAATAGATTCATTCGCAAGTACATAATATAAAGTATAATAGCTGATTTGTTTACTTTTGTTTATTATTTTCATAAGATCTCACTTATGCATAATGTATTTGCTGAATAATAAGATCTTATGTATATACAAAATGTTCAACTGTGTGCGCATTTTTTATTTTATATATAATCTTATATATTATATATATTAGAAGTTCATTAAGGAGCAGGAGAATCGAAATAAAATAAAAAGGTGTCTACTGCGCAAGACCTTAAATGCTTGTCAATTATAATTATAGATATTTATACAATTTAAGTTTTTATTAAGTTTGTTTCGAAAGTCTGCAGTCAATATGATTATGTGTTTATTACCAATTAGTAACATTCTATGAATTGGCTCATAATTATTTTCACAATTGTATTTCTTAGGCGATTATTTGAATTAATGTTGATGTTATTCAAAATCAGTGTAGAAGTAAAGCTTCCTTTAATAATTTCAGTAAGAAAAATAACATCAGTTTTAACAAATGAATAAATGTATTATGTTCAACTTCAACCTATGTTCATATGGAGGTAAAATTAATGGATTTGACCATTGGAAGTTACACAAAGCATATTATTATCTTAGAAAAATTTCTTTGCACTGTCTCAACTCTATTGATATGTAACATTATAGAAAGGTGATCAAACTTGACTAGCATACTTCAAATTTGGTCTAACGAGACTAGAATACAAAAATTTGGGATCGTTAAATTCCTATGTCCAACGTTTAACAAAACCTAGCATAGAATTAGCTTTATTGATAATATTAAAAAAAAAATGTGATTTAAAGTTAAGCTTGTCGTCAAAGTAAACCCTTAAGTCTTTAAATGAGCTCATTTTGGAAAGACTAATACCATATAATTATTACAGAATAATTAAAACAAACCGGATTAAGTCGGCTTGTGTAACACATAAGTGCACATTTATTCACATTTGATTTAAAAAAATATTATTATGTGTCCACCATTTAAAGAAGTTATCGAAATCGCCATGTAAGAGTAAAGCGTCTTCTAAAGAAGTCAAATTTTTTTTAAAATTTCATTTCTCGTAAATTTTCAGTTCACTATTCATAATTACTGAGCAGACATCATTAACCGAGATTATAAAAAAAGTGATCCTAAATGCCTGCTTTGTAGGACTCCTGAATTAGTAAAAAAAGATTTTGAAGTATTTTTTGTAAATAAAACACTACTATAGGATCTATCGGTTAGATATGATTTTACCCATTTCAGAAAGAATATTCTGGGAAAATAAGTATCCTTAATTTTAGAAGAATTATTGCATGTGGTAAAACGTCAAATAAGGCTTTACTATAATCGATATAAACAACATCCGTTTGAAAATCTGATTTCATACTTCTTGTAAAAGTTGAAACTGACTCAAAAAGATTATTAATTGTGAATTTTTAATCCATAAATCCATGTTGGTTGTAAACACAAAATTAACACAAAACACTTGTAAACTAGAGTATTATATAAACAATATTTGTAAACAGAATACGTTATTATTCATTATTTATATGTTGAAGCCAAGCGACAGAGGAAATATTCTAAAAATTCACAAAATGTTTGTTTTTCAGAATTTTCATCCCATAAGAAATTTCTGAAATAATGAAGGAATTCCATATCCCTGATATTATATTAGGGCTCATAATTGACGAGTTAGTCAGTGAAAATTCATATAAACATTTTAATATGGTAAATCTTTGAAATTATCATCATTATTTTGAACTAAATCAAAAAGCCAAAGAATAGATTGTGTTGTTCCTTGTCTATGTATTATATTTATTAAAAGATCTGGCTTTCGACTTCTACACAATAAATGACCAAATTTATAAGTTGAGTTTAACTGCTGTAAATTATCAATGAAATAGTTGAGTGGACGTCTCAAATGGCCCATTGCATTAACTGAGATGACAATAATAATAATGAATTTATTTTGTTCATAGCTTCACTAAGATGAGTTTTAAATTCTAAAAAGTCCATAAAATACAATATATCTTAAGAGGTCTGGGTTACTTAGAGCTCCCCAATTTATAAAAAAAAAAAAAAATCTAAAATATTTTGTTTTTCCAAAACAGAATCTTAGTGAAAAGGAGTTTCTGAAGCAAATCGCTATAGACCTATTTGTTTTAGTTCTGGTTCTAGATTTTTTTCAATTAATAGTATAAGCCAATTACTTACATATAAGCTCAGTCATACTATAAGATTAAGATTAATTTATATTAACAAAGATTAATTTTTGGGTTACTATCGCATGCCTGCATTTATTATAAATTAAATATGTTATCATATTTTTAAATTTTAGTTGAATAAAATTGGTACATGTAGGTATGCACTCAAAAGGTTAAATATTATTTGTTATTGAACTTTCAAAATATTTTAAAACCATATTGAAGTATGGTATTGAAGTATAAACCGTATTGAAGTATTACAGTTTGTGTTGGAGACGAATAACATCCGGTAACTTTGCTAGTATTTTATATTATGTTGAAATCTAAAAAAAACTATAGTTGAGAAAATAATGGCAACAATGGTGAGTAGCTACCAATGATTTGAAATCACCTTAACAGCTTACATACTATGTTATAATGATTCGATTTAATTTATTAAACAATATGAAATATGTATGATATATTAATTTATTTATTAAACTAATATATTATATTATATAAAATGTAAAAACTTTATGACTAAGGACAAGCAATATAATATGTACAGTCTAGCTGACTTAGGCGAGTAAATTAATGCGATTTTCTCAACCTTAAAAATTCATAAAAGCCTCGGGATTTTTATGAAAGATAGATTTTTGCACGTAGAATGTGATGGTAATAATAACTCATTTCTCCCCCTTATATCGCCTCAATCTCGTAATAAGTTAAGTAAAATGACTGAGCTACCTATTTAAGTATTCCTGACAATATTATTAGTTTCCCACAATTAATTATTTGATTATACCAGAAAAAATAATAAATAATAATATTTGAAAAATATTTTACGTTCCATTTTATTTAAGTTATACAGACAAAAATTTTAAAAAGAAAACTCAAAAAGCCATTTTGAACTGCTTTTTTCTATTATTATTATTATTATTTTTGATTTAGTATTGTCTGTTGAATTAGTTCTGAGATATTATTTACAATCATAATCAGTTCCGGATTTTAGTATCTATGATAACTAGGCTCAGTTCAGACGAATATAATAAATAAAAAAAAAAAAAAATAAATAAATGTTTTAATAACTTGTTACATAACCTTAACCTATATAACGGTTATAACCTGTAAAGTAAAATAGTTAAAAGAGTGTGTATGCAAATCCCTTACTTTTGCAGTTTAATGTGAAAACTTTTGTAGCTTAATGTGAAATTGCTAATAAATTGTTTTTACTTAAAAAGTTGAAAAATATGTGAAGGCTATAAAAATGTGTCAGACTGCAGCGAAAATTTTAACTATCACAAATATTTTAAGTTTAATTTTGTTCACAAAATAATACAATAGAAATAAATGTTTTATTTCGAGAAATTCAAAATAATTTTTATTAATTTTGTTTAATTGTACAGGGTGTAACGAAAGCATCAAATTATAAAATGAGGTATGATCAGAGCTGGGTCGTACTCAAGTAAAAGTATTTAAAATACTATAAAATAAGCAATAAATACTTTACTTGTATTTGAGAAAATCAAATCAAATACTTTTACTCAAAAATAGTATTTGAATTACTTTTTTCAAATACTCTATTTGTACTTGGGAACGCAAAGTAAATACTTTACTCAAAAAAAATATTTTTTATAGTATTTTAAATACTTTTACACGAGTACAACCCAGCTCTGTTCTCAAACATTTATATGAGTTAAAGATTTGTTCTTTATCAATATAAATTTTGGTTTGGTTTTTTTGATATCAAATCTCATTCATATATAAAAATGAAATAATATGGGCTACGAAAAGTAATCATGATACCGTTAGTTTTATTGAAAAAAGCAGTCTTCAAAGAACTTGGATGATAACAGTTTCTTTATTTGACCTTACAGTTCTATAACTCGATTTATATGACAATGGCTGTTATGTTATTTATTTTTATTTTTTAGATAAAGATAAGATAAAAGATAAGATAAACAAATAAGCAACATTTTTTTAAAGTTGGTTTAAATTCATTTTATATTCATTGTCAGCCATCTTTTTATCTTTTATAAAGATATACTAGCAAAACAGGCCCGTCATATGACGGTGGTAAATAAAAATAAATATTTTTTGTGACACTGCATAAAAAAATTGTTATTTTAATAACCAAATATTGGATAAGTATTTATGTGTAGTGTAAAACTTTACAAAAAATTAGAAAAAAACCGGTGAATGCAAATAACTATATATTATCGAGCAATTTTTTGATGAAAAAAATCATTTATAAGGAGTTATCGTAATATCGAATAAAGTATGTAATCGGTAAGAGGTCTTTTATCGATGTCACAAAAGTTCCATAAATTTTCAATTCATATAAAAAAAATTAAAAATAATAATTATTCTTAATCAAAAGAAATTTCGCTCATGTAAAATATTTTATTTTCATTTTTTATCTTTTTCTCTTTTTTTTAATAATTACGAAATAATTTTTATTGTTTCTATTACCGATAATAATTGCATAGCAATTTTTATTTTTTTCGATTAAAATAAAAATTATTTTCTAATTGTGAAGCTACTTCAAAACATATCTACTTGAAGCAGCAACAGCAGAAGCAGCAACAGGAACAGCAGGTCCATGCCTTTTATACTCTAAAATAAATTTCAATCACGGACAATTTTTTAAAAAGGGTTCATAAAAATTCTGTCATTTTAAATAGACACACAAACTTATAGAAAAAAGTACAAAAACGAAAACACAAACAAAAATTGATCAATGTTTAAAAAATGATATAATAAATGTTAGTTCATTTGATTCTGCTATTATTAAAAGAAATATATACAGTAAAACACGGTTATAGTCATTTACTAAATTTCAGTAATATTTCTGACTTCTGGTTACACCGTTTCGTGATTATAGGCGTAGTAAAAAAAAAAAATGGTATCTTTATAAACAAAATCAAATTCAATAAAATCTCTTTCGTATAACAATTTTAAACTTTATTTTATTCATAAATAGCAAATCTGTTATGATGTAATCACAAAATCTTTATACATATTTGTAATTAAAAACAGAAAAAGACTATTTGTGTACCTATAAATCAGTTTTATTATAAATTAATTCACTGTTGACTTATTTTTTTGTTTGATTGAAAAAATTGGCGTTATATTTTAATGTGGCTATAAACGACATTGATTGGATGAACTTATGAAGCTTATTGCTTTCTTTCAAGCAAATTGTTAACTATTCTATAACAGAATTGTGACTACAAACATATTAAAATACATCGATCTACTACGTTGTGAGTAATGGGATTTTATTGTGTTAAGTTATATTGATATTAGTATTAATTTCGTCATAAAGTATCAGGTATTATACTTTAATTTCATTATATATATATATATATTCAATAATCAATCGATTCAGAAAACAACTATAATTATACCAAAACAAATATTTCGTTTTATATAAAATCGTACCTGAAAGAACTGCTTCTGTGCAATTGCACAGGGGATACACTAGTAAGATTATAAAAGATAAGGTGACAATAAGTACTTAACATTTTTTTAATTCGATTTAAGTCCTCTGAAAATTTAGCTCATTATCAGCCATTTTCATGTGAATCATCAGTTGTGAGTCTGTAAAATCTGTAAAATCACCATTTTAAGAAATGTTTATCATTCAAATATCTTTTAAAGCCTACTTTCTTCAATAAAATAACGGTATTAACTTGAACTTTTCTTAGTTGATTATTTCATTTTTCTTTACAATATTATTTTTATAGCCCCAAAATTATAATCTAAAATTGATTTATTCAATATAAATTAGGTAACAAACCCCTAAATTGTAATCGAAAGCATTTTGTTTGCTTCAATCACTTTTAGCTCTATTCATGCTCCCGGCACATTTTGTATATCAAATATAATTTATTATAATTTAATTTAATTTAAAAAATTAATAATATTATTTAGGTATTATTATTTGTGTAGGTAGTTTAATTGATTATTTTAATTGAAATCATTACCATATCAACTAATTTTAATCCTATTCAGTTAAATACGATTACGATACCACATGGAAAAATAACATTTCAATAATATTTTTTCACAACCAAATTTAAAACAAGAATGAATAAAATAAAATTTCCGATAACAAAAAATTCTAAAATAGTGTAATTTAACAATAACAACACCAACATATAGTCCTACAAATTACTATTTTAACATACTCGAAAATAATTCATCGTAATAATCTATTCGTATATACAAAGAATCCTTTATATTCATTACAAATCAAACCATTTTGCAATAAGTTAACAAAATATTCTAACTGTATAATTTTTGAAAAACATTCAAACACATACATACATACATACATCATTATATTAGATACACAATCCTTATATAAATATTATATTCTACTAATTATTACATTTTGTAGATTAATTTCAGCAACCATTCATCAGTCAGTAGTAGACTATTGGTCAGAAGTAGAGAGAAAACCAAATTTGAAATGACCGATTCTTGAAAACATAAAAAAAAAAAGAAAACACTAAAATAAAAATTTAATTTGCTAGATAGGGAAATTTATTTAAAAAAAAAAAATATATTAGCCAATTGCAGATTAAATAAAACATATACCTTCACATACATAAAAACATAAACATTAATTGGAATTCAATCTATATGACGTATTAAATCACCTTCACTGGCTAAGTTGATCGCTTGCTCCATAATCTGTTATTTTATTTGTTTCTTTTTTTTTCATTCAGTTTTTTTTTTTTTGTTCTACTTTTTATGTATTTAACCCATTCCAGACCAATGATTTGAACTTTTATTAATTCTGTTTTGGATATTTGTATAATATAAGTAGGTATATTTAAAGTGACGAACAAAACTAAACCAATGATTAGATTTTACCAAATAAAAAAAAAATTTTTCCCAGGAAAACATTTTATTTTATTGCACAATAATAATAATAATAATAATAATAATTAGTATACATAAATATTGTATACTCGTATGTATATAAACGAAGAATAAAATATACAGTAGGTAGTCCTTATTATTCGACCTTGAAACTATAATTAGAGATTTAATTTAAAAAAAATATTTAGAAATAAAAAAAAAATTATGCAAAATAAAAACGAGATTTATTTATTGTTAAATTGACAAAAAAAAAACCATTAATATTTCATCGCTAGTTCCTCAAATCGGATTTTTAATTTTATTTATTAAGAAATTGAATTTTAAGATTTATTATTAACTCGCCGTGACATAATTATTGCATTCAAGAAAAAACTGTGCATTTATACACAATATATAATACTTAATAGTAAATGCTCTAGCGTAGCATTAGAATATTAGTGTACTCATACAATTTAATATGGCAACAGTTTACGACAATAACGACAATAATCAATGACAATAATAAAATGACAAAAATAACGACAATAATAAGGACGACAAAAATGACAGTAATAATGACGCCAGTTGTTGATGTTATACAAAAATATTTGTAGGCTCAGTAGATTTATAATTCAACATTATGATGGTTATATCATGAGGAACAGCAGGGTGAAAATAGCTCACAAATTTTGTATCACACCCAGTCTAGAAAAATACCACAATGTGTTGTAAGAATAATCTTATGATAATATTATGATAATATTAATGTCTATTATAACTGATTTCGATATTTTGTATCGATTATTTTAAAATCGCAACATTTATATTCAAAAAAAAAACCTTTAAATTAAATAAGCTGACATGAACAATTTTTATTATAATTAAAATACGTAGGTAGGTATTTCGCTCTTGAAATCATGTCTAAGAATGTTCCTTTATTTTGAATTAACTTAATCTCTTACTTAATAGCAATAATAATATAGGTAATATTATTTATATTACTATTACTAATACTAATAGTATTAATATTATATTGATGAATATTAAACAATAATGCATTCTTCAAGTCATTGTATGATAGTACGATACCTTGTTAGTGTACATGTAATATCATATTAGACTTGTAATATCATATAATATAACTATAATTTATGTTTCGTATAGCCTAGGACGATAGTTTATATTTTTGTTATATTTTATTATATTTTATTTTTATTTTACAATTATATTAATGTAATAATATAAGATAATGTCTTAAAATTATAATTATAACAGTTTTGATTAACCTATTAGAGCCCACTGTACCAATTTTGACATGGTATTTCAAAGGACACTCCTGTCATCTTTAGTAAATATATTTTGAATTTAACGTTCGTTAATTGTTTATATTACGTGTGTTCTGAAAAAATATTTTTAGGGAATTCCCCAATTTTTTGTTTTCTTAACTGGGTTACTTTTTTGTGTTTTAATTAATTCTAATGTATGTAAATGTAAATAATTAACCAACTAATTGTTACCAACTAATAGTTGGATGTTAATTAATGCGAAACTAGATAATATGAAATGCTTAGGTTTTTAATTAGAAGAAGAAAGAAGTATTAATACTACAACATTATATTTGAGCACCGTATTTTGTTGCTGTTAAAGGACATATGGAATCTTTGATTCATGTACATATTCTAATTTTGTTTTTGTCTGAAGCCTTTTATGACAACAACAACAATAACGAAAAAACAGTTCATTAATAATGAAACAATAAGAATTGAGAGAATAAATCAATTTTGTTATATTATGTATTATGAAATTAGGTGTGCTTAGGTAGTTCAGGTATAGTGTGTAGTAGTAGTGTAGGTAGTGTGTAGAAATAATACATATATATTTTACATTGTTTGCAGTATTGGTATTTTACGCGTAAACTAACGTTTTTTATGATTCTTTACATATTTGACGTAAAGAACTGTAAAATACAAGTAAACAACTGTAAATAACTATAAACAACAGTAAATAACTGTAAACAACTGTCAATAACTGTAAACAACTGTAAACAACTGTAAATTACTGTAAAATTATTTGTTTTTCACAGTTCGAAATAAATTTTGAAAGTGTTTCGTTCTTGACTATCTATTATAAAACGTTAATCTAGTATTCAATAATTGACAAGTTTAGTACAACACATCAAAGTTTAATTTGAATATAAGAATCCGAAGAAATTACATTGTCTATACTGAAATTAAATCTTATTAGTCAAAGACATTTTTTTTTAACAAAAAATTGGATGAAATTAATTGATTCATGAGCCAGCTACATTCTGTTTAGAAATATTTTATATTGCAAATCTATATTTGATTATTTTCTATTTTTAATTTAGTTTTATAAACTTTTTTCAACATCTTTTTTTTTAAATTTTCTTTTAATAAATTGTTAGAAAAATTATGCTCTTTGCTTAAAAAATTAACCTTGTTCAAAAATTCACAAGTTTGATTGTTTAGAAATTGATGTGTAAACACAATTAATGTCTCTCTTTTAAATCTAAAATTGTCAATAAAAATATTGAAAAGTAAACGATGTCTAACAATGGAAGTAAAAATGCTATAATTATTAAACGTGTAAATCTAAATAAATACTTATTAATGTGTTTTAGTTCTAAATGCACCGTTATGATTAATATTTTTTTTTTGTTATTTTTTTTTTTACTTTTTAATATGAATTAGAGAACATGAAGTATGTTATTTACTTATTTTCACTAATTTTTTATTATTTGATTCTATTTCACTTCCCACAGACTAATTAAAATAAGTTCCGACATTTACGCAGAACTGCTTTCATGAAAATTTATATATTTTTTACATAGTAAAAGTAATAGTTCTGACTTCAATTATATTTATTACAATAAAAATCAATCTTATTAATAATTTCGATTTTCCTATTTCAACTGCAGCACCATTTTTGCAAAACAATAGAAAATATTTTATAAAATTAATTTTATAAATTCAATTTTGCATCTCTCTGCGTAAATAAAATTTTACATAAAATATTATAGTCGTGAATGTTGTATTTTAAACAGGGTGGGTTATAGTGACATTCTGTTACTTTATAATTTTATATTGTTACTCAATTTTTTAACAATTTTTTAGATATGCAGTGGCAATTACATTTTACTTAATGAAGTACTATAAAATTAATTTATAACTTCCCAGAGAAAGACATGTAAACAAAATAGCCTATATATTTAATTTGTAACAATTAAAATTAATATAGATTTATAGAATATGCTGTAGGCTCTAGGTGCAGCATTATTAAAATTAAATAGAAATTAAGACTCTAGGTATGTTTCACAATTTTATTAAATCTCTTAATCGATTTCGGTTATTATATCATGATCAGAAGACTGATAAGGTAATTACATAGGTGTTAACATTTATAGCATTTTTTGAAATTTTAACATAATAGCTACCTGTAATATTAGTTATTTATTACAGTTCCAAAGATTTAATGAATTTTAAAAGATTTGATTTTATTAGGTCTATCTGGTCGTTCATCAAATTTTTAGAGCTGATAAAATTTCATATGCTTTCAGGTATGTTAACCTTCTACCCTTTTCTGCAAAATGTAAAATTTCCAAATTATTCAATGAGCACTCGTGATTATTTCTTAAGAGATGTTTCATTGTGTTTGAATATTTTTTTCCGTTAAACGCAGGTCTTAAATGTTCCTTAAATCTGGTTTGAAAACTTCTTCCAGTTGGTGCAATATATATGTAATCATAATTATTAAATTTTATTTGATAAACACCCGATTTAGTGATATTCTTCCTGGTAACGATTTTATTATTGACTAGTTTAAAATTTAAAAAAATACCATAAATGTTAACACCTGTATCGTAATTCTATCAGTCTTCTGATGATGATGTAATAACCGAAATCGGAATTTTTTTTTTCAGATAGTAGTAAATCATCGAAAGAGGCTTCAGGGACTACCTATTACCGGGGAAGGCAGTTTGAAGGACTGTGGGACTTTAACCTACTAAACACTCCTATCATTATTGCAACATTAAAACTAGTCTTATAGACTAACCATTAATTTACATTTAACTCAAAGAAACATAGATACCTTTGATCTACCAAAATCCAATAAGGTTTTAATAGATAAAAGGTTTTAACCTAACTCAAGTGGTCTTGTTCGTTTTAGTCGCTTCACAAAGTTTTGATTGTCAATTAAGCGAGAAGCTTCGGTATTGACATGTTGGATCAGACGAGTTTTATGCCGTGCAGCGCATTTAATTATTTCGTCTTTTATAGATGAGATCTTCAGATCTCGATGAATATCGGCATTGCGAACATACCATGGAGCATTGACTATGTTGCGCAGTACCTTATTTTGGAACGTTTGGATAGTTTGAATATGGATTTGTTTAGCACATCCCCATATTTGAATACCGTATTCTCAGACTGGCTTCAATATTTGATTATACATCAAAACTTTGTTATAGGTCGAGACCGTAGAATTCCGCCCAATCAGCCAGTATATTTCTCTATATTTGAACTGGAGTTCTTGTTTTTTGATTTTCACATGCTCTTTCCATTTCAGTTTTGCATCCAAGGTCATGCCAAGATATTTAGCTTTATTCTCGTATGGAATCACGACATCATTAATTTTAACTGAGAGAGGAGTTACTATGTTTTTATAGGTGAAGTTTACATGACTAGATTTGGCTTCATTTAATTTAATTTTCCATTTTTTGCACCAGTTGGAAATTTCGTCATTAGCTTTTTGCAGTTTGTTTGTAGCTTCTTCTATAGTAGAACCAACTGCCATCAACGCTGTGTCATCTGCAAAGGTTGCTATTTTTATATTTTCTACATCGGGTATATCACAGGTGTATAACAAATATAAAATTGGACCCAGTATACTACCTTGCGGTACTCCAGCTTTTATATCTCTTAGAGAGGAGTATTCATTCTAATTTTTAACTCGAAAAACTCTATTTGAGAGATATGATGAAAATAATTGAACATAATTTTTAGGGAGCAAACAACTTAGCTTTTTGATGAGTCCTTCATGCCAAACTTATCAAAAGCTTGGGCTTTATCTAGAAATACTGAAGAACAAATTTGTTTATTTTCCAGTGCCCTTTCTATAATGTCTGTTATTCGATGTACTTGATCTATTGTTGAGTGTTTTTGCCTAAACCCAAATTGGTGATTAGGTATTATATTCCTGTTTTCTATGAGGGGTTGAATCCTTCCCAATAGTAATTTTTCAAACAACTTCGATATTGTAGGGAGCAAAGATATCGGCCTGTAGGATTTGGTGTCGTTAGAAGGCTTTCCTGGTTTTTGGATCATTATTATCTCGGCAACTTTCCATATACTAGGTACGTGTTTAAGCTTAATACGGGCATTCATTATATATACCAAGAGTGTGAGAACTTTGTTGGGTATATTTTTTAGCACATTTGAAGCTATTAAATCAAAACCTGGGGCTTTTATTTAATTTAAAATTAATATTATTATTCTTCCTGAATCATTATTACCACAAAACTGCCCTTTTATTGAGTACTTAACTCAGTAAATTTATTTGATTCAAATGAAGCGTAAAAACTCTCATCAATTACAATCGACTGAAAACCTTAATTATTACAAAAAACGGAAAATAATGTCATATTAACAAAAAAAAACAAATAGTATTATATAACCTTTTATGAAACACCCTATATATATTTAACGGTAATTTATTTGTTACTTATTTGTTATTTTTATCTTTTTTGTTTTTGTTTTGGTAAAGTGAATTTTTCAATTGAAATTAAATAAAATGAAATCTGCTGTTACTTCCTATGATGTACTCTCATATACAAAGTTCATATACAGTTGTCTAACTGTAGTACTACAATAATGTACATACATAATAATATTATGTACATTTTGCATAGGTAATCTCTCTTATTCTCATTCATTCGTTCTGACTCTGACATTTTTTTTATAAAACTTTTTCTTTCATTTTCCATGTCACTAGGTAGACGAACGAAATGTATAACAATTTTTTTTGTATTTTTTTCCCATTTTTGTTTTCTGTTAAATCCTTTTTCAGATTTTGGTGCAATTTAATTTATTAGAATAAAAAAGGACATTCAGCTGTTATTTTAATTTTTTTTTTTTATTTTTACATAAAAATAAATTTGATTTCGTTAAGATGCTGGAATATAATTACATACATATGTAGGTATATAATATGTATGTGAATATGTACCATATCTGCAGTCAGTTAAAAAATATGTTAAAATCGGTTGCTTAATTGTTGGTTTTATAATAGGACAATATAAACACAAAATAAAAATATACATAATAAAAAAAAAGTTCATAAATTTAGAATAAGAAGAAAACAAAAAAAAATTGAATACAACAACATTTTGTTGGCTCAGATTATCCTGATGATGGTAATCATTGGATATATCCTAAATGCTGAACTTAACTACCCAAAGATTACATAAATTTTTGTTTTTATTTTATTTTTTTATTTTTTTTTTTATTTTACGTTTTAATGGGCAACCATTTAAAAAGGGTGGTTTTTTTTGTTTTTGTTATTTTTGAAGAGAATCAGAACAGAAAATTACAAACCAAAATAAAACAAGAAAAAAAAAATAAGAAAAACAAAATCAGATTTTCGCATACAATTTTCGTTAAAAATGAAAATTATTTGCATTCATCCGGCCAGAAAAATAAAGAATTTATAAATTTTTTATATTTTGTTTTTTTTTGTTTTTTTTTTTTTTTTTGTATTTGTGATTGTGAATTATAAAATTTACAATAAACGGAAAATATACATGTAGACAAAAAAAAAAAAATAATCAAATAACAAAATAAAAAAATCAAAAAACTACCAACTGAAATTGAACGTATTTAAAAAGGTTAAATTAAAATTCTGCACAAAACCAGAAAAAAATAAAATGAGAGAAAAATAAAAAACAAAAATTTAATTTTTGGTATGGTGAGTTATTTACCAACATATTTTAATGCATCGAATGTGGTTCATTTTTTTTTTTTAATATAAATTTTAAATTTAAAATAAAATGGAATGTTATAGATCAGATGTAATTTTTGTAATGTTTAAATTGTATATTATATATATTATACATGTCACAGGGTTAGATTATGAAAATCTTGTTAACATCTTTAGCATCAAGTTTGAAGTAAAAATATCTTTATTAAATGTGGTAAAAATGAGTGAGTTGTGGCTGAAAGACGTCGGACCATCAGTAAGCACAAAATAATTTAATTTAATTTTGTAATTTCAACTGTACATAAATGTATGGCTAAACATTTAAAACACTTTTCCGGGTAGGATTTGGCCATCTAAGTCAAAAACCAAGGGATAGGAGGTACTTAATTATGACAGTTTTAATTTAATTTTTTTAAATTCGTTCCGGGTCCAATTAGAAGGATAAAATTAGTAGTGAAATTGCTTTCAGGGTGCATGTACTATTTGAATTTGATATTGTTATTCAAAATTAGATCTAGATCTTATATTTAAGTCTATGTGATATTTAAAGGGATTTGAAATATGCAAGAACATCCAGAAAATTTTTTAACGTATTGCAGTGTAGTTTACTTCATGACAAAACATTATGTTTACTTTATGGTCCTTGATGATGGAAGAATCCATGCTTCTATAAAACGCTCATTTGCGAGAAGACCGTCATAACTCAAAAACCGTCTTTTTTGGTAAAATAACTTTGAAAGCTTTAAGTTGTTATAGTATTATGAAAACTAATTTTATCTAAATTGTGTATTTCAGAAACTAAAATTCAATATGTTTATAACAATTTTGTAAGTTTTCGATTAATTTAAAATGTATTTTTACTTACTTAACTAAGCCATAAAAAAATCAGTTTTTAGTTATGACGTTCTTTCTGCGAAATTTTTTCCAAGTACTGAAATATTTAATGATATGACATTATTGTTAATGATGCAATTTTTTCCAATACTTGAGTTACGTTTGTGTATAAATAAAATAGCTAAACAAAATTTATTTTAAAAATTTTTATTAATAAAAACTAAAAATATTGTTCATAAATTCAATTTGAACATAATTAAAACAAATAACGATTATAAAAATAAAAACAAATTCATTTTGAACATAGTAATAAAAAAAGAACTTTAAAGTAACCTTAAAGTACTAATAAAAAAGGTACTTTTAATCACATTAAGTCTTAATTAATTATAACAATTATTATAAGTTTTCATAAAAAGATCTATAAAATCTTGAAATATGATTTTTGCTTACTAGATACATCAAATCAGTCTTCTTTTTTCGGATATTCCTTGTTTGGAATTGTACATATTCTGTAAAATAATGTTGGGGAGCTTTTTCGTCTTGCTAATTACAGCTTCTTCAAAATTTTCGTCCATATACGATGTTTTATAAAAAATTTTATTTGGAGTTCTCTTTTCAAATCTTGCGATTTTTATATCAAGAAATTTAATAAGTTCATTGTTTGCATTTTTTGTAATTTTAAATGACATGTTTGTTGAAATTCTTTTTATGTTATAAAAGTCCTCAAAGCATAATTCATTGACTTTGAACGGTTCTCCGGTTTTTTTTGCAAGTCTTATTGTTGAAATGAATGCATCTGTTGTAAATAGTGGACCACTTTTTAATTGCTTTTTTACTTCTCTCTCAATTAAAGAATGCGCTGAGTCCCCCTCATTCTGGGTGTGATCTTTTATTAAATATTTATGAGTTATACTTTCAATATTTAACTTACGTGCTGCATACAAATATAAGGATAACATAAATTTGTTTTTTTGCTGTCCTGGACAATTATCGGAATAAAAAATGAAGTTACGTTTGCCTTTTATAGATAGATCTTGTAAATATTTGAGGACGCAGGTTCCTAACTCATTTATGCCTCTTTAGGCATTTGATTCATCCCATTCATAACACTCTTCAGTATTTTCAAGCATATTATAAATGGTAAAATTTAAAACGTTGAGCTTAGATTTATAATAAAAGACCCATACGTTTCCTTTTGGCAATTGCATTACTGCTTTCAAATCGTAGACTGCAACAACTACGTCAACCTTTTTTTTATCATTTTTCTTTTCAACCCTTGATAGTTTTTTCTCATCTAAGCGCTGATCGTTATGCATTGCATAAAATAAATGCAATTAATAAGCATCGCAGACGTCGCACAAATCTTTTTTGGGTTTAAAAAACGGCTGTGAAATTCTTCTGTGAAGATTCTGAGAAAAAAGTACGCTGACAATATCTGGCTCTGCCTCTATTGGTGCTTGCGTTCTTGATTTTTTGGCCAACTCAACCATTAATTTTGAACGAGAGTTCATAACAGTATTAATAGACTAACAAAGCGATCATAAAAGAAATTATTTAGAATGATAAATACTGGAATGGTCACAAAAGTTACGATATGTCTCTGCAAAAATAGCGTCATAAGTATAAATAGTTCAAAAAACATCATGAAATCAGAAAACATTTTTAGCAAAAACAGAGTCATAAGTAAAATAATACAAAATTAATAATAACATTAGAAAAATATTATTTCACGATAACGTCATAATAGAAAATAAAACAACCTGGAAAATTAAAAATCAAAAAAAAATTTTTAACAATATTGTCATAACAAGAAATAACACAACTAAAAAAAAAAATATTTTTCTTCAATAACGTCATATTTCGAAATTAATCCAAAGCAATTCACGCATATCGTTGCAGAAATAAAGTCATAACTCAAAATAATACTTTCTAAATAATAAAAAAAAAACAAAATCAACAATACATACCTTAGCAATATCGTCACAACACAAAATACAACACTTCTTTTAAAAAAAGTATGCAGCCTTATTACTCAACTTCTAAGCCATAACTGAGATCAGACTGTATTGAAACAAAATAACTTCTCAAATATACTAACTCCATAACGACACAACTCTCTCATGCCGAAAATAATGAGAATTGAGTTAAATGGATTGAATTATTTGAA
Organism: Argyra leucocephala; assembly: GCA_963942445.1. Classification (NCBI taxonomy): domain Eukaryota; kingdom Metazoa; phylum Arthropoda; class Insecta; order Diptera; family Dolichopodidae; genus Argyra; species Argyra leucocephala. The sequence goes on along the minus strand of OZ012678.1, from coordinate 138,917,243 downwards.
AGAACTCACTCAAAACAATATTTTGTAGTGCTCAGGTCAAATATGACAAATTTTGAGTTATGACGGTCTTCTCGCAATTGAGCGAAAACACCTCAAAAGCAAATACATAATGTTTATTTTAATTTATTTTTTTATTTTCTTTTTTTTTTATAAAAATTTCACTTACACATTTAAATTTATTTTTATTCAACCAAATTTGAATTTTGTCAATAAAAAATGAATTTGATTAATACTTTGTTCATAGTTTGTATTTATTTTTGTTTATTATTAATATTTGACATTAACTGTCAACAATACGAAGATACGAAAGGAAAATTAAATAGCTCAGAGGGTTCTTATTTTTCTTTTGTAAATTTACGATTTCGTATTTTATCATCCGTTCGTTTACAAACCTTTGTATGGAAGTGTATCAAACTTTTTTTGTTTTTAGTATGAAGTGTAACAAACTAGCGATATAAAAGAACCAAAATTATACGAATCGTTAATTTACGAAATTGCGTGACGGGCACTATTATTTATTAGAAGACATTATAACATAAGGTAATACCGATTAAGGTAGTATTGATAATAAGATTATATCCGAGTAATACATAGCTAGATATAGTAATGAGTAATTATGCCTAAATATAAGTTTTTCAGTTTTTCATTAAATTATTAAAGCTGACAAAACTTTGAGAATTCAACCAAGTTATTAATTTTTAATTTTAAGGACATTGTTTTTTTGTGTGGCAGTTAGAAGATATATCCCGAAAGACATTAATACCCTTCAGAATTATTAATACATCAATAGGTTTAAGCTTAGGATTATGACGTTCAATATTTGAAAAAAATTATTTCACTTCTTGTCCTTTCAGAACGTAAATATTCGGACATAGAAATAGCGAAATAAGAAATTAATTTAAAAAATATTTAATTTATCTTATGTCAATAGAGTACTTTTCAAATCACATATTAAAATTGTGAATTCAAAGTATAACATTTCTTTTTGAAGAGTCTTTAGAGAAAGAATGATATTTATAATATTATTTTTTTTATTTCTAGACATGACAATATCTAACTACAACCTAATTGGTAGTATAGTAGAAAAATACAATCTATAATAATGCAAAATCGTTGATGCAAATCACCTGGTAGATAAAAATTAATCTACTCTGATAAACTATAGGTTGTTGAAGCGATACTAAGTGAAATAACAGTAGACTTACTAACTGCCATGTGAAAATAATGATGATTTAAAACTGAAGCATCAGAATCAATATATCTGAGCTAAACTAAAGCTCTACACTCCCAAGTAGAGTAAAGAAGTACAAAAAAAATTTATAAAAACTATAGAGCTAGCTCCAGCGAGTTTGATTTACGCCCAGAAATATTCGTTCAGATTTCAATATCATCTACGTTGATGAAAAAAGTAGGTACTTCGACCTTATTTCAAATTGAGTTTTTTTGAATCTTGATAAGCTTTATTTTTCGATGTATAGTTGTAGTTTGTACTTTAAAGTTTATAGTTTGTAGTTTGTAGTTTTGTGTAGTGTAGTTTGTTTTTTCTTTCACAAAATTTTAAATTTACTAAAAATTATTTTAACAGAAACTTACAAATTAACTAAAACTCACTAATCATTTCATCGATTCAAATATAGTAAATCAATTATAAAATGGTATTTTAGTATAGCCATATATCCTTCCGATCAAAAATTCATATCTTTATAAAACTCACTTGTGACATTTTTAATAAAAGGACATTTTTCTGCTTTTATTTACATATTGAGAGAACCAGTTACAGTATTTCAAACAATATATCAAAATATAATAGAGTACCCGGATAGTTGAAATATAATATTTATTCTTTAATTATTGTGTTACGCAATTTGAATTGAGCTATATTTAAAAAAAAAAAATTTTTAAATCGAATATTGATACATTGGAAGACCCTATAGAGTTAACATAATAAATAATATCGGGAATATTTTACCATCATTTTTTTTTTTTTTTTTGTATTGAGAAAATTAAGTTACAAATGTTAACCAATATATTTTTTTGAATGGAAAAGATAAATGTCTGTATTTGCATTTAACTTTGAAGTTGTGATTAAAATCAAATGATTTCAATATTTGCATTCGCAAAAATACAATAATTTCAATATGCACACTATAATATTTTATTTGCATGTATACGCATCATAAATGTATATTATGTAAGTGGACATACTGTGTGTGCACATCAGTGTGTGTTAAATTTGACTAGATTCATATTGAGTTTAAAAATCCTTTTTTTTTTTTTTTTTTTTTTTTATTTTTGTGGTTTGGTTTTTTTTGACAATTCTGACAGATCATTACCATATTTTGTATAAACGTCTGTAATTGCACTGATTTTGGTATCGATTTATTAAAAAACTTAAAATTTATATCGGAATAATAATAAATTGAAGAGTTATAAAAAATAACTCACCTTTTAAGGTATAGAAATAATTTTTTATTATTATATATGGTATTTAATTATTATTTTATAATTTGTTTTTTGTTTTTTTTTTTTTTTAATTGGAAAATATTTTTAATTTTATTTTGGTTACTTTGTCTTTAGGGTATGAAAATATATCATTTACGAATTTATGGCATTCATTTTCCTCATTAAAAATTTGTTTTGTGACGTAATTTTTAATTTTTTTTTATATAGTTAAGTGTTGCTGGAAAATTTGAACTTTAAAATTTGGGATTTTAAAAATTTTGTGGGTTTTAGTTCGACTTTTACTTAATTGTGTGTTGGAGTGAATTTATGGAAAAAATTCTTTTAAATAACCGAACCTTGATAAATCAAAATAAGCTCGAAAGTTTGTTCTTCTTCATTTTATATTGGTTATTTGTCAAGTCTGCAATAATAATAATTATTTGAATTTAATTAAATATTGCAGACTTGATACTTGAGTATGAGACAATGTACCCGTATCATTGAATATGAGTTTAAACACAGTGACAACTCTTACAATGCACGCTGGGTGGTGCAGTAGGTAGAAGAAATACCTTTCAACAAACCAGGTTGGATTCCCAACGAAGGCAAATGCTTTCTGATCCATCTGATCTAAAGTATAAATTATATGATAAGAAATAGTTGATAAAGAAAAATAGTTTTGGTTATCTCTAAAAAATGAAATGGACTATTTTAGTATATGAAGGCGAACTTAATCTACAATGTATATAGTTTTTCACACCTAAATTAGTAAATTTATCATAGATATTGTATATAATTGTATGTCAAATCAATCTATCTGTAAAAAGTAGTTACAGTGTTCATCCCATAGACTTGGAATTATAATACAAACGCTTAAAAGGGTGTAAATTTACTAATTTTAATGTATGTAGTCTTATATCATTATCATCAAATGACGGTGGAGATATATTTATGTCTGTTTTGACAAAGCTTTTCTTTACCGGTCAAATTAAATATAGTTAGTGCATGAGTAAAATTATTCTTGTACTTATATAACTGTAAATATTCATATTCAAGCATTATGTTTGTTACTAAGCTTTGAGATTTTACTAAACTGTACCATACAATTAGAATTCTTTATAACTAAACCAATATAAACTTTGTTAACAAGAATATAATAATTAATATTATGGCTAACAAATTTTTTAAAAACTCTATAATTTGCAAAATGTTTTACACTGTCACTGACTATATTTATTAAATCATTAAGTAAAATTATTGTTTACGTATTTTTTAGCTTTAGAAAATTTTTTTCTTCTGCTTTCTCTGTATAATGTTTCTAAAATGTCTTCATATAAATAAATTTAATCATATACCAGTTAAGAAAAGGAATAAAATAATCTAAGCTCTCTTAGTGAAATTTAATCATCTATCAAATTTTGTTTTGAATTAAAATTTAACGTTTTGTCTACAACTTACAAACTGTGGTTTTACTAAGAACACAACTTTTGTAATTAATATCGGAGACACCATGTGTAGATGAAGAAGTGGGTAATTTTTTAATTTCATCACCGGTTGAAGAAATATTTAATGTTCTTTATAGAATGAATAGATAATATGTTCTCTATAATAGAATATATGTGATCTAAACAAGATGTGATCTAAACAAAAAATAAATAAATATTGCTTCGCATTCCCATTCCCAGTAAATTTAGTGAATTTTTTAAGGCAAAGCAAATTATACCACCATAGAAGCAATACGAATATTTTTTTTCTGCTGATCAATATTTTGCTTTTCCAAATAAACATTCATTTGAACTTGAAGATGTGTCGATAATTAGAAACTCAAAGACACAAACCAAATAAATGTACAAATTTTTAATAGGTATTTTGTATTTAGGGTAATTTCAATAACTGTCAAAAAATACTTCCTGATTTAGAAAAGCTTCATATTTTATTGATTTTATGATGTTTTATTAATAATATACAATATGTTTCCTGCATAGGTTTAAAATTGGATATATTTGTCTATAGATGATTTATTTGAAAGATGGTTAAAAAAATTATAACTTTTTATTTTTTTTTATTTGTTAATCGGTAATTTTTTGTGGTAATATTTTGAAAAAGCTTCGCACTTAAATTTTTCGGTTCTTGTCACTGCTTTTGGATTTAATGCAACGAGGTGGAAAGTTTTACAGACATTATTAGAGTATTAATAAATTAGATTACAGAAATCATTTATTTACAAACAAAAATGTTAAATTTTATGTAAATAAATTGTTTCTTCTAGTAATTAATCTACCATTTTGGTAACGAAAATACATTAGAATGTATATAAATAAATGAATACTATATTATTCGGCATTAAAACCTTTTATATCATCAAGCAATAGAATAAAATGAAATTTGATATTGATGAGGTATACTACGATTAATTAACTCTAATATTGCTTTGATTAATGAAATATTATTATTATTATTGCTATTATTATTATTATTTAGTCTTTATTCTTTCAGAAATTCATAAACAATTTTATAACTAACGAAATTCATGCTTTACATTAAAAATTATAATTTATAAAAATGTGTCGTTCGACACCGATAACTACACTTGACAAACATTTTGACATATTCATATCAAAAAAACGCGTAATTTGTAGATAACCTTATTTATAAAAACTGAATAAAATTCCGATATTTTAAAGCCTTTTTTCTTTACTAAAATTGAGGTTTAATGCAAAAGTCGATATTTGCAAAAAAAAATTAAATTCAAAACTCGATATTTACATGTTGAAATGGTTCCATAGCAAAAACCGATATATTAAAGTATATTTTAACTGTTTTTTTGCAAAAGCCGATATGATTAAAATAAATACTTTGGCGCCAAAATTTGAGAAATAATATTTTTGAAAATTTAAATAAATTTTAATGCAAAGTTATTTTTCATTGAAGAAAGACGTGTTTTAAGATAAATGTGATTAATTTTTTTTTTTAAATATTATCAATGTCATCTATACAATAATTTCCCTGAAATCATGTTAGAAAATAATGAGTGACAATCATCCAATTCCAATTTCAAATGGAGAAAAACCTAAAAAGAAAGCGAAAAATGTAATAAAATGAGACCAAAATAAGTTGCTCACGTAAATATTTATATTATTTTTTCAATATACTGTGCAATTATTAAGTTTTCAAATTTGTCTGCAAGATATAAACAGATACGTCCAGTAATTCCAAATTGTGTTCAGCAAAAGACAAAAGTTGTAGAAAATGCAACATTGTTAAGGCACAAGAAGTTATGAGATTTGTCAAGGCATTTTACTCTTGACATAAGAATAAGATCAGTTTCCTTGACATTGTAAATGTCTCAACACAAAGTTGAATACAACGTTCACATGATCTTAAATGTCTACAAAAGCTCATAAAAGCTTGAGACATTATCACCATGATCACAATTATGCTTAAATCCAGTTATGCTATTTTTTTCTCTTTATTATTGTTAAATATGCTAGTCATTATAAATTTAAAAAAAAATTTGAAGACTATTATTTAAAAAATATGTTAAATAGATTTTTCATGTTTTTCTCAGAATGGCTTAACACGTATTTAATATCGGCGTTTACATTTGAACGACACAAATTATGTAGGTAATTAACTTTTTTTTAGAATACATTTTAGTAGTTTGTGCTTTCTTTTTCCACCATCATTGTCAGTACTGTTTACTGAAGATGACAAATTCAACGTTGTCGAAACATTTCTAATTTTTAATTTTAATTTTTTAAATTACAAAAAAAAAACAAAAAAACTTCCCCATAGACGGAAAATAAAAAAAAGGAAAAATATTTCCTATTTAAAATATAAAAAATTTTTAACTTTTTTTTGTTTAATGGGGAGTTCTATGTAAACGGGAACTCTTAAAATGTATTGTACTTCCCCGTTTATTGTTTTAGAATTATTGTAGGTCTAATGTTCTAGAATCTAGATCTATGTGATTAACTAACATTATTAGCCTACATCGTAGTTGATTACATCACTAATATCGCTTAATTAAAAACCCGAAAATTATAATAGAATAGATTTTATGCGGCAGAATTCTAATTCCATAGATAGAGGTACCGTGAGATAAGCATCTATGATCTAAGTACGTCACACTTTTAGGCACTAATTAACTTCCTTAAAACTTCAAAAAAAAAAATTATAAAAATATCACTTCAAAACAGGATAGATAGATTAATAGTTTTGTAATAATCAGTTTGTTGAATTTAGAAAAAAAATGTATGTTGTATTTTTTTTCAATATAAAATATTTTTTTCTATTTTATAAATTCGTGTTTATTTTCACCTAGTAAATTTCATAGTAAAGGCTTCAAATCAATTGAATTTATTTTAGTTTCAAAGTCCTTATGTGTAGGTATACGATAACAAAAAAATATGCATACATATATATATATTTTTTAAATATAAAATTTTACCAGTTTATATTGAAATCAGAAAAAAAATTACCCTATTAAAAAGTTTTCGAAAAATAATTCGAACACTTAATAATGTAATTTATTTAGAGTATAAACTATGAATCACTTAAAACTTTTTATTGAATTAAATCCCCAAAATTGAATGGGTTTTATTTTTTTCTATTTTTTTTTTTTGTTTAAAATTGAATGGGTCAAGTAGAATAATAATAATAATTGTTTTCGAAATCAATACTTCAGATACATCTTCCAAATGTAGGACAGTTATATGTGATTATTATTATAATATGATTATGTTCTTTGTGTAAATTTACAATTACTAAATTCAATAGAAAAATATAATTTCAAGGTAAGTGTATCTTAAATTTTAATGAATGTTATTTTTTTTTTTTTTTTTTTGTGTATTTTTTTATAAATAATTATTTCGATAGAATTTCATAATATTATATTCTCATAATGATAATAATTATTTACAATTCAAACTCTCTTACCTTGTAATTATTATTACAGTTGAGAATTTCCTTCTTTTGGAAAATGTATTTGTTGTTGTTGTTTTTTTCTTTAATAATTTAAAAATGAATTCAAAGTGATTATAATATTAAAAAAAAAAAAAAGATATATCCTTGGTTCTTGAATTTTTTATTTTATTTTTTTTTTTTTTTTATAGAAAAATATAATATGTGAAAGGTACAAAAGGTACAAAAGGTACAAACAAGCAAAGGTACTTTTTTTGTGAAGTTTTTTGAATTTAACCCTTGCATGCATGTACGAAATATGCATAAGTATAATTAGATATTAAAGTTTTAAAAAAATATGATCACGATACATTATTAAATAAAATTTTTTATTAACTTGTTAGGTATTACCTAAATATTTAATAATTGCACATTTAAATTTCAAATTTAGTTTTTCATGTAAATTATTAGGACAATGAAATTGTTCTTATTAAATTTATTGTTTTTTATTTTAAATTTTTTTTATTTTAATTTTGATTATCTTAAAGAATTTTTATTGCCATACTTTAATAGGACTTATAAACATTGCTTACATCAATTGCACTATATTTAAAGCTAATGATTTTATTTTAGGTCATTATACGCTATATGCGTCAACGAATGCCCATAATATATTCAAATTAATCAAAATCCAAAGACTAATATTGGTCGGTCATATAATAAGAATGGCATCGAGCATCGAGATCATCTTAGAAAATGCTCGACAAGAGATAAAGGCAGACAGAGAAATAGATGGGAAGACTGAAGCGGATGCACGAAATGTAAAAATAGTAAATTCGAAGACGACTGCAAAAGACAGAGGATAATTGGAGGTAAATTGTGAAGAAGGAAGATTGTGAAAATCTTTAAATCTTTGGAAGGTTTGTGAAAATCTATACCAAGGGCTGTAATGCTAGATATATGATAATGATGTGTGTTAGTTATACTCCATTAGCTTGTGACATTCTAATAATTATTTTACTGACTGAGGTTCATTATAGACGTTGACAAATACTACAATTATTTTTAATTCAATTAGTTGAAATTTATGCACTCTATTTATGCAATTTTTATGTTTCAAAATCAACAGAATATTTTACATTATTTCGCTCTGACACACTTTGTTTAAAAAACGTTTGTAATTGATAAATTACGAACCACATTTAATTCACATGGTTTTATATTTTAATATAACTTTTTATATATCCAAGTCTATGGGATGACCTAACTGTTTTATACAGTAATTTTGGAATACACATCTATGTACAATAACCTTTCTGTATAGATTATTTTTATGATATATATACAAATTTAAATGTGGAAAACTATATCCATTGTGGAGATATCATAATAGTAAAAATACACAAAAGTACTGGACTAAGTCGAAAAGTTCGCGCTCCAACTTCTATTGTTAAATATCAAAGCATGCGGACAAATTCATACATCTAAGTCTTATTTAATTAATCTAGTAATGGCCAAATAAATTTATTTCGATAATTATAGTGCAATATATTAAAATGTATTTATAACAATATAATATATCAATGTGTTGTTATATTTTATAAATTTTAACTTCAAGTTTCATCAAAACGTGTTGTAAAATAACAATAAACAATATAATACGTCGTTCGACAAATATAATATTATAACAAATATTAGAATATTTTAAATTCATCGATTCAAGGTAAAACACAAAAAAGCTATACTGCGCCACCCAGCGTGTTTAAACTTATTTTACACATTTTTTAAATGACGTGAAGACTTACATAATATTTATAGTCATAATCAGCTGAATGCAATTCTGACTTGTCTTATTCGGTTTTTCTCGCATATTTATGTTCTCCCACAATCGTGTAGTATTTATAGTACCAAATATCGATATTGTTCAAGTTTTCTACTCTATATTAATACTGTTTATTATTAGTTGCATACTTTGTTGTATTTAATTTTTCAGGCTGACTTCTTGTCCTACTGATTTCAACATGTTCAGTTTTACTTTCATTATATCTATATAAGTGTTGGATCTGCATATTCTAAACCCTTCCAGAGGACAATTTCGCATAGTTTAGATGAACTTAGTTTTCATTTAATTCTTCAGAATAGTACTGATTCGCTTAAATTGTTGTGAAGTACACTCTTTGTATCTGTGTTCATGTAGAGATTTATTAAATTTTGTAGAATTTGTAAATAAGTTCACTGCTGAAGGAATTTTTAATAGGTATTCAGTATTTAAATATAATTAAATAAAATTATAAATAAAATAAAAATTTTTTATCTTTACTTTAAAAAAATGTTCATATATCAAATAATTAAATAGATGAAAGGATGTACTAGCTCAAAGGCAGAGAGAATTTCAAATTATTGCTGTACAAGCTAATACCAAAACGAATTTGAACTGACGGCATCTATATTTAGAACCAAAAATAATTCACAAGTAAATCAGTGTTATGAGTATCCAAAATAAGGTTATGAAACTTGGGACAAAACGCTACATGGTTATAATCTCAAAGAGTATAATTGCAAATGCGTTACCAGTGCACAATAAAAAGATGAAGTATACTAAATAATAAACGATAATAGATTGATAATCGACATCAAATATATTAAGTAGTTTCAAAATATATGTAAACAATTTTAACTAGAATTGGGAGACAATTTTAACTTTAATTTTATTGAGCTTTAATGTTAAAATAAATTTTATTATTTCTTCAGTACATCACACACCTTTATGACTATGTACGAAATTATAAGGATTGTGGATAATAAAGTAATTAAATATAATTGTTAATCTCCCTCTTCAATAATTATTTTTCTGATTAAATTTTTCCTATTTTATTATAATTTCAAGTGTCATATTTCGAACAAATGCGAATGCATTAAAACTGCTTCAATATAATATGACATGTGTAATGAAAGGTCAATAAATTAAAATTAAATCTAGTTAACACTACAAGAATAATCTATACGTCGAAATGAGGTATAAAAATAAATATTTTGTATCTTATTAACCGTTGCATTGCATTGGATATTTTGTTTTCTAATATTCTCAGTTGTTATCCTGCTCCAGCGTTTGACGGCTTTTGTTTTGCAATAAGTTAAATAACAGGTGAGAAAAATGGACCTACTACGTCTATACAACGTATGTTTTATGATTTTTTTTTTCTGTTTAATTTTTTATTGTTGTTTATTTTGCGATATTATAAATATTGTTCATTTATTACTATAACATAATTTTACCAATTTTATGGTAATGGCTTGAAGATATTTTACGTATTTCGGAAGAAGATGAACATTATATACCGTCAGATACTGAGAGTGAAACAGAGCAACAAAGCAACGAAAAAGACGTGTGTGATGAGGCTATCCACATATTCGATCAGATGCGCCCATTCATGTCATGCAGTAGAAAAACAATAGATGGCCTATGACATTTTTTTAAAGCATACTCAATATAGCATTTGTGAATTCTTATTATAAACTACTGCCATAATGTATTGGCCATAAATCAAACGCCTTAAGCAGAAGGGCTTTATTGGAATATTAAGCATTGATTTAATTTCCATCTGGATTTAAAAAAGTTTAGCAGTTACAGTCTTCAAAATTGGAAATTTACTTTAAAACCATCTGCTACAATATCCTTTACTGAAATTTCACCTGCTTCAATCATCCATACATGACCCAGAAAAGAAAAAACGTGGCTGATGTTAGGTACTATTGTTCACTCTTGTACTTACATTTTTTTATTTATTTTTTAAGTGTTTTTTAATAATTCATAGTAAATATTTTATGAAATAATTTAAAAATTCCCAATGAGTATTGTTAATTTTTTAATAATTAAATCTTGAAATTAATTAAAATAGGTACCACAAAATGAATCAATTTCATTAATTTTTTGGGTTATTTTTCTTCATTAGATTCTAAAAATTAAATAAAAAAACTACTATTTTCATATGATAGAACAAAACGTACAAAAATGGTCAGACAGAATATATAATACGTCGCATCAACTTTACAGAATTTTACAGAACATAAAAAAAGATTATATTTGTAGGGTTTTAAGTAAGAAAACTGTTTTGACAGTTAAATCTTGCTTATTAGTCTTACACGTTTAAATAAGCAAAACTAAACAAAAACTTGTCTTTTATTTTATTTTTGTTCAAAGCAATAACGGTATATGTAAAATATACATACAAAATGTAAAACCAGCTTGTAATTCAGTTCACTTTCAACTTTAAATTCAAAATAATTTTGAATCTCAGTTATTTATTCAAGTGTCAGAACTGTTTAGTTCAAGGTCAACTTTACTGAATATGGCAAATTCAAACCAATTACTAGGATGCTCCGTGAAATAAATTCTAATTGTCTTTGTTTTGATCATCAACTAAGTGTTTTAATTCTATAAAAAAAAAATAATGTTATAATGTACGTATAGCTGAGACTAACTAACAATATTTGCTTGTTTTATTCTTTGATATTTACTAGTTCGACCTAGCTTTTTAAAGAATTTGAATTTAAGTGAATAATTTATGACAAATGTATTAACCGAAGATTTTTACTTATAATAATTCTTTGGTTAAAATAAACCGATCCAAATAAATGCTGTTAGTAGAGTAGCTGGTTAAGTGTATCTGGTTAAATTTATTTTAACATTTTATAATCAAAGTTTTCGTGGTTTTACTAACCCAACTGGACGATGATATATTGCAACAATCAAATGTAGCAAGCTTTCATTTAGGATAATCGACATTTAATGTGCTTGCTCTAAGTATTAATCTGATAGTACGTAATAAAATATCTAGAAAGCAACACAAATGCTTTAAGAGTATTTATACAAACAAATAAATTCAAACATCATCTGCTGGTCTTACTGTGTCCACAAAGGTTAAAAAGAGTATCCTTTAAATAAAGACTAAACATAAAAATCCCCTTATTTTCTAATTTTAGATTCCTATTTTAGTTCTCAGTTTGTAATTTAATTATAAAAAAAACAACAAACAAGACTCTAGTTTCTGTATAGTAAAAGTTATCCACATTCATTATAATCTAACATAAGATTTTCTTCATTTGCATTAATAATGCATCATTTTCAAACAATAAACAAAAACAAAAACAAACAAAAAAAAAAAAACTAAATTGACAGTAGTTAAAATGTAATAGTATTAGTAGATCTTGTTGTAAATCGTTGTAGTGATTATAATTTGACACAAATCTAAATTTTCTTCTCGAGACTCAAAATCACTTTGTGAATTTTTCGTTATAATCATTTTTTTTTTAAATAATTGTGAATCCCATGAAAGTTAAAAGAGTTAGAATTTTATGTAAAAAAAAAAAAAAATACGTTTTTAATTTTTAGATGTAGACAAACTATCTCATCATTATAAATAAGTACAATAATGAATTTCAAAATAAAAAATGAATTAAAAAAAAAGAAAAATAATTTAAATTTCTGCCCACTCTTAATAATGCAAAAAAGTAAAAACAAAAAAATTGTTTTTGTTTTTTTTTTTTTTTTTTTGTATCTTTAAAATCATGTACTATTGTATAGGTACATACGAAAAGCATTTTTACTCTAAATAAATTTAATTAAGTGAAAAAGCTCTTCACCATTAACTTATATGACAATATTAAAATGCAAGTATGATAGTATTTTATAGTACATGTACATGTATTTTAGTATTCCTTATAATGTGCTCCCACCTTACTATTAATGTGAAAATTACAAAATTCTGAACACGTTCATTTTTTTTTTCTCCATTCTTCAAATGGAATTTGTATAGTATAATTAAATTAATTTGTAGTTTGTAATATGCAAACTATAATGGTATCTAATATATTTAAGACGATAAAAATGTTTGTAAAAGTTCCAACTCGATGAATTAAAGCAAAAAGCAGAGGTGGCAAGAGCCCAAAAATTTAAATGTGAAGCTTTTTTAAAAATATTACCGCAAAAAATTACCGATTGAGAAATGTAAAAGCTATAATAATTTTCGTACCCGTATCTTTAAAATAAATCATATATATAAAATAATATATCCAAGTTCTAAACCAATATAGGAAAAATATATTATTTAATACAAGAACCATATAAGATCATCCAAATAAAAGCAAAACATTATACAAAACATATTATAGTATATCAATAAGTATATAGTACATCAATAAAATATGACACTTTTTTTTAAAGTCGCAAAAACAATATTGAAATTACCTAGCCAAAAAATTTAATAATATCTATTAATTTTTTTTAAATTTCCCCTGGTTTGTGTCTTTGAATTAACCACCTCGAAATGTTTCTAATTGACCACTGCTAGCACACCTTCAACTTCAAATGAATGTTTATTTTGTAAAGTAAAATAGTGACAAACAGAAAAAATATATTATTATTGTTACGGTGGTGCAAAGTCTTGCTTTTTTTCAAAATTCAACAGATTTGTTAAAAATCTGTCCTTCCTATATGAAAAATGTCAGAAGCAAGATATTTCAAAGGATATATCAATATTGGGTATTTCTTCAATTGTTGCTGAAATTATAAAACTACCATCTTCCTCATCCCCAGATGGTGTCACGTACCGTTCTATGCAAAAGCAAATATTTAAATCAGAATGGACAGTTATTGTATAATCGGTAACCCCACGGAGGTAACAAAAATATTATACTTAAATTAATTATAATTGTTTTGCGCAAATATAGAAAAGTTTGTATTGAATTAAATATTTAAGTGAAGAGGAAATAAATATTTTTTTAATACTAGACCGGCAAATGCTACGGAGTGAATAACTAGCAAGGTAAGAAACGTTTATACTATAAACTATTGCGCCTAGTTGTTGTTTGTACCAAAGTAGGTTATATATAAAAAATTTCTTCAAAAATATATAAACTGACTGATTATATGGTATTTAAATTCAAAGTAGGTTTAAATTGTGTGATTAAGGACATTTTTGACAATTTGATTGCATGAAGGACAAATTAAAATAATCAAAAAATCAATATTGATAATTTCACATTCTTTCAATGATCAAAATTATGCCAAATATATTCACCATTTTGATCTGAATATATGTTCTAACATTGAATTTACTATAAAAAAAATCATCTGATCAAAATATCAGTTGCAATTCATTTTAAAATGAAGATAGCTGAAATACAAAATTTTATTAACGCTCTGACTACCGTCTTCACCAGTGGTACAAAAAATGTTCTTCTACCAGGTGCAATATTATAAATTTTTTAATAACTACATTTAAGGTACTTTTCTAATACATTTTTGTATATAATTTGTAGTGATCGTTCCCGGGTGAGCAGTCCTCGAAGCCTTTACACAGATTGAAGAGGAACCTGGTAAAGCAGGTCTTCTCATAAATGAGAATGAAACAAAACGTAATATGTTGTCGACAAATAAAATGATCTCAGAATATCATACAAAAAATAACATCACTGCCGGCTCAAGTAAGGCGAAGAACTACCTTTGTAAGCTGTGTAAACCTACTTCGGTTGGTTCAAAGCTCCTATCCCAAAATACCAAGTCAGAATCATACAAAACGCTCATCTTTCCGGTGCGGATTCTAAATCGTGGACATTACTAAAAACAAGCAAGCATGCACTTGGTATATTTGAAAGAAAAATTCTTCGTCACACGGGTTTGCAGAAAAAGATACAATGCCGAGCTACATCAGCTGTTCATTGACATGGACCTAGCCAAAAACAGTCAGAATGAGACATCTTCATTGGCTAGGCAATGTAGAACGTATGGATCAACATTTTTCAGCTAGGTAACTCTTCGAATCCAGGCCCCAGAGAACGCGTCGTCTACAAGGCCACACCTTTGTTGGAGAGATAGGAGTATCGGCAAATATGAAAAAACTATAAATCCCCAACTGGAGAGATTCCACTCGTGACTGAAGTCAATGGAGGACGTCAGGCCCAGGACCTTCAAGATTTTTAACGCCCAATAAGTAAGTAAGTTAAACTTCTTTTCTGATTTTTATCTGGTAAATCATCGAAGCTCGAACAAATATTTTTGTAATTATTTTAGTACCTATTAGTCGGCTCACGAAATATTTCATTTCAGTTTTCTTTCATTATTATTTATTTACTGACTTATCTTATTTACGTATTCGTCCGTCACTAAATAGATTATAATTTTTTTTTTTTACGTTCTTGACAGTAACTTAGGTAGATTAGACAATTTTACACTACAATATCTACAATATTTCGAGTATTTATTTAACAAATTACTAGCTCTACTCATTAAATGTGCAAAACTACTGCTATTTGCAGGAACTAAGCCTTCTTAAATAGAATAGTATTAGTTTATTTATATGGTTACCATATATACTCTCACTTATTTTTTGTGATTTATTTTATCTCAATGACAAAAGGTACTGGATCAAGTCAAAAAACCCATAAAGCATTTTTTTTTCTGTTTTGTGCTTCATCGGGGATCGTTAATAAATATTTTGTAAGTATAACTTTATTAATATTTTCTTTATAATAATTTTATTGTAATTAATATAGAAGTATTGTAAATAATATAAAAAAAAAATGTGATGATAATGCCGGCTCTCAATTCAACTGACAAATCATAATATCGCTCCATAATGATCCCATCAATTATATTTTGAGTAATGTTCTTCAATAAACTATATACAGCATCATATTCATTCATCATATTGACAATTATATTGTATTATGTATTTTGAATCTACCATATATATTTAATTTACTCTTATTATTTTATCGAATCGTAAAAAAAGGCATTATATTTCATTATTTTTCATCATTGTTACATAAATAATATAATTTTATTTTTTCTATAATATAAAAATGGTATTAAATTGAATAATATAAGATATTTTCAATATTATTGAATTTTTTATAAATATGAATTTCTCAACAGTTTTTTTTTTTGAAAATATCCTAAAGTTCAACAAACCAACGCAATTTTTCTCATTTTATTTCAATATCACAAAACTATGTTTTTGCCTAAATGATGTGCTCTTTTGGCCTCGAACAATGCAATGCATGTATATTTTATTGTATTTTTTTTTTTTTTTTTTAAATTTTGCACCAATTTTCACTTCTCTTTTGTTATACATCACAAAACTCGAATAAAAATGACTAAAAATACCCAGCATGAAATATCAAATATTACGATTGTCACTCTTACCTGAACTTTTGCATAGAACACCTGAATTGAATTATAAAATACAAAAAGAAAAAAGATATACAAACATAAAAAAAAAATAATAATAAATAACCGTAATATACTCTAGATAACTTTAAGAGGTCGTCCTTATGTAATTTTCATCATCAGAGTTAAATTTTTCAATAATATAAAACACGACTCTTCGGTGATAATGTTTTGGGTCACATATTATTACACCAAAAAGGTAAAAAATTATTTTCACTGTTGAAATGCAAATAAAAAAAAACAATAACAGGTAACACAAAACAAAAAAAAAGACGAACGGTACTTTTCCATACATGTTCCTATGCTAAAACAACCGAAAAAAAACAATGATAACAAAAATTTCCCACAATTCTCGACAGTAATGATGTTGTGTTTTTTGTTTTTTTTTAGCCACCCCGGGAAATATTAAAAGTTAAAAAAAAAAAAAGAAAGAAGAGAAACGTTACTGCATTTTCTATTCTTATAAATTTCGTTCTTCCTTAACAAAACAAAAAAAAAAAAAAAAAAAAAAAAAAAAAAAAATAGAAGGATAAAAGTCCCGACCCCGACCCGCATTTTATTCCTTTTATTATTCTACACTTTTCTTATTAAATTTGGAGAAATGCCAAAAATGTTCTACTTTTATTCACGAAATTTTGAAAATGAAATCTTTTGAAAAACATATACTCTATACTTATACCTACCTGCTGATGATGATTACGTTTGGCTGTAAACGATACAAACAATGCAATTTTTAGGAAATTTACTATTCAGATGTGAAAAGTATAACTAGAAATGAATCTATTAAATTCTTTCATTGAATTATGCCTTATTTTTATTTAATTTGTGGATTGCCAGAAGGACATTTTCTTTTTCTATTTAGTAATTTTTTTTTTTTTTTTTTGGTTCACTTCCAATTAAATGGAAGTAACATTTTAAAATTGATTTTAAGCCAAAAATGGAATAATTCTATTTTAATAATTTGATATTAAGTACATTGATGAAATATATTTTAATTTAATAAAATATTTATAAGTAATATTTAATATTTACTTATAAATTTATTTTGATTGAATTTAAAAAGGCTGTGATGTTGAATATAACTGTTTTAATTTAAAATATAACTAGTATTCGCCAGCTCTTCAAAATTCGATAAAGATTGATAAAAAATCGTGCTCAATTTTATTATGAATACATAATATTATTGTTTTACTTTATTTTATTTTACCCTAGGTATTATATTTTATATTTTTATTAATTTATCTTAGACAACAACCGGATACGGATAAATAAATTATTTAAAAACAATTAAACTTTTTGTTCGACATTCAAATTACTTATACGTGCGGTGAGATTTTTAATGAAAAATTAAAAACATATAAAAAAATATTTGATTTCGCCACGTCTCCTTTTAAATATTTAAAAAAATAATAGTGAAAATCGGTTGTGAAATGTTTCAGATATTTGTACCATACTTTTTCAATTTACAGATTAAATATAGTGATATTTGGAAAAATTTAATATTCGACAAAATTGCATGTCTCGCCGAATAGCAAATTTGGCAAAATAAAATTTTCGAATTATTACAATATTCAATTTGAAAATAGAATACCAATTTGGAAGATGTATCACAAAAATTGATATTAAAAATGTAGATTAAAGTAGATCGATCTAAATATTCAGCCCGATTTGGAGTTCTAAGCTACTGTCAATAAGCTATTATATTGTTTTATTTCTAAGTTCGAACATATTCCAAATTTTTATCAGACGAAAACCTATTACAAAAATATAACAATTTTATTGAATAGCATAGGCACACTAGGCATAATTCAGGCATAGTTGGCTAAAATACCAATACTACACTACTTATTTAGTACCTAATATAAAAACAAATTTACTGGCCAGTCTCGAGCTCCGGATACACAAGAATGTACATCGATTCTAAAATTTACACAACAATATATTATTATTATGTTTCCAAATTAAAAGTCTGTACTGTGACCAATACCGGAAATTGAATCTAACACACGTACCAAATCAAGAAAACAATAAATGTTTAAGATCCCCTGAAAGAATACGACCGCACATTTTGTTTTTTCATTTATGATATTTATTGAATATTAGAATTCTATACAATTAATTTAAATAAACTATAGTTAAAACTAGAATGCTAAATGAAACAAAGAAAATACATTGATAGTACATAATCAAAAGCATCTACAGTATTCCAAATATAAACATTGAAAAATAGAAACGGCAAGTAAAGCTACAATCAAAGAATAAACGCGTATAATTGAAAAGACCCTTGATAGTATTATCACCTTTTGTACTTCCTAAGCTACTGTCAATTGTGTGTAAGCCCAATTTAAATAAAATTCAAATCTTGTCCATTACTGGAAATCGGAATGACTAGCGCTTGTCCTTTGGTGCAAAACCGTTTGGTTTCTATTTAGATGCAATGAGCAATGAATCGTATTCTTTCAGGCATCACAAATATTTATTGTTATCTTGATGATGTGTAGGCGGGTTGGATTCAACTCCCTGTGTTGACAACAATACCGACCTTTAGAATAGAGATATAAAAATTATATTGTTGTGTAACTTTATGCTGAATGTAAAGTCTGTAGCAGCATTTGAGTTACAAGTTAAGTATTTATTTATAATCAAACGCTTGTCTAAATCTAGTCCTCTTTATTCTACTAGTCAGTTAGCAGTCACTAACTGAGCACTATAATAATAATTATCAGTACATACTTAAAAGCTATTACTAATGTATATTAGAAGATAACTGTTAAACAACAATACCGACCCTTAGTATAGAGAGCAATAATTTTCTAAATGTTGCGAAATGGAGCTAGTGTGAGTAGAGCTATAGAAACTGAGTGGTAAATTTAATTTCAACCTCTGGATTTATTGTTAAAAAAGCTGAATTAAGTTTAGGGGTTTATTCAGGAAGTGAAAATGAATACCAAAATGCGCTTCTCAGATCATTCAAACACGAAAAAAGTGTATATCTAAACATTTGGAATATTAAATAACAATTTATAATAGATAAATAAAATTTAATATCGAAATAAAAACTGAATAATAAGGTTAAATACTGAATATGAAGCTTGAAAAATGCCTGCAACCAGTATCTAACATTATTAACTTTTTTTTTCAACATCTGGTAATCTAGTATAAAATTATTTATAAAATTTTGAATTTTTTACAACACGATAAAATTTATATACCTGCCTGGTAAAGCGAAAACACAAACGAAGTGCTAAATTTAAGGCAATTTTTCTGCAGTTTTGCAATGAAAAATAAAAACACAAAACAAAAACAATCTCCTTTCTTTTGTGTTATTTTCGATTTTTGTTTTTTTTTTTTTTTTGATTTTTGTTGTCGGTAACAAACCTGCACTATTGCACAACTTTTACTAAATATTAAATAGCCCAATTGAGGGCTGTTTTTTGGTTGATTTTATTTTATAAAAATTATTTCATTTTGGCATATAACTTTATTCTATTACTTTTTGTTAAACACCAGCAGCAGAAATTATATGAATGCATTTATTACAAGTGTATGGTCTCTACTCATATGTGATAGGAATGATTTTCATGCAACGATATTATTATTTTTGGAAAATTATTTGGTAATTTTTTTTTTTTTTTTTTTAAATGAATAAAAATGAATGAAAACAAAAAAAAATAATTCTGTTATTTTGTTTTCGTTTTTTTTTTTTATTTTTCATTTTGTCCATTCACGATTCATCCCTATTCATATTTTGAATTGCTCTCATCGTTTGGGGCATATTTAAATTCGCGTTAAGAATTACGAATTATATTATAAATAACATTCCACTTTTGTAATGTTTAAAAAAAATATTATTCAATTTGTTTAGTTTTCAATTAACATTGAAGGTAATAAGAGGTTTCGTTTTTAAACGGAATTGGATTGTTAAGGTCTTTTGAAATATAATGAAATAAATTGAGAAATTGTTTTTTTTATTAAACTTTGAAATGATGATCAAGTAAGGTTAATAAGAAATAATTTACAAAACAGCTAACTTCAAGAAGAAGTGTAGTTAAATAGGAAAACTTTTTGAAGCTAGAAGTGTAGTTAAATAGGTATGAAAATCTGTAAAAATATGCAAAGTAGCTACTGAATTGTGTTCAAAGTCAAGTGGATTGTGAAACTATATTGCTTTCAATGAATTTGAAGAGATTATAAGAAAATGGTATCATCTGTTTACAACTAGTCATAAATTTAGTATAATTACAATATTAAAGTGTGATGTTGAAAATGCCTATTACACATCAATGATGAATCAATGACAATTATATTGTCTATATATTGATGAGAAATTATTGATGGTGATTCTATTCTCATCAATAATTTAATCAATAAATCAGCGAATGAAAAAAATGGCTTT